>CM075063.1:34904166-36272500 GCA_037428765.1 Rubia yunnanensis | reverse complement strand
CTTCAATAAATTATAACCATTATCATGTATGAGAGCTCGTTGCCTTGTCTCTATCTTCATCCTCTTTGCGAGCCCTCTTCACATTCGTAGCTTTTTAACCGAGTATTGGCAGTAACTCCCACTTGTTGTGAAAGTCGGGACGGAGTTGTTTGTGTTAAAACCATTCCTTGTCATGGTATTCCAAGCGAAGAGTCTTATCCTAAGGAATTACACCCTCCTTCTTCAGCATAGCAGTTATCAAACCACCATAAGGAAGGTCTTTCTTCTTCGTGTGCATGGATTTTAACATGAATGAAATGATGGAAAAGTTGGGGTTTATTTTGACCCCCTCCATGACATAGTAAAATAGCATGAGGTTAGAAATAGTTGGCTTGCAAGTGTGGCCACCCATAGGCAAAACATTAAGACATATCCACTCATACATGAGAAGTTGCTCTACAATCAACTCACTGATATCATAACTTTCTTCTTTCCGCACATTACTTACCACCCTCTTAAAATATTTCCTACCCATTGTGAGTGGACAAAAATGGGGTTGTGTCGCTCACACCCGGCCAACACAGTGTGTGATAAATTTCTAGGGAACCAATGGGGTCATCAGGCCTTAATTTCTCGGGGGTGGTGTCGAGGCAATCAAAGATGGCGTTAATAGTATACTTAGTCACAACTACAGTTTTGTAATTGACCTTAGTGCCATTACAATTGTTCCTTCTTTGACCCAAATTCTCATAAAACTGTATCACTTCATCCACATGAACAAGCTCATCCATACGAAGTAGTTTCTCTAAATATTGGGTTTTAAAATGTGCTAGCAAATAATCTGGTTCTAATCCTCCAATGTCCGATGCTAATATAGCCTTTGAATTTATAACTTTCCTCTTCAAAAAATTGACATACCTTTTCTCAGCGAATTCTTTGAAGAATTTTAAGGATGGGGCAATCTCCGTGAACCGACAATGATTCCGATCACTTGCATTCGACCTAGTACCGGTGCTCTTATAACTCATTGTGAATTGGTAAGGGATTTGTGAGAATTGAAATTAGGGAATGTAGGGTTTGAAATGAGGGGTTTTTGATCGTTGGGTTTGGGGATTTAAATCATACACGTGTTTTTCTTTTTTTAAACAATTAAAAGGGTTTCCGAACTTGAAAATACTTCTTGTCGGCTGTATAAAAGATACGATTTGTTTTTGAGTTTGGAAAGAGTAATCGTATTCGTTTCCATGTTCGGAAACCCTTTCCATCTTGAAAAAAAATAGAAAAAAGGGGGTTTAAAATGGGCATTTAATACCCATTTGAATAGATCGCAAATTTCCCCCCACTTCCCCCCTCCCAAACCCTACACTCCATTCCCTTTCATTACAACTCCACCATTTCATGTTTTGATGATTTGAGGTATGTCGTCTATCCTATTTCTCTTCTACTCCAAATTCTCATGCTCTTTTTTTTGTCAAGGGTTTTATTTGATATATAGGTACAAGCTATGAAGGAGTATTTCATACCCTTTTATTGATCAAAAAGGCTAATCTTCTCTTCAATCAATATCTAGGGTTTACTATTTTGATTAAAAAAATGACCCAACTCACGGATGAGTTCTATGATGATAGCTAGGGTTTACATTTTGTGATTCTTATGAGTTCTATTTTAAGTGGGGTTTGTTATTAAACTTAATTTGTGTACTATATAAGGGTTTTGGTGCCTTAATGGTGGTGGATGATAAAATGATGCATTGGAATTGATAATAAATGGTGTATTGCTAGATTTATTGATTGAGCTAGGTATTAGTGTGCTTAAATGCTAGGTTAATTGTTAGGTTATGTTTACCTAGGTTTTTTGCTTAAACTTAAATGGTTAATTAGTCTTCTATTGTACATGTGAATTGGCTAGGGTTTAGTACAACATATTATTCTTATATATGAAAATTTTGGTATTCTTTAAATACGAGTGAATTATTTGAATCCGAAGTTAAGTTATTTTTTGGTATATTTGTAAATGTAGCATACAAATTGACAACTAGGAAAAGGACTCGTGACAATGCTGACTCAACATGAGATGAGGATTACAGATCGGGGGACGTAGGAAAACACTGAACTCAATGTAGAGCCTTAGAAAATAGAATGGCTAGGAAAGAGTTAGCGTCATTGATTTTTGACAAGTTGGGCAATTGTGAGTCAGAGCAATGTGCTAAATTTTATAGTTAGGTTGCAAACGTTGGTAGAACAAGGGTAGATATTCGCTATGATAGTTGGCATTATGTCCCAAATGATTACAAGGACACCTTGTGGATGGAATGCAAGATAGCTTTAGTGAATCCTTTTTCCATCATTTTTCTTCTACATTTTGTCTTTGCATGTACTCCCCATCATTCACTCCATGTGTTTCATAATCCCTATAGAGGTCTTTTGAAATCAAAGCATCGAATATGGGTGCTTTGCGAAGGAAGACTATGTTCATGATGTCCAAGAGTTGGCGTGAACATAAATACACTTTGTCTAGAGATGACATATTTAGCGATAAGAAAGGTGATCGCCCATGGGTAACTTATGCGCACATTCAACCAGAGAGCTGGGAAATTCACATGAAAAGGGCATTGGAGAATAGTGATAATGTTAGTAATAAAATATTCAAATTATAAGTGTGATAAATTAGATTAAAATGTCTACAGTGATAACATGAAGCTAACATCCTAACTTAGGGTACAAGGGAAGATAAACAAAGGATTTCCACGAAGAATGTAATTCCCCGCCGTTTGAGCCGTGGGGGTTATGTCTTAGGGGCAATTGAGCTAGTGAAAGAAAGTCTCGAACAAGATGTGCAAATCGAAATAGAGGGAGGGATGACAGAAGATGAGACAAGGGCTTCAGTGCAACCAATCAATGTGGATGACATTGAGAGGTGACATCTACTTCTCAAAGGCTGACAAAACAAAGATAGTGTATATGTCAAGGATGAAGAGAAAAACATTGTTGAAAGAGTGGTACGCAAATGTTTTAAGTGAATTAAATATTAATTTTCACTGTATGTAGTGTATATCAAACTAACCAAGGTTTCTATATTTATGTTTTTATTAGGAAAATTTTAAGAATGACAAATTGCAAGGTTAATTCATTCAAAGGGATAACAAAGACATCCTTTGTGAAGCCATGGAAAAATCCAACCACTCGGGCCGTGCCAGGGGCATTGGTAGTTTCTTGACCCAACAGGTGGCATTTGGGATCGTACGGTCCTACGATGGAGCGGAGTCCTCAATAATCCATATGTTGCAAAAAAAAACCCAACTCCAAGAGAAACGAATTGAGCAACAAGACATTCTAATTCGGAAGTTGGCCCAACACATTGGCCTTGTTCTTTCGGACAATTTAGAGAACTTGACGCCCAATGGGACAACGCCATCTAGGGGTTCATGACATTATCCCAAAGATGTTGAGGAAAATTGTGAGGCAATTGTTCAAAATCTAAGAATCATTGGGCAATTGTTCAAACTCGACAACCTCGATAGTGTCATCCTTGTAATTGAAAAAAAGGTACAAAGGGTCCTTTCTTAATTATATCCCTATGAATTAAGCTTCATATTTAATATATTTTTTGGTTGTGGTTTAGAAATCTTATCTGTGTGAACTATACATTAATCAAGACGTAGATGGTAGGACACTCTATGCAGCCGATGGAGTTTTGCATGAGCTGATGAAACATCACCACTCCATACTTATTGTGGATGGTCTTTCGAAGGTTTCCTTGGAGAACCCTTTGGTGATGGGCGCCCCTTTTCCAATCCCGGGCGGAGAATACAATAAAGTTGACCCTGCCTAGGAATGTTCCTTATTTGGACCCGAAGACTTATATAAACCGATCCTATCAAGGATCGGAATTTGAAGGAAACAAGGCCTCCATTACCAAAAATGTTTAAAACAACACCAAAACCGATCAAAGCAATGCCCAAATTGGTCCAAACAACACCAACCAGGGTTAGGCCCCAATTGGGTAGAGCACACGTCCTTCGAGACCCACCTCACTTTGTACATGTGCTTAGTAATTTGCTATAACCACATGATCGAAACTTAACATACGCATTCTTGAGAAATGAATACGTATTCGGATGCAAACGTGAAATCATTGTGTTATGGAGTAATTTTGAAAACATATGGAGATGTGAGCAAGTTAATCAAGCGATGATGTCGATCTACACCTTGTGAGTGATTTTCTTAATTTTATTTCTAAAGTCAATTTTAATTACACTAAGAATAATTACAAATAATGCCTAATTTAAAATTCTCGAGGTATATGTTTTTTACCAATATCAAAACAAGGGATGGATTGGATACATGTGCTTGGTCAGGATACAAGAAATTAGTTGTACAAAACAAGAGAGGATCGAATACATTTGCAAATGCCTAGGCCGGAAGGATACGAAGTTTTTTGTTGCACCATACATCGAGAGGTTATTTACTACGTTCAATTTCCTTACCAATATCATTTGCGCAAATTTCTATGACTATTTTTTCATATTCACGGAACATTGGAGATTGATAATGATAGTCCCCGCAAATAAGCGGGTGTATTGGATGGATCCCCTCCACCTCTAACCTTCAGATGCGTTCATTGAGATTTTGGAATCTGCAATGAAGGAGACTAGTGAGGAAAAAAAACTTAGTTTGAGCTGGTCAAAATCAAGGTGGTCTATCAGTATGTTTTTTTCCAAAATACTATATTTATTTGATGCAACAATCTTAATAATTTATATTTTTTTCAATTAGTACAAGAAACAGGCGCAAACATTGCAGTGTGGCTATTACGCTATGTTATACACGACTGAGTGCATAGACAAAGTCCATGAAGATGTACTTGAACTTGACAAGGTAAGTGTGCATTTGTTTCTAGTAATCATTCTAACTAACCTTTGCCAATTATTCAATTCTATCCTGTTATAATCATATTTTTCAAAAGGATTGGAAACCCTACTCGCAAGATGATATCAACCATGCGCGAAAATTCATTGACTGGGCATCTAATTCACTATCAGTTAGCAACCTTAGGGAATCCCAATATTGGTAGGGTATCTCAAGTTAGATAAACATTGAAGCTTAGAATTGTCGGAATAGATTTGTAATAATTTCTATTCCTATATCTATGGATTATTGTTTGGTTAGCAGTATCCATATATTTTTGTAAAGGAACAAGATACTATCTTGTATTGTTTTAAAATTTTGGTTGTCTATTGATGCCTTTTTTGTGCCAGGAATATTAATGAAACTAATTTTATACCTCAAAAGAAGATTAAACTTCCGAGTCCGGAAATGACTTCGGCTCTATGAATTTTATTTTCCATCGGTCAGAATATAATTTTTGAACTTGAAAATAGGTGATCTGAAACAATGTACGACCTCGGAAATGATTTGAGAAAAAAAAAAGCATCCAAAAATTTCCACAGAGGGAACAAAAATACGACATGGTTGAATTTTACAATGAGCCGAAACTAAGCAATTGCTATGTTACGAGTTTGTAAATAGGGAAATTTCTGAGCTCAAACTTTTTTGTAATGTACAAGGTACAGATCAGAGTCTTCGAGCTTGGAAATAAATAAAGGCAGTTCCAGGCCAAATTTAATGGTGGTTTTTAATCGCCTTTGTTGACGATTTTCAAAGGCAGTTCTCGGAATCGCCTTCTTTTCTATTGATTAAAGGCAGACCCATTGAATGCACTTAGAAAGTGCTTTTAGTGGTCCGATATAACAATCTTTAATAGGCCCCTCCTACACTAGTGTTTTATGCACTAAAGGCTGTAGTATATAACATGGGATCTTTGAGAAGATTTTGTTAAAGAATTTGATAGGCTTATACATATGAACTGAGAGAAGTTTGCAGGAGTTTGTGTTTTTGGGATTAAATAGCTTATTGAACTAGGAAATGATTTAGGTACGAGCCCAAATTTTTATGGTATCCCTGAGTTACCATAAGCATTGTACCCTACATATTTTGTGCATATTTTATATTGGAAGGATGTGCATTATGTTATGAAAGATTTCGCATTATCATAATTTAATTAAGATTATTAAATAAATATTGTATTCACAAATAATATTATTGAAATGCACATTCTACATATATATACAAAACATAGTCATAATACCCCAGAGGTATGGTATTAGAATTGAGGCATTGGTACACACATAATTTCTTGTACAAAGATTAGTTAAACTCTATCCTAATGATTAACCCACTACCACAGAGACCCCCCCTCTAGCACCGCTTTTTAAAATCGATGCCAAAAATGTAATAGCAATGATTTTTAAAAAAAAATTAACACAGATTTTTAAATCGGTATTAATTTTACACCGGCTGTTTAAGTTTAACACCAGTTTTTAAAAGATCAGTGATCAAATTTTAATTTTAACACTGATTCTTTAAAAACCGATGCTAAATTTTAAAATAGCACCGATTTTAAAAAGAATAGCACCAGCTTTTAAAAATTGGTGCTAATTTTTTTTATAATAGCATCAGTTTTTAAAAACCGGTTCTAAAAATTTTCAAAAATAATTTTTTCCACCAACAAAATAGCCCAAAATTTTATAATAGCACCGGTTTTGGAAATATTAGCACCGGTTTTTAGAAAATGGTGCAAAAAAAATTTAAAATTCTATCTTCCCACCAAAAAATTCAAAATAGCACCGGTTTTAGAAATAATAGCACCTGTGCTAAAAATTTAAAAATAGCACCGGTTATGGAAAAAATAACAGCGGTTTTTAAAAACTAGTGCTAAAAGTTTTCAAAATTTATTTTTCCCACCAAAGAAATAGCCAAAACTTTTTAAATAGCACAGGTTTATGAAAAATTAGCATCGGTTTTAAAAAAAATCACCAGTTTTAAAAACTGGTTTTAAATTTTTAAAATTTCATTTTTCCCGCCAAAGAAATCGCAAAAATTTTGTAAAATTCAGTCTTACAGCCAAAAATTTCAAAATATTCGTCGAAATTTTTTAAAGTTCAATCTTTCCGCCAAAAAATTCAAAATTTTAGCCAAAAGATTTAAAATAATTTGCCAAAAATTTCAAATAATCTTGCCACAAATTTCATGGACTGAGAGCAGCTGCGCACAGCCTCTATAAGCTAATTGTTTTTAGAGAAAAGTGAATATGTAACCCTATATAATTGATGAAAGTGCAGATATAACCCTGCGATAATGAAAGTGCAGATATAACCCTGCGATAATAGAAAGTGAAAATATAACCCTGGTAAGTCAATGTCGGAATAATGGCTTTAGGGTTATATTTGCACATATGTATAATAGTTAGGGTTCTATTTGCACATATGTATAATAGTTATGATTATATTTGCACTAAAAAATAATTCAGGGTTATATTTGCATTTTTTCCAACATATAGGGTTATATTTGCATATTACCCTTTTTTTAACTTTCTAAATGGTTCACTTCTTTTGTTTACTTTTACTAATAACTAAGTTAAATTAAATTAATCAACTATCAACCTTTATTGACCTAAAATATATAAATAAGAATAGAATTTGTTTACATTAACTAATTAACGTTAATTGATTTAGTATACATAAATACAACTTTAACTAGTCACCGGGTAATCCTTATTTGACTTTCAACATATAAACACTAATAACTAGGCTGACTTTGATTAATCAATGGTCAAACGGTACTTGACTTTCAATATATAAACACTAATAACTAAGTTGGCTTTAACTAATAAACCTTCAACATTTACTTTACATTCTATATATGAACACTAATAACTATGTTGACTTTGACTAATCAATAGTCGGACTTTACTTGAATTTCAATTAAACACTAGTAACTAAGATGACTTTAGCCAATTAACAGTCAAATTGTACTTAACTTTCTATATGTAAACACTAGACACTAACCTGACTTTAACTAATCAAGGGTCAAACTTTTCTCGACTTTCAATATATAAACACTAATAACTAGGTTGACTTTGACTTATCAATGGTCAAACATTACTTGACTTTCTATATATAAATATTAGTGACTAAGTTGACTTTAACTAATCAACGGTCAAACTTTACTTGGCTCTCTCCATATAGAAACACTAGTGACTAAGCTAACTTTAACTAATCAACGGTCAAACTTTACTCGACTTTCAATATATAAACACGAATAACTACGTTGACTTTGTCTAATCAACGATCAAATTTTACTTGACTTTCAATACATAAACACTAATAACTAGGTTAACTTTCTCTAATTACGGTCAAACTTTACTAGACTTTCAATATATAAATACTAATAACTAAGTTGACTTTAATTAATCCACGGTTAACCCTTACTTGGCTTTCTACGTAAAAATACTAAGAACAAAGTTTGCTTTAACTAATCCATGGTCAACCCTTACTTTGTTTTCTACATACAAATACAAACAACGAAGTTGAGTTTAACTAATCGACGGTCAACCCTTACTTGACTTTCAATATATAAACACTGATAACTAAGTTCACTTTAACTAATCCACGATCAACCCTTACTTGACGTTCAATATATAAGCACTAATAAAAAAGTTGACTTTCACTAATTAATGGTCAAAGTTTATTTGAATTAGTATATAATAAATACAAATAAAAATGTTTGACTTTGACTAATCAACGGTCAACCTTTACTTAACTTTCAATATATAAACACTAATAACTAAGTTGACTTTAACTAATTAACGGTCAAACTTTATTGGATTTTAGCTAATGAAAACTTTAATGGGCTCAAACCCATAATTGTTGCCCAAACCCCATGTCCTATTTTCATATACTTAGCCTTCCTTCTCCATTATCCCAATTTCATTCGATCGAACCCTAGATGCAACTCTCCCATACCTCACCGTCCCTCCGCCTCCTATGGTTTTCTCCGCCGATCAGCCACCGGCTACGCATCATCTGAAGAAGTTAAAGGAATGGGAGATGGCACCGGCACCGATGCCGGTGAGGGAGATGATCTTCCCGCTCGTCTGCCCGGTGAGGGACCCCTTCGCTCGTGCCAGGACTCCACCACCACTCGTGCCTGGAATCCTCCCTCCTCTACCACCATCTCCCCGCTACAGAGACTTCACCACCACACATCGTTGAAGCGGCACCGGTGCTGCTCATGGTTAGTATTTTTGTGCATATATTTGTTTAGCTGGAGAGATTCTGGAAAAACTATGGTTAGTATATTGAAGCTGGTTCATTGATTATGATTTGCGCCCTAGGATTTATTAACAAATGTTATGTTTTGAATGTGCAAAGATGTGAACAAAGTTGATGTGGATGACTTGATAGTGGAGAATGGGTTGTTCAAGTCCTTTGATGAGATAATAAGACGGCAGTTGGATCCCATTTGTTATACAATGGGTAAGAGGACGAACAATTTGTTTAATATTTAAATACATTGAGAAAGCTTTTGGATTACCTCATATGATATAGAAAAAATACATTATGTTGCTGCATTTTTCTCAAACTATTTCAGCTGCTATGTTCGGTTTAAAGAGTAGATTAGAATTTTTTTAATGCTTGTTTTTATATCATTAAACAAGCTATGTAGAATTAATTAACCCTATTGCAAGGTACAAATTTGTGGTGGGTGGTCTAGTTTGCCTATCTGTCCTGGTTATGAATTTAAAGGCAAATGAAAATTGGAGTACCCCTTAATTTAATCAACACGATAGTTGTTCTATTAGGCTGTAGATTGTGCTTGATGTTTCTGTCTGTGTCTTTTGCATGTTTCCGAATAGGTATGATGCTATGAAATTCCTGAAATATTTGGATTCTCTGAGAGCATCAGAGAGCTTTCGGTCAGTTTGGATAATTTCATAGTCTAGCTACAAGATATTTGATTTGGAAAAGAAACGTGTTTTCCATTTTAGGAGGTCAGATGAGAAGAAAGGATTAGGACAAAATAATACTGCTGAAAACTAGAGAAGAAAACTAGAAAACAACAACGAGAAAGGTAAGATTTTATTGATTCTTGTATCTTTTATAATGTGACCTTCACTATAAGTTTTAATTTCTCCTTGTAATAATCATTGGGTAGCATATCAGCCATTTAAGCGTCTTCTATTTTCAGATATACATGTTTCCACTGATGGTACAGTTTTGGAGGAAGTCTTAGAGGAGCCACCTAAGTGGAACGGGTTGCATTTGACTGAGTAGGTTTCAAATGTTTTCACATTGTTCAAATGTAAATATAATAATTGTTGGTTGTTGGTTTCTTTACTGATGACAATCCTGGTTCCATTTGTTCATTTTTTGTATGATCAGTAAGATTCTCTATTTTGTTTGTTGGTTAAGAGCATTCTTATGAAGAAACCAATTGTCGCTCTCATCACTTTTAGGTTAAAAGAGAATAAATTGTTGTTCTATTAGACTGATAATTAAAGGGATCATGCACTAATAAAATGAGATGTTTTAATTTGATACTTTTCTTTGCACATTTTCTTATTTTGACCAATTTCACCAGGTACTCATGCATAGCATTCACAAGCTTTACTAAATATGTCAAGGTTTGTGATAGCATAGGAACATTTCTCAAAGTCACCTTCACTTCCTCCCACGAAAGGTAAATTTCATCTGTTCTGGTTATTCTGAATATGAAAAGGATGATTTGAGTTGGTTAACCCAATGCACATTGTTAGTAATGTTATATTTGTAGTGTGGTAGTGTTTTACCTTTTTGGAGGTTGTGTTACCTCTAGGAAAGTAGCCAACAAGGATCAGCTTTTTGTTTGGCCCGATGTTGTGTTCAATGGCCAAAAGCCTTGTGTTTGTGCTAAGTGGAATTTTGATTACACTTTTTTTCCGTGTTTATTTAGATCTAAACTATGTTGGCCCTTTCTGTGTATGCTAGATTTCTTTGTCTGTTTGAACATACAGAGGATTTCAAGTTTGGTTAAGTATGTTCCAGGCATTACCTTCTGAACATACAATGAACCTTCCAAGGTAAATTTACTGATTTAGTTACATTTACCTTTTCCCCCAACCATTTTCGAAAAGTATATTGAAGTTTGAAGTTGTATGGTCTTGTAGATGCATATGGAGCGATACATCTGAGCATTTTTAAGGATAATAGATTCAAAATTATTTGTGGCTTAGCCATGTGATTTGATAATAAAAAAACAGTGCTAAAGGGGGGTTCCTGTGATAGTTGCCTCCTAATCATTAAGCTAGGTTTAATCATCAAGTTTATAGAGTCATACAATACAAGATAGGAAAAGGAAGTATAATCTAATTATAATTACAAGTAATATTTATATTCCTTAACACCCTCCCTCAAGTTGGAGCATGGGGATCATAAATGCCCAACTTGCCAAGTAATGAATGAAAATGGTTACGTCCGAGAGCTTTGGTAAACAAGTCTGCACGTTGATCTGTAGCGGGGATATGATGAGTAACTATAGTACCAGACTATACAAGATCCCAGACAAAATGACAATCAACTTCAATATGCTTCGTACGTTAATGGAACACTAGATATGCTGCAATATGAAGAGCAGATTGACTGTCACAAAACAAATGCATAGGAGCAGTATGCACGACCCCTAAGTCTTTCAGTAAAGACCTAAGCCATAACAACTCACAACATGTAACAGCCATAGCATGATACTCCGCTTCAGCAGAAGACCGAGAAACTGTAGGTTGTTTCTTAGTCTTCCAAGAAACCGGAGAATCACCAATCAATCTAAAGTAACTGGAAAGAGAACACCGAGTAATAGGGCAAGCACCCCAATCATAATCACAGTAAGAAGTCAACTGTAATGCACTACGGGAAGAGAGAAATAAATCCTGACCCGGATTGCTCTTCAAGTAGTGCAACACACAAACTATAGCTTGCCAGTGAGGAACACAAGGGGACTTCACGAATTGAGCAAGTGTGTGAACCGAATGGCTAAGCTCAGGATGCGTGATGGTAAGGTATATCAGGCGTCAAACCAGCCGCTTGTACTGCTTATGATCATGGTAAAGCGGGCCATCAACACGCGCCTGATCGTGTTGCTGCTCCATCAAAAAGTAAATTGGTTTAGAGGCAGAGAAACTTGTATCAGATAAAATGTCCAAGGTATATTTCCTTTGAGAAAGAAACATCCCCTCCAGTTTTCTAGCAATCTCTATGCCCAAGAAATACTTAAGTAAACCAAAATCTTTAATAATGAAACAAGAACTCAAGTATTTCTTAAACTTAGAGATAAGCACAGAAGAGCTTCCAGCAATGACCAAATCATCCACATAAACCAGAACATGCAAAGAAACCGATCCATGAGAAAAGACAAACAAAGAGTAACCTGCCTTACTCTGAACAAAACCAAATGCTCGTAAAGCCTGAGCCAATTTGGAAAACCAATTTCTAGGAGCCTGACAAAGACTGTAAATAGATTTCTGAAGGTGACATACCTGACCATGGGGCGCGGCATAGCCTGGTGGGGGTTGCATAAAAACCTCTTCATGCAAATCACCATGTAGGAAAGCATTATGGACATCTATCTGATGCAGTTCCCAAACACAAATGACAGCAACAGATAAGAATAGGCAAACAGAACTCATCTTTGCAACAGGAGCAATTGTATCAGTATAATAAATCCCTCCAACCTGGCGATTCCCCAGAACCACTAGGCGCGCCTTATGACATTAAATAGTACCATCTGACTTGAACTTTATCTGATAAACCCATTTGCAACCAATTGCCTTCTATACAGAGGTAGGGGGATCAAAGTCCAAGTCTGATTACGCTCAAGCGCAGTAACCTCTTCAATCATCGCATCTTGCCAATAAGCATGATGTGATGCCTCAAGATAAGTGGTGGGATCTCCACTGGACGTTACTGCACCCAAAAATCTAGAATGCATACTAGAAAAATTATCACAATTTACATAATCAATAAGAGGATAGATAATACCCGAGGATCGTGACGGCGCATGAGTGAACGTAGCAGTGGGAGGGGGGTCTTCATTAGTAATAACACATGCGTAATCATCACAATCATATTCTTCCAAATAAGGAAAAGGTTGGTGAGCACGAACACTCTGTCTGATATGAGGCAACTCAGCGGCGGGAGGAGACGTTGGAACAACCGGAGAAATAGGCAGCGACGCTAACAGTAGCACATGACGAGAAGAATTAATTAGGGCTGGAGACACCGCATTGAGCAGTGGAGCAAAGGGAGTCACCGGAGCTGCAGCGCGTTAGGCGCATAATCACCGGTTGTCGATGGCATCCCGGGCGGTGCATCGTCAGGCTGGACTGTCAAGGGTTTCCAGTTATCTGGGTCGATCACCGAAACTGGAGAAGCGGTCGGTGGTATAGGCACGGCAGCATCCGACGGTAAGGATATGTTGATGGCCAACGGGACAGGAGCTGCGGTGACCGGTGGCATAGGTTCAGCGGCGGTCTATAGGACCAGTGGTGCCACGATATGGGCATGTGACTCCGACAGTGGTGGATGGGATGCTGGCGGTGAGGTGGTGGTGCCGCCGGGATCTACGGAAGAGGATGCTGTCGGAGTTACTGCATATGGGAAATGGTCTACAGAAAAAATTGGTATCCTGACGATTAAAGATGATGCGAGATTCCAGGTAAAAAAGGAGATAGCCTCGCTTTCCAGTAGATTATAATCAGACTTGGCATTCAAGTAGGCCTCCATGAGATCGGGTTTGGTGGTGGCGTCGTGATTGGGGGTAGCGCCGGCGATCTGAGCGTAGGTGGAAGTAGAGTCGTCGGCCAGAGGAAAAGGAAGAACAGTTGGGCAGGGCTTGGAACCATTAAGAAATTCATACAGTTTCTGGGGCTTGAGAGCATTTCCAGTTTGACGCTTCCACAAAAGATAATTGGATGATGACAGTTTGATAGTTATCATGTGGAGCAAGGTATTGTAGGATAAGTTCTCTTCAGACATGATGAGAGAGAAAAAAATTGCAAAGAGGGAGAGGAGGGAGGGCAAGTCAGTGGCGGCAAGAGGGGGAGGAGGGATGGCACGCCGAAAAAGAAAGGTTTAGGACCTTGTTTGCTCTGATACCATGATAAAGTAATTTTCCATAATGATTCTGATTAATGATGAAGAACATATATAGAGTACAACGAAGACTAGTCTAAATATAGCTCTAGGCCTAGCCAACATGGAATAAAATATTATCTAATCTTCTACTTACTTTATTCAAACAGAAATAAAAAATTTTAAAATATCTTTTTTGTGAAACATTTATTGTACTAAAAATTTAACTTTCAATATGTACTATTGTTATATCCTCTTCTATTCGTTCTTTTATGAAATTAATTGATTATTTATGAAAAAAAATTAATTTTCTTGTATTATAAATATGACAAAAATTTGACTAGAAGATTTTTGTTCAGGTATTAGCACTTAGTTGTTTAATTCATATTTTTTTTAATGGGAAGGCACCGAAGGGTGGGGGTTGATATATTGGTACCCCAAGCCAGTAAAAAAGGACCATAGTAGCTTAGCGTTAGTTTTTACAGAAGGCAACAGTATTGCCCGCAAAATGATAATTACAGCCTAGGTTATGAATTATACAAGGTTGATCAGAAGAGTAAAAATAAGCTAGTTGCGATTCCAAAACTAACGAATCTCCACACCCCGTGTTAATTCGTATTTTGGCCAGGAAACTAGCTTATAGTTAGTCAAACAATTAGCATTGTAGCGGCAAAAGTACTGGAACTCTCGATGATGGTATCTGGGCAGCTGTCTCAAAGTATGCCATAGTGCATCATGGCTGCGGGTGTGATGTTTTGATGAGTATTTCGCCATGTGAACCAAGTCCAAATTGTACCTGCATAAACAAATATACCATCAGCAGTATCCATCCTTTCCCTAGCAGTTAGACTGTACTCTAATCTGTGGAATTTGTTCCTTATCTAATGCTATAAGACCCTTAATATGAGCTGGAACATTAATAAGATTCAGAGCCTGATTATGAGCGGAGTGATGTTTAGCAATTGCATTAGCCACAGTGTTACCTTCCCTAGGAACATGTAAAAGCATAGCACCACATAGGAGTTGATTAACTTTATAGGCAGCATTAAACAGTTGCCAATGAGCAGAATATGGTTCACTTATCATGTTAACTGCTAATAAAGAATCAGATTCAATGAAAACAGAATCATCCAAATGGTGAAAATTTTGACAAGCAAATTGGATGGCAAGTATTTCAGCCAGAAGAGGAGATTCTGCAAAATGGTTGCTGAATTTATCAGTATGGGGGTACCAGAGCTATCCCTAGCAACTATCCCTACAGTAGCCTTATGGGGAAACCAGGAAGCATCTGTATTGATCTTGATGAAATTTAATTTAGGCCTTTCCTAGCAAACAGTCTGTATGATCGGCTTAGGTGGTGACCTAAGGTGAGGGATTAGCTGCTTCATGGGATGAGGAATGGCAGTAGAGGATTTCAGGTGTGTAGGATTGGAATACATTGCTAGCCTAATGAGTTCCAGTGCTTCCTTGCAAATGAAATCAGTAGAGAATGGGATCTGATAAAAAAAGGAATCTATTCCGGGCTTTCCAAAGGCACCAACATATGATAGGAGGAAGTATATTGCATATTAGCTGGTGGCATTTAGGAAGATCTAGACAATTCCAAAAAATAAAGAATGTCTGAGACATGGAATGTGGTTCCGTTAGGTTGAATTGAACTAGGGAAGCCATATTATTCCATATAGATTTAGCCAGAGGACAGGAAATGAAAAAAATGTTCCAGTGAATCCGTATGACAGCAAACAGGACATTTCGATGCAAGACTATATCCACAAGTAATGAGCACATCATCAAATGGAAGAAAAGAGTGTAGTATTTTCCAAGTGAAAATGGAGATCTTTTTCTGAAGTGACCTGTTTCACAGGAATTTGTAAGCCGGGAAATTACCTGGTGAGCTTGTGATTGCACGATATGCTGATTTGAAGGAGAAATTGCCTGCTGAATCTGGTTTCCATATAATCCTATCATCTCTTGTCTCTACTAGTTCTACATTCTGCAAGAAAAGAAGAGTATCATTTTCCAGGAATGGAGAAATCAGAGCTAGAATTTCAGCTTTGTTTCTAATAAATTCTGCTACAGTACAGAACTGGAATGCAGCAGATATATGATTAGGAATATAGTTAAGGAGGGGTCCATTGATACACCAATTTGCAGTCCATATGTTATAGGTACCTTTACCATGAATGATGAAGGAATTTTGTTCAGCAAAAAGGTTTACTGAACAAATTCTTTTCCAGGTTACAGATTTTCTATGGGTTTTAGGTAGAGACCACAACAATTTAGTCCATAATGTGTTACCCAGCTGACTTTTCCACCACAATTTAAGGGAACAAACATCTAGTATAGCTCGGATTGATCTAAACCCTAAACCACCATGTGAGATTGGAGTAGCTAGTTGAGTCCATTTTTTCCATACTTTATTTCTTTTTCCATCTGACTCACCCCAGAAGAACCTAGCCAATCTTTTCTCAAAAGTTTTGATTATAGCCTTAGGTGGTTTAGTCACAGACCATAAGTGTTGTGGCATTGAGTACAGACAAGACTGAATTAGGATAAGTTTCCCACCTGAGCTAAGCCACTGGTTTTTCCAATTTTGCAATTTCCTATCCAATTTTTCCATGAGAGGTTGATAGTACCTATTTAATGTTCTACCTTTAAATATAGGACATCCAAGGTACTGGAAAGGGAAGGAGCCCTGTTTCATTTTAAGAATCATCCTAGTCTGATTTAATTTGGTAATTGATGCCCTTTTACTAATGTAAAAATCATATTTATGGAAATTAAATTTTTGGCCAGATGTATATTCGAAGATATCTAGAAAGGCCTTAATCCTAATAAGATTGGATTTGGAAGCCTGCATAAAAATGATAGTATCATCAGCATACATCAGGTGGGCAGCTGCTGGGATTGGAGAAGGTAGTTGGTAGTACGAAAGCTTACTGTTATGGAAAATAAAAGATAGACTCCTAGAGAAAGCTTCCGAAAAAATATTAAAGAGAAAGGGAGAGAGGGGATCACCTTGCTTAATTCCTCTTGTGGCCTTGAAAAAGCCCACTGGATTGCCATTGATAAGTATAGAGAAATAAGCTTGGGAGAGATTAGACATAACAGCATGTAAAAATTTTTCATCAAAACCAAATTTCATCATAACATTCCTAAGGAAATGCTAGTTAACTCTATCAAATGCTTTCTGTAGATCTAATTTCATAATGCAGTTAGGGATTCTAGCCTTCTTATCAAGAAATCTAATAATTTCCTGGAGGTAAATAATATTATCCGAGATATCCCTATTCTTCATGAAGGCCAACTGATTAGTAGAGATCAGTTTATCCATATAAGGTCTAAGTCTTTCCATTAGAACCTTAGAGCATATCTTATTAAGAACATTTGATAAACTAATTTGTCTAAAATCATCAAATGAGCAAGGGGTAGTCTTTTTGGGTATTAAGGTAATCCAAGTACTGGATATTCCCCTGGGCAAGGCAGTGCCATCAATAAACTCATTAGCTGCCTTGATAAGGTCACTTTTTATGAAGGACCAGCATTTAGAATAAAATTTTGTAGAGAAACCATCTGGTCCCGGACTACTGTTCTTACTTAAACCCTTAATTACTACCTCTACTTCAGATTCAGATGCTGGTTTAGACAGTTCAAGTTTATCGTTGGCAGTGATGACATTCGGTATTTGGCTCAGAAAATGTGAATAATAGGAGTCATTTGGCATTTGATTAGGTTCATTTAACAAGTCAGTGTAGTTATAGATGGCTTCATTATGAATATCTACTTGAGAATTCAGCCATTGACCTTCTTTATTTTTAATCTTTGTAATTTGTAGTCTGCAATTTTTCTTCTGAACCACTTTGTGAAAGAATTGAGTGTTGTTATCACCTAACCTAAGCCATTTCAGCTTAGCTTTCTGTTTCCAAAACTTTTCCTTTTCTTTTTGTGCTCGCAACAGTAAAGCTTTTTTCTCATTTAATTTCATGAGTTCAGCATCCGAAGGATTGAGATCAAAAATTGATTCCTGAATTCTAAGGGATTCCTCAGCATTTAAAACATTATTATCTATGTTCCCAAAACATTCTCTATTCCAAATTTTTATCTCTTTTTTCAGTCTGATTAGTTTAAGGAAGAAACCTAGTAAACCAGTTTCCGCCATTTGTTTCTCCCAATTAATCTTAATTAGAGTGATGAAGTCCGGCCGATTAAACAATACATTTAGAAATTTGAATGGTTTAGGGCTGAGAATGGTCAAATTAGATACTTGGAGGAGGAGAGGGGAGTGGTCAGAGGTTTGCTAATTCAAGATTTGGATAGAGGAAGAAGGAAACTTATAGTTCTAGGAAATAGTACATAAACCTCTGTCAAGCCTTTTAGAAGTTGGATTTCTAAGTCTGGAGTTACACCGGGTGAAAAGGTTACCCACCGTATTGATTTCCTGGACACCCATGCTATTTACCAATGAATTAAAGTCTCTGATGCTGCCTAAGGAGGGGGAGCTAGGGCCCTTATATTCTGTGAGAGAGGTGATAGTGTTAAAATCTCCTATAAATATAGTATCATCCTACCTTCCCTATTCCTAAGTGCATATATGAAAACAGCATCCATTTGTAAATTGATAGACTGGTGGTCTATACTGACATGTAAAAACTGTTCATGAGAGGAAAGTAGCGAAACTGTAACTGAATTAGTCCACATAAGCCAGATTTTACTGTTAAACAATGTCAGACCATTAGAAAAGTTAAGTTTATCCATATAAGGCTGAAGTTTTGAGTTATCATGCATAGGTTCAATTAGGCATAGCATTAGAATCTTTTTAAGCCTGACAAGATTGATTAGTCTCAACATTGATGATTACATACCCCTAATGTTCCATATTAAAAAGTTGATTGAGGGGGAACCTGTCATTGTTCACTAGATTTATGACTTTTAGTAGATGACCTAAGCATCATTTTATTAATCTAGCTGAAGTAGTTAATTTTTTTACCTTTAGCCTTACCTTGCAGTGGATCCTGACCCTGAGTAGGGGGAGTGGCCTGATGATTGGCATTGATCTCTTGATCTGTAACTTGTTCTTGATCAGTAACTAGTTCCTCAGGATCATCTTGCAAAATAGAGAATCTATTTTCCATTCTTCCTTGTGAGGACAGATTAATATTATTAAGTCTCTTCAGACTCAAGGGAAGTGTCCCCACCTGGATATCATCTATGGAATATGCCCTTGGAGTAAAATTAATGAGAGCTGAATCATTTAACAGCTTAGATAGGGAGTTATCTGTGGTCTCATATATTTTGGGACTGACACAGTTTCCGGGTGAAATAGCCTTATCTGTTCCAGAGGCACTAATGATCCCTAGGGGTGGACTGGATTGAAAGTTAGGAGTGGAGGATGGCTTAGCCCCATTGCTAGATACCTTCTCATTAACAGTAATGATAGGGTCAACCTGGTCATTTAAGGAGATCAAGGGAGGTGTATCAAACCTTTTTCCAGTTGCCTGCCACAGAGGCTGATTTGGAATTTTGTTATCATCCTGAGGTTTGACATTTAGGGTAGGAGGGAGGGATCTACATTGAGCTTTGGAGTGGCCTAATTTGGCACAATGGTCACAGTATAGAGGAATGACTTCATATTCAATTGAATATTTCTTATTGTTTGTTACTGAACCCAAACGAATGTGATTACACAGAGGTTTTTGCATATCAATTTCGACACATAGTTTAAAAGTTGAGGGTCTTGTGAGCATGTCAGTAGCTAGATCATTTTTAATAAAACAACCTATACTATTACCAATAGACTCTATTGAAGCAGAGTTGTAATAATACAGTGGGACTTCCCTAATAGTGCACCACACCGGAACTATGGGTGATTCTTTGTGTGTTGAGAACTCTGGAGTCCATTTTAACATTTTGAGTAGGATTCCACTGAAATTCCACACTCCTTTCATCCAACATCGTTGGTAATCGTTGAGAAGTTCAAACCTAATAAGTACATGTTTATAATCTAACGAGCCGAGTTGGTACTTACCTGTGAAGCCCACAGTTTTGAAGAAATGTTCCAGCTGCTTCATTGAGCATCTCCCCTTTGTGAATTTTCCGACTAGGGCATTTGCGTAGTGAGATGATAGCTTTGAAATTTGGTCGTCAGAGTATAAGCAGGCAGCGTCTCCTAAGTGATGGGATTTGGGGATAAGCTCAGGGTTGTTAGGCAACACTTTAGATAACGGAGAGGATTTGCTCTGTAGGGCAGCAGTGAAGGATAGAGGAGGAGGAGGTTGGTCAGAGTTGGGAGTTTCCTGAGCGGCCAAAGCCTGAGAGGCCGTCATGTTTGAGGCCGTTAGCGGCGGACTAGCCGTTAGCGGCGGACTAGCCGTTACCGGCGGAGAGAGGCCGGTAACTGTAACCTAAGGATTGAAAGCGTTCAGGGGGAAGTGGGAAAGTGGGAAAGTGGGAAAGGTAGATCTCACGCAGTATCGCACCAAATTCGCACACAGATGAACAGTAAGGAGCACTTGTCACGAATGCTTGAAGAGACTTTGTTTAATTCATATGAGTTTTTATTAGATACCTTGGTCATTGTTTAATTTAGTCATCACTATAATTTGTGTTTGGAAATAATTTTTCGTTATTTACTTGTTTAATAAAATATTAACAAAAATATTCAAAATCCAATTTTAAATGGCGCGCTCTTACATTTACTAATTCTAATGAAAAGCTAACTTTTTACCCAATGCAAAAGCTAATTGCCAAATACTCTTTGTAGGATTGTTTGACTAAATTAAAAGGAAAAATACCTAAATAGAGGTTTTTCCATGCACCTTGATCTTAATTAATAGCATTAGATGTATGATAAATAAATGTGCATCCCCAATTTTCAAAATTCCCTTGCAGCATTCTTTTAATATAGTGTCTCTTGAAACACGATCTTTTTATAAGGCATGGAAGTACCAAAGATTCAAAGTGTAAATTATAAAGAATTAAAATAAAAATTTTGGGTTGCATGAATCGAATTATAAACTTTATAACTACTACATGTTGCATAATAATTTTTTAATATTGCAACTAAGACTTTTTACCTTTTATAATTATAATTAAATTCTGTCTTTTCATAAGGCTAAGGAAAGACGGTCTTTCCCAAGGCTTTGTCTTCTTTTAAGAAAGGATATTATGTGTGTTCTGTAAAGTCAAGTGATATGCATTGAATTTTTAATTGTCAGTTTTTGTGAACATATTTGGAAACGAAAAACTTTCCTTGTTGGAACATGCGGAAACAACATATTTACGCTAAGAAGATTTACGGAAAAAAAAGACAAAATATTATGGTATTTGTGAGTTATTGAAATCTGAATATTCTACTATATATTAGGCGTATGGAAGTATAGTTGATTTATGGAAAATCCCTACAAATATGGAGTTGATATTATCGAATATATGAGATATATTGTGATAAGAAAAATCCATTTATTTATGGGATTTGGATATGCTTCAAGAAGCAGATATGGAATAGGAATATTATAGAGATAATCATGGAGAATTCCGATCTGCTCATGGCTATAAAAGGGGACAACCACGGCTGCATTGACTACGAATTTAATAGAGAAAAATCTGCACACAGATTTTCAATCTTTCGAGAGATTTGCAAAGAGCTAGAATTTTATGATCCAACATACTCGACCTACTGTTCAAAGTTCATAATCACATGCCATAATTCCTCGTGAGGAGAAGATCCAGAGTCGACGAGTTTCGAGGTCAGAGGGAGTCTGATCAAGGCAGATCGGTAGCAAGGGGAGCTTGCAGAATGCACACATTATAGTTAGTAAAGATAAGTACTTTGTATGGTGTACTATGTACTGTATATATCTAATTAGTGGATTCATTATGAACTGGGTCAGGCCCCGCAGATGTAGGTGGATTTCAAGGAACTGCGTAACCAAGTCTTGTGTCATTAATGCTTTAATTTATTGCATACTTGGTTAGATAGGTCATTTTGGAGCATACTAAAAAGAATTAGAAAATTTTGGTAAAACCAAATCTCATTTGGTATCAGAGATTGGTCACTTATTTTTCCCTTGGTTGTGTCAAGGAAAGTGTGATTCAATTTTACCATGGCAACTAAAGAAGGATTTTCTGTGTCTTGGTCACCTCTGCTAGAAGGCAACAACTATAATTATTGGAAGGCACACGTGAGAGTTTTCATCAACTCACTGGATGAACTTGCATGGTTCTATGTTGAGAATGAGTGGAATCACCCTACTAAAGATGCTGATAAAAGCTCTATCTAAGGCGAAAGAAGGAGAGTCAAGTCAAAGGGAGCAGAAACTCAAAGACAAAGCTAGTTGGATTCCTGATGACCTCAAGGCATCTCTGGCGAATTCAAAGGCACTGAATGCAATCTTCACTACGGTTGATGAAAATCAGTTCAAACTCATCTCTACATGTCATCAAGCAAAGAAAGCATGGGATATTATGCAAACTGTTCATGAAGGAACTAGTCGAGTTCGAGAGTCTAAACTACAAATGCTAGCTACTAAGTTTGAGGAACTCAAGATGGAGGAGGATGACACCATTGCTATATTCAATGGAAAACTCAGGGACATATCCAATATGGCATACAAACTTGGAAAGGTCTACAAAGAGGTGAAGCAGGTGAAAAAGACCTTGAGATCACTTCCTAACAGGTTTGCGATAAAGGTTGAGGCAATAGAAGAAGCAAGAGATGTAGCCACCATGAGCTCAGATGAACTAATGGGATCATTGCAGACATATGGGATGACGTTTCAACAAGCTATAAAAAGGGTCCAAAAGGAGTTTGCATTCTAAACACCTTCATCAAAAGACAATCACGATTCTGACAATGATGATGAATTTGAAAAGCTTGCACTTATCACGAAGAATTTCTCAAGAATGCTGAAGAAAGTAGTAAACAAGAAATCCCATGAGAGGTTTGGAGAAAATAAACCAAGGCCACGGGATACTGGTAATAATCGTGGAACAAGATTTGAACAAGGAAATCAGCAGTTCTTCAGAAATCAAAGTGGTGAACCAAAATAGTTTGGACGAATTCAATGCAGAGAATGTGAAGGATATGGTCATATTCAGGCTGAATGTGCGAACATTCAGAATAAACAGGGAAAATCCTATGTCACCTCGTGGAGTGAAGATGAAGAAGAAGAGAAAGATGAAGAGGAACTTGTAAGCAACTATGTGGCATTTGGAGCAAAAACTTATGATGCATCAGAGAATGGATGTTCCAACACACTGGATAAAGTTGAAGCTATATGTTCCAACATCGATCCATATGAAACATCTAATGATGAATATGATGGACTTGCTGTTAGTGATGAAGAAATCTACAACACTTATGAAAAGATGTACACTATGTGGCTTCAAGTGGTTGATACAAACAAACAACTGAAAGTGCAGTTGATTGAAACAGAAAGAGAACTATATGTGAAAGTTGCTGAACTCAGAAAGCAAATTGAAGAATTAAATGAAAAGCTAATCTTTGCAACCAAGAGAGCTGAGACTTTTGAAGCAGTAATTTCTAAACTGAATTATGGAAAAGCTAAGCTTGATGATATTCTGGATATGGGAAAGAATTTTGGAGATCGAAACGTAATTGGGTATAATACAGGCACACTCAAGTCTGAGGCACAAGAGTTACTCCAGAATCCAGTGAATTTTAAGACAAAGCTTTAAGAGGTAAGGAGAAAGTTCGGCAAGCCCTATCAAAGGAAACCTCTCATCTGTAGCTACTGTTTATACCAAGGTCACTCCGAGGATAGATGTTAGAAACTATTTAGAGATCAAATAGAACGACATCAACTCACTGTATGTTCCAACATAGGCGAAGTCCAGAAAATCAGAATGGTCAGGAAGGTATGGGTTGTCAAAAGAACTGGTACATGTCCTGTTGCACATACATCACTTATATTATATTCCAGAGATTTATGGTACTTTGATAGTGGGTGCTCTAGCCATATGACTGGAACTCAAGAATTTCTTACAAATATCACACCTTTCGATGGTGGTTATGTTATGTTTGGTGATGGAAAGAAGAGTCAAGTGGTTGGAAACAGTGAACTACAGATTGAAGGATTTCCAATATTCACTAGTGTGTTGTTCGTGGAAGACCTGAAAGCCAATCTACTGAGCATAAGTCAATTGTGTGATGACAATATGATTGTGAAATTTCAGAAAGATAAATGCCTAGTGAAACACAGAGAAGTCAAGGTTCTTTCAGGCATACGATCATCAGATAATTGCTATCTGCTGGAACAGGAAGTACGATGTATGATCTCGAAGCAAGATGAAGAATTTCTGTGGCATGGGAAGCTCAGTCACATCAATTACAAAACCTTGGTGAAAATTGAAAATGCAAAAGTTGTACAAGGTATGCCTACCTTAACAAGCAAGAACGGAATTGTGTGTGAACCATGTCAACAAGCTCCGCACTCCTCAGTTCAATATATAACCACCTCAAGCAATCTGGAATTGCTGCATATGGATTTTATGGGTCCAATTAATACACATAGTATAGGTGGGAAGAAATATATCTTTGTATGTGTTGACGATTTGTCCAGATATACTTGGGTAGCTTTTCAGAAGTCTGGTGATAAAGAAAAATAAGATACGGTGAAAGTATTCAGAAGTCTGGTGATAAAGTTAAAGACCAAAAAAGGAAGTCCGGTTGGAAAGATTGTTCGAATTCGTAGTGATCAAGGTAGAGAATTTGAAAATTCTCAATTTAGTGATTTCTTTGATGAGCTTGGTATTCAGCATGAGTTATCTGCACCAATAACTCCTCAGCAGAATAGTGTTGTAGAAAGGAAAAACAAAACCTTGCAGGAGATGGCTCGAGTGATGTTAGCCAAGAAAGAATTCACAAAAAATGGTGGGAAGAAGCTATTAACACAGCTTGATATACGATTAATTGAGTATATCTGCGTCCATTCACCCGTAAAACTTCTTACAAGATTTGGAAGGGAAAGAAACCGAATGTCTCATACTTTCATGTGTTCGGAAGCAAGTGCTATATCCTCAGAGACAGAGAGCAACTGGAAAAAATTGATAATCAAAGTGATACTGGAATTTTTCTTGGGTATTATGTCAATAGCCGTGCTTATCGTGTTTATAATAATCAGACCAACACACTTATTGAGCCTATCAATGTTATTTTGGATGATTCTGAAGAAGGACAAAACTCAGATGTCGGAGAAGAAGAACTTGGTAACATTCATGTTCCAACACAGCCTCGTCAGCGTGACAAGGAAGATTCATTACATGTTGGAACATTAGAGCAGACTGATGTTAAACCAGTTGATACTGAGCATGTTGGAACATCGTCCCCCATTTCTGTATCCTATGTTCCAACACAGGATCAACCTAAATCAATGGCAAGAAGTACTCGACCAGTTCCTCAGGTGGATTACAGGAAGTTAGCTGGATTACAATGCTTCATCTCCCTCGTTGAACCTAAGAATTACAAGGAGGCATTACTAGATGAATACTGGATTGCTTTAATGCAAGAAGAACTAGGTTAGTTTGCGAGAAACGATGTATGGTATCTCACTCCTCGTCCTAAAGATGTTAATGTCATCGACACAAAATGGATTTTCAAGAATAAATCTGATGATGATGGCCATGTTACTCGAAACAAAGCTAGGCTGGTTTCTCAAGGATACACACAAGTTGAAGGTGTTAACTTTGATGAGACGTTCGCACCAGTTGCCAGGTTACAGTCAATTTGAATTGTACTTGCTATTGCCTGCTCTATGAATTTTACACTGTATCAAATGGATGTTAAGAGTGTGTTTCTAAATGGTGTGGTAAATGAAGAAGTTTATGTTGAACAACCTAAAGGATTTGAGGATCCTTATTACCCTCATCGTGTATATCGCCTCAAGAAGGCCTTATATGGTTTAAAGCAAGCACCCAGGGCATGGTATGAACGATTTACTAACTTTCTTCTTTAGAAAGGTTATCATCGAGGGGGAGTAGATCGTACTTTATTCGTGCTTGATAAGTCATCAAAAATTCTGATTGCTCAAATTTATGTGGATGATATAGTATTCGGTTCTACTTCACTATCTATGGTACAGGATTTTGTCACGGTTATGTAGGCTGAGTTTGAAATGAGCATGGTTGGAGAGCTCACATACTTTCTATGACTGTAAGTTAAGCAAGGAAAACATGGCTTGTTCATAAATCAAAGCAAGTATGCATTGAATCTCGTGAAGATATTTGGGTTAAGCAATGCCCGAGCAGTTCGAACACCTATGGGAGTTTTTCAAAAATTTGTCAAGGATGAGAAAGGAGCTGCAGTTAATCAAACGTTAAGCAGGGGAATGATTGGGAGTCTATTGTATTTAACAGCAAGTAGACCAGATATATATCTCAGCCTTGTGATATGTGCAAGATTTCAGGCTGATCCAAAAGAGTCTCATCTCACGCCAGTGAAAAGAGTTATTCGATATGTAAGTGGAACATCTGAGTATGACATCTGGTATTCTAATAATCAAGATTCTGAGTTGATTGGGTATAGTGATTTTGATTGGGTTGGTAATGCTGATTATCGAAAAAGCACTACAGGTGGATGTTTCTTTATTGGCACGAAGGCGGTTGCTTGGTATAGTAAGAAAAAGAATTCAATCTCCTTATCTACCGCAGAAGCTGAATATCTTGCTGCTGGAAGTTGTTGTGCACAATTATTATGGATGAAACAAATGATGAACGACTATGGAATTCATCAAGGCCACTTGAAGGTTTTATGTGACAACACAAGTGCTATTGATATCTCGAAAAATCCAGTCCAGCACTCGAGAACCAAACACATTGACATAAGGCATCACTTTATTAGAGATCTTGTTGAAAGAAAGGAAGTGGAGGTGGTCTATGTTCCAACACACGAGCAATTTGCGGATATCTTCTCCAAGCCGTTGGACACTGCCAGTTTTAAAAGTCTCAGACAACACTTAGGTGTTTGTCAAATTTGAGGTAATCTTTGCATTTAGTCAAATGTAAATATTTTATTTTGTTTTATTATTTTCTGTCAAAATTTCAGAAAAAAACAAAAAATTGGAAAGAAGAAAAGGTGTGCAAAAATAAAAGGAGAATAGTTGGATAATTAGAAGTTATGATATGTTGGAAGTTATTTTTGATGTGATGTCTCGAGTTGACAAGAGGGAAAAGAGTCATCATTACTCATCTTGGAAAACCAAAAAGGGTTTTGCGGCAAAAGAGGAGAGGAGTTTAAGAGTTTGTGTTGGATTCAAAATTGTCAAAATCTCTTCGAATCCCTCACTTTTCGGCCACCGTCCCATTCATCTTGACATTCTTTGAAATATTGCTGCAAACTCTCCCCATGATCCTTCTCCCGCAAAAGCTTCGTGCCAACAATGTCTTCAACCAGAAACTCTCCCTCGGTCGAATATGAAAATCAAGAATCTCTGCAACATCGGGCAGATGTAACCAAGGAAAAAATGGAGGATAATGCGGAGGAAGTTTTACCCAAAGATAACAGTAAATGTGAAGACAATGTTGAGGCTGAGATTGGTGTTGAGCCGAATGAAGAAGGTTGTAACTCGGGTTTGGGATATAGAGATCAAGACGGACTTCCCAGTACCAAAGGCAAGGGTCCATTTCAAAAGGTAATTAAACCTGATCCTCCAACTATTAAAATCCATGGGATGGAATTCAAGACTATGGATGATATATTTGACTAGTTAGAAGCTAATAGATTGACAGTAGACTTGACAAAGATTAAAAGTGTAAAGGAATTTCTGAGTGTCAAGGTCAAGGAATTTGTGACCGGGAATATTGGAGAGCTGTTGAATGTAGAAAATTACAAGGTGAAGTTCCTGAGGATGAGATATGATGAGTACAAAGGGAAGGAAAAATTTCATATTTATTCTTTGATTCCTCGTTCGAGCTGTGTTGTTATTAGAGAAATCAGTGATGGGGATGCTACAGGACTAGAAGTGAATCGGTCTACTGACAGATTGGCTGTAGGATTTTGTGATTTGAGGGCAAATTAGATGGAGGAGCTGAGGAAACAAATAATTATTGACCTCTCTAACAGTGAGATAGAGGAAAATGGTGCCTATGTTCCAACACAGCAGGTTGAGAATGAAAAAAAGTGAAGAGATGGATGTTGATGATGATATGGGAGGAGAAGACCAGGTTAATATAACTGGTGATGCACATGATGACAAGGAAGGAACTCACAGTGAATAACCAGTAGCAGAATCAAGTGAATTAAAAGAAGTGCAGTATGTTCTAACACAGACTACTGAAACTGAAGAAGCAGAGGAAACTCAGTATGTTCTAACACAGGAACACTCTGTGATGAATTATTCAAGTGATGAAGTATTGGATGATTTCTTACAGTCAGTCAAGGGAAAGAGGAAGATGGCTTCACCAGAAGATTCTCCACCAACAAAAAGGACCAAGAAGAGTCAGGAATCTACCAAGAGGAAAGTATTGCCTCTCCTCCCTGTAAGCGATGCACTTTATTTCTCATATTTTGATTTAAAAGGTGAAGAAATGGGGGAAGTTTTTGCTGAGAGACCTATAAACCTTGAGGAATACATGAAGAGTGGTTTTTCAGATTTTCTAAATTTGATAGGGATGAAGAGAGCAGCCACTGTCCAGCTGTAGTATAATAGGAAAGTTTTTATCGAGGTGTATGCCAACCTGATGGTTGAAAATCTGGAAGTTGAATCTCCCTGGTTTGGAAGAGTGTATGTGCGAGAAAAAATTATGGATCTCTCAACTACAAGAATAAATAAGGTTTTGGGGCTGCAAACACCAGAGTTTGAAGGGGTGTTTCCTGAGGATTTAGGGGTATCACATAATCAAATACTGAAGACAATCTCAGGAGGGTACAAGGCTAAGTGGCCTGGAGCAGGGTATTCACAAGCTTCATGCTTGTCATCAAGGTTCTTTGCCCTGTACCAGATAGCAGTTAAATGCTAGACGCCATCTTCGAACACGACTGCTCTGAAAATAGAAATGGTCAAGCTACTGTTCTGTGTTGGAACACAGAAGCCAGTCAATCTTAGACTGTTTATTCAGCAGGACCTGGTAATGCAAGCCACAGCTCCCAAAGTAAAACATGTCCTTGTCTATCATGGTTTGACTTCAGCACTGGATAAGAGTGCCAAGGTAAAGGGGAGGCTAAAGATATGATTATTAACACAGAATTCCCGAGGCCAAACAAGAAGACATTCGGGTTGAGGCATGTGCATGATCTACCATGGAGTCCTTCTGGGTCTACTTCTTCATCAGCTGAAAAGAAGGCTAAACTAGTGGTTCTGAATGCGAGACTAGGTGCAATAGTCATTCAAATAGCAGTGCTAGAGGCAGAAAAGGCAAACCTGGAGGAAGAGAAAGCGCGGTTGGAAGCCTGCTCCTGAATGGGATTTCTTCTTTATGTTCCAACATAGATGTCAAAGTAAGGGGGAGCCTACTTGCTGCTTATGTTTTTTGTTTTTAATTACCTTTGGCATGTTTCTGGCTCCATGGAGAGATTTTGGATTTTGGATTGAATTTAGCTTTAATCTGAAGTTTATTCTTGATGGAATTTCTGGATTTGTGGTATTCAGTATTCATGTTTTAATGGAACTCTGGTATTCAATTTTTGTTCAGATTCAGTATTGTGCATATTGTGCATATGTTCCAACATAGGTGGAGTTGGGAAGACCTATTGATGACAGGTTTTTCATTGTGTGATTAACGGCCAAAAAGTTTTGGGTCCACAAAATGCCAAAGGGGGAGATTGTAAAGTCAAGTGATATGCATTGAATATTTAATTGGCAGTTTTTGTGAACATATTTGAAAACGAAAAACTTTCCATGTTGGAACGTGCGAAAACACCATGTTTACGCCAAGAAGATTTACGGAAAAAGGAGACAAAATATTATGGTATTTGTGAGTTATGGAAATCTGAATATTCTGCTATATATTAGGCGCATGGAAGGATCGTTGATTTATGGAAAATCCCTACAAATATGGAGTTAATATTATCGAATATATGGGATATACTGTGATAAAGAAAATCCCTTTATTTATGGGATTTGGATATGCTTCAAGAAGCAGATATGAAATATGAATATTATGGAGATAATCATGGAGAATTCAATCTACTCATGGCTATAAAAGGGGACAACCATGGCTCCATTGATTATTAATTTAATAGAGAATAATCTGCAGACAGATTTTCAATCTTTCGAAAGATTTGCAAAGAGCCAGAATTCTATGTTCTAACATACTTGACCTGCTGTTCAAAGTTCAGAATCATATGCTTTAATTCCTTGGGAGGAGGAGATCCAGTGTCGACAAGTTTCGAGGTCAGGTGGAGTATGATCATTGTGGATCGATAGCAAGGGGAGCTTGTAGAATTCACACGTTATAGTTAGTAAAGATAAGTATTTTGTATGGTGTACTCTGTACTGTATCTTTCTAATTAGTTGATTCATTCTGAACCGAGCCAGGCCTTGCAGATGTAGGTGGATTTCATCGAACTGCGTAACCAAGTCTTGTGTCATTAATGCTTTAATTTATTGCATACTTGGTTAGATAGGTCATGTTGGAACATAATAATAATAATTAGAAAAATTCGGTAAAACCCAATCTCATGTCCCATTTACTTCGTGGGAATGATCTACATATTGCTTTGACATGCTTTAACACTGTTTTTCGCATTGGAAAACACTAAAGCTAATAATTAGTAATGGCAAACATCACACTTTTGATCAGTTGTAATCTAGCAGCATAGCTTAAAAGCTTAGCACTCAAATGTTTCAGTTTTTTAATTATCCTTTCCACCAGAGGTTGGCACATTTGGTTTGTAAGCCTTTTGCTTGCTAATGAAACACCCAAATATTTAAAAGTCATTGACCCTTTTTGAAAGCATGTTATTCCCTGAATCTCCTTTTTTTGTTGCTCCTCAACTGCCCTCAAATACACCTTGCACTTATTTTTGTTGCCCTAAGACCACTACCATTTTCTTACTTCTAATAAGCCTGCATAAGTATTTCTATTAATCTCTTCTCCCCATTTTCCAATAATAGCACATCATCTGCAAAACTAAGATTCAACAATCCAATTTTTGGATGATACTTGTATTCATCTTTCTCCTGCACTGTTTGAAGACACCTAACCATAAATCCATCACTAGAACAAACAAAAGGGGTGACAGTGGGTCCCCCTTGTCTTAGCCCACAATCTGCCTTCACATATTTGATCAACTTTACATTAATATTGTACATGTAACTAGCAGTTGATACACACACACACACCCAACTATAGAATTTTGAAGGTATTCCCAGTTCCCCCATTATCACCTGTAAAGCTTTCCACTTAATAGTATCATAAGCTTTTTGGATATCCATCTATATTAAACACTTAGCTCCCCAACTTTTCTTGTTATATCCCCAAACCAATTCACATGCTAACATTATATGATTGTGTATATTTTAATCAGGCACAAATGCAGCTTGATTTTTCTGAACTACTTCTACTATTAATCTGCTCAATATTTCTGTTAATAGATATAATCATATATAAAGTAGAAAAGCAAGATTTGGGTCAAGTTCATTACCTTTTTTGCAGATGGATGTTTTGGTATTAAATTAACCAATGTGATGTTAGCTTCCTTGTATATTTTACCACTCTTGAAAAATTCTTGAGTAGCCTTCATTACATCCTCCTTGATCACCTGCTAGTTTGCTTCGAAAATTTTTGCATCTGAACCATCAATGCCTGGTGCTTTCAGGTCTCCAATGTTTTTTCAATTCTTCCTCGGTTTACCCTTCATACACCTCCTTCACCAAAGCCTTCCTTGTTTCCACACATAATGCCTTACCTCTCCCGATCACCTCTATATCAATTCCATCTATCCTTCCAGCTTTCTCTCCCATTAGTTTAGAATAAAAAATTTCACAATCCCCTCCTCCATTTCTTCCAATTCATTAATGATTTTTCCATCATCCTTCACCATCACTCCTAGACCTACCATCCTATTTTTCCCTTTAACTATTGCATGAAAGTAGGCATTATTGCTATCTCCCAGCCTTAGCCAATCAACCTTCGATTTTTTATTTTGTAATTGTTTCATCAATTGCACTCCACTTATGTACTTCCTCAATCCCCACAATCTCTTCTTCAATCTTCTTCTTATCCATTTTTTCCTTTTATAATTCTTTCTGAGCAATCTCCAATTTTTTTGTTTCTTCATGATGTTTTAGTTTTTACCCACTGACTTGCCTTAAGTATTTTCTAAGTTCTCTTTGAAGCCTCATCTGTTTCCTCTAGACTTTGTACATTGGGGTACCCTTTTGTTCTTTTTCCTAGCTTTTCTTCACTGCCATTATCACCTCCTCATTTCCAGTAAACGGTTCAGAAACTTGAACTTTTTTGGTTTCTCCTTCTGCTCCTCATACAGTTTCAATCGAATCAGTGCAAGACTTGAGACCCATGACTCCAAGTTTTCTACAATCATTTATGGGTATTTTGTAAACCAATCTATACTGGCTAATACCCTATATATTCTTGAATAGATCACTATGTTAACTTGTCTATTAGACCATGTATAGTAATCACCCATACTGTCACATTCCATAGCCAACTATGATCATCATTTGCTCCAGATACCTAAACTTTTCCAGTTGTACTTCATTGACACCAATCTTGTCCCTTGTAAAATACCCTACTGCAATTAACTCCCCCCAACCATTGCACATGACTTCTCAATATCCATCCATAACTACTTTCTTATTTTAAGTTGATTTCCAGCATACACAACCATGATATAGAATAGTAATTCACCATTTAATCCCAACACCTCCAATAACATTATATGACCAGTCAAGTTTTTTACCCTGAAAGCTTCTTTCTTCATTCCATATCACCAGTATTCTGCCATTCAAATGAGCCCCATAATTATCCACGAAGTTCTCCTTTCCTCCAAACTTCCTCCTAGCTTCAACTAATTTTCCTTGTTTCACCCTAGTTTCTAGTAACACAACTACATATCAATTTATGCCATTGAGACTGGAGCCAATCGCAATACTTTTTGCTGCCTTATTCAGCCCCTTAACATTCTAAGCACCTATCATGGCACAAGGCCACAGTCCTTTTCATAATCCCTACAAACCCCAAGAGAATGCTCAAATTGTTTTCAACTGTTCTGTCCTGGTGACCCTGCTTCATTCCAAACTTCTTTCATCCCCAACCGATCATACTCCATTGCTTTTCGTCCTTTGTTTTTTTATCTCACCAGTGTCTATTAGCTACCAGCTTCCTATTTTCCCCCCTCACCATCAATCACTGCTTTATCACCTTTCATCTCAGATTTTAGCCTTTCTCCATTCCTTTCAGTTTTCTTTTCTATCTCTTTCTTTTCCTTCACATGCTATCTCTGTACTACCCTCTTACCTTCCTTATCATTACATATGCGGCCTCTGATGTGTGTTATATTGTGTTCATAGTTTGTGGGGTTATTATGATTTTACTGAGATATAATTTGCACTTTTAGGTGTTTTTAGTGCATGAATTCATGGATTGCGAAGAATTGAGAGGGAGTTATACATTGTACTCTTTTTCCCTTAACCAACGGTTTTTCCCACTGGGTTTTCCAAGTTAAGGTTTTTAATGAGGCGATGTGCTCCAATGGAAAATGTTCTTATTTTATAAGACATTTTTCCAGGGATGAAACAAAGGCAAAAGCAGAATTGCGGAAGTTATGGGGTGAAAAATGAATCATTAAAGAGATGTGGATTTGAAGAAATTAATAATATTCACTTGCCATATTGATAAGGATTGTACTATCTCCTCCCATTTGAAATTCCTTAATTTTAGAATTAATAATTTAGTTAATATTTTATTCCTTTCTTCCGCGAGAAGAATCCGAATGAGATTTGTACTTGGTTTATTATTTTGAGCAGCAGCACAAAGGTATATATATATACCTTAGGTTTTGCGGAAAAAGATACAGACATTACACATATACAGATACGGAGATTAGTTAGGTTCAGTTTTTGTTTCTTAGTGCAGTTTTCTTAGGGATTGATTGGGAATATATATTGGCATTACATTAACAATGGAGTTCAGAGCTTGTGCATTCGGTTTGATGACTGGTTTGCTTGTTTTAGTTCATTATTATCTTAGATTAATTATGTTCGTGTATTATATTTTTTATTTGTTTATTTTAATTATTATAAGTAGCTAATTTATATATATGTATGGAATAAAAAATATTAGTTTATGAATTGTGAGACCTAATTGTTTTATAATTGATTCTTATGTGTTCTTGGTTTAATTTATTCTTAATATGTTTAAGTCTGGCCAACTTAAATATTGTTGGGATATTCCTATCTAATTCCTCCAATGCGTAATCGTTGGAAATGGTAAGTAAGTAGCGAGTTCTTGTGAAAAACAGCTTACTAGGTAAGACTCTAATAGCAAGATGGGGAACTATTAAGTGTGCGTTACTACTTGCGATACTTGGTTACTTGTTGCATCGGTTTCTTTTCATTCTTAATACTATTGACTTGTGTATCTGATTTAGTGATTACTTTCTGAGGGCATCTTGGTAAGAGAAACGATTGGTTAATTATAATTATTCAATTGTCGATAAAGTTAGAAAGAATTGGGAGGGTTTAGCAAACACTTGTCGTCCTATAACTGATGGATGCATATGAATTGATTTATCTTTACGCCGATGATCGATGTTTAACTAATATGAGTTATTCCGTGCTGATTACCTTAATCATATATTTGCTAGATTATTGTATTTTTTTAGTTTGCATTATTATTTCATATTTCATATTAGTTAGTTGCATTATTAGTCGTTAGATAAATATGAAAATTAAGGCATGGTGGCTACACCCAAAGTGTTTTATATTAGTAGGTATTTTATTATAGTTTTTGCACCGTTCCTCGTGGGATAGACTCTGCTTACAACTGTGCTAATTTCATCATAAGAGCGGGCAGATTACTTTGGTGAGTGAAAAGACGTTCACCAGCCTCCAATCTGGCATCTCTCACTGAACATTGGTTTTCCTACAATTTCTATCTTTTGATTTAATATATTTCCATCCACATATTTGATTTTTACTTCTTCTAGGACTTCTTAAGTTATATCAATCTCTACCAATATTCTAGCATAAGAGATAGTTTTTTTTCCATGCATTCATCTATGAAGAGTGGTTTTCCAACTGCATTTCCTTTCTTCCCCGGGCTTGTCATGCCCCATAGATGCAGAGTTAATTTAGGCACCTTAACCCATACAAGTACAATTCTTATCATGTCTTTATCCATGAAATTTTTTGGCTTCCATAGATGTAAGAACATAGAAATACTATAGATAGTATAGGGTCCTCTCTTTAGCAACTCATCCATGTCCTTCATGTTCTTAAACTTTACCACAAAATACCCTTCATCATTGTATAACAGATCTGGTGTAGCAACAAAGGATCATAACTTCAACATATACCTTTTAACTGGGTTCATCATTAATTCACCTCCTATAATACATAATCAATGCACATTCCAAATATTCCATCTCCTATTTTACACCATCCATATCTATCTCCACCTATCTTTCCCCATTCACTACTGTGGGAGCTATGAATTCAATTTTTCAATCCATTATATGGCACCCTATTTACCCTAATTACATAAACCTACAAATTCCCCTCACCGATATTAACTCCAAGTTTGGATTGAGGATTAGGGATTTCTTGAATAAGAGTTACATCTTCTTATTCTTCCACCAAATTATTTTTAACACCCATCAGTTCATTTGCCTCCAGCTCATCCGTCTATACTTCCTCTTTTTCCCATTCCATATCCTTACAAGCAGTCTCCACACTTCCTCGTAAAATGCTACTCCACTCCACCTTTGACAAGGCCTCCTTCTTTGGCCTACCTCGTCCCCGTGTCATGGTTGATGTGAACGTACTTTAACTGTGTGATTTCGCACCTATAGCCATATTATAGTATCTTCTAATTTTATCTTATTTATAAATTTATATTTGAATACAAATTAATAATTTTGTTTTCAATTTTATTTAGATAGTTTTAGATTACATTTTTAACTTTTTAATTTAAAATTTTAATGTATTAGCTTAGTATTATTAAATATTACCTCACAATTATAAAAGTTAGTTTTTTGTAATGATCAAATTTTACGATGGATATGATTTTTTTTTGTTTACCTTATTTTTAGAAACCTCATTGTATTTGGTATCGTTCTCCTTATCTGCTCCGGAATTTTTGGAATGGTGAACTCAATACACTCTCCTCTGCTCTACCCCGATATTGCCGTGATGGCAGAGCCACCACCAATTGCTCCTAAACCACCTATTTCTTATGCCCAAGCCATGAATCAATAACTTCATGAAGCTCCAAGTCTTAGCCCTCAAAAAATTCCAATCGAAAGTAGTGCTCCCTTCATTCCAAAATTAAAAACTGAACATCTGGAAGAGCTCGGACTGCACTTCACCGATGAGGAATGCTCAAAACTAGAAGGCCCCCCTCAGATGGACATTAGTCGAGAAGTTTTCTCGAAGCCAATTGCAACTAAACAAACACCGTAAGGATTTCCATACTGCAGGTTTCAAAGGCCACAACGATATAACTCTGCTAGACAATCGACAGTTTATGATATCCTTTTCATTACCTGATGATTATTACCGATGTTAGCTTCATAAGATTTGGAATTTTTGTACGTATTCAATTTGAATAACCAAATGGGTTCCTAACTTCAAGCCTAATGCAGATTCTACCATTGCCCCTATTGGGATGGCCTTAAATGGCTTACCACAGTAGTTCTTTGACTATTGGGTTCTAATGTCTATTGGGAATCTTATAGGTACTCCAATAATGGTAGACAATGCGTCTCTAAATAGAACCATGCCACATGTTGCAAGGATCTGTTTTGAAATAGATGTTACTAAACACATGCTGGAGAAAGTTTGGTTAAGCTTTAGAGACATAGGATTTTGGCAATATATAGAATCTGAGGAGTACCTATGTATTGCTCTAACTGCCTAAAATTAGGGCACACAGATACTGTTTCCAGGTTTGATAAGAACACTTCCAAGTTCACACCTTGGAGGCCTAATGAATCAGCAACCTAATCAGGTAACAGAACTATTTCCAATGATGAAAAGGGCAGAAACAAAGGTAAAGGAAATGGTTCATCATCATCTGGTATCTCAATTTTAAAAAAAAAAGTCTTTATCTTTATTCCTAAGAGCAAACCTGATAATTTCTCTAAGAAGGTGTTAAAGGATAAGAAAGCGGCCAATGATGGATCCCAGAACCTTAAAGAAACAACTTCATAAGTATTGATCCTTGGACAAGGATCTCAAGTATCATTCTGGAGTCACAATAGAGATCCTATTGTCTTGAACTCTATGAAGCATATAGAAATGGCTGAGCTTCCATTTGTAACTCCCATTTTGCCTTATAACAAGGAATCTATTGTTTCAAACTCTCATAAGTAGATTGGAATGGTTGTGTTTCCATCTGTAACTCCCACTATGTCTCATACTGAAGATCCTACTATTATGAAATCTGAGAAACAGATTGGAATGACCTTGCTTCCATTTGTAAATCACACTGTGTTAACAAGTAATAATCACTCTACTAAAGAGATCTCTAATCCTAAGCTTTCTATGTTAATCAATTTTCAGAATTTGACTTTGCCACTCAGACCGAAATCGTTATCAGGGAAGAAGAAAACTAATAATGACACATCTAATAATTTTTCTTCTATCCTAGACTTTTCTCAAGTTGATAATCCTATAGCTACTCTAAGTGAGACTCCTAACATTTGCAATCAACTTGTAGTGTCTGAAATGTCAACTCAAGAAATCTCTGAAATGATAGAAAACATTGATAACCCCAACTATTCTAACCCTAAAAGGCTTCTCATCATAAATAATTCAGAAACTAATCAAGAATTGATAACTTCTAAGGCAGATGAGGACTTTATTGAAATTAGTGGAGGAAACTCCCCTCTATTATCTTCAAGTAAGGAAATTTTAAAAAATCTAGATTGGCTTAATTTTTTTTAATAAGAAACACCCGAAGGTGGGGGAGTTCTTTATTGGGATCCCCAAGCCCTATATCAAAACCAAGAGTCTGTTTGTACATGAGTCCGGCAAAAACCGAAGAGTTGAGGCAAACATTGTTGCCTCCAAAAGTGCTAATCTACCACTATAAACACTAAACAAAGTAGTGTAATGTAAGTAGAAGTTACGATCCTAGGGAGAGAATCTCCACCCCTTGTGTGAATTTTCTCCCTAGGCCAGGCAACTTCTAAATGTAAGTAAATGAAACAGGCAAACTCAGATGATGAGGAAGTAAAGATGTTGCTGAAAGCTATCTTTCGAATGTGATTTTCCAAGTGCCTTTGATGTGGTGAGTAATGATATGGCCTTTTGTGTCATCAATTCGTTATCAAAATGATGCTGCCTCGGCTAAACAACCACCACCTCCCAAGGGATGGAGTTGAAAACTGAAGAAAGTTGGGATCTTCAGTGCCAGGTGGGGCAACTCTGAGTGGGTGCCAGTTAGTGTCTCAATTCCTTCAGTCCTGCACGAAACATAACAGAAGATAATTAGGCAGTATCTATTCCGAAATTATGAATGTTTAGAGCTTCTGAGATGGAGAACATTATCTCTATCCATAATTAGTAGTCCTCTGATCTCAGGAGTAACATTGGTAAGATTGAGACTTTGGTTGTTCAGAAAGTGATGTTTAGAGATAGCATGGGCCACGACATTACACTCCCTATAAACATATTTTAGTACAGTTGTACCGATCAAAGATTTAGCCTTAAAAACCATCTGAAAGAGTTCCCATTTAGCAGCATAAGGATTACTGGTCATCTCTATCGCCAGTTTTGAGTCTGATTCAATAATAAAGTTATAATCAAGGTGGGTAAAGGTGTAGCAAGCATGCAGTATTGCTTCGATTTCCGCGTGTAAAGGAAATACACCAGAAATTGAAGTTGAGCTAATACAGATAGGCTGACCGAGGCTATTCCTGGCAATAAGACCAACCGAAGCTTTACCAGAGCTCCAGGAAGCATCCACATTTATTTTAGTACAACCAGGTTCAGGCCTGTCCCAGTAAACTTTCATTATATTTGGCTTTGGGGGAGGTCTCAACAGAGGGATTAGGTGCTTGAAAGCTGGAGGAATTGAGTGTGTAGATAATAACTTTGGCTGACACTCACTCAGTGTCAATCTGATCAGGTCATCAACCTCCATACAAATACTATCCACAGAGAATGGTTTATGATCATATAGAAAGTTATTTCTAGCTTTCCATAAGCTCCAGCGGGTCAGGGATGGCAGTATCATGCAATAAACTTGGTAAAACTGAGGTAAATCCTGACAACTCCAGAATAGGAAAAATCTTTGGGGTACCGAGTGTTGGTCATTAAGATTAAATTGAATGGATGCAGTCAAGTGAGACCAAACTTTCTTAGCTAATGGACAAGTGATAAAATAATGTTGGATAGAGTCCAAATCACAGCAAACTGGACACTTTGAAGCTAAACTGAAACCACATGTAATCAGTATATCATCAAAGGGGAGAAAGGCATGTAGCAGTTTCCACACAAAAATAGAAATCTTTTTGAGAAAGAGGGAGCTCCATAGATACTTAGTTACAGGGTAGTTACCTAATAGTTGAACGAGTGACCTATATGCAGACTTAAACATAAAATTACCCGAAGCTTCAGGCTTCCAAATCATCCTGTCCTCCCTCTCGAGGGTCAGTTCCGCACCCTGTAAAAATAGTAAAGTATCATTGTCCAGAAAAGATGATATTTGGTTTAAAATACTTGCTTTGTTGGCTATAAAATCAGCCACAGAAAGACCAGCTAACACATTATGTGTACTTTCAGGTACCTGACCAATCAAAGGTCCCTGAGGGCACCAGTTTGCAGTTAAGAAGTCACACTTCCCAGTTCCATAAATAACATACGAATTGTTTTCTGCAAATGGATTAATGTAACAAATTCTCTTCCAAGTTGCAGACTTCCTATGGGAAGGAAGAAGTGACCATAATAGTTTAGCCCACAGTGAAACCCCTAATTGGCTTTTCCACCACAGTTCAGCCGAACAAGAATCAACAATTGCTTGAACAGATCTGAACCCTAGTCCTCCCATTTTTGTTGGTTTAGCAATTTGGGACCATCTTCTCCAAATCTTTTTTTTCCCTTCTGATTCTCCCCAAAAGAAGTGGGCCATTTTTTTCTCAAAAGCTTTAATGATCCCTTTTGGGGGTTTGATTACCATCCATATATGCTGAGGGATTGAATATAATACCGATTGAATTAAGGTCATTTTCCCCCCAGAACTTAGCCATTTATTTTTCCAATTTTGTAGCTTAAGATCTACATTAGCTAAGATGGGGAAAAATATCTATTCAAAGCCCTGCCCTTAAAAATAGGACACCCTAAGTATTTAAATGGAAAAGAACCTTTCTTCATTTTTAGAATTGCTTTAACCTGGTTCTTCCTAGAGACAGTAGCCTTACTACTTAGATAAAAATCTGATTTCTCAAAATTAAACTTTTGGCCTGAGGTGTACTCAAAAACTTCCAGAAAAGCTTTGATTTTAATAAGATTAGCCTTAGATGCTTGCATAAATATTATCGTATCATCCGCATACATCAAGTGAGAAACAGCAGGTATTGAGCCAGGAATTTGGTATGAAGATAAACTTCTGTTGTGAAAAATATAAGTTAAGCTTCTTGAGAAGGCCTCTGAAAATAAATTAAAGAGAAAGGGGGATAGAGGATCACCTTGTTTGATTCCCCTTGTTGCCTTGAAAAATCCCACTGGATTTCCATTAACTAAAATTGAAAAGTATGCTTATGACAGGTTATTCATGACTGCCTTTAAAAAATTCCCATTAAAACCAAACCTCATCAAAATATGCTTTAGAAACTTCCATCTAATTCTGTCAAATGCTTTCCTAAGATCCAATTTCAGCATGCAATTAGGGGTTCTGTATTTCTTGTCCAAGAATCTGATCATTTCATTTAAATACAAAATGTTATCTGATATATCCCTATTCTTCATGAATGCAGTTTGGTTTTGGGATATCAGGTTATCCATGTAAGGTTTTAATCTCTCATTTAGTACTTTAGAACAAATCTTATTCAAAACATTTGACAAGCTAATTGGTCTAAAGTCCTCAAATGAGCTTGGAGTTGGTTTTTTTGGTATGAGGGTAATCCAGGTGCTAGAGATACCCTTAGGAATATCAGCACAAGAAATAAAATCATTGACAGCATCCATTAAATCTATTTTTATTATAGACCAGCTTTTTGTAAAAAATTTTGGAGAAAATCCATCAGGCCCAGGGCTACTTGTTTTATTTAAACTCCTAATGACAGATTCAAGTTCTGGTTCTGATACAGGCTTACCAAGAGCATGATTATCATTATCTCCTATAATAACAGGGATCTGGCTTAGAAAATGGGAGAAATAGGTATCATCAGTGGTCAGCTCAGATTCAGACAGTAACTCAGAGAAATAGTGAATAGCTTCATTTTGAATATCTGCTTGAGAATTTATCCATTGCCCCTCCCTGTTTTTTATTTTAGTTATCTGAAGTTTACTGCTTCGCTCTTGCACTACCTTATGAAAAAAGGAAGTATTATTATCTCCAAGCTTATGCCATCTTAATCTAGCCTTCTGTTTCCAATATTTTTCTTTTTCCTTTAAAACCTTAAGCAAGACAGCATTTTTTTCATTCAATTTTATACGCTCAGATAATGTGGGATTCAAGTCGTAGTTTACCTCTTGAACTCTTAAGTCTTCCTCAGCTTTTTTAACATTTAAATCAATGTTTCCAAATATCTCTCTGTTCCAGTTTTTTTACAGATTTCTTAAGTCTAATCAATTTGAGATAGAATCTTAGCATCCCAGTTCCACCAATTGGAGAGTCCCAACTATTTTTTATCACTGAAATGAATTCTTCCCGCTGAAACCAAGCATCAATGAATCTAAAAGGCTTCGGATTCGAAGAGGTCAGGTTAGAAACCTGAAGAAAAAGGGGGGCATGGTCCGAGGTTTGTCTATTTAGAATTTGGATCGATGAGGATGGAAATTTAGAGATCCAAGACAAAGTGCACAGACCCCTATTTAGCCTTTTAGAGGTAGGGTTTCTAAGTCTAGAATTACACCATGTAAATAGGTTTCCTACTGTATTAATTTCCTGGATGCCATTAGAGTTAATCCATGAGTTAAAATCCCTAATACTGCCTAATGCTGGGGAGCTTGGACCTCTGTATTCAGTTAATGAAGTAATTGCATTAAAATCACCCATAAAGATAGTGTCACCCTTTGGGATAGAGCTAAGCTCTGACCATAAAATCTTTCTACCTTCTCTATCCCTTAGGGCATATACAAAAACTGCATCCATTATCAAATTTGCAGACTGATGAGCAATGGATACATGCATGAACTGTTCATGAGTGGATATTATTGAGACAGATAAGTTGTTAGACCACATAAGCCATATTTTGCCATTAGACAGTGTCAAATTCTGGGAGAAGGATAGTTTTTTCATATAATCTTCACATTGAGAGTTATTATGCATAGGTTCAATAATACACAACAATTGAATTTTCTTTACCTTGCATAAATTAGATAGCCTTAACAGTGAAGAGTCCATTCCCCTAAGGTTCCATAATAAGAAGTTAACATTCAGTTTTACTATCATTGTTCACCTGATTTACTACTTTTTGTAGATGATCTGAGCATCATTTTGTTAATCTGGCTTAAGTAGTTATTTCTTTTAGCTTTGGCCTTACCTTGGATGTTACCTGAAAGGGAAATGTTGGGAATGTGCATCTCTTCAGTCAAGATCTCATTTATAGGCCTAGTAGCCTCAGCCTCCACATCATTATCCTTAGTGTTTTCAGGAACCTGCAAAACCAGAAACCTGTTTGCCATCTTCCCAGTCTGGGAGTAGGAGTTTTTATGGCCAGGATTATACAAAGAGAGAGTAGAAGAGCCAATCTGCATATCATCTTTAGCAAAAGTCGAAAATGTGGGTTTAGAAGTTGCAGTATCATTTAGCAGCCTTGATAGTGAGCTATCAGAAATATGAAGAGACTTGTTAATATCACTTGAAATACACCTTATGCCCTGATTAACTATCAAGTTTGGATTAGTCAGTTTGCTGAGTTGTTCAGAGGAACCTATCTCCAAATTTTCCTCTGGAAGAGGTTGTTCATCCACAGAGTCTAGGATTAGGGGTGCTTTATCAAATTTTTTACCTGTTGCCTGCCATAGGTACTGAGGTAGATTCTGTTCAATAATAGGCTCCTGAGATCTATCATTGTTAGCCTGGAAGTTAACTAAAACATTGTTAGCCTAGATTGGCTTAATACTAAAACATCTAAGAGACAAAAGGAAAAAAATATTTAACCAAAAAAAACTAAATTTTGAAGATTTAAAGGCCAATTTAATTGATGCTCAGTCAAGATTCAATACTATACTCAAAACTAGCATCACAGACATTAAAAATAAGCAGAGGAAGTATAATAAAAAAGACTACTCCACACCTAAAATGGTATTCATCCGTTTATCTTTGACCCTTTCCAAAACACATCTATGATAGGTCTAAATATGTGTGTTTGGAATATAAGAGGAATAGGTAACAAACCTACTCAAATTATATTAAAAGATATTAAAAGATGTAATACAATCAAACTTTGTGCCTTAATGGAACCAATGATAAACTCTAACCAAACACAGGTCTTGTCTAGAGAATTAGGTTTCAGTAAATGCTTTGCCACTCCTAACTATAAGATTTGGATCCTATGGGATGATGAGCTATCTGTGGATATTTTTTCTGTAGATGAACAAATCATCATAACTAAAATTAGATCCAATAATATCTCATTAGAATTTCAGGTGGATTTCAACTATGCCAAGCACATAATCAAGGAAAGAAATAAACTGTGGCAAGACTTAGCAAAGATGAACAATGAACCTTTATGCCCAATAGGAGATTTTATTGCAATTTCAAAGAATGAGGAATATTTAGGAAAATCCATTCCTAATTAGAGACGTATTAGGTATTTTAAACAATTCCTAAATGATCAAAATATATTCAAAATTCCAACTTCTGGAAGCCTGTTAACATGGACTGGAATGAGGCCAAAAGGTATGGTGTGGAAAAGATTGGATAGAAGAATTTCTAACAATATATGGTGGTCTTTATTCCCAGATTCTAAGAATAAACTTTGGCCAGAGAAGAATCTGACCACACTCCACTGATTGTTCATATCTCATAAACATCCCCAAATTTTAATCAAAAACCATTTAAATTTCAGGAATGTTTGGTCAATCATTCAACATTTATGAAGACAATTGAGAATGCTTGGAATATACGCACTAATAAAAGAAGGAATGCATAGATAAATTTTTAAACTAAAGAAGTTAAAGAAAATCCTTGAAGACTGGAACAAAAACAGCTTTGGAAACATTTTGGACACCGTTCAAATTTGTGAAGATTTGGTGTTAAAAAGTGAACAAGACCTACAAGTATTTGAATCCAATGAAAAATTGCAAGCTTTAAATCTTGCTAAGGCAAAACTAAAGCTAGCTCTAACTAATCAAGAAGTGTTTCTGAAACAAAAGTCAAGATTAAAATGGATGAAAAAGGTGATTCCAACTCAAAATTCTTTCATTAATCAAATCAAAGTAAATATAAAAGAGAAAATAATTTCTATAATTAAAAATGATTATGGCCTATGGTTAAATTAACCAGAAGCCATGGAGAAAGAAGCCATCAGATTCTTTTCAAAATTCTTAATTGAAGAACAACAGGATCCCACAGGAGTAAATGCTGCTTGGATCTTGGAAAACATTCCACGGGTAGTAAATGAAGAAATGAACTCTAATCTAATCTAGAAAATAACAATGGAAGAACTAACAAATGTTGTCAAATCCATGGATGGCCATTTAGCTCCAGGGCCAGATAGTTACTCTGGATTTTTCTTCCAAAAATGTTGGGCTATAGTGAAAACTGATGTACAGTAGTACAAGATTTCTTTGACGGAAAAGAAATACCTAAAGCCATTGCATCAGCACTTATCACACTTATCCCCAAAATAGATGTGTGCTCCATATTCAAAGACTGTATACCTATCAATATATGTAATTTCACAAACAAGATGTTTTCAAAAATAATCTCCACAAGACTTAAAAGTTGTTTAGACTTGATAATCAGTCCAGAGCAATCAGCTTTTGTTTCAGGAAGCGAACTAGCTGATAATGTCCCTTTGATGCAAGAACTAACTAATAATTTGCATACTAAAGTATAAGGATATAATATGATCATCAAGTTGGATATAATGAAGGCCTTTGACAAGGTTTCGTGGTCATTTTGGTCCAAAATCTTAATCAAACAAGGTTTTTCAACCAAACAGGTAAACTTAATAATGTTGAATATAAAATCTACTTTCTTTTCCTTATTAATAAATGGAAAGACAGTAGATTTTTTCTCAGCATCTAGAGGACTCAAACATGGGGATCCACCATCACCTCTACTATTTATCCCAATGGCTGAGGCATTTTCTAAAAATCTGAATTTTCTTTTCATATTTGGAAATATCCAGTTATATAAGCTCCCGACAAGATTAAATCATCCACACATCTTTCCTTTGTTGAAGATACAGTAATTCTATTAAAATACTCTTAAAATGGACTTCAAATAGTAATCAATTTTTTAAAGTCATTTTAATAAGCCATAGGTCAAAGAGTTAACTTTGAGAAATCATCTATTTGCATCTCAAAGCACACACCTAATAGAATCATAACCTTAATCAAACAAGAAACAAAAATGATAGAAGGCTTCCTACCCTTTAAATATCTGGGATGCCTTATCTACACAGAAAGAACAAAAAATTCCTTATTCCAAGGAATGTTAATTTCATAACAAAGTAAAATTAATCATTGGAAAAAAAACTGTTATCTCCAGCATGAAAGACACTGTTAATAAAACATGTATTGACAACCATGCCAATGCATTTAATAACTGTCTTGAAGCCAACCAAACATATCATAACTCAGATTCATAAAACACTGTTAAGATTCTTTTGGAATTCTAACTCAGAAAATAATCAAAAGAAGAAAATATGGAAATCTTACCCTAAACTCCATTTTCCAACAGAGGAAAATAGTTTAAATTTTAAAAACCTGATTACTATAACTAAAAGTTTCTCCATCAAACTATGGTGGAAGCTACAGAAAGGTAACTCTCTCTGGGCCCAAACCAAGTGGTCTATGAGTGATACTCATAAAACCTCAAAAACATGGAAAGGAATCAAAGAGATTCAACAAATAACATTGGATAATACACAAATTCACATACGTAATGGTTCAGTCTCCTTTTGTTATGCAAGCTGGACTGAAGCTGGTCCATCATCAGACCATATTCAGACCATTTCAGAGCTTCCATATCCATATTTAATAATCAAATCAATCTATGCTAGTCTTTTCAGTTCCATCTTTCCAGAAAACATGATTTCAATTCTGAAACTGGACCATAGAATCTTTCCTAAGTATGATGATAGATTAATCTTAAAACCAACTCAGAGTGGTCAATTCACATTAAAGTCAACATATGAATTGATTAGACCAAAGAAACTTAAGATTCCTTCTTTCAAACATATATGGTCTAATCTAATACCAAAAAAATAAGCTACATGAACTGGAAACTACTAAATAGGCTCATAACCTTACCAGATGTCCTTGAGAATTTTCAATTTCGTCTACCATCAAGATGTTGCTTTTTCTTTAATGAATTTGAGTCTATACACCACAGTTTTAACACATGTGGTCAAGTGCAACAGATATGGAATTCCATAGATAGAGTATATAGACTGAGTCCTAATACATCTCAGTTCCTGTGGGATAGATTTTATTTTTACTGGAACTTTACCACTACTGATGCACTCTTTGCAAAATTAGTCAGAATCATACCATGTGTTGTGATCTGGTATCTTTGGTGTGCTAGATGTACCTATAATTTTAAGGGTATAAAGCTAGTGTCAAGTAACATGTTCAAAAGAATTTTGTACCACATTAATGACACTTTTGGCATTCAAATTGGATTTCAGATGGGATCTTTCAAAATTTCCAAAACTTTTATATCAGAAACCAAAATTCCAGAGACCATTAAGAGTCATTAGATGGACTTTAACCTTAAATTATAAGCTAAACACTGATGGCTCTTGTCTAAGTAATGGCAATGCAAGTATAGGTTGCATCATTAGAGATCATAAAGGTAAAGTGATAGATGCTTTATCAAAGTTGATCCTAGCTGAATCTATTTTACAGGTCGAGACCATACCTTTGTTGAATGGAATTCAACTTGCTCAAGCACACCACATCAGCAAGATTGAAATCAAAATTGACTCAGACATACTGATCAAAATGGTTCACAAGCGATACAAGATACTATGGAAAAGTCAGCAGCAAATGAGAGAAATTTGGCAGTTTCTTCAGCAATTGGACTTCACACTTCATCACATCTACAAAGAGGCAAATGGAGCTACCGACTCTCTTGCTAAGATGGCCAGCAATGACCAAGTAAATCACATTTTTTATTCTGCAGGTCTACCACAAAGTATTGTTGGACAAGTGAAGCTTGATGCAGACGTTGTACCTCATGTCCGGGTAGGCTAGATTATAGTATAGAATTGTATGTTTTGAATTTTGTATTTTTCACTTTGTGCGGATAACAGTAGTACTGTTATTCTTTTCCACATTTTATATATCTGATGATCTGCAAGCTAGTTATCAGGTCCTTGTATAGATAAAAGATCTTCAGATATTTTATCAGAGGTAAGATATTAAGTCCCCCTCTTTTATGTACCTTTTAGTTTTATTAATAAACGACTAGGGGTCTGCCAAACCCCCAACCATCACAGGTGAATTTACTTTTTTGAAAAAAAGATGCAATTTTGAATTTCATGATTTTAATTGAATGGATAACAATTTTAAAGTATTATCTCAATATTATAATTTACTTTGTTTTTTATCATAGTAAAAATTGTATGACTAGTAAACATTGAGAAAATGTCCGAAATGTTACCCACCTTGGAGTGAAATTCACCGTATAGTACCCTATTTTGAAAATTGTTTTGAAGAGATACTCACTTTTTTTTATTAACATCCCAAAAAGGTACTTTTAAGTTAAAAGTCAGTACCATTTTGGCACAATTTTGATCCAGATTGGTAACTATTTTTTTGTGGAAAGCTATCCTTTTGAGATATAATTGAAAAAATGGCTACCTTTAAAGGACCATTTCAAATTTTTGGTATTAAACTGTGAATTTCAATTTAAAGTAGGTACTATTTTGGACAATCTCTCCACAAGCATTTTTTTAAAGTTAACAGTTTCAGGTGTTTAGATCACTGCTATACAATCTAATGTTTACAACTAGCAAATGTACAAATTATCCCATATGTTTACAATATTGTTAATAGTTTTGAATACTTTGTTTAGACTGTAATTTTATGCAAGATAATAATAGAATTTACATATGTTTGGAACCAGCGGCATGACTCTCCGGTGAAAACCAAAGGCGTGATTCGCTGGCGAGAACCATGACTCCGCCGTGCCAATATTGACAGCGAGAACCATGACTCCCACCTGCTAACCGGTGGTGGCGCCGTCGTTATTCACCGAAAAATCCAACCATTCCCACCTCATGTTCGCCATAAGTCAAACCACCTGTTACCCTCCCCCATCACCACCACCCGTCATCGCTGTCCAAAAACCTAGCTTCGTCGCTGTCAGAAAACCCAGCTTCGCCGCCGTCTGGAAACCCAGCTTCACCTGCGTCTGAAAACCCAGCCCCTCCCTGCCCACTCGTAAGGCTACAAAGTAACTCTCGCAAACATAAGCCAGCTTCGGTGACTGTGAACCAAGGCAGAGCTCCGGTGACTGTGAACGAAGGCGGAGCTCGGCTGACGACGACCTAAAGTGGAGAACATGGAAGGAAAACGATGCAGAGAACCGGCGAATTCTACCCACACATCCTACCACCATTTTGCCCATATTTTTCAACATAAATTTTGTCAGATAGTTTGTCCGGTAATAACCCAGTTGCCCGGATAATTGCCCTGAAATTTTTGGATGTAAAAATTTATTTATTTAATAGTTAATAATTAATTAATTTTTTATTCTTTCAAATTAATTGAGATCATATATAGTATTTCAAAATGACATATATAGGGCGTGATGTGATATAGAATTTCACTACTTTTCTTTCTATCTTATACAACTAATATGAATCTTCGTGTGAAAACTCTAGATTGCAGAATTTTGAAAAGCACTCTTAACAAACGTTGATCGAATCACCCTGTTGAAATCGAGAAGATACGGACGAAATCTATTCAAGAACACAACTTTAAGAAGTTCACAAACACAAGGCACTAATTTGCATGAACCCAAGCACTAGTTGCACAAATCACTCAATAACTAGCCCGCAAGATTAGCTCAGAGATTTGAAAGAAATTGCTAACTTAATTAACCCGCCGGATTAAGTAATAATGAAGTGCTTGCAGGCAAAGAGTAATAACTCAAAATAGATTGATAAAAGTGTAATTTTAGGTTGTTAAAATGTTGAAAACCATTCTTATTTACAGTACATAGGTATGGCCTTCAAGAATACAAAGAAGACTAAGATATGGTAATTCCTATCAGAAACTGGAATGACTTATGGAAGGTTTAACAAGTTAAAACCATATCTAACTACAATACCAAATTTAAATCTAAATGATGACCAAATTCATCCAAGTAAATCAATCCAAATACTGGATGAATTCTTAAAGGAATTTTCCTTAATTTAACTTACCAAATCTAATCCAATCAGAACTAAAACTCCTAAAATTATAATATTTTAGAATTAACTCAAAATATGAGCACATTACCTCACTAAAAAAATCCAGTGGCAAAACGAGTATATAGTGTTAAGCTCCTAAAAATACTAAACTAAAAAAACTAAAATAAATGATATTTTTTAGATCGCATCACTTAGTTATAGGAAACAATGCAAACTATTCGTAAATACGACAACAATGAGTAAGAAAAAATATAATAAAAAAACTTCACCTCTCATTCACTCGATGGATCATGATTCACAAATTTACACAGTTTTTAACATAATTATTGTTATGATAGTATGGTAATATTTTTATAACTCTATTGATTCCATTATAATTATTTGTTTGTATTCATATTTTTATCTTAAAGAAAGATTTATTTTGAATCTTATTTGAAAATTTTATATGAAATCACAAAGCTATATAAATGACATGAGAAAATTTTAAAATAGGAAAACTTTGAAATCCTTATATCTTGTCATGAAACCAATATCCGCACACATCCTGCACAAACTACGACATGAAACAATATAATGGAGTATTATTTATTGAAAATAAAAAATATTAATTACCTCACTTGACTTATGAATGTAGAGTGAATGAGTATTATGAATTAGTAACCTTATAAAAAATGAACAATGAAGAAAATTGTGATTGGATTTTTTATATTAATGTTGAGAAGAGGAGCACACTATATGAAAATTTTATAACTATGTGTACCTTGTAAAACAATAAATACCCATGCTAAAAGATATCAATTTTTTTTGTACTATTGTATTTTTCTCATTCACAAAATTCACCACTTCTGAGTCTGAATCAAAGATTCTCATATCTAGCTTTACCCTTGCATAAGCTAGTATCTCTTTTTCCATAGTAGATTTTTTTTATAGATAGATAGGTTTCCCTGGAGAGCTTTCAATTTTACTTATAATTCTAGGCTGTCAATACTTGAGTGGCAGTTTAGGCAATCTATGCCATACATGTACAATTTCAGGTTCTTCTAAATGTACATCTTGTGACCATGGCTTCACTATAACCGCTTTACCATCAAACATTACCGTTCCCATTTCTACAAGCTCATCTCTACACAATTTAGAAATCAATCTTACCAGAAAGATACCTCTGTGCAATTGCTAGACTTTCAACACTTTCTTTCCCCCAAATTTTGATTAGAAAGCCTTCCATCACTTTGAATGGTGGGTTAGAGCCCATAATTCTTCTAATCACGTTGGATTCCCATTGTTTGGAGCTCGTCCCTACATCATCAATTTTAATTCCTCCCATTTCAACTCCATCAATTTTCACTATATCATAGTATCTGACCTCCGTTTGCTCATTTTTAAACAGCATACTCCAGTTCTTTGTGGTTTTGTCCCCATTCTCCCCCCAGACAATGCTTGCCAGTTAAACCTTGATTTTCATCCTCTCAGTTTTTCATTAGTTTGCACTTTACTGGTGTTTTCTGGCCTGAGATTTCCCCTAAACCAGATGGATCTATTTCATTTACAACCATTACTACTCCCCTTTCTTCAATCCCCACCTTTAGTACTCTTTTTTGGCCAATCTCATCTTCACGGGATCCTATCTTTAACTCTATTTTCACTTTGCCTGATACGAATTAGGTTTTCTTTATTTATTTTTATTAATTAGGATATTTAGAAGATAACACTATACTCTTTTTTTCACTGGGTGTTATTAATGAGGTAGTGTGATCACTGTAAAATATTGTAAAATTAATTCATTTCGGCTTTATGAACTGACACTTCGGCCATGTTGGCTTTGAAGAGTTGAATTTTGAAAATACGGTCCATTAGGGTTTAGTACTCCCTCCGTTTCACTTAGAGTGGCACCCTAGCTTTAGGCTCTTGGATTAATGTGAAGAAAATGAAAGGTTGAAATTGAGTGTAGAAAGTAAAAAGTCGAATGAGTGGATGAGATTGTAGGAATCTTGCCAAAAATAGAAAGTGTGCCATTTAAAAAAAACATCCAAATCAGGCAAGTGTGCCACTCTTAGTGAAACGGAGGGAGTATATTTAGTTTTATTTTGATTAGAATTAGATTTGGTAAGATTAAATAAGGTAATATTCTTCAAGGTTACTTCTTGATGAATTCGACCAGATTACCTTTAATTACCATTTATTTTAGGCATTTTAGTTAGATATGGTTTTAGTTTCTTAAAGCTGTCATAAGTCAATTCAGTTTCCAGTTGTGATTAGGGTTTATGGCCGAAATCTACCCTATAAATAGGGGAGGCCTTTGGATGAATTTCACACCACTTTCATCAATCAAATATACAACATTTTGATTTCATACTCTTTGCTTGCGAGCTATTCCATTGTTGCTTAACTCCGAAGGGTAAGTATCAATAAACCTTGTAATCTGATCATGAGGGCTAGTTAGAGAGCAAGTCGAAGTTGGGCGTACCCCATTGGCTAGACACCTGAATTTCATGCGAGATAGTGAGGGTTTGCAGATCCCTTCACTAGATCAAAGATATTAATTCTGCAAATCGCGAGTTTTTGCAAGGAGATTCATATCATTCCCATTTATTAAAGCTACTTCATTTTTGTGCTTTATTATTGTCTTCTTCACGCCTCTCTTTTTTCCTGATTTTCCCATCGGAGGCACCACTCAAGAGGTCACCAGTCACACAAAAGGATTAGATCGGGAATTGCACATAGTAAAGGCATATCACAGGTACTAAAAGACTTGATTTAACACAATACAAAAAGTTTCAGCAAATCTCTAATATCTTTGCTAAGGAAAAAGTGCAAATTGTTGGTAAATGTGACAATGACTAGTAAGAAAAACGTATAATACCAGAATTTCACTTCTCATTCATTCGATGGCTCGTGATTCGCCAACTAGCACAATTCAAACATAATTACAATTACGTTATTACAGTAATATTTTTCTGACTCTATTGATTCCATTATCATTATTCGTATATATTCATCTTTTTTATCTTCAAGAAAGATTTATCTTTGGTGTTATTTGAAAAATTAATATGAAATTAATAAGGTATTAAATTGAATGAATAAATGATATGAGCAATTTTTAAAATAGGAAAATTTTGAATCTTTATGTCATGTTATGAAACTAGTAAACGCACACAGTATGCCCAAACTTCATCTTGAAACAATATAAAGGAGATTTATTTATTGAAAATAAAATAATATTAATTACCTTCCTCGAATTTTTAATGTATAGTTAATGAGCAATATTAATTAGTAACTCATTAAAAAATTGAACAATGGGAGAAATTGTGATTAAATTTTTACATATATGGTTAATAGAGGAGCATTCAATATGAAAATTTCATAACTTAGTGTAGCTTGTAGCTAGAAAAAGTAATACCCATGCTAAAAGATATAATTTGTTCAAAAAATTAATAATAACTTAATTTAACAAGTTCTAATGAATTTTGCAAACAAACATACTTGTTATTCCGCCATGGATGGAGTCATTGTTATGTGAGTGTTTAGAGGGGTGTGGGGTTTATGGGTGTGGAGGGTTCATAAATAATTTCCTTCTATCTTTGCTAAAAGAAAACGTACAAATTTTTGGTAAATGGGACAACGATGAGTAAGAAAAAAGTCTAATACCATAATTTCACTTCTCATTCACTCGATAACTCGTGATTTACAACTAGCACAATTTCAAAAATAATTATACTTACGATATTATGATAATATTTTTATAACACTATTGATTCCATTCAAATCATTCGATTTATTCATCTTTTTTTATCTTTAAGAAAGATTTATCCTGGGTGTTATTTAACCAATTAACATGAAATTAGAAAAGTACTAAATTGAGTGAATAACTGACATGATTAATTTTTAAAATATGAAAACTTTGAAATAATTGTGTCATTTCATGAAACGAGCTTGCGCACACAGTGTGCACGAACTACAAAATGAAACCATAAAACGGAGGATTATTTATTGAAAATAAAACGAAATTAATTACCTCTCTTGAATTTGAATGTAGAGTGAATGATCAATATGAATTAGTAATTCATTTAAAAAAATGAACGATAGGAGAAATTTTGTTTGTATTTTTATATTTTATTTAGAAGAGGAGCACTCCAAATGAAAATTTCATAAGATAGTGTAGCTTGTAGAACAACTAATATCCATGCCAAAAGATATCAGTATATAGTTCCAAAAATTAATAAGAACAAATTCAACAAATTCTTTGCAAACAATGTATATTTATTATTTCACCACGGATGGGGACATTTTTGTGGGTGTTCAGAGGTTGTGGGGTTTATGGGTGTGAAGGATTCATAAATACTTTTCTCTCTATTTTTACTAAAGGAAAAAGTAAAATGTTGTTGGTAAATGTGACAACGCTGAGTAAGAAAATAGTATAATACCATAAATTCACTTCTCATTCACTTGATGGATGGTGATTCACCAACTAGCACAATTCAAACATAATTACAAATACGATATTATGGTAAAATTTTTATAACTCCATTGATTCCATTATAATTATTCGTTTAAATTCATCTTTTTTATCTTCAAGAAAGATTTATCTTTGGTGTTGTTTGAAAATATTAATATGAAATTAGAAAGGTATTAAATTGAATGCATAAATGATATGAGCAATTTTTTAAACAGGAAACTTTTTAAATGTTTATGTCATGTTATGAAACTAGTATACGCACACAGTGTGCACAAACTACAACTTGAAACAATATAAGGGAGGATTATTTTTTTGAAAGAATAAAACTAATTACCTCACTTGAATTTTGAATGTAGAATGAATGATCAATATGAATTAGCAACTCATTAAAAATTTTATGCTTGGGAGATATTGTGATTGGAATATATATATATATATATATATATATATATATATATGTATGTATATATGTATGTATGTATATATGTGAGTGTGTTGAGAAAAGGAACACACCAAATAAAATTGAAGAACTAAATGAATCTTGTGGAACAAGTCATATCCATACTAAAATATATCAATTGTTCAATGCTTGTAAAGCATAATATTCGGTGCTACCATCGGTTATCAGATAACTCAAGGGCATGTGATGCTCTTCGAAGCCGTCTTCCTGACACACTCAGTGATCCAACGACAAAAAGACGGCTGCAACAGTTTCTTCACAACATAGAAAGACCTCGCCTTGGGTAACCTGGGACTGGAAACCCAGGACTGGATTTGAGCATATGCTAGTTAACTGAGTTAGTGCTTTTAGTTTCTAAAGGATATGTATCTTATACATGCAAGCATTTTAGGACGATCTTTGGTGCTAAAAATCACATGAATTTGGCCTTGTCAGTATGTAAACATTACTTAATGTTGTCAATGTTTCTCTTTACATTTGTATTGCCAAGAAAAAAGGACTTGAGCAATTTTAGAAACAGGAAAACTTTGAAATCTTTAGGTCATGTCATGAAACCAGTATATGCACACATCCTGCACAAACTACGACTTGAACAAATATGAAGGAGAAATATTTATTGAAAATAAAAAATATATTAATTACCTTACTTGAATTTTTAATGAATAGTAAATGAGAAATATTAATTTGTAACTCATTGAAAATTGAACAATGGGAGAAATTTGGATTGAATTTTTACATTTATGGTCAGTAGAGGAGCACACCAAATGAAAATTTTATAATTTAGTGTAGCTTGTACCTAGAACAAGTAGTACCCATGCTAAAAGATATCAGTTGTTCTAAAAATTAATAATAACTTAATTTAACAAGTTCTCATGAACTTTGCAAACAATACATATTTGTTATTTCGTCATGGATGGGGACATTGTTGTGTGTGGGGTTTATGGGTGTGGAGGGTTCATAAATACTTTCCTTCTATCTTTGCTAAAAGAAAAGGTACAAATTTTTGGTAAATACGACAACGATGACTAAGAAAAAAATATAATACCATAATTTCATTTCTCATTCACTCAATAGCTTGTGATTCACCAACTAGCACAATTTCAAACAAAATAATACTTACGATATTATTATAATATTTTAATAACTCTATTGATTCCATTCCAATCATTCGATTTATTCATTTTTTTTCATCTTTGAGAAAGATTTATCTTGGGTGTTATTTAAGGAATTAACATGAAATTAGAAAAGTACTAAATTGAGTGAAGAAATGACACGAGTAATTTTAAAATATCAAAACTTTGAAAATTTTGTGTCATTTCATGAAACCAGCTTGCGCACAGAGTGTGCATGAACTACAACATGAAACAATATAAAGGAGAATTATTTATTGAAAAGAAAAAGAAATTAATTACCTTACATGAATTTTTAATGTAGAGTGAATGATTAATATGAATTAGTAATTCATTTTTAAAAATTGAACGATAGGAGAAATTGTAATTGTATTTATATAATTTTTTTGAGAAGAGGAGAACGCCACACTACAAGAAATATGACTTATTACCTCACCCTTTTTACCTCAGTTTTTTTAACCCCAAATAATCGAGGTAAAAAGGTCTTTTACCTCGGTTGATTTTTTTTCCAAAGTAAAATTAGTAATTACCTTGGGTATAAGAAAGCCAAAGTAAATAATTGGTTTTTTACCTCAGTAAATTTTTTAACCGAAGCAAAAGGTTTAAAAATGAAGTAAATAATCTTATTCATTAACGTGCGATGTCGAATGTGTTCTTTGAAAATGTTGCCCTACTTCGCTAGACACATCGTTGATGCCGGGAGGTATTACAAACTAATTGCGAAGTCGCATTATTTAGTGGAATGTAAAATTAAGGTTATAAGTTAGGCACAACATTGTGCTTCAAAACACCCTACAAATACAGCCCCAATTTAAATACAATCAGTACCCCATTTGTTCAATGTTCAAATAAGATAGACAAATAATTAGAACAATAGTAGTCGTTAAAATATCCTTACAATTATATAGTACATAAATTAATTAGACTAAGAACTGTCTTAGTTCCAACATAATAGAAATTTCCATACACTCAATCAGCTCGGACAATGATGACCTTGAAGATGACTGGCCCTCTAGCTTGTATCGCCTCGAAGAACAAGGTGTCCTCGATGCGTAGGTTGTTATCCCTAAGGAACTCACCAAAACCCTTTGGGGATAGGGCCCCTTCCCACCACCTGAGTAGTTCATATGCCACTTTGTCCCTTAGCACCTCAGTACTATGAGGGTTTTCTCAGTCGGTAGGACTGGTATAATCTCCTATGGGATGTACTAATTAAGTCACCGTAAAAAATTAATATTGATTAGAAATATTTATATATTTAGTATATACTTGTATGTATATGTATATATATGCATATACATATGCAATTGTCAACAAACAAACTTTATTTCATAAAGTTGTACCAAAGTTGGTATTTTCCCAAAGTTCAGTTGCTTCAAAGTGCAGTCGAAACGTGGGCTATCGAAAGCCATCAAATAATGTTCAATGTCAAAGAAAAAAGGCTATGGGTGCCTCCGTTGTGCGGTGAACTGTACAAAAACAAGAATGTATTAGTTGTAAAGTATGTAAATAGGTGAAATACCTGAAAAAAGAGCATATTAGATGATCCTTCGTCGGCCCCTGCATCAGAAGTGAAAATGTGATGTAATGAAACACACCATGGAATGTCATGTGTGACGTCGCAACAAGCGTCAAAGGTGGCTGTTGGTACGTATGAAGCAGTGATTTGGTCGAAATTAAAATGCAATCTTGGTTATGTGTCGGTATATCCGAATAGAACACTGTTATAATACCGATGTCTCGTGGGGATATTCAAAGTAAAGTAAGAGGTCATAATGCAAAGTTGGTAACATTTTGGGCAAACAGAATGCCATACTCAGGTACATTCAAAGTCATAAAATGAAGAATTTTCAATTTAAATAAAAACTCAGCGAGGTCGCACATCTATCAGATTAACCAAACTATGCTAGAGATACTACTGACATCACAGATATAACAGGTTGCTACGGGAAGAAACACTTTAAACTGGAAAAATGAAGCCTCATCAACTTGAAATAGACCAAATACCCCTTTGGAGACTTATCAAAACATAGTACCAACGCTCAAAGTCAAGTAAAGTTCACACTCTCATAATTTTGAAACAAATTCACATACCAAAGATCTGACAGTGTGAAGTAAGAAGTACAAAACTTATGTGTTAGAAGATTAGAAACACCATACCTTTTTTCCAATACACAAAAGTATGGTGGAAGGTGGAGACTGTTTGTGAAGAAAAGCTTGAACCTTCTACTAGGTTACCATATTTATATCATGTTTTGGAATGACGTCATTTAAACCATGCCTGTTAAGTGTGATGTCGCAGGTTTTTCGGTTCATGCGAATGCTTACCGATCATGAGACTGACGTCGCATCTGTAAGGGCCTAACACCCAACTTTCAACAATTCCAATTTATAAATACAATTACAAATAACATTGATTAACATGTTATGTTAAATATCAAACATTGAATAACACTAAAATAACATTAAAAATATTAAAAAAATAAATTTGAAATGTTAATATATTTGATACAAAATATGTCCCAATTCAAATTCAACACAATTCAAGAAAATAAATTTTGAATACATAGTCATACGATGTATTAATCATCCCTCTATGGTTTGCGGGGAATAATTACTAAACGAAAAACTACAGGCCTAGCACCATTTATGAGCTTGAAGTACAGTGTATCCCCAATCTCAAGTTCCTCTTCATCAAGAGATTGGCAAAACCCCTTCAGGGCCAGGGTCTTGAGCATCTTGTTCCCTGAGAAGTGCATTTTTTACTCCCTTCCTTTGCACCTAATCACAACATCAAATTTGTAGGGCGGGATGTACTCAACAATTTTGTCTGCGATATACTGAATTATATATATAAAAACATTTGTTAGTACTTTTTATGAAAGTACTCTATAGAAAAAGTTAATTTAAAAATCATTTTGTTTGGATCAGGGAGGAATTACCATAATTGGAACCGACCCAAAGTTTGTTTAGGTCAGAGTATGTACAAAATGAGGATATCTTCCCGAGAATGTGCGACGGGAATTAGAAACATCCAAACCGCTCACCTCAATTGGTTGATGGCTGAAACTAGCATTGTTAGCCATGATTGTTGTAGTTTATATTGTCATGAAAGTGAAATGTTATGATAGTAAGACAATGGGAAATAAAGACATGAAATATGGTTTTCTAACCTACTCAAGGCGATATCGCAAATGCATCGGTGTAACCGACTGGTAAAACGATCCATGTGCGAGTTCACATTGATCTTACCATCTATAGAAAGCATGGAGCGAGGTTTCGTGAATATTGGTACAATAGAAGCCGGACTAATTTGTCAGTAACGTAACATTACAACAGATAACGACAATAGCAGATAATGGTGGCACCCTTACGGAAAATTGTACCAGCCCAATTCATATTCCAACATTCTAAAACCATATTGTAACACTCTAAAACCATAATCTAGCACATCAAACCATAGAAACCTCAAAAATGAAAACAATTAACACACTAATACAAACAACAATTTCAAGGATAAAAAACAAAACAAAAGCTGTGTAAACACATGTGGAAACCATACCTTTTAGAAGATTGGTTGGTGAGGAGTGTTGAAATTGGAAAGAATGCAGAAAGTTTCAAATAATATTTGAGATGTAGCCTCTATTTATACACTTATTATGAAGCGTTGTGACTTTGCCTATGGCAAGCCAATTTCGCATGTCTTTCACACGGAACGAACGCATACCGACTCTAGTGCGACATCAGCTATTCCGAATGTGGGCCTAACAATTACATTCCAATAGCATAGAAATGGGCTTGTGTTTAACCAATCTCAGTGCGAGGTCACACCTATATTTAGTTTTAGCGATATATGCCTAATATGTTACCGATGTCAGATCCTATTAAATTGGGCCTCACCATTTCAGCCCACAAAAAGGGCAACTAGGCCCCCATTTGACCTAAACCAACATAACTGACCTTCAATTCGGGTATTTGTACATTGGATAGTTTTAATTTATATTTTAAATTGTTCATGACCTATAATATGGTCTGGTTCGATCGGAATCAATTTTCACACAGCCAGTGAAGTTCTTACTTCTCACTCTTAATTAGTTCCCTCCAAGATGGTGGGAGGGGGGGATGAATTGCCGAATGTGAGCTACCCAGTAATATAAATCGTATTCTCATGAGTTTTACTAGGGGATGTCAATGGTCTCATCCCCAAACTGGGGTAATCATCCATCACTTTGGAGTTTTCCTTTAATACCCTTACTATAAGCGGTATGAGAAAGATTATTTCCACCACATAGAATAACATAAAGTTTAATATACTTGGTTTTTCATAAAATGAAAAGCTAATGAAATTTTGCCCGTCAAATTTTGAAAACTGCTAGTACATCGTATAGAGTAAATTGTGTATGGTAACTTATAAGTATCTGACGGTTCATTCAAGATGAACATGTGGAATTCTTTGTGTTGGATCATGCCAGTTTCTTTGTCATCAATAACACTTCTCATGACTTTTATTGGGGGATGACAATGGTCCTGTCCCTAAACCGGGGTAATCGTACGTCACTTTGGAGTGTTTCATTAATACCCTTACTATAAGCGGCATGATAAAGATCATTTCCACCACATAGAATCATAGAAATTTTAATAAACTAGGTTTTTAATAAAATGAAAAGCTAATGAAATTGCACCTGTCAAATTTGAAAACCACTAGTACATCGCATAGAGTAAAATGTATATGGTTACTTTTAAGTATCCAGCGGTTCATTCAGGATGAACCTGTGGAATTCTTGGTGTGTGATCATGCCAGTTTCTTGACATCAATAACACTTCTCATGATTTTTACTGGGGGGGTGACAATGGTCTGGTCCCCAAACCATGGTAATCGTCTGTCATTTTAGATTTTTCCTTTAATACCTCACTATAACCGATATGAGAAAGATCATTTCCACCACATAGAATCGCATCAAATTTATTACTAGGTTTTTCATAAAATGAAAAGCTAATGAAAATTTTCCCGTCATATTATGAAAACTACTAGTATATCGTATAGAGTAAATTGTATATGGTTACTTATAAGTATCTAGCGGTTCATTCAGGATTAACCCCGTGGGATTCTTGGTGTGGGATCATGCCAATTTCTTTGTCATCAATAACATTTCTCATGAATTTTACTAGGGGTGACAATGGTCATGTTCCCGAACTGGGGTAATCGTCTGTCACTTTGGAGTGTTCCTTTAACACCCTTACTGTAAGCAGCATGAGAAAAATCATTTCCACCACATAGAATCACATCAAATTTAATGTACTAGGTTTTTCACAAAATGAAAAGCTACTGAAATTTCGCATGTCAAAATTTGAAAACTGCTAGTACATTGTATAAACTAAATTGTATATGGTTACTTTTAAGTATCCAACGGTTCATTCAGGATGAACCTGTGGAATTCTTTGTGTGGGATAATACCAGTTTCTTTGTCATCAATAACACTTCTCATGAGTTTTATTGGGGGATGGCAATGGTCCCATCCCCGAACCGAGGTAATCGTCCATCAATTTGGAGTGTTCATTTAATACCTTTACTATAAGTGGTATGAGAAAGATCATTTCCACCACATAGAATAAAATCAAATTTAATATTCTAGGTTTTGTATGAAATAAAAACCTAATACACTTGAGCCCACAAAATTTTAAAATACGGTAGTACATCGTGTAGAAGGTATATTGTACCACATAGAATAAAATCAAATTTAATATTCTAGGTTTTGTATGAAATAAAAACCTAATACACTTGAGCCCATAAAATTTTAAAATACGGTAGTACATCGTGTAGAAGGTATATTGTATATGATTACTTCGATAACAATTACCAAACATTATACTTCAGCCCCACCTATCCAATTTCACAAAATCTGTTTGCATGGAACGAATCTGGTACCGACCTTCATTTGATGTTGCTACCAAAGAAATTTCCAATGGGAATTGAAATTTAGAGCGAAATTTTAAACTAAATTTTCCCCCATACCCATCTCATTACAATAATATCCAGTACAAACACAATGACACATGCCATCTCCAACACATTTGCTCTCAACACAACTCCACCCCATCCTTTCAACTCCACCTCATTACACAAACTAAAGTATCCAATCTAATGTTTTCTATCGAATGTCAACAATTATTCTAGGATGAAGCATCTCCAGGTTCAAATTTATTGAGGTAGTTCATTTTTACAACTCCTAAATTGTATATGTGTTTTTCCACAATGACAAAAACTTGAATATATTCATTGAGTATGAAGATTATGTTACATGTTATATAAGTTACAATGTATGCCCTTCCAAAATAATGTCTTGTGTGTAAGGATTGTAAAAAAAAAACATAGATTATTGTTGATTGTGGAAAATAATAAAATTTTTGTATGAACACGGTATGAATGTGTGACTTTGCACTATGTCTAGCACCCTTCACAATATAGAGCCGAATTTTGTGTGACATCGCATATTCTAGACATAACAGCCTCATCTTGAATATCTGACTTCGCACGTTCTTCGGTTTAATCGGTATTTCATAATCAAACAAACGACATCGCAGTGAAGGTATTTTTCCCATGTTTAGAATATTGTCACTTGCACTTGACAATATTATGTGTACATGATAGGATAATTATATGTTGTTCTTTCATTGGGGAATTTAATTAAAGTGTTGATGTTTGAAGTGTATAATGGAGTTTTTATGGCCAAATTATGCAGTTAACATGGAGAAGAAACAGAGGACGGAAGAAGCATAATTTAGCATCAAGATTGAAGTGCAAAGGTGCAAGATTGAAGAGAAGAAGTTAGCAAGCAAAATGGAAGCAAGAAGTTGGGCTGAATTCATATGCTTAAGCCCACTAGTTAGTTTGTAATAAATACTCTTCCTAGTCCAAGATGGATTAGTAAGATATTTTGGTTGGTAGATTTTATATTATTTTACTCATTTTGAGCTCTATATAAATACCAAGAGCCAAAGTGATGAAGGGAACTTTTGGGGGACAACTTGTGGAGATATTTTCGGATGCTTCTTCTTCTTCTTGGGAAGCTTGGCCGAGAGAAGGGTTTTGGACTCTTAAGTAGGTTTGATTTTTTTCTTGTCTTTTCTTCTTTGTAAATTCCTTTACTTCTCTTAGTTAATGAAATCATTTCTTTATCTTGTTTTTTTTGTTCATAATATGAGTAGCTAAATTTCTTAGTTGGCTTGGATTGATTCAAGGTTGATTCATAAAGTTGTGAGGATTGATATGCTTAAAAGTGTTCTTGCAAGTTCTTGGTTGATTATTGTATAAACTTAGGCTTTGTGGGTTGAGTTTGATCACCTCAATTCATGCTAAGCTAGAGCTAATTAAAGTAGCACTTTCTTGTAAAAAACAGATAACTGATACAGACTGTAATAGCAGGAAAATAATCAACCGGGTAGGTAGCTGTCTTTAGCAAATACTTGGATGTCTACCTAAATTAGGTCCTCTTTGTATTAATTTAACAATCTAGTAAGTTTAGCAAATACTTGCTTGCTAGTGGGTAATAAGAGAGGATTTTAGGAGTTCAGCAAATACTTGCTCTTATATAACTAATTGATTTGCGGGGATAACTAATTTGTAGCCGAGGATCAACTGAAGAATCAACGAGTTAATCTAAGCCAACTTCCTTCCTCTTATTCTAGATTCCTTCCACTTTAATTTAGTGCTTTCAGTGTTTATGAGTTATTGTGTGCCTATGTCTTTGTGTTTTTAGTTTTTTTTTTTTAGTAGTTTTTAGTTAAACAAATCTCAAGTTTAGGCGTGGTTGCTAAACCGATTAACTCTTTAGGTCAATCAATAGAATCAAATTGTTCCCTGTGGATCGACCCTGCTTACCCTGTACTAGTTTCATTATTATTGGAGTATTGCAGGTTTTATTTGTGTGAGGTAAACGACGCTCACCAAATTGGCGCCGTTGCCGGGGAGCGGTTGTTGATTTCTGTTGTTTGTTCTACTGATATGTGTGTTAGTTTTTCAGTATATGACCAGGTCTGATAAGCAGGTATTGGAGTTTGATTCTGAAATAGAAAAGACAGCCAAGAAGAATCGGAAGGAAGCTAAGTTGGAAAAGTTGAAGGCTGCAGGGGAACCTCAGTTTGCCCAAATCGAGACCCTTCCAGAGGCAGAAACTGAAGTTAAAACCGATCCTTCTCTAATGGCGAATCCTAATCTTAATGCTGACAATCCCTATATGTGGGAACTTACTGGTCACAGTGAAGAAGACCCCCCTACTCCCATCCAAGTGGCACCAACAGGGAGTCCCATTGAGATTAAGTTAGGCCTTTTGAATGTTCTTCCGAAATTCCATGGAAGGAGCACCGAAGATCCATACAATTTTCTGAATGAGTTCATAAAAATTTGCAAGGTGCAAAAGAGGCCTGAGAATGTCACGGAGGAGCAATTCAAGCTAGTTGCATTTCCATTTAGTTTGACAGGGGCAGCAAACCAATGGCTTTCTAGCTTACCACCAAATTCCATTACTACATGGAATGGTCTCAAGAAGCAATTTCTGGAGTATTATTTTCCCTCCACAAGGACTGAAACGTTGAAGAGAGAGATTTCTAGTATCCATCAAGAGTTTGATGAGCCATTAAGTGCATTTTGGCTTAGGTTTCGAAGGTTGGTGGATAGTTGCCCTAATCATCGCTTTTCGGAGGGACAATTGTTGCAATATTTCTACCAAGGGCTGACTTCGGTGAACAAAGACCTTATGAATTCAGCAAGCAATGGGGGATTTTCCCATCTTCGAGTGAATGAAGCTAGGGAAATTGTCAAGAAATTGATTGATTCCAAGAAGGAATATGACAGAGGTGATGTGAGGATTTTAAAGAAAGTGGTGGATACAAGCTCTTCGGGTGAGGATAAATTCAATGAAAGGATGGATAAATTGGAGAAAATTCTTTCAAAAGTGGTTGATAAAGTTGCTACTCCAAATACAAGCTCTTCTTCTAGCCCTTATGATCGTCCATGTGATACGTGTGGAACATATAGCCATACCACTTTGCAATGTAATTTTGCATTGGAAGAGCCACTTGTTCAAGCGAATACTATGGGGAATTGGAATGAGAGGCAGCCTAGGAGAGATCCTTATTCAGCTACTTACAATCCTGGTTGGAGAGATCATCCAAATTTCAGATGGAGAGATCAAGGAAACCCACCTCAACAAGCCTATGTTCTACCGAATCAAAGAATTCCTCAAGCTTATCCTCAAAATCAGCCACCTCCTCAAGTGAAGTCAATGGATGAGAAGCTAGATTTGATGATGAATATGCTTCAAGATCAGAAAGAGAGTTCTAAGAAAGCCGAGGCTACATTGGACGAGCATACCCGTCAAATTTCTCAATTGACAAATTCTTTGAATGAGCTTCGAATGCAACAACCTGGACTTCCTTCTCAAGTACAAATGAATCCGAGGGAGACAGCAAAACAGATCACTCTCAGAAGTGGAAAAGAAGTTGAGTCACCACCAAAAAAATTTGCAAGCGAGACCAATAAGGATCATCCTCAGCAATCTGGAGCAAACCCTGATTTGCCCAAACAGAGGCTGGTGACAGAAGCTGAAAATCTGGTAGGGGGTAATTTTGAATTAACCAAGGAGGAAACTCCGAGGAAGGTTCTGAATGATCCTCCAGTGAAAATTCTTCCTCCCTTTCCTCGTAGATTAGCAAAGAAAAAAGAAGAAACCATTGATTTCTTGTCTATTTTTGGAAAAATGGATATTAACATTCCTTTGTTGCAGGCAATGAGACTACCACCAGTGAGCAAGTTTTTGAAGGATTTTGTGGCAAGGAAACCACAGAACTCAAGCAAGGTGATAATGAGTGAGTCGGTTTCGGCAGTGCTAAAAAGAGAATTACCTCAAAAATGTAAGGACCCGGGTATGTTTTCTTTACCATGTCATATAGGAGAGGTAAAAATTGAGTCTGCTATGTGTGATTTGGGAGCTTCAATTAATGTTATGCCCTTATCTGTTTATAAGAAATTGATTGGAGCTGAATTGGTAGATACTAGGGTTGTGATTCAATTAGCGGACCGATCTTGTGTATACCCCGAAGGTCTTTTAGAAAATGTTCTTGTCAAGGTCAATGAATTTGTGTATCCCGCTGATTTTTATGTGGTGAAAATGAATCATGATAATGGTGAGAATAATTCTGGAGTTTTGTTAGGTCGGCCTTTCTTAAGGACGGCAAATACTGTTATTAATGTGGGAGATGGAACAATTTGTCTTGATTACTATGGTGACAAATATATTTTCAGCATTGAAGATGCGATGAAAAAACCACTTGATGCTGAAAATATATATGCCATCGATGTAATTGACCCTTTAGTCCAAGATTTTCTTGAGGCTGAGTTCTTGCAGGAAAGAATGGAGATTCCATCATCTACAGGTGCTACAGAGCTGATGGTGCAAGGAAAGAGTGATAAGGAGATTTGTGAGCTGCTATGTTCTTTATATTCTCAAGAAGAAGTTTTGAGCACTGGAACCACTCTCGATTTGCCCAAACAGAGCCTTGCCGACAGACCACTGCCTTCTGAAATTTCACCACCAGTTTTGGAGCTTAAGGCACTGCCACCAAACCTGAAATATGTGTACCTTGGGGAATCTGAAACTTTGCCAGTTATTGTGAGTACCAAGTTGGAGGAGTCTCAAGAAGAAAAATTGATTGCCTTGTTGACGAAGTACAAGAAAGCAATTGGTTGGACTTTGGCGGATATCACGGGAATTAGCCCTGACATTTGCACACATCATATTTTATTGGAGCGGGATGCAAAACCTGTTCGAGATCCTCAAAGGAAGCTCAATCCTAACATGAGGGAGGTAGTTCTCAAGGAAATCCTTAAACTTTTATCCTTGGGAATTATTTACCCTATTTCGGATAGCAATTGGGTTAGTCCGGTCCATGTGGTACCCAAGAAGTCCGGTATTCAGGTGGTGCAGAATGAAAAGAATGAGTTGGTTCCTACTCGGCTAGTCACCGGATGGAGGATGTGTATCGATTATAGGAAGCTTAATGCGGCAACTCGGAAAGATCATTTTCCACTTCCTTTCATCGATCAAATGTTGGAGAGATTAGCGGGGAATAAATTCTTTTGTTTCTTGGATGGATATAGTGGATATTTCCAGATATGTGTGAACCCCGAGGATCAGGAAAAAACTACTTTTACATGTCCTTTTGGCACCTATGCTTATAGGAGAATGCCATTTGGATTGTGTAATGCTCCGGGCACTTTTCAAAGATGCATGATGAGTATTTTCTCGGATTTGATTGAATCAAGCATTGAGGTATTCATGGATGATTTTTCAGTGTATGGGAATTCTTTTGAGATGTGCTTGAGTAACTTGGAGCAAGTATTGATTCGATGTGTGAAAAGAAATCTAGTCTTGAACTATGAAAAATGTCATTTCATGGTGGATGAAGGCATAGTTTTGGGGCATGTAATTTCCGAAAAAGGAATTCAAGTTGACAAGGCTAAGGTGGAGACCATAGAACAATTACCTTATCCTACCAATGTCCGGGAGATTCGTGGATTCTTGGGGCATGCTGGATTTTATAGAAGGTTCATCAAGGATTTTGCCAAGATAGCGCAACCATTAACCAAACTTCTTCAAGATGATGTTCCTTTTGAAATGAATGAAGAGCGCAAGCTTTCCTTTGATGTGCTTAAAGAAAAACTCATCTCTGCCCCGATAATGCAACCACCAAATTGGGACATGCCCTTTGAATTGATGTGTGATGCAAGTGATTATGCGGTAGGGGCTGTTTTGGGACAAAAGCTAGGGAAGGAAAGTCATGTGATTTATTATGCTTCTAAGACTTTGAATCCGGCTCAATGCAATTACACCACTACTGAAAAGGAGCTGTTGGCAGTGGTATTTGCTCTTGATAAATTCAGATCTTATTTATTGGGATCAAAGATCATTGTCTACACCGATCATTCGGCGTTGAAATATTTGTTTACAAAGAAGGAATCCAAGCCGAGGTTGATTAGGTGGATTTTGTTGTTACAAGAATTTGATTGGGAGATAAAAGACAAGAAGGGTGCTGAAAATCATGTTGCTGACCACCTGAGTCGGTTGGTAAAACCTGAGGATGCAATCCCCATTCAAGAATTTTTTCCCGAAGAACATTTATATGCTGCCACAGGCCTCGAATTGGCCAAACAGAGCCCTCTTACAGCAGCATTGCATGGGAAATCTGCTCATGATCCATGGTATGCAGATATTGTTAATTTCATCACCACTGGGGAAAGTCCAGAAACCTTCAGCACTGCCCAGAGAATGAAGCTCAAGAGTGAGTGTAAGCATTATATTTGGGATGAGCCATATCTGTGGAAAATCGGCTCGGACCAAATCATTAGGCGATGCGTTCCTGATGAAGAACAAGGTACAATTCTTTTGCATTGTCACTCTTTTGCTTGTGGAGGTCATTTTGGTCCTAAACGTACAGCTCGAAAGGTTCTTGATAGTGGATTTTATTGGCTGACTATTCATAAAGATGCTTACATGTTTTGTAAGAGTTGTGCTAGATGCCAAATGACAGGAAATATTTCTAAACGTGATGAAATGCCTCAAACTCCCATTATTGTTTGTGAGATATTTGATGTGTGGGGTATAGATTTCATGGGACCTTTTCCTAGTTCATATGGTAATCTTTACATATTACTTGCGGTTGATTATGTCTCAAAATGGGTGGAAGCGAAAGCCACCCGCACTGATGATTCTCAAGTTGTTTCAGGATTCTTGAAATCACATATTTTCAGCAGGTTTGGAGTGCCGCGAGCAATCATTAGTGACCAAGGAACTCATTTCAAAAACCGCACCATTGCAGCCCTTCTGAAGAAATATGGAGTGCATCATAGATTGGCTACTACTTATCATCCTCAGTCCAATGGCCAAGCGGAGGTGTCAAATAGAGAAATAAAGCAAGTTCTAGAAAGGACAGTGAATCCATCTCGGAAGGATTGGAGTAAAAGATTAGATGATGCTCTTTGGGCTTATCGAACCGCTTTCAAAACTCCTATTGGAATGTCCCCTTATAGGCTTGTTTTTGGGAAAATGTGCCATTTGCCAGTGGAGATTGAGCATAAGGCTTATTGGGCTGTGAAGGAGATGAATATGCAACCTCTCAAGTGTGAGGAGGAAAGGAAGTTTCAACTTCAAGAGTTGGAGGAACTCCGTTTGGAATCTTTTGATCAAGCTATGTGGTACAAAGAGCGCGCTAAAATGTGGCATGACAAGAATTTGAGGTCCAAGGAGTTCAAGATTGGCCAGAAAGTACTACTCTTTCAGTCTAGGCTTCGGTTGATGCCCGGGAAACTAAAATCCAAATGGGCTGGTCCCTTTGAAGTGGTCTCTGTTTGGGCAAATGGAGCTGTTGAAATTAAAAGCATGCATACAGAGAAGTCTTTTCTGGTTAACGGTCATCGTCTCAAGCCATTTCACGATGCATCTCAAGTGGTAGTAGTGGAAGAAATTTCACTATGCCATACCTCCAGTACTTGACCGTATGACAAAGTCTAGCCACGGACTGTAAACGCGGGCGCTTATTGGGAGGCAACCCAATTTTTAATTTCATGTTCTTTCTTTTATTAGAATTTTAGTTTTTGGTAATTTACTTTTATGAAGTTAAACTTCTGTTTGGTTTTATTTTATGTGAAATATAATTAATACTAATTTTTTATGCTTTCCATTTTATTGTGCAGGGGTGTGCACAATTCTTCTTTAGGAAGAATGGAAGAAAAGAAGATGAAGGATTAAGGCAATAGAACTCTCTTTGATGAAGTGCAGTCACTTCGGGCAGATGTGCAATTTTTGCACATGAAACTGGACGCTTTAGCTGCTCATAATGGACATATTCAGTCTGCCTTAAGTCACCTCTGCACTGCTTGGTTTGCTAGCAATTCACAACAGCATCCACCACAAAACTTAAGTTCCCTAATTCCCTTCTCTATATTTATGTTTGTTTTATTTTATTCCTAGTTGTTAGTTGGTTTTTTCTCTGTTCCGCTTGACTTGCTTGAGGACCAGCAAGATTTAAGTGTGAGGAGGGTGGTTTAGTGGTCTAGGTGTCTGTTACTTATTTGAATGTTTATGTGTGTTTGTTGGTCAACCATTCAGCATGATAGGAGTACTGGAATTGCCTTTGAAATGGAATAACTGTGCATGTTGAGAGAATTTGAGTAGTAAATAGGATTGCTTGATATCCCCTTGAGAATTTGAGATGATTGACCCCTGAAATCAGTTGCACTTGAATGAACTTGAGATAAATTAGATGAGTTTGAACAAAGCCTAGCAGATAGTAAGGATTGAGCCTAAAGTAGAGCACTCTCTACATCCAACTTGTTTTTGAGAGTTGTGGCAGCTAGGTTAATGCATGATGAGGTGATAAAAGGCAAATTAGGACTAACCCCACATCGTATATATAGCCATCCTTTATATCCCTTAGTGAACCCCTTTGAGCCTAACTTTTTCTTTGCTTTAACCCCGTAAATAAAAAATTTTTTATAAAAGATTGTATAGTCCGAGCCTTGTTGATATCCTTTTCTTGACCCTAATGTGCATACTCTTGAAGGCTTATGTATTGAATTCATCCATGGTGTAATATTGCATATAAGGCATTCCACAAGTAGGGGTATGGATCTGAATTGTTGTTCTGTAATTATGTTGTGTTTCCCTGGGATTAATTGTGAAAACAGTGCTGTTGAAAAAAAAAAAAAAAAGAGAAAAAAAAAAAGAAGAAGAGAAAAAAAAAGAAAAAAAAATACAAAAAGAAAAAGAAAAACAGAGCACTCAGATGTGATATGGGAATTGCCTAGTTGAGATGGATGGTAAATATGTGATGGAGTATGCATAAGATGTTTTGAATGAACTTAGAGCCCGTAGGATCTTACCATGTTCATACACCCTTAACCCCATTACAACCTAAATAAAAGTCCTTTTTGATCTTCATGTTTTGATTAATGCTGCCACGGTATATATTGAGTGAAATAACCCTTACTTTTGAGTGGATTGAGTGACAACCGTGAGGAAGTTCATCTTGTCTATTTTGATCGGGTTGAAAACAAGTTTGACTGATGTAGGGGGGATTGATTTGATAGTTTAAAGGGGGATGATACCAATTCTGTTTATGAAAGGAGACTTGATATCATGCATAGTGAACTTTGTTGATGAGCCAATGAAAGGAAATTTGAAGTGCTGAGTATTTGACCAAGGTTTTGTATATAATCTTTTCTCTTTTCTGTTTTCTGTTTTCTGTTTGGGTTTGTTTTTTGTTTGTTTTCTGTTTTTTCTGTTTTAAAGTATGTTTCGGTTTGCTTTTAGAGTGTATTAGGAGATTGGGAATTGTGACTGAACAACATGCTTTATTAACATACTTGAGGACAAGTATGACTCAAGTGTGAGGATTTGATAGGATAATTATATGTTGTTCTTTCATTGGGGAATTTAATTAAAGTGTTGATGTTTGAAGTGTATAATGGAGTTTTTATGGCCAAATTATGCAGTTAACATGGAGAAGAAACAGAGGACGGAAGAAGCATAATTTAGCATCAAGATTGAAGTGCAAAGGTGCAAGATTGAAGAGAAGAAGTTAGCAAGCAAAATGGAAGCAAGAAGTTGGGCTGAATTCATATGCTTAAGCCCACTAGTTAGTTTGTAATAAATACTCTTCCTAGTCCAAGATGGATTAGTAAGATATTTTGGTTGGTAGATTTTATATTATTTTACTCATTTTGAGCTCTATATAAATACCAAGAGCCAAAGTGATGAAGGGAACTTTTGGGGGACAACTTGTGGAGATATTTTCGGATGCTTCTTCTTCTTCTTGGGAAGCTTGGCCGAGAGAAGGGTTTTGGACTCTTAAGTAGGTTTGATTTTTTTCTTGTCTTTTCTTCTTTGTAAATTCCTTTACTTCTCTTAGTTAATGAAATCATTTCTTTATCTTGTTTTCTTTGTTCATAATATGAGTAGCTAAATTTCTTAGTTGGCTTGGATTGATTCAAGGTTGATTCATAAAGTTGTGAGGATTGATATGCTTAAAAGTGTTCTTGCAAGTTCTTGGTTGATTATTGTATAAACTTAGGCTTTGTGGGTTGAGTTTGATCACCTCAATTCATGCTAAGCTAGAGCTAATTAAAGTAGCACTTTCTTGTAAAAAACAGATAACTGATACAGACTGTAATAGCAGGAAAATAATCAACCGGGTAGGTAGCTGTCTTTAGCAAATACTTGGATGTCTACCTAAATTAGGTCCTCTTTGTATTAATTTAACAATCTAGTAAGTTTAGCAAATACTTGCTTGCTAGTGGGTAATAAGAGAGGATTTTAGGAGTTCAGCAAATACTTGCTCTTATATAACTAATTGATTTGCGGGGATAACTAATTTGTAGCCGAGGATCAACTGAAGAATCAACGAGTTAATCTAAGCCAACTTCCTTCCTCTTATTCTAGATTCCTTCCACTTTAATTTAGTGCTTTCAGTGTTTATGAGTTATTGTGTGCCTATGTCTTTGTGTTTTTAGTTTTTTTTTTTAGTAGTTTTTAGTTAAACAAATCTCAAGTTTAGGCGTGGTTGCTAAACCGATTAACTCTTTAGGTCAATCAATAGAATCAAATTGTTCCCTGTGGATCGACCCTGCTTACCCTGTACTAGTTTCATTATTATTGGAGTATTGCAGGTTTTATTTGTGTGAGGTAAACGACGCTCACCAGTACATCATTCTGGGACTACCAAATTCAGACATAAATTTTGTTTCCTTCATATTTGTCTTAAGAGGACAAACAGAGTTACAATAGACTCTTAGATTAAGTGGTGTACCATGTGGGAAGTGGATTTTAAATACAATTAAACGTTCATTTTCACATCAACCATGTGTATTTGAATATATTATGACATATATTTGTAATTTATGTTCAATGGTTTTATTTTGTTTCATCAGAAAATAAATACTGTATATTTTTACGATTCTCCACGATTCATATCGCGACATTGCACAAACTGGTAATGATATGACACCTATGTACTGTCGCCCGACATGAACAAAAACAAACCAATATCAAATTGACACCTCTTGTGACACCTTAATATTTTTTGCAAAGTCGCATATTCGAAACATCGTATTGGTTAGCCACCCACGTCAGCTTGCCGAGAATGAGGGTGCAATGGATCATGCGATCTGGCATACAATCATAACCGATGTGACCTTTACTATCAGCGTTGTCGATCTAATCGATGTTGCAGTTGTTCAAGTTGTATCACATACTTCCATTCGTTATCGACTTTGCTATTTAAGAACGCCGACATCGATTTGAACAATGTTGTAGCTACATGGTACTATAGCCAGCCTTCTTCCTTAGTGTGAGGTTGTTCTCCGTGGATACTGACGTCAGTCCAAACCCGAGGTAAAATGTATATATTTTTTACTACACCCACATTTACTTCAGTTTTCTAGGGGCAAAAAATCAAGGTAAAAGGGGCTAAAAACCAAGGTAATAGGTGTTGTTTGTTGTAGTGCCAAATGAAAATTTCATAACAAAGTGTAGTTGAACAACTAATATCCATGTTGAAAGATATCAGTATATAGCTCCAAAAATTAATAACAACTAAATTCAACAAGTTCTTTGCAAACAATACATATTTATTGTTTCACCACAGATGGGGACATTGTTGTGTGCGTACAAACGTTGTGGGTTTTATGGGTGTGGAGGGTTCATAAATACTTTTCTCTCTATCTTTGCTAAAGGAAAAAAGTAAAAGGTTGTTGGAAAATGGGACAACGGTGAGTAAGAAAGTAGTATAATACCATGAATTCATTTCTAATTCACTTGATGGCTCATGATTTGCCAACTAGCACAATTCAAATATAATTACAATTACGATATTATGGAAATATTTTTACAACTCTATTGATTCCATTATCATTATACATTTATATTCATCTTTTTTATCTTCAAGAAAGATTTATCTCCAGTGTTCTTTGAAAAGTTAATATGAAATTGGAAAGGTATTAAATTGAATGAAAAAAATGATATGAGCAATTTTTAAAATAGGAAAATTTTTAATCTTTATGTCATGTTATGAAACCAGTACACGCACACAGTGTGCCCAAACTACAACTGGAAATGTTCAAGATGATTAAGCTTTTCATTTGATTTGGTCTCTACTGCTACAGTGTTAAGAATGATCTTCCTCTTCTCTCTCATTTCCTTGCTCACCGGTAACGGCTAATTCCCGCTGTTAACGGCTAACCCTACTGCTGAAAATTAACGAAAGATATGGCCACCGCTAAACCGCCCGCTGTGGCGGTAAGCAACGCCAGCAATGCCAACCCAACACCAATCCCAATTGATGCACCCAAATCCTTTGCTGCTGTTCTCCAAAACAAATCCCATCCCCTATCGAAATCACTGCCCAACAACCCAAAACTAATCCCTAAATTAGAACATATAGGTAATCCAGCTTATCTCTATTCCGATGATCAAATTGCCAAACTCTCAGCACACTATGCGAATGCTCTGGTCGGAAAGTTCACAAAAGGGAGACTCACAATGGAGCATCTGGAAGTGGCCTTCAAAACGGTTGGTTTTGCAGGCAAATATCAATTAGGTTCCTTAGATTACAAACATGTTCTGATTAGGTTTGAGCTTGTCAATGATTACCAAAGATGTTGGATGAAAGGAATCTGGAATTTCAATGGTATCCTCCTTAAGATGCTTAAATGGTCTCCAGATTTCTCAACACATAGAGAATCCCCAATTGTACCCATTTGGTGTATGATCAGGGAAGTACCCTTGTACTATTACAATTCAGCATCTATTGAAGCAATTGGGAATAGCATAGGTAGCTTTATTAAGAATGACTTAGCCACTGATATGCTCACTAGGCCATCTGCAATTAAATTTTGTGTCGAAATTGATCTTCAGAAGCCTATGTGTAACTATATTAGACTGGATTCAGTTTCAAACAATAGGAAATATCCTATAGAATTTGAAGATGACCCCCTCTATTGTGATCACTGTGCTAAGTTAGGACATTCTCTAAGTCAATGTAGAGTTATCCCACAAAATATTAATGCCAAATCAGTGGAAAATACTAATGGTAAATCAGTGGAAAATCACATAGCCCAGAGCCAAATTCATTCCTAGTGGCAGGCTACTGGCAACAAGTTTAGCAATCCTCCTCTGATCTCCTTAGGTAATCAGGTTGACTCCTCCTCCTAGAAAAAGGACAATGTTGTTAACCAGAGAGCTACAACAATCTCCCCCCTATACCTTGACACCAACTCCACCCCAGGGGTCAAAAGAGTGCCTAGAAATAACTGCTTACAATCTCCTGCTCAGTTACCCAGAATCCAACCTCAGGAAGGCCCTGATAAATCCATCTCAAAGCTTTTAAATGCTATGGCACTATCCAAATCTACTCCCATTTCCTATGCAAAGGACGATATCCAAATTGGTTCACTCCGGCTAAGCCTGAACCAATCCCTCACTAATAACCCCCCACTTTCCCTACAGGATAAAATAGAAAATAGGTTTTCTTTTTTGCAGGATCTATATAATCTCCCATAGGGAAATGAAGAACTGGAAGTGCTGGATTTTGATGATGAGGCTACTGTCAGTCACCCTGATATTACAGCTTCTCATGCGATGAAGCTCAATGGTAAGAATTCCCAACAAGGTAATTCTAAGTTTAAAAAGAATAATTACTTTAGCCAGCTGAATAAGATGATGCTCAGATCAGCTACAAAGAGTCATAAATCTGGTGAACAATGACACATACTTTAACTGTCAATTTTTTAGTCTGGAATCTTAGGGGTATGGAATCTTCTATGCTAAGGCTAATTAATCTAATTAAGCTTAAGAAAATTCAACTCCTTTGTATAATTGAACCAGTGCATGATAACACTCAATTTTATACATATATGGATAAGCTTAAGTTCTCTCATAATTTCACTCTCCATAATGGAAAAATATGGCTTATGTGGACTAATTCAGTTTCTGTCACACTCATCTCTCACCATGAACAGTTTCTACATGTTAAGATAGCACACCAATCTCTACATTTAGATATGGAGGCAGTTTTTGTATATGCACTTAGAAACAGAGAGGGTAGGAAGTGTTTATGGAAAGATCTGACTAGCATCACTAGAGGAGAAACAATATTTATAGGTGATTTCAATACCATCACCACACTCTCAGAGTATAGAGGCCCTAGCTCCCCTTCTTTAGGAAGTATTAGAGACTTTAATAACTGGATTAGTTCCTCCGGAGTTCAGGAAATCAACACAGTCGGAAATCTTTTCACATGGTGCAATTCGAGACTTAGGAATCCTACCACCAAAAAACTTGATAGAGGCCTTTGCACAATGTCATGGAACTATAAATTCCCTTCATCTTCTATCCAAATCCTGAATAGGCAAACCTCATATCATTCCCCTCTTCTACTTCAGGTATCCACCTTGACTAATTCCCACCCAAAACCCTTTAGATTTATAAATACTTGGTTTAATAGGCCAGGATTTACAAATCTAATTAAGGAAAACTGGGAAAAAATGCTTTCTGAGTCTGGAATGCATAGATTCTATCTAAAATTAGTTAGACTTAAGAAGGTGATAAAAATCTGGAATAGAGATTGCTTTGGAAATATAGATGCTAATGTAATTTCAGCAGAGAAAGCTTTAAGACTTCAGGAACTTGTCTTTGATTCGACCCCCTCAGACTCTGAACTTATCAAATTAAATGACAAAAAATCTTTACTACTTAGAGCCCTTAAAGAGAAGGAAAAAATTTGGAAGCAAAAAGCAAGATCTAAATGGCATAAGCTAGGAGATAATAACAACCCATTTTTCCATAAGACTGTTCAAGAGAGAAACTGTAAGCTTCAGATCACTAAGATTAAAAACATGGAAGGGCAGTGGCTAAACTCAAATTCAGACATTCAAAAGGAAGCTATTGCCTATTTTTCTGATCTGTTAACTGAACCTAACCAAACAGCAAATGATACCTATTATCCTCACTTTCTCAATCAAATCCCAAGCATCATCACTGACCAGGAAAATCAGACTTTATCCATATCAGTCTCAGAAGCTGAACTGGAGTCTGTGATTAAAGGTTTGAATAAAAATAGTAGTCCAGGTCCAGATGGTTTTTCAAATAAATTCTATTGTAAGTGCTGGACTATTATAAAAAAAGGATCTAATTGAAGCCGTGAATGAATTTATTTTAGGCGTAGATATGCCTAGGGGTATAGCTAGTACCTGGATAACCCTAATTCCAAAGAAGGCTACACCTTGCTCTTTTGATGATTTAAGACCAATTAGTTTATCTAATGTTATAAATAAAATCTGCTCAAAGATATTAATGGAAAGATTAAGGCCTCACATGGATAAACTAATCTCCCCAAATCAATCTGCCTTTATGAAAGATAGAGACATTTCAGACAACATTCTCTATTTGCAGGAAATGATAAGATTTCTAGACAAAAGGAGTAGAGTCCCAAACTGTATACTCAAATTGGATCTTAGGAAGGCCTTTGACAGAGTAAACTGGGATTTCCTTAGGAATGTTTTGAATAGGTTTGGATTTAGTGGTAATTTCTTAAATGCTGTAATGAACAATCTTTCACAAGCTCATTTCTCAGTCCTTATCAATGGCAATCCAGTGGGCTTCTTCAGAGCCACTAGAGGCATCAAACAAGGTGATCCCCTCTCTCCATTCCTCTTCAATATTTTCTCTGAGACCTTTTCTAGGAGCCTCTCCTTTATTTTTTGGAATAAGAACCTCTCATATTATCAACTGCCTGTTTCAGTTCCAGCTGCCTCTCATTTAATGTATGCTGATGATACAATCATTTTCATGCAATCCTCTAAGACTAACCTCATTAAGATTAAAGCTTTCCTAGAGATCTTTGAATATACCTCAGGTCAAAAATTTAATTTTGACAAATCTGATTTCTACATAAGTAAAAGGGCCACAGTAGCTAAATGGAATCAGGTGAAGATGATCTTGAAAATGAAAAAAGGAACCTTTCCCTTTAAATACTTAGGTTGCCCTATTTTCAAAGGCAGAACTTTAAATAGATACTTCCAACCTTTGATGGAAAATGTTGATAAAAAGTTACAAAACTAGAAAAATAAATGGCTAAGTTCAGGGGGTAAATTGACTCTAATCAATTCTTGTTTATACTCCATGCCTCATCATTTATGGACTGTTACCAAACCCCCAAACCACATAATAAAGACACTTGAGAGAAAAATGGCTAGATTTTTCTAGGGAGAAACATATGGTAAAAAGAACAAGAGTTGGAAAAATGGCCTTATTTAGCTGTACCAATAGCTCAGAACGGCCTAGGTTTCAGATCAATCCGAGCCATTATTAATTCCTGCTCCCTCAAATTGTGGTGGAAGAGCCAGTTAGGTATTACAATGTGGGCAAAATTGTTATGGGGCTTACCACAATCACATAGGAAATCAATAACTTGGAGAAGAATCTGTTCTATGAACCCTTTTGCTGAAAATAATACTCTCATCATCCATGGCAAAGGCAATTGCAATCTTTTAACTGCTAACTGGTGTCCCAATGGCCCTCTCTCTAACTATATCCCCAGCCACATCTCTTCTGCACTGATCTATTGTTCTGTGGCAGAATTCATTAGTAACAAAGCTTCCATTTTAGCCCAGATTTCACCATACCTAGAACATGATACTCTTTCCTTTCTTCAGGAAGCAGAAATTACACAAGACATGAAGGATAGGTTGATATGGAAACCAGAAAAGTCAGGGGCCTTCACTTTGAAGTCAGGTTATAAGGAACTCACACTCACATCAGGTAATTTTCCAGCTTCCAAGCTTATCTGGAACACTGAATTACAGAAAAAGATCTCTATATTCACATGGAAAATGCTACACTCTATTCTACCATTCGATGATGTGCTAATTAAGTGTGGTTTTAGCCTTGCTTCTAAATGTCCAGCATGTTATCATTCAGATTCCATTCAACATTTCTTCATATCCTGTCCTCTTGCTCAAACTGTATGGAATAACTTGGTAGCTTTACTGGACTTTCATCTTAATCATCAACATTCCATCATTGATAGATTCTTTCTCTTCTGGAATAGTCAAGATCTACCTAACTGGCACCAACTGATTTGTAATATTCTCCCTCCTCTGATTTGCTGGTGTCTTTGGAAGGCACAGAATAGGTTCTTATTTGATCAGAAGCTTTTTTCTTTATACCTTGTATGTAAGGATGTTCATGATCAAATTAAACTGTCCCTCTATGCTAAATCTTCCCACCTAGTCTCCCTTCCAGCTTCTCTAACCAGCCTTAGGCATCTGGCTCCATACATTAGACCACCCCAAAGCCAAATATTTCTATTGTTTTCTGGGAAAGGCCTAAATTGGGCTCCATAAAAATCAACATAGATGCTTCTTGGTACCCTAACAATGCTGCAGCAGGGCTAATTGCAAGGAATAGTTCTGGATCACCACTCCTGATTAAATCAACAACAGTTACTGCTTCCTCCCCAGTCCAAGCTGAGATCTTAGCAATACTATTTGCCTGCCAAACCTTTTCGCAACTTGATCAAACTTTCACAATCGAATATGACTCTATGTTGGCAGTTAAAATGGTTAAGGATCCCCATACTGCAAATTGGCCCCTGTTTGATCTAACCTCGAAAATACATTCCCTCTTAAGGAATTCTGAGCTTAAACATGTTTTTAGAGAATGCAATTCAATGGGAAATGCAATTGCCAAACATCATTCTACTCATAATCAGAGCCTTAGTCTTTCTAATGTTCCAATACATATCAAAGGCCTAATTTCCTTAGATAAGGAGCATACTCCCTATATTAGAATGCATAAAAATGGCTCTTCATAGGATTGATACTGCTGACAAAGTCTTCTTATTCCCTGCAAGTTCATTGAAAGGCTTCCAAGCTACTACTTTGGCACCAAACCGTTTTCAAGTCCATTCTTACTATGATTTTTAGGAGCATATAATCCACTAGTTTCCTATTCGATTATGAGGTTTACAAATATAGATTCAGTTGGAATCATGGGATATGAACCTTCTTGTTTAAAGTTGCTTGGCCAAAGGAAGAATTAACACAAGGGGTGGAGATTTTTCTATTTGGAATCACAACTTTATCAACTATCCTTTGGTTAGTTTTAGATTAGTCATATGCTTCGATTAGATATCTCTTTTGGAGGCAACTGTGTTGCCTCATTGCTCTTAGCAAGCACTTAAACTCTTTGTATATTGTTTTTGGTTCTTAAGGCTTGGGGAACCTTTATATATAACCCCCCCACCTTCGGGTGCTTTTCATAAAAAAAAACTACAACTTGAAACAATATAAAGGAGAATTATTTATTGAAAATAAAAAAAATAATTACCTTACTTGAATTTTTAATGTATAGTTAATGATCAATATTAATTAGTAACTCATTAAAAAATTGAACAATTGGAGAAATTGTGGTTGAATTTTCACATTTATGGTTAGTAGAGAAGCATGCAAAATGAAAATTTTATAACTTAGTGTAGCTTGTAGCTAGAACAAGTAATACCCATGCTAAAAGATATCAGTTCAAAAAATTAATAATTACTTAATTTAACAAGTTCTCATGAAGTTCGCAAACAATACATATTTGTTATTCCACCATGGATGGAGTCATTTGTGTGTGTGTGTGTTCAGAGGGGTGTGGGGTTTATGGGTGTGGAGGGTTCATAAATACTTTCCATCTATCTTTGCTAAAAGAAAACGTACAATTTTTTGGTAAATGCGACAACGAATGAGTAAGAAAAAAGTCTAATACCATAATTTCACTTCTCATTCACTCGATAACTCGTGATTCACCAACTAGCACAATTTCAAACATAATTATACTTACGATATTATGATAATATTTTTATAACTCTATTGATTCCATTCAAATCATTCGATTTATTCATTTTTTTTTAATCTTTGAGAAAGATTTATCTTGGGTGTTATTTAACCAATTAACATGAAATTAGAAAAGTACTAAATTGAGTAATAAAGGACATGAGTAATTTTTAAAATATGAAAACTTTGAAATATTTGTGTCATTTCATGAAACGAGCTTGCGCACACAGTGTGCACGAACTACAACATGAAACCATATAAAGGAGAATTTTTAATAGAAAATAAAAAGAAATTAATTACCTCTCTTGAATTATGAATGTAGAGTGAATAATCAATATGAATTTGTTATTCATTTAAAAAAATGAATGATAGGAGAAATTTTGATTGTATTTTTATATTTTTGTTGAGAAAAGGGGCATGCCAAATGAAAATTTCATAACAGAGTGTAGCTTGTGGAACAACTAATATCCATGCCAAAAGATATTAGTATATAGTTCCAAAAATTAATAGGAACTAAATTCAACAAGTTCTTTGCAAAAAATGTATATTAATTATTTTACCACGGATGGGGACATTTTTGTTGGTGTTCAGAGATTGTGGGGTTTATGGGTGTGGAGGATTCATAAACACTTTTCTCTCTATTTTTGCTAAAGGAAAAAGTAAAATGTTGTTGGTAAATGTGACAACGCTGAGTAAGAAAATAGTATAATACCATAAAATCACTTCTCATTCACTCGATGGCTTATGATTCACCAACTAGCACAATTCAAACATAATTACAAATACGATATTATTGTAATATTTTATAACTCTATTGATTCCATTATAATTATTCGTTTATATACATCTTTTTTATTTTCGAGAAATATTTATCTTTGGTGTTATTTGAAAATTTAATATGAAATTAGAAAGGTATTAAATTAATTGAATAAATGATATGAGCAATTTTTAAAATAGGAAAATTTTGAATGTTTATGTCATGTTATGAAACTAGTATACGCACACAGTGTGCACAAACTACAACTTGAAACAATATAAACGAGGATTATTTTTTTGAAAAGAATAAAACTAATTACCTCACTTGAATTTTGAATGTAGAATGAATGATCAATATGAATTAGTAACTCATTAAAAAAATTATAATCGGGAGATATTGTAATTTGAATATTTATATATGTGTTGAGAAAAGAAGCACGCCAAATGAAAATTTAAGAACTCAGTGAATCTTGTGGAACCAGTAATATACATGATAAAAGATATAAATTGTTCAAGGCTTCTAAAGCATATTATTCAGTGCTACCTTTGGTTATCAGATAACTTAAGGGCCTGTGATGCTCTTCGAAGCCATCTTCCTAACACACTCAGTGATCCAACGACAAAAAGATGGCTGCAACAGTTGCTTCACAACGTGCAAGGACCTCGTCTTGGGCATCCCGGGACTGGATTTGAGCACATGCTTGTTAACTGAGTTAGTGCTTTTAGTTACTAAAGGATGCGTATCTTATACTTGCAAGCGTTTTAGGATGATCTTTGGTGCTAAAAATCATATGACCTTTGCCATGTCTGTATGTAAACTTTACTTAATGTTGTCAATGTGTCTACCTTTAGATTGCCAAACACAAGACATGAGCAATTTTTTAAATAGAAAAAAATTGAAATATTTATATTATGTCAAGAAACCCGTATATGCACACATCATGCACAAACTAAGACTTGAAACTATATAAAGGAGAATTATTTATTGAAAATAAAAAATATATTAATTACCTTACTTGATTTTTTAATGTATAGTTAATGAGCAATATTAATTTGTAACTCATTAAAAATTGAACAATGGGAGAAATTGTGATTGAATTTTTATATTTATGGTCAGTAGAGGAGCAAGCCAAATGAAACTTTTATAATTTAGTGTAGCTTGTACCTAGAACAAGTAATACCCATGCTAAAAGATATCAGTTGTTCTAAAAATTAATAATAACTTAATTTAATAAGTTCTCATGAACTTTGCAAACAATACATATTTGTTATTTTGCCATGGATGGGGGCATTGTTGTGTGCTTTCAGAGGGGTGTGCAGTTTATAAGTGTGGAGGGTTCATAAATACTTTCATAGTATCTTTGCTAAAAGAAAACGTACAATTTTTTTGGTAAATGCAACAACGATGAGTATGAAAAAACTATAATACCTAATTTCACTTCTCATTCACTCAATAGCTCGTTATTCACCAACTAGAACAATTTTAAAAATAATTATACTTACTATATTATGATAATAGTTTTATAACTTTATTGATTCCATTCCAATCATTCGATTTATTCATCTTTTTATCTCAAAGAAAGATTTATCTTTGGTGTTATTTGGAAAATTTACATGAAATTAGAAAATTTCTAAATAGAATGAATAAATGATATGAGTAATTTTTAATATATGAAAACTTTTAAATCTTTGTGTCATTTCATGAAACCAGCTTTCGCACACAGTGTGCACAAACTACAACATGAAACAATATGAATGAGAATTATTTATTGAAAAGAAAAATAAATTAATTACCTCACTTGAATTTTGAATGTAGAGTGAATGATCAATATGAATTAGTAATTCATTCTAAAAAAAATTGAACGATAGGATAAATTGTGATTGTATTTTTACATTTTTGTTGAGAATAAGAGCACGCTAAATGAAAATTTCATAACATAGTGCAGCTTGTAGAACAACTAATACTCATGCCAAAAGATATCAATATATAGTTCCAAAAATTAACAAAAACTAAATTTAACAAGTTCTTTGCAAACAATAACCCGTGGATTGGAACATTTCCTTTTCTAAAATTCAACGTACATAATCTCAGAATTCGTGTTGAAGAACAACTCTGATGCCCCTATTTCTATACCAGGTTGGTGACTCCTTGTTGCCTCATTGCCATATCCACTGCCGACACCTTGACCTCTGAACATTGGCATGATTGATGGAGGAAATAGGAAGGTGAATTGATTTAGAGTTTTGGAGGACTTTGGAAGAAGATGAGTTATCAATTTGGGCATATAAAATATGATTTGCCTGTTGCAGTTTTTTTTATATACATACTGAGTTCCGAGTCCGGAACTCTGTTTTCTCAATTACACATAGCACAGAAGAGGTTCTGGATGAGAAACACAGTTTTTATTTTGGAACTTCTTATCAGCCACAACACATTAAAGGCAGTTTTCAAACGGCCATTTAATACTCATTTGATAAAACCTCGAATTCCCTCCATTTTTCTCATCCTCCTCCCATCTTCCAACTTTCCTTCCATCTACATTTCTTTACCCAATCTTCATCTATTGATATAACTACATCAAACCCTACTACATATGGGATCTATACATCCAATGCCCACTATTTTGTACAAAAGCATAGGTAATCCATTGGCTAGGGTTTTCATGGTTCAACATTGTTCTACATTAAAATGTTTGAATGACAAGGTACAAATTTCACCATCTCCCCTTTTTTTAATATTAAATTTTTTTGTAGGGTTAGTATACATTGATACATTCATGTTAGTTTATTTCTTTAATGTATGTGTGAATTTTAAAGTCTTCCTTCTTGTTAAAAATTAAACCCTAGATTTTGGATATTAAATTATGGAGTTTGATGAATGTTCTTAGGTAGTATAATGTTTGGGAAGAGGACTCGTGATGAACATGTTGATCCAATAAGAGGAAATTCACAAAACCTAGGCATCGATGATGATGAGGAGGAGGGGGAGGGGGTGTTGCTAGAACACATTGTAGAACATTGGAAATGAGGATAGCTAGAAAAGAACTAACTTCGTAGGTTTTCACAAAATCCAGAAATTACGTATCAGAGGAACAAGCTAAATGGTCTTGTAGGGTAGGGAAGGTCGGTGGAACAAGAATAGTGAACAAGTATGATAGTTGGCACGAGGTTCCTAAAGAATATAAAGATGTCCTATGGACAGGGTAATTGTCTGTCACTTTAGAGTGTTCCATTAATACCTTTACTATAAGCGGTATGATAAAGATCGTTTCCACTACATAGAATCATAGAAATTTTAATAAACTAAGTTTTTCACAAAATGAAAAGCTAATGAAATTGCACCCGTCAAATTTGAAAACTACTAGTACATCGTATAGAGTAAATTGTATATGGTTACTTTTAAGTATCCATTGGTTCATTTAGGATGAACCTGTGGAATTCTTGGTGTGGAATCATACCAGCTCCTTGTCATCAATAACACTTCTCATGAGTTTTACTGGGGGATGGCAATGGTCCCGTCCCCAAACCAGAGTAATCGTCCGTCACTTTATAGTTTTCCTTTAATTCCTCACTATAACCGATATGAGAAAGATCATTTCGTCCACATAGAATCACATCAAATTTAATATACTAGGTTGTTCATAAAATGAAAAGCTAATGAAATTTTACCCGTCAAATTTTGAAAACCGCTAGTATATCGTATAGAGTAAATTGTATATGGTTACTTATAAATATCCAACGGTTCATTCAGAATGAACCAGTGGGATTATTTGTGTGGGATCATGCCATTTTGTTTGTCATCAATAACACTTCTCATGAGTTTTACTGGGGGTTGGCAATGGTCATGTCTCCAAACCGAGGTAATCGTCAGTCACTTTGGAGTGTTCCTTTAATACCCTTACCGTAAGCGGTATGAGAAAGATCATTTTCACCACATAAAATCACATCAAATTTAATGTACTAGGTTTTTCACAAAACAAAAATCTACTGAAATTTTGCCAGTCAAATTTTGAAAACTGCGAGTACGCCGTATAAACTAAATTGTATATGGTTACTTATAAGTATCAAACGGTTCATTCAGGAGGAACCTGTGAAATTCTTTGTGTGGGATAATGCCTGTGTCTTTGTCATCAATAACACTTCTCATGAGTTTTACTGGGGGGTGGCTATGGTCCCATCCCCAAACCGGGGTAATCGAATGTCACTTTGGAGTGTTCATTTAATACCCTTACTATAAGTGGTATGAGAAAGATAATTTCCACCACATAGAATCACATCAAATTTAATATTCTAGGTTTTGTATGAAATAAAAACCTAATACAATTGAGCCCATCAAATTTTAAAATGTGGTAGTACATCGTGTAGAAGGTATATTGTAGATGATAACTTCGATAACAATTACAAAACATTATACTTTGACCCCACTTGTCCAATTTTGCAAATTCTCTTTGCATGGCACAAATGTGGTACTGGCCTTCATTTGATGTTGCTACCAATGAAAATTTCCAACAAGAATTAAAATTTTGAGCAAAATTTTGAACCAAAATTTCCCCCCAAACCCATTTCATTACAATAATAGCCATCACAAACACAATTACTTCCACCATCTCCAACACATTTGCTCTCAACACAACTCCACCCCATTACACAAACTAAAGTGTTCAATCTGATGTTTTCTATCAAATATCAACAATTATTCTAGGATAGAGCATCTCCATGTTCAAATTTATTGAGGTAGTTCATTTTGGCATCTCTGTATTTTTCCACATTGACAAAAACTTGAATATATTCATTGAGTATGAATATTTTGTTACATATTATATAAGTTACAATGTATGTCCTTCCAAAATAATGTCTTGTGTGTAAGGATTGTGAAAAAAACATAGATTATTGCTGATTGTGGAAAATAATAAACTTTTCGTATGAACACGGTATGAATGTTCGACATTGCACTATGTCCAGTACCCTTCACGATATAGAGCCGAATGATGTGCGACATCGTATATTCAAGACATGACAGCATCATCTTGACTTCGAACGTTCATCGGTTTAATCGGTATTTCATTATCAAACAAACGACATCGCAATGAAAGTAATTTTTCCATGTTTAGAATATTGTCACCTACACTTGATAATATTTTTGTGTACATCATTCTGGGACTACCAAAGTCTAACATAAATTTTGGATCCTTCCTATTTTTTTAAGAGGACAAACATAGTTACAATGGAATCTTAGATTGGGTTGTGTACCACGTGGGAAGTGAATGTTAAGTACAATTAATCGTTCATTTTCACATCAACCATGTGTATTTGAATATATTATGACATTTATTTGTAATTTATGTTCAATGGTTTTTTCATTTCAACAGAAAATAAATACTGTATTTTTTTACGATTCTCCACGATTTATACCGCAATATTGCACAAACCGGTAATGATATGACACCTATGCGACTTCGCCCGACATGAAAAAAAAAACATACCGATATCAAACTGACACCGCTGGTGACACCCTAATATTATTTTTTGCAAAGTCACATACTCGAAATGACATCGTATTGGTTAGCCACCCACGTCAGCATGCCGACGATGAGGGTGCAATGGATCATGTGATCTCGCATACAATCATAACCGACGTGACCTTCACTATCAGCATCGTCAATCTAATCGATGTTGCAGTTGTTCCAGTCGCATCGCATACTTCCATTCATTATCAACTTTGCTATTTTAGGACGCTGACATAGATTTGAACGATGTCGCAGCTACATGGTACTATAGTCGTCCTTCTTCTTTAGTGTGAGGTTGTTCTCTGTAGATATCGACACTGGTATAAAACTGAGGTTAAAAAGTACATTTTACCTCGGTTTCAAACGAGGTAAAAAGTAAAATTTTTAACTACACCCACATTTACTTCGGTTTTCTAGGGGCAAAAAACTAGGTAAAAAGGGCTATAAAATCAAGGTAATAGGTGTTGTTTGTTGTAGTGCCAAATGAAAATTTCATAATAGAGTGTAGCTTGTAGAAAACCTAATATCCATGCCGAAAGATATTAGTATATAGTTCCAAAAATAAAAGAACTAAATTCAACAAGTTCTTTGCAAACAATACATATTTATTATTTCACCACAGATGGGGACGTTATTGTGTGTGTTTTAATTTTGTGGATTTGTGGGTGTGGAGGGTTCATAAATACTTTTCTCTCTATCTTTGCTAAAGGAAAAAGTAAAAAGTTGTTGGTAAATGGGACAACGATGAGTAAGAAAGTAGTAAAAACCATAAATTCACTTCTCATTCACTCGATGGCTCGTGATTTGCCAACTAGCACAATTCAAACATAATTACAATTACGATATATTTTTATAACTCTATTGATTCCATTTTTATTATTCGTTTATATTCATCTTTTTTATCTTCAAGAAAGATTTATCTTTGGTGTTATTTGAAAAATTAATATGAAATTAATAAGGTATTAAATTTAATGAATAAATAATATGAGCAATTTTTAAAATAGGAAAATTTTGAATATTTATGTCATGTTATGAAACTAATACACGCACACAGTGTGCCCAAACTACAACGGCCATGATATGAATGATATCCAGGGCACCAAACTAGGGTAATCGTGTGTCACTTTGGAGTGTTCCATTAATACCCTTACTATAAGCGGTATGAAAAAGATCATTTCCACCACATAGAATCACATCACATTTGATATACTAGGTTTTTCATAAAGGAAAAGCTAATGAAAATTTGCCTATCAAATTTTGAAAACCACTAGTACATTGTATAGAGTGAATTGTATATGGTTACTTATAAGGATCCGGTGGTTCATTAGGGATGAACCCTTGGAATTTGTTGTGTGGGATCATGCCAGTTTCTTTGTCATCAATAACACTTCTCATGAGTTTAAATGGGGGATGGCAATGGTCCTGACCCCAAACTGGGGTAATCGTCCGTCACTTTGGAGTGTTCCATCTGTACCCTTACTATAACTAGTATGAGAAAGATCATTTCCACCACATAGTATATCGTATTGAGTTCGATGCCCCAGATATGAATGATTTAAGGAAAAGGGCAATGGCCATGATGGCGAAGAGTTGGAGGGAGCACAAATATACCCTATCGCTAGATTTCATATTTTCTAGTAAGAAGGGGGATCGTCCATGGTTGAATTTTACACATATTCAACCCAAAATTTGAGAGATCCTCACGAGACGAGCCTTGGAGAATGATGAAAATGTGAACCCAAATAAAGGCTCCTTGGTTTTTATTGTGTAACTATACATTTGATTTAACTAACATAAATAATTTTACCTTTACAAATGCAGGGCGCAAGGAGTGAAAAAAGATGGCTTTCAAAGGAAAAAAATCCCACATTGTAAGAGTCCTGGTGGATATGCATTGGTGGCCCTACAATTAATTAAGGAACAATTTCAGAGGGATGTCCAAATAGAAATTAGCAAGGGAAAGATCGAGGAGGCGACAAGAGCATCGGTACCACCCATGGATGAGGAAGAGATTGATTGGTGCGATCTATTCCTGATTAGTCGTCAAAACCTTAAAGGTGAATACGAGAATGAACTAGAGAGTGAAAGAGACAACCGAGTGGTAAGAACCTGCAGTATTATTTCTATTATTAAATTGAAATACAACATAATAAACTGAATTGTATTATGTAACTTTCCTGTGTAGGCTAAATTAAAGCAAGCACAACTGGAAGGGCAATTCATTGCCACGGGTAAGTACGACATCCTCCGCGAGGCTACGGAAAAACCTGATCACCCAGGGTATGCAAGAGGTGTTGGATCATTCCTATCACAAAGGGATGCTTTCGGAATTCTTCGGTCTTTCAACAAGGATAAACCATCCCGAGTTCACGTAATGCAGAAGGAAGCACTAGCACGCGAAAAAAAGATTGAGCAACAAGATATATTGATCCGCAAGTTAATCAAACATACCGGTCTCCCTGTACCAAAAAATTTAGCGAATTTAACAGCCGGTTGGACTTTTCCTTCTAGAGGATTGAGCCACTCACTAGGAGATGTAGAGGTTAACCAAAAACCTCTACAATGACCACAAGAGGATGAAGTCAATAATTTTGACCTCGCCATCATGTCCGCAAAAAAAGGTCAAAATTTAATATTTATAATCAAATTCAATTTGAATTATTTTACATTGTTTCGCTTAATTTTTTTTGTTCCTTCCTAGACATCACATTTGTGTGAGTTGTACATTAATCATTCGAAGATGGTAGGCCGATCCACGTTGCCGATGGTATTTTGCATGAGTCGATAGGACAACATCACTCCGTTCCAATTCGAGATGGGATATGAAGAGTGTCACTGGAGAAACCACTAGCCCTAAACGGCCTATTGCAAATTCTAGATTGCCAATTCAAAAACGTGGGAACCGCCGGAGGACTTTTTATCCTATGGCCTCATCGATTAATCTATGTGAACCCTACAAAGGATGGTTATTTGAAATTGAATCCTAAAACAACCTCGGAAATAGTTCACAAATCATCGAAGAAGGCTATGCCCACACTTACAAGGACTCAAGTTCTAAAGGAATCACCACACTTCGTTAGAGTCTTGTATGATTTGATTAGCGGACACCAAGTGAACTCAACGTACACAATTTCTGGCAATGAATTCGTATTTGGTCAAAAGAGGGAAATAATTGCCACATGGAGTGACTTCGAAGACTTGTGGAGATGTGACCAAGTTAATCAAACCATAATTTCCTTATACGTATTGTAAGTACAATAAAGTTTCTTTAATTTGAATGAATAATTTATTAGCTTAAATAATTTTGGAATTATCATTGTCTCATTTTATTTAAAAGGTACATGTATTATTTTTCTAATCAAAGGGAGAAAGGGTGGATAGGTATTATATTATTGGTGATGACACAAGAAATCGGAAACACAATCAAAGAGCGGGTAGACTATATCCGCAAAAATCTTGGACAATCAGATTAAAAAAATTTCATTTCCCCATACATTGAGAGGTAATGGTCAAATATCAAATCTACTTAAAACAACATATTTTTTGATGATTTTTAATGTAGCACATTCTCTATGGGATCATTGGAGATTATTATTTACTGTCCCGGACATGAACCACATTTATTGGATGGATCCTCTACATTATCTGTCGGTCAGGTCATTTATTAAGATTTTGGATGCATCGGCTACTTTTCCCAAGGATTCACTTACCAAGGGTTTTGAGATAGTCGAGATCAAAGTGAAACTTTTTTTTTCATGATCAAAATTCTGTTTTAGTCTAGAATTATAAACAATTGACATGATTATTTTTGTTTGTATTCAATAGTACAAGAAACAAGAGAAGAATTGGGAGTGTGGGTATTATGTAATGCTATATGAGGCGGAGTGTCTTCAACAAATACGTATGGATTTTCTTGAAATCAACGACGTAAGATTTGAATTCGGTCTTCTTCCATTGTATAAATGCTATAATTTTATTGCACGTATTAATAACATTCCCAAGTTTACAGATTTTTAAAGAGGATGAGAAGCCGAATTCACAAACTGATATAAACATGGCAAAGAATTGCTTGGCAAGGTATATTGTCAACGCCTGTTCCCGTTCCATTGGAAATCCCAACGCAACAGTATTATAGGCAGGTAGTATATATGAGGTCATTGCCATTGGAATAGATTTTGTAAGGATTTCTAGTCCTATCTATAAATTGTTGCTGCCCTAACGTAGTCTATAGATGTTTTATAGATAGTGTGGAAATGACAAGTAATTTGGTTGTCTATTAACCTGGTATTTGAGGCTTTCTTATAACCGGATTATATTGAATATGCACCATTTTGACCATACAATCCGAATAGGGTTCCAAATAGGGTTCCAAGACGAATCGGAACCCGAATACTATTTTGACCATAATGTCTGATAGCCCAGGAAACACGTTATGAGCTCGGAACATCAGATTCGACAATAGTTCCGAGTGCGGAAATGAAACAGAGCATTAAATAAGCAAAACAAAAAAAATACGGGTTGGGAACACAAAACACATCAGAGCTCGGAAATCAAAAGAGTTTTGAGTTAGTAATTTTTTGCAGATGAGATCACAATCCATATGTTTTGAGACTAGAAACAGTTGATACATTCGAGGGTTTAAATTGTGTTCTGAGTTCGTGACAAGATCAATGATCTGACAATGTACCTTAAGTTACAATTTTGTAACAGGCACCTTGGTCTGACGACATCAAGGTTGTTCCGAGCTCGAAAATGATAGAAGGCGGTTCAACCATGTAGTTAAAAGGCGGTTTTGAACCACCTTCCATTGATACATTAGAAGGTGGTTCTAGGAACCGCCTTCTATCATCATCAATGGAAGTCATGCCCACGGAAGTCACTCCCAAGTTACTTCCATTGTCTAAAGGAACCGCCTTTAATATAGGCACCTCCACTAGTATAGAAAAAGAAGTGAAATGTCTGAATTAAAAACAAGATGAAGGAACCTTGTGGCACATAAAGCTTGGTCATATCAATTACAAAACCCTGGTAAGAGTTGCCTACGTGAATTGTGTGTGAACTATGCCAACAAGTTAAACAGATTCGATCTTCCCACTCTTCAGTTTAGTATATCAATACCTCAAGGAATCTTGAATTACTACATATGGATCTAGTGGGTCAATTCAATACGCCTAGTGTGAGTGGCAAGAAGTATATTTTCGTATGAGTTGATGATTTTTCTAGATACACTTGGGTGGCTTTTATGAAAGAAAAATCTGATACTGTGGATGTCTTTAGAAGTTTGGTGACAAAATTGCAGACAGAGAAAAGAAGTTCAGTAGGAAATATTTTCATAATTCGTAGTGACCATGGCAGGGAATTTCAAAATTCTTCGTTCAGTGATTTCTGTGATGAACTTGGCATTCAACATGAATTCTCTTCACTAATCACTCCTCGGTAGAATGTCATTGTGGAAAGGAAGAACAGCACCCATCAGAGGATGGCTAGAGTTATGCTAGCTGAGAAAGGGATTCACAAAAAAATGGTCGGTAAAAGCCATTAATACAGCTTTCTATACAATAAATCATGTGTATCTTTGTCCGTTCACCAAGAAAACATCATACGAGATTTGGAAGGGCATGAAGCCAAATATATCATATTTTCATGTGTTTGGAAGCAAGTGTATATTCTCAAAGATAGAGAATAGTTGGCAAAATTTGACAGCCGTAGTGATGATGGGATTTTTCTTGGATATTCTGTGACCAGTCGTGCTTATCGTGTCTACCATTTTTGGAAAAATGATCTTATGTAGTCTGTAACTGTCATTGTGGACGATTCTGATGACAAACAAGTATCAAGTTGAATAGAAGATGAACCAGATGTAGACTATGTTCCAACATAGAACAGTCATTCGGATCAGCTAGACTATATTGGAACATCTGAACAGTTAAACAATCATGTTGAACCCGAAGAAGTAGACTATGTTGGAACATCCTCCCCCACTATGACACCACATGTTCAAACACAAGTGCAGCTAGAACCTAGTATAAGGAGAACTCGATAAATACCTCAAGAAAACTACAGAGAAATGCCATGATTACAATATTTTATCTCTCTCATTGAACCTAAGAACTACAAGGAAGCTCTGCTTGATGAATATTGGATTGCGGTAATGCAAGAATAATTTGGGCAATTTGAAAGCAATGATGTATGGTATCTCCTTCCTCGACCTAAAGGTGTAAACGTATTGGCACCAAGTGGATTTTTTTAAAAAATCTGATGCTGATGCTTAGATTACTTGAAATAAAGAAAGGTTGATTGCTCAAGGATATACTAAGGTTAAAGGAGTTTATTTTGATAAGACATTCACACAAGTTTCTAGGTTAGAATCTATTCAAATTTTACTTGATATTGCTTGTACTATTAATTTTTACTCTGTACCAGATAGATGTTAAAAGTGATTTTCTGAATGATGTGGTTAATGAATAAGTGTATGTTGAACAACCTAAAGGATTTGAGGATCCTCATTACCCCAATCATGTGTATCGACTCAAGAAGGCCTTGTATGGTCTTAACCAAACACCAATGACATGGTGTGAGTGACTTACTAACTTTCTGATTAAGATAGGTTATCGTTGGAGGGGGGAGTAGATTGCACTTTATTAGTGCTAGAAAAATCATCACATATTTTTATTGCCAAAATTTATGTTGATGATATTGTAGTTGGCTCTACTTCACCATCTATGGTACATATTTTGTAACCTTGATGCAGGCCGAGTTTGAGATGAGTATGGTTGGAGAATTCACATATTTTCTAAGATTTCATGTAAAGCAGGAAAAGAACGGCTTGTTTATAAATCAGAGTAAGTATGCATTGAACTTTGTGAAGAGATTCAGTTTAAGCGATTCTCGAGCTGTTCGAACACCTATGTGAGCTAGTGAAAAACAGGCCAAAGATAAGATAGGTGTTGGAGTTGATCAGAAACTGTATGGGAGAATTATTAGGAGTCTATTGTATCTAATTGCAAGGCGACCATATATATGTTTCAGCGTGGGCGTATGATTGGTAGTCTATTGTATCTAACTGCAAGGAATCTCACTTTATGGCAGTTAAAAGAATAATTGGATATTTTAGTGGGACTTCTAAGTACGACATCTGGTATTCGAAAAATAAAGACTTTGATCTGATTGGGTATAGTGATATCGATTGGACTTGTAATGCAGATGATCGTAAAAGCACCACAGGTGGATGTTTCTTTATTGGTACGAATTTAGTGCCTTACTATAGTGGGAAACAAAATTGGATCTTATTATCAATTGCTGAAGCTGAATATCTTATTGCCGGTAGTTGTTGCGTACAATTGTTATGGATGAAACAAATGCTGAATGATTATGGAATTCAAGAGGACCTCTTAAGGTGTTGTGTGACAAAAAAAAGTACTATTGATATATCTAAAAATCCAGTCCAGCACTCTCGAACAAAGCACATTGAAATAAGGCACCATTTTATTCGAGGTCTTGTTGAAAGGAAGGAAGTGGTGGTTGCCTATGTTCCAACATCTGAGAAATTTGCATAAATTTTCACTAAGTCGTTGGACACTTCTACATTTGAGCTCCTCAGACAACACTTAGGTGTATGTCATATGTGAGGTATTTCTTTAAACTTTTTATTTAGCTGTAGATTTTTTTAGATTTTTTTTTTTGTGTCAGAAAAAACACAAAGAAATAGAAATTGGAAAATCGAACAAAAAATAGAATGTGTGAAGCTATGTTGGAATTTAAGTGGTTTGACATGAGTTAACAAGTGGAAAAAGTCAACGATGGTTCTTGCTTGGGAAAGTAAAAAGGTGGTGCGGCTATAGAGGTGAAAAAGGTAAGAAGTTATTACCTTGTTTCAAATTTTCATCTCTCCACCTTCCCTCTAGTTTCGGTTCCATATCCTGTACTCTTGCGATTTTCAAATTTATGGAAGCCACTGTTGAGATATTATAGCCGAAAACCTTTGGATTTGTTTTTGCTCACTACTTCATTGAGCGTTCAAGTTGTATTGAAATACAAAAGCCTACTTCCCTAGAAAATCCTTCTTGCCAAAATATCTCAATCTCAAACTTTTTATTTAGCTGTAGATTTCTTTAGATTTTTTTTTGTGTCAGAAAATCAGAAAAAACACAAAAAAATAGAAATTGGAAAATCGAACAAAAAATAGAATGTGTGCAGCTATGTTGGAATTCAAGTGGTTTGACATGAGTTAACAAGTGGAAAAAGTCAACGGTGGTTCTTGCTTGGGAAAGTAAAAAGGTGATGCGGCTATAGAGGTGAAAAAGGTAAGAAGTTATTACCTTGTTTCAAATTTTCATCTCTCCACCTTCCCTCTAGTTTCGGTTCCATATCCTGTACTCTTGCGATTTTCGAATTTATGGAAGCCACTGTTGAGATATTATAGCCGAAAACCTTTGGATTTGTTTTTGCTCACTACTTCATTGAGCGTTCAAGTTGTATTGAAATACAAAAGCCTACTTCCCTAGAAAATCCTTCTTGCCAAAATATCTCAATCTCGAATAGTAACAATGGCCGAATGCAAAAACCAAGAGAACCTTCACCTTCCAAGAGTCACCTTCACTAGCAAAGGAAAGAAAAGTGCAACTTCAATCAAGATCAAGTCTCCTTATCAAAAGGTAACCGGTCCTGATGCTCCTCGTATAAGTTTGCATGGTAGGGATTTTGAGTCTATGGATGAATTTTTTTGATTGGGTGAAAGAAAATAGGATTTCCATAGACTTATCTCGGTTTTAAAAGTTGGAAGGAAATTTTTTAGATGTTGATATAGAAGAACTACTGACTGGAGATAGAGGGGATCTTGATGATGTACAAGAGTATAATCCTACATTACTAAGAGGGGTATGTGGCATGCACAATGGTCAGGATATGTTTCATGTTTATTCCTATGCTCCGGGCTCTAGCTATGTTTTTATCGAGGAGATAGAGGATGCTGATGTAGAGGGTTTAGAAGTGGTCAGATCCACTGATCAATTGAAGTTAGTTCCCTATGATGTTGAGCCTGCAAAGAGGGATGAGAAGCTGAGGGACTTGAAGCCCTCGGTGATTGTGTTGACTGAGAGTGAAGAGACTGAGAGTGTTTGGTATGTTCCAACACAGAGAGCTGATTCAGAAGCTATTGCAGATATGGAGGTTGATGAGCCTGAACTAGGGTTCACTGAGGTTGACATGGATTATCAAAATTAGCAGTTTGATGACTATGGAGGGAGTGCTTATGATAAAGTGAATTATTTAGAGGTAGGACAGACAAGGAGAGATGAACTATTGCTTGAGCATTCAGAGTATGTTGGAACACAGGATTCAGCAGCACCAGAAACTTAGCTTGGTGATGAAAAGACTGAGCAGACAGAGCATGTTCAAACACATGAACCGAACCTAACCTACTCAAGTGATGAGGTCTTGGATGATTTCATCCAGACCAATTGATAAAGGCCAAGAGAAAGGAGCCTATACTTGAGTCATCTCAGCCCGTCAAAAAGAGCAAGAAAGCTCCTGCTCCAGCACCAAAGAAGAAGCGTACTCTACTTGCACCTTTTGTAAGTGATGCCCTTTCAAATAGAGTTTATGATGATGACTCTAAGGAGATGTGGGATGTGGGATGTGTTATCCCAAAGAAAAGTGATTTCTGAAAGGTTGGTTGATTTAAAAGCCTACAAAAAAATGTGGTTTCTTTGATTTCTTAGACATGTTAGGGCTAAAAACAGTTGCTACTATCTTTGAGGATTATAATAAGCAGCTAATTTCCGAAGTACATTGTAATTTGATGGCTAGAAATTTGGAAGAAAATTCTCCCTGGTGTGATAGGGTGTATGTGAGAGATAAGGTGATTAAGTTTTCTATTGAGAAGATTAATAATAGGTTGTTGGGACTAAAAACTCAAGATTTTGCTGAGGTATTTTCTGAGGAGTTAGGGGTCACAGATGACAAGATCTTGTCTGAGAAATCTGGAAGAAATAATACAAAGTGGCCAGCTACTGGATACTCCTAGGCCTTATGTCCACTATCATAAAGACACCCATCTAGCAACAATTTTTGGCACCGGTTTATGGAAACTGGCGCCCCAAATATAAGGGCACTGGTTTATTTAATTTTAACACTGGTTTTTTGAAAACTCAATTTTTGAAAATTTGGTGTTAATCTAACACTAGTTTAAAAAAATGGTGTTAATCTAACACTAGTAACGAAAAATGGGTGTTAATCTAACACTAGTTTTAAGAATACCGATGTTAATTTTAAAAAATCGGAGTTAATTTAACATCGGTTTAGTAAAATCCAGAGCCTAAGTTTTAAAAATTCAATCTTACCATAAAAATTCCAAAAACAATTGCCACAAATTTCATGGGCTGGAAGCAATTGCGCGCAACCGCTCTAAGCTAAAAAAATTCTTGACTTTCAAAATTGTTCACTTTTTTGTTGACTTTAACTACTAATTAAGTTGACTGAAATAAATGAACGTTCAACATTTATTGACCTAATATATAAATACGAATAAAAAGTGTGACACTTATTAATTAACGTTCAACCCTTAGTTTACTTAGTATATATAAATACAAATAAAAATGTTTAACTTTAATTAATCAACGGTTAATCCTTGTTTGACTTTCTACATGTAAACACTAATAACTTAGTTGAGTTTAACTAATTAATGGTCGCCCCTTACTTAACTTAGTATGTAAAAATAAGAATATAAATGTTTCACTTTAATTAATCGACGGTCAACCCTAGGCTTTGTATATTTAAATATTAACAACTAAGTTAACTTTAACTACACGGCCAACTCTTATTTAAATTATTATATATAAATATGAATATAAATGTTTAACTTTAACTAATCAATGCTCAACCTTATTTGACTTACAATGTACAAATAGTAATAACAAAGTTGACTTTAACTAATAAATTGTCAATCCTTGATTTAGTATAGATATGAACACTAATAACTAAGTTAGCTTTAACTAATCAACGATCAACTTTTACTTGACTTCCTATATATTAACACCAATATTAAATTGACTAAAACCAATCAACGGTCAATCCTTGCTTGACTTTTGGCATATAAACACTAATAACTAAGTTAATTACAACTAATAAGCGGTAAATTATTACTTGACTCTTTATGTGTAAATACTAATAACTAAGTTGACTTAAACTAATCAACAATCAACCCTTACTTGACTTAGTATATATAAACACTAATAACTAAATTAACTTTAACTAATTAACGGTCAACTCTTACTTGACATGGTATATATATATAAACACTAATAACCTAAGTTGACTTTAACAAATCAACGATCAACCCTTATTATTTTAGGCTTGGTTAATGTTTGACTTTAACTAATCAACAATCAACTATTACTTGAATTTCTATATATTAACACTAATAACTAGGGGTGTTCAAGAAAACCCGACCTGTAATACCCGCCACGTCCATCCTTCGGCCCGACATAAATTAACTGTTTATTTTTTAAATTTTTTTGGGCCGACTACCCGATCCGTAAAATTTTTATTTTACCAGGTCCGGGTACAGGCCGTAGAAATCCTTTTCTTGGGCACCCGGGATACCCCGTACATCTTAAGTTTTTAAATTAAAATTAATACTTACGGGTATGGCAAGAAAGAGCTGAAAGCTAAAACCCTGCTTTGCATCCTGCTAATGTGGATTTGAAGGGCAAAGCCTACGAGTATGTTTATTTATTCACTTTTAGAGGAAGTGAACATTTATTTGTTTTCTTCCGTTCCCAAATTTTTGTATGGACATGTGTGCAAGAACCCTGGACCACTTCAATTTGATGGACCTTGAAAAGATTCTAAGGATGTAAGCTTGTGTGTTGAAGATCAGAACTACGTGGGTTGCGTAACCCGCACCATGCAATTAAGTTCTCAAAGCCGCTCTAAGTACCATGTCCTCAGTGAGCGGAATTAAGTTCAACAAGATATTCCTTGATGCAATTATACTTACATATTACGTCAAGACAAAGGTGATGATGATCTTCGTCATTTTTATGGGATCAACGGAGGCTACAGTGTTACTTGTTAGTATATAAGCCTTAAGTGTGATTTTGTTGTTTTGTTTCCCAGGTTCTGTTGGACATATATTGATTATATCATGCGAAAATAAATAACAAAAAATTGAACGAGCAATTAACATATGCAAGAATAATACAATTTTATTAATTATTCAAGCATACAATCGAAAAGCTTAAATTACAAATAATCAAAGCATGAATCACGTTTCAAGTAATCACAAATTGATGGAGTCACGAGTAACACTCGCTGCCCTTGAAACGAATGAGTCCCGTCGTGGACATCGTTCCCTAGGATAAAACCATCGCAGGCAACAATTAACATTTAAGAGTTACCTGGGATTCACGCAAGGCCCGAAGGACTATCACCGACAGAGACAGAAAGAAGTGAGACTCAAGTTTAGAATAAATGAGGAACTTGAGAATGGTGCGAGTTTTCTGACTGACTTAGAAGCTCTATTTATACTACTCTAAGAGACCCTAATCATGGAAACATGATATTCTGATTTTCTGTAATTAGAGAAGAATATTCTCCAATCACCAACTCATCAAATCCGAGACATTCCATGAATACTCGAATCAAATCTGCTGGAAAAGGAAGAAATATTTGTACTAATATTCTTCATCATATTAAACATGGTAAACCGCATATTTATTTAAGACAATATCTCACAAAATATGGAAGTATTTTGTTCTTATCTCTTAAGAATTACACACAAGTAATTCCATATATACTATGCGGTTGGGCCTTCCAGAGAGTTCCATGCGATCCATATGCATTTTGGACAGTCCAGAGAAAATTACCTAGGCCAATTTTCGCCCATTTTTTCCTCTTTCTAGAGTGATATTTAAAACATTCATATTTCATTCACCCTTGATCCGTTTTGAGAGTTTAAATAGTCGATTTTATAGTACTCGCGGAGGAGAACCCAAAATTGACATCCATTGACCCAAAATCTATTCGGGTCCCACTCAAAACGAAGCCCAAAAAGTTGACGAATTTCAACCTTTTAACCATCATTTTCCAACAATCCCCCACATGAATAGATGTTGATGTAGGAATCTGAACAATCACGTCAGACACAGAGTTTGACTTGGTGATAGATTCATTTCGACGGCATAGATGCTTCATAGGATAAGTAGGTGTCACCCTTTGAACTTTCCCTTGAGAGAGTACACTTAGCCCACTGGTTAGGAAGTAGACGCGATGTCCTTGAACTTCCCCAACCGCTTGTGTGAACGACAATGCACTTCCCACAGACATCTTTCCTAGCCCTTGCGCTTTCCTCGGTTGTGTCCATTAATCAGGCCATGGCACACGCCTAGTTCTATAAGGTTTCTAAAGAATTGCGTCCTAACAATTCCCTTTCGAAGAGGCCACACTTCTCACTTACATAGGTGATTCTTGGCGTAAGAGCAGTTCCAGAGACTATGCGCTCTTTCAAGTACTACACACTTGATGCCATGAACCATTAAAAGCAACCTAATGCTTAACCTCCATTCACATCACTGTTTCTTCATCATAGGAATAAGACAGGAGGTATGAAACCCCCACAGTGATTGCAATGGGTCTTTGCAGTTTAGTTGTCCCTTTGAACCTAGATCTTGGGATCTCCAGTCACATAGGTTGGGTGTCCACGTACGTAATCCATCATTTAATGGACTTCAGTCCCATTCCTCTCGATGATGTTTCAACTTTCTCTCGATTCAACCCTTTAGTCAAGGGATCGACTATGTTGTCCTTCGACCTTACATAGTCAATTGTGATCACTCCAGTTGAGAGAAGTTGTCTTATGGAACTATGTCTCCGTCGAATATGACGAGACTTCCCATTATAGAGCATATTCTGAGCCTTTCCAATAGCAGATACACTATCACAATGTATACATATGGCTGGCACAGGCTTCGGCCATCTAGGAATGTCCTCTACGAATTGACGGAGCCATTCGGCCTTCTCACCCACCTTGTCTAAGGCAACAAACTCAGATTCCATCGTGGATCGAGTAATAACCATTTGTTTAGAGGACTTCCACGAGACTGCTCCTCCACCTAGTGTAAATACATACCCACTAGTGGATTTTAGGTCCTTTATATCGTGTATCCAGTTTGCATCACTGCATCTTTCAACTATAGCTGGATAACTCGAATAATGTAGACCATAATCACGAGTATAATGTAGATATCTCAATATTCTAGTTATTGCTTTCCAGTGAGTCATACTGGGGTTACTCGTGTATCTACTCAACCTACTTACAGTGTAGGCAGTGTCTGGTCTAGTACAACTCATCAAGTACATCAGACTCCCAATGACTCTCGAGTACTCCACCTGATTAATAGCCTCCAATTTGTTCTTTCGTAGATGCAAATTTGGATCTATTGGAGTCATCGCCACCTCTGAGTCATTCTTGTTGAATTTCTCAAGGATTTTATCTACATAATGAGACTGGGTTAAGGTGATACCATTAGAGCTTTGGATGATCTTTATCCCCAAGATCACATCCGCCAGTCCCATATCCTTCATGTCAAAACGAGAATTCAACATGTCTTTGGTAGATTTGATCATCTTTTCATTACTACCCACAATGAGCAAGTCATCTACATATAAACATAGGATTACATATCCATTTTCCGTGTCTTTCACATAGATGCACTTATCACACTCATTTATTTTGAAACCATTGGCAAGGACGACATGGTCAAACTTCTCATGCCATTGCTTTGGTGCTTGTTTGAGACCATACAATGATTTCACCAACTTGCAGACTTTTCCTCCTTGACCGGGAGCCGTAAACCCCTCAGGTTGCTCCATGTAGATTTCTTCCTCTAAATCTCCATTCAAGAAGGCAGTCTTCACATTCATTTGATGAACCTCAAGCTTACGCAGCGCGGCGATAGCAAGTATCATTCTAATGGAGCTTATTCTCGTGACTGGAGAATAAGTATCAAAGTAGTCAAGACCTTCCTTTTGTCTATAACCTTTGATTACAAGTCTAGCTTTATACTTGTCAATCGAGCCATCTGCTCTCATCTTCTTCTTGAAGATCCATTTGTAGCCCAGTGGTTTACACCTCGGAGGTAAGTCCACTATCTCCCAAGTATGATTATGTAGAATCGAGTCGATTTCGCTTTTAATCGCTTCTTTCCACATAGGCCCCTCAGACAAATTCACAGCTTCTTTATAGCTTTGTGGCTCACTTTCAAGCATAAACGTTAGATAATCAGGACCAAATGTTTTTTCGGTCCTAATCCGTTTACTTCGTCTAGGTTCATCCACTTCCTCCTCTTGATCCTCGAGATCGTCGGGAATTACTACGCCTTCGTCTAATGACTCAATGGTCCTTTTCGACGATTTGGCCCTTTCCTTGGCAGGGAACACATCCTCAAAGAAATTTGCATTTCTTGATTCCATGATCGTGTTCTTGTGAATCTCGGGATGATGAGATTCATGTACAAGGAAGCGATAAACACTACTCTCATGTACACATCCTATAAAGATACAGTCAACCGTTTTAGGTCCGATCTTTAACTTCTTGGGGGGTGGGATTAATACCTTCGCAAGGCACCCCCACATTCGCAAGTACGTAAAGGATGGCTTCGTGCCTTTCTACAACTCATGAGGAGTTGCTTTCTCATCCTTACGGGGTATCTTATTCAAAAGATAGTTGGCCGTCAAAATAGCCTCCCCCCACATGCTCTGTGGCAACCTAGAACTTATCAACATTGCATTCATCATTTCTTTAAGAGTGCAATTTTTACGTTCAGCCACACCATTAGATTGAGGCGAGTAGGGGGCAGTGACCTCGTGAATAATGCCATGTTCAGAACAATAGTCCCTAAATGGCTCTACATATTCACCTCCACGGTCACTTATAATCACCTTGATCTTCTTATCAAGTTGATTTTCAACTTCCGTTTTGTAGAGAACAAATTTCTCAATTGCCTCATCTTTGCTTTTCAGCAAGTACACATAACAGTATTTCGTACAATCATCCACGAAAGTGATGAAATACTTGTTACCTCCTCTTGTTTGCACGAACTTGAGATCACAGATATTGGTATGTATCAACTCAAGAGGTTCCGTGCTTCGTTTAACTTGTTTGAAAGACGTTCGAGTTATCTTAGCTTCAACACAAGTTTCACACTTATGATTTGCATCAATTTCCATGTTAGGTATGTTCTCCATTTTAATTCATCTTCTTATCGAATCATAATTAACGTGTCCTAGTCTACCATGCCATAAATTGGAAGACTCAATCATGTAAGCAGAAGAAGAAGCATTCATTTCATCTTTCTTAGGAGGTACAACCATGGTGTTCAACTTGAACATACCATCTAGCTCATAACCTTTGCCTACAAACATACCTTGCTTTGACAAGACTAACTTATCAGACTCAAACACTAGCTTAAAGCCATGCTTGATCAACATAGAACCGGACACAAGGTTCTTGCAAATGTCTGGCACATACAAAACATTCTTCAAAGTCAACTCCTTCCCAGATGTCATCTTTAGCACCACAGTGCCACGGCCTTTCACCATGGAAGTTGCAGAGTTGCCCATGTAGATGGTCTCTCCATCTTCAATTGCCTTGAAGTTTGAGAACACTTCCTTGACAGAGCAAATGTGCTTCATAGCACCAGTGTCAATCCACCATTCCCTTGGATTGGAGTCCACCATGCTGACTTCAGAAATCACAGCACACAGATCGATGTTATTCACATCTCGTGCAAGATTTTCAACCATATTGGCCTCATTCTTGGCATTCTTTGGCTTCTTACACTCGGAGGACTTGTGGCCAACGAGGTTGCAATTATAGCACTTGCCAGTGAACTTCGACTTCTTCGAAACTCCACCTTTAGCTCCCAACTTGGATCCCTTCTTTGCCTTGGGCTTCTTGGACTTGGAGCTCCCACCAACCTCTACGAGATTGGCCCTTGCCACAGGCACAGATCCATTCATCCTCTTTTCAGAGATGCGATTATCCTCCTCAACACGAAGCTTTTGGATCAGATCCCTCATGGTCATCACCTTTCGCTTGTGTTTCAGATAACTCTTGAAGTCCTTCCAACTTGGAGGCAGCTTCTCAATGATGCAATAGACTTGGAGAGTCTCACACATTGTCATCTTCTCGGCTATCAGCTCATTGATCATTATTTGAAGCTCTTGAGCTTGACTGACCACAGACTTGGCATCAACCATCTTGTAGTCGAGGAACTTGCTGACGGCCCACTTCTTGGATCCAACTTCCTCACCCCTGTACTCTTGGTCAAGAGTTTCCCACAACACCTTAGAAGGCTCCTTCACCGCATAAACATTCCAAATGGCATCGTGAAGGCTATTCAAAAGGATGTTGCGGCAGATATACTCCTTAGAGTTCCACTCCACCGCAGCATCTTGAACTTCCTTAGCGCTTTTCTCATCCACAACGGGACGATCTTCGTGAACGTAACGTTCCAAACCCATAGTGGACAAGTAGAAGAGCATCTTCTGTTGCCACATCTTGAAGTTCATACCATTATTGAACTTCTCGGGTTTCTCAGCGTGAGGAACAGCCACAAAAGGCATCACCCCAGGGGTAGTCTTCGCAGCATCATTGCTCGACATGGTTCTGGGAATCATCAATGTGTACATACAAAATTATTCACCATTAAATATAAGTACACATGAAATATTGTAGTATAATATTTTTAAACAATTACACATAACAAATTGCTCAATCTGATTTTGTTATAAATAACAAAAACCATTAGCATGCATGTTTTTGCAAACATACAACTTCCATAAAGCATGCAATTACCTATGATTTGCCCAGAAATACAAATCGTATGCATATTTTCCGACAAATATGGTATGCAGTCAGATCGGATAGATATAGTATGCCAATTAATAAGTATATCAGGCAAGTGATATACTCCGCATGCAAATTGATTGTATATCAGGCAACGAGTATGCAAATTGATTCCAGCATGCAAATTCTAACTACATCATTATCACGCATGCAAATTTTGACCAAATCAATATAAATCAACAAATATCATTCGTTTCAAGACTGTTGGACATATATTGATTATATCATGCGAAAATAAATAACAAAAAATTGAACGAGCAATTAACATATGCAAGAATAATACAATTTTATTAATTATTCAAACATACAATCGAAAAGCTTAAATTACAAATAATCAAAGCATGAATCACGTTTCAAGTAATCACAAATTGATGGAGTCACGAGTAACACTCGCTGCCCTTGAAACGAATGAGTCCCGTCGTGGACATCGTTCCCTAGGATAAAACCATCGCAGGCAACAATTAACATTTAAGAGTTACCTGGGATTCACGCAAGGCCCGAAGGACTATCACCGACAGAGACAGAAAGAAGTGAGACTCTAGTTTAGAATAAATGAGGAACTTGAGAATGGTGCGAGTTTTCTGACTGACTTAGAAGCTCTATTTATACTACTCTAAGAGACCCTAATCATGGAAACATGATATTCTGATTTTCTGTAATTAGAGAAGAATATTCTCCAATCATCAACTCATCAAATCCGAGACATTCCATGAATACTCGAATCAAATCTGCTGGAAAAGGAAGAAATATTTGTACTAATATTCTTCATCATATTAAACATGGTAAACCGCATATTTATTTAAGACAAAATATCTCACAAAATATGGAAGTATTTTGTTCTTATCTCTTAATAATTACACACAAGTAATTCCATATATACTATGCGGTTGGGCCTTCCAGAGACTTTCATGCGATCCATATGCATTTTGGACAGTCCAGAGAAAATTACCTAGGCCAATTTTCGCCCATTTTTTCCTCTTTCTAGAGTGATATTTAAAACATTTATATCTAATTCACCCTTAAACCGTTTTGAGAGTTTAAATATTCGATTTTATAGTACTCGCGGAGGAGAACCCAAAATTGACATCCATTGACCCAAAATCTATTCGGGTCCCACTCAAAACGAAGCCCAAAAAGTTGACGAATTTCAACCTTTTAACCATCATTTTCCAACAGGTTCATGCCATTTTGAAACAAGGGTGCTCACAAGATGTTCTCAAAGCTGCTCTAAGTGCCATGTCCTCAGTGACAGAGTCCTATTTGTTATGTCAGGACCAGCAAATGCTTTGCCCTTCCAGCTTCGGGAAAAAGGTTTAATTTACCATATTGATGCTCTTTGGCGGGTACCAGGTTACCTGACGCGAATAATTTGGGTATCTGCACTTCGGGTACCTGATTCCTTCGGACCGGGACATGGACCGCATTTTCAACTACCCGCACATGAGGGTAACCGGATGTGCGGGTACCCGCAAGTTCGGGTACCCGCATTTGAATACCCCTACTAATAACTGAGTTGATTTAAACTAATCAACGGTTAACTCTTACTTGACTTGTTATATATAAAAACAAATAGTTAGTTGACTTTAACTAACCAATGACAATCTTTACTTGACTTTTTATACATAAATACTAATAACAAAATTGACTTTACCTAATGAACGGTAAACCATTATTTGACTTTTCATATATAAACAATACTAACAAAGTTGACTTTAACTAATCAACAATAAATTATTATTTGACTTTCTATATATAAACACTACTAACAAAGTTGAATTTAACTAACCAACGGTAAACCCTTGCTTGACTTTCTATATATAAACACTACTAACAAAGTTGAATTTAACTAATTAATGGTAAACCCTTGTTTGACTTTCTATATATAAACATTAATCACAAAGTTGACTTTACTAATCAAATGACACCCCTTATTTATATTTGTATATGCGAACACTAATAAATAATTTAACTTTAACTAATCAACGGTCAACCATTATTTGACTTTTTATATATAAACACTAATAACTAAATTAATTTTAACTAATCAAGATTAACCACTACTTGACATTCTATATATAAGCATTGATCATTTTGTTGAATATAACTAATTAACAATCAGCCCTTACTGGACTTTATATATATATATATATATATATATATATATATATGGGAGGGGTTCTATGCACTCCCTTATATTAACTCAAATCTACACTCAAAAATCCTGACCGTAGGATCACATCAGATCAAACCTCTTTTATTTATTCCATTGGTTTGATCTGATGTGATCCTACGGTCAGGATTTTGAGTGTAGATTTGAGTTAATATAAGGGAGTGCATAGAACCCCTCCCCATATATATATATATATATATATATATATATATATATATATATATATATATATATATATATATATATATATAAACACTAAGAGCATCTCCAACCCTAAGAAAGTCAACCTAAAATATCGGATCCACTTGGTGAATTTTTATAGTGCGTCAATTTGACTCAACAATATAGATGGGGTCTAATTATCTTCTCAAAATTTTGTTCTCCAAAGCAACCATCAGTATTGCATCTCTCTTCATATGTGTCCTACCATATTCCAACTTAAAATTTAAACCCTTCAACGTTTCTCTCAAAAGAAACCCTTCAACGCTCATTGAAGGATGAACAAAGGGTGAAATTTTCAATTATCGATTTATTAATTCTGTATATGATCGATATTATTGTTTAGTAGGGTGTTCGTTTGTTTGCTAAAACCGCAGAGGTGAAATTATCCATTCAATAGCCATTCTGTGCTGTGTTTTTTTACAAGCACGTGAGAGCCCAATTCTTTCTTTTATTCGACAATTTTTTATTACCGGTTAGAGATTTTGTGCGAGAAATTTACAACTCGCGGTATTAGATTTGCCACTTTCAGTATTATATTGATCTTTCTGGATAGTGGAGAGCTGCAGAAGCTATCTTTGGTTTTTCACTTCATCTTCCATTAGCTTGGCGAATAGTTATGCAGATGCAAGTTTTGTGAGTGACTAATTGTGAAACAAGAATATGACTTTTGTTAAGGAAATAGAAATATTTTCTTGTATAAAAGGTTATTGATGATGGTTACGTTATAGAATTAGTTTCCTTATGAAATTAGTTATAGAAGGTAGTTTCCTTATAGACCTAGAATCATATTCCTGTTAGACTTTTGGTATGTTGTACCCCTATGTATTGTAATCACTATCTATTGAGCGTTACAAGGCTTGTTTGGTTGTTCTTGGCAATCATCAGATTGAGGGGACTGACTTTACTGAGACATTTGCTCATGTTGCCAAGATGAGTTCTATTCATCTTTTCTTGGTTGTTGCTGCTATTCGTGGTTAGAATCTTCATCAGATGGACGTTCACAATGCATTTTTACATGGTGATCTTGAGGAGGAGGTGTACATGTGTCCACCTCCTAGTTATACACTTCTGGCACCTGGGTTAGTTTGCAAGTTTCACAAATCTCTTTACAGTTTACGTCAAGCTCCGCAGAATTGGTTTGCTAAACTTGCAGCGGCTTTCCGACTCTTTGGGTTTGTTCAGAGTAAGGTGGATCACTCTTTGTTTTCTTACTCGAAGGATGGTGTTTCTCTTCATGTATTGGTTTTATGTTGATGATCTTATCATTGCCGGTTCCTCTCCTGAGATGATGACCAAGTTCAAAACGTATTTGTGATCTTGTTTTCATGTGAAGGATCTTGGTGCTCTGAAGTATTTCTTAGGCATTGAGATAGCTCATCGCCCTGATGGGATATTTCTGTCTCAACGGAAATATGCCTTAGATATTTTGCCTGATATTTTGCCTGATACGACATTAATGTTGGGCTCCTCGATGGGAATCTTTTAATGTATGATTTTGAAGACTCATAACAAGGCACATGTCAGACGAGGACAATTTCACAAATCTGTAGTTCGATCTTGAAATTGGGAATTCTACTCTCTTGGAAGAACACATGCGAACACCACGGAGGAAGACGGTGATGGTTCCGGAGACCTATGGAGGAGGTCGTGCTTCTTTGAACATGGAGTTAAACGACTTCCGACTGGGAACCCGACCTAGAATTGAATCTGATGCAATTTGGGTTGATGGAGACGAGAGTTTAGCGAACCTCAAGTAAGTCTTTCTCTCTGAATTTTTGTGGCTATTGCGGACTGGTGTGGATTTGTACGATGAATTTTGTGAGGATTTGTTGTGCGGATTTTTTTGTGCGGATTTTTTTGTGCGGATGAATTTGTGGCAAGGAATTTGTGCGGTTGTTGTGTGAATTCTGTGGATAAGTTTGGGTGGATGAATTTGTGTGGAGGAATTTGTTGTGCAGAATTATGGGTTTCAGACATAGAGAGTGTTACTATTCAGCTTATTCGGGTGAGCTCGGGCTCGAACCCCGGGCACCTGACCGGCCTAGCTTGTGTTTAGATCCCGGTACACCCCTCCGGCCAAGCTAGTGCTTAGAACCCAGTCATCTCCCAGCCTCGCGTGCTCAAAACCTGGGAAACCCCCCGGCCTTGTCTTACTTGCATTAATTGGAGTTTGGATCAATTTGCTGTGCTCTATGCCATGGACACGGATTTCATTTTATTCATTTATGAACAACCATATTTGCTCTGAAAAAGATGATTGGAAAAGTAGATTCTCCTAATTGGTGAATTCACTGATTTTTCCTGGTCTCCGGCGAATCAACGGGTGGCTCGAGCCTCAATGGGTGGTTTGAGGGGTGAAGGATGGTTCGAGGGTTGAAGGCATTCGAGTGCTTAAGGTATTCGAGTGCTCGAGTGTTGGAACCCTCGAAGGGGCCCTGCCCTCGAAGGGGTTATACCCTCGAAGGGGTCATACCCTCGAAGGGGTTTTGCCCTCGAAGGGGTTATGCCCTCGAAGGGGCTTTGCCCTCGAAGGGGTTATACTCTCGAAGGGGTTATAGCCACGAAGGGGCTTTGCCCTCGAAGGGATTATACCCTCTAAGGGGCTTTGCCCTCGAAGGGGTTATGCCCTCGAAGGGGGTTTGCCCTCGAAGGGGGTTTGCCCTCAAAGGGGGTTTGCCCTCGAAGGGGGTTTGCCCTCGAGGGAGCTCTGCCCTCGAAGTGGTCCAAAAAAAAGCCTCTCTTCATTTGGCCGAAATAATTTCCTATGGTAGTTGCATGGCCATGCAGGTCGGGTAGGGGGTTAATTAATTCTGCGTACGCAAATTAATTAACCCCTTGCTAGGTATCACTTTGATTTAACGGTTGCATTTTTTGCCTGCACTGCACTGAAAAGTGTAAAATGGCATCAGGCTATCCATTTGCCTAAAATGGAAAGGACGGTTACAAAACCGTTACGCGGGGCGTGCGAGGTAGAAGTCATGCCCGGTCTCTTATCACTAGGAGGTCTATCTACGGGGAGCACTTGGGAGCACAACAGACTATGGTCAATCTGCTCCCAACCCCAAGGAAAAACCTCGGCCTGCATCCAGAGACTGTTATCGAAGGCCAATAACACCTCTTTATTTCATCTTAGAGGTGTACATGGTAGAAGCAGTGTGCCAGTGATGAGGCCATTTTATGCGGTTATATTAGGGTTTTTAGGATTGGATGTTGTATAATTTTGTGCTCTACATGTGGCATTTTGCCTTGAAATCATTTAAGGAGGGATAAAAGCGACTTTGACGTTTTTATCACTTTTTAGATGATTTTGTGTGACATGGTGATTTGTTTGAAGACTTTGAAGATTGAAGACTTTGAAAGATATCTTTGAAGATTTGAAGACTTACACTTGGGCTTTTTGAAGATTTGAAGAAGTGAAGAGGTGAAGAAAGGAGAGCAAAGCAACGGGTGAAGGATGGTCCAGGGTTTTCATAATTTTCTGAGAAGAATCAGCCTTCAAGAGTGGTACCATTGGATTCCTCTTCTCGAGCACTATAAAATCGACTACAAGAACTCCCGAAACGGATCAACGGTTCACCCGGAGGAAGCAAAACAAAACAGGGCTGGAGTTTACAGATCTGGTCGCGAGTCGCGATTGAACTCGTCGCGACTCGCGACGACAGAGCAAATTCAGCCCTGCAGCAGCGTTTTTTCTCCCCTTTTTCTTCCACTATAAATACCTCTTCACCCGTTCTTCCCCAACTCTCTAGGCCCGATTTTGGGGCTTCAAACCCTAGTTTTTCTTCCATTCTCTTCCATTTCTTCTTCTTTGTTTATGGGTTTTAGTTATCTAGTTTAGTTTTTACTTGGGAGCAAAGGATTGAAGCTTCCATTTCTATGTAATAAGAACCATTTTTATCTATCTATTTGGTGCTTTTACTATTATGCATTTATGGGTATTGAATGTGTTTGTTGATATCATTAATGTTGTTAAAAGCTTGAGCATATGAAACACTTGTATGAATTGCTTGCTAGGGTTTGGGGGATTTGGGTTAATTTCCCCCTTGTTCTTGTTAGGAATGTATGAGTATGATTTAGAACTTTTGATTGTGTTGGTGTGTTGATAATTGCTAGATGAATGTGATGATGTCGAACTCTTCGTCATGTTCGTTTGTGTAGCAAACGAGAGAGGTCTATGAGTGGTCGCTCTTGACTAATCCCGTGTAAATGCATAAATCGGTTAAATGCTTAGTCACGGTGTAGTGGTCATAAGTGTTGCCGAGCTTGTTGATCCTTCGTGCTAAATGCCATCAATGGGATACCTTGAGTCGTGGTCTCGACAACGGGAGTCATTGGTGAGGTTTGACAAGAGATGTCGAATTCACTCTTGCAAAATACTACCTAAGAAGGATAGAAGTTTAGTCTTCACAACTAGTAGTTGAAGGAGTGAATAGATGGTTTTACTCATCCTTGAAGCATTTGTTATTTAACATTTGTGTATTCTTGATGGTGTGTTTCCCTTCATTTATGCCATGAGTTGTTTGAGAATAGGGAGTGTTTGTATGATTGAATTGGTTAGGTGTTAGGAACGTGACGAATTCTGTAGCTCCTTTGCATGAAAATCTATGAATGTGAACTTAGAACTTCTTGTGCATAATGTGTTGTGATTCTTGCTAGAGAGGTATGTTAATGTTAAGCCAAGTAACGAATGCGATAGGATGAGTGAATGGTTCAATGATCTACATTAGGTTTGCAAGTGGATATCCATTGCCCCCAAGGCTTTATCTTTGTAGTTTTAAAACCCCTTTTCTTTAGTTTTGTTTGATGATTAGCATAGTCACTTGACCTTGCTAGTTATCGTGTCTTTTTACTTTCATAACTTAGGACAACCAACCAACCAAACCCCCCCCCCCCATTTACTCGCTTTTATGTGTGTGTACATATGTCTAGTACTAGCCTAATAACAACCATTTGTGCTTAAGCACTTAGGAAGATCCCCCTTCTTCGTGGACGATCCCGACTTGCCGCTATCTACTTAGTTGTAGATAGTAAGCATTTAGGGCTTATAAATAGTAACTTTGAGAGGTACGGCGACGGCCTCCCAAGAAGGGTAAAATGGCATCAGGCTATCCATTTGCCTAAAATGGAAAGGACGGTTACAAAACCGTTACGCGGGGCGTGCGAGGTAGAAGTCATGCCCGGTCTCTTATCACTAGGAGGTCTATCTGTGGGGAACACTTGGGAGCACAACAGACTATGGTCAATCTGCTCCCAACCCCAAGGAAAAACCTCGGCCAGCGTCCAGAGACTGTTATTGAAGGCCAATAGCACCTCTTTATTTCATCTTAGAGGTGTACATGGTAGAAGTGGTGTGCCAGCTCTTCCCGGAGGAGAGAACATACTACTTCATTTGAAGGCCGAGACCACTCTCGGTTTGGAAGACACCCGTGGGGAGCAAACCACGGCGCAAGAGCCGGTTCACACTACCGGTTGTATGGATGTTGTATAGAGCGAAGGGGCTAGTGAGTTTGTTCTCATGCCCCTCTGATTTCAAGGATTGAGGGAGCTACTGAGTTTGTTCTCATGCCCCTCTGCTTTTGAGGGATGATTGTCACAGGTCACGGTCACCACGACGGGGTCAGCATCTTTCGACCACCTGGTTGTAACATCTAGATCAGGGGAAGTCTTATTAGGTTTCATGTATTAAGGGAGTGGGACAATGTTCCCACTCCCGTACACTATCATGGTTTTCCCATGATAGTGTTTTTTTTCACAGGCCCCGGACATCACAACGGGGTTAGCATGTTTTTGGCCACCTAGTTATAACATCTAGATCAGGGGTAGTTTTATTAGGTTTCATGTATTAAGGGAGTGGGAATATATTTCCCACTCCCGTAGACTCTCACGGTTTCTTTTTATTTACCGTTACCTTCGACTAGTGACTAAGCTGACTTTAACCAATCAACGATCAAACTTTACTTGACTTTCAATGTATAAACACTAATAACTAAGATGACTTTGACTAATTAATGGTCAAACCTTACTTTAATTAGTATATAATAAATAGAAATAAAAGTTTTTGACTTTGAGTAATCAACGGTCAAACTTTACTCGACTTTCAATTTATAAACACTAATAACTAGATTGACTTCAACTAATTAACGGTCAAACTTTATTTGAATTAGTAATAAAAAATACTAATTACTAGGTTGACTTTGTCTAATCACCAGTCAAATCTTACTTGACTTTCAATAAATAAACACTAATAACAAAGTTGACTTTAACTAATTAACGGTCAAACTTTATTTGAATTAGTATATAATAAATACTAATAAAAATGTTTGACGTCCAATCAACGGTCAAAGCTTACTTGACTTTCTATATATAAATACTAGTGACTAAGTTTGGTCAAACTTTACTTGACTCTCTCTCTCTGTATAGAAACACTAGTGACTAAGCTGAGTTTAACTAATCAACGATCAAACTTTACTCGACTTTCAATATATAAACACTAATAACTAAAATGACTTTGACTAATGAATGGTCAAACCTTACTTTAATTAGTATATAACAAATACAAATAAAAATGTTTGACTTTGACTAATCAACGGTTAAACCTTACTCGACTTTCAATATATAAACACTTACAACTAGGTTGACTTTGACTAATCAACAGTCAAACCTTACTTGACTTTCTGTATATAAATACTGGTGACTAAGTTGACATTAACTAATCAACGGTCAAACTTTACTTAACTCTCTCTCTGTATAAAAACACTAGTGACTAAGCTGACTTTAACTAATCAACGATCAAACTTTACTCGATTTTCAATATATAAATACTAATAACTAAGTTGAGTTTGACTAATTAATGGTGCACATGGGCTCTTCACAGGTTCATCTGAGTGCTAAATAATCATTTAAAATAATCATTTGAGTCAATTTGAGTGCTAAATAATTAGGTCCATTTGAGTGCTCTTCACACCTCTTCGTTTCCCACCTCCGATGGCGATGCTCTCCACCGCCTCTACACCACCCCCTCCACCTGATCTCCCATCGTCGCCGGATCTCCCATCACCAGTGATATGTGCCCTCTCCGCCGGAGTACCCATTGTCGCTGCACTAACCACCACTAGCCACCTCTTCGTTTTCCACCACCGATGGCGATGCACTCCACCACCTCCGTATCGCCCCCTTCTGCCAGAGCTCCTATCGTCGATTGTGCTTACCAATGCACACCACCTTGTCGCCTATATCCCTCTCTCTGTTTTTCTCCTGCCCAACTTAACCAGCCCCAAACCCTAGATCTGGGCATTCCCAACTCCACGGCGTCTAGTGTTCCCGGCATTCGGTCTTCCAGATTTAAAGATGTTCCAACTCCACGGCACTCCCAGTGTTCCAACTCCATGGCGTTCTCAGAGTCACTGCGGCGGGATAGTGTTTCTCATGCATTGCTGGAAGTCCCGTTCACAGTGGAAGTCTGGTGAAGTTCAGCTCAATGTGCCTCTTCCTTTCTTTGTTTTCTTATGCTTGCTCTCCAATTGTTCGATGTTTTGTCTGATAGAGAAAAAATGCTTGAATTGCAGGGGAAGAAGAAGATAAAGGTGGGGACATTAAACCAAATGATCATGATGTGTTGGAGGAGGAATAATAACTTGAGTCTGAGGTATATGTTCTGAAAAAATATTTCCTGCACATAATCAAAAGTTCTCTTCTCTCTGTTTTTTTTTGTTGTGTTTGCTGTTTTTGCTGTGTTTGCATTTTAAATCAATCGTGAAAATTTAAATTGTGTAACTTAAATTTGGATAAAAGGAGTAACACTTGCATCAATTGACGAAACATCTTGCATCAATTTTACCCTACTGCCTGCATTTTTTATTGAAAATTTATATGTTCTTATTAGCTCAATTTAGTGTTCAAATTAGCCTGAGGTATATCTTCTTTTCCTGTTGGAAGCCTATAATGATGAGAACCCTGATGTTCGACAGGTTTGCATGTTTAATTTCTGTGATTTGATTTTGATGGATGTAAATTTACTCCATTACTAGATCTGTTATACATTATTTGATTCACTATTGCACCTATCTTCCAGTCTTTGAGAACTGATGTAGCATAGGGTGAATTTACTTGGCTTAGATATATAAACATCAACAAGGTGCTACATTTAAGCGAATGTGAACATGTTGTTTGAGTTAGTTGAATTGTGACCCCTTGTGTGACCTGATGTTCATCATGCATTGCAGGAAGGTAACGGAAGATGTCCCTCGAGGTGTACATGTAAACTTTTTGAAAGCGTAATGGAGTTTGCACAGGTGGGCACTTGAAGATCTTCAGAGAATTCATGTTGCTAAGGAGCAAGCAGTTGAAGAGGGAGGTGGAGTTCAAGTGCATGTGTTGGAAGATGCTAGTTATTGGGTAAGCCAAAGAGAGCTTCTTCTATGAGAATCTTGTATTGGGTTCCAACACGTTCTTAGAGGTACTAGTAGCATCACCTTAGCCTAAAACAAAATGAATCATATTTCTTGTACTATTGCAGAAACAATGCACCCTTTTTATAAGGATAGATGAAGTAATATTTTGTATAGTTAAGGGTGAATTAAACCATGAATATTCTAGGTTATCCATGGTGGAGACTTTGAATACACTGATTTTTTTGCAACGTGCAGGTACATGCAGACAACCCCGATGGATTGTTCAAGATTCTTTCATTCTCATTCTAAGGATTTTAGCCACTTCCTGGCAACAGTTCTGCTTCAAACGAATATCTCTTTAACCAAAATGAGTAACTATTCTTATTTTCCATCTTGTTCTTGTCAATCATTTTTCTAGAATCATTATATTGTTTCATTAACCACTTGTACCTTTCTTTACCTCCAACTCGGAATCTGGGAACTATAATTACTGCTGATAGGTTCGGTTCTCCCAACTATGGACTCATTTCAACTTTTTTTTTGCAAGAGTAGAGAAGAAACTGAGATTCTAGAGCTATAAGTGAAGGCAGTGCACCTTAAATTGTGCCGCATTAGTTTTATTATTGTATAATTAGGAATATTATTCTTGTCATAGTCGTTCGGGACAGGGTGTTTTTATACATGGTCTTGTTCATGGTACTGTTAATTATCGGTTTCATTGTGAACTATATAGTTGCTTAACAAAAGGAAGAAATTGCAAAGTTGGTGAAGGAGGCATAAATGAATAAAGATTACATGCATATGGAACCGAGATGGAACGGTACATCTGAGCATTTTTAAGGATCATAGATTGAAGATTAGTTGTGTGGCTTAGCCTTGTGATTTTATGTGTATACGCCACATGATTCAATTGGTAGTTCAAGCTAAAGTTATGTTTAGTCCCGTAGATAGTTATGTTTGTGATAATTATGTTTAGTCCCATTGATAATTAATTTTGTACCATAAATTTTTTCGGTTTTATTTCTATATTATTAATTTTGTAAAGTTGGTTTTATTATTAAATTAATGTGGAAATAAATTGTTAATTTTGGGTCTTTTCCCTTTCTCTAAAAGCGGCAATGTGCTGCTGCTTTCAGAGGAAGGGATTTTTTTTCGTCGTCGTAAATAAATTAGCACCTGTTGAAAAATCGGTGCTAACAAACAAAACTGGTGCTAAACTAGCACCGGTTGAAAAATCGGTGTTGAAAAACCGATGCTAACAAAAAAACTGGTGCTAAATTAGCAGCGGTTGAAAAACCGATGCTAACAAACCGGTGCTAACTGGTGATAACAAACAAAACAAAAAACAAACAAAAATTGGTGATAACAAACAAAAATTGGTGATAACAAACAAAACTGGTGCTAAATTAGCACCGGTTGAAAAACTGGTTAAAAAACTGGTGCTAACAAAAAAGTCGGTGCTAAAAGTAGGAATTGAGCACCCATTTTTTTCCAACTGGTGATACCATTTCATCGGTTACTTAGGCACCGGTTTTTTTTACGAAATAACCGGTGCTAGATGGGGGGTCTTTGTGGTAGTACATCTCACAAGCGGGATATAAATGAGTCTTAGGCAATAAACTAGTAACTAACAAAAATTCAGACTTGCTCAAAGAAGAAATGATGTTGTGGGGAACATGGCTCAATCTACTATGCCAAAGTTCAAAAGTTTCTTTAGAAGCACTCAATGCAACAAAAGCATAAAAATGCATTGCCAAACTCCAAAACATATAAACCCCTATCACGGTGGTCTTTGCCAATAACATCACTAGTAAACTTGTTCAAAATAGTGAAAGAAGAACCATCCAAGAAAATAACATCATTCATATCCCGAGTCAATTTGCTAATAGACAGCAATTTCCTATTAATTTGTGGAACCACCAAATTATCAAACAAGGATAATGAATCAAACACTCGAGAATAACCAACATAGGTAATGTTAAAAGCAGAACCATTACTAACAATAACATGATTGTTACCAGAATAAGGAGCCACGTGATTAAGAGCGGACTGAGAAGAAGTCATGTGGTTGGTCGCACCAGAATCAGCTATCCTGCGAGCATGGAGCAAAGAGTTAGGAGAAGAAGCTCGAGAGACCAAGTGAGAACACGTCGAGGCAAACTGACCAAATTTCTTACACCACTGACACTGCAAGTAGTACCATTCACCGTGCAATTTGGAGCAAGAAGAAGCAATATGGCCAAGAAAATAACACCATTAACACCGCGGTTGATCAAAAAGAGGCATAATAAAATTTATTTATTTTGTATAAAATAAAATAAAAATCTGAAGAAAAAGCCCCAATACTATTAGGCAAAAACAGCAACCAAATGCATAAGGCGCATGGGGTCCTCACGGTGCAGGATGAAGGAGTGTGCGGCTGTAACTCGCGCTCGGATTACACGCGCTTCGGAGTGAAGTCCGGTGTCTCTATCAAGCGCACATGGCTGCACGCACTTCTGGAAGGGCAGACGCATGCTTTAATCTGACGCGCGCTTGTCTTCTTCAATGGGGACACTTGACAGAGTAAAATGAGGTCCCGAGAGAAGCTAGAAGCACAGGTGGCTGGCGTGGAAGCGCAAAAATGAAAGCTCAACGGTGAAAACTAAGGCGAATCTAGCATCGGAGGAGCAAAAAACTAAAGCTCGATGGGCACCGGTGACCAGCAGAAGAGGGACTGGAGAAAAAAATCTAATTCGGAGACAAATCCGGCTGGAGATGACTGTTGACGTCGAGTAGACTTACGGCGTAGATGTTGGTGCCTGGAAAAAAAGAGGTCCGATGAAGTAGTGGTCGTCAATCAGCAATGGCAACACTAACAAAGGGACAAGAACGGACCAATCACACAAGAAGCTTATAATTGGCCGTCGACGTTTGTATCAGTGTTAGCGAGAGGAAGAAGACAACAACAAATATATTTCATAAAAAAAGAAAGGGAAAAAATCAGGAATTTTAGAGAAACCTATCTGATACCATGATAGAATGTAAAACCCACAAATAATTGTAGTTGTGTGTATTCATATATATAGTGAGTATAAAGGGTATACACAATCTAAACAAATATGGAACATGATATATACAAAACCAATCAGAAAGTTTATTACATTCTTATTTTAATTCTAATTGATTTACATCTCTATTAATTACCTATCAGATGGAATTGATCCATCGTATGCAACTTAAATCCAGATAATATTAGCCCTTTTTACAAATAAAGAGAAAAACTTTGCCAAATGTCAAGAAGTCATGAGAAAAGACATAGAGCGAGCATTCGAAGTGCTACAAAGTAGGAGGCACATTATCTACTGGTGTAGGAATAGCCTATCTAAGGCGGTTCTATCAGAAATTTAAAGGAACTTTTTAGGTGCCTTGAATGGTTGTGCCTTAAAAAATAAGGCAGTTACGAGAACATCCATAAAAAATAAGGTGATTCGGAGAACCACTTTTAATGGGACCAGAAACACTTTCCTTCCAAAAAATATTGATAGATAAGCAACTAATGAATGCAATAGAGCAACTCCAGCATCAGGCACCGATGGAGCTCACGCGGAGGATCGCAGCGATGGAGTTCACGCGTCGACAGAGGGAATGAAGCGGAGGGAGGGAATGGAGCAGACTGAGTTGGGAAGGAGCTCAGGCGGTGGAATGGCTAAAGCGGTAGAGGAACTGGCATCGGCGAAGCGGCTAGCGTCGGAGAGCTGCGGGGGAATTAGCATTGGCTGGAGTGGCGAGCGTTGGGAATGGGAAGGAGCGCCGGTGTAGGGAAAGGTGAAGGCAGCGGTGAAGTGGAGGCGGCGGCGGTGTGGAGTGGAGGTGACAGTGTGGAGATGGAGGATAAAAATGGTGAAAAGTAAGGAGAAATAAGGTGGAGGCAGCGGTGTGGGGATGAACGAAAGAAGGAGAAATAAGGCAATAGGGTTTCTGCCTATTTCTTCAGCCTAAATATGGGCTTGGGCCAAAAAATAACCCATTAAAGGCAGTTCTGAATGTAGAACTACCTTTAAATTAAAAAGGGGCTGGGAATGCAATTCCAAACTCGGAAATAGCTCCGGACCTCAATTAAAGGCGGTTCCAAAGGCGGAACCGTCTTTAATCGATTGTGGTTCCATTTGAACTGCCTTTAAAGGTTTTTTTTTGTCTCAGAAATGCTTCCAGCCATCAATTTAAGGTCGTTCCATTGGAACCGCCTTCAAACAGTGCCTTTAATAGAGCTTTCTCTACTAGTGAGCAAAGGACCGGCACCTATGTGGAATGTAAAGGGCCTTGGAAAGATTATGAAGACATGTATCATATTGCACAATATGACCATTGAAAGAGAACATCATCAAGGAATCAACTCCAAAATTTGGGTTCCTCGTGTGGATAAAAAAATTAATAAGGTTAACTTGCAGTTTGACTTTGCGGTTCTTGTTTCTAGAATGATTAGTCACTTTAAAGAAGTACAAAGCTCAAATCTACATAATCAATTGAAGGGTGATCTCATAAACGATTTGTGGAATAGAAATGGTGTTATTGAAGAATTGATTTGATGTATTATATTGCTTTGCACTTCAATGTTCGAAATTTTCATTACAAATTCTGATATTTTATTGCTTTATAGAATTGTGGTGTCTTGTGTTATCGTTGATGAATTGTGCATGTGATCTATTGTAAGTTGTTGAGCTGCTGTATTCTTATTGTTAGTTAGCAGATGTACACTAATTTGTTAAAAAGTATGCTAAATGTGAGCTTGCATTTTATTGTATTTGCTGAAAGCTTTTCTTTTGAACAAAGAAAGCTAAAGTTTCCAGAATGAGATTACATTTGGAAGGAGATTACTTTTCCAGAATGAGATTACTTATCGGCTTGGCTATTATTCAAACTTAAGCAATACTCACACACCATTGAAAAGAATTAAATGAAGAAGAACACCAACAAAAGAATGCTGACGAAGTTAAATACAGTATGTTCTACAAAGAACACCAACAAATGAATACTCACACACCTTTTATATGCTCTACAAAGTTACAGTATGTTTTTTCAACTTAATTTTATTTCATAAAAGAAAATCTCTGAAAGTAAAATACGTATGTAAATGAACAAGGCCATTGTTGGTATGTCTTGAATACTGTAATAGCCGCTTCTGCGACCCTGGCCTGGGGGTCCGGGGGAGCGGCAGTCGCCCCCGGGAAACAAATGGGGGTCTCGCTGCCCGGTCAGCGAGTCGGGGGGTCCAGGGGGGTGGAGCGCACCCTGGCCTGGGGGTCCGGGGGGGCGGAGTCGCCCCCGGTCCGACGGTATATCTTGTCTCTTTATTGGACTGCTGTTGATTTGGGCCGAATTGTGTTTTTGGCCCAGTTTATTAGGGTTTAGTGGAGACAGCATATAAAGTGTCTCTCTTCTCTCTGTAAACATTAATTCTGATATAGTGAATCCGTCTCCCGTGGATGTAGCCAAATTGGTGAACCACGTAAATCTTGTGTCTTGTAATTTTCGTTCATATTTTCTGTTCTTTCTCTATTCCGCACAACAGCCATATAATTTTAAAAGACCCATCCTTTATTTAAATGACAACTCAGTAGAAGAGATGGAACATATATTAGAGTAGAAAACTATATCAACGCCCGATTAAAGTATGTTTTCACTCACTAATACATAGTATACTGTTAGAGCTGTCAATCTCTGACCCGAACCGAGAACCCGACCTGGACCGATACGAACGAATCAACCCGAAATCCGATCTGATCCGAGAAATATTGACCTGAATCCGACCTGACACGACCGCACTCAACCCGAAACCCGATTTTGACCCAAGAAATATTGATCTGTACCCGAACCCGACCCGACCGAATTCAACCAAAAACCCGAATATGACCCGATAATCTGGACCCGAACCCGACCTGAATACGAACCCGAATATGACCCGATAATCTAGACCCGAACTCGACCTGAATACGAACCCGAGATCAACCCAAACCCGATTTAACGCGAACCTAATTCAACCCGATAGATCAACTATATAACCCTGCATGTAATCAACCCAAAACATATGCAGTTATAAAGTCAATTAACATTTAATATGGAACCAAGTCAAGTTGGTTGTGCGTCAAACTAATAACAAATGGGGTTTTTTGCCATATGATTACTAGTACGTAAAGTCAATTCATAACAAATGTGAATACACAATGTTAAGTTAAAAATGCACACGACTAAATATATAAATCTAATGAATAATAGTCAAATAAAGAGAGATGTCTCATTAATACCATCTTTCCATTATTCCATAGGCTTATGGAAAGACAGGGTTTAATTATAATAATACAAAGTAAAAGGTCTTAGTTGCAATATTAAAATTTTATTATGCAACGTATAGTAGTTATAAAGTTTATAACCCGATTCATTCAACCCAAAAAATTTATCTTCATTTCTTCTAATTTGCATTTTAAACCATAATATTTCCATTACTTATGGAAAGACCGTATTTCAAGAGATAGACTCATAATAAATTCAACAAAAAAAAGGTAATAATAATTGAAGGAGTTGGAAAATGGAAAATAATCTGTAGGTGAAGTCATGCAAGGGCAGCAAGACTTTAAAATGATGAAAGAAGACTTAGCATTACTACATTAGTCCCACATCGAGAGATGGTGGAGACTTAGCATTAGACATCAATTATAAATACTAGGGTATCACTCCTCCATTTCTTCAAAGCAAAGCAGTAGATGCAATTGGGCCTTAAGTGACAAATCACTTAGCCTTGAACTATTGGGTCATAATTGTTAATTTAAAGTTAAAATTTTGACATGCGTATAGGTTTTTTGGTTTGGCCCACAACTGTTGTGGGCAAAAAAATCGATTGAATTGAATTCGATTTGATAAAGATTGGAATCAATTCGGTTTATTCGGTTGAATTTGGTTTCAAACCAAAATTGAATTTTGAATTCGGTTTGGATAATTCGGGTTATTTTAATTATTTGGGTTGGATTCGATTTTTTATTTTTAGGGGAAAAATTGAATAACCCAAACCGTATAGGCCGAAAACCAAAAAAACCGAACCGACGCCAACCCCTAACGTACTTGAAAAATACAATGGGGGTGTATAGGGTAGCATCACTTTCGATCATATTTTAATTTGGAGTTACGAGTCAAGTTTTTATATTTTGTAAGTTACAACGAAACAATACCTGATAATAGTGCAGTTGTAACTAGGGGTGGGCAAAAAAACCGAAAAATGAAAACCGAACCAAAAACCAAATTATCCGAATCCGAATAACCCAAACCGAATTTAAAATACGGTTTTTGGATAACCGAATTGAATAAACCGAATTTTGAATATGGTTTTTGGTTTGGTTTTGGATATTGAAACTCAAACCGAAAACCGACCCGAATACCGAATTGTAAATAAATAAATTAATTAAATATATATAATAATAAATAAAATTTAAAAATACAAAACTAAATTTATAAGTAAATATAAGTGGGAGGACTAATCTATACATTTTAAAAAATTACCCCAAACATCTTAACATGAAAATGTGAAATGGATCAAATAGACAATAGATTGATATTCAAGTGTTTTACAATCCATATTCATTATAAAAAAAGTTTAATAAATTAGTTCGTTTAAATTTCTTATAAATTTAAAAACAAAAATATATATATATATATATATATTCTTATAAATTCTTATTGGAATGAACGTAAACGGAAAGTATTAACTGTAATCAATAAATATCCATATCTAAACTACAGTGATCTTATTAATCACAGTGATAAGGTGCACGAATAATTAATTCTTCAATAGTAATCTTTCACTAGAGTAAAGCATTCCTCAAACAATGGACATTTTCCTCTGCTCTAAAAAATTAACAAACTACAATGGACTCATAAGAGATTACTTGGTGAAGAGATGAAAACAGTGATTAGCCAACCGAGAAGCATAAACAAGTGAGGATGTGGATCGTTGTGTAATGATTATGCTTCCGGTAGCATGAAAATAAGCCTATTTCAATCTGATTTGTAATCTCCAGTCTCCACTTCCCATATTCACTAAAACAGAAGAAGAAAATATGTCAGTTCAAAGTCAAAACCAACGTTTAAATCTACTCATATATAACCTAAAGCAACTAGCTCGGTACAACCTTTATTTAACCACAGACAGTGGCAGAACCAGAACTGATTTTAAGGAGGGGCGGGATGATAATAGTAGAAAAATAATTTCGCATAATACTCGATCTAGAATGTATAAAATATCATTTTTACATAAACATAAAGATGTAAGAGATAAAATTAATGATAATTTAGATTTTATATTTGAACTAAATATAATACATATTAATACATTAACTCTTAGTTTAAAAAAAATACAATTCCTAATAGTTTTGATGAATACATCTACTTCCTATTAACCATCTAAATGTTAGACTAATCATGAAAAATCTCGTTTCAGTAATTATTATGGTCAAATTATAATTATTTATACATTACTGTACATTTTAAAAGTTATGAGAAATTTGTTGCAATAAATAAAAACAAATATTAAATCAACTTATTAGTTATATCAGTTATAAAATAACCTCGTATAATGATTTGTCAGTCTAAAACAAGACATTGTGTTAATTTAATAGTGGAATTTTTGTTTCACCCTCTAAATGTATTTAAATTACTTATATAAATAGAAGAGAAAGAAATCATAAAATATATTATAAACACATTCATCATGTATGGAAATGGTAAAAACATAAGTCAAATTAACAGGGTAATAATAATAAAAAGGATTTGAGATCAAACGGCATTAAATAATCTTCAGTCACAAAATACTCCTCAAATTAAATAATGTAATAATAAATGACAAAATCTTGGAAAATGCAGTCTTTCCATTACAGTCTTTCCATTATTCCATAGGCTTATGGAAAGACAGGGTTTAATTATAATAATACAAAGTAAAAGGTATTAGTTGCAATATTAAAATTTTATTATGCAACGTGTAGTAGTTATAAAGTTTATAACCCGATTCATTCAACCCAAAAAAATTATCTTCATTTCTTCTAATTTGTATTTTAAACATAATATTTCCATGACTTATGAAAAGACCGTCTTTCACGAGATAGACTCATAATAAATTCAACAAAAAAAAGTAATAAAATTGAAAATTTTGAAATGAATTTCGCATGTGAAGGCGTAAAACCTGAAGGAAGAGCCAAGGCAATGGCAAAGCATTACTACACATTTAGTCCCACATCGGCAAAAGGAAGAAGACTTAGCCTATCTTGCAATTATAAATACTAAACTCACTCCTCTTTTTCAAAGTAAAGCATCAGCCTTTAGATGCAATTGGCAATTGCCAATTGGGCCTTAAGTGATTAATCATTTGGCTTTGAATTATTAAATTGTAATTATTTTAAAATTTTGATATATTTATGAACTTTTTGGTTTGGTCCATAATTATTGTGGGTAAAAAATCCGATTGAAGAATAAATTTGGTTTATTCGGATGAATTTGGTTTTAAACCGAAACCGAATTTTGAAATCTGTTCGGATAATTTGGATTATTTGACTTGTTTGGGTCGGATTCGGTTCTTAATTTTTAAGGGAAAAAACTGAAAAATCCGAATTGAATAGACCGAAAATTGAATAAACCGACCTGATACCCACCCCTAGTTGTAACAATATTATTATTGAAATATAACCTAAATGAACCCAAATTTAATTGGGTGACATAAAACCTGATCTAAAACGAACCAACCCAAAATAAATCTGAATTCAATGTGAAACATTATAAAAAATAATTGACATAATCAGACCCGAACAAAACTTTAGCAAAAAAATGACACGACAATAACCCGATCCAATCCAACACGACAATATTTGACCCGACCCGATCTAATCCGAGTATAAAAATTACACGACACTAACCCGACCCGATATTAACTCAACCCGACACGACCCAATCCGAGAAAAAAACTGACACGTTTTCAAACCGACACGGTAAGTACCCAATCCAACCCGACCCAACACGATAAATGAAATCAACACGATTCAACCCGACACGTTTCAAACCCGATACGAATGTGACACGATAACCCGAATTGACATCACTATATACTATACATTGCTCCTGCTCTATTACATTAAGGAGGAGGAGGAGGAAAGATGAATCTTGGCAGTACATTTGCTTCAAATCAAACTAGGCATATATACATTCTTAAGACCTGTAAACAATAGATTGATTGGTTTCCTTTCATGCTGAGCTTAGCCTGATATGCAGATCCTCCCCTCGGATTACCATGTACTAATTTCACATACAAATGGCACATACAACTGCTGCTGCATTTTGGTTGCTTTAATGCTGCTATTTGATGTCTGTTGCTGCATTTTGGCCGCCTCATTGATGCATTTGAGGGCCAGTTGTACATTCTTTTGCACAAAGTTTAAGAGCTCCTTCAATTGGAAAGCTGCTACACACCTCATCTAGTACAAACCTCATCCCCTCGCTAAACATGATATGTCCAAACATAAAACCCCTAAGCAACTGCAAAAAACACTCATTCTCATCTCATGGACACTGCTGAATAGTTATGTTTTCTAAAAAGTAAGCCAGAACATTTAGTCCAACTCCATGCTAAACATAATTGACTATACATATGAAAATTTAATGTTAAACATAGCCTACACTAATCAACGATCAAGGATATGTACAACTCCATGCAAATGGTTTCAGTTTGCACAAGATCATGCTATATGCAGAATCAGAAATCTGAATTTTCTCTTTGCTTAAATGTCTATTCCAGCTCCATGTGGACTGGTCATATGAAAGGCAGAAAAATCAACAGAAAGCAACATAAGAATAACCCATTATTTCATCTGAATTCAAACTTAACACATAAAAAAAAAATTTTAAAAGCCCTAAGCGTTGTCATCATTACTACCATTACCCTTTCCAAGAAAGCCACCATTCTCCCATTCTTTCAAAATATTTGCCTGCATAGTTTCATAAAACAACCACCCGTTAAGAGTAAGATTGGAGACATTTGATGAGGATCAAAAGCGGTTCCTGGAACCACCTTCTAACGTAAAAATGGAAGGCGGTTCTTCTAACTAGAGTTGGAACCGCCTTCTATTGGTTTAGAACAGATTCCGATATCGGAACCAATTTCTAACGTTCTAAAAAAAAGCTGCCAAAAAACAAGTTTCCAGCAGCTCTTGGGCTTCTCCAGCGAAGGAACAAGAACAAACAATAAACATTAAAAAAAACTGGACTTAATTAAAGAAGAGTTAAGTGCTCATATAACCCTATGTTTTGAGGGTTAGTGCTAATATGACCCTGTGAAGTTGGAAAGTGTCATTGTAGCCCTTTGTTTTGCTAGAATGTGCTAATATAACCTCGGAGGCCTGAATTTGGCCAGAAAAACTTGAAATAACAATTATACCCTCTCTTTAAAAAAATAGAAAAACATAATAAGTGGAAGGACGTTTATACCCTCATTGTCTAATCATCTCAGTTTATTCTCTTTTGCTCTCATTTTGTAACCCTGCTCAGTTTTCCCTTTCTCCTCTGCTCCCTCGCCAATTGCCAATCACCATATGCCACCTCTATTCTGGCGGGCCTTCATACATAATACGACGGACAAAAAAATCATCCTATTTCTATCCCACAGTGCCACCGTTGAGCGAAGACACCGAGAATCTACAGACCACTAGTGCTACGGTGGGAGGGCTCCGGTGCTACGGCAATGCGGAGATGGTACTACAGCGTGAAAGACGGACTCGATGGCATTAATGGTGTTAGAGAGGCTGGCAAAGATGGTTGGCGATGTCCTGTGAAATTCCTACCGCTGAATCAAGGAGGACAACGGGGTGTAGAGGTGGCCGAGGATGGCGATGGGCGAGGGAGCAGAGGAGGTCTCTCTTTTTCTATAGAATCTCATTCCAGTCGCTCTCTCAATCGGAATCCATAAAAGGTCAGTACAAATCCTTTATATTCATCGTATTTTGATGGATTTTGGATTGATTTGGGATGGATTTGTTGTTCTAATTGTGGTGGTGGTACTAGGTCTAGAGAGGAGATGGTGGGGGTATAGTGTTAGGGTTTAGAGAGAAAAGGTGGTGTTGTGCACGGTGGTGGTGGTGCTGGGTGGAGAGGAGATGGTGGCGGTGGTGGTGTTGGGTGGCAGTGGGTCTGGGCTGGGCTGGGCAGGTGTAGGTAGTATTGGGCAGGCGTGAAGAGGTGGTGAGACGGTGGTGGTGCTAAGGTTTAGAGAGGAGATTGTGGCAGTGGTGGTGCTAGGATTTGGTGTTTATTCGAGATTCCGGTAGCTAGCGGCTGCGGTTGGTGGTGGCCAAATGGTAGAGCAGCAACAGCGCTGCTTTTGGAGAATATGAACCACATGTTTCTAGTCCAGATTCCGACCTACATCGGCGATGGCGATGCGGTGGCAGTGGTGATAGTGGTGGTGAAGAAGAAGAAACCTAGGGTATTTTAGTCATTAGATTTGTATTTTAAGACTAGGGGTATTTTAGTCTTTTTGTATTTGGTCAATGCTGAAAATTACAAAGTCAACACCGGAATAGTGCCAAAAGGTTATAATGGCACTTCTGATGCAAAACACAGGGCTACAATAACACTTTCCAACTTCACATGGTCATATTAGCACAAACCACTAAAACATAGGGCCATATCAGTATTTTTCCCATTAAAGAAATAAGTTGAACAAACAGTAAACATTAACAAAAAGGATTTCAATAGATCTGCATCTAAATTTGAACAAATCTAAACCTTAACAACGTCCAGGAGGCGGAAGACACCTTCAGCGGCGATGGTAGAGGGTTTCCATCGGTGGAGGGGCTTTGTCGGCGGATCTGAATCAGCGGAGACGGAGGGGCTTCGTCTTTGTCGGAGGCGGAGAGCTTCATCGGCAGAGATGGACACCGACGGAGAGCTTCGTCGGTGGAGACGGATGGGCTTCATCGTCGGCACTAGCGGAGAGCTTCGTCGGCGGAGATTGACACCAACGGAGATGGAAACTAGCAAAGAGCTTCATCGATTAAGAGCTTCATCAGCTGAGGTAGGGGAGGATGGTGAAGGGTGAGCGGTGGAGGGAGAGGAGAGCGATGGGGGGTGAGGAAGCGGGAAGAGGTGAGGGGTGGAGAGAGAGGAGCTATGGTTTACTGTGAAGGGAGAGGAGGCTGGAGGAGTGCCTGGGGTGTTAGGAAAATTTAGAAAATTTGACTAGGGGATAAGAAGAGAGACATGAGCTATTTATACTTAGGCCTAAATACCTAACAAAGTCACCCCATTAAAACCAAAATCACCTTCTATTGATGTCAATCAAAAGAAATTCATCAAGAACCGCAATTGATCTTTTTTTAACCATCTTTTATTGAATCTGAAATGAGTTTTGACATTGGAACCTCGTCTTACCCTCAATCAAAGGCAGTTCTACAAAAATTATGCAAAACCGCCTTCTAACGGTGATTTTAATGAATCCTCCTCCACCAGTGAGCCATCATCTTTTTAGATCTTTAACTGCCTTTCTTCCTTCACTCGAGTGAGTAATCCCTTCATCAATTGTGTTTTCAGCTTCCGCCAACTTTGGGTCAGAATCCAAATTTATTGGTGCATATGGAGAACCCGTTACTAAATCAATAACCATTAGAACTATGAAAAGAGAGTAAATTGAAATGTAACCATATCTTCTACGGATATGACACATCTGGGATTCCTTTCTATCCATTCATAGAAGCCATGAAATTTGTTAATAGCTGCTTCAAGTCTTGACCTGACATTCTAAGGAATTGGAGTCTGGAGCCGCATAAAAATTTCCATGTTTAGTCTTCAAACTTGCAAGATGCAGCTCCATAACGCTTCTGCTATCTGACAAATTCCAACATCCGCATCACATGAGACATGTAGCCTAACATTTGTAAGAGCAACATCTTCGTCAAGAGTCCAATGACGATTAGCTGTGTTTGGTTTTTTTTATAACTTTTTTCTTTCTTCTGGGGAGTTTTAGAAGGCATGGAACTTGCACCAGCATAAAAAGCATTGGGATTTTGTACCAAACTTTGATACGAAAATTTTGGTCTATAGAGTTGGTGAGGTTGAGGGAAAAAATTGCCCTTCATTGAACTGCTGGAAAATAATCGTTGTTGCAGAATGGATGAATTTTGAAGTTCATTCAAATCAACAAACGAGTTAGAATATTCAGATTGAAATATAGTGGTGGTGAAAGAACGAGTATTGTTAAGGGAGTCATTGAAGCACGACAGAGAAAATTGTTGAGAATCTCCAGAATCCATGAAAACCTAAGAATTACCATATAAAAAATATAAAAAATAGATTTTAAGAGAGATCAATCCAAACAAAAACAAGTACATAGCAAAGATCCTTGAAAATTATTAATATAAGCTACATCAGGAGTTTTCCATAGTTTCATAAACTTTACCTCTTGAACATATAAGTTGCAACATATTTAAGAAAATAAGTTCAAATGGCACCTTTGTTTTCAGCAGACTCCACTAGTTACTCCATCTATTTCTCTATTAGTGACACACTACTTTTAGGTGTTAGAATTTAGGAGATGCTAAATGACCGGATGAAATTGAATTGAAAAAAGAAAAGTAAAATGAATGGATATAATAACCTTAAACTTTCCATAATTAGAAAGTTCCAATATAAAAGAAACATCTCAAATTAGAAAGTGTGTCACTATTAGTGAAACGGATGGAGTACATAAATAGAAAATGGAAAAATATTGAAGGCAAAGTATTGGCAGAAGTACTTTGCCGAAGCACTTCGGCAGAAATTTTAGAGGTGAAGTACACAACTTTGGCTTTTGCCAACATTCATTATGTTAACCTATGATAACTTAAACAGATAAATAATTGTCAAAACATGCTATTAAGGAATTAAAATATTACTTGTAGAAGATCTCAACACCGGATCCCGGGTTTGCAAGATCCAACAGACAAGAGTAGCACTAACCCCGGGCCAATCGGCAGCATCAGGATGACCATCCTCGGGTTTGATAATGGATGAACCCAATCTTGTTCTTAGCAAGGAAGTATAGCACATTGCGTCAGACCATTCAATGTGATTTTCTTGACCTTTCAGTATGTTCAGTATGATTTGAAAACCAGGACCATCGCCAGAACCAATAAAGTGAGGATCCGTTGACAGACGACCAATAGGTACAGTAGTTCAAGAGCCAGATTACAACTGCAAATGCTTCATTAAAGTTGGAATCACATTATAACCACTCATATCCTGAAGTTTCGGAACCTCAGGTGCAGCATCAATACGAGCCTATTCTTTAGAGGCCGACAATGTGCAAAACCAGGTATGGATCAGCAGCAGGTGCAGTAACCGGCAACAAATCGGATCGGTAGCAGCACATGACGGGATGCGGTGGTGCGTGAGCTTTAGGATCAGAGTGTGTGGCTTAATGCATAGACTGATAGAATCAAGGGAGGCGGTGTACGAATTATCATAGCTAGACGGTGGCTGTGGCGATCGGCGAGTGGCAGAACGGAGCATATGGCAGCGGCTGTGCGGCGGCGCGTTGATAAAAGTGTGGCTTGATGGCGGTGGCAATGGATCGGAAAGGCAGCGGAATGTTTTCTTAGGGTTTCTGTATTTTAGGCTCTGATACCATGTAGAGGTTTTTATGTGACCCCCGTCGGGCTATGCCGCACCCCATGGTCAGGTATGTCATTTTCTGAAATCTCTTTATGGTTTTTGCCAGGCTCCTAGAAATTGGTTTGCCATATTGGCTCAATATTTACGAGTACAGTAAGGCAGATTACTCTTTGTTTGTCTTTTCTCGTGGATTTGTTTCTTTGCATGTTCAGGTTTATGTGGATTATCTGGCCATTGCTGGTATCTCTTCTGCGCTCATCTCTAAGTTCAAGAAATACTTGAGTTCTTGTTTCCATATGAAAGATCTTGGTTTAGATTGCTAGAAGATTGGGGGGATGTTTCTTTCGCAAGGTAATATGCCTTGGACATTTTATCTGATACAAGTTTATTTGCTTCTAAACTGACTGACTTTTTGATGGAGCAGCAACACGATCTGGCACGTGCTGAAGGTCCAACTTACCATGATCCCGAGCAGTACATGCACCTGGTTTTGTGCCTGATATACCTGACTATCACATGTCCTTAGCTTAGTTATTTGGTTCATACACTTGCTCAATTTTTGGAGTCTTCTTGTGTTCTTCACTAGCAAACTGAAAATCGTGTGTTGCACTACCTGAAGAGTCATCCTGGTCAAGGTTTATTTCTCTCTTCCAGTAGTGCATTACATATGACTGCTTACTGTGATTAAGATTGGGCTGCATGCCCAATTACCCGGCATTCTCTTTCCAGATATTTTGTGATGATTGGTGATTCTCCGGTTTCTTAGAAGACCAAGAAGCAACCTATTGTTTCTCCATCTTCTGCTAAAGCGGAGTATCGTGCTATAGTTGTTAACTGTTGTGAGTTGTTAAAGTTTTTACCGAAAGACTTAGGGGTTATGCACACTTCTCCTATGCAACTGTTTGTGACAGTCAATTTGCATTTCATATTGCGACAAATCCAGTGTTCCATGAATGTAAAAAGTACATTGAAGTTGATTGTCATTTATTTTGGGATCTTGTTCAATCTGGCACTAATGTTACTTAGCATATCCGCACGTTAGACCAACCTGCGGACTTATTCACTAAAGCTCTCGGACGTAACCAGTTTCATTCTTCACTTGGTAAGTTGGGCATTTCTAATGCACATGCTCCAACTTGAGGAGGAGTATTAAGGAATTATAATATTACTTGTACTTGTAATTATACTTTATTACCTTTTCCTAGCTTGTATAGACATTTTGTACCAATATATAATGTACCTTGAGATCATGAATACATACACTCGTTATTACTCTTATTTTCTGCACATACATAAACATTGAAGTTCCTCCGATCCGGAACCATTGAAAGCAACAAATATAGAAGAGTCCAACAACGAATTCATTTCAAAAAATAAGAAAGGTAAGATTCATACCTTCTTCGACGATGGGGAGAGATTCAGAAGTACACAATAATAAAACTAAAAGCCACAATAGATTGTAGAAGGGGAGATTCAAAAGTCTCGCCTATATAGAAATCTCGTAGCTATTCAATTCAATGCGAGAAACATGTAAATCAAGAATCCCAGATCCTTTTCCCGATCTTTGCGAATCCCAAAATTTCTTCCCGCTCTTTGTAAATCCCCCACCCAAAAATTTCATTCGCGCAAAAATTCGATGACATGGCCAAGTGATTGCTTCAAAGAGGGCATCTAGAAATGAATGGTGTAATTGACGGGGTCAGATAGTATTTGTGCCACATCATACTGACATTCTATATTGACTCTTACTTTAAAGATTATATTTTGGGCTAGGGGTCTATTTTGATTATGTGGCTTTTGACACCCACCTAATTCAGCCACGGGTTGGAGATGATCTAACAAAATGTTTGACTTTATTTGATCGGCGGTCCACCCTTACTTGACTTTTTATGTATAAACACTGTTGACTATGTTGACTTTAACTAATCAATAATCAACCCTTATTGACTTTACATATGTATAAATACTAGTAACTAAGTCGACTTAACTAATCAAAGGTCAACACTTACTTGAATTTCAACATATATAAACGCTAATAACTGAGTTGACTTTAACTAATCAACGGTCAACACTTACTTGACTTAGCATATATAAATTTGAGTGAAAAGTTTGGCTTTGAATACTCAACGGTTACTATTACTACCTCCGTTTTGTTGGGCGTAGCACCATATATAACTTTAAGTGCTTGGATTGAGGTGGATGGAATGAGTGGATAAAATTAAATTTGGAAAAAAAAAGGAAGTTGAATGAATGGATGAAATCAAAAGAATCTTGCTATAAAAGGAAAGTGTGTCGAATTCACAAAAATACCAAAAAAAAGTGCCACGTCCAATGAAATGGAGGGAGTATTTGACTTTCTATATGAACACTAATAACGAAGTTCACTTTAAGTAACGGTCAACACTTACCTGTTCTATATAGAAAAACTAATAGCTAAGTTGACTCTAACTAATCACGACCAACCCTTACTTGACTTTCTGTATAGAAATACTAATAACTAAGTTGAGTTTAACTGATCAACGACCAACCCTTACTTGACTGAAACACTAATAATTAAGTTAAATTTATCTAATCAACGGTCAAACCTTACTTGACTTTCTATATATAAATACGAGTAAAAAATCAATAAAATTATTAGTAAATATAAAATATGTACTTACATTTTAGTAATATATTATATTGTATATACTAAATTTATACGCCTATTAGAGCCACTCTGCAACTCAATAAACTCAATTATTCAAAAAAAATATACAATAATAAAAAAAATATTATCGTTTATTATGCTTGTTATGCTTGTTTGGTTTATTTTTTAGTTTTTACTTTGTGGTATTATATTGTAAGTGGTGATAAAGGAATTGATTGGTCCGTTGATATGTACTGATTGTTTTTGAAATGACGCCCTTTCGCTCCGGACACGCGGCTCCTCTCTAGACGCACGCGGAACCCTTTCGCTTCCGGACATGTGGCTCCTCTCCGGACGCTCCGCTCACGGCTTTCCTCTCCAGTTATGGCTCAAGAAAAACTCTCCTACAACAATCTTCTCCAGACGATGCAGATCAAACTCTCTCCATCAAATTATCTTCTCTAGAAGCGTCAAGCAGGTTATGTCCTTCGTCCTCAAGGTTTGTACAATTTCATTGAGGGCACTAGATCTCGTCCCACTCTCCCACCACCACCAACACCGCAGACCCTGTCTTTTGCTGCCACAGTTTCAACTCCTTTGGGTGGTAGCAAGGTTGATCTCCAGGAGGCTTATTTGAAAGAAAAAGAAGAATATAATCAATGAGTTGATGAAGATCAACATTTCTGCAGTCTCATGTTTTCCTCTTTCACTGCTGAAGTTCTAATGGAACTCCCAAATTGTGCCACTTCCAAAGATATCTGGGATAATCTTACTCTCATCTATCAGAGTAGCAGTGCCTCCACCATTCTCCATCTTCGCAAAGATGAGCATGGTATTCGTAAGTCTGGTACTGTTCATGAACTTCATCTCAAATTTAAGGAGATTTTTGAACAAATGTCTATCATGGGTAATCTGGTTTCAAATGTTGATCAAATTGTATGGTTCCTGACTTCTCTTGGTCTTGAGTATAAAGATTTTTCTGCTCCTTTGATCAATCATGTTCCAACCCCGCTTTATGCAGATGTTCTTACCCGTGCCAAAAACCACGAGGCTTTTTTGATGAATTTACAGGGACACTCAGGACTAGCCGCAAGACAGGTCACATTCCAGACCAGTGACGCATCTCAAGCTGACCGTGCTTGGGATCACACGCCGAGTAAAGGTAGCCGCGCGTGGCCTTCTTGCGGTGGCCAAGACGGTCACTTCACTGGCAGGTGCAGCGATGGCCGGGAGTCCTTTTTCGATTCTCAGGCGGCTGGTCTAGTCCCTGGTAGCGGTCGTCCTCACTGTTCCAAGTGTGGAAGGCTTGGTCACTATGCTGCGACGTGTTACCAGATGCAGACACAGATTGGTTGTTCTCCAAGCATTCATTTAGTAGAAAATCATCACTCTTCTCAGCAGTCCGATTCTTCTCATCTGTCATATTGGCACCTTGATTCCAATGCTACCAGTCATATGGAGACTTCCACCTCAAGCCTAGACAGTTTCACTCCTTATACTGGTAAATCTTGTGTTCTTGTTGGTAATAGTGCTCCAGTTATGATATCTCATATTGGTGATTCTAAAGTTTCTGAGAACTTGCATTGTCTGGTATTTTGGTCGTGCCTTATATTACCAAGAATTTACTCTCTATTAGTCGGTTAACCAGAGACACGGGTGTCATTACATTTGATAACCGGAATTTTGTCATTCAGAACAAAGTAACCAGGGCCATCGTGGGTCTGGGGCACAGTGAGGATGGATTATACGTTTTGGGCCTGGGAGATGCAGCATTTGTTTCAATTTTATTGCAAAATAAGAGTCGAGCTTTATATGAGTTGTGGCATGAATGCCTAGGTCATGTTTCTAGTGCAGTGATTACTAGTTTACATAAGTCTGGTTTACTTTCAGTTTCTTCTTTGTTTCCTAAACCGCATACCTATGCCCCCAATGTTATGGTGAAAGGTCAACGATTGGCTTTTGTTGAGAACCCTAAACATACTAACAATGTTCTTGATTTAATACATTGTGATTTATGGGGTCCCTCCCCGGTTTTATCTACAAAAGGTTTTTTCTTATTATGCATTATTTGTGGATGATTTTTCAAGATTCTCTTGGTTGTACCTCCTTCGTCGTAAATCAGATTTTGTTGACACTTATATACAGTTTGAGGCACTTGTTGAGAATAAGTTTTCTGCAAAAATTAATGTTTTTCAAAGTGATGGTGGCACTGAATTTTTGAACATCGGACTCAAATCACACTTTGCGGAAAAAGGTATTCATCATCAGGTTTCTTATCCGGCCACTCCAAAATAGAATGGGCGCGCAGAATGCAAGCATCAGCATGTTGTTGAAATGGGTCTCACAATGCTTTTTCACTCACACCTTCCGATTTCTCGTTGGGATGATGCATTTTTGTCTACATTATCAACTGTTTGCCTACTCCATTTCTGCAGGGATCAACACCTTATGGCCTTCTTTATTAGTGGGATCCTATTTATGGTAACTTTCATTCTTTTGGTTGTCGGATTTTTCCTTTTTTTCAACCCTTTGCTGATCATAAGTTATCTCCTCATAGTATTCCATGTATATTTATTGATTACAGCTCGCAGCATAAAGGGTTTCGATGTCTCGACCCTACCACTGGAAAGGTTCATGTTACTCACCATGCTCGCCCTGACGAGGCTTATTTTCCTCTGGCTCCGGCATCGAGAACTTGGTCTCCCTTTTCAGGTTTGGATGTCTCTACCTTTACTGATCTGAATCATGGGACGGTATCATCACTAGCCTTAGCTCCATCCTCACCTCAATCTTGGTTTCCTGATGATGAGCCGTCTCAGCCTGCTGCTCCACAAGCTGGCCCGTGCCCATCGTCCCATCTCGCATCCGACCGTAGTGGCTACTTTCCTATAGCCAGCCGCGGTGGTCTCTTGCCCGAACCCAGTCATCTCTCACCCTCACCCACACTCGCGCCCAGCAGCTATAGGCTCATATGCCTCGGACGGCCATGGCCACGGATAGCCACGGGCGGCCATGATCCTTCCTGCCTCGGCCACTGATGGCCTTCTTCCTGCCTCCGCCACGGCCCCGGACGACCATGACTATGAATGGCCTTGGCTATGGACGTCCATAGACCTCCTTCCCACCTCGTCCATTGATTACCTCCTTCCCACCTCGGTCACGACCATGGATTGTCAAGGCTCCGCTATCCAGCCACGTCCCTGATCTTGGGTTCTCTGCGTCCAGCTGCCTCTCGCATGGTTATGCGCTCTTCCACCATAGTTATTCAACACTAAGATTATTAAGATATTCATGCTCATGGTTTTCTTGCGTCTCTTCTTTCTTAGAAAGAACCGACTAATTATCGTTCCGCAAACCAAGATCCTTCTTGGGTTTCTCCCATGGATGAGGATATGGCCGCTCTTCATAGTCAGCATACTTGGGATCTTGTTCCATGCCCTCTGGACATCAACATTGCTAGGTCTAAATGGGTTTATAAGCTAAAGTACAAACCTGATGGTTCGGTTGATCGTCATAAGGCACATTTGGTAGCTCTAGGTTTCTCTCAAATTCCCAGTTTTGATCTTGACTATACTTTCAGCCTTGTGGTTAAAGAAACTACAGTTTGAACCGCTCTTGCTATTGCTACTATGCGTGCTTAGTCTCAACATTAGTTGGACGTTGAGAATGCCTTTCTTAACGGTGTTCTTGATTCTCCAGTTTTTATGGCAAAACCTGTTAGTTATAAGGATCCCACTCATCCAGACTCTATTTTTCGTCTACGAAAGGCCATTTATAGTTTGAAGCAGGTGCCTCGAGTATGGTTTCATCATTTTAGTGCTTATCTTTTGCAGCTTGGGTTTCATTGTAGTTCTTCTGATATTTCATTATTTGTGTTGTCTCGTGGCTCGTCATTGTTGTATCTTTTGGTGAATGTTAATGATATCATTTTGACTGGCAATGATTCCGCTCTTATTCGGCAGTTTATTGATCACACCCATCAGGAGTTTTCCACCAAATATTTGGGTGCTTTACATTACATTCTTAGCTTGGAGATCACGCCCACTGCCTCGGGACATCTTCTAGAATAGATGAAGTATGCTTGGGACATTCTTTCTTTGGCTGGTACATTAGATACAGTGCCAATCTCTACACCGTTTCTACCAAATTCTGAGCTTCACAGCAGTACGAGTTCCCAGTTCAAGAATCTGACGTTGTATCGCTCTTTGGTTGGCGCTCTCTAGTATCTAACCATCACTCGCTCGGACTTAGCATTTGCAGTTAATTCTGTTAGTCAGTATCTTCAAGACCCTCAGGAAGATGATTTTTTGGTGGTCACTTGGATTCTCCGCTATGCTCTGGAGACCCTACATTTTGGTCTCAATTATCGTGTAGCTTCTTCTCCAGAGGTGCTTGGTTATTATGATGCAGATTGGGTCAGGTGTTTGGAGACCCGTCGTTCTACTTATGGCTATGATGTCTTCTTGGGCGATAACTTAATTTTTTGGAGTGCAAAGAAACAACCCAGTGTGTCCAAGCCCAGCAATGAGTCGGAGTATTGTGCTTTGTCCAACACTACTTCTGAGGTTATCTAGATGACTCATTTTCTTTGTGATCTTCATGGTCCTCTTTCTGGTGTGCCTCTTCTGCTTTATGACAATGACATGGCCATCTTCTTGGCTCAGAATCCAGTGGCGCATAAACGAGCTAAGCACATTGAATTGATTATCATTTTGTTCGCGAGTTGGTTTCTTTGGCCAAGCTTCGTGTTGCTCATGTTCCTAAATCTCTACAGGTTGCAGATATCTTCACCAAGGATATTTCTCTTCCCTTGTTTGAGTTCTTCAGATCCAAGTTTTGCATCTCTGAGAATCTGGCGCTTCGCTTGAGGGGGTGTGTTAGGATAAATAGGATTACTGATTAGATTATGATTTACTATGATTTAAGTTCTTTCCTTATTATACCTCTATTGTACTCTTTATATATTCAGTCATCAATAATACAATTCCTAAAGGAAAATCATTCTCTCAGTTTTAGGTTTACATTGCAAATGTTGATTGTAAATGTTGAATGTGGTTTGCTTAAGTGAACATTTCTATTATCATCTAGATTGTTAGTGATGCATATGTTGGGGTCTAGAAGTACTCCCTCCGTCCCACTATAAATTGTTTGTTTACTTATTAAGAGTAAAATTTTGAAAACTTTGACCCTAAATATAAAATCAATATATAAATGATATAAATATAATGTGAGATATTGTTAAATTTGTCTTAACATCTAATTTTTAAATATCATTTTTATGCAGCATTATCGTAGGTAACTAAAGATATCTATGGTCAAACATGCTCATTGAAAAATGTGAAAAAGTGAATAATCAATTTATAGTGGGGAGGAGGGAGCATTTGATAGAGTGCTAGACAGTACAAACCCCACTTGTTGTTGTTGCAGAGTTGATGAATGAATGTGTTACTTAATAAAAAAAATAAAGAACATAGAAATTTAGCAGAACAAAGGCAAGAAATTTGTTAAAAAAATTTTCTCTCGCCCAAAAGTTTCAAAACCCTAGCGTTTCCTTCTTAGGGGGGCTGCCTGCGAACTCCACCTCTACTGGCGGCCTCCCCACCTCAATCCCACCCCCCAACACCCCTACCCCCCCTTTCTCCAACCTTTCGTGAAGATGTAGATCAGCAATGATAGTTGTGATGCAGACCGGCGACGGATAAACAAAGGTTGTGTTTCCAGATCGACTAAGTTTTCTGGCATTCACGGCGTCTCGTGGTTCTCGGCCTTCCTCTCTGCAGTATGGAGGTTGTAAATCTAAATCGGCTAAGTTTTTGGCATTCTAGACTCTTATTAGTTCTCTGCTCCCTTCATGTGGCGGTCTTCTCTGTGTTTCTTGACCAAGGCTTTTAGAATCTTCTGTGCTCCCTTTTTCTACTTTCTGGGCTCTCAACAATTGTTTCTCGGTGATGATTTTTTTGCATGATGAATGGATCCAGTGGGTCATGCGGTTCCGATTTCTCGAGCCAGAAAAGGTCGCTACTTTTCCGGGGCCAAAGACCGTGTAGACTCAAATCGGCTCCGATTTTGCTTGGTCAAGCGACTCGGGTGAACTCGGGTTTAAGACTCGGCTCAACTCGGACTTACTCAGTCAACTCGAGTACACTCAACTTTTGAAGACTTGGCTGAATAACTTGGTGTTGTTATAATCAGATTTGGACTAGGGCGCAACTCTGGCTGCAGTCACGACGGAGAACAGAGTGTTTTTTGGTTTTTTTAGTGACGCAGCGACATCATTCCCACCACTACAACCTTATATGCAAACAAGGTATGGAATTTCTCTTAGATCTGGTTTAGAGAAGTCTCTGGCGAGATCACCTGATTTTTAAAGTCTTATGGCGAGTCTTTGGTGAATGGAGGGGTAATTCTCCAAATTTTATTTTTATTTTTCTATCATTATTTTTTCCCTTTTTGGGTGGGAGGCTATTAATTCTGCATTTTTGTCATTTTATTTCATTTAGTCCTTTCTTTTTTCTATTTCTAGCTCTCTTTTACAGTTTTAAAAATGGCCTGTTTTTAAAATGGTTTTTTTGGATTTTAGTATCAAGTAGGAATCATCTCTGTCAATTTATGTTTTTTCGGCGACCATTTTCCGGTAAAATTTAATTGGCTTCAGATCTGTATACAACGATTTAAAGTCAGAAAGGAGAAATTCAAGTCGGAGCTGTTTAAACAACAAACTTATAGCAATCCGTTCTTTATGAAAATTCATCAGATTTGAAGACTTTGATCCATTAGACTTAGATGCTTGCATAAAGATAATCGTGTCATCTGCATACATTAAATGGGATACTGCAGGGATTGAGGCAGGTAATTGGAAACGAGTAAGACTATTATTAGAGAATATAAAGTCTAAACTCCTAGAAAAAGCTTCAGAGAAAATATTAAAAAGAAAATGAGAGAGTGGATCACCTTGTTTAATGCCTCTAGTAGCTTTGAAAAAGCCTACTAGATTCCCATTTATAAGAACAGAGAAGTAAGCCTGTGATGAATTACTCATAACCGCAGTTAAAAAATTCCCATTAAAACCAAATCTAATTAGAATCTTCTTAAGAATTTGCCAGTTGACTCTATCAAATGCTTTCATTAGGTCTAATTTCAGTATACAATTAGGAGATCTGTTCTTTTTATCTAGAAACCTGATCATTTCCTGTAAATACAAGATGTTATCAGAAATATCTCTTTTCTTCATAAAATAAGATTGGTTAGGAGAGATCAGGATATCCATATAAGGTCTCAGCCTTTCCATTAGAACCTTAGAACATATTTTATTAAGGACATTTGATAAGCTGATAGGTCTAAAATCCCCAAAAGAGCAAGGTGTTGCTTTTTTCGGAATTAGGGTAATCCAAGTACTAGATATTCCCTTTGGGATTTCAGATCCTGAGATAAAGTCATTGACAGCCTCCATAAGATCCTGTTTAATAAAAGACCAGCATTTGCTATAGAATTTAGGTGTGAAACCGTCTGGCCCTGGACTGCTGTTACTATTTAAATTTTTAATCACAGCTTCTAACTCAGATTCTAAAACTGGAGCAGCTAAAGTTTGATTATCCATGTGATTAATTATTGTGGGGATTTGACTAAGAAAGTGAGAGCAGTAGGTATCAGCATTGTTTTGGTTAGGTTCAGTTAACAAACCTGAAAAATAAGCAATTGCTTCCCTCTGAATATCAGTTTGTGTATTTAACCACTGACCTGCTTGATTTTTAATTTTGCTGATTTGCAACTTACACTTCTTTTCCTGCACTACCTTATGGTAAAATTGAGTATTATTATCCTCCAACTTATGCCATTTAAGTCTCGCTTTCTGCTTCCAAAACTTATCTTTCTCCTTTAAAGCCCTAAGGAGTAATGCTTTTTCTGATTTAGTTTAACACGATCAGACAGAGTTGGATTCAAATCAAAGACAGATTCCTGGATTCTTAAAGCTTCCTCAGCTAGTGTTACATTTGAATCTATATTGCCAAAACACTCTCTATTCCAGGTTTTTATCACCTTTTTAAGCCTAATCAATTTTAAGTAGAATCTGATCATGCCTTTGTCCGGGATAGGTTTTTCCCAATTTTCCTGAATTAAACCTAAAAATTCTATCCTTTGAAACCAAGCATTAATAAATCTGAAAGACTTTGGGTATGAGGGTAATAAGTTGGACAGTTGGAGGAGGAGAGGTGAGTGGTCTGATGTTTGTCTATTAAGAATCTGGATTGAGGAAGAAGGGAATTTAGAGCTCCATGATAGGGTACAAAGACCTCTGTCTAGTCTTTTGGAGGTAGGGTTTCTCAGCCTAGAGTTACACCAAGTAAAAAGGTTACCCACAGTATTAATTTCCTGTATTCCGTTGGTGTTAATCCAGGTGTTAAAATCTCTAATACTTCCTAGAGCAGGAGTCGATGGACCTCTATATTCAGACACTGAAGTAATAGTATTAAAGTCACCTATGGATATAGTATCTCCCTTAGATATCGGCTGTAGATCTTTCCATAGTGCCTTTCTACCATCTCTATTCCTTAATGCATAAATAAAGACAGCTTCCATGCAAATATTTAAAGATTGATGGGATATATCAACATGCATAAATTGTTCATGAGAAGAAAGGAGTGAAACAGATAAGAGATTAGTCCACAGAAGCCAGATTTTCCCATTTGGAAGAAACAGATTATTGGAGAAATTAAGTGCAGTCATATAGGAATGAATTTTTTTATTGTCATGCATGGGTTCAATTATACATAACAACAGGATTTTCTTAAGTTTAAGTAGATTAATCAGTCTAAGCATTGATGTTTCCATACCACGTAGATTCCAAACCAGAAAATTAGCATTGACAGTAGATGTTATATTTCACCTGATTTATTACCTTTTGTAGCCGATCTTAGTAACATCTTATTAAGTTGACTAAGATAGGTAATATTTTTATTTTTGGCCTTACCTTGGTGATAAAACTTACCTGAGGGCTCCAAGGCAGAAGATTCATTGAGATTTTGTTTATCAGTAGTGTCCAGAACCGGAGTAATGTCCAGATCCTCGGATGTTGGCTCACTTATTCCATCCTGATCTTGCAAGAAGATATCTTCATCCTGCAAAATAGAAAATCTGTTTGACATCTTTCCATCTAGGGAAAGTGTAGGGTTGTTAATAGAATACTTCCATGGAGACCGAAGTAAACCAATTTGAAGATCATCTTTAGCATAGGACATCAGTGCCGGTTTGGAAGTTTCAGTTTCCTTCAGTAACCTTGAGATAGAATTATCCGGGCTCTCTATGGATCGATTTTCTGATGCCAGAGATCTGCCACTAACAAGGGCTCTGGGGACCTCTAATGGAGAATTATATTGAGGATAAATTTCTGAGTTCCTAGCAGCCTTATCAGAGACAGAGGTAGAAGGATCATTAAAGGGATCAGTGATCAAAGGTGGAATATTAAATATTTTACCAGTTGCCTGCCACTGGTGATGGGGTTGGATCTGAGCTATGTTAGTATCCTCAATTCTAACATCAGTAGATTGGGAGATAGCTCTACATTGGACTAGAGAATGACCTAGTTTAGCACAGTGGTCGCAATAAAGAGGAATATCTTCAAACTCTATTCGATACTTCCTATTGTTCGAAACTGAGCCAAGCCTGATGTAATGACACAGAGGTTTTTGTAAATCAATTTTGACACAGAATTTGATTGCAGAGGCCCTAGTAAGCATTTCAGTAGCTAAATCATTTTTTTATAAAGTTGCCTATACTATTGCCAATTGCCTCAATGGAAGCAGAATTATAATAGTACAAAGGCACTTCCCTGATAGTACACCAAATGGGAACAATAGGAGATTCTTTTTGTGTTGAAAACTCAGGAGTCCACTTGAGCATCTTTAGAAGTATGCCATTGAAATTCCAGATGCCCTTCATCCAACATCGCTGATAATCGTTAACCTACTCAAATCTGATTAGTACATGTTTATAATCCAGGGATCCTATCTGGTACTTACCTTCGAATCCGATAGTTTTAAGAGCTACCTCCATCTGCTCCATAGAGAACCTTCCTTTGGTAAACTTACCAACCAGAGCATTAGAATAATGGGCCGATAGCATAGCAATTTGATCATCAGAATATAGGCAGGTAGGGTCTCCTAGATGAGTAGATTTTGGAATAAGCTCTGGGTTATTAGGTAGCTGTTTTGAAAGAGGGGGATATTTATTTTGAAGAGCTGCAGCAAAGGTTTTTGGGGGAGGAGGTTGATTGACAGTACTAGCCGCCATATCGGCCAGACGCTGAAACCGGCTCAGTAACCGTTACCGGCAAATAACGAATAGAAAGAAAGGGGAACAGGGAGAAGAAGAGAATCGCACACAATATCTCACTATAATCGCACCTAGTAACAGTATAATCGCATTCACCGTTCTAGTGGGTTCATTTTTATATTTTCCTTTTATTTTTAATTTTTTAACCAATGTCTTGTTAAAACGAGATTTTTACTTCACATATTTATGTATAATTAAATTTTAAACTTTTAATATTTCAATTTCGTCTTGTTAATCACATTTAAATATTTATCTTATTTAGAAATCAATATTTTAAAAAATATTAATATATTTTTTCCAATTTATATAGATGGTTTTAGAATACTTTTTTAAAACTTTTAGTTAAAATTTTTAATTTATTAGATTTGTATTTTAAAATACTACCTCACTAGAATAAAATTTATTTTTTTGTACTGATCTTTTTTTTTTTTTAATGAGAAACACCCGAGGGTGAGGGTTGTTTTATTATAGGAACCCCAATCCTAGTACCAAATGATCGAATATACAATTAGAGTTGGATAGTGAAATAACTTAGTTACTTCCAAAAGATGTAAAATGTGTTTGCTAATCTTGTGGATATAGTTATCCTAAGAGAAGTGATAATTGTTGAAATTGCGATCCAAAACTAGAGGATCTCCACCCCTCGTGTTAATCCTCTGTAATGGCCAGGCAACTTCAACCTACGTAACAAGAAAATATTCACAAGTATCCTGAGTCTTGTGGCTTTGAAGTTGAGCATCTGTAAGAGTGATTCTCACTCCCTGATGTAGCTCCCTTTCCGCAACCAGCAGAGGAGTATCCTGGAGTTACATCCACCAACTCCCTTCCAACACAAATTCCCTTCCAACAAAAATCAGAAGGAATATCCGGGCTAAGAATAGTAGCAGCAATCAAAGCCTGAGCAATCTCCCCCTCATAGTAGTGCTTCCCTTGTTCTGCAAATGAACAAATAAAAGACATTCAGCAGCATCATATTCTAAAATTTGGGAGTTTTAGCAACTCGAATATGTGGAACACAGCCTCTATCCATATCTATAAGTCCCTGGATTCTAGGTGTAACATTAGTCATATCCAGCCCTTGGTTCACATCAAAGTGATGTTTAGCTATGGCATGAGCAACAGAGTTGCATTCCCTGAAAGTGTGTACCAGTTCAGCACTCCCAAGCAAAGATTTCACTTTGTATACCTTATCAAAAACTTGCCATTGTGCCTCATATGGATTCTGTATCATATCAACAGCAAGCTTACAATCTGATTCCACAATAATGCTACCCTCCAGATGGTGAAAGGATTCAGAAGCATATAATATTGCTTCAATTTCGGCATGTAGGGGGGATGAAGATGTTATTTTTGCCGAACTAATTCTAACCGGTAAGCCAAGACAGTTCCTAGCTATAAGACCCACAGTGGCTTTGTTAGAGCACCAGGCTGCATCCACATTTATTTTTATAAACCCTTGTTTAGGTGTTTCCCAGCAAATAGTCCTTAAATTTGGCTTAGGGGGAGGCCTTAGCAGTGGAGTGAGATGGTGAAAATATTGTGGTAATGAGACTTTGGATAACATTGTTGGAGGACAACCACTAATTGTCAATTTAATCAAATTCTCCACCTCAGTACAGATAACATTCATGGATAAAGGCTTGTGATCATATAGATAGTTGTTCCTAGCTTTCCATAGACTCCAGCATATCACAGATGGGAGAAACAAGCAATATATTTGGTAAAACTTAGATAAATATTGACAATCCCAAAACAGATAGAATCTTTGAGGAATGGAATGTGATGTATTAAGGGTAAAAGGTATTGAATGAGTCAGCTTCAACCAAACTGAGTGGGCCAAGGGACAGGAGATGAAGTAATGTTGGATAGAATCAGATTGACAACAAGCAGGGCACTTTGAAGCTAGGCTGTAACCACATGCAATAAGAACATCATCGAAGGGAAGAAAAGCATGTAGGAGTTTCCAGATAAAGATTGAGATCTTTTTTAGTACCAGTGGATTCCATAAGAACTTAGAGACAGGAGAGGTACCTGTTGGTAGAACTAGAGCTCTATAGGCCGACTTAAATGTAAATTTACCCGATGGTTCTGGCTTCCAGATGATTCTATCCTCCCTGTCCTCAGTAAGAGCAGCCTCCTGAAGAAAAAGCACAGTGTCATGTTCGAGAAAAGATGCAATTTGATTCAGAATAGCATTTCTGTTGTTAATGAAATCAGCCACAGAAATGTCATCCATTGTAGAGGTAATGTAATCAGGGATTTTAGAAAGGAGAGGTCCATGTGGACACCAGTTGGCATTAAGAAAATTACATCTCCCATTACCATGAATAATTAAGGAATTGTTAACAGCAAAATTATTAATGTAACAAATTCTCCTCCAAGTAACAGATTTCCTGTATGATGGTGGTAGAGTCCAAAGAAGTTTAGACCATAATGAAGTTCCCAATTGGCCCTTCCACCATAGTTTGGCCGAACAAGAATCAATGATGGCTTGAACTGATCTGAAGCCCAAACCATCATTATTAGTAGGTATGGCAATGTTAGCCCATTTCTTCCAAATCTTGTTCTGTTTACCTTCAGTCTTACCCCAGAAAAATTGAGCCAATTTTTTTTCAAAGGATTTAATTACAGCTTTTGGGGGATTTGTAACCATCCAAGTGTGCTGAGGAATAGAGTACAAAACTGATTTAATGAGGATCATCTTCCCACCAGAGCTTAACCAGCAGTTTTTCCAATTTTGTAGCTTAGCATCAACATTGGCCAACAGTGGGAAAAAGTATCTGTTCAGAGTTCTTCCTTTGAAAATGGGGCATCCTAAGTATTTGAATGGAAAAGTCCCTTTTTTTCATTTTTAAAATTGCTTTAACCTGAACCTTTCTTGCAGCAGTAGCCTTTTTACTTAAATAAAAATCTGATTTCTCAAAATTAAACTTTTGACCTGAGCAATGTTCAAAGACTTCAAGAAAGGCCTTAATCTTAATTAAGTTAGGTTTAGAAGCTTGCATAAAAATTATGGTATCATCCGCATACATCAAGTGAGAAACCACAGGAACAGAACCAGGAATCTGGTATGAGGACAGACATTTATTCACAAAGATAAAGGTCAAACTCCTAGAAAAAGCCTCTGAGAATAGATTAAAAAGAGAGGGGGATAGAGGGTCACCTTGTTTGATTCCTCTTGTTGCACTGAAAAAACCAACTGGATTACCATTGATAATGACTGAAAAATAGGCTTGAGACAAATTGTTCATTAAAGCTGTTAAAAAATTCCCATTAAAACCAAACTTAGATAAAATCTGTTTGAGAAAACTCCATCTAACTCTATCAAAAGCTTTCCTCAGATCAAGCTTAAGGATGCAGTTAGGAATTCTATGTTTCTTATCCAAAAATCTAATCATCTCTTGTAAATATAGAATGTTATCAGATATATCCCTATGCTTCATGAATGCTGTTTGGTTCAAGGATATGAGATTCTCCATATGTGGCTTTAGTCTCTCTAGAAGGACTTTAGAGCAAATCTTATTCAACACATTAGATAGACTAATTGGTCTGAAGTCATCAAATGAAGTTGGGGTTGGTTTTTTTGGGATTAGAGTAATCCAGGTGCTAGAAATCCCCCTTGGTATCTCAGCACCAGAAATGAATTCATTTACCACTTCTAACAAATCTAGCTTAATAATCTGCCAGCATTTGGTGTAAAATTTAGGAGAGTATCCATCTGGCCCAGGACTGCTGTTCTTGTTTAAGCTTTTAATTACATTTTCCAGTTCACTCTCAGTCACAGGCCTTGCTAGGTCAATATTATCACTATCAGTTATGATACCAGGAATCTGCCTTAGAAAATGAGAGTCAAAAGTATCATCCAAGATTAAATCAGGTTCAGTCAGTAAATCAGTAAAATATTCAACTGCTTCCTTTTGTATATCTAGCTGAGAATTAATCCATTGACCTGATCTAGTTTTTAGTTTGGTTATGTGGAGTTTACAGTTTCTTTCTTGCACAACCTTGTGGAAAAAGGAAGTGTTATTATCACCTAGCTTATGCCACTTTAATCTAGCTTTTTGCTTCCAGTATTTCTCTTTTTCTTTTAAGACTTTTAGCAACAAAGCATTTTTTTCATTGAGCTTAATTCTCTCAGCAGTTGAGGGGTTCAGATCATATATAGCTTCCTGAGTTCTTAAATCATCTTCAGCTTTTGTCACATTTAGATCAATGTTTCCAAATTTATCCCTATTCCATGATTTTAGAACTCTTTTAAGTCTGACAAGCTTAAGGTAAAACCTCAACATACCAGTTTCTGATAATGGAGATTCCCAGCTGTCCCTTATCACAGTCATAAAATCTTCTCTTAGAAACCAAGAGTCTATGAATCTAAATAGCTTAGGGTTAGAAGATATAAGATTTGAAACCTGTAGGAGAAGAGGTGCATGATCCGATGTTTGTCTATTTAAAATCTGAATTGAGGAAGATGGAAACTTAGTGATCCAAGAGATTGAGCATAGGCCTCTATCTAGTCTTTTCGAAGTAGGGTTCCGAAGCCTAGAATTACACCAAGTAAACATGTTACCTACCGTATTAATTTCTTGGATTCCATTGGAGGAGATCCAGGAGTTAAAATCTCTTATACTACCTAAGGCAGGAGAACAGGGCCCTCTATATTCATCTAGTGAAGTTATTGAGTTGAAATCACCAATGAAGATAGTGTCACCCTTTGGAATAGATTGAAGGTCAGACCACAGAACCTTCCTACCATCTCTAGTTCTTGAGGCATATATGAAAACTGCCTCCATGTTCAGATTAACAGAGTGATGCAGAATATTTACATGCATAAACTGATCATGAAAGGAATTCAGAGAGATAGTTAAGAGATTAGACCACATAATCCAGATCTTCCCATTAGGCAGTGTCAAGTTATGAGTGAAAGACAGTTTTTTCATGTAATCTTCACATTGGGAGTTATCATGCATAGGTTCAATAATACACAACAAATGAATTTTTTTGATCCTGCACAAATTAGTTAACCTAAGCATTGAAGTGTCCATTCCTCTTAGATTCCACACTAAAAAATTGACATTAAGGTGTGTCATCATTGTTCACTTGATTTAGAACTTTTTGTAGATGACCTAAGCATCATCTTATTTAGCTGACTTAGATAATTATTTTTCTTAGCTTTAGTCTTACCTTGGATATTACCTGGTAGAGCAGAACAGGAGGTTTCTTGCTGTGTAGAAGTGTTTTCCTCTATCAGCTCCAATGTATCAGCTTGCAATTCCTTTTCCTTGAAGCTGTCAGCAATCTGCAATACTGAAAATCTATTCCCCATTTTCCCAGGTTGGGAGAAAGAGTTCTTGTGGAAAGGACTGTACATAGATAATGAAGCAGAACCAACTTGTATATCATCATTAGCATAAGCAGAAATTATTGGCTTAGCAAGTGAAGTGTCCTCAATCAACCTTAAAATAGAGTTATCAGAAGTATCTAGGGGCTGAGTGTTTTTAGTAGAGGTATCTAATTTTTCCTGATTTACCATCACAGGGATATTGTTCAAATTTTTTGGAGATTCCACCATAATCTCATACTCATTGTCAGAAAGATCTTGGCCTTCAATAAGTGGTGGTTTATCAAATTTCTTACCTGTTGCCCGCCATAGGTACTGAGGTAGATTATGTTTCAATTTAGGGTCCTGAGTGACATTCTCATTCTGTAAGTTAGCTTTACACTGGATCAGAGAATGGCCTAGTTTTGAACAATGACCACAGTAAAGAGGAATATCCTCATATTCAATCGGGTATTTCTTATTGTTAGACACAGAGCCCAGCCTTATGAAACTGCTCAGAGGTTTTTGGAGATCAATTTCGACACAAAATTTAATTGCAGATGGTCTTGTTAGCATCTCAGTTGCTTGATCATTTTTGATGAAACTACCTATGCTATTCCCCATAGCTTCAATCGAAGCTGTGTTATAGTAGTAAAGAGGGGGCTCCTTAATAGTACACCAGATAGGAACTATTGGTGATTCTTTATGAGTAGAGAACTCATGTGTCCATTTAAGGATTTTCAGAGAGATCCCATTGAAATTCCAAACACATTTCATCCAACATCTTTGATAGTCATTTATATGTTCAAACCGAATCAAAACATGTTTGTAATCAAGGGAGCCAAGTTGATACTTACCTTCGAATCCCACAGTTTTAAATGACAGTTCCAATTGTTCCATTGTAAGCCTACCTCTTGTAAACTTCCCAACCAGTGCATTCGCATAATGGGCAGAGAGAGTTGCTATCTGATCATCAGAATACAGGCAGGAGGGTTCTCCCAGGTGCTGTGATTTGGGAATGATCTCTGGGTTGTTAGGTAGGGATTTCGAGAGCGGAGGAGCTTTGGCTTGAAGAACTGTGGCAAATGTTTTGGTGGGGAATTGAGTGGCCGGTGGGAGCGCCATCACAGTTGGTGTTACTCCGTAGCTGAACCAAAACAATTGGCGTTGCCGGCGAAGGAGCCGTTACCAGCAAGGAGCCGTTACCGGCGGAAGGGGGAAATCAGTCGCATTTATACTATTCACTGAAAATCGCTTACAGAGAGAGAGGAGCGAGAGAATTTTACAGTCCTGAAATTTTTGTACTGATCAAAATTTTCAGATGGATAAGAAATTTTGAATTTCATGATTTTAATTGAAACAACAATTTTAAAGTATTAGCTCATATCATAATTTATATATTTTTTTTACTATGGTCAAAATTGTATGACTCATTTATATTGTTAAGATCACGGTTATAGAATGTAATGTTTACAAATAGAAGGCATATATTAGTACATATGTTTACAATGTTTGTTTTTTTTTTTAATGCAAAACACCCGTAAGGTGGGGGAGTTATGTATTGGGTTCCCCATACCCTATATAAAGAACCAGTTTGTACATGAGTTGTCTAGATACCTAGACTTAAGACAAGAAAGTAGCCTCCAAAAGATTAACCTATTAACAGCTGTGCAGTGGTATTTAATGATGAAGTAACGATCCGAAGGAGAGAATCTCCACCCCATGTGTTAATTCTCCCCCTCGGCCAGGTTACTTCAAACATTTGGTCTAGTAAATTCAAGATCACAATGTCAGCTAGTAGGAGAAGAGTAACAAAATAGAACTGAACTCCAAATAGGTGAAGAACTGGCATGTCGCTTTTGTTCATCAGCAGAGCAGCAGAAGTAGCAGCAGAGCAGCAGAGCAGCCGAGCAGCATAGCAGCAGTGCAGCAGAACAGTAGAGGCCGATCCTGTTATGTTAAGCCGAGCAGCAGATTCCATGCTCTAGAACTTGTTGATAAGTAAGTAAACCTGCCAAAAGCACATACAAAAATTCAGCAGAATCCATTCTAGATTACAGAAAAATTCAGTGAACACGAACAGATGGGACAGATTGTTTATCCAATGTAATAAGCCCTTTGATGTGTCTCGGGGTGTTAGTCATTGAAAGTATAGGACCAGAATGAAAATGGCATTTGGCCAAGGCATCGGCCACTAGGTTAGCCTCCCTGTTTGTTAATCAAACACTTTGTTTAGACTGTAATTTTTTGCAAGATAATATTAGAATTTACATATTGTTAGAATTTTTGTTAATGGTTTATAAGGATTTTGTTTAGACGTTAATTTGTTGCAAGATATGATAGAAGTTACAATTAGCAAATTTAAAAATTATTTCTTATGTTTATAATGTTTGTTGATCGCTTCAGTAACTTTGTTTAAATTATCATTTTTCACAAGATGATCATAAAAGTTACAATAAGAATATATATATATATATATATATATATATCTGTTTCATTTATTTGGATTTGTCAATAACCTGATTTTAGGTCAAATTTTGAAAATACTTTCGCATTGACTAGCCTATTGATCAAATCTCTTTTATTAGGAATGGGATATCTAATTCATTTTAATATTTTGTTTAGTGGTTTGTAGTTGATAACTGATCTTGGAACTCCTCTTTCTTTTTTAGCTTGTTTGTTTACATAAAATGCTGAGCAACTCAATTAAAATATATTAAATGCCTGATATTCCTCAATTAAAATATTTTGTCAATAGCATCTTTCGACCAAATATTCCATGGCTAGCTGACGATGTTCAGAAAACCCAGAATTATCATGAACTCATCCTTGTGGATACTCATTCTATTGATATCTAACATATTCAAAATAGAAATGATCCCAATAGAATTCATTATTCCAAAATATACATCAAGCAAATCCTAAAATCCAGTCATGTCCAAAATATCCATTCCAGCAGGACTTTTTCAGTTCCATATCTTCCTCCCAGATTTAATTACACAGATTATATGAATGCCTGGTATAGAGTTCTCTATATTAGGTCCTTTGATCATTCATGGTTCATCAATTTTCACCAAAGCTTTAATGGTGATATTCTAATGTAGATTTATGATTGGTGGTTTAAAATAGGACCATCAACTGAAATACTACCTCTACCAATTTTAGACGGATTTGAAACCTTCAAACAATTAAGTACCCATAAACCATTTGAAAAATATTTATTCTTCCACTCAATCTTTAGAGTTCCATGGATTTTTGCTTGGAGCTTTCAAATTAAACCTTTTTATCAAAATATGCCTTACTATTTAGTTCGCCAATTCAAAATTAAATGGTGGCACAGTTATAAGCAGGATTTCTGTTCCTCAAAAGCAGTCACCCATTATCTACAAACTGGTGAAAAATTAAAAGTTCTCTAGATATTAATCAGACACCAGTTCAAAACCAACAGATTCATACCCCTTTCCAAAGATCGATCCAACCTAATATTCAACCTCAGCCAGTGCCCGTTCTAAGACTCTCAGAAAACTAGATTCCAAAAATTGAAACAGGTGAAGACTTCATGAGAATACTAGCCATTTACAGATAAGTAAAAGATCAAGAAAGCAAGCCAGTTCAAATTAAAGAAGAATATGATCCATTTGGAGGTCCTATGGGTCAAGACCCATTTGATCTCTAAGAGACTGATTCCAGCACATCCAGTAATGGAGGGACCCAGACTCCACATTCAAACAATCGGCAAGGATACGTAAGCAATGACGATTCCAGCCCAAGCTCTACATTCAAACAATCAGCAAGGATACATAAGCAATGGCGATTCCAGCACAAGCAGCCAGTTATGGAGGGACCCAGACTCCACTCCAGAGACTCCATTATTCAGCACTCAATAATTCAGTAAACATGGCAAAATGGTGGACCCCAGCTTGCACCAGTATTCAGCAAATCAATAAAGCAGCAGACATGGCAAAATGGTGGATCCCAGCTTCCACTACCTCAAAAGGAAGGCTAAGATTTGATCCGGATTTTAAATTGTAATTCCAATCCAATGTAATAGATTAGCCAGGACCTCTATAAATAAGGATGTTTTAGTTCATTTGAAGACACACTTGGTTTAATCGCCCTTCTTGTACTCTACAATCACCTCCCTCTGAGATCAACGAACAGACTTGATTTCCAATCCCTTGTAAGCCTTTAAGACTTTACTACTCAATATCAAGAAATTCCATTCAATAACTGTTTTGTATTTTTGTTACTATTCACTATTTACTATTCCCTATTTATTATTAACGATTACTGTTCACTAATTACTATTTACTATTCACTCATTACTGTTTACTGTTCACTAAAAACTGTTTACTAATTACTATTTACTATCCATTACAGTTTACTATTCACTATTTACTGTTTTTGTATTTTTTCTATTAAACTAATTATCTTTATTTTAATCTATTATCTAAATTATCTTTTCCTGGTATCTTTTGGTATCAGATTAATTATCTTTATTTTAATCTATTATCTAAATTATCTTTTCCTGGTATCTTTTGGTATCAGGGCCTAATATAACTTCTCAATAATTGTAAAGATTAGACTGTGCATTATCTTGCTTGTGTTAGGTGGTTTGGTTAGCGTACGGAGCCTGTAAGATGGTTGGCTAGTCTGAGAGGTGGTCCACATAAGGTATAGACGGAGTCCCCATAATCATAAGCATACCTAATTTACACAATAAGCTGAACAATTATAGAAAGTTTAAAATGGCAGAAAGAGTTAAAAGATTCTTGTTCGGAGAATCAAGTTCTTCTAATAGAGCATCCACACCATCCAATAGTTTACAAAGTCATGAAATTCAACATGTTTTACCAAGCCAAAGTATTAATTCAATTTATAGTCATGGCATATTAAATTTTAATAAATCATATGCAGGTAAAATTCATGAAGAAATACTACCAATGCATCCGAAATTTCAATCAATAAAATTACTTTCTCAAATTGCCATTCATAAGTACAGAGAACAAGGATATAGGTTTTTACATTTTGGTTTAATCAAAATAGCCTTACATCCATTAGTAAGATTAGGAATTGATACTCCAATATTTATGGCACTAAGAGATGATAGATTAGAAGCATATAAAGATTCGTTATTAGCTATGATTCTAACTAATATTTGAAATGGAACAATTAGATTTGATTGTATCCCAAATTACACGATTAGTTTGACGGATCCACATATAATGGATTCTTTAAAACTAAATATACAATTTTAAAAAATAGTACCAGATACAGAACATTTTTTCCTAGTTTACAGAATATATTTCAAACTAATGAGGTCATTTATTCCATCGGCTTTAAAATTAAATCCAACAGAAAAAGATGAATCAGTATATGTTACCACAAATTCAGATAATACAAATATAGAAGTCTCAAAACTATTAAAATGGAATGAAATAACTATCCTAGAAGAAATAATAGCAGAAAGACCAATAAGCATTCAAAGAAATTTAAGAATTACTGAACCCTCGGCCATTAAGGAACAAATTGATGGGAAAATACTTATCAAGTTTAATAGATCAATGTCTAGTAGGTATATAGATAATCATAGAGACAATCAAGAGTCTAGTATAAACAATTATCAATCACATAGATATTCAATGTCCGATATTCCCTCAAGTTTTCAAGATTCTAAATAAGATATTCAACCCCTCTACCAGAAATAATTCAAGATTCTAACTCATCAATAGGATCACCTACTTATAGTCAAATGAGGAATTCAAAACTAAACATGATGACTAGGACTAGAGAATTCTCAATTGATAAGGAATATCTAAATAAGGATTATTACAGTATAGAAAATACTAAATATTGACTATGGTTTGAAAAACTGGAAACTAATATTAGAGAAAATATTAAACAGGAATTTTATGAAGAATTGACTACAAAAGTTATAAGAAAAATGAAATTTTTTATGTGGTTAGAATATTACTTAGGTAACATAATTATTTATGATAGGTAAGATAATATTCCAATTATTAATGTTCAATCTAATTTATATAGGAAATGGAAATTACAAGATAGTTCGATAGTAAATTCCATTCACCCACCTTTACAAAACATAGAAATTTTTGTAGAAAGTAATTCAGTAGTAGCATCTCCATTCAAATTAGGATCAGAAAGAACAGAAACTGAAATAGTAAATTTAGGAGATATTAAAAAGGTTTACCAACAAAATAATTATTCAAACAAAACATTACATACTATAGCTAATCAAGTAGATTTACTATCAACTAAATTGGATAATAAGCTAGAAAAGTTTCCAAATAAGATTTATACTCCACATTTCCAAGTATCTTCATTCCCAAGGAATATGGAAAATACAGTTTCATTATTAAGAAATAACAGTTCTGGACAGGATATCCTAAAACAAGATATATGTAGTACTTCTAGGCAAATAGGAGTTATATCTCAAATTAATCCAGAAAAAAGTAATTCAACAAGCAATAGTTCCTCTAATTCCACATCTGATGTAGAATCAGATGATCAATTAACTCATCAGATAGATATAATAGAAAATCAATTCGGAGATTATCCTACACAAAGTCATGATCAACCACACTTACAGTTAAACAGATTAAAGAAATCTAGATATAATTGGAAACATAATAATACAAAAAATTATTATCCAAGACCTACACCTCCTGATATACAATATGAGGAACAGAGGTCCTCGTTTAACAGTTATAACGGTTCATCACTCTATCAATGGAATATAGATGGATTGTCGGAATATCAAATACTGAATACATTGCGAGAAATGGGTATGGCCAGAATGGCATACAAGGCCAAAATTAAAATAACTGAACCAAATATTGTAATGTTATTAGTAACTGGATTTACAAGACAATTGAAAGGATTGTGGGATAATCATCTCACTTTAGACGATAAGCAATCCATTGTAAATCATGAAACAGAAGAGACTCAGGGAGAAGGAGAAAACTTAGAGTATGTTATGGTACAAGATGGATCAACATTTTTAATCTATGTTATATTAATGTACTTTGTAGGAAACATAGAAGAAGAATTAAACAGTTCTAAAATATGTCTAACTAATTTAAGATGTCCTTCGTTAACCGACTTCAAATGGTATAAAGATATATTCTTAACTCAAGTACTAAGAAGAACGGATTCAAGCTCACCATTTTGGAAAGAAAAATTTATCACAGGATTACCAAATCTATTCTCACAGAGGATAATCACCAACTTACAAAAAGCATTAGGAACAGAAAAAATAGATTACAATAATTTAACCTTTGGACAAATATTTACTTTTATTAAAAAAGAAGCTTTAACATTATGTCTAGACTTAAAAATTCAACACAAATATGTATCTGAAAGAAAGAAAATGGGGTCTTTTTACCAACAATTTGGCATTATGGGTATCAAACCTCCATCATTCCAACATAAATCTAATTACAAAGACAGGGTAAAGAAATAAAAAAAATACAGGAATACCAAATACTACAAGCAATCTGCTACAAACAAAGATTTTGATAAAACCAAAAACATTTATAAGAAAAATATTAAGTACAGAAATATTCAATGTTTCAAATGTAAAAATTTTGGTCATATAGCATCCCATTGCAAAACACAGAAAAGGATCAATTCATTATTTTTGGAAGAACAAGAATTAAAAAATAAGTTACTAGGCTTACTAATAGATAATTCTGATAGTGAACAACAGCATTCTGAATCTAGTTCAGATGGCTCTATTAGTCTAGATATATGCCAATGCAAAATCCCAACAATTAATATGCTTAGTAGTTCGAAAGATAAAAAAACAAGTACTATTGGATATGATTGATAAAATAAGAAATTCAGAAGGCAAGGCGGATTATCTAAACAATTTAAATGAATGGATCCAAGAAGATGAGAAACCAAGGATAGAAGAAGCATTCAGCTTATCAAAAACAATTAGGGTAGTATGCAAATATAACCCTATATGTTGGAGAAAGTGCAAATATAACCCTGAGTTGTTTTTTAGTGCAAATATAACCCTAACTATTATACATATGTGCAAATATAGCCCTAACTATTATACATATGTGCAAATATAACCCTAAAGACATTATTCCGGCATTAACTGACTAGGGTTATATTTGCACTTTCAATTATCGCAGGGTTATATCTGCACTTTCATTATCACAGGGTTATATCTGCACTTTCATCAATTATATAGGGTTATATATGCACTTTTCTCAAACAATTAAAAAGTATTCAGAAATGGAAAAGAAACCACCAGTAAAATCTGATGATTTAAAAATAGAAATTAATAAATTAAAAAAGAGATTAGTTTAATAAAACGGGAATTAAATTCATTAAAAGAAAAAGATCTAGAATTAGAATTAAAACTTATAGGAATAAATACAGACAAAGATTAGCCTACCACTAGTTTGAATATTGATATCAACCCGGACATCCCCACAGATAATCAATTTTTCAATGCTATTAATAAAATTAATATGGAAAATTGGTATTCCTTAGTCACAATAGGGGTAGAAGATTTTAGTACTCAGGTTATAGCATTAATAGATAGCGGAGTAGATACTTCATGTATTAGAACAAGAGTAATCCCAAGTAAATATTTAACTAAGACTAACGAGAAATTATTAGCAGCAAATGGAACTCCAATGACAATTTATAAAAAATACCAAATTGTTTTATATGTAATAATAATTACTGTATTAAACAGTCATTCCTTATATTAGAAAATACATCACATGACGCAGTATTAGGAAATCCATTTTTATATCAAATAACCCCATTTACAAAAACTCAATATGGAATTAGCACTAAAATATTAGGACGCCAATTATTATTCAAATTCATTAACCCACCTAGCCAAATAGAATTTCATTTATTACAAACAAATTCTATATACAAAAGAATATGGTTGTTAAATAACAAACAAAAAGATGTTACATTCTAAAAAGAAGAATTAAGTTATTCAAAAATAGAAGATCAACTAACTAGTAAAACAATCAGCGACAAAATAGCAACATTAGAAAATGAATTCAAAGTCCAAGTTTGTTCAAATCATCCAAATGATTTCTGGAATAGGAAAAAACATATAGTCTCATTACTTATATGAACCAGATTTCAACGAACAGGATATGCCCACTAAAGCTAGACCTATACAAATGAATGCAGAATTAATAGAATTACGTAAAGAAGAAATTCAAAATCATTTAGAATGGAAATTAATTAGAAAAAGTAAATCCCGTGGAGTTGCTCGACATTTTATGTAAACCAACAAGCTGAAAAAGAAAGAGGAGTTCCAAGATTAGTTATCAACTACAAACCACTAAACAAAGTATTAAAATGGATTAGATATCCAATTCCTAATAAAAGAGATTTGATCAATAGGCTAGTCAATGCAAAAGTATTTTCAAAATTTGACCCAAAACCAAGTTATTGGCAAATCCAAATAAATGAAACAGATAAATACAAAACAACATTTGTTGTCCCCTTCGGATAATATGAATGGAATGTAATGCCATTTGGATTAAAAAAATGCTCCATCTGGGTTCCAAAAATTATGAATGACATATTTAATCTCTATTCCACATTTGTGATAGTATATATTGATGACATAATGGTCTATTCCTATTCCATCGATAGTCATATTGAACATTTAAAAATATTACTTCATATTATTAAGAAGAATGAATTAGTAATATCATAAGCAAAAATGAAGTTATTCCAAACAAATATAAGATTTTTAGGATATCATATCCATTTAGGGACAATCACTCCAATACAAAGAGCAATAGAATTTGAAGACAAATTCCCAGACGAGATTAGAGATAAGACTCAATTACAAAGAATTTTAAGGTGTTTAAATTACATATCAGATTTTTTTCCCAAAAATTAAAATAGGATGTAACTTTTGTATGACAGATTAAAGAATAATCCATCACCATGGACAACCAAACATACTCAAATTATAAAAGAAATAAAATTAAAAGCCAAGTCACTACCCTGCTTAGGCATTCCACATCCGTCTGCATTTATGATTATTGAAACAGATGCATCAGAATTAGGATATGGTGGAATATTGAAACATTTATACTTAGGAAAAGAGTCCATAGTTAGGTATCATTCAGGCATATGGTCACATGCACAAGTCAATTACTCAAAAGTTAAAAAAAGAGGTTTTATCTATTGTTTTATGCATTTCAAAATTTCAAGATGATTTGTATAATAAAAAGTTTTTATTAAAAATTGATTGCAAATCAGCAAAAGAGATTTTACAAAAAGATGTTAAAACTTAGTTTCTAAACAGATTTTTGCCAGATGGCAAGATATTTTATCTGTTTTTTATTTTTATATTCAGTTTATTAAAGGATCGAATAACTCCCTTCCTGATTTTCTTACTCGAGAATTCCTTACAGGAAAACATGAGTAATCATTCCAGTGCATGTTCTTCTCATTTAAGATCAGCCAAAGATTATGCCATTCTGAAACCTTTGACCCCAGTAGTGCCCAGTCAAGACTTTCCTCCCCTTACCTATTCCAAAGTTGCCCAAACTCCATATTCCAAATTAAATCATACACCCATCCTTACTTCCAACTACTCTAACCCAAATACTCCCACTATAAATCCCAAAAATATTCCACCTACCTCTAACACCAGTTCATCATATCCGGACAAACCAAATCCAGATCATTTACTCATTACTCATTATCTCACTGAACCTGATATTCCTCAATTAAAATATTTTTTCAATAGCATCCTTCGTCCAAATATTCCATGGCTAGCTGATGATGTTCAGAAAACTCAGAATTATTATGAACTCATCCTTGTGGATACTCATTCTATTGATATCCAACATATTCAAAATATAAATGATCCCAACAGAATTGATTATTCCAAAATATACATCAAGCAAACACTACCACAGAGACCCCCCCTTTAGCACCGGTTTTTAAAACCGGTGCTAAAAATCAAATAGCACCGATTTTTAAAACTGGTGCTAAAAATCAAATAGCACCGGTTTTTGAATTTTTAACACCTGTTTCAAAATTGGTATTAATTTAACACCGGCTTTTTAATTTTTAACACCAATTTTTTAAAAACCGGTGCTAAATTTTACAATAGCACCGGTTTTGGAAACAATTAGCACCTGTTTTAAAAAACCGGTGCTAAAAGTTTGAACATTTTATTTTTCTCGCCAAAGAAATAACCATTTTTTAAATAGCACCGATTTTGAAACTATTAGCACCGGTTTTTCAAAACCGGTGCTAAATATTTGTAAGATTCTATCTTCCCGCCAACAAATTCAAAATAGCACCGGTTTTAGTAAAAAATAGCATCGGTTTTAAAAACCAATGCTAAAAATTTAGGAATAGCACCGGTTTAAAACCGGTGCTAAAAATTAAAACTTAGCACCGGGTTATTGTAAAATTTTGCACCAGTATAAATCGGTGCTAAAACTTAAATAATAGCACCGGTTTTTTTAAAAATAGCACTGATTTTTAAAAATTGGTGCTAAAAATTTTCTATAATCGTTTTCCCACCAAAGAAATAGCCCAAAATTTTAAAATTGCACCGGTTTTGGAAGAAAATAGCGCCGGTTTAAAATTTTCCCGCCAAAGAAATCGACAAAAAATATTTTCCGCCAAAGAAATTGCCAAAAGGTTTTAAAATAGCATCGGTTTTGGAAGATAGCATCGGTTTTGAAATTGCCAAAAATTTTAAAAAACTTTCGCCAGGTGGCCTGTCCATAAGCTTATGGATAGACCACTTATTTCTTAGCTTATAAACTGCATTTCTTAATCAATGGTCAAACCTTACTTGACTTTCCATACATAAACACTAGTGACTAAGGTGACTTTAACTAATCAACGGTCAAACTTTACTTGACTTTTAATATTTAAGCACTAATAACAAAGTTGACTTTAACTAATTAACGGTCAAACTTTATTTGAATTAGTATATAATAAATACTAATAAAAATGTTTGATTTTGTTTAATCAATGGTCAAACCTTACTTGACTTTCTATATATAAACACTAGTGACTAAGCTGATTTTAACTAATCAACGGTCAAACTTTACTTGACTTTCAATATTTAAACACTAATAACAAAGTTGACTTTAACTAATTAACGGTCAAACTTTATTTGAATTAGTATATGATAAATACCAATAAAAATGTTTGATTTTGTCTAATCAACGGTCAAATCTTACTTGACTTTCTATATATAAACACTAGTGACTAAGCTGACTTTAACTAATCAACGGTCAAACTTTACTTGACTTTCAATATTTAAACACTTATAACACAGTTGACTTTAACTAATTAACGGTCAAACTTTATTTGAATTAGTATATGATAAATACTAATAAAAATGTTTGACTTTGTCTAATCAATGGTCAAACCTTACTTGACTTTCTATATATAAACACTAGTGACTAAGTTGACTTTAACTAATCAACGGTCAAACTTTACTTGACTCTCTCTATACAGAAACAGTGGAGACTAAGCTGACTTTAACAAGTTAACTGTCAAACTTTACTTTACTTTCAATATATAAACACTAATAACTAGGCTGACTTTGACTAATCAACGGTCAAACTATACTTGGCTTTCAATATATGAACACTAATAATTATGTTGACTTTGTCTAATCAACGGTCAAACTTTACTTGACTTTCAATATATAAACACTAATAACTAGGTTGACTTTCTCTTATCAACGGTCAAACTTTACTAGACTTTCAATATATAAACACTAATAACTAGGTTGACTTTGTCTAGTCAACGATAAAACTTTACTAGACTTTCAATATATAAACACTAGTAACTAAGTTGACTTTAACTAATCGACAGTCAACCCTTACCGGACTTTCAATATATATAACAAAGTTGAGTTTAACTAATTAATGATCAAACTTTATTTGAATTAGTATATAATAAATACAAAGAAAAATGTTTAACTTTGACTAATCAATGGTCAACCCTTACTTGACTTTCAATATATAAACACCAATAACTAAGTTGATTTTGACTAATTAATGGTCAAACTTTATTTGATTTTAGCTAATGAAAACTTTAATGGGCTCAAACCCATAATTTTTTGCCCAAACCTCATGTCTCAAATTTTCATATACTTAGCCTACCTTCTCCCTTGCCCCAATTTGATTCGATCGAACCCACACCCCACCATCCCTCCACCTCCTATGGTTTTCTCCGCCGATCAGCCACCTGCCACACATCACCTGAAGAAGTTGAAGGAAGGGAGATGGCGCCGGTGCCAGTGAGGGAGAGGATCTTCCCGCTTGTCTTCCCGCTCAAAGCCTTGTACCTTTTCCTTTGACACAAAGAACTTAAGGTTCCGCCACCGCTGGAGGAGCCCCGCTAGTAAAGGGTTTTTATTCCCTAATTTTGCTAGAGGGTTCCGCCACCATCGCTGGAGGGTTCTTCCGTCGAAGAAGGAGCCCCACCATCGCTGGAGGGTTCCGCCACCTCTTCGTTTCCCACCACCAATGACGATGCTCTCCACCACCTCTACACCGCTCCCCTCTGCCTGAGCTCCCGTCGTCGGCTGCTTACCAATGCACAGGTGAATCTTTGATGAAGTTCCATTCTAGTTCGTTTGAGCCGATGTCAATATACATATTGCTATGATAATTTTTTGAAGCACATGTTGTTGGGTTAGTTATTGATTATGCTTAGTTTTGGATCTGTTTTCTATTTTTCTTCCTTCTGGTTGCTAAAAGTTTGTATCTTTAAATTTTTTTGCAAACTGGGGTTGTCTTACATTTTTGTTACATTCTTAACTCTTTTCTTCTTCCAGCAAGAATAACTGCGGGTTCCCTTCCTCGAGGACTACATATCCCGAACTTGTCCAAAAATAAAGTTTCCACCATTGAAGGTTTCTGAGAACTCACTCGCCTCCGCGTTCTTGACCTCAGCTACAACTGCATACTGAGAATTGGGCATGGTATGTATTCTCTTTTATTGGGTCCTTTCATCAATCACTATTCGGTTGAATGTCTTTGTTGAACTAAGGGTGAAAATTCTTGTAGACTATATGAAGTTCAAGACAATATCAATTTTCTATAGATTTTGCACTTGCTTTTAGAAGAAATAATTTGCAGTTTTGACTGTACAACATATATAGTATGATTAGTTTATTTTTTGTATGCTGATAGAAGAATAATATGTTGAACTTTGTTTTGGAATTTTTTGGATGAATTCAATTATGTCACATGTATTGGTACATGACTTGAACTGAGGGCGACTTTTTGCACATGTAAATTTAGTTCAACCACTTTCTGCCGCTTTGATCCAAGTCTTCTGTTTTTGACTGAAAATAATGCGGCATGATTATATTTTGTATACTGTCAATAGAATAATATGTTGAACCTTGTTTTGGAAGTTTAAGAAAATTCAATTATGTTGTATGTAAATGACTTTAACTCAGCACTCCCACTTTGTTTACGAAAAATCGTAGTCTGGTGTAGTTTGTAGTGTTGTATGTTTTTGTTGGAGGTAATAGTTTTCTTCTCTTTCAAAACTATAATTTGAGGATGATTTTAAACTTATAAATTTTTGAATGTGGACAAATAAAAACAAAGTTGAACTTTGTGATTTCTCCATATTAATGTTTGATTCTTTGTTTTACTCGTGCTTTGTTGTCACTGCTTCAAAGAATGGAGTTTGGCAACTGAAGATGGAAATTATTATGTTGCAAGTTTGCCATCTTTAGTTTGGTTTTAAACATCTGGTATTTTCTTGTTCATATGGTTATAGATAGCCTTGATTTTGGGATAGGATGGTGGAGATTTGATTGCATTAACCATAATCAAGGTGGGGACGTTGCTGCACATAATCAAACCTGCTGATAGGTTTGGTTCTCCCAACTATGTACTCATTTCATCTTTGTTTTTGCAAGAGTAGAGAAGAAACTGAGATTCTAGAGCTGTAAGTGAAGGCAGTGCACCATAAATTGTGCTGCAATAGTTTTATTATTGTATAATTAGGACTACTATTCTTGTCATAGTCGTGCGAGACAAGGTGTTTGTATACATTAATGTGTAAATAAATTATTAATTTTGTGAAGTTCATTTTGTTATTAAATTAATGTGGAATAAAATTATTAATTTTGAGTCTTTTTCCCTTTCTCTGAAAGCAGCAGCGCGCTGCAGCTTTCAGAGGAAGGGAATTTTTTTCGGCGTCGTAAATAAATTAGCACTGGTTGAAAAATTGGTGCTAACAAAAAAAACCGGTGCTAACAAAAAATCGGTGCTAACAAAAAAATCGGTGCAAATTTAGCACCGGTTGAAAAATCGGTGCTAACAAAAAACAACCGTTGCTAACCAAAAAAACCGGCGCTAAACTAGCACCGGTTGAAAAAAAACCGGTGCTAATTTAGCACCGGTTACTTAGGCACCGGTTTTTTTTAACGAAAAAACCAGTGCTAGAACATAAAAAAAACCGGTGCTACAGGTGGGTTGTTGTGGTAGTGAAATCCTAAAATCTAGTCATTTCCAAAATATCCATTTCAACAGGACTTTTTCAGTTCCATATCTTCCTCCCAGATTTAATTACACAGATTATATGAATGCCTGGTATAGAGTTCTCTATATTAGGTCCTTTGATCATTCATGGTTCATCAATTTTCATCAAAGCTTTAATGGTGATATTCCAATGTGGTATTATGATTAATGGTTTAAAATAGGACCATCAACTGAAATACTACCTCTACCAGTTTCAGACGGATTCGAAACCTTCAAACAATTAAGTACCAATAAACAGTTGAAAAACATTTAGTCTTCCACTCCATCTTTAGAGTTCCATGGATTTTTGCATGGAGCTTTCAAATTAAACCTTTTTATCCAAATATGCCTTACTCTTTAGTTTGCCAATTCAAAATTAAATGGTGGCACAGTTATAAGCAGGATTTCTGTTCCTCAAAAGCAGTCACCCATTATCTACAAACTGGTGAAAAATTAAAAATTTCTCTAGATATTAAGCGAGCACCGGTTCAAAACCAACAGATTCATACCCCTTTCCAAAGATCGATCCAACCTAATATTCAACCTCAGCCAGTGCCCATTCTAAGACTCTCACAAAACCAGATTCCAAAAATTGAGACAGATGAAGACTTCATGAGAATACTAGCCATTTACAGACAAGTAAAAGATCAAGAAAGCAAGCCTGTTCAAATTAAAGAAGAATATGATCCATTTGGAGGTCCTATGGGTCAAGACCCATTTGATCTCTAAGAGACTGATTCCGGCACATCCAGTAATGGAGGGACCCAGACTCCACATTCAAACAATCAGCAAGGATATGTAAGCAATGACGATTCCAGCCCAAGCTCCACATTCAAACAATCAGCAAGGATACGTAAGCAATGACGATTCCAGCACAAGCAGCTAGTTATTGAGGGACCCGGACTCCACTCCAGAGACTCCATTATTCAGCACTCAATAATTCAGCAAACATGGCAAAATGGTAGACCCTATCTTCCACCAGTATTCAGCAAATCAATAAAGCAGCACACATGGCAAAATGGTGGATCCCAGCTTCCACTACCTCAAATGGAAGGCTAAGATTTGATTCGGATTTCAAATGTAATTCCAATCCAATGTAATAGATTAGCCTGAACCTCTATAAATAAGGATGTTTTAGTTCATTTGAAGACACACTTGGTTTAATCGCCCTTCTTGTACTCTACAATCACCTCCCTCTGAGATCAACGAACAGACTTGATTTCCAATCCCTTGTAAGCCTTTAAGACTTTACTACTCAATATCAAGAAATTTCATTCAATAACTGTTTTGTATTTTTGTTACTATTCACTATTTATTATTTACTGTTTACTATTCCATATTTACTATTAACGATTACCGTTCACTAATTACTATTTACTATTCACTAATTGTTGTTTATTGTTCACTAATTACTAATTACTATTTACTATTCACTAATGTTTACTATTCACTATTTACTGTTTTTGTATTTTTTCTATTAAACTAATTATCTTTATTTTAATCTATTATCTAAATTATCTTTTCCTGGTGTCTTTTGGTATCAGATTAATTATCTTTATTTTAATCTATTATCTAAATTATCTTTTTCTGGTATCTTTTGGTATGTTTAAAATTTAAGTGCTTGTTAATTTTCTTAAAGGCTTTGTTTGGAACTATATTTTCTGTAAGAAAACGGTAGAACTTACGGATTGCAAATGTACAAATTAGTTCAGATTCTAAATGTTTAGAATGTTTATTAATTATTTTAATAATTTAGTATAGAATGGCATTCTATAAAAGATAATATAGAACTTACAACTTGGAATGTATAAGAAGTTCGTGTGTTCAACATATTTATTAATGGTTTTAATTATGCAGTTTAGACACCATCCGTCTAACTGCCCACAAAACTCTTTCACACAATGTCATAACATTTACCCATTGCTTAAGTTTTCTATAGCCCCATCACCATCACCGTCTTATGTAATGCTAGATTCTACAGCTTTCAAAATTCTAGAAGTGCGATCTACACCGGCTTTGAAAAGCTCTGGAATGAAGTGCAGGACAAAGTTGAGAATGGTCCATTAAAGTTCAGGTTAAATGAAAATTTGATAAGTGTCAAATTTAAGTTAAAATTAAAAGAAAATATAAGGATAAATTTAATTTAAATTTGAATTTGAAACATGTCAACTTTTCATTTGGGCCTCACCTCCCCCATATAAACATTTCCCCACATAAATAAATTTCTGCCTAAATTGTCAATAAATTTTAAAGTAATGATATTGTCTATGAAAATTCATAGTGAAACATTAAAGTAAATGATGTGGCATTAGAAGAATGACTAATATATCTATTGTTAGTTACACTTTTTAAAGATAGTGTTAGTGATTTGGTTTTTTCACTGATGCCACATTATTCCCTTTGATGTTTCACTATAAAATTTCAGTGACAATAGCATTTCTAGTTCGGAAATGGCATTTTCGAGTTTGAAAATACTTTCCTAGGTCACACTTTCATTTCAAAGATGGTTCTACATCCAGATGCGCCTTTAATGGGCATGACCAGCCCACTTCATTTTCCTCATATTTTCTTTTCAGCTGTTGATCTCTTTTTTCTTCCGCCTAAGGTTACTTTTTTCTTCCGCTTTGGTCTCTCTTTTTTTCTCTCCGCCTTGGTCTCTTTTCTCTTCGATCGGCTCCCTCTGGTGTCTTCAGCCAACTCTCTTTTCTCTTTGTCCGCCTCTCTTTCTCCGGCCGCTTTAGCGCCTCCAGCAGCTCTCTTTCTCCGGCCGCTCTAGCGCCTCCAGCAGCGCTCTTTCTCCGGCCGCTCTGGCGCCTCCACTACCGCGGCTGATTAAGTTCCACCATCGTCTCCTCTATTCTCTCTCCCGCTCCAGGGCTTCCACCACAGTTTGCACGCCTCTCTTCTCTCTCCCCTCTAGTGTTTCCACCACAGCCGTCGAGTCGAGCTCCACCGCCGCCGCCAAGTCAAGCTCCACCACCGCCGCTGAGTCAAGCTCAACTACCATTAGATCGAGCTCCGCCACTACAGGGCCCTCAGTTATTGCGCCGCCCCAGTGCCTGGATCGATGCCTATGCTCGATTCCACACTGCCACTGAAGTTACTGTTCTTTTTTATCGACGTCGCTGCTGGAGTTGCTGTTGTGTTGGAATTTAAATCATTGTTGTGTTGAGTTATATTGTTGTGTTGATTGCTGTCATTAAGTGACGTCTTTGTTCCATTGGGGTTTCCAGATCTGGTTTGTGCGGTTGGAAATCAATTGGTTTTTGGCAGCTTTTTTTTGGAAGGTAAGAAAGATTTTTCAAGTTCAGAAACTGTTTTTGTTCCTGTTAAAGGCGGTTGTTTGAACTGCCTTATTTTATGATTGATTAAAGTAGGGGTCATTAAAGGTGGTTCTAAATTGCCTTTAATTTGCCCATAGAACAACCTTTAATAGACCTCTCCTACACTAGTATATATTATGGTAATATTTTTATAGCTCTATTGATTCCATTATTATCATTTGTCTATATTAATCTTTTTTAACTTCAAGAAAGATTTATCTTGTGTGTTATTCGACAAATTTATATGAAATTATAAAGCTAAATTGAATGAACATGAGAAAATTTTAAAATAGGTAAAGTTTGAAATCTTTATATCATGTCATTAAATCAGTATACGCGAACATTCTGCACAAACTACGACTTGAAACAATATAATGAAGTATTATTTATTGAAAAGAAACAAATATTAATTACCTCACTTGACTTTTGAATATAGAGTTAATGAGCAATATGAATTAGTATCTCAAAAAAAAATTGAACAAGGAAGGATATTGCGATTGGATTTTTTATATTTATGTTCAGAAGAGGAGCACACTATATGAAAATTTCATAACTGCATGTAGCTTGTAGAACAATAAATACCCATGCTAAAAGATATCAATTATTCCAAAAATAGATAAGAACTAAATTTAACAAACTCTCATAAAGTTTGCAAATAGTACATGTTTGTTATTTTGCCACAGATTGGGACATTGGTGTGTGTGTGTTCATAGGGGTGTGATTTTATGAGTGAGGAGGGTTCATAAATACTCTTTTAAATATATTTTTGCTAATTAAAGGAAACCGTGCAAATTGTTGGTAAATGCGACAATGATGAGTAAGAAAACTATATAATACAACAAATTCATTTCTCCTTCACTCACTACTATAAATAAGAGCTATCGTAACACTTTTCTTGCAACACTTAATAAAATGTTACAATAACTCATAAAGTGTTACTTAAACATTTGAAAAGTGTCACCTAAATCTTGAAAAGTGTTACCTAAAATTTGAAAAGTGTTACGTTAGGTATGATGCAACATCACCTAAGATAATACTTGTAAAAGTGTTACAATAGGATCAAATTAGTATTATTAACACCTAAAAAAAATTCAAATTAAGTGTTTCATTAGCCTTAGTTTTTAGTAGTGACTCGATGACTCGATGACTCGTGATTGACCAACTAGCAAAGTTTTGAACGTAATTAGAGTTGCTATATTATGGTAACATTTTTATAACTCTACTTATTCCATCATAATTATTCGATTACATTCATTTTTTTTTTCTTTTTTTTATCGTCAAGAACGATTTATATATCTTGGGTGATATTTGACTAATTCATATGAAATTAAAAAATTAATTTTAGCGAATAAATGACATGAGCAATTTTTGAAAAAAGAAAAACTTTGAAATCTTTATGGCATGTCATGAAACCTATATAATCACACATCCGGCACAAACTACGACTTGAAACAACATAATGGAGGATTATTTATTAAAAAGAAAAATATTAATTACCTTACTTGAATTTTGAATGTAGTGTGAATGAGCAATATGAATTATTAATTCCTTATAAAAATTGAACAATGGGAGAAATTGTGATTGGATTTTTTATATTTATGTTGAGAAGAGGGGCAAACCAAATGAAAATTTTATAACTTAGTGTAGCTTGTATAACAAGTAATACTTGTTCCAAAAATTAGTAAAAATTAAATTTAACAAGTTCTCATGAAATTTGCAAGCAATACATATTTGTTATTTCGCCAAAGGTGGGGACACTTTTGTGTGTGTGTTAAGAGAGGTGTGGGGTTTATGGGCACGGAGGATTCACAAATACTTTTCTCTCTATCCTTTTTTTTTTTGGTGAACATTTTGCATATTGAATTAATCCCAGAACTTAACGAGTTTCAGATTGTTGCCCTTAACCTATTACAATCTCCATTCCAACCAAACCCTTCCAAAAATTTCTTAAATTTATTACTGTAGCTAAGCCTAAACTTTAGCATTCCTTTTCATGCCTTTTTTTTTCTTTTCATGCATGCAATAAGCCAACCGTTTTCAGTTCCAAAGTTTACTGATGTCCCCTTGTTCTCCACTCAACCCCGAGTTACTTTGGAAAACAATTTTACCTATTTTAAGCTCCACTCCATCGAAAGATCTTCTGTTTCTCTCCTGCCAAATATTATAGAAATCTGAGACCATTTTCATCACCATCTTGTCATTTTTCAACCTGATGAGGATCAACAATCTCTTCTTCATGTCTCTTAAAGGATTGCATAATGGTACCTGCAACATTGACATCAAATCCCTTGAATATCTACACTCAAAAAATAAATGCTTAACCGTTTCTTGAACTGCTTGGCACAACACACAATCGTGCCGTACTGTCAAGACATTAAATGCCTGACGCTTGTCAGTAGTAGCCAACTTCCCATTTATCATCATCCACACAAAGAACCTATGGTTGGGCAGTAACAGTTTGCACCATACGATTATGTTTTTGTATTTAAATTCCTGTCCTCCCACCATCATCTCATAGATTCCACCTTTCTCCAATTCCCCTTTACTGTTTAATCAGTTTTAGGCTTAGGAAGAAAGCCATCTCTGATTCTCATAAGAACCTTCCAAGGCCAAATTTAAGTAATAGAGTATTTGCAGCTTCCAACATTATCACCCTTCAAGTAGTAATCTTGCACCCATTTACCACAATGCCGCGTTGTTTCATATAGAGGGGTCCTTCAAACCTAGGCCACTCTTCTTCTTTCCCCTGCATAATGAATCTCATGCTACTACAGTAAATCCTCTTTGTCCTTCTTCCCTGGCCCACACGTATGCATTACACAGCTTAAGAAACACAACTTGGTTTCATTTTTCTCCTTTTAAATCTTTCTCTAGCACTTTCAGTGATAATTTCACAATCCATTTTGCTCCTTTTTACTGAAGAAACTGGCAGGCCCAGATATGTCATTTGCAGTTTCCCTGAATAACTCTCAAAATTAAAGCTAGCCCTTCTTTATTGCTTTCATCCATTTTTGAAAAAAATACCTTCGATTTCCCATCATTGATTGCCAAGCCTACAACACTTGTGAATTCAGTCAATACCCTCCTTATACCTTCAATTGATTTTTTGTTAGCGGCACTAAACAAAAGCATATCATCATATAATCAAAGAGAGTGGATTGGAGCTTTCTTTCATATCTGATGGTAGTCCACTCCTTTCTCAAATTCTATATTTAACATTCTTATCAAACACTACATACTTATGAAAAACAAGAGAGGGTAGATTGGATCACCTTGCTTCACTCCTCTTCTCGCCTTAAAAGTGTCAAAAAAACCTACCAATTAAGTTCTAGCAAATCCCAAAATCCATCGTACTTGATCCCATCCATTCCATTAATTGATTATGAAACTTTGATTCAACTAACCATTTCATACTATCAAAAGCTTTACTAATGTCAACTTGAGAAACACAACTTGGTTTCATCTTTTCAACATTATATCTGTGGAAGAATTCCTGGGCTAGAATTATGTTATATGCAATGAATCTCCCCTTCACAAATGCAGAATGATTAATACTGATAATTTTTGGCAGCACACCTTTCAATCTATTGTACAATATCTTAGAAATAGCCTAGTAAATTATTGAACAAAATGCTATGGACCTATAATCAATTGGCATCATGTGGTTGCACTACTTTAGGGATAAAAGTAAGTACAACATTTTTTAAGTTACTTGGAATTGGATCTCCTCTGAAGAAACCCTTTATAGCAGTAATAACATCTTGCCCCCTAGTCTTTGAAAATTTTGCTTCAATATCCATCCATTCCAGGGCTTTTGTTTGAGTGGATTTCCTCCACTGCTATAAAAATTTCATCATTGCTAACTGGTATTATTAACTCAGCACGCCTCTCTACACTTAGCACAAATCCAAATTTTACAACCTGAGAATCAAGCCTTTTTGTTTGCACTTCAATCCTCAACTGTCTTCTAAAGTGATTAACAAACTCATCCTCTGTTTTTTGGTCCATTATAAGATGATCACCCTTTTCAATAGCTACAATGTGGTAATGATATTATCTTTGTTTTTTAGTAAAGCATAGAACACTCTGGTTAGTCTGTCTCCATCGTTAATCCATTCCACTTTTGCATTCTGTTGTAGATAGCTTTATTCATCTTCCCCGATACCTTCAGCTTCTTTTTTGCCTTTTTTTTCGTTTTCCCGCAACACTTTTGAATCCATTTTTTATCTCAAACTAGCTTGAGCCTTCATCCATTTGTCAGTATCTATCTGTGCCAATTCTCCTATACTTTCAAATTCTTTCCTATTTAATCTGCATAATGGTTTTTCCAGCCTGTTAAGTGCTTTAGCCAAATCCTCCAGGTTTTTTTATTTTCATCAACTTCCAGATTTCCAGCATTGTTCTACTGAATAACACAGATTTAGACCACATGTTGAAGTATTTGAATGGCCTAGCTTTTTGTTCATCATAATTGATGAATCTAAGAACTAATCGGAGAACATATGGCATTAATTCATTCTTCACCTTACATATAGCACCTTTAATATCTTCTATACAGTCCCTATTTAAAATACCTCTATCAATTTTGCTCATAATTTATTCTTCACCACTGTTAGAATAAATCAGACTCCTGATTAGATTATGATTTATTATGATTATAGTTCTTTCCTTATTACACTTCTATTGTACTCTCTATATATTCAGATATCAATGATACAATTCATTACGGCAAATCATTCTATCATGCTATCAGAGCAAGTTCTGATCCTAAGCCCTAAATTTTAATTTCTTGTTCTGCGCCTCCCTCCTTCTCTCTTTTCCGGTCAAATTCCGGCAACATCCAGTGGCAGTATTCATCTCCGGGTCCTCTCAATTTTCCTTCGCATCATCACCGGCGAATTAAGTGTCCATCTCCGGCTTGTATTTTGGACTCCAGCAACGCCTTCTTCCAGCGGCGAGTTTCCTTCTTCGTTGTCATTCTCTTCTAGCAGCGCCGCCGACGTCTTTTAGCAGCGCCGCCGACGTCTGAAGAAGAAGAAGATTTCAGCGACAAGATCCACACGCCCATGAAGAAGACGAAGAATCCAGCGCATGAAAGTCATGCGCGAGTTGACTCGCGCAACAAGAGTATTTCTCGCGTCCTCCACTTTTTCGCGATTTGAAACAGTTTCTCGCGAGTTGAAGTTGTTTCTCGCGAGTTGAAACAGTTTCTCGCGAGTTGAAGTTGTTTCTCGCGAGTTGAAGCTGTTTCTCGCGAGTTGCTCAAATTCTCGCGAGTTGAAGCGCTTTCTCACGAGTTGCTAAAATTTTCGTCAGCACCCAGTCAATTTTTGTGCAATTTTCGGTCCTTTGCTATGGTTTATTTTGGCCCTATATCTTGGGAAGATTGCTCCACTAATTGGATTGCGGACAAGGTGTTGTTTCAGGCCAGTTTGAATGGTCCCAACCGCATTCTTTGTCGAATCAGTGGATCGTGAATTCAGGTGCTACATCTCATATCACTGCTCGCACTAGTCACCTTGATAAGGTACAATGTTATCGTGGTTCTGATTCTATTCTTGTTGGAAATGGTGAATCATTATAAATTTCTCACATCGTCCAATGTCATTTCTCTGGTTTTTCAGTTAATGATGTCCTTGTGGTCCCTAAGATTACTAGAAGTTTATTGTCCATTAGTAACCTTACTCGTGATTTACCTTTCCGTGTTATATTTGATGCCAACACATTTTCCATTGAGCACAAGCATACAGGGAAGATAATTGGCCGAGGCCGTTATAGTTCAGGTATTTATTTTCTTGAGAATGGTGATTCCATCTTTTTAGGAAAATTACGCTCTAGAAAGCTCCAGGCTTCTTTTGAGCAGTGGCACTCTCGCCTCGGTCATGTGTCTCATGATACTGTTCAGTTATTAAGTCGACATGGCCATATTACTGTCACTTCTACTGCGCCGGCACCTGTTAGTTGCTCTCCTTGTCAGATGGCCAAGAGTAGCCGTTTACCTTTTTCCACCAGTGACAAGCGTGCTACTGGTTTGTTAGATAAGGTGCATTGTGATTTGTGGGGACCAGCCTATGTTTTATCGGCAGGTGGTTTTTCTTATTATACCATTTTCATCGATGATTTTTTGCGATTCCCATGGTTTTTCCCGATGCGGTATAAGTCGGACTTCTATGAAACATTTATCCAGTTTCAGAAATTCGTTGAGACTCAGTTTTCTACTAGGGTTAAAAAAATTTAGACTGATGGTGGCACCGAGTTTACTAATCATCGACTTCAGGCTCACTTCATATCATGTGGCATTCATCATCAGATGTCATCACCCTATACACCTGCTCAGAATGGCTGAGCTGAGCGGAAGCATCGTCACATCACAGAGACTGATCTTGCCATGCTTTTCACTCTTCTGCGCCACACTGTTATTGGGTGGAAGCTTTCTCCTCTACGGTTTACATCATTAACCATCTGCCAAGTTCAGTTCTTGGTGGAAAAGCACCTTTTGAGGTTGTTTTTGGTCATATGCCTGACTATACCCTCTTTTGCCCATTTGGCTGCCGTGTTTTTCCATGTCTGCATGCCACTGCTACTGATAAGTTTGCACCGCGATCCATTCCGTGTGTTTTTATTGGCTACAGCCCTCGTCATAAGGGCTTCCAATGTTTCGAACCCACTTCTAGGCGTATTTATGTTTCTCGCCACGTTCACTTTGATGAAACCTTATTCCCTTATGTTTTATCTTCCGCAGACAGTCGCTCTATTTCAGATATGGAGATTTCATCATTTTTCGATGGAGCTGTTACTTTATCGATTGGGGTCACACGCATGTGCCTGTTCCAGCCGCCCCTCCATCTTCCATCTGGATGGCCGACACGGACCCAACTTCTCAGCCAACGGCCACCACACCTCAGCCACCGGCTACCACGTCTCAGCCAGTATCAGCCATCCTTTCTTCTCCGGTGACTTCCGACGGCCACTCTCCGGTCAGTGCAGCTCGATCTTCCTCGGCATCATCAGCTAGTTCGACTCCTCCAGCTTCGCCATCCCAGCTTCGTACCCATCGGATGGCCACTCGGTCTTCTACTGGTGCCATTCAATGTCGGGATTATTTGGATATTATTGCTCATGGTCTCACTGCCGCACTCCTCTCTCAGACAGAGCCCATTGATTATCGCTCTGCCCTTCAGGATCCAGCCTGAGTTTCAGCAATGGATGATGAGATGGAAACTCTTCTTGGTCAGCACACTTGGGATTTGGTGCCTCGACCTTTGAGTGTCAGCATTGTTGGCTCCAAATGTGTCTATAGGCTCAAGTATCGACCAGATGGCACTATTGAGCATCACAAAGCTAGCGCAGGGTTTCTCACAGATTCGGGTTTCAATTTTGACCACACTTTCAGTCCTGTGGTCAAAGCCTTCACTGTTAGGACGGTTCTCACCATAGCCACCATGCGTTCCTGGTCACTTCATCAGTTGGATGTCAAGAACGCTTTCCTTAATGGTGTTCTTGATGTTCTAGTCTACATGGAGTAACCCATTGGTTATCAGGATCTTGTCCATCCAGACTATGTTTATCTCTTGCGAAAGGCTATTTATGGTCTTAAGCAGGCTCCCCGGGCTTGGTTCTAGCATTTCAGCAGTTATCTGACACAGCTTGGTTTTCGGTGCAGCTCAGCTAATACTTCTTTATTTGTCCTTTCGAGAGGGTCGTCTTTACTGTACATACTTGTGTATGTGGACGATATCATTCTTATAGGCAATGACTCGACTCTTCTTCGCCAGTTCATTGATCGGACACATAGAGAGTTTGCGATCAAGGATCTTGGTGCTCTTCATTACTTTCTTAGTCTTGAAGTTTCGCCTACCCCCTCAGGGTTACTGCTTGGCCAAGCAAAGTATGCTCGTGATATTTTGAATCGGGCCGGTATGTCTGACGCGGCACCTGTTTCTACTCCTTTTGTCGCTAGTTCTCAGCTTCACAGCTCTACCAGTCCTCCATTCCGAGATCCTACACTTTATTGTTCTCTTGTTGGTGCTCTTCAGTATTTCACCATCTCTCGCCCGAATTTGGCATTCTCGGTCAACACGGTGAGTCAGTAACTTCAGGATCCCAGAGATGACCATTTTGCTGTTATGACTCGGATTTTACGGTATGTTCGTGGCACTCTTAATTTTGGTCTCAGGTTTTGTTCTGCTAATACTCCTGATGTGTTAGGGTACTCTGAAACTAATTGGGCTCGCTGTCTGAAGACTCGTCGGTCCACTTATGGTTATGCGGTTTTTCTTGGTGGGAATCTGGTTTCTTGGAGTGCCAAGAAACAACCCACTGTTTCTCGCTCTAGCACTGAGTCTGAATACCGTGCTCTCGCCAACACTGCCTCAGAAGTGGTATGGCTCACTCATTTGGTTTGTGATCTTCGGGTTCCGCTTTCTAGTTCTCCACTGTTGTTATGCGACAATAGTAGTGCTATTTTCTTGGCTCAGAATCCGGTGGCGCACAAGCGGGTGAAGCACATCGACATTGACTACCATTTTGTTCATGAGTTGGTGACATCCGGAAAGCTGCGCATTGCTCATGTTCCGACTTCTCTTCATGTTGCAGACATTTTCACCAAGGGGCTCCCTCGTCCGCTGTTCGAGTTCTTCAGGGCCAAGCTATGCGTCGGCGAGCATCCGATGCTTCACTTGAGGGGGGTGTTAGAATAAATCAGGCTCCTGATTAGATTACGATTTATTGTGATTAGAGTTCTTTCCTTATTACACTTCTATTGTACTCTCTATATATCCAGATATCAATAATACAATTCATTACGGCAAATCATTCTATTAACCACCTCTTCTATTACTCCAAGTATAATCAGACCCCAGTGTTTTGATTTCTTCTAGATTCAGGACATCTACTAACTGCAGCATGAAAGTCCACAGTCTCTATTTCTCCTACAATACTTCCTCCTATTCTATCATTCGGTGTTGATGAGGAATTGAAGTCTCCCATCATTAATCAAGCTCCATATCTTTTTTCTAAGTCTTTCAAAAAATTCCATAGTCATTGCCTTTCTTCACCCGTATTATGCCCATAACGAAGGTACAATCATATACCCACAATTATTCTTTAGTCATTCAACATCAATAATTCATTCCCCAATACTTGAGATATTCAAATCATAGTAGTCTTCCCTATCGGCCAACCATATTCTACCACCCCTCACCAACTCTCTATTTGTAACCAGTTTCCACCCTTACCCAATCTTCATCCAAATATCATTGTACTATTCTTTTTGTATTTTCGTTTCTAATAATCCAAGAATCCCAACTTGATTTCTCATGAAAAAAACTTTAATCAAGCTGTGCTTCTCAGCTTTATTAATTCCCCTAACACTCCATGCTGCTATGTTAACAACCATCAGGGGGTTTGTGTTTGATGCGGTTCCCATTCTCTTCCTGCATCTGAAGACTTTCTCTGCTCTCAACTTACTTTTATCCCCAGTTTCTATCATCTGCAAGCCATTTGTTTCTTCTTTTCCTGTCTTATCGGAAGAGTCATATAAACCTGAAATTTTCTGTTGTTTCCCCTCAGTCTCCCTAACGTTTTCATCTTTTTACTCGAATTCTTTTTCCTGATGCCCAAACATACTGCAATTACTGTACTTCACTGAATAATATTCAAAATTGAATTTCTGTTGTACTATTGTCTTTGTGAAGAAATGTGGTCTTCACCCAATTATCCATGAAAATTCACTTCTTTGGAGGATAGCAAAGACAATCATTCAAAGCATTAAATTGCAACACTATTCTCATCCTATGCTTAGCAAGTTGAAGCATTATTTCTTTGACTATTGTGGTTCAACTATCATAATTTTTTTAGCATGAACCATTTAGAAGTAATGTTCACAACCCATGCTTGAAGCAAGAAGGAGGATTTCTTGGGAAATTAGGATAAGTTTTGTTTGAGAGCTCCTGGCCATTGGTGAACTTGGAGAAGTATAAATAGGGGATGAACTTAGTAGTTCAAACACACCTCAAGCATAGCATTCCTTTGCTACTTGCTTTCTTCTCCCTTTAACTCTCCTTTGTAGTTGTAGAAACTAAAGCCCTCATATTTATATTTAGCCACATAATTCCTTCATAGATGGTAGACAAAGCCTTGTAATACTTTCTCCACATCTAGTGAAGCTTCCGGTCTCCTCCGGCCGTGGATGTAGGTCAACTTGACCAAACCACGTAAATTCTTGTGTCCATTATTTCCTTTATTTTCTTTTCATTATCTTTGTTATCCATCTTTTCAGGCTAATAGGTATCTCATGGGATTCGTATTCCTAACAAATTGGTATCAGAGTCATATCTCATTTTTTTTATCTATTAGCCATCATGACGGTAACAAGGACTTCTATTGAAAAGTTTGACTGAAGTGTAAAGTTCGGTATGTGGCAACTCAAGATAGAATCCATCCTAATCCAGGATGGATGTGAGCTAGCCCTTGAAGGAGTGGAGGAAATGCCAGTGGACATGTCGCTGGAAGATTTTGGTGATCTAGACAAGAAGGCCAGATCAGCCATTATTTTAAATCTCTCTAATGTGGTTTTGCAGGAAGTTGCTAGAGAGAGAACTGCCAAAGGTATGTGGGATCAGTTGAAATTTACATACATGAAGAAGACAATGGAGAATCGCCTCTATTTGAAACAAAAGTTGTACATGTTGAAAATGGCGAAAGGTACATCTATACTGTCACATCTTGATAAATTTGATTCCATCATTTTGGATTTGGAGAATGTAAATGCTAAAGTTGATGAAGAAGATCAAGCCATTTTATTGTTATGTTCCCTTTCCCTGTTCTTTAAGTATTTTCGAGATACTATGATTTATGTGAAAGAGTCGGTCTCATACAATAGTATAAAATCTGCATTAAAATCTAAAGAGCAGATTAATAGGGACATTACGGGGGAATCGAATGGAACTCATGCTGAGGGTTTGTTTGTGAGGGGTAGAGGCAAAAATAGAGATTCTGAAGGTGGTAGATCCAAAGGGAGGTTGAAGTCTAGATACAGAAATAAAATTTTCAACTATTACAAGAAAAAGGGGCACATTACGGCTAATTGTTTTAAATTGAAAAATAAAGAAAAAGATAAAAATGAGCAGAATAGCAGCAATGCTGGTGAAGCTAGTGTAGCAGAAGATGAGAGTGATGGAATTATATTTGTGGCCATGGATAATAAGTCAAGGTCTTCTAGTGAGTGGCTCTTATATTCGGGTTGTTCTTACCACATGAGTTACGATAGGGGGTGTTTTTCCACTTATGAAGAATGGGATGGTGGAATTGTTTTAATGGGTAATAATGCTCCTTGTAAGTTTGTTGGTAGGGGGAACAATTCAAATCAAAATGTACGATGACATTATTAGGGCACTTACTAATGTTAGGCATGTTCCCGACTTAAAGAAAAATATCATCTCTCTTGGCACTCTTGATACTCTCGGGTACAAATATTCAGGTGATGGTGGAATCCTGAAAATCTGTAAAGGTGCTCTTGTGCTAATGAAGGCTTGCAGAGTTGGCACTTTGTATGTTTTGCAGGGGTCTACAGTAACTGGGGCAATGACTGTCTCAACTTCCTCAGATGAAGACATCACCAAATTATGGCATATGAGGTTGGGACATATGGAGAAAGGCTTAACATTTGTTAAGCAAGAGAGGTTTACTTTGTGGTCAAAGTACTGGTAAGTTGGACTTTTATGAACACTGTATTTTTGGAAAGCAGAAAGGATTTAGCTTTCTTTCACCTGCAGCTCATAAAACAAAAGGTACTTTGAACTACATTCATTCTGATCTTTGGGGGCCCTCTCGTGTTTCTTCTAAGGGTGGTGCAAGATATATGCTTACTTTTATTGATGACTATTCAAGAAAAGTTTGGGTATATTTTTTGAAGCTTAAAAGTGATGTTTTCCTAACCTTTAAACAATGGAAGACTTTTATTGAAAAATAGACTGGAAAACAAATTAAACGACTGAGGACTGATAATGGATTGGAATTTTGTGGAAATGAATTCAATGAGTTCTGCAAAAATAAAGAAATAGCTCGACATCGTACTGTTAGAATGACGCCTCAACAGAATGGTGTGGCAGAGCGGGTGAATCGTACTCTTTTGGAATGAGCTCGGTGCATGATCTAAAATGCCTAATTGATATTAGACTTTTGGGCATAAGCCATATCTACGTCTTGTCACATCGTTAACCGCTCTCCATGTGCACCTCTTGATTTCAAGACTCCAGAGGAAGTTTTGTCAGGTACTCCTGTTGATTACTGTAATTTAAGAATATTTGGGTGTCCAGCTTATATGCATGTTAATGAGGGAAAGCTAGAGCCTAGGGCTAAGAAATATATTTTCCTCGGTTATGCTTCAGGGGTGAAAGGATATCGATTGTGGTATCCTGATCCCAAATCACCCAAATTTGTGATTAGTAGAGATGTTACATTTGATGAATCTTTTATGTTTCATCCTGGAAAATAGTCTTGTAATTATTGTGATTCAGAAAAAAAGGATAGTGCACAAAAGTATGTGGAGTTAGAGATTGGTGGTTCTTCTGGGAGAAACCCAACCCATGAAGTGGTTGAAGAATTGGATCATGAACGTGCTGAAGATGAACCGGGAGATAAAGATTATTCCATTGCAAGAGATAGACCGAGACGTGACATTTGACCACCATTGAGGTATGCAAATTTGGTGGCATATGCTTTATCAGTGGCACAGGAAACATGTGGAGATGTGGAACCTTCCACATATTCAGAAGCAGTTTCAGGTGCTAATTCAGACAAATGGTTGGTGGCTATGAACGAAGAGATGAAATCTCTACATAAGAATAGAACGTGGGATCTTGTGGTGCTACCAAAAGGAAAGAAAATTGTTGGTTGCAAATGGGTTTTCAAGAGAAAAGAAGATACTTCAGGTGTTGATAATGCAAGGTACAGAGCATGATTGGTCGCAAAGGGCTACAGTCAGGTTCAAGGTGTAGATTTCAATGATGTTTTCTCACCTATTGTGAAACATAGCTCTATTCGTGTATTGCTTGCTTTGGTTGCCATGTATGATATGGAGTTAGAACAACTGGATTTCAAGACAACTTTCTTTCATGGTGAATAAGATGAACATATTTATATGAGTCAACCTGAAGGTTTTGAAGTTCAAGGTAAAGAAGACCGGGTTTGCTTGTTGAAGAAATCCTTGTATGGATTAAAGCAGTCTCTAAGACAATGGTATAGGAGGTTTGATTCATTTATGTTGGGTCATGGTTTCTCCAGGAGCATGTATGATAGTTGTGTTTACTTTCGGAAGTTACAAGATAAATCATTGATTTATTTGCTATTATATGTTGATGACATGCTCATTACGGCTAAGAATCTTACAGAAATTCATGAGTTGAAGGCCTTGTTGAATAGTGAATTTGAGATGAAGGATTTGGGTGCAGCTAAGAAGATTCTTGGTATGGAGATAAGAAGAGATTGAGGAGTTGGAAAGTTGTACCTGACCCAGGAGAGTTACCTTAAGAAAGTTTTGGAGCGATTTGGCATGCATGATGCCAAACCAGTTAGCACTCCTTTTGGTTTCCATTTCAGGCTATCGGCTGCCCAATCACCAAAAATAGAGGTAGAAGAAGATTGTATGGCTAGAGTTCCTTATTCAAATGCATTTGGGAGTATAATGTATGCAATGGTTTGTACTCACCCTATTATCTCACAAGCTGTTAGTGTTGTTAGCAGGTATATGGACAATCCAGACAAATCACATTGGCAGACTGTGAAGTGGATTTTTAGATACTTAAATGGTACTTGGAACATGTGTTTGAAGTTTGGTAGAACCAATAACACTCTGGTTGGTTTTGTAGATTCAGACTTTGCCGGAGATCTTGATAAGCGCAGGTCTCTTACAGGTTATGTATTTTGTATTGGAGGTTGTGCAATTAGCTAGAAAGCTACTCTACAACAAGTAATTGCTTTATCTACTACTGAGGCAGAATATATGGTAGTCACAGAGGCAATCAATGAAACTTTATGGATGAGAGGTTTCTTCGGTGAATTAACTCTACAACAAAGGGTTACTACCATTCACTGTGATAGTCAAAGTACAATTTACTTGACTAAAGATCAGATATATCATGAGTGGACGAAGCATATTGATATTAAGTATCACTTCATTCATGATACCATTGCACAGAAGAAGGTCCTTGTTAAGAAAATCTATACAAAGAATAATCCTGCTGATATGTTCACGAAGTCTCTTCCCTATTTCAAGTTCAAGCAGTGCTTGGACTTGATTGGTGTTCATTGTTGGTGATTCGGCCCATTAGGGCCATGCTTGAGGAGGGTGAGTAAGCTATTACTTTTGGGGTTCAGACCAAGGTGGAGATTTGTAAAGAGATGTGATCTTCACCCAGTTATCCATGAACATTCACTTCTTTGGAGGATGGAAAAGACAATTATTCAAAGTATTAAATTGCAACACTATTCTCATCCCATGCTTAGCGAGTTGAAGCATTATATCTTTGACTATTGGAATTCAACTATCATGGTTTTTTGGCAATAACCATTTGGAAGTAATGTTCACAACCCATGCTTGAAGTAAGAAGGAGGATTTCTTGGGATAAGTTTTGTTTGAGAGCTCTTAGCCATTGGTGAACTTTGAGTAGTATAAATAGGGGATGAACTTAGTAGTTCAAACACACCTCAAGCATAGCATTCCTTTGCTACTTGCTTTCTTCTCCCTTTTACTCTCCTTTGTAGTTGTAGAAACCAAAGCCCTCATAATTATATTTTGCCACATAATTCCTTAATAGGTGGTAGGCAAAGCCTTGTAATACTTTCTCCACATATAGTGAAGCTTCCGGTCTCCACCGGCCGTGGATGTAGGTCATATTGACCGAACCACGTAAATTCTTGTGTCCATTATTTCCTTTATTTTCTTTACGTTATATTTGTTATCCATCTTTTTGGGCTAATAGGTATCTCGTGGGATTCGTATTCCTAACAGTCTTTTTCTCATTCACAAAATTCACCTCTCTGGGACTGAATCAGAGATTCTCATATCTAGCTTTACCCTTGCATAAGCTTATCTCTGTTTTTTCATAGTAGCCTTATCTAAACAGATAGGTTTCCATGGAGAGCTTACAATTTTACTTATAGTTCTAGGCTTCAAGTGCTTGAGTGACAGTTCAACCAATCTATTCCATACATGTAAAATTTCATGTTCTTCTAAATTCACGTCATGTGACCATTGCTTCATTATAACCGGTTTACCATCAAACATTATTATTCCCATTTCTAAATGCTCATATCTACACAATTTAGATATAATTTTACCAGAAAGATACCTCTACGCAGCTGCCAGACTTTCAACCTTTTCTTTCCCCAAATCCTAATTAGAAAGCCTTCAGTCACTTTGAATGATTGGTTAGAGCCCAGAATTCTGCTAATGAAGTTGGATTCTCACTGTTTGGATCTCTCCTCTACATCATCAATTGGATTTCCCCCATTTCAACTCCATCAATTTTCACCATATCATAGCATTTGATCTCCTTTTGCTCATCTTCAAACAATATTATCCCGTTCTTTATTGTTTTGTCTCCATTCTCTCCCCCCAGGACAAATGTTTGCATGTTTAACTTTGATTTCCTCCAGATTTTTCTATAGTATGCTCTTTGTTGGTGTTTTCTGGCTTCAGCTTTCCCCTAAACCAGGTGGATATGTTTCATTTACAACCATTACTACTTCCTTTTCTTCAATCCCACCTTTAGTACTCCTTTTATACCAACCTCATCTTCACGGGATCCTATCTTTACCTCCATTTTCTCTATCCCATTTTTTAGAGCTACTTCATCTGACAGCTTTATGGTTGTCTTCTTCATGCCTATATTTTTTTCCCGATTTTCTCATTGGAGATGCCGCACAAGAGCTCACGAGTCAGAAAAAAGGATCAGATTGGAACCACACATAGTGAAGGTTTATCACACATACTAGAAGATTTGATTTAACACAATACAAAAGTTTCAGCAACTCTCTAATATCTTTGCTAATGGAAAATTTGTAAATTAGTGGTAAATGCAGCAACGATGAGTAAGAAAAAAGTATAATACCAAACATTCACTTCTCATTCACTCGATAGCTCGTGATTCACCTACTAGCACAATTTCAAACATAATTTTACTTACTATATTATGGCAATATTTTTATAACTCTATTGATTATATTATAATTATTCGATTATGTCCATCATTTTTATTTTCAAGAAAGATTTATCTTGAGTGTTATTTGACAAATTTATATAAAATTAGAAAAGTACTAAATTGAATGAATAAAAATACATTTGTAATTTTAAAATATGAAAACTCTGAAATATTTATGTAATTCATGAAACTAGTTTACGCACACAGTGTGCACAAACCACAACATGGAACAATATAAAGGAAAATTATTCATTCAAAAGAAAAAAAATTAATTACCTCACTTGAGTTTTTAATGTAGAGTGAATGATCAATATGACTCAGTAATTCATTAAAAAAAATGATAGGAGAAATTGTGATTGAATTTTTATGTTTATGTTGAGAAGTGGAGCATGCCAAATAAAAATTTCACAACTGAGTGTAGCTTGTAGAACAACTAATACCCATGCTAAAAGATATCAATAGATCCAAAAATTAATAAGAACTAAATTTAACAATTTCTCATGAAGTTTGCAAAAAATACATATTTCTTATTTCGCCATTAATGGAGACATTGTTGTGTGTATTCAGAGGGTGTGGGGTTTATCGGTGTGAAGGGTTCAAAAATATTTTTTTCACTATCTTTGCTAAAGGGAAAAAAATGCAAACTGTTGGTAAATGCATAAATGATGAGTAAGAAAATTATGTCATTCCATGAATTCACTTCTCATTCACTCGATGGCTCAATTTTGAACAAAATTACAATTATGATATTATGGTAATAGTTTTATACCTCTATTGATTCCATTGTAATTATTCGGTTATATATATTCATCTTTTTTATCTTCAAGAAAGATTTATCTTGGGTGTTATTTGACAAATTTATATGAAATTAGAAAATCACTAAAATGAATGAATAAATGACAAGAGAAATTTTTAGAAAAGGAAACTTTTAAATGTTTATGTCATTTTATGAAACCAGTGTACGCACACCATGTGCACAAACTACAACTAGAAACAATATAAAAGAGAATTATTTGTTGAAAAGAAAAAAATTTATTACCTCACTTGAATTTTAAATGTAGGGTATGACCAATATGATATAGTAATTCATTAAAAAATTGATCATTGGGAGAAATTGTGATTCGATGTTTTATATTTATGTTGAGAAATAATTCAAGGCATCTAAAGCATATTATTCGGTGCTACCTTTGGTTATCAAATAACTCAAGGGCTTGTGATGCTCTTCAAACCCAACTTCCTGACACACTCAGCTATCCAACGACAAAAAGATGGCTGAAACAGTTGCTTCACAACATGCAAGGACCTTGCCTTGGGCAACCTGGGGCTGGATTTGAGCACATGCTAGTTAAATGAGTTGGTGCTTTCGATTTCTGAAGGATATGTCTCTTGTACTTGCTAGTGTTTTAGGTTGATATTTGGTGTTGAAACTCCCATAACTTTGGCCATGTCTGTATGTAAAATTTACTTAATGTTATGATGTGTCTCTTTACCTTTGGATTGCTGGAAAAAATGACATGAGCAATTTTTAAATAGGAAAACTTTAAAATCTTTATGTCATGTTATGAAACCTGTAAAAGTACACAGTGTGCACAAACTTAAACTATAAACAATATAAAGGAGAATTATTTGTTGAAAAAAATAAATAATTACCTCACTTGAATTTTGAATGTAGAGTGATCAATATGATATAGTAACTCATTAAAAAATTGATCATTGGGAAAAATTGTGATTAGATTTTTTTATATTTATATTGAGAAATTCTTCAAGGCTTCTAAAGCATATCACGTGGTGCTACGTTCGGTTATCAGATAGCTCAAGTGCCTATGATGCTCTTCAAACCTGTCTTCCTGACACAATCAGTGATCCAACGACAAAAAGATGGCTACAACAATTGCTTCACAATGTGCAAGGACCTCGCCTTGGGCAACCTGGGACTGGATTTGAGCACATGCTAGTGAAATGAGTTGATGCTTTCGGTTTTTGAAGGACATGTCTCTTGTACATGCTAGTGTTTTTGGTCGATCTTTGGTGCTGAAAATCTCTTGACTTTGGCTATGTCTGTATGTAAACTTAACTTAATGTTATCGATGTGTCCCTTTACCTTTGTATTGCCAAAAAAAATTACATGAGCAATTTTTAAATAGAAAAAGTTTGAAATCTTTAAGTCATGTCATGAAACCAGTATATGCACACATATGTCATGAAACCAGTATATGCACACATCCTGCACAAACGATGACTTGAAACAATTTAAAGGAGAATTATTTAATGAAAAACAAAGAAAATATTAATTATTTTACTTGAATTTTTAACGTAGAATTAATGAGCAATATTATTTAGTAACTCATTAAAAATTTGATCAACGAGAGAAATTGTGATTGGGTTTTTATAGTTTTGTTCAGAAGAGAAGCATGGCAAAAGAAAGTTTCATACTTAGTGTAGCTTGTATACCAATTAATACCAGTGCTAAAATATATCAATTGTTCTAAAAATTAATAAGAACGTTATATAACAAGTTCTCATGAAGTTTGCAAATAATACATATTTGTTATTTCGCCACAGACGTGGACATTGTTGTGTGTGTGTTTAGATTGGTGTGGGGTTTATGGTGTGGAGGGTTCATAAATACTTTCCTTTTATCTTTGCTAAAGGGAAAAGTACAAATTGTTGGTAAATGCACAAACGATGAGCAAGAAAATTGTATAATACCATAAATTTACTCTCATTCGCTCAATGGCTCGTAATTTACCAACCAGCACAATTTTGAACATAATTTATACAATTATGATATTATGGCAATGTTTTTATAACTCTATTGATTCCATTATAATTATTCGATTATATTCATCTTTTTTTATCCTGAACAAAGATTTATCTTGGGTGATATTTGAAAATTTTAAATGAAAATACAAATATACTAAATTGAATGAATAAATGAAATGAGTAATTTTGAAAATAGGAAAAATTTTAAATCTTTATGCCATTTCATGAAACCAGTATACGCACACATCATGCACAAAATACGACTTGAAGCAATATAATAGAAGAATATTTATTGAAAAGAAGAAAATTATTTATTGCCTTACTTGAATTTTGAATGTAGAGTGACTGAGCAATATGAATTACTAACTCATTAAAAAAACTGAACAATGGAATAAATTGTGATTGGATTTTTTATTTTTAGGTTCACAATCACACCATAGTAAGACATGTTCCCATACACAAGATTCTTATCATACGCGCTGCTTACATGTAAAGCTTTGGCAACTACACTAACACCACTATTTTGTGTAACGGCGTGTGTGTCCCATTCTAGGGTTGAGAAGGTAAACTCATTCATTTCATAGCCCATGAAGGAAATCGCAGTTGTAGAAGGTATGAATGCTAACCAATTCAAGGTGTCACCATGACTGTCTTCAACCACTGTAACGTATAACCAATAAATGAAAGTGTGATTGTGTTCACAAAGTACTTGCTTCTCCGACCAACGGGGGTGCCGCTCCTTGATAATGGTCATGTACATATCCCTGTATGGGCAAACCACATCTGAGTTTTGCAGGACATATAAATGTGCTTTCATCAACTCGTCATGGGTTAACAACCTTATACTTCCTTTTTGTAAACCTTTGCCGCTAACTCTATCTGCATGGCGCAATTTTGGTACACCAACCGACTCCTCAACCTTAATGAATTCAGTACAGTATTCTATAGCCTCCTCATCACATACCTCTACACAATACTAGCATCCTGGTGATATTTATTTTTCAAATAAAACTTGAATATGATATGAATCTCCTTGCGAAGACTCACGGTTTGCGGAGTTAATATCTTTGATCTAGTGAAGGAATCTGCAAACCTGCACTATCTCACATGAAATTCAGGAGTCTAGCCCTTGAGGTACGCCTAACTTTGACTTGCTCTCTAATTATCCCTCATGATCAGATTACAAGGTTTATTGATACTTAACTAGCCCTCGGGGTTAAGCAACAATGGAATAACTCCCAAGCAAAGAGTACGAACTCAAAAAGGTTGTATTTTGATTGATAAAAATGGTTTGAAATTCGTCTAAAGGCCTCCCCTATTTATAGGGTTACAATCTTGCCTGAAACCCTAATCACAACTGGAAACTGAATTGACTTATGGCAGCTTTAAGAAGCTAAAACCATATCTAACTAAAATGCCTAAAATAAATGGCAATCTAAGGTAATCTTGTTGAATTCTTCAAGAAGTAACCTTGAAGAATATTACCTTATCTAATCTTACCAAATCTAATTCTAATCAGAATAAAACTGAATATACTAAACTCTAATGGACTGTATTTTCAAAATTCAGCTCTTCAAAGCCCACATGGCCGAACTATCAGTTCAATAAACCCAAAAATGAAATTATTTTACAATATTTTACATTGATCACACTACCTCATTAAAAAACTCAGTGGGAAAAAAGTATAGTGTTCTTCATGATGTCTTCAGTTTGTCGAAAATCTTGAATAATGAATCCAAGATGTCGATGGTGACTCCTTCTTAAATTCTTCATCATAAAGGCGATCGATCAAAGCATTTAAAGCAACATCCCTAAGCTTAGTCCTTGACCTAGTCATAGGTCCCGCTATGTCACTCAGAGCATCCCGGACATATCCTTTAAATGTTTCATCAAGTCGTGGAATGTCTTCATTTACGGTGGTAATCATCTTGGCATCTCCATCAAAATATCTTTATATACCTCTCGAAGGAATACATCCATCGAAGACCACATATCAACATTCCTTGTACAACGTGAACCAACAACTGCACCATGATGTCAAAGAAAGAATGAGGGAAATACATCTCTAACTCACACATCATGATTGCTATTTCCTCTTGAAGTTCTTCCAATTTTTATGCCTAATCTCCTTAAAACAAATTGCCTTGAAGAAGTGACATAGCCAGGTAATGCACTTTCGGACGTGAGTTGGCAAGATGGATCTGATCGCAACCCAGTAGAAATTCTTGAATAAAACAATGTGAGTCATGCGATTTCATATTTCCCAATCTCAATCCCTCATTGGATACTAGATTGCTAATCCTCAAAGAGTAGTTCATCAGGACAACCATACCTCTCAAGCTAGAACATATAAACTCTTTCTCATGCTTTGAAAGCGTGTAACAAGCAAAGGGCAAGTAAGTCTTTGATCCACGGGCCTCGGGTGCCAATTCAGGTGGAATTCCCATTTCAACCATATCTTTTCTACACTTCAAACCATCATTTGTCTTATCGGGGATATTCATCAAAGTACCAACCAAATTATTAGATATATTCTTTTCAATATGCATCACGTCCAAACAGTGTCAGACGTCAAGACTCTTCCAATACAGTAGTTCAAAAATGGATGACAACCTTAGGTTTCCTCTTCCTCTTTCCAAAGTCATCTAAACAATTATGCAACATGTTTGATATTGACGCACCTGTTAAAACAGGAGGAGGGGGCACCAACTCTACCTTCCCATCGAACTCAACCCTAATTTTCCTCCATGGATGAGTTGTTGGAAGCCATCTCCGCTGCCCAAGATACACTGTCTTACTTCTATGCCTCAACTGACAATAATCCATGCCTTTCAAATAAATAGGGCACGCTTTGTGACCTTTAACTGAATAGCCAAACAAGCTTCCATATGCAAGGAAGTCATTAACAGTGCAAAACAACATGGCTATATAGTCAAACTACTCATTCTGAAACCCATCATACATTGTCATTCCAAGATCCCACAATCTTTTTAGGTCATTCACCAACGGGGATAGTTACACATCGATATTGTTCCCTAGTTGATTAGGACCAGAGATCATTAGGGACAATATGATGTTCTTCCTTTTGATGCACAACCATGGGGGTAGTTTGTAAATCATCACCATCACTAACCATGAACTATGATTGCTGGTCATATTACCGAATGGGTTTATTCCGTCAGTGCACAAACCAAGCCAAAGTTACTTGGCTCGTTCCCAAATTCATAAAAGGCCATATATATCTACTTCAAATGATCACCATTGACGGAGGACTAATGACTGCACGATCAACCACTGTCTGATCAGCATGCCAGGTCATATTCTTTGCATCCTCGGGATCGTCAAACAATCTTCTCAATCTTCTCAATCGAGGAATAATAGGTAGATACCAAACAACCTTGACAAGAACCTTCTATGTCCGCCGATTACCACTATCTTCATCAACAACCACCTCCTTCAATTTGAACCTTGGGGCATTGCATTTGGGCATTGAATTGCATTTAAGTGATCACCCCTATACAGGATACAATCATTCTGACAAGAATGTCTCTTTCCATATTCCATGCCCATCGGACATAGTACCTTCTTCGCCTCATATACCATTTCTAGTATTCTATTCCCATCCGGAAGCATTTCTTTTGGCACTTTCAACAAACCTAAGAACCCAACATCACTATAGGAATACTTGGCTTTCACGTTCATCAACTGCAACTTAGCCTTCGGTACTGTCATTCCTTCAGAGCATCCATCATATAGAAGTGTTTCATTATGTCCTTGTAATTCCAAAAGTCTTTTAGGATATCAACTGTAGTTCTTGACAACCTAACTCATCCATCCTATCATCCATCTCGGCCCCTACTTCATTTACAATATGGTCATCCACGTTCTCCCCATGCCAAAACCAAATTTTATATGTTGGATCAAAACCATGTATGAATAAATCATCCTTCAAACCAATTACATCTTCATGAATAGAAGTGTTCCGACACTTCTTGCAAGGACAATACACATACGACAAATGCTCCTTGGTAGCATTCACGAATGCATACTTAATAAATTTAGCTACAAAAGATTGATACTCCACACTCGTTCAATCTTCATCAAAACAATGGGTTTTATCGATAGACATTCCTACATATTACAACAATAAGTACACAATTTTGTTTTACATTCTAGATATATATTAGAAAAAAATTAATCCAAACACTAACATTAATTCAATTCATGGATTCCTTAAATATATACCCATATATGTGTCGATATGTAAACCTTCATATATCATGCTCCGAAACATATATAAATATAACATCAATCCAATATATGCAATGCCTACATTCAATCAACACATAGTTAAACACATCTTATCAATTGAACTATAGCCTAGAACCAAATTTGAAGATGTAAATACAAATTGAGGAATGGAATACTTACTTCTTGAGTGTGGAGTTAATTAAATGATAACCAAACCATGTAGCCTTCCTTCAACAATGAGGAATTGGATTTTGTAGAACCATCTTCAAAGGGGATGAAAAATTAGGGATGTTTGATTGAAAATGGTCAAAGGACCAAATTAATAATGTACAAATCTCGACAAATGCAACATCACATTTTCTTGTCGATACATAATTAGTCAGACCGATTATAAGTGCGATGTCGGCAATCGCATAAATGACTGAAACTGAATGAAAGACACCTGATGCCGACGTCACACCAACGTCAGCCAATATATTTACTTCATTTTTGCATGACATTTTCCTTGGCTACCCTACAACCAAGGTAAAAAACCTATTATTTTCCTCAATTTTTATAACCGAGGTAATTAATATTTTTTACTTAAAAAACCAAGGTAAAAAGATTTTTTTACCTTTTTACCTCAGTTTTTTGGGCTAAGGCAAAAGGCCGAGGTAAAAAAGCCAAAGTAATAGGTATTGTTTCTTGTAGTGAGAACACCCCAAATTAAAATTTCATAATTGAGTGTATCTTGTAGAATAATTAATACTCATGAAAAAAGATATCAATTGTTCCAAAAATTAATAAGAACTAAATTTAACAGCGGAGTGTAGCGAGAAGACAATTAAAAACCATACTCAGTTATGGAAGGTACGACATCAATGCTTTTCATTCACCACAAAACCAATGGATGATAAGGGTGTCTCTCATAATAGTGGAGTGTCACTCGTTTCCAATGTTTTGCATGTTGGTAGTTGAAGTGATAACAATCCTATGTATGCCCAACTGTGTTACTTCAGAACTATTTATGATATTTGGGAGCTTGACTATTTGATTATGAGAGTCCCCATTTATAAATGTCATGGGTCAATATTAACAATGGGAAGAAAATCGAGGACTTAGGATTCACCCTCGTTGATAGAAGTCAGGTTGGTTGGAGGGAAGATCTTCACATTGGCGTTTCAAGTGCATCAAGTGTTTTACGTCAAAGATGTTGTCGACCATCGGTGGGAGATTGTGTTTGAGGGTGAAAGAGCTTTTGTTCAGGAATATGGAATGGAGGAAATTATAGGTTTTGATCAAGGTAATCTAATCAGTGGAATGGATGATGTTATTTTTCTTGAGGAGGATGATCAGAGTTTGTATTGTTTTGTTAGTCGAAATGACCACGGTGAAGATATTTGGTGGATGTTTGAGGTAAGGTCAACCATAATAGATGAAAGGGAACGAAGGTGTAAAAGGAAAGAAAAACAAAATGTAGTATGGATATTAAATAGGTTGGATAATGTGCTTGAAACATTTGGTCCTGAAGACACGTAAAACTTCCGAGTTTGGAAGTCTTTTTGCTGATATAGTTTTATTCATAATTGAATTTCTTGGATACTATTGTTCTTGTATTTGATAAAATTTGACAACAACATAGTCCCAATAGAAGTTTATTGTTATGGAATGCATTCATTTTTTTTAATAAAAAATCAAATCAATCTAGTTAAAACAAAGTTAGTCACTTTACCAAATTGAAAAATGACAAATATTTCAAATTATTAACACAATTAAAAATGGACACTATTCTAAATCATTTTGGAGATCACCCGTTGAAAGGGAGTGATGGTGGCGGAATCGAGATGTCGACTCGAGATGCCTCTTGTAGGAACATTGTCTTTTTTCCAACTTCCATAGCTTGTCCTTCTGTCTGAAGGCTCTTTTCAAACCCAATGGTAGCAGTCCTTGAACCCTTTGAAGCAGTCCAATGAGACGTCAAATCCACGTATTTTCTAAAGTATTTAACATCTCTTTTGTTATCATTTTGTGGGTAGATTTCTTGGTTTGGATAGCTTTGCATCATAAGAGGCTAAGATGACCATTTTCTGTTTTCATATCTAAGTCCTCCATTTTGTAACCTATTATGAGTCTAATGGATTTTTATCCTTTCGAGCATCTAGATTCTATTTTGTGAGCTTATTTGTAGATCACTCTTAAGCACTTTAGAGTAGTTTAATAAATTCAATTCATAAGGATTGTAGAAGACTAAAGGCTATGAGTCAAAATGTGGTAGAAGATAGAAGGGTTAAGGAAGGAAGAAAAAGAAGCAGATGAATCATGATCCAAGAGTTTGAAACGAGTTTGAGAAGACTGACCCTCCGAGGGTGGCACCGTTGGATTAGTCTTCTTGAGCGCTATATAATTGACCATAAGAATTCCATACTCGGATCAGCGGTTCACCCGTAGTGGTGCATACATGTTGAAGTAAAAAAGTCCAGTTGTGGGAGAGTCAAAGACTGGCACGGCCCGTGTAGATTTACATGGCCCGTGCTATGCCCATGCTTAAAAGATGAAGTCTAGGCTGCAGGCCGCGCAATCTTGCACGGTCTGCACACTCAGAAGATGGTAGACATGGCTCCAGTCTGCCGCATGCATGCTTTTGCACGGGCCACACGCTTAGAATTCCAGGGAATGTCTCCAGTCTACTGTCCACATGCTTTTTCATGGGACATGCGGCGCGGGCTATGCAAAAGCATGGGTTTTCCGTACATGGGCCTTAAGAGGCTCATTTATCTTCTTCTTCATAAGGTGCCTTTAGTCCCCCTTAGTTTTTGGTAGGGAGGAAGGAAGAGGAAAATTCTCTCTCTCTTTAGAGTTTTTTTTTCTTTTTCCTTCTTTTAGTTCTTAGATCCATGGCATTTGATTTAATGAATTCCATTGATTTAATAATAGTAGTAGAGTAGTTTATTTCTTGGGGTAATATTTGTATTTATGATTTAATGTTGACTTTGTGAGATTCTTATATTACCCTATCTTTATGTCCTACTAATATTTGTGATTGATTTGTGATTTACAATCTTGTAAGATTTATGTCATGTTATGATTTACGATGTATCTGTAGATTCATGCGTAGTATAATACTGTGCTAAGTTAAAATGCTATCTTGGGAGTGTCAGATTAGGGATATTGTAGGCTCAAGAGTACTGTGGAGATGAGTGCATCCATGCTACCTTAAGAGTACCAACCCGATCGTTAGACTCTGATTCTAATTGGCTAGTTGTGTCACTGATTCCATATTAGGGGCGCTAGACTAATCATCAACGAGGGGGAACCCTTGGCTCACCTCAATAGATAATTATGATAGTTTGTAGCGACTATGGTCATGGTACTCTAGAGTTATCACGAGATGCCAATTCCTTTGCCTATCTAGGCCTAGGGCTGGTGTCCATAGTGGAGTACTCATGACGCATTGTATCCTCACTCTCGTATCTAACAGTTGTGACCTATGCAAAACTTAGTTCCATTAAGTGGGTTTGCATTAGCATCGAGAGTGAGATGATGGGGAAAGAGGAGCAGATCCAATATGTCAATCGACACAAATTCCCTAATTATAGAGATAGTTAGGTGGCTCTTGAAAGGCATCTGAACCTTTGTGTGACAGACATTGGGAATTTCTGGCCACCTCCACACTATGTGACATAGGCATGAGATGGGTTTATATGTCTTACATGTAATAAAATCTAGGAACAAAGTCATCAATCAGTCATGTTATGCAAATACCCTTAGGACTAGTTAATTATACTTTTTACTCTCTTTGCTTGCATGCTCTATAGTTCTTAGACACAAACCTCCCAATTATCTATTCCCAAGCACTAGCTATTCCCAATCGGAGTGATGCCCGATTGTGGGTTGTGTAAAGCTAACTTTTGACTTTTAGTATCTCTGTGGATGACCCCAGACTTTCCACTAGCTACTCTATAGTAGCTAGTAGTGAGTACGACGAAAACATTTACAAATTTTATCTTTGAAACGTTTCCAAGGGTAAATTTATAAAAAGAACGACTCTGTGGGCACAGGTCATAGTTATTCTTTGAATCTATAAACATTTAGGCTACACAAACACTACTAGAAACCCCCCTCCCCTTTAGTAGAGATTTGTAGCATCTATTTTAAAAATAGCTGTTGTGTAACTGAGTACCAGCTATTAATTTTTTTAGCAGTTATTATTTAATAAGCGCTTGTTTTAAAAATTGTTTAACAACTAATTATTGATGAACTGTTTCTAGAGTGAGGTATTGAAGTGTTGGTGGGAAATCATAGAAGCTATTATCTAAAAACCGCTACTATACGGGTAATCATAGCAGCTGTTATTTGAAAATAGCTATTGTTTTTAAATTTCAAGCAGTAATTTTTTGATAATCGCTTCTAGAGGGAAGTATTTTTGGACTGGCGGGAAATCATAGCAGGTATATCCTAAAAAGCGCTACTACATTAATTTTGGCGGGAAAACATAGCACCCGTTATTATAAAATAGCTGCTTCATGCACTAGCATTAAATGCTTGATGTGATACATAACTACATTTAGTAGCGGTTTTTATAATAATAGCTGCTACGAACACATATAAAAACCTTCAATATGGGCGAAAATTGAAGAATATTTTACATTTATGAGACTTTCCTACCATTCTTCGTTACTATAGAGATGTTGAATCCGACATTTAATGCCATGTACTAGGAGTATTAAGAGGTAAAAAATCATTACTCCATTTAGGCATGTATTTGAATTGGAAAAAATGAATTTAAGTAGGTATAGGTCACAACCTTTTGAACATTGTAGTACGTACTTTTGGAAAACGTAAATAGGTGCTAAAGTGTTAGAAAATCTAACATGTTTGAAAGGAAAATTGGTCTCGGCCATGCATTATTAACAAATGAAAAATAATTTAAGTAGTAATAGGTCACAACTTTTTGAGCATTGTAGTATCTATTTTTGAGTAAACGTAAATAGCTGCTTCGGCGTTTGAAAATATTCTTGGTTTCAAAAGAACATTGATCTTGGCCATGCATAAAAATGAATTTAAGTAGTAATAGGTCATAACCTTGACGTTGTAGCAGCTATTTATTTTATAAACGTAAATATCTGCTTCGGTGTTAGAAAATCTTCTTTGTTTCAAAAGGACGCTGGTCATGGCCATGCTTGAAAAATAATTTAAGAATTAATAGGTAACAACCTTGAGACATTGTAGCAGCTATTTTTGTGTAGACGTAAATAGCTGTTGCAGTGTTAGAAAATATTACATGTTTCAAAATGACGTTGGTCTCGGCTATGCATAAAAAAGAATTTAAGTAATAATAAAAATATCATGTGAGTTATTATTAAATATATCTTCAATTAGGGAGTATATAATTTTAGTTAAACTTATCAAAAATTTTAAAAATATAATTACAATTTAATTTTTCTTCAGTAATTAATTATTTATTAATTTCATGAATTAGGATACGGTGCTCGGTTGATTTTATGACTAGTCTTGAATTGAGTGAAGAATGTAGAAAAATTAAATTACAGACGATTGCGTGTTAAAAATTTGGGCTACAATGTGTGAACGGAAACGCCCCTATCATATTTAATAATAAATACGTCATAGTCCAAAAATGTGTGATGACGTTATCCTTCTTTCAAAAATACATGATTTTTGTTATTCTTGCATAAATATAGGAATATAAAATAAATATTTTTTTGTGTGATATGTTGAAAAGCGCTAGTATATGTTCTAGAGTAAGTTATAGTTGATTACTTAGAAGTAAAGAAAGTGAAATAAAAAAATGATTACAGATATTATTTTGAGCCCGATTGTTGATAAATATTCCGTTACAAACTTGGAAAATACAATGGGGATGCATAGGGTAGCAACACGTTCGATCGGATTTGAATTTGAGATACGAGTAATGTTTTTTACTTTTTGCACTTTGGTCCCTCCAAGAAAGTTGGAGTTGTCGAATCACAAAATCGACTACACCAAAATGCACTTCAATATTATACGGTTGCAAATTTGCAGTTTGGTCACGTATGGATGAACAAAAAGGCCTCTAAAGTCAACATTGATTATGGATGAACAAAAAGGCCTCCAAAGTCAACATTGTTTATTTTTACACAACCTTGAAAAATTATACTATGACCCAACATTGTATTGCCCTATTATTCATTGCTCCAAAATACATGATTTTAGTTATTATTGCATAAATATAGAAATATAAAATAATTATTTTTTTGGAAGAAATGATGAAAAAGTGCTAGTACATGCTCTAGAGTAACTTAGAGTTGATTACTTAAAAGTAAAGAAGGGGAAATAAAAAAGGATTACATATGTGTTCTTGATCCCGATTGTTGATAAATACTATGTTACGAACTTGGAAAATACAATGGGGGTGTATAGGGTAGCATCACGTTCGAACGGATTTGAATTTTGAGATACAAGTAAAGTTTTTTACTTTTTGCACTTTGGTCCCTCCAAGAAAGTTGAACTTGTCGAATCACAAAATTGGCGACACCAAAATGCAATTCAATATCATACATTTGCAAATTTCTAATTGGGGTATGTATGGATGAACGAAATAGCCTCTAAATTCAACAGCAATTAGTTCTACACAATCTTGAAATATTACACTATAACCCAAAATTATATTACCCTATTATTCATTGTTCAGAAATAAATATTTTTATTATTATTTTAAGAGACATACTCTTATAATAATATGTTATCATCTTCAATTTAGAAATAAAAGGCCGTAATTTTTGTTTGGTTGATAGTTGAACTAAATGTTATTATATACATAGTGATCCAATTTATAATAACATGTCAATGAACATGGGTTTAGGGCTGAAAATCCCATTTCCAAACTATTCAGCCCAGAAGATACTTAAAAACCTATTCCAATATACTGGTTTTAAACCCATTTTCTCACTTTTCTTCGCCGCCACCTTAGTACTCTATTCTTCTTCTTCATCTGAAACGTTGCTCATCACAACCCACTCCCAGGTCCAGAACCACCTCACTATTGCTCACTCACTGTTTCATCACCGCCGGTCACCGTCTCATCACCGCCACACCACCTACGCCTCACCACTGCTACCACCGGTCTCCGCCTGATCACCTCACCATCGGTCAGCGGCAAGGCCAGCGCTCTCAGCGACTCTGTCACCGTCAGCCGTGAGAATCTCTGTCATCTCCGACTCCAACTTCTCCAAGAGCTGATGATAAACCCTAGCTCATTTTCGTTGATTAAAATGCGATGTTTTATGGATTTGGTGTTGAATACAGACCATATTTTGCTTAGATTGGGCCTTAAATGTATATCTTACTGTTTGAGTGTGATATGCTGCTCACACTTGGCCAAGATTTCCCTGATGGAAATTTGGCTGAACTTCAGAAGAAGGGCGATGCTGCAAAAAACCAATTGAAGAAGGTTAGTTAATTATTAGTTTTTATCTTTTTAGAGCATGTGCAGTGGGTTTTTTAAAAATTTAAAAATTGCGCTAAAAATCAACATTCACAGTAGTGAGTTTTAAGTCGGTTTCTTGTTAAAAAATCGGCCTATAATTTTTAACTAGGGAACCGGTTAAGAAACTGGTTCCGTAAGAATGTCAGAGGCAATGCGCAGAGGAGGGGGCCGCCCTGTGCGGCCCAATTTTTTTACCTAGTGGGACACGTGTCGCCCATGCATTGGGTCACATGTCCCACTTGCAGAATTTCTTCTTTTTAAAATTTGAATTCGTTGACACGTGGCACATTCCAGTTGAGTCACGTGTCCAACGGATATAAAAATTTCAGACTCTCAGTTTGAAAAAATGAGTGGGACGCGTGTCCCACTTACATGGTTACACGTGTCCCACTCAACGGAAAAAATTGCTGCCGTTTTGAAATGGGACACGTGTCTCCATATGGTTGGGACACGTGTCCCAACGGCTATTTTTTAAAAAAAAATTGCAAATTTTTGAAAAAATAAAAAAATCAAAATTTTGAATTTTGCTGAAAATTTTTCAACGGACATAAATTTTTTTTACCTATAAATAGAGGCATTCCACTCAATTTAATCACATCACTTCCAATTCCAACACTCACTTGTACCGTGTCTTCTCGTTTTAATTGGCCTTTCTAATGTCATTTTTGTAATATTTTTTTATAAAATCAATATATCTTTTTATAAAATTATAGATACAAAATATTGAACAACTTATTAACAAAAAAAAAGATATTTAAATTACTATTATAAAACACGAAATTTATAAATTAAAGAAAAATGAATTATTTAATACTTTTTAAATGAAACGAAATTCTATGAATAAAAATTATAATGTATTATTAAATTTCACTTTCAACTTATTTTGGGTGAACAAATTAAATTAAATTAAATGTTAATGGTAAAATAAATGAGTAGGATAGAGAAAATCAAGTGGGGTCAATGAATAGTCAAAAGTGGTTTCTTACCATTGTGGGGATAAAAATGTGTGGTTTCTTAAGTGGTTTTTTAAAGTGAGATGGAAGAGAGAGAATGAGAAAAATAATATATTTAATTGGTAAGAAACCGGTTTCTACAATTGCATGTGCTTTTAGGTTCTATGAATGATTGAATAATATAACATTTAACACATACTTTCTTACAGGTGCAATCACCAACTACAGAACATGAATATTTGTTCTCCTCGACGGATACTCCATGGGAGAGTTGAACCATCTACTAATAATGTCGTCTCTGAATAATTCTATGACAGGTGCTGAATCATTTTATATTCTCTTGTTTCATTCCCGTAATTACGAAAATGAAGCAAAATATTAACTCGGATCCGTCGTATTTATGCATTCAGGTTTCATATCAAGCTTCAGACTGCTGGAATAATCACGGAAACTTTTGGGATGGCCAATCTTCTCCCAAGACCCTTTAGCGGATGGGCGTTGGACTTTGCTGCTCCGCCTAGTTGAGACGCCACCGGCGCTTAGGTTTCTAGATCTGTTCTGTTCCTTTCGTTTTTGCATTTCTTTGTTATAGTCCTTCAGTTCCTTGTGTTCATTTCCTTATACTGACTTTAACAAATTGTTGTTTGGTCTGCTTTGCTGAAAACTAGCGCTTGAATGGAAGGATGTTTGTAGGGAATTCTCTGGAGGTGTTGGGGTTCTTTATCTTCTGGTTGCGTTGGACTTAGCTTCTGCATTTGATGTGAAGGAGCTCCTTGATCTGTTTCGAACTGTTGCTGAGTATGAGCAAATGCTTGAACAATTTAGCGTAATAGTTCTAGTAGCTATTGCAGGATTTAGCATAATTTTGTAGAGTTATGTTTTCTTCATGTAACTACAATTGAGAATACAATTGATTGTGTTATTTTTTTCTATTAATGAAGGAATTTTGTTTATTTTAATCAGTTATAGAGAAACACAAAAGTAGAGCACTAATTTTTATTTATTTGTTTATCTAGAATTACAAATTTTGTATAGCACATTTAAAAAAATAGTTGCAATATGTAGCAACTATTTATTTAAAAATAGCTTTTTAGTCATGTGTAGAGCCTCTTAATACAATAGTTGCTAAGTCAATTAATGTTTTAACGAACACTTAGACACTTAAGTTAGCAAATCGAGAAATAGCTGCTACATGGAAAAAAATAGATGTCATGCAAAGCAACGGTTAAATATACCGCTCCTAAAAAAACCTGCTTTGTGTTGAAAATATTACAAAATAGCTGCTATGTTAAATTAACGTAGGAGCGCCCACTTAGGCACCAAGTGGTAAAATTTTAAAAAAATAGCTGCTACGAGGCCAAAAAAAAGCTGCTAAAGAGGGGGTTTTCTAGTAGTGAAACTAAAGTAAAAATATATATTATATAACTGTAAAATACATCAACAAAGATAATATATCTAAGCTTCGTCAATTGTCAGCCCCTTGCCTGTCTCCATACCGGGTATTAGCTTATGGAACCATTTATGCTCGAACAACACCCACTTCTTCTTTTGGAAGTATTTTCAAAGTACTTCAGGGGATTTTCCTCCACATTCAATGTAATCCTATACTTTCTTCAATATATGGGTAATCAATATCTAGTATAGGAGACTCTTTACCACCTTCCTCGAAGTGGTAACCCACAACATGTGCCTAAAATCATTGCTCAGGGGTTGATCTTCCTACCTTCTATTATATAATAGAACAACATAAAAGTGGTATAGGTAGGCTCTGTGATATGTTCGGAAGTGGGAACTAAACTCCTAGCTATAATTTCATAGACAATACATTGGTCTATGGTTAAATGAGTGAGACAAAATGTCTCCGGCTTGCCTGAATCCACCGTATTACGTTAAAAATACCTCACACTACATTTGATGGTATTAACGAAAGGTAACCAACATGTAGAGGCCATTCCCCCTGTGGTATATATCATCGAATGGACCTTTTACATCTTTTGAATACATATGTTCCGGATCCTATATGGGCATTCTAACAATTCATTCAAAGTCCATAGGCTAATGGTGATGTCAAAACCCCTAACCCTAGTCTAGTAATCCCCATTCGCAACCTCGTGTAAGTTATAGTATAATTGACATACCTCATTGAAATCTAATGGTTCATTACATGATATCAAATTCTGTACATGTTGGTCCTCAAATATTTGTAAAGGGACTGCTAATCCTATCCCTAGATACTCATTAACAATCACTACAATAGACAACACCTATTGCCTTAGTTTTTCAGTGCTTTTTACCTCGGTTTTCAGCCCCTGAAGAACCAAGGTAAATGTGGGTGTAGTAAAAAACATACTTTTTACCTCGGTTCAAAACCAAGGTAAAAAGTCCCCTTTACCTCAATTTCGGGACCGATGTCAACATGAATTGAGATTGACATCACACCCTGGCAGAAGGACGACATTATCATAACCCTGCTGTGAGTTCGTTTATTACGACATCGATGTTATGAACCTTACAATGTCGATGAAAGGACTGTAGCATCCGATGGTAGAGGAAGTGCATCAAATTCACACTAGATGATATCGTTCATAAGACAAGCAGTGTCAGAGTAGCTAAGAAGCGATATCGCAAATAGTGAGGGACCCACATCATGTCCCTCGTGATGTGGATAGCTGAAAAAATGATGTTGTTTTGTTAGTTCGACGTTACAAAAATAAATAAATGTCGGTCTATGCAACGTCGCTAGTATGTCGTTTTGAAGGTAGTTAATTCGACGTTGCAGTTTTATCGGTTAGCTCTCATTTCTTGTAAAATATGATAAAAACAAATATTCGATGATGCAAACAATCGGTCTTCGATAGCCGTTACATGTTATAAATAATGTGATAAACCTCATAATGGTTTAACATCATACAACACTCAATTACTGTTCAATTATGGTGGGAATCATTAATTGAAATGTTCATTTAAACCAACAACATTATGACATACTAGTATATTACAAAGAAATGTAAAAATATATTAAAATACATAAGGTTGTTATAAAATTGAAACAATATTTGCATTTAACCTCTATTTTCTACCTTGTACGACATTCATATTTCTAGGGTGACCGGTGGGAAGCCAACTACGTCCATCTGATATGGTAGAATCCACTGATCACTCCATTTGATCATATTACAACCAATTCACAGGAAACAAAAATTATGTTACAATTGAGGTGTACCCAAAAATACACGTAATACATTCATATGCAGACGACATTATTCGCAATATGGAAATGGTAATTTATCAGTATCCAAGTGACATCGGACTCATAAATACCGAGGTCGTAGAGACCAATTTAAAATTGAATTCAAATATTCATGGATAATAATGTGAAACTCAACAATTCCTCACCTGTGCAATGTCAATTCTGACTCGGTATTGTATTATACTAAGCGATTAGTGACCGATGTCACACATTCATATTGTGTTCATCCAAAGCTAAGTTATTTGTCTCACTATTTACAAACATGTCATCTTATTGGTAACCAACACAACATACATTATATAAACAGTGATTCACCCTTCATGAAATTATTTGATCTACCATTAATGAGGAAAAAAAATATAGAAGGTATAGATTGTAACAAATTTGCTAAAGGAACTTGTAAAAGATGGAAAAGTACCTCAATAAATTTGAAAATATAGTTGCTCCATTCCTTGGATACTTGTTGATGATTGGAGGAATCCATTTGAATGAGCCCTTTCATTATAGTGTGAATGGATAAGGTAAGTTTGTGGGATATGTATTGGAAATTGAAATGAGTGTTAGTGGTGATAGTTATTGAAATATAAAATAAGTTTGGGGGGAAATTTTATTTCTAAATTTTATCTAAATATTTTGGTTCCCGCTAGAAATTTGAGAAAGATTGATATTGCTAGAAATTCGGTATATCTATCATTCCATGCAACATGTTAGTGGACCGAATATGTGGCCACAGTGTAATATTTAAAATTTGACGTAAAAATCTCCTTTTAGAGGTTTCAGGCCTTTCTGTCTACCCATTTATGCCCAAATTGGGACAACATTGTCGTCAAAATATGAATAAAATAATGCTATATCCAATTCTTCATTTCGACATCTTCCATGGTCTTGAAGGGACCTATGTGTAAAAATAAAAAGACAATATGTGGTCTCAAACTCGATTCCCGATTGTCCCGAAAAGAAATAGTGGCATATATATATAGTTGAACTTATAATAACCAATAGTAATAAAAAATCTGGTCTTATGTGTGTGTATGTATATATATAGGGAGACTTCCACAAGATCATACGACCTTCAAGATCCTGTACTTTTAGTAATTATCTACAATTTACTCCAGATCACGTATTGGCGCTTTGTAAAAATTGAAGGAAAAAACTTTATTTCCATTTTAAATAAATAAAAAAACCTAGGATATGAAATTTCATGTGATTCTATATATTTGGCAGAAATGTTCGTTCCCATAAAGCTTATTTAGACAAAATTTAGAAATAAAATTTCCCCCCTGATAATTAGACAAAATTTCCCCCCAGATATGTATTGGAAATTGAAATGAGTGTTAGTGGTGATAGTTATTGAAATATAAAATAAGTTTGGGGGGAAATTTTATTTCTAAATTTTGTCTAAATATTTTATTTCAATTGAATACTATAAAAAACCCAGATAATTACCCAGGTTCACGTGCCTTTAAGACAGTACGCATAATTTCCATATAAACTATTTGTCATTTTGTTCAAGTGAATGTCTCTTAAATCACAGTGACCACCACGAAAGTTTGGGCCATAGTGTAATTTCCCCACCGTGTCATAATGCCTTGTCTGTGAATAATTTGGGCCCATTCTGGTGACTGGTTCATGGCCAAATTCGAATATGGTGGTCGTGACAATGTGAATTACATAAGCGTATATCCAATTTTTCATTTTGACATCTCCTAGTTTCTTGGAGGGATCTAAGTGCAAAATAAAAAAGACAAATGTGTGGTCCCAAACTCGATTCCCAATCGTCCCAAAAAGAAGCAGAGTCATCCATATATATAGTTGAACTTATAATAATCGATAGTAAATAAAAAAGTGGTCTTATACACACACACACACACACACACACACACACACACACACACACACACACACACACACACACATATATATATATATATATATATATATATATATTTCCCATAGACTTCCACAAGATTATACGACCTTCAAGATCAAATACTTTATGTAATCATCTACAATTTACTGTAGACCACGTAGTGAAGCTTTGTAAAAATTGAAGGAAGAAATTTTATTTCCATTATAAATATAAAAAAAACTAGAATATGAAATTTCATGTGATTCTATATATTCGGAAGAAATGTTCGTTTCCATAAAGCTTATCGCTACAGTATTAATTGAATACTATAAAAAACCCCATAAGATTACCCAGGTTCGCGTGCCTTTAAGACAGTACGCATAATTTTCATATGAATCATTTGTCGTTTTGTTCGGGTGTATGTCTCTTAACACACAGTAATAACCATGGAAGTTTTGGCCATAGTGTAATTTCCCCACCATTTCGTAATACCCTGTCTATGAATAATTTAGGCCCATTCTGGTGACTGGTTTATGGTCAAATTCAAACATGGTGGTCGTGACAGTGTGAATTACATAAGTGTATATCCAAGTTTGCATTTCGACATCTCTCAGTTTCTTGGAGGGACCTAAGTGCAAAAATAAAAAAGACAAATGTGTGGTCCAAAACTCGATTCCCAATCGTCCCAAAAAGAAGCAGAGTCATCCATATATATAGTTGAACTTATAATAACCGATAGTAAATAAAAAAGTGGTCTTATATATATATATATATATATATATATATATATATATATATATATATATTTCCCATAGACTTCCACAAGATCATACGACCTTCAAGATCCAAACATTAAGTAATCATCTACAATTTACTGTAGACAACGTACTGACGCTTTGTAAAAATTGAAGGAAGAAATTTTATTTCCATTATAAAAAAAACTAGATTATGAAATTTCATGTGATTCTATATATTTGGTAGAAATGTTCGTTTCCATAAAACCTATCATTAAAGTATTAATTGAATACTATAAAAAACCAAGAAAATTATCCAGGTTCGTGCGCCTTTAAGACAGTACGCATAATTTCCATATGAACCATTTGTCGTTTTGTTCGGGTGAATGTCTCTTAACACACAGTAACAACCATGGAAGTTTGGGCTGTAGTGTAATTTCCCCACTATTTCGTAGTGCCTTGTCTATGAATAATCTGGGCCCATTCTGGTGACTGGTTCATGGCCAAATTCGAACATGGTGGTCGTGACAGTGTGAATTACATAAGTGTATATCCAATTTTGCATTTCGAAATCTCCCAGTTTCTTGGAGGGACCCAAGTGCAAAAGTAAAAAATACAAATGTGTGGTCCCAAACTCGATTCCCGATTGTCCCGAAAAGAAGCAATGTCATATATATACATAGTTGAACTTATAATAACCGATAGTAATAAAGAAACTGGTTGTGTGTATATATATATATATCCCCATAGACTTCTACAAGATTATACGATCGTCAATATCTAGTATTTTTAAGTAATCATCTATAATTTAATCCAGACCATGTACTGGCGCTTTGTAAAAATTGAAGGAAGGAATTTTATTTCCATTATAAATAAAAAATCTAGAATATGAAATTTTATGTGATTCTATATGTTTGGCGGAAATGTTCGTTCCCATAAAGCTTATCGCTACAGTCTTAATTGAATACTATAAAAACTAGAAGATTACCCAGGTTCCCGTGCCTTTAAGACAATATGCATAATTTCCATATGAACCATTTGTTGTTTTGTTCATGTGAATGTCTCAACACCCAGTTACAACCATAGAAGTTTGGGTTGTAGTGTAATTTTCCCACCATTTCGTAATGCCTTGTCCGTGAATAATTTGGTCCCGTTATGGTGACTGGTTCATGTCCAAATTCGAACATAGTGGTCAAAATTTGATGGACGTAATTTTATTACTTTTATATTTCATAAGAAACGTAGAGTATGCAATTTGGGCTATTCAGCTCACAATCCATTAATGTGACATTGATCTAGCGTCAGTTTTGAATCAGTGACGAAGACCTTGAAGCGACATCGGAGTGATGGTGCTTTTCGTTCACCAATGACTAAGGCCGTAGTTATTTTTGGATTGGGCTGCTCATGTAAAATGGCCCAGTGTTTATTATGAACGATATTGGGTTGGACTCAGTTCTATCTTGTATAGAGCGACTGTTATCGCAATATCGCTGAATATCGATTCGATATATACGTACGTCCAGGCCCAATCCAAAAATTGTTTGGTTCTTCAGTTGGGCCCAAACTACGATCCGGAACTTTGCGCTACATCCCCTGTCTTATTCTTCCTATGCGACGCATCCTTTGACATCGCACAAAATGGCAGCGTTTCACTACCCGGACACCCTACCCATTCGCATTCCCAACCGACAACATCACACCAAAACCCCCCACCTAAAAAAATGGTCGGAAAACATTCAAGTCCCAATAGAATCGGTTGTTCACTCATCCCAGTAGCACCAAAACCAATATTCAGTTGCTTTGGATGTAGTACATTGATGGATTTCTCCATAGAGGAAGAGCAATAAACCCTAATAAGGTAAGAAGTTTTGGATAAAGTTTGATGATGGTTTTTCAGGTTTCATATACTTCTTTTGTTTCCCATTGCTTGGTTATTCAATCGTGGCATGTTAGTTGTTTACTTTGTGATATTTTAGTTGATATTATAGGTGTTTTAGGACCATTCGTGTTCTAGTTGCTAACTGTTTCAGCTTAGTCGATTGAACAATGAAGTTGCACAATCAAACATATAAATATGCAACTTCGTATATTTCACATCGATCTAGACAAAGTGTTAGGGACATGTATCTAAACTCGGCTAAAAAATATGAACATCATTGAGTTCTTGACCGTTGCATTGACAGTTCTATGTCCCTTTGATCAGATGGCTCAAATAAAGTAGACAACCAGGAGGAAAAGGGAAGACACCACGGGGAGAGGTCTATCGTGCACGAAGAAGGAGAAGACAATGGCTACCCCTCAATCGCCAACATGGGATAAAATACGCTTTGTCAAGGAAGAGGTAGAGAAGCATTTTGAAAAGATCCAGGGTCGATGGATAAAAGAGGTTAGGGTGATGAAGCTCGAGGATATGGAATGAATACACCTCAATATTTTCCTTGAAACCTTCAAACCATTAGGAATAAAAGGTTTGATATGCTTGGATAAACTGACACACAATACGGAGGTCAAGGAATTCTATGCCAATTTCACTAGGGAATCGAAGACTACAAGACAAGAGTGAATGTGATTAGGTGCACAGAGTTCATCAATCAGGTGATTGGGTGCACAATTGGTGGGGAGGATCAGCCGGAGCTTGAGCCTCTACAGGTGTATTGTCGGGACAATTGGCCTTGACCGGTTGATGAGAATGACCCATCCGGGGCACTTAACCCCAACCGAATGGTGGAGAAGTACTTCAAAAATAAAGTGGGGAATAGACTCATCCCATAAAGCAGATCGAGCTTGGTGTCCTCAACCTTCAGGAGATAATGATGTTCAATATAATTGTACAAGTACTTATCCCAGTCGGACATCCTACAGAGTGCACGATCAACAGGACCGTTATGCTCCATTACCTTACGAAAAAGAAGGTAGTTGACCTTGGGTACACCATAATCCAGGAGATGCACAAGTGGGCCTCACCGCCATTCTAGAGAAGAAGAAGGTTCCCATCAAATCAAAAGCGAAGATCCAGCCTAAGTACTATGATGCAAATTACTTCAGGCTAAAGCATTGGGTTTGGTAGGCGGGGACGTGGATTGATCACAATGTCCCTATAGGGGATATGTATGTACCTCCCACACCCGGTCCCGAGTTGACTCCATCAGCTTCCCTAGCTATTGACGTTCACCCCACCACTATTCCCGCCCCCCTGACGGGTAACAAAATTTTTAGTTTATTTTGGTTTATTCTAAATTAGCATTAATTAAAATTTTAACATTTTCATTTTATATTATGTAACAAATTTCTTATCCCACATGACCTAAATAGAAAGCATGGGCCATTCTTCGAAAGGACATGACCGAGACCAAGGCCATGGAGCTGCACATAGAACACATTGTGTGTAATCTTAAGGAAGAATTGGGGATGCTGAAGTCTATGATTGCCGATGCGATCAATGAACCTCCGGGAGATGAAGTGCCTGAGGATCATGGGCCTAGGGTTGACGAGGATGGGCTGGATACCACAGATGATGAAAGAGGGTCAAGCACCGGCATTAGCGAGTCTTCCACCAAAGAGTCGAACACTAATTTTCAATAAAATGGAAGTAGTTTGTCAACAGATGATGCTATCCCACCCGTGTGCACCATCCCATTGATTTCCATAGATCATATGTTTGTGTGTTGTAGAACATGAAGAATATTTGTTTGGATTTTATTAGGATTCTATGTCTTCTGTTTGATTTTCACTTTGCTAGGATGTTACATGGGGTATGTAGGATTATGTGTTTTGGATATATATATATATACGTATGTACGTACCTAGCTTTTCTCATACAGATGTAACTCGATGAGATTTGAGGCTATCTATGGTGAACGTGGAATGAAACCGTTAGATGGTATATTCCAAGTTCTGGCTGTATTAGTTGAGTATCCTTAATTTATTAGGTATGATAGATATCTACGACTTCGTGCTCTATTCGCACAGTGTTATTTTTCTTTAACCGACATAACACCGATTCAGGTGTGACATCGCATAAATTAATTTATTTGAAAGGATTTTAGACACGGGTTTGGACCGCCGAGCATGTGTGACTTCGCCAAGTGAAAATATTGACGTCACTGTTTACGTCAGATTAAAGTCGGTCACATCAAACTGAAGACGCGAAGTCGATCTTATCGTCGGTCACAACTAAATTCTTGAATTGACACCGGGCAGATGTATCCAATCCATCTTTCTTTTGATTATGGGTAAAAAACATGTACCTACAAAATGCCATTTTTTAATGTAGTTGTGAAGTAATTGGAATAGTGAATTTCAATTAAAATTATAGAAATCACTCACAAGGTGTAGATGGACATGATAGTTTGATTAACTTGCTCAAATCTCCATAGGTCTTCAAAATCACTCCAAAAATGCTATGATTTCATGTTTGCATTCGAAAACATGTTCATTGCTTAAGAATGTGTAGAGTTTCGATCATGCGGTTGAAGCCAATTATACAGCACCCGTATAAAGTGTGGTGAGTCTCGAATAACTTTTTCTCTTGCAATTGGAGGTCTAACATTTATGGGTGTTGTGGGGACCAATTTATGTGTTTCTTTGACCAGTCTTGGTGTTGTTTTCACCGGTTTAGGTGAAGCAAGCCTTGTTTCCTTCAAGTGTCGATCTATTACAAGATTAGCGTATATAAGTCAACGAGGCCAAAGAAGAAACATTCCCCCGTATAGGACCAACTTTCCTATTTTCCCGTCTGTGATTTACAAAGGGGAATGTAACACCAACGGATCCTCCAATGAAACCCTAAAATACCCTATGCAATAGGTACAAAGTGATGGTGTTTTATCATCTCGTGAAAGACTCCATTCACTACGTGGAGTGGGTCTACCACCTATGCCTTGATCAATTTATAACTGACATGGGAGTGATTTCTACATTCCCACCAATATATATGTTGATTTAGAAACTTAATTAGTGGTTTATGGTGTAATGATATGATCCCCATGATGGAGGGGTCCAATCAGGCGTCAAATTGTTTACGTTGTCCAGAAGAACAAGCCTGTTATGTTGGATCAATTTACGAACGGGGATGTCTTTCTGCTCAATTCGTTTGTCTTGAAGAATTTCTTGTTTTGCAGGGTGTGGGAATTTGATCACACTCTTATTGAAGATGGTCAAGGGGTTCACTATTGTCGGGGAGGAAAAAAGTCCAAAGTATTTTGACAAAACTTACTTTGAGAAGAAGAATTGGGTGCTTTGTGATCACAAGTGGTTTCATAAGACAATGAAAGCTTCTGAGGCTAGTAAAAAGCCACAAATTGAGGAAGGTTAGTGACATTTACGTTTAAAAAATTGTTCATATTCTGTCATTATTTTACTTACATTGATTATTCGACACTAAAATTTGTAGTTACCAAAGAAGCTTATATGAAAGGTGGTGTTTATGTAGCCCAATGGTTAAAAGGCTGATAGCCACTGGGCCTAGCCCAATCTCATCCCATAACGAGATGAAGCCATTTTCGCCTAAGAGGCAGATCAACTAAGAGTGAGACTTCTAGTCATGCTGAAGAACGTGGGCTGAGAAATACGGAACGAACAACAAACATGAAGCCATGAATACAGAATGTGGTGATTGTGGTGTGACCCACGATCTCAATTCCTAAAAACAAGGAATCAAAACAACATCAGCCTATAAATACAACAAGCTTGAGGGGAGCTGCCAAAAGCATGAATATCCTAAGAAATTCTAGTTCTTAAAGAGAAAAACTGATTTGATTGTCGGAGCTTTTCTCCTAGAATCACTTCCAGGATTCGTTTAGCAGGGGAACAGATTCACGGAGTGAACATCAAGGGGTTGCCTCACCAGACCACCACATTATTTGGCACCGTCTGTGGAGAAGGAAAATTTTTCTTTTGAAAATCCCTCTGGTAAACAATGGTGTTCATCAGAAGGGAGAAGAGTCACAATTACCAGACACGGGAACAAACACTTGGACGCAATAGAAGCATGCATCCTACCCAGGATCAGGATTACATCCCCAGTAGAGAAAAAGAGCGTAGTAAAGAGGAAACTGAAGAGGAAGAAGAGGAAGTAGAATCCCTTAACATGAACCCAGATAAAGAAAGAAGGGCGTTCGTAGCATTCTTCGATACAAACAGGGAAAATTTGTTCAACCAGTTTCTGAGACACTCAAACCAAACCCTCCAAAATTTGAAAAAGGAGTAAGTTAGGAGTGTGAGAATCTCAAGTACGAAGAAGAATTCGGGACATCATTGCAGAAGTTGATGCAGAAAAATCACCCCTAGCGCCATACCTATAGGATTTCAAGATGCCAAAATATTTCAAACGTCCTTTACATGTTAATATCTACGATAGAATCACAGACCCAAAAGAGTTCCTACACTCATACATAAATAACATGAGATATCATGTTGCGAGCATAGAATTAGTGTGCAAAGCGTTTCCCCATCTTCTTGTCAAGGTTAGTGATTACATGGTACGAGGATATTTCAAATGGAAGTATCAGGTTTTGGGCGCAATTGTCGAATCTATTTCTGGGTCATTTCTGTCAACAGCAGAGATTCACAAAAATGATTGTAAATCTTAATAACATATCCCAACGAAGTGATAAAATTTTTGCCGAGTATCACAATAGTTTCGTCACAAAAAATTTTCATGTGTGCGACTTGTCATTCCAATCATCATTGAAAGCATTCACAGGAGGCATGCATTCAGGAGAGTTCTAGAAAGAACTGACAAAGAACATGCCCAAAAACTCAGGAGAGCTACAAAAAATGGTTGAGCAGCATGTGTGAATGAAAGAGGCAAACAACTGTAAGATAGAGTGGGAACGAGGCAAAAAGTGAACGTTAGAGGATCCGCAAAAAGGGTTTATGAAGAAAGGTAGGTGAAATACCCCTTTCAAAGGAAGAGAACCAAGGTCACAAGGCGCATCATTCCAAGATACGCCTCTGGCAAGATCAAGGAAAGAGATATGGCAGGCGAACAAGGAGATATTTGGAGAATTAGCACCTATGTTAGCACCACCAAAAAAGAGATCCAGTGAGTATTATTGTGCCTTCCACAGGGACCATGATCATGACATTGAGTATTGCAGAGACCTGAGAAGAAAAATTGAAGAAAATTTGAGGAATTATTACTTAACCTAATACAGAAAGGAAGGAGGAAGCCAATATGGTGACATTAATAAAACACCGAACCCCTTGTCAAGAAACCAAGGCACGATGACCACATTGGAAAAAAAAATCAAAAAATAATAGCGGCTGTGAATTGCAATGATGAGGCAGGCTATGAAGTACTAGAAACAGTCATCCTGTCCATACATGGATCCACGGAGTCATTGTCGAACAATGCTTGGAAGGCTAAAACAAGATACTCTCCCCTGCAAGAGCTTGTTAACAAAAGGCTTCATTCGAATGAGGTGATCACCTTTAGCGAGGAAGATGAAGTACCTAATGCTTCACCTCACAATGATCCCATAGTTATTATAGTAAAAATAAAAAAGGCAACTGTTCACCATAATGTTCGTAGATTATAGAAGTGCAGTCGAGATACTATTCGTAGACTTCTTTGACATAGTGAACTGATCTAAAAAAATCTATGTCCTCACTGGTACAATTCATAGGGCGAGCGGAAATGCCTTTAGGGAATATACAACTATCTTTCACCATTGGAGAAAGTAGGAAAAATTGTACCATCATGTGTGACTTGGTGGTCATGCATGCTCCAAGTACATTTGACGCATCATCAGAAGACCATGGATGAACAGAGAAAAAGCGATATGGTCCTTATACCACCTGGTAATGAAATTCCCAACTCCGGCCGGGATTGCAACCATAAGAGGAAACCAACAAACGGTAAGGAAATGTATGGTTATTGAAATGAGGGTAGGGAAAATTGGAGAAAAAGTGAAAATGGTTAACATGATCTCAGATGGTGGGTTACTAGAGCAGCCAAAATCAGCAGTAGATATGGGAGAAGAAATATAGCTAGTTAGCCTAGATGACGAAGACAATTCCAAGTGCATAAAGATAAGAAAACATCTTCTAGGCATAGCAAATACAAGGGTCATAGAAATCCTACGAAGCTATAAAAATAATTTCACATGGAACGTCCAGAACATGGGAGGAGTAGATCCAAGCATCACTACCCATTCCTTAAATATCAGCGACTCGGCCAAACCGGTTGAACACAAGTAAAGTTGTTTCACTAGCGATAGGCAGAGAGCAATCGAAGAGGAAGTTATAGCACCGCTTCAAGCCGGTATATTGAAAGAGGGCATATACCAAAAGTGGCTAGCAAACCTGGTCAAGATGAAGAAGTTAAATGCAGGCTAGAGAATGTGCATTACCTGCACGGATATGAATAAAGCATGCCTAAAGGACTGCTTTCCTTTGCAATAAATCGATCAACTTGTTGAAGAGATTTCAGGGTATGAAGTTCTAGAATTTTTAGATTCATACAAAGGATACAACCAGATATTAATGAATCTGGAAGATGCAGAGAAAACGACCTTTATAACAAGCTTCAAGACATTTTTTCACGTAAATATGCTGTTTGGGTTAAAAAATGCAGGGGCAATGTACCAGAATGTATTTGATAACGCATTTTAGGATCAGATAGGGTGAAATGTCGAGGCTTATATTGATAACATGGTTATCAAGAGCAAAAAGGTGGGTAGCTTCACAACAGATCTAAAAGAAACTTTAGACACATTACGTGCTATAAGGATGAAGCTCAACCCTAAGAAATGCGTAGTTGGAGTAGGTACAGGAATGTTCTTAGGATAAAAATTATCCACAAAAGGTATCGAGTCAACCTAGAGAAATTTTAAGCTATAGTAGATCTTCCTCGGCTGCGAACAATCAAAGACATGCAAATTTGAATGAGGTCGCTGGTAGTGCTTAGTCGCTTTGTCTCAAAAGCGGCGGAAAATAATTTCCCACTTTTTATGTCCTAATGAAGGCCAAAAAGTTTAGTTGGAGCGAATAATGTCAGAAAGCATATGATAATTTGAAGGAACAACTTCAAGCATAGCCAACATTGAAGTCACCTGTCCTTGGTGAAACCCTACACTTATACTTATACATAGCCAACATTGAATTTACCTGTAAGCTTTGTTTTAGTTCACTTGGAAGGACAAAAACATATGTTAGTCTACTATATCAACAGAATATTGCAAAACACAGACAAGGCGTACATGCTAGTTGGGAAGTTGTCCCTAGCTTTAATTTATTCAGCACAAAGGTTGAGAATGTATTTTCAAAGTTAGCACATAGTGGTCCACACTGATTTCTCAATCAAGAACATCCTTTGAAAGCCTGAATAATCAAGTAGACTAACAAAGTGGGCTTTGGAACTCGACCAATTTGAGATACAGTTCAAACCAAGAATAGAAATCAAGGCTCAATCATTAGTACTCTTCATTGAAGAAATGGCCAGCGAAGATGCACACAGAGCCAATATGCACTTGAGTCTAAGAATTGTTAAAGGGAAATCAAAGTGGGAAGAAATTGCATGAACATTGTTTGTTGATGGTGCATCCCACAGAGAGGTTATGGTGCAGGGTTACTGTTGGTAAATCCAGAAGGAGGTGAACATAGATATTCAGTTCGTTTCAAATTTCTGCTCACTAACAACAAAGCAGAGTATGAAGCATTGATATGTGAACTAGACCTTACCATCAGAATGAAGGTGAAGAGCGTCTGAGTATCCAGTGATTCAGTAATTGTATTCCAGCAGGTGTGAGGAGACTAAGAAGTACGAGAAGAACAATTGGTGAAGTATTTAAAGAAACTTCAGTAGCTTATAGCCTAACTCAAGTACATCGATATACATCACGTACCAAGAAGCCAAAATATAAAAGCGGATGCACTAAGCAAGCTAGAAATAGCTGGATTTGAATCTCTTAGCAAACATAGAGATGTGGTGGTAGAAGTTATTCCACTCAGAAGCACAATTTCAATTAATGTGGCAAAAATTCACACGTAAGATGTAAACTGGATGACACCAGTAATAGAATACTTGATGAAGGGAACATTGCGAGATGAAAAGGTGCAAGCTCAAAAGTTGGAGTTACGTTCTAACAACTACACCTATGAAGACGGAACCTTGTATAAGAAAGGCATTCTATCTCTATGGATGAAATGTGTAGGACTAGTAAAAATAGGAGAAAACCTAAGAGAAGTTAACGAAGGGCTGTGTGGAATGCATCAGGGAGCTAGAATGGTAGCAAAAAAGATCATTCGAGCAAGATACTAGTGGCCGACTATGTTTAACGTTGTGCACAACCTCATGCTCAAATGTAAGAGTTTCCAAATCAATGCTTCACTATCACATAAGCCACATGCCATTTTGAGAGGGATATATGGAGCTTGGTCGTTTGATAAATGGGTGGATTGACCTAGTTGGACCATTCACAAAGAGCGAGAGCAATGCAAAGTTTCTAATTGTTATGATTGGCTACTTCACAAAGTGGGTGGAGGCTAAACCATTAGGACAAGTCACGACTGAGGAAACGAGAAAATTTGTCTATAAAAACATAGTGTGTCGCTATGGGGTGCCACATACCATTGTCACAGACAATGGTACACAATTCACAAGTGGTACTTTCACTGATGGGTGTTCAAAGCTTGGGATTCTACAAAAGTTCACCTCTGTGGCGCACCCTCAAGCTAACAGACAAGTGGAAATAACGAATAGGACCATCGGTCAAGGAATTCAGAAGCGACTAGAAGGAAAGAAAACTAGATGGGTGGATGAAAAATCCAACACCCTATGGTCATGTAGAAAAACCATTCAAGAACCAACAGGGAAGACACCATACAGTCTAGTCTACGGTCATGAAGTAGTGATACTAGTAGAAGTCAGTAATTCAAGTCTTTGAGTATGCGATTACAGGAAGGTAGACAATCCAGACATGATAAGGTTGGATCTGGACGAATTGGATGAAAATAGGGAATTGATAATGATCACATAAGCTAAGTATAAGAAAAGAATGGCTAGAGCTTTGAATCAGAAGGTGAAAGAAGCAAAATTTTAGATTGGCTATCTTGTTTTAAGAAAGAATGAGGCAAGCCTAGCAGAAGAACGAGGAAAGCTATGCCCAAAGTGGGAAAGACCTACAAAGTTACGAAGGCCCACAAATCCAACATCTATGAACTAGAAAGGTTGGATGGCACCTGTGTTCCTAACACATGGAATGTGATCAATTTGAGAAAGTTTTATGTCTTGATTTGAGGAAAAAGATAGGAAGCATCTATTTGTACATAAACCATGAGATTATCATTGGTTGCATTTGTTTCCATTGTTTCCAATGTGACATTATCACAGTAGTACATTATAAATATTAAAAAACCACCTTCCTGGGCCACGATTACATTTTTAGTTCTCTACTTACAAATTTCACATTATTGTACATTCATGGCATATTGCGATCAGCGCACTCAAACTTTCTAAGTGTCAAAAGTTAAGCATAAGTTTGCAAACATCAAGCTAAAGATCTTGCAACTGTGCAAATCATACACTCGCAAGCTATAGATCTTGTACAAATACCGATAGTTGCAAAGCTTTAGATCTTGCAACTCAGAAAAACCATACGATCGCAAGCTATAGGTCTTGCACAACTACCGATGTTTGCAAGGTTTAGATCTTGCAACTTTGTAAATCATACACTTGTAAGCTATATATCTTGCACTACTACCGATAGTTGCAAGCTTTAGATCTTGGAACTCGGAAAACTATACAATCACAAGCGATAGATCTTGCAGAAGAGAAAATTTGCTCATAAAAACCAACACAAGCAAGTAATGGATCTTGCACGTCATGAAAACCTAAGTCTTTAAAAATGCAAGTAATACATCTTGCAGCTTTGCTATAATAATTATGCAAGCTATAGATCTTGCAAAGGGGAGGAAACCTCAGCCAACCAAGAAAATGTGCTAGACAAAAGCCATAGATCTTGCAACTTTACGAACTCAATAATAACAAATCACTGAAGCAACAAAAGTTGAGGGAAGGTAACTTATCAAGAGATAGCGAAGATTCGAATTCACAACGTCACAAGAAAAATTATTCAAAAAATTACAGGAAAGGATAAATAGCTTAAAATAAGAGATCTATCTATGCCTAGAAGCTCACGATGACCCAGAAGAGGACAAACCACCATAACGACGACCATGCTTAAATTTGCGATGGGAATGTCTTGCTTTATGCCTATTTTCTTCAGCCGCACACTCCTCGCTGACCATGTTGTCATATTTCCACTTCATGTATAAATAAGTAGGATGACGTATTAGACTCCTTCGCTCCATATGACCAAGATATTTGGCATAGTATTCCTGAAGTTGTCTATAAGGTTGAACTCCTTATGGTCTAGTTCCATACTCATAGCATTAACAGTCTCTTCATATTTCTTTCCTTGGCAATTAAATTTTGTACTTCCTCTTCTACACAATGAATATGCAATCGAATAGCATCATATAAATTAATCCTTTGCCCACCGAAGTCCATAGTAATATCTTCGCGACCAGTAGCCCTACGAGATAATGAAGGACGAGACTTAAGTCTATCTTTATACTCAACACAAGCCTGTTCAAGATGGTGCACAAACATATATATCAATTAGCTCGCACTCAACACAGAGCTGCTCATTTTCACTTCGTAGCTGAGTGTTTATAGCAAGCTATTCGTCAAACTTTCTTTGCCATCCAAGAGCAGATGTTGAAAGGTGGTCATATTCATCCCATTTTTTCTTCAACCGATTGAACCAGTAGTCAAGGTACGTACACTGTTTATCAATGATAAGTGTTTTCTGATTGGTTTCATGAGTCTTGCTCTCAGTATAACTTTTAGCCTCCTCTTGTTGTCAAAGAATCTTCACCATAGTCAGCTATTGGGGGTGAATAAGAATGTTTCACTCGTTGCAAATCCCCCGTAAATCATGCAGTGAATCCTGGTGTTCTTTACAGTATTCTCCCATTTCATTTCTAGATCATTAATACCTAAGAGCATGTACTTCAGACGAATGCCTAAAGACAATGCCCATTCTTGAACACAGGCAAGGAGGTTGAGTGAATGCATATACATAGCAATAGATTCAAGATTAACCAAATCACGAACAATGTCTTTACCAAGCGATTCGACATTATAACCATAAGGGATAAGCTTACTGTAAGGGCATGCTATGGAAGAAGATAGAGTTAATGAAGAAGTAGGAGCTTATGAAGAAGTAGGAGTTTCCCACCCGATATGCAAAAGAATAGACTCCACACAAGATAAGCGATCAGAAGAGATAAGTTGGAGATAATCCTTGGATATACACTTAATAGCTTCAATTAGTTTAATACGGAAACATATGGGAGGAGATGAAAACTCTCTGTGATAGGGAAAATAGACATAACACCCCAAATATTCAACACTTTTCAAAAAATTTTGATCAATCATAATATCAAAGCCCTGCAAGTAAATACTTATAAGGAGAACGGTCAAATTGTAAAAGGAAAACACAATGATAACATCTTCGATAATATAACACAGTGCATACATACTTCAAAATATTTTTATGAATTACAAAAATAGGTCCTTAAAGTCCATAGCAATAAGGTTTACTAACTTTTGTAGGAGGAGCGGATGAAGTGCAAACAACAACAGAGTTTTAATTGAAGGAAGAAGAAATTATAGCTAAACTTTCATCCAAAAGGAAAAATGGCGTGGGAACTTTCATTAACTGGATGGCCAAGTTTTAATTTTTCTGCATTCACTACAATTTTTCCAATGTACTGAACGAAGCCTTTGCCAGTTGGATCACCTCCGGGATTTACATTATTATTAGAAATAGGTGTGTGCTCAGGAATGCAAAGCTTTTAAGAGGGTGGGCCAAACAGAATATCCTCAAAATAGTCGACCGCACATCACTTTAATTCAGACATAGAAGGCAGACTAGTAAAGCTAGCATGATGAGATAGTAGTGGAATAAAAAATGCTCTTGGGGAAACCTTCTTTCAAAGCTTCCTTTTGTTATTGCAGAACCTTTTTGGCATTGGACAGCTTAGGTAGCTTCTCAAACTTTGCGATAGGGTTCAACTTCCACAATTCAACCAAGGCCTTGCAATATCCAACGTTGCGAGCACTAGTTGTGACCTCCTCAAACAAATCAAAAGGATTTTTTCTTCACCATTCGATTAACTAGAGCCTGAGAATATACAAGTGAAATGGGGCCGGTGGTCCACACCTATTCCAATTGGGAACATATTTTCTTCATCTCTTCGTCAGTGGAAAGTGAAAGCACTTTGGCAACACACACTCGCTTCTCGGAAGCTTTAACAGAGGTGCTCAAAGTAGCACACTTCACTTCACTGGCTTCCAACTTCCCCATCATTACACGATCTTATTTCACAACCTCACTAACCCGTTCGCTGATGAGTTAAAGGCTTTCACTAACCTTATTTTCAAATCAAACAAAGAAGAGAAGCAGTTATGCACTAAGAAATACACATGTAAATCACGATAATTCATCAACAGAGAGAGAACATACCATGACCATCATTTCAAAAGTGAAAAGTTTGTAAGCGTAGCAAGAACAGTCCCTTCTACAATCAAATCGTGACTCTGAGACAGTGGGTTTGGAAGAGGATGGTTAACACGCACATTCTTCTTAATAGGCTCCATCTTTGTATTGGATCCATCATTTGTTTCCTTTCGCCTCCTCTTATGAGATGTATCATTGGATGTTCGGTAACCACCTCCCTTAACTTCTTTAACCAAGGATCTAGAAGCTATCGGCTGAGAGGTAGCTTCATGGATCACCTTCTAAGGGATAACAATTCTTGATTCATTGTTATTCTTAGTTGCAAAAGTCTCGAAGTCCTCCTCCTCATCATCAGTAATGAAGTTTCTCTCAGCAGAGCATTTGGTTAGATCTATATCTGCAGCTTTTTACAAAAAGAAAGTTAGGCGACCATATAAACATAGAAACAATGGGAATATCGACAAAGACATGCAAGCAAGCCAGAGTGGAAACAACCAAATCAACAACAAGTAAAACATCGTTGCTCGGAGAACTAGCAGGGCCAAGGGCAATAGAATGCTGGCTAGGAGATGTTACAACTTTGGACTCGGCATTAAACCCTACCCTTAGAAAGTTTCAACTTGGGAACAACCTACTATCATTATAAAGTTTTATATAGAAAAGCTTGTCACACCACACTCTGCAATTATTGGGGAATCCCCTAACAAACTCAACCGTGGGAATCATAGGACAAAGAGTGAACTCATCAGAGGTGTTTTTTACTTTGCAGAGATGGTAGAGGATGCAAAAAAAATCAATGGAGAAAGAAACACCAGCCGCTTCGCACACATGATAAAAGAAAAGAAAAATTGAAATTGCCTTAGGGTGCAGCTGACATAAAGCAACTTTATAATGGGAAACAAAGTCCAAGATGTGTTGGGGAAAGGGGAAAGAAAACCCAAATTTAAGATAGTCTAAATAAGATGATATGTAACCTGGAGGAGGAGTGAAAATACTCTCAGAAGGATCATGAGCTTTAAGTTCATATGCACACAGAAAAAGGGAAGCTATGTTTTAACTCCTCAACATAGGAAACATAGAGGATACTATTAATAATTGAAGATCTGATAAGGTGGTCAGAATCCTCCCTGGAATCAACATCATTTTTTGGAACGTTTGGCGCAGAAATACCGATGTCGTTAGAGTCAGACATGGAATATCTTAAAATCCCTAAAATATACATGAAGGTGGCATCAATTAAAACAATATAGGCCAGAATTGACAATTCCAGCCAAAATTCCAGAAATAAAACTCTACAAATTCAGACCTATAAAACTTAGTTCAGAGTAGATGACGAAAAATGCAGAAGAACTTACGGGTTTAGCAGGGAAAATGAGAGAAGATCGGAGCAATAAAGAAGATAGTAGAAGGCGCAAACATCTGAAAGTATAGGAGGTTTTTAATTAGAGTAGATGAAAAGCTAATAAACAAAAAGGGAATAGTGCATAATCATGATGGCTTGGCAAAAAGTAATTTATCTTTTGATGAGCTTGAGAAGGCGGCGAAGGTAGTTCACTGAATAGGGAAAGCTTTCAAAGCACAAAATTCAAGGCAATTATACGAAAAAGAAAATATAACGACAAGTGAGGGAATTGAGGAGTGCATATCAAATACAAAAGAGCGAATCTTGGTTGCAAGATCACAACAGCTAGATACCCATGTGATACGCAATCATTCAATAATTTGAAATTCAAAAGAATGTGTGATTCAATGAAATGGAGATACACTGGCAAGAAGCATACGACACTTTGCAAGAGCAGTTAATATTGCAGTAAAAATGAACTGATTGTTACACATAGGTTTAGGGGAAAATATTAAGTTTGATAGTAGCTCCTGAACATAGCCATAAACCTTTTGCAGTAATGACTTCATAGATGGGGGGGCTTATAGTTTGTATGTAGACCAGCGGTTAAAAGGATGATGACCGCTAGGCTCAACCTAATCTCATCCCATAACGAGATGAAGCCATTTTAGCCTAAGGGGCAGATCAACTAGGAATTAGACTTCCAGTCGTGCCGAAGAACATGGGCTAAGAAACATGGAACGAATAATGACTACAAAGCCATGAACATAGAACGTGGTGATCGTGGTGTGACCTATAATCTCAATTCCTAAAAATAAGGAATCACAACCATATTAGCCTATAAATACCACAAGCTTGAGAAGAGCTGAGGTAAGCATGAATATCCTAAGAAATTCTTGTTCTTAAAGAGGAAAACTGACTTGATCGTCAGAGCTTTTCTCCTGGAATCACTTCCGGGATTGGTTTTGCAGGGGAACATATTCATGGAGTGAACAACAAGGGGTTTTCCTGACCGGACCACCACATCAAAAGGATTCAAGGATTGCTGCACATGGATGTGCAAAGAATTTTGCGCAATGAAGGAAAAGATCAAGTTCATGGAAAAATCACAATGAACATACGAGCGACACCTCGCGTCAACATCCCGCACACGACTCGACCGATCTACTACGACAGGCAACATTAAAGATAACGAAGAAAGAATATTTGGGAACAAGTCAATGTTTTGAGAATATTATTTTGATATATGTTCTACTACAGTATTTTGTTATTCAGAATCTTGACATTTTAGTATTATGTTTTGACTTAACCTTATTATGTTATTCGGAATTATTCGTAATAATTTGCATTTTGGTTTTGGTTTTTTTAATTATCATCAAAAGTAGTGATGGAATGTTATGATGAGTTGATTAGCACAATTAACATTTACAGGGAATGATCAAAGGTACAAATAAGACTAATCAAAGCTACCAAACTCAAAGAAAGACAAAACCAACCTAAAGGTGGAACCACAAACTACATATGCGTCCTTTTCCTCACCACCTTCTTTCATTTTCTTCTTTTATGCACGATCTTCTCTCAAAGGTTGACCCACGTACCTTCTTACTAATCACTTGACCAAGGAAACCGTGAAGACTCCTATCATCCTCCTTAAGGAAAATAACATCTTCAGATCCACCACACGGCGTATGTTGCCAAAATCCAATGATTTCATCTAATTCATTCTCTACAACAAAAGCATGTTTTCCTTAAAAAAAACTCCCACTTAGGATCAACAAGACCCCTAACTTAAAAAATGTGGTGCACTTGAGATGCCAATTAGATGGGATCATCCTTCCATCCCACTCTACTTCTGTCGATAAAGGTGAAGCCCAAAACCTTAGTGCACTCTCCATTGACATAGAAATGAGGACCCGTATCGTGACATAGTCAATCTCCCAAATTTTAAAAATCATCCAAAAGTAACACTTTTGAGCATAAATAGGATTTTCATCACTACCACTTCCAACTTTCAAAGCTTCGGAGATGATTGACACGCCACTGCTCTAAGAGACACTCTTATCATCCACTGATTTCATGGAAAACGTAAAACCATTGATGTCATAGCTTCCATAGGAAAGAACAGTTCCCAATGATCTACAAGCCAACCATTTAACTTTTGAGGGATGTTCCTCGACATCTACGTGATCCGGCAACCATGAAGAAAATGTCCTAGTATGTAATTTTAGGACCTGAGCTTCATTGAAATTAGGGTGCCTTACACGTATGGCTTCCATATGAACCTCTATGTAAGGGACTGCATCTTCATGGTTGCGCAGAACATAAAGATGGGCAGCAAATACATTTTCAGCACTAGGACTAAAAAGATCCCCCTGTTTCACCCCTACACCTCCCAACCTCCCATCATGCCTACCAATTGGAACACCTATAGATTCAACTTCTTTTATATACTCTGTGGAAAACTCGATGGCCTATTCTATCACGTAGCACTATACAATACTTACATCTGGCCTGTACCAATATTTCACAAAATTCTTGAATTTTTTCATATATATCTCGAAGGGGTACATCCATATTACAAAAAATTGAACCACATTGTTTTATCTCCCGAACCAAATGAAAACATAGTGAACCATAATGTCAAAGAATGAGGGTGGGAAATACATTTCCATCCGACATAAAACATCAACAATCATTACTTGCAACCTATCCAACTTTGAAATACTTATTATTTTGCAAAATATTGACTTGAAAAACAAACAAAGCTTTGTAATGCACATTCTTACATGGGATTTCACTGAAGCTTAAATCACAATGGACTTCAAATATTGCATTACGTTATGACAATCGTGTGACTTCAACCCAACCATTTTCAAATCCTCCACTGATACACAAGTGCTAATGTTGGAACAGTACGCACCTGGGACCTTCAGACTACTCAATGTCTCACAAAAATATTTCTTCGCTAAGAACAATATAGAATAGCATGCATGGGGCAAATAATAATCTTTATCAGAAGTCACTGGCCCCCAATTCTTTCAAATTTCCCATCTTAACCAAATCAAGCCTAGCTTTCAACCCATCATTTGTTTTCCCAGGGGTATTTAACAATGTCCTAATCAAGGAATCACAAACATTCTTCTCAGTGTGCATGGCATCTAAACAATGTTTAACATCGAAATTCTTCCAATTAGGCAGCTTAAAAAATAAAGCAATTCTTCCAACTACCATCAACAGATGCTTTTGTTTTCTTCTTCCCAAAGTCACTAAGAAGTTCTTCACATTATCAAAAATATGTGTACCATTTAGTGGCACAGGTGGTCCTCTAACCTCCACTTTCCCATTGAACCATTTCGTCACCAAACGCCATTGGCGCCCCTCCGGAAGAAACCTCATGTGACCCTAATAAACTACTTACCACCATGTTTCAAATGACAAATATTAGTACCTTCTCACACATGGGACAAGCTAAGTGGTTTTTCACGGAATACCCAAACAAATTTTCATATGTTGGGAAGTCATTAATGGTGCCAAATAACATAGCTTTCAAATTAAATAAATCTTCAACCAAACCATCATACGTTCGAACACCATCTTTGAACAAAGTTAACAAATTCTCCACTAGAAAAGAAAGATACAAATGAATATCATTACTCGATTGATTCGTGCCTGATATCATCAAAGACATCAATATACTTAGGGTTCATGGTCAACCAACATGGAATATTTTAAATGACCAACATAACATGCCAACTACCACTACTAGAAAAAAGGTACATAGGCACCGGTAGGACAGTACCGGTGCAACCATACTGGTTCCAGAAATAACTTTAGCACCGGTGAAATCATTGAAAAATTATTTTACTAGTGTCTGTGCAAACATCTGCCCTGGTAGCAAATCTACCAGTGCAGTGTACCAATGTCTAAATGAGAAGGATGAAAAATGTAATTATTCAGCATCGGTAAGGGTCGTACCAGTGCACATTACTGGTGCTAAAACAAAAATCACGTGGGAAAGATATAATTACAGCACCAATAATGTATTTGGTATCGGTGCTGATGCGAAAAACATGCAGGAAATGGTATTTTCCAGCACCTGTTAGATATTTTATGCCTAGCACTGGTAACGATTCCGGAGCCTGTGTAGACATAGGCACTGATAGTTTTGCAGTGTACCAGTTCCTAAGTGAGAATGAGGACGAAAAATGAAAATATTCAGCATTGGTAAGGGTCGTACATGTGCACTGTATCAGTACTAGAGCCAAAATGATGTAGGAAATATTAATTCTAGCACTTATAATGTTTCTAGTACCTGTGCTGATGTGAAAAACACACGAAAACGGTATTATCAAGCACCTGTTATAAATTTTAAGCCTAGCACTAGTAACAATTCCGATTCTAGCTTGAAAAATGCACCAATAACACTGGTATTAGTAGCTTATACCGGTGCTATTGCTGCATCAAATGCACACCTACCACATTTTTCTGATGGGTGAAAAGTACAATGTTGGTGTGTTTTGGGTTCATTAATGGCAATTATTGGATGAGAAAGACATTGAATGATGGAATATGTGTGGAATGGTTTGTTGCCATATATTTTTTGCATGTTAGATCATTGTAATGTTTCTTCACACTCTTCATGAAATTAGTTTGTTTGCTGGTATTATTGATTTATGGAATGACTTTTTATTGCATGCGATGTGATAGGGTGTGGTACTAATGTAGTAATGTGATTTTGCATGTTGTGGTTGTAACTTAATGTTCTATGAATAAAATTATTTTTAGGGTAGAAGAGTATATTATTGTGGAATTTTATATCTTGCACGTTGTTTAAATTGTAGAGATGTACCATGCCATCGAGAGGCATAAGCATGTGTATGACAATGTTAGTTTGGTGAATGATGAATTTATTGCTTTTTTTGGGGAGTTTATGGAGCATAAATGATGAGACCATTTTATGCGGTTATATTAGGGTTTTTAGGATTGGATTTTGTATAATTTTGTGCTCTACATGTGGCATTCTGCCTTGAAATCATTTAAGGAGGGATAAAAGCGACTTTGACGTTTTTATCACTTTTTAGATGATTTTGTGTGACAAGGTGATTTGTTTTGAAGACTTTGAAGATTTGAAGACTTTGAAAGATATCTTTGAAGATTTGAAGACTTACACTTGGGCTTTTTGAAGATTTGAAGAAGTGAAGAGGTGAAGAAAGGAGAGCAAAGCAACGGGTGAAGGATGGTCCAGGGTTTCATAATTTTCCGAGAAGAATCAGCCTTCAAGAGTGGTACCATTGGATTCCTCTTCTCGAGCACTATAAAATCGACTACAAGAACTCCCGAAACGGATCAACGGTTCACCCGGAGGAAGCAAAACAAAACAGGGCTGGAGTTTACTGATCTGGTCGCGACTCGCGATGGAACTGGTCGCGAGTCGCGACGACAGCGTGAATTCAGCCCTGCAGCAGCGTTTTTCTCCCCTTTTTCTTCCCCTATAAATACCTCTTCACCCCTTCTTCTCCACAGCTTCCAAGCCCGCCTTTGGGGCTCCAAAACCCTACTTTTCACCATTTTCTTCCATTTCTTCTTCTTTCTTTGTAGATTGTTGTTCTATGTTATGGGTTTTGTTTATCTAGGGTAGTTTTTATCTTGGGAGCAAAGGATTTAAGCTTCCACTTCTATGTAGTAAGAATCATTTTATCTATCTATTTGGTGTTTTTGCTATTGTGCATTTATTATGCTTTGAATGTTAATTGTTGATTTCATTGATGTTATTGAAAGTTTGAGCATATGAAATACTTGTATGAATTGCTAGCTAGGGTTTGGGGGATTTGGGTTGATTTCCCCCCTTTTCTTGTTAGGAATGTATGAGTATGATTTAGAGCTTTTGATTGTGTTGATGGATTGATAATGTGCTAGATGAATGTGATTGATGTTGAACTCTTCGTCATGTTCGTTTGTGTAGCAAACGAGAGAGTTATATGCTCTTGGATGAATGTGCATTGCACGTTCATCCAATCTCGTGTAATTGCATGAATTGGTTAAATGCTTAGTCACGGTGTAGTGGTCATAAGTATTGCCAGGCTTGTTGGTTCTTCGTGATTAAATGCCATCAATGGGATACTCCTAGCAATAGGGGAGTCATCGGTGAGGTTTGACAAGAGATGTCGAATTCACTCTTGCAAACTACGAACTAAAAAGGATGGAAGATTCATCTTCACAACAAGTAGTTGAAGTATTGAATAGATGATTTTAATTCATCCTTGAAGCATTTGTTATTTAGCATTTATGTATTCTTAATGGTGTGTTTCACTTCATTTGTGCCATGAGTTGTTTGAGCATATGGGGTGCTTGTATGATTGAATTGGTTAGGTGTTAGGAATGTGACGAATTCCGTAGCTCCTTTGCATGAAAGTCTACGAGCATGAACTTAGAACTTCTTGTGCATAATGTGTTGTGATTCTTGCTAGATGGGTATGTTGATGTTGAGTCATGTAATGCTATATGATAGAATGAGTGAATGGTTCAATGACCTACATTAGATTTGGAAGTGGATATCCCTTGCCCCCAAGGCTTTTTATCTTTGTAGTTTTAAAACCCCTTTTTCTTAGTTTTGTTTGATGATTAGCATAGTCACTTGACTTTGCTAGTTATCTTGTCTTTTTACTTTCGTAACTTAGGAAAACCAACCAACCAAACCCCCCCATTTACATGCTTTTATATGTATGTATATATGTCTACTCCTAGCCTAATATCAACCTTTTGTGCCTAAATGCTTAGGAAGATCCCTCTTCTTCTAGGAAGACCCCTCTTCTTCGTGGACGACCCCGACTTGCCGCTATCTACCTAGTTGTAGAAATAAGCAAAAAGTGCTTATAAATTATCTTTGAATAGGGGTGCGACGACTGCCCGCTATCAATAAATTTATTCGTGAGAAGCGCATCTTATGTCCTTGACGAGATTGTAAGAATCGTATGCATAGTGACAATTGAGACTTGTTGCAACTCCATTTGTACAAGAGAGGGTTTCCAAAGAATTATTTTTCCTGGACCTTTCATGGTGAGAAACCACTACCGAAGGTGGTTGTAGGTAGCAAGGGAGAATGTTTTTTTGGGGGGGGGGGGGGGGTCAATTTGGATGACATGTGTGAGGCGGTGATGGATGAATTATTGGGAGGCCCGAGGTTCTGTCGAAATTTCTAGATGAGAAGGATACACTGTTGTTTTGCGGTTGCAAGAAGAAAGATAGTGCAACGTTATGTTTGATGGAGTTATTTTACATGTGGTTCATGGATAAATACTATCATGGATAAGTTGCTCAAGTTTTTGAATGAGAAGCTTCTCTCCGGAAATGGTTTACCGGACAACCTGTATGATGCAAAGAGAATATTTTGTACAATGGGAATGGAGTATAAAAAAATACATGCATGCCCCAATAATTATATTTTGTATATGTGTGCTTTGGAAAAAGAGGTTCCTTGCCTAGCATGCCATGTTTCCCGTTATAAGGAAAGGAGAAATGAGGTTGTAGATGAAGAGATTGTTGTGAAGGTAAGGTAACGGATCCCCGCAAAATGCGTGTGGTACCTTCCTATTGTCCCGAGGCTGAAGATGTTGTTTAAAAATGCCGGGGATGAGAAGAACATGACATGATACAAGGATATGGGTTGTCTTAATGATGATATTATAAGTCATCCTCCAGATGCAGTGCAGATGCAGATCAGTGGAAATTTTTTGACAAGATGTATCCTAAGTTTGCAGTTAGACCCAGGAATTCGAGGATGACTTTATGCAAAGATGTAATGATTCCCTTTGGTGACATGTCATCAAAACATAGTTCATGGTCAGTTATGCTTTCCATTTACAATCTATCTCCGTATCTTTGCATGAAGGGGAATTATAGTTTGATGGCTTTGATGATTTCGAGACCGAGACAACCCAGAATTGACATTGTTACCTATAATAGTGGAGACACCTCTATTAAAGGCGGTTCTATTAGACAATAAAAGTCACTCTGGGGGTGACTTCTTTGTACATGCCTTTCATTGATGACATTAGAAGGCGATTCCCAGAATCTCCTTCTAACGCACCAATGGAAAGCGGTTCAAAATTGCCTTCTAAGGAGAGATGGAACCTCCTTCTATTGACATCTAAAACAGTTTCAAATTCAAAACTTGTTTCAGATGTCCCAAAAAAAAAGCCACCGGGAACCAATCAGTTTCCAGCGGCGAACAATACCAGAACTGGAAAAATTGAAAGAACAACAACAAAAAAATGTATATGGAATGAAAATAACCAATGTCCATTATCTTCATTCTCAGAATTAAAATAACTACACACTACATAGAAATTGAAAATTAGAGCTTCTAGAAGGTAGCGAAGCGCCCACAGTGGAGGCGCGGCTCGGTGGTGATGGTAAGGCCTGGTGGTGGTGGCGAGGCCAACGGTGGTGGCTTGGCCCAGATATGATATTGCTTTAGCTAAATAGTGGAGAGCGACATGAAGCAGTGGTGGTGAGCGTAGCACAACCCAAAAATGGTGGTGGCGAGGCCCGACGGTGGTGGCGCGACCCAGATCTAGTATTGCTTTGGCCCAACGGTGGTGAGAATAGTGTAGCCCTGCAGGAATCAAGGACAGAGCAACGGTGGTAAGAGCAGCGCTGGTGATGGCTCTGGTGGTGAGGGCCATGGTGGAAATGATTCATGGTGGTGTGAGCAACGGTGGGGAGGGAGAAACGCCGATGGTGGTGAGGGTTCCGCCTAGAGGAAGAAATGTGGTAGTGGGGGAGAAAAGCTGTGGTAAGAAAAATTGGTATATAAGAGGAGAGAGAGGTTGTGAGAGAAGAGAGAGGCGGATGTGTTTGGGTAAGGGAGTTAGAAAATTTTCTATGGCTTGACAAATTAGGGTTTCTATTTATGTAGGCCCAACAAAGACACCAAATAGAAGATGGTTCTTCAATGGAACCACATTTTATCGATGTAATCAAAGGCAGCTCCTTAAGAACGGAACCGCCTTCTATTATTTTTGAACTGCCTTTGATCGAGATCTGAAAGTAGTTCTGACTTCGGAACCTCAGTTCCGATATCAGAATGTTATTCGGATCCCAATCAAAGGTGATTCCTCAAGAACCTCCTTTGATTGGGTGTCTTTAATGAGGACCTCTCCACTAGTGCTATCTAGCCCCTCTCAGTGAAGATTTAATGGTTTTGTGTACCGACAGTGTTAACGTCTTTGATTGTTATCGCGAGACTAATTTTAATTTGAAGGAAATGCTTTTCTGTACGATAAATGATTTCTTGGCTTATGGTATTCTTTCAGGTTATGTGGTTAAGGGTCACAAGGCTTGTCCTGTGTGTGAGAAAAGTACATATTTCTAGCAGTTAAAGAATGGTAGGAAGACCGTTTATCCGGGTTTTAGGAAATTCCTCTAGATAAAGCACAAGTAATGAGACGACACAATTCATTCTGTTAGCAGGAGAGAGAGGAGGATGGTGCCAAAATATATTGAGTGGGTTTTCCATCCACAACAAGGTGAAGACATTAAATGTTGTTCTTGGAAAAAAGATATCTAAGACGATGGCCATAGATAATGGACATTTCAAGAAAAGATATTTTCTTTGATTTGGGGTACTAGGAGAATTTGGAGGTTCGGCATTGTTTGGAGGGAATCAAGGTACTACATGGCTACTCTGGACATTGTTTGGAGGGAATCAAGGTACCACATGGCTACATGGGAGAATTCGGAGGGAATCAAGGTACCACATGGCTATTGTTCCAATGTTAGTCTGTTTGTGAATGGTGAATTGCGTATTAATGCGTTGAAATTCCGTGATTTTCACGTCTTGATGCAACAACTTTTGCCCATGGCTATATGCAGTGTCATAGAAAAGGAGGTGAGATTTTGCGTCATGCTTATGTGTTTCTTTTTCAAATCCATTTGCCGTAAGAATATTAGCAGGAAACAACTTGATGAGTTGGAGTGTGAGGGGATTGTAGTGCTCTGTTTGTTTGACAAATACTTTCCCCATCATTCTTTGACATTATGTTCCACCTTGTCATCTGTGTGGTTAAGGAAATCATAATATGCGATCTTGTGGGGATGTATTGAATGTACCCATTTGAGTGGCACATGTAGTTTTTTAATGGTTATGTACACATCGAAGCTGACCCGATACTAGCATTGTGCAGAGTTATGCAATGGAAGAGATCATTGAGTATTTCACTTCAAATTTGATTTGGATAAGAGCACATGGAGTTTCGTAGCATGTGCAGTGTGGTAAGAAGAATGGGATCCCACGGTCCATAGGTACACTTTACACACCCTACAATGTTGAGTTGATGAAAGGTCATCTTTATGTTTTGCGAAAAAGTAGTGAGACTACAATATATGTTGATGAGCACATGTCACTGTTAGAAAAACTCTATCCTGAATAGCCGTCGAATTAGATACAACTAGAGCATTCTTCAACATTTTTGAATTGGTTTTATAATTGTTTCAATGTGGATGGAATGCCTGCTAAACTTTAGGTGTTTCCAAGGACATCCCACTGCACCATGAAAATATACCAGGGCTATGACATTAATGGATACATTTTTTCAATTGTGGCTAAGGACAACAAGAGCACAACTCAGAACAAAGGGTTTTTATGTGGAATATGAATCCATGTGGCAGGTGAGCAAGAAAGACAAAAACCTGTCATCACGGTTATGGCCTTTCATGGAGTGATTGAGGAGATTTGGGAGTTGGATTAAGATGAGTTTAAACCTTTTGTCTTCAAGTGTATACGGGTTGATAATTGTATACAGGTTCGTTCAGAGAAACCCATGGGTTTTACGCTAGTGAACTTAAATATGAGTGGGTTACAAGAATGACAAGTTCATCTTAGCCGCATAAGCTTGCTATCTATTTTATATCCAAGATCCAATCAATGAGAAGTGGCATGTTCTACTCCATGGGAACAAATTCTATTTAGAAGATGAAATTGATTAGTCCATCTAATCTTAAACTATCGAGTTTTACCCTAGATTTCCCGAGTTTGGAGGGCATTGGTGGACCACCCGTATGTAGACGATCACATTCGGATGGATTGTGGGTGGACGAGAATGGTCATATTGTGGGTGGTTATGTAGTCTTGAAAAGGAAACAAAACTGGGAAGTAGGTGTACCGTACCCTTTTGTACCCTTTTGGTTTTGAAACTCAATTTTTTGTATGTCTTTATAATAAATTTTCTATTGAAGTAAGTCTTAGCATTGGTATTTCAATCATATACCAATGAAAATAAACAAAGAATATGCTCTGTTTCTAGTAAAGGCACCGGTAATACAAGTAACGAAACCAGTATACATACCGATGCTACAAAGTTGGTAGATTTTTTTTCCAATTTTCTTATCTATTCTAAAAAAATGATTTAAGATTTTCATTAAAGTAGCTGCATCAACCTGCATGTAATATAATAAGGTAATGGTATTTTTAACATGAACGATGTCGTCCGGTGGCCTCTCCCGTCGGTAAGCCAATGATAAATATATACGACGTCACATAGTATAGTTCTGTTGTACCGAATTGTCTGTTAAAGTGTGCAAAGTAGGCCCTCATATAAATAAAAAAATAAAAAATTTCACAAATAGATTACCCGGCATCAAACGCCCTATCAGATTGAATCTTACTACACCACTCAACAAGGCATAAAGACAAGAACGAGAAGCACTACACCATCCATACACTTAGTATGTTATCAAAATTCTCAAAAAATGAACTATACCATTGATACTCCTAGCTAGAGATCTATATCAAGGTGACAAAAAAACCTTGGAAAGTATGTATAGGCATTTTATAGAATGAAGCTCTAACAAAAAAATCAACCTATGTCAACTTTCTCATGTCGTTGTGGGGTTAAGTAAATGCTTCAAATTCCTTACCATCATAAAGTTTACCCAACCGTTGCATACTATCTCCAATTGCTTGATGGTGTACGGTTCTCTTTCCTTGTTAAAATACTACAACTAGGTGTAGTGTCAAACATAATACATAGGTTGTGCAAAGTTATATGATGTTATTCATTGGATTCAACAGGTGAGAATAATAGATACCTTTTGTAGATTTAATTGATTCTCCCTCACTTGCTTGACCAAATCCTTCATTAACCGCATGCAATAGTAACTGCTTTCCCACGGGGCCATTTGTTTCTTATGCTAGTCGATCGGAAAAATTGTTCACGAACACACTGCTAAGTACTTATGACAATAGTTATTTCATAATACAATGTCAAATTGAATTCTAACCTTTACGGACGTCCACATGAATTATCTGTGCTTGTTAATTATTTAATCTATCATCACCTTGATTGCAAATAAAATTGTTTCTGGTGCCATTTGATGTAATGGATCATACCAGAACACTGTTTTAGAAGGAAGAACGATGATGGCAACCATCCAATGTTTGCTACAAAAATGAAATCCCCATTACCTCAATACAATCACATACTGATCAATAGAAACTAAATAATTGTAATAAAGCAAGTATAGTTTATTCACCACTCATAATAAGGTGCGATATATATGAGATGGTCCTTTTGCATCAACCGGGAAGTAGGCCAAACTCTCTTCCATCGCAACATGATCATGCTAGATCTTTGTTGGGCAAAGAACCCCTATCCACCCTTTCATTTTGGAAATGGATCGTACATGCATGAACTTATTAGCGTGGTTAGTCTTGCTTGCTCGAAGCCAAACACAATAAGTATGCAGCTGAATCAGATTAGAGTGATGCATTAATACTTACATGCAATTTAGTTACATCATGGGAGGGGGAAAATTATTGAAATGGAACAATGATACCAAACACTCCTTCCGGATAATTGCATCTACCGCTTACCCTAAAATACTCAATTCTTCCACGGGGATTTTGTACGAACATGAGATAGGGTGTGATATCACAATCGTGTGGAAGTTCTTTAGGGAACCATCCTTTGTGGGATTGAATGGTGGTGGCTTGATTCTAGAGACACATCACTTTGTTAGCTATGGATCCCCAAGTGTATTGGGCAATTTTTCTGAGCTACTTATAACCCTTGTCTTGATCTTCATGAAATCAACCACAAATAATATTTTCTAAAAAAATGTCTCAACAGATAAGAAATAGTATATAGATAATCAAAATTATGCCTGCTTAGTTGCCTTGTTCTCCAAAAATATCAACCAAACAAAGGGGCCATTCAACTAACATTCCTAACGCTGCACCCACCGTCTCCCATTTGATTCTTGAGAGACATAAGCCACTAGTTGGCTCAATATGGATTTTAATGCATTAATCTCTATTTTTGACTAATTGACGTAGTATCAACCTTAGGCATTCGGGGTTTGACAAAGATTTCCTTATGTTTTGCGAGCGTTTTGACACCCCGGACCCGACCCAGATGTTCTTTCTTGTTAAGCGCAACCCCGAGTATGTCCTTCTTTCCAACAATGATGAACTCGCCAGACTCTTGCTTCCTTTTTAAGTCCTACAAATTACCAATAATAAATCTCATATAAATTTTCTTGAACAAATTCATTCCTACCATATCATCTAAAAAATAAGGAAAACTTACACTTTATTTGGCAAAAACCTCTGGATCTTTTGTGGGGAACTTACCCTCCATATTCTTCCCATGCCCTTTGTAGCCTTTTAGCCATTTCTCAAATCAGGGAACCTCGTCAGGCATGGGATAATCTGTTCAAGTTCTTGCTTTCTCATCCGTCATTCCTAGCTCCACCTTCATGAACACTCTAGCCTCAAACATTTCCTTCATGATTATTCTTGTTGCCAGTGCGAATCCTCCATGACTCATAATGTGGTGCATCTTGTTCCTTCCTGCTAGTACACTTTTTTTCCATTACACCTTGTAAGATCATTAGAATACATGGTTCAGAATCCAAACCAACCAGGTTAACGTTCTTGGTAACACAATGCCCCCACTTTGACCGATATAAGACACCCATCAGTAAGTACATCGCATTTAGCGACAGGTAACTGTGCAGTTTTACACAAGTGGTTGGTCTAATGAAGTGTCCAAACTAAGTGTACTCATGATCTTGCAAAGGAGTCGACTTTATTTACCTAAACCATGATTAGTAGTGTGCGACGTCACATGTTAAGCAAATGCTACTATTTTCTAGCTAAAAGGTAGACCTTTAGCATTCTAGAACCCTAGCAATCATGCATAACAAACACATTCTAAATCTAACAAAAAATGTTTATTCAGGCATAAATATGTTTATTCAATAATATAATGCATGTGTAAATTTATAAATATTTTCATATTATGTATATACTTGTAAGAATTTTAATGTAAATTCCTTACCAATTTTTCTTTTGCTAGTTTTCTTGCAACAAAACCCTTCCAACTCGATTCACTTATAGATGGATGCTTAATTCTGGGTTTGAAATTCTTCTTCCTACCAAACACGTAATCCCTAGACAACTTGGCTTTGAAATCTCTCCATATCTCACCAAAGTGCCGTATAATTCTCTTCTTCAATTTTGCCTTATTATCACACTTGAGTTCAAAGGCATATTGCATGGCCCTCCAAAGTTTATCCTTGTAAGCATCATCGACATGAGTCCATGACTCGTACAAGAAGATATCTACCTTTGTCCTACCAATCGAACCGATGTAACTAGGCCACCAAATACTTTGCTCTCCTATCACATTCCCAATGTTATCGAACTTCATAGAACATTCTGTACCCTTCTCCACCATATCTATCAATTTCTCGCAAATTTCCCTACCCCGACCTTGCCTATGTCTCTTTGATCGATTCATATCTCCCCCTTCTTGGGGTTGTTTCCTCTTATCGTGGTTTACGACTAGAAGACCTAAATGCAGAGTTCAATAAAAACAAAATTGACTGATGAATACAATATAATATTTCATATGAAACCTTTACTATGGATGAAAAGGAAACAAAGTAATCTTAACCCTACATGTCAATCCCTCGCATGGTACACAAAATACACACTTCATGTAGTGTTTCCTCGCCATAAAAAAATGATGTAAATGAAACATTTAATGTTAACTCCATATCCAAATAACATCTATATGCATGCTCCCACATGTATGTACACCATATTCACTTGAAAAAAATAACATCTTTAATGAAAGAACATGAAAACCCTACAAGGTTATTTTCCACAATCTTAAAGTTAATGAAAGGAAGAAGAATGAAACATACCAATCTTAAACACCTATTCAATAAATTATCAAGAGGGATGTGGGCATAAACACTTTGATCAAGTAATGGTATAGATGAAATCTTACCACTTTTTTTATTAATGGAATTCCCCACCATGATGACCTCATCCTTCTCCATTTGGGAATGATAGGGTTGTGGTGGATTTGGGTGTGTTTGGTGGTTGATTATTTGGTGGTGGAAGGAAATGGAGAAGATGAATGTTGGGGGTTTTGAGGGGTGGAGGGTGCTAATATTGGAAATAAATTCCTTCTCAAAGTGTTTTGGGGTTTGTTTTTATCAAGTATGGTACATAAAACTACTCTCCCACCAATCATGCGATGTCACACATATTTCATGACATGTTGATCGATATTAGTACTTTACGTCTCTGTTTGGGTCAAAATAGGCCCAATAGGCTCATCCTTATTGAACATCTGACCTCGTGGATATATTGGCCCAACATCAACATATTAGATGGAATTTGTGATCTCGATAATACATACGGTTTAATGCCCAGTCTTGGGCCTCTTGATGGACAAATTGGCCCTTTCCCCAGGTTCTGTGACGTCGCTCTCTGTTTGTGCTACATTAACTATGAAAGAATGTCTGAGCCACTTTGCATGTTAGGTTTTGTTCTATCTTTTGAAATTTATGTGAAGGGCAAAGTAATTACTTACCCAGTGTTCCCATTGTAAGACAAGTTTTTTTCCAGAAATCTACGTGATAGTAATTGGTTTGAAAGTTACCTTATGAGAGCATCATTGTTCTTAAAAACCTGTAAATTCCTTAACCATTGTACAAGGCCACTACGTATGTCTCCAAAAACCGAATATTTGATCTCTAATGGTTATTGCTTATTTCAATTAGAAAAATTTATTATGTTTAAGCATAAGATATTTAACCATATTTCACATCTAAAGCTTTCACAATATCCCGTTCTTAATACATGATTTTTAAAGAATGACATGGCCATTGACATAGGAGTAGCTTATAATTACCCGCTTAATTTGTTGATTACATAGTCTTTTAATTAAAACCCAAGGACTACAAACCCTATCCAACTGGTGAGGCCATTAGAATTACTCGTTCGACAATTATTGTTCTTAAACACCTGTAAATTTCTTACCCATGTCTTTCGAGGCTATAACTTCATGATGTTTAAATTATATAGGGATTTTAGTAGAGTCCCACAAACATCAAACTAATTACTTGAGTCATCAAGATATGTGCGGGTTTGAAATGAATAACTAGTTTAACCCTAAATAATAATAGAAGTCTACTATGTACGTTAATTAGTCAACCCACATTTGATCTTAATCTAGGCCAATTGTTATTGCATCTTTCAATTACAAATAGGTATTCTTTTAAAGCACATGATATTCAACATTATTACATGACTAATGCTTTTACAATAGCTGGTTCTTGATACAGGATGGTTTAAGTCAAGACATAGCCAATCACATATGACATGGCATATATGTACCACATTCACTGATTATATAGTGTCTTAATTTAAATCACACGGAGAACGAGCTACAAAAAACTTGTGAGAATATTAGAATTCATTGTTCGACTATTCTAGAATATTTCAAGGGAGGGCCCTGGATTATTTTCATTCCAAGGAATTACGTAGGATTATATTTCACGAGACTGATAAGTCAACCCTATCACAAGAATCAGTGTTCAAATAGGAGTTCCGTCAATGATCGAAAGGATAAATGTACTTATATAATCAATTAGTAGGGTTTTTGATGATGAAAAATTTAGAGGTTGAGACATAGCCATATTCAAATTTTCCTAATACTGGTACTATATAACAACATTTTCATACCATTTGTGTTGGCCCTACCAAATGGGCTAGCGTAAATGAAGATGGCTGAAAAGCCCATCCTTTGAGTGCGACATCGATGATATTTCAGAAAGGAATCGGTTCTGTCAAAATTTGTGTGTGAAATTGGGCCATGGGTGGTTTATCCCCACCACTAGAAAATCCCACTGGCATGTCGATTACCCTTGTGGCTTGATGAATTCACCTGCAACAACATTAAGTGACGATTTGATTCCCCGAACCAGTAGCTTGCCAAAAATTGTTTGGGCCCCAGGTGAAACACCAGGCCCATTAAGTGCAATGTGCGGCGTCGCTTTCTATTTTCCATATTTTTTCCCTATAGAAATTCATCCACGATACCATAGGTATTTTAAAAACAACACCGTTTGTGCCGTGGTATATAAACCAGTCACCCCCAACCCCAGCCTCATTCTTATCATCGAACTCGCAAATAAACCTTCTCCACCTGAAAAAACCTAAACTGAACCATCAAAATCAGTCAAATAACAACCAATATCGACATATAAATTGTCATCAAAGAGATTAAAAATTCCCAATCAAGAAATCATTGCCACATTCCGTTGAGCAATCACCGATAATAAAACCCTAGCAAAGGTAACAATTTGTTTTACACATTTTTTGGCTTGTTAGAATGCTTTCATTTAATTATTCTATTAAAAAAATATGTTATATGTACTTCGATATTGCACAGTGATTCAAAGTTGTTTTGGGTGTCTATGAATCGGTTAGGAATGGGTGCATCTCTTTTATTGGTTGTACAAATATCGGTTCATGCATGTTATTTATGTGTTCATGTCTTGCATCTCAATTTTGGTTGCTTTCATATTCATTTAAGAACACTCATGATGCTTGATTCCATGTTTTTTTGGTCGGTTTTGTACAAGTTAAACACATATCGACTGGGTTGACTGTTATTGCGATTTTACACATTCATAGTTATGAATCCGCAACTTTGCATATGATCTATTATTCATGGCAAAGTGCCTGCGATGTATGTTCAAACTTAGAATAAAATTGCATACTAGTTCATTTTCTACTCTGTTTTACTGAGATTTACAATTTTGTTTTATCAACAAATGTCTCTAGTGAAGCAAACTGCAAAAAGGGGCAAGGGCAAGAGCAATGAAGAAGGTTCATCCTGCTCCAAAAATGCAAGGATGATAGATGCCCCTCCCTCATTAACCTTTGCTAAGAAGCGCTTCTTCGAAGAGGCGAACGAGAAGTGTGTTAAAATGTTGAGGGAGAGGAGAGTAAATGAGGTTAGGGTCATGTAGGTGCAGGATGTAGAGAGGCTCCACTTGGACATTTTCTTGTAGGCATTCAAACCTTCGAGAATGGTATTTTTCTCGACAAGCCAACCTATGTAACAGAGAAAAAGGAGTTCTACGCCAACTTCACGCGTCTAACCGCCATAAACTATTGTACTATCAATGAGAAGGTATTATTTTACCACAATGCAGAGAGGAAAGCAATCAACCCTGGTTTTACCATCATCAATGAGATGCACATGGTCTCCCTTTCTCCGAAGAGCCAGACCTTCCCCTATGGCAATGTGATCACTGCCCCGTTTGAGAAGCAAGGTGTTAGGATAAATCAAAAGTGAAGATTTAGCCAAAGTACAATGATAAGGGCTACTTCAACAAGAATCATTGGAACTGGGAGGAGGGCATATGGATTTCTTGAAAATTCTCAAAGGAAGTTCCTCCACAGGCCAAGCCCAACGGCACTCCATTCGCATCCGCACCATCGGAAGCCCAAACTAACACTCCTATCACAGCTTCGGGTACAAATTTAATTTTATCCCCAGTCATTCATAATAAAATTATAAACTTTATATCAAACTAAAAATGTATTTTTCTCTAAAAGGACTTAAAAGTAATGCACGGGTAATGCTTACGAGGGATATGGCCGAGACTAAGGCATCAAATGAGGTAATGATGCACCTCATCCACCAGTTGACCACCAACATGATAGAGGTGAAGGCAATGTTTGCTAGTGCTATCAATGCACCTCATGTTTCCAATATGCCTCCACATTGAGCTCAGTCAAATGAGGATGAGATGGAGGACGATAACGATGACATGGAGGAAGATGGAGATGAGATAGAGAGGGATGACACCAGGAAGGCTGCGCATGAGGCTGAGGCAAAGGAGAAGAAGGGAAAGGAGGTTGTCATGGCTGACAATTAAGATAGATCAAACTCCAGTGGTAGTGAGGACAATACCTTAAGCGATTAGTCCAGTCGTGTGAAAATACCGAAGGACTATGGGAATAATTCTTCCGATGAAAAGGCCATGATAAATGTTTTTTAGATTTATTAATGTGTGTTTGATGGTTGTTCTTGGACTAAGTTGGGTTTGATGTGATTTAAATTTGTTGCATTTCATGAAGTTTCTAGGACTTAAGCAAGGTTTGTTTTATGATTGAATTTGGATTCCATGCATATTAGTACATTTCATTGCTTTTAATGGTCTTAATAATTTCTTGATATATGGTTTGTATTGGATTGTGCAATATGTGGTTGGCTGTGGTGAACTTGGAATGGTTCCTTTAGTTGAATCATTCATTGTTCTGTCTTGATTGGTTTAGGAGTGATGGTTTTAGAGGTCAATTGCACCATTGCAAAATCACACTATATTTTCACACCACTGGATTGGTAAGGAAGAGAGGATACCAATACGTAGGCGACTTTGCATGTAACTATTTAAATAAGCTATTTTAGGCACTAGTTCTGACCAATGAGTCGGTACGAGATCGCCATGAGTAGTTCTCTCTGAAATTATTATTCATCGATAAGCAGTGCGAATTTGTATTCCCATGTTTACAGTCAGTATAGGAACATTGTGACTTCTCAAGCTTGGTATCGCATTCACCAAATCGTAAATCAACTAGCGTGTGATGTTGATTTTTAATTACCCCTACACCCCTACACTATCATAAAGCTTCATTTTCAGGATAAAATGGACAAGCAAATGATTTTTTAGTTACATATAAACATGAACACTCACATAAACAACCATCTAGGTTATCTAAAATCATGTGCAAACGTAATCAATGTCTTATTCTTCTGCTTCTTCATTTTGGGGTGTCTTTCAATCCACACGCCTTCTTCATGGTTCTCCTCAAAGATAGCTCACCTGGGAGATCGATGCCGTACCTCTCAAAGTTATATTTTAAAGCCCTATTGCTTTCTATCTACAATTAAGTAGATAATGGCAAGTTGGGGTCGTCCACAAGAAAAAGGATCTTTCCAAGTGTTCAAACATATAGAGGAGAAAACATGCTAGATATAAGCATATATAGATACATATAAAAGCATGTAAAGAGGGGGGGGGGAGTTTGGTTGATTTTTGGTCCTAAGTTATAAAGTTGAAAGACAACAACTAGTAAAGCAAGAGAACTATGCTAATCATGCAATAACAATAAATAGATGGTTAAAATAACAATTAACGGAGCCTTGGGGGCAATCAACTTCCACTTTCAAACTTCCTATAGATCATAGATTCATTCACTCATGCAATTACATTTTTTGTCTATTGGAAATGTTATCACTTCTCATTCGAAGATCAACATTCATTCCTCCTTAATAGTAATTTGCAAAGACAAACAACGACCATTTGCAAACATCATTGATGATCACCCTAGACAAAAAACACCATAGAGGTATTTCATCAATGGCATTTTACACACAGGAACATAGATTTGATAACAAGTCTTCTACTAAATACACAGTCATTTAACCAAACAAAACATTTACTACGATAACCATAGAACAAACCACATTCAAGGTTCAACCTTTCTTTGCATATATAGGATAAATATGAGAACAATCCACATTAACATACTTATGTAGCAAGAATCACAACACATTATACACAAGTAGTTAAAAATCAATGCTCTTGGATTTCATGTCAAATGAGCTAAAAATTTGCAACTTTCCTAATACCCTAACACTTTAATCATACAAACATTTCATATAATCAAACAACACATGGTATAAATGAGGCAAAACACAACATTAATGGAATAATAAATGCTCTCCAATAAATGTTCATAAATGAGCAAATAGAGAATCTCACCACATAAATTTGGAAGCTTCAATCAATTTCTCCCAAGAACTAGTTTAGCTAATACAAATCATACTAACCTTCATGAATCAATTCATACATAAACAAAGAGGGAAAAGATGAATATAAATGGAGAACTAGGGTTTGGAGATGAGGAAATTCGGCCAAAAGGGAGAAGATGAGAAGTGGGTGGTTGAAAATTCCTTTTATAGAAAAAGAGAGAGGAAAAGAAAAGAAAAAAAGAAAAATTGTAGCAGGATCCCGCCCGGGCGGGTTACCAATTTTCACCCTTGTGTTCAGTTCTCTTTGCTTTGTCTTCTTGCCTTCAGATTCGATTCTTCCTATCTTCAATCGTGAAAGCTAGTGTTCAAATCTTCAATGTCTTGAAACGTGATCTTCAATGCCTGCGGTCTTCAAGTCTTGATGTTCTTCCTTTGTCATACAAAATCCACTTTGAAAAGGTAAAAGAGCTTAAAGTCTCTCTTACCTCTCCTAAGAGAATTTCAAGGTAAAACACAAGTTTTGGATAACAAAGGAGCACAAAAGTGATCCCAAAATGTACTAGAATAGGCACATAAAATGGACACATCAAACCTCCCCGCATTTAAACCTTACTCGCCCTCGAAACTCTCAATATCTCACAAACTACTGTTCCCCTAAGCCAATACCTCACAAAACTCTCAATATCACACATCCCAACGTTAAGATCAAATGAGAAGTTGCCCACAACCCCCATTCCTAAATTTACCCAATCCATATCAACCTATCAATTCATTGACATACCTAAAACATCTCCAAATCCCGAATTGACAATCCCAAATAAAATGGTACAAGGTGAAGCTAAAAGCATGCATAAAGTTCAAACACACACTCCACTTTATATAATATATCATCCAAAAAATGAAGTATTTCAACAATAATAAATCTCAGAGCTTATTTCATTTTCTCCGCTAAATTTCCCAATCCCAAGAGGTCTCAAGATGTCAAGTTACCCGATCCATCCATATGGCCACCGCAACCTTATGAATCCAACGCCGGAAAATGAGTGAACATATAACATTTTACCTTTTTCGCTCTTTCTCTCATTTTTCCTAGAAGCCCTTTCCGGTTTTTATCCTAGTCACACATAATGTTTCTTTGGCTGACATTCACCATTTCAACACATTTATCCTCTCATTTTTACCTAGGTCTCCCTTTTGGGTTTTCGATCTATCCGGGCCAATGTTGCCTAAGATGCCCTCTCGAGTTTTCAAATTAGCGGGATTCTTTTTAATTTTGTTCTTTTTCATTTTCAAAGTTTTTTTAAAAATTTTCAATTACTTTCCGTGTTTTTCCAATCAAAAGTAGCTAATTATATGCATATCAATCATTAAACCCCCCCTCCCCACACTTAAAATCATACATTGCCCTCAATGTAAAACACCTAAGGCAACAAGTTTCAAGTATAAGGAAGAAGGAAAAATGACTTACAAACTCTTGATGCAACAATTACCCCAAGCTCCAAGAACAAAATAGCTCCAAGAGTCCAACGAACAAATGACAATATAGCACATCACCACAAAAATTCCCACACCTCAAACCAACTAAGCCCAAACACCCATGATTGTGAAGAGGGTGGCTAGGAAGAACACATTTCCAAGTGAGTTCAAGCAATTCGTTCCTTCCCAAGTGACTAATTCAACCCAAGAACAAAAATCCCAAAAAGTTTGGGTTCTTGGATAAATTTTTGGATTTGAAGATTTAATGGGTTGGAGGATGGATTTGATGAGTGGAAATGATTGAATGTTGGCTAGGAATGGTCAAATTTGGAAGATGGTGATGGGTTATTTGGGGAATTCTTGAAATGGAGAAGAGAGGAGATGGAGAAGAAATAAATGGAAAAGAGGAGAAATTTGGGGGCAATCGACTTCCACTTCCAAACTTCCTATAGCTCATTGATTCATTCACTCATTCAATTACATTTATTGTGTATGGGGAATGCTATCACTTCTCATTCGAAGATCAACATTCATTCCTTCTTAATAGTAGTTTACAAAGACAAACAATGACCATTTGCAAACCTCATTAACGATCACCCTAGACAAACAACATCATATGGGTATTTTATCAATGACATTTCACCCAAAGGACCATAGGTTTGATAACAACAAGCCTTCTACCAAAGACATAGTCATTTAACCAAACAAAATATTTATTAGGTTAAACCTAGAACAAAAATCATTCAAGGTTCAACCTTTCTCTGCATCCATGGGAGACATATGAAAACAATCCACATTAACATACTCATCTAGCAATAATTACCACACAATATACACAAGAAGTTCTAAATCCGTGTTTTTGGATTTCATGTCAAATGAGTTAAGAAATTTGCAACTTTCCTAACACCCTAACACTTCAATCATACAAACATTTCATATACTCAAACAACCCATGGTATAAATGAGGCAAAACACAACATTAATGGCATAATAAAGGCTCCCCAATAAATGTTCATAAATGAGGAAATATGGAATCTTACTACATAAGTTTGAAGATTCAATAAATTTCTCACAGAAACCAGATTAGCTCATACAAATCATACTAACATCCATAAACAAATGCATAGAGAAATAAAGAGAGAAAGGATGAAAAAGATGAAGAACCTAGGGTTTGGAGAAGGTAGAATTCAGCCAAGAAGGGTAAGACATGTAGTGGGTGGCCAAAAATTCCTTTTATAGTACAAGAGAGAGGAAAAGAAAAGAAAAAACCGAAAGTGTAGAAGGCTCCCGCTCGGGTGGAAATGGCCTGGCCCGGGCGGGCTGCCCATTTTCATCCTTGTGTCGCCTTACCTTCAAATCCTCATTTCTTTTTGTCTTCAATATTCAAAGCTAGTCTTCAAATATTAAAAGTCTTGAAAAGGTGATCTTCAATGGTCTCCAATCTTCAAGTCTCGATGTTTTTCCTTTGTCACACAAAATCCACTTAGAAAAAGGTAAAAGAATGTAAAGTTGCTCATACCTCTCCTAAGAGAATTTCAAGGTAAAACACAAGCTCTTGATAACAAAAGAGCAAAAAAGTGATCCCAAAATGTACTAAAATATGCACATAAAATGGACACATCAAACCTCCCCGCACTTAAACCTTACTCACCCTCGAGTAAGAAAAGATCCAAGCGCATGAAGGAATTGACATATCCACATCCTAACTACTATTCCCCCAAGTCAATACCTCACAAACCTCACAAAACTCTCAATATCACACATCCCAATCCCAATGTTAAGACCAAATGAGAAGTTGCCCCCAACCCCCATTCCTAAATCTACCCAAACCATATCAACCTATCAAGTCATTGATATCCCTAAAACATCTCCAAATCCCGAATTGATAATCCCAAATCAATTGGTACAAGGTGAAACTAAAAGGGTACATAAAGTTCAAACACATAGTCCACTTTATACCAATATATCATCCTAAAAACGAAGTATATCAACAATCAATAATTTCATAACTTACTTTGTTTTCCCCGCTAAATTTCCCAGTCCCATAAGGTCTCAAGATATCAAGCTACCCGATCCATCCATATGGCATCCGCAACCTTATGACTCCAACGCAGGCGAATGAGTGACATAACATTTTTCCTTTTTCTCTGTTTCTCTCATTTTTCCTAGGAGCCCTTTTGGGTTTTCATCCGAGCCAAACATCATGTTTTTTTGGCTCATATCTCACCTTTTCTGCACATTTAGCCTCTCATTTTTACCCAGGTTGCCCTTTCAGGTTTTCGACCTATCCGGGCTCCCAATGTTGCCTAAGATTACCTCTTTGGTTTTCAACATAGTGGGATGATTTTTTTTTGTTCTTTTTCATTTTTAATTTTTTTTTTCAATATTTGTTTTCCGTGTTTTTCCAATCAAAAGTAGCTACTTATATACATGTCAATCATTAAACCCCCTCCCCACACTTAAAATCATACATTGCCCTCAATGTGAAACACCTAAGGCAACAAGTTTAAAGTATAGGGGAGAAGGAAAAATGACTTACAAAATATTGATGCTACGATTCCACCAAGCACGTGCCACGCAGGTAGGGGTTTGGCCGCGCAGGCGGGACTGTTCCCAGCATCCGCGGCCTGACCTGATCCTATCCCTTTTTGTTTTTTTTCTTCTTTCATGGCCAAGTTTTCCGTTCCAAAATTGTCGTCGATTCTCCAATGTTTGACCTATTTTGCTAAAAAATATGGAGAACACAATTGTGATAGAAATAAATTAGAATAATGAAAAGTAATAATAAAAATTATTGCGACAACATTGACGAAACGTCACGAATGACGATTCGGGCGATCAAAACCAAGTTTATTTAACGTCGTCAGCACGGCTTAGGCCCCTTCTTGGAGCTTACTCACAAAATGAACCGAGTTTATCAGTCTCCTTTTCCCGATCCGGGTCAAAACAATCAGGATTCACATCATCCCCCAACAAAACCTTCTTCAAATAGCTTAGTGTTTCTTCATGTTCCCTCAAAATATCCAACAACTCACCTTTTTGTTCCATGGTGATCTCAATCACGTGAGCATTCGGGGGTTTCTCTCCTTCTCCAAGGGGTGAACATTTAAGAGCTTTCGGTAGTGGTTTGCACTCTTCCACCGAAGTCTTCTCAAGAAAAGGAGGGAAAACCACCCTTATTGGCTTACCCGTGGACACGCAAAAAGTGTTGGATGTTGCTTTACCAAGAGTGTAGTCACTGTTGTTGTTTTACTTCAAGTTATTACTAACAACATTTGAAATCAAAGCATCACTCAAAACATCATCTATGGAAACATTTAAGGAACTACCATCTTTGGGCTCAATTAAATCTTGCTCTTTATCATCAGTAACATTAATAGCTTGGCAAAAATGGTATCTACTAGGATGAGCAATAGAATTATTAGTGTCAAATTCTACCTTCCGCCCATTAAATTTCATGGTCAATGTTCCTTTATGCACATGAATTATGGTCCTTGAAGTCTTTAGAAATGACCTTCCTAAAAAAATAGGTTTAAAACTATTGTCACCTCCCATTTCAAGAACAATAAAGTCTGCGGGGAATGTCAAAGAATCCACTTTCACCAACACATCTTTCACAATACCATTCGGGTATGTGCTAGAGTGATCGGCCAGTTGGATAACAACCCCGGTTTTGTGCAAAGTGCCTAGATTTAGACTTTCATACAAGGAATATGGGATCACATTGATTGAAGCAACTAAGTCTAACATGTCTTCGCCGTTCCTCTCAAATTTATATTTTTAAGCCCTAATGCTTCCTATCTACATTTAAGTAGATAGTGGCAAGTCAGGTTAGTCCACGAGAAGAGGGATCTTTCCAAGTGTTTAAACATATATAGGAGAAAAAAATACTAGATATAGATACATATAAAAGAATGTAAAGAGGGGGGGGGGGGTTGTTGGTTTTTGGTCCTAAGTTATAAAATTGAAAGACAATAACTAGCAAAGCAAGGGTTTATGCTAATCATGCAACAATTACCTTTATTGTCTATGGGAAATGTTATCATTTCTCATTTGAAGATCAACATTCATTCCTCCTTAATAGTAATTTTCAAAGACAAACAATGACCACTTGCAAAACTCATTCATAATCACCCTAGAAAAACAACACCATAGAGGTATTTCATCAATGACATTTCACACGAACGACTATAGGTTTGATAACAATAAGTGTTCTACTAAAGACATAGTCATTTAACCAAACAAAGCATTTACTAGGATAACCATAGAACAAACCACATTCAAGGTTCAACCTTTCTTTGCATCTATAGGATAAATATGAGAACAATCCACATTAACATACGTATGTAGCAAGAATCACAACACATTATACACAAGTAGTTAAAAATCAGTGCTCTTGGATTTCATGTCAAATGAGCTAAAAATTTGCAACTTTCCTAACACCCTAACACTTTCATCATACAAACATTTCATATAATCAAACAACACATGGTATAAATGAGGCAAAACACAACATTAATGGAATAATAAATGCTCTCCAATAAATGTTCATAAATGAGCAAATAGAGAATCTCACCACATAAATTTGGAAGCTTCAATCAATTTCTCCCAAGAACTAGTTTAGCCAATACAAATCATACTAACCTTCATAGATCAATTCATACATAAACAAAGAGGGAAAAGATGAGTATAAATGGAGAACTAGGGTTTGGAGATGAGGAAATTCGTCCAAAAGGGAGAAGATGCGAAGTGGGTGGCCGAAAATTCCTTTTAACAAGAGAGCTGAAAAGAAAAGCAAAAAAGAAAAATTGTAGCAGGATCCCACCCGGGCGGGCTGCCCATTTTCACCCTTGTGTCGATTCTTCTTTGCTTTGTCGTATTGCCTTTAAATCCTCGATTCTTCTTGTCTTCAATCTTCAAATCTAGTGCTCAAATATTCAAAGTCTTCAAAAGGTGATCTTTAATGGCCTCTGGTTATCAACTCTTGATGTTCTACCTTTGTCACACAAAATCCACTTAGAAAAGGTAAGCGTAAAGTCGCTCTTATCTCTTCTAAGAGAATTTCAAGGTAAAATACAAGTTCTTTATAACAAAATATCACAAAAGTGATCCCAAAAAGTACTAAAATATGCACATAAAATGGACAGATCACTATCCCACATGTTTCATCTAGCCCAACATTGCTGGTGCTTGAGGAACTATGTGGACTAATTTTGAACAGTGCAGATGGACAAGAATCTCCCACATATTGACTTTTCCCATGAATGACCACTGATTTGCTAGAACACTGGGATCAGCAACATAAAACACCCGTGTAGCCTGTGAAGCAAGAATGTAAGGATCGCCAGTAGAGCGTGTCTTGCTCAAATCGATGTCTGTAAAGCCTAGGCATCCACCAATACACCAGCAGGGCTATCAATCTATTTTCATTTGAAAAGTGGTACCCTGAAACTTGTGTAGACCAGTTCCTATATTTCCTCAATCACACCATAGTAAGACATGTTCCCATACTTGAGATTCTTATCATACGCATTGCTTACATGTAAAGCTTCGGCAACTACACTGACACCACTATTTTTTGTAGTGGTGTGTGTATCCCATTCTAGGGTTGAGAAGGTAAACCCATTAATGTTATAGCCCGTGAAGGAAATCACAGTTGTAGAGGGCATGAATGCTAACCAATTCAAGGTGTCACCATGACTGCCTTCGACCACTGTAACACGTAACCAATCAATGAAAGTGTGATTGCGTTCACCAAGTACTTGCTTCTCCAACCAACCAGGGTGCCACTCCTTGATAGTGGCCATATGCATATCCACGTACGGGAAAACCACATACGAGTTTCACAGGACATATAAATGTTCATTCATCAACTCATCGGGGGTTAATAACCTAGTAGTTCCTTTTTTCAAACCTCGCCCACTCCATCTGAATGAAACAGTTTTGGCACACCAACCGACTCCTCAACCTTCATGAATTAGGTACAGTATTCTACAGCCTCCTTGGTCACATACCTCTGTACAATACTAACATCCGAGTGATTTTGAATTTTTAAATAACCCTTGAATATCTTCATATACCTCTTAAAGTGATACATCCATCAAAGATAAATAGGACCATATATCACGCGAGACCTGAGAATTGTGCTTCAATTCAAACAAGGAACCTTTTATAAAAAAATTTGGTTGGGTGAATTTAAAATGATACATATTTTGAGAATTAATTGCAATAATAATGAAGGTGAAATTATAAATAAATAATTTTGGTGAGAAAAAGAGTTATAGTTCTACTAGTATTCTAGTGGGAGGCCATCGTTGTGCCTATCTAAAATAGTATTTATAAGCCCCAATTATGGCTAACAACTAAATAGTAGCTAGTGGTAAGATGGGGTCATCCATGAGGAAAAGGGGGTTTCATTGAGTGTTAAATGTAGTTAAAAAGCACACGAAGATGTCACTCTAAGTGTGTGGTAGCAAAGTGGGGGGATTTTTGTTTTGAAAAACACTACAACTACTTTGAACTACTAAATTAATAACCAAGTAGAAAAGGTGATGTAAATACGATCACAAATAGCACATGTGATGTAACTAAGATTATAGTGAGTCTTGGGCGCAATTGGTTTACATTTCTAGTCATTCTTTGATCATCAATTTATATCCTATTTTTATGCATTAACCACATAATTTTAGGAACTTATCAACACCTTTCGAGTGTTGATATTTCTCACCTCTCCTCGGATATAGTTAGAGTGAGTGATTGGAGCCACACAATAACCCTTACCCTTGGGTCACTCTAGACGATCGGCGTCATAGACTTCCCCGAGGATAGCAATAAACATGGAGACCCAATGCAACTACCACAATGTCCTACAAGCGAGAACCATATAGATAGTAAAGTATGTCTAGTAATAACGACTAAGAGGATCGACCTTCATGCTAATTGTTATTAGTGAGCCACATTGATAATTAGTCAAACCCATTCAAAATCATCCTAAGCCTAAGAAATTTCATCAATCAACAATCATAATTTGTTTTCACTTATAATCATAATCTAGCATTGACCAACAATAATCACATTGACAAAAAGCTGGAGTTCCGGGTTTGACCAAAAATCTAGCACATAATCAACCCACAATCATTAACTAGTTGATCATCCTAGTCTAAATCATGCATTAATCACACAAGGAAGCAAAAAACATAAATGATAATCATTGCAAAAAATAGGATAAACCAAATCTTACAAATTCATACTAGAAATGCTTACCAATTGCTCTCAAGAGTATATTTAGTCTAGATTTAAAAAACGCACACAAGAATTCATGAAAGAGATGAAAAAACTAAGAAAGATGAAGAAAAATTAGGGTTTTTGAAGGGAGAAATTTGGATTAGAGTAATGGGAGAGAGATATTTTTGAGGCTAAAAAATGAAGATAATAACAGCTCAAGCCCGTCGTTGCGGGCCACAATGTGTGTTGCGGCCCGCTATGGTGCCGCTGCCCTTTTTTTTTCCATCGCCACGGGTGAACAGTTACTCCAATTTTGGAGTTCTAGTAGTCGATTTTATAGTGCTCGAGAAGAGTAATCCATTAATTCCAGCCATGTAAGCTGATTCTTCTCGTATCATTTTAAGAACTTGGTCCAAACTAATGGGTTACAATTCATCCGCTTCTACAAAATTTTGGCTCATGGCCTTCACTAAACCACTCCAAAGTGCTCATGAGAAACCTACAATTTAAGCTCACAAAAAGGAAACTAGATGCTCGTAAGGATAAAAAATCCATTAGACTAAACGTAGGTTGCAAAATGAAGGATTTAGATATGAAAATCGAAAACGGTCATCTTAACCCCTTGTTACGTAAACCTATCTAAATCTAGTATCTTCCAACAAAATTACACAAAAGAGATGTTAAATGCTTCTGAAAATACATGCATTTGAGGTCTTATCATTTACCTAGGTATATAAGGATCAAGAGACCTAAGCCTAATTTATTCTTATGAGAAAACCTCTCTACACGTAAAGAACCCTAGGCACCACTTCATCATTTTGTCATCCATTCCTTTTATCTTCTTCACCATAAACAACCACACAAACAAAATATGGTTGTGATCAAGTGAAGAACGTAGGAGCATTAGAAGGAAACCCTAGAGCGAGTTGTTGCTGCTCTAGAATGAGAAGGAGGCAAGGTGATTGTGGAAGCTTTTGCGTTGATCATTGATACATAGAAAAAATGTAAGTTTATTCTTCTTTAACAAGTCATGACTAGCTTACTAATGTCGGAAACTCCGTTTGAAACTATGAGTGGTGTGTACAAGAGTATATATGTTTTTCAATTCGGATTTAGTTCTGCAGTCATGTTGTACTAGAAATTTCAATGGGTAATAGGATATTGCAATTTATGTATGATATAACTAATGAAATATCTTGAAATCTAGTTTCTAATGATATATGACTCGTATTTTCATGATATCTGAGTAGAAAGTTATCTTGAAATCTAGTTTCTAATGATACATGACTCGTATTTTCATGATATCCGAGTAGAAAGTTATGGTTGGTTTAGTATTGAGTGGTTAACCAGTAATCTGTTTGATTGAAGTACGTGATTATTTCTGCAGTCACATTGTACCAGGGATTTGAACAGGAAATAAGTAATTAAAATTTATTTAGGATAAAGTGAATGAAATATCTTGAAATCTAGTTTCTTATTATATATGATTTGTATTTTTATGTTATCCTAGTTGAAAGTTATGGTTGATTTAGTAATGAGTGCTTAACCAACAATCTGTCCGAATTGAAGTACGTGATTAGTTCTGCAGTCACTTTGTACTAGAGAATTGAATGGAAAATAAGTAATTAAAATTTATACATGACACACCGAATGAAAGATCTTGAAATTTAGTTTCTAATGACATATGATTTGGATTTTTAAGGTGTTCGAATACAAAGTTAGGATCTATTTAATACAGAGTGGTCATCCAGTAACCTGCCAATTGCAGTGTGTGTTTAGTTTCTGCAGTCACGTTGTATTAGAGAATTAAATGTGAAATAGGTAATTACATTTTGTGTATGATAAACCCAATGAAAGGTATTGAAATCTAGTTTCTAATGATATATGATTTGGATTTTTAAGTTGCATGAGTAAGAAGTTATGGTCAATTTAGTATGGAGATGTCAACCAGTAATCAGTCTGATTGCAGTGCGCTATCAAGTGAACCGTTTGAGGATCAATCGAGTATGGGTTTTGATATGTAAACTATATATTGAAAGCTAACTGAGTCTTGTTCTTAAGGGGTTTGGTTAAAAAAATTTTGGAATAATTTGTGATGAGTTATGACTGTTATCGTGAGTATTGGTCAGTTTAAACTTAATCTGTTCCAGTCCGTGCTATAGAACTTTTTTAAGAGGTAATGACGTATGGAATTTAAAGTGTAAACTGTCAAAGGAAAGCTATAGAAGTCTAGTTTTTAAGGATTTAAAATTTGTAATTTTTGGGATGATGTGTGGAGAGTTATGGTCTTATTCGTGAGTGCTAGTCAGCAGTGAATCCTTTAATTTCAGATCAGTTTTACAGTTCCTTGTGTTATGTAGAATTTGAAATAGATTTTAATGATTTTGTGATACATCACATTCGCATGTTTCACCGAGAATTATAGTCCTTAAGTTGCAGGAAAGGTGAGAATTTCTACCTTTTCCAAAAATTATCGAAACCATTTTTAAACATATTCTAAAGCTTTTCAAGAAAACACTTTGAAAACCAAAATCCATTTTAAAATCATTTAAAAAAATATTCCCCATGTTTCAAAATCAAATGTTTTGAAATCATTTTACTAATTATATGACCGAATTCCTTTATTTCTAATAAATTACTTTAGCCTGTTTTCTGCATTGCATATGTATATCTTGTCTTGATCATTTACTTGTTAACTATGGGTGTACCTTATCGCCCATAGCCTGAATTGTGCTTAATTGTTTACATATTACTATGGGTGATCTTTGTCACCCATAGCCTGATTTGCTCTTGACTGTTTACATGTTACTATAGGTGAACGTTTTTGCCCATTGCCTGAAATGTATTATTGTACTACCTGTCCTAGGATCCAAAAACCCTATTGAATAACTGAAACCCTGCGAGGTCGCCATAGGGACTGATCGCTTGGTTAGGCTTCTTTAGGTTTCATTGGTTATCTTGAGATATACCATCATGTGACTTGTGACGTTGGTCTACCTATTGGCCTGATGGCCGTTTGCCTGTTCGGCATAGCATGGAGTGATTATTACGGGATCTCATTCTATGGCTATGAGTAGAACCCCCCGATAACCTCCCATGTGACCTGTATCATTTTCTATATGATGTAACTATTGTGGCAAGTGATATACTGCCTGATATTATTTCGTGAGAAATGATTTGTACGTGATATTACTGGTGACTGATAATGCATGGTATACTTTCCCGCTTACTACTTCAAGTGGATAAAATTATTTTCTTAAAACTGCATGCATGGATAGCATCCTTATTGTATCATGGTTGCAAACTTTGAACCCTCACGATCGAAAGCTCACCCACTCTTTTAAACATATTTTTAGCTTAAAGCACTAGGTTAGGTACAAGCGTGACGAATAAGAATGGAGAATGCCTGTGGCTCTACACCCTTTGTTTCATTTATTTCATTTGAAGACACATTTTTGGATTATTCAATTAGCATTTACCATTTAAACTTAGCCGTTTTCGCTGTAGACAATAATAATTGTTAAGATTTTATCATTGTAATAGATGTCCCCTATAATTTTGGGCCGGGGTGTTACAAATGGTATCAGAGTGTAGATTCTGAACCCTAGGGAGCATAAAACACTTCCATAAAATACATAGGATAAATCTGAGAAATCCCGACTACCGTTTATATATTGGTTTCATTTAAGAAACATTGCCCCGATGACGATTGTGTTCGTGTTCATGATGTTCCCTTTTAGACTCAACCCGAGGGACTAAGGTGGCTTAATACCCATGACAAGGAATATAAATTGAGCTAAATGTAACCCCATTATGTTGTGAATTTATTTAAAAATAAATACACACATTAAGGAACGTAATATCCCGAGGGAAGAGATGCAAGACTTGGCGGAACAATTCCTTACCTTTGATACTGATTTTCTAGGACCCTAGTGATAGTGTTAGACAACTTATCAAGCAATTAAAAGCTGAGAAAAAGATTGTGAAGATTGGCCGAACAGTTGGTGATAGTGAATCAGGAATTGAATGCAATAGAGAAAAAATACTAAGAACTTCACCACCGAATGTTTGCAGTGGTTGGTGAACATAGATATGTCGTTGAGCCATCTAATAACATTTTTACTTTGAAACCAGCGATAAAAGTGTCAAGGATCCTTGTGAAGGTGATAATTGAAACTTAGTGAACATTAAAATATTTTCAGTTGACATTTGTATTTGACCATAAGTTGCCTGTTTTGTTTTAAAACCTTCTAGTAAACTACTTGACTAAACATGTTGTAAGTAAAATCTATCCCATTAACGAAGCACATATTTGTCAAGTAAAGTACTTCGTACACCGCAAAAGAAGAGGTGGTTATATCTGACCTCTCACCTAAAACTACTTGTTAAGAATGTGATAGAAATATGTCTAAATCTTGTGTGAAAGGTCTAAGAACACATTTAATCTAAAAAGTTTTAGTTAAAAAGAAGCGCTGAATTTTAAAAGACTATATCTTCAAATCCATTAATCCATTGAGAATAAGCACTATATATTTAGAAACCTGAGATTTAGAACTACAATTTAGAGCAAATGATGGACCAATATGATAAAGAAACGAGTGAGAAAAATTATTTTGAAGTTATGCATTTACATGTATGTTTTACTGCATGCAATAGTTTCAACCTTAGTTTGAAAATCAATATCCTATAAACCGTAACTTTGAATTTGTTAAATCTTACATCGTTAAAATCCTTGTAAAGTAACATATAGTATACATCCCTGAACCTTAAAAATAAAGTACGAAATGAAATTGATAATTGAATTCTAACTTCTTGTGTTTTGAGTACTGCAGGATATTTTATACGCATGACCTTAAACTATTATATCCACTCTCTGTAACTCTTTTTTAGTTGATGTTTCCATATTAGCAATCCTGGAATTTAAGCTATATTTTAAGCAAGGGAATGTTTTTATAATTTTGTTGAGAAAACCATTTTAATACTAATTACTGTAAAGATGCTACAATTGTTATTCTACAAATCTTGATTTCAAAATAACATATCCTGGTTTTTAGACAACTTATATTTTATGAGTTTCAGCTCTATATCAGTTTATCACTTACATATTTTTGATTTTTTAACTTCAAATTATATTTTAACATCAAAAGATAGTTAAATCAGTTAAAAAAACCAATGACAAAAGTAGTCATGATGTTTTTAAAATTTTAGGGCATAAGTTCTAAAATATGAACATATCTTCAAACTTTAGGTTTTGAATTCAATTAGAAACAACGTCTAATTTTTTTTTTTTGTATTTTGATGTGTGTTGGTACAACATATTATATGTTTTGATTAAGAAATTTTTAAGGACCATATATTTAGTTCCAAACAGAGCTGATTTATATACCTACAAAATCCTTCGGTTCAGAAATATGTTAGTAAGTCAATAAGTATGAAATCTTACTGAGAATTCAATAATAAGATGAAAGATGTACACACACATATCCATATTTTTTTAGTACTTAAATAGGAAAAATTTCGCGACCAATTTTCATTAAGGAGGGGTGAATGTGAGACCCGAGAATTTTGCTTCAATTTAAATAAGGAGCCTTTTATGAATTTTTTTTTCTTGTTTTGGTGAATTTAAAATGATACATATTTTAAGGATTAATTGCAATAATAGTGAAGGTGAAATTATAAATAAATAATTTTGGTGAGAAAAGAGTTATAGTCCTACTAGTATTCTACCTAGGTATATAAGGATCAAGAGACCTAAACCTAATTTATTCTGTACGAGAAAGTCTCTCTACACATAAAGAACCCTAGCCACCACTTCATCATTTTTTCATCTGTTCCATTAACATGTTAGGAATTGATTAAATCAAATTTAGCAGAAAATCAATTATCTTATCCCGGATCTCATGCATGTATTTAATTTGAATCTACCTAAGAGTATAGATTACCTTTGAAACATGTTTTACCGTTGGATTTGATCAACCACGAAGACGAGAATCCCAAATGTGATTGCTCTATACATATCCACAGAGCATGATTGGATCGCCTACACTGCCATCAACTTAGAACATTGATCAGCAAGCAAAGACTCAGTCTTTCTTCTTCTCTGTAAGGTGAGGTTTATTTTCTGAGAATGGTTGGATTGGTTTCTAGTTTCTGCCGTCTGTAACGGCCAGGGTTTCAATGTTGTCATCATGAACATATTTGTAAAAATATCATTTTATACAGAATAGTCATTAATCCAAGAAACCCTAATCCAAGTCAAACGAGGCCTAGTCCCATTAGATTTAATGAGTTCTAAAATCAATTCTCATATAATACTATCTGTGCTCCTAGCCCAATAATAATTTCTTTTATCCAATTTCATGCCTTGTGTGTGACCCTATATGTTTAATCATAATAAGTTTCAAGGCCAATATAATTGATGTTGGCTGATCGAAAATAGTTTGTAGATATACATTCCGATCACTCAAAATAACTTAATTAATTATCTCCGTAATTAATCCTCCAACTATATATGGAAAATGCATATTGATTGAAGGACACTATTCCAACAATCTCCCACTTTTCCTTTAGAACAAGTGTGCATTCGTATTCCTCTGTCACTTAATGTCTTCATCTGAATATAAGGTCAGATAACGTGTCATCCTTATCAAGTTTAAATTCATTTCTCGAATTCCTGAGTCAAACTGTTAAGACATATGATTAATACGTAATCCATCTGAACATGGTCATGCATTTTACAGTCTTAACTCTCTGAGAGGGCCATAAGGCGATGATCTCATGTAAATGAGAGGAGAATCCCACTCTTGTACATTTAATTTTTCTCCACTCGATTCATGGCAACCCAAGAACTTCCTTTATAGTCTTCTTATATGGTGCGACGGTTGACATCCTCAAGGTACACCAATCCACCAACAATAAAATACTAAATTACTCAGGTATGAGGAATACAATCCAATAATCAATGAGAAATACTTACAACATTGTAAATATCCTAAAGTATTCTCAAAGTGGGTATGTCTAATACAAGTTCCCAACTTGCATCCATGCAATCGATTCATGACATCCCACATCCTTTAGCCCATAAAACAATGCTATGAATCACCTTGCAAACTAGTCTTATTAGTCATTAGTGTCCATTCTCAATGACCTGGACTAGGGACACACTTAATCTTACACTCCAGTTCACTAAATAGGGTTTCATTATCCAAGACATATTCTTGATAACCTATTTCGAGATGTAAATTGATTTTGGACTTTCATTCAACACTAAACCAAGTTGAATGAATATGAAAGGATAATTTCATCATATGTTAAACAGTTTAATCTTCAAAGTCTAAAATCACAAATTTATGATAACTGGAACATCACAGAAATCACAGCCACTATCTAAAGTGCTAGATTTCTATCACAAATGTGTAAGCCCCAGGCTCCATCCGTGGAAGAGGTTTAGATTCCAGATTGACAACTTTTCCATCCTATCTCACTTGCATATGACTTCACCATTCTCGATATATTCTCAAAGAATGTAAAATTTCTGAGGAAAAATTTGAACTCGTTGGGTTCTTGTGGCTGATTTTGCCTAAGCTATTTCCATTTGCTCAGTAGAGAGTCATCAAGTCAGCTAAGATAGGGACCGCGTCAAGTTCAGTGATGAATATCCTTATTAAAACACCTTTATATGTACTAAGATTCAATTTTAAAATCAAACAACAGTGATTTACTTATCATTTTTTGCAATTAACTCATTTTCAATATAGACTCAAGAATATATCTTTAGTCCATTTCAGACACTAAAACATTTTCTTAGTCACACACAAATGAGCCTCACCTTAGTCTATTTTATATCTCATTGTCGTGCTCTAAGCATGTGAGATGTAACTGTGAATACATATCATAACATACATGATAGACCCTATTTCATATGCATAAGCGATCATACTCAAATTTTGATAAATGTTGAGTCTTGCTAAGAGTTATTCCATGAATCATGGGTAGAAAATATTTTAAAATCTTTCATATTGAACCTATCAAACATTTTACCTAGTAAGTGTTATGTTTAAGGTCAATCATCTTCCTTGATCTACCTATGTAGATCCCGATGCCCAAGATGTACTTTACCTCTCCTAAGTCATTCGTCGCAAAACACTTTCCGAACTAAGGGCATGGGCAGTGGTGGTCTCTTAAAATTAAAAGACAACTTAAGAGACCGAAAACCACCACAGTGGTGGTCTCTTGAGTGGTCTCTTGTTAAGAGACCACCAACCGAGCTCTTACTAAGAGCCCGGTCTCCAGCGGACAAATGGACCACATGCGACTGTAGCCGCACATGGGCGCTGCGCGCCTTTCTTTTTTTCAACGGGTGGGACACGTGTCGCCACCTGAGTGGGCCACGTGTCCCACTCAGCCGCTTTTTTTTTGTTTTTCTGTTGCTGACACGTGGCACCCATGGATTGTGCCACGTGTCAGCAACGGTATTTTTCAAATAAAGGCTGAATTGTTTTTTGAATGGGACACGTGTCCCATTCTGGTGGCTACACGTGTCCCAATAGTGTTTTTTCTAATAATTTTTTTCATTTTTTTTCAATTTTTTAAGAATTCAAAATTTAATATATTTTTGATTTTCAAATTATAATAATTGGTCGGACTAGATCAATATTTTATTTAGTATTGTCTGTAATTTTTATAGTTGTTATAATTGATTTTTTCAATTTTAGTGGTTTTTATATAATTTTAAAAACATGGAATTATCTTATTATTTATTTTTTTATTTCATTTTAATAATTATATTAAATTTTACATTCAACTTATTTTTTTTGGACAAATTTATTTAAAATATTATTTAATAGTCAAATTAATTATTGTTATATTTGGTTTTGCGCACTTTTTATGGTTTCCATATTATTTTATAGAAAAAATGAATTCTAATAGTATTTATTTATATAATTTCGTTTTAATAGTTTCTTAAAAAAATGAAATTCATTTTATTTTTTTACACTAAAGCATGGTATTGACAAGAACAAGAAAAATAAATTATTTAACATATTTTTAAAAAATGATTTTATATTTAAATATTTAAACATTATATTAAATTTTGCATTCAACTTATTTTTTGTGGACAAACTTATTTAAAATAATATGTAATGGTCAAATTAATGAGTAGGATAGAGAAAATCAAGTGGGTTCCATGAATAGTGCACAGTGGTCTCTTAACCATTGTGGAGAAAAAAAGGGGTTGTCTCTTAAGTGGTCTCTTAAGCTGAGGTGGAAGAGAGAGAGAAAGAAAAATAATATATTTAATTGGTAAGAGACCGGTAGTGGTCTCTACCACTGCCCATGGCCTAAGTCTTCTCAGACTCCAACTTCAGTTAGTTATTTCCAATGTCATCGACATAGAGGGGTAGGGATTCAATCTTGCTCCCAATATCCTTCTGTATACACATGATTCCATACCATTTCTTTGAACGCTAGTATCTTAATTGCTTCATTGAAATGTATATTTCAACTCATTGATACTTGCTTCAACCCATAAATGGACCTCTGAAGCTCGTATATTTTCCCAACTATTTTGGCCTATAAAACCCTTTGTGTTGCATACACATCTTCTCCCAAAATCAAATTAAGAAAGATGGTTATGACATTTATTTGCCAGATCTCAAAATTAGAATGAGATGCAAATGCTAGGAAAATTCAAATAGACTTAGGCATTCCAACTGAAGAAAAGGTTTCATCACAATCCATCCCACAGACTTGTTTATACCCTTTAACTATCAGTCTAGCCTTGATAACATAAATGCCTGGTTTCATTTTGAAGACCACCATTTTAGTCTTAACCTTTTAGTAATTCAACCGAATTCCAAACTTGGTTTTCATACAGAGAGTCTATTGTAAATTTCATAGCCTTAAGCCACTTTGCGGAGCTGGGGCTTGTCAAAGCTTAACTTTAAATCATAGGTTCATCACTTTCTAAAAGTATGATTTCATAGTTTTAAGTCCCAAGGATTTAAATGTACCTTCGTTCGAATCCTATACCTTTCTAACCAACTAGGGCATGCACATTTTCAGTAGTCTCTAAGACTTTTCCCGTATTCATCTTCACCACTTCACATGAAGATATCGACGTTTCCAAAAATGATTGTTTCTCACCTAAAAATGATTGAATTTAAAATTCTTCCCACTTGTCATTTTGGAAAGATGATACTTCTCCAAAAGGACATATTCTCAAGCAACAAAACATAGTTCTTGGAATGACTGTAGAAGTAATGCCCCTTTATCTCTTTTGGGTATCCCACAAAGAGACATTCATCAGACTTGGTGCAAGCTCACTGGGAAACCTCGTTTCACGTATGCTTCGTGAATCCAAATCTTCATAAGAATATACTTTCAAGGAACCCTTCCTTGCATATATTATGTGTTGTCTTTCCTACCGCATTAGATAATGTCTGATTCAGTGTGAGCACTACCTTTTTAGAAGAGCATTTGTCTAATTGGAAGACTGGCTTGACCCATCATTGAACAAACCATATTCAATAAGGTATCATTTATCCTTGCGGACACACCGATCATTAAGGTGTTCCTACAAGATTCAATTATGGAAGAATGTCACATTCTCTCTGATGGTCAACAAATTCCTGACTCAAATATTCATCACATCAATCAAATTGAAGTGTTTCAATTTTCTTTCCATGTATATTCCAAACTTCATTCTAAAACTCCTTAAATTTCTCAGTAGAATCAAACTTACCTCACACCAAGTAGATATCAAGCAGACAACTACATCCACTCAAACCGCTGCTGAAGCTAATGAAGTCATGAATCCACCTATTGCAATTGAGCATATTTTTGTCTACAAAAAACTTTTAGTGAGGCCTAATAGTTCACTTGCTCCATCATCCATCACTATGAAGGGTGATTGTGTTATTTTGCCATCAAAATATTTGCAGGTCTCAATTGACTCCAAGTCAAATGATTCCACGGTACCCTCTTGCCAAAGTTACTTCATAGGCTTTATGTTCATGTGGCCAAATTGACAATTCCAGAGGTACTCCGGGCTTGAACAATTTTTTTTAGCCCTTTTGATATTTACGTCATAAACTTGTTTATCCATATCAAGCATTTGAAGGCACTTGTCTAATTTTTCAAAACCACAACACATCCATTTAAAATGGAACAACCATTGGTACAATTACAATGAAAACCTCCCGTGTCCAACACTGAAATGGTAATTCTATCGTAGTAACACTTAGATCAAAATAACTATTATATAACCCAGTGTAAGCCCATAAGGCATAGATCAACTATAAGTTCCTACGGCCAATGGAGCATTCCTTGCTTCATTTCCCTCATGTAGGTTGACCTCTCATCAATCTTAACTCCTACTTTGTTCTCTCCACATTTTTGAAATTGTGAGAAACACGGATGGTATCCAATACCCATCAGTAGAGTTATTAACGACAGAGACTGTCCATGATGTTTACAACTGAAATGTCACCTACTCGCCCATTCTTTGTCCTCTAAGAACTAGGGGCAATATCCTTTCCAATGACATGTGTCATTACTGTAGAAGTATTGGGACACATTAGACTTTACAACTTTCTTCTTCCTAGCAGTATGTTGTGTCTTAGACGCATGGGTACTATGGTACCCTTGCCCAATCACACTTCTTCGTTCTTCCATTTATGATTCAGATCCCTTTCGCTTTTGCACCAATAGAACCATGTTGTTGGTCTCAATATTAACACTTGACTCAACTTATTTTAAGTATTCCATGCAACTTGGTCAAAGTCTTTTCTTTTCCAGTTTATGGTTCCAAACCATAATAGATTGAATAGAGATAGATGTCAAGGCCAACTCCCAGTCATAGGAAAAACAAGTTATCTCCATTTATCAACTGATCCAATCATTTTAGAACATGAGAACCCACTAGTTTTCCTTTCTTAATGTTTCAATTAAGAATGGACTTAATGGTCTCAAACCTCTCAACCATGGCTTGCTCCTGAATTATCTCAGAGCACTAGGTTGATGTTGTAAGTATCTGAGTTCAAAACTTGTCTTGCGATTCTGGAATCATACTATTCAACATAAGACACTTGATATCAGGGATTTGAATATCAATGGCATACTCCTTCTTTTCTTGCATTAGAACTATAATCAAGCTCCTTCGCCAAGTAACTGTCGTTCAATTCATCCTTCCAAAGAATCGAACACATTGTAGAAGAGTTGTTGTTTGTTGTTATACATGATTACTACAATATAAATAAATGCTTTAAAAAACCATTTAAACTGAATAACTTGAACAAAGCTACAAACCTTATTAGAAGTTATTAAACATTTTATTCCATCCAAGTTGGTCCCATGAATAAAATGATTCCAAAACCATCAAAATCACAAGGTCTTAAGCATGCTTTGGCTTGTCTCAGTTCCATTGATTTTAGGTAAGCAATTCAATTCTAATAGTATCTAATACTACTCCTAGTCGATAGCGTACATCCAATTTACTACCTATCTCATTTTGCCTCAACATCGGAGGACCCCTCACTGATATTGACGAGCAAACCAAAACTAACATGTAAAACCCCTTTCACTAGGTCTACCCGCACTTGTCCCAAGATTAGAAGTGCCACTATCGCTTTGGCGAAATATGTCACTAGTGATCGAGGCCATGATGGGTGTTCTTGTTTTGTTGGGACCGCGGTTCGTTATGCTGGATTATCGTTAGTGAACGAATTTCATAATCATCCCACACACATAAACCAATCACATGCATATATAATATAAAAGCAATAAATAAATGAGATAAATAAATGCATCTATAGTGATCCTAGTATGGCCCCCATAATCTTGACAAAATCTTCTTCTTGTCAACTAGATCTCATCCTTCGATCTTTTCATCGAACTTACAATTTCTTCAACTTAAATAATAAAATTGAAAATAAATTTACAACATAGCAATAAACGGTAAGCAGACAGTAGTTAATTATAATACTCAATAAATAGTACGCAGGCCGTATTTAAATATCTAATTGGGTCATACTAGTCATTGATAACCCTGCACTTTGAATCCAATTCATATGCAAACATTCATTTCTAAAATGAATGACCCAATTACATAAAAATAAATTGGGATAAAATCACATAATTAATCATGCAATTAACCATAAAAAAATAATTAAGTTAACTAATTTCTAAAATTATTAATCTTAATTATTTTTTTTCTTTATTTAATAATTATAAATTATTAAAGACTAAAATATATTAGGCAGTCCATATATCAATAAAAAAGTATTAACCTTAATCATTATTTTTTGCCATATTTGATAATTCTAAATTACTAAAGAAAGCAGGTATGTTTGGAAATCTATGTACCAAAAAATAATTAAGGTAACTAAATTATAAAAATATTAACCTTAATTATTATCACAAAATATTATATTATTTTAAATAAAAAATATAATTATAATTTATTAATCAAGTACATCCAATAACTTGATTAATAATAATTCATTCTGATTTAATTTTAATTTTGAAAATTAAAATTACTAAAACTTTGTTGATGTATATAATTTTAATTTCTAATTAAAATTACTCCAACTCAAAAATTAAATTAATATGAAACAGGCCTACTAATCCCAGCCCAGTTCAAAGTTTTTTAAAAATAATTAATTAAATTTATTTTTATTTTAAAAATAAATATTTGGACCTACTCGGCCCTGTTAAACCCGGACCAGACTAGAAAGCCCATCCTGGTAAGAACCGGTCAGGCCAGACCAGGAAGCATGTTGGGCCGCAAGGGAGCATTTGGCCCAGTGCCCAGCAACAGCCCAACATTGGGTTGTAAGTGACCCGCCACATATTGAGCCAACCTAGCCAATATTACCATTAATAAGCCCAAAATTCCAATCAAGGTTTTAATTTGCCAGGCCAAAATTAACCCTAATTTTATTTTAACACCACCGGCTACTGCCGCTACAGCAACAACCACCCTAATTCCGGTCGTGAACAGTAGTTATTTAAAAAACAAATCTGAGTGGGTTTAAATCAAATTAAAATATCCAATAATTAATTTGATTTAAAACATAAACATGAATCTAAACATCATATTATGTAAATCTAATTAACATATTGTCAAGATCAAACTAAAACATACAAGTTGCTATGTTACCACTCTTGGGAATTGATTAAATCTAATTTAGCGAAAAATAAATGATCTAATCTCGGATCACATGCTTGTATTTATTTCGAATCTATCTAAGAGTTTAGATTACCTTTGAAGCATGTTTTACCGTCGAAATTTATCAACCACGAACACGAGAATCCCAGAGATGAGAATCCCAGATGTGGTTCCTCTATACGTATCCACATAGCACGAATGGATCGCCTACCCCGCCAACAGCTTAGAACATTCATCAGCAAGCAAAGACTCATATTTTCTTCTCCGTACGGTGAGGTTTATTTTCTGAGATTGGTTGGATTGGTTTCTAGTTTCTGCTGTCCGTAATAGCCAGGGTTTCAATGTTGTCATCATGACATTGCTGTAAAAATATTTATTTATACAGAATAGTCCTTAATCCAAGGAATCCTAATCCAAGTCAAACTAGGCCTAGCCTAATTAAACTTAATGAGTTCTAAACTCAATTCTCGTATAATACTACTGGGGCTCCTAGCCCAATAATTATTTCTTTTATCCAATTTCATTCCTTGTGTGTGATCATATAGGTTCAGTCATAATAAGTTGCAAGCCCATTATAATTGATACTAGCTGATCGAATCAATTTCCAGGTAAACATTCTGATCACTCAAAAAAACTGAATTAATTGTCACCATATGAAAAGTGCATATTGACTGAGGACACTATTCGTACAAAACAACCACATAAACAAAATACAGTTGTGATCAATTACAGAACGTAGGAGCATTGGAAGGAAACCCAATAGCGAGTTGTTGCTACTCAAGAACGAGAAAGAGGAAAGGCGATTGTGGAAGCTTTTGCATTGATCCTTGATCCATAGATGAATCATAAGTTTATTATTCTTTTACAAGTCATGATTAGGTTACTAACATAGGAAACTGTGTCTAAAATTATGAGTGATGTGTGTTCAAGAGTACATATATTTTTTAGTTCGGATTTAGTTCTGCAGTCATGTTGTACTAGAGATTTGAATGGGTAATAGTAAATTACAACTTATGTGTGGTGTACCAAATGATGTATTTTGAAATTTATTTTTTAATGATATGTTATTTGTATTTTTATGATGTTCGAGTAGAAATTTATGGTCGGTTTAGTATTGAGTGGTTAACCAGTAATGTGTCCGATTAATGTACGTGATTATTTCTGCAGTCACATTGTACTAGGAATTTGAACGGGAAATAAGCAATTAAAATTTATTTAGGATAAACCGAATGAAAGATCCAGAAATCTAGTTTCTAATTATATATGATTTGTATTTGTGTGATATCCTAGTTGAAAGTTATGGTCGATTTAGGACTGAATGGTTAACCAGCAATCTGTCTGAATTCCAATACGTGATTAGTTTTGGAGTCACATTGTACCAAGCATTTTTTTTAAATAAATCCACCTGTGATTGTGGGGGGTTTGGTAGACCCCTACCCATTTATTAATTTAAGGAAAAGATACATAGAAGAGGGGGGCTTAATACCGTACCTCGGAAAGTCTATCTGTCGATCTTTGAAAGCTAAACATCATCCTATAACTACCCTAAAGATCAGCAGAGATGAAAACAAAAGGAAAATTACATGAAAAGAGCTACATTCTCCTAATATAGGGAAAACCCTCTGCATCTAACTTTACCTGTCCTGCAACTCCTGTGGGCATATCCGTGGGGCCGTAGATGATATTTACCTGTTTCCGGCTAGCCATCTTTGCGAGAGAATCAGCCGCGCCATTTGCTTCCCTGAAAATGTGATGCAATGAGTAATTCATTCCCTGTAGAAGGTCCCAAATTTCCCTCAGCATGATCAGCAATCTCCATGGAATTTTAAGCTGATGTTGAACCATTCCAATCAGAACTCTAGAATCAGTTTCAATCTCAATTCTGTTAATGCGTTTATCTCGCGGGAGATGTAATCCATGTAGAAGTGCGGTGGTCTCAGCCTGCAAAGCAGATTCAGCCGAGATAGATTTTGACATAGCAACAATTACGTGGCCAACATGATCCCTAATCAAACAGCCTACGCCTACAGCCCCGTTGTTAAAGGCTCCATCAGTATTAAGTTTGAACTCTACAGGTAATATCCATTTTAGTATTTTGATTGATCTCTGTCTAATTGGTTCCTGGCTCACTAGCCTCGGTATGGGAGATAAAGTCCAGTTGAAATCCAGTTTGAAAGAAAGCAATGTGTCATTAAAGTGGAATCGGATTTGCTTAAAAATGGACATTAAATTCGGTTTTGTGCCCTCAAAAAGGTAGGCACACCTGGCACGCCACAGGTACCAGTGTACAACACACAGAATGATTCGGATTAAACTTGTAGCAGAAACATCAGTGGGGCTGTAATTCCAGTAAAAATAAAATCTATCCCACACTAGTTCGAAATGGTTATTTGGCAGACCAAAAATCAGGTTAACCAATTTTCAGATATGGCTGACCTTGGCAAAGGAGTTGAAGCAGTGGTGTATTGTTTCAGATTGATGAAAACAGAAGCAACATCTAGATGGGAGATGGAATTGGAAATCTTCTAGCACATCAGGGAAAGCATTTGAACAAGAAATAAGTAATTATAATATATGTATGATATACCGAATGAAATATCTTGAAATATAGTTTCTAATGATATATTATATGGATTTTTAAGATGTTTGAGTAATAATTTAGGATAGATTTAGTATTGAGTGCTATACTAGTAACCTGCCGATTGCAGTGCGTGTTTAGTTTCTATTGTCACGTTTACTAGAGAATTGAATTTGAAATATTTAATTCAAATTTTTGTATGATATACCGTTTGAAAGTTATTGAAATCTAGTTTCTAATTACATAAAATTTGGATTTTTAAGATGATTGAGTAAGAAGTTATGGTTGATTCAGTATGGAGAGATCAACAAGTAATCAGTCTAATTCCACTGCGTGATAAAGTGAACTACATGGGGATCAATCGTGTGTGGATTTTGATGTGTAAATTTTTTGCTGAAAGCTACCAAAGTCTTGTTCTTAAGGGTTTTGGTTTCATAAATTTTGGAATAATTTGTGATGAGTTATGACTGTTATCATCAGTAATGGTCATGTTTAACTTAATATGTTCCATTAAGTGTTATAGAATTTTTTTAAGGGGTAATGGTGTATGGAATTTAAAGTGTAAATTGTAAAAGGAAATCTATAGAAAAAAAAAATCTATTTTTTAAGGATTTAAAATTTGTGATTTTCGGGATGATGTGGTGAGAGTTATGGTCATTTTTGGGAGTACTAGTTAACGGTGAATCCTTTAATTTAAAATCTATTTTACACTTTCTTGTGTTATGTAGAATTTGAAATAGATTTTAATGAGTTTGTGATACACCACATTCGCAGGTTTCACTGAGAATCATAAACCGTTTTTAAGTTGAAGGAAAGTTGAGGGTTTCTACCTTTTCTAAAAATTATCAAAACCGTCGTTTTTAAACCAAACATTTTCTAAATCTTTTCAAGAAAACACTTTGAAAACCAAAATCCATTTTACAATCGTTTTAAAACTTATTCTCGATGTTTTAAAATAAAAATTTTAAAATAAAATTTCTAATTTTCTGACCGAATTCCTTTACTTCTAATAAATTACTCGAGTCTGTTTTCTGCATTGCATATGCATATCTTGATCTTGATCATGCACTTGTTAACTATGGGTGTAACTTATCGCCCATAGCCTGAATTGTGCTTAATTGTTTACATGTTACTATGGGTGTACTTTATCGCCCGTAGTCTGGTTTGCTCTTGACTGTTTACCTGTTACTATGGGTGTACTTTATCCCCCATAGCCTGAACTATATTATTATTCTTCTTCTCCGTACGGTGAGGTTTATTTTGGATTGGTTTCTAGTTTCCACTGTCTGTAATAGCCAAGGTTTCAATGTTGTCATCATGACATTTCTGTAAAAATATCTATTTATACAGAATAGTCCTTAATCCAAGAAATCCTAATCCAAGTAAAACTGGGTCTAGCCTAATTAAACTTAATGAGTTCTAAACTCAATTCTCGTATAATACTATTGGGGCTCCTAGCCCAATAATTATTTCTTTTATCCAATTTCATGCCTTGTGTTTGATCCTATAGGTTCAGTCATAATAAGTTGCAAGCCCAATATAATTGATGCTAGCTGATCAAAATCGATTTCCAGCTAAACATTCTGGTCACTCAAAATAACTGAATTAATTCTCACCGTATGTAAAGTGCCTATTGACTGAAGGACTCTATTACAACAAAACAACCACACAAATAAAATACAGTTGTGATCAATTGAAGAACGTATGAGCATTGGAGGGAAATCCAATAGCGAGTTGTTGCAGCTATAGAACGAGAAGGAGGAAAGGCAACTGTGGAAGCTTTTGCATTGATCCTTGATCCATAGATGAATCATAAATTTATTCTTCTTTTACAAGTCATGATTATGTTACTAACGTAGGAAACTCTGTCTAAAATTATGAGTGATGTGTGTTCAAGAGTATATATATTTTTTAGTTCGGATTTAGTTCTGCAGTCATGTTGTACTAGAGATTTGAATGGATAATAGTAAAATACAACTTATGTGTGATGTACCAAATGATGGATTTTGAAATTTAGCATCTAATGATATGTTATTTGTATTTTTAAGATGTTCGAGTAGAAAGTTATGGTCGGTTTAGTATTGAGTGGTTAACCAGTAATGTGTTCGATTAAAGTACGTGATTATTTCTACAGTCATATTGTACTAGGGATTTGAACGGGAAATAAGTAATTAAAATTTATTTAGGATAAACCGAATGAAAGATCCAGAAATCTAGTTTCTAATTATATATGATTTGTATTTGTGTGATATCCTAGTTGAAAGTTATGGTCGATTTAGGACTGAATGGTTAACCAGCAATCTGTCTGAATTCCAATACGTGATTAGTTTTGCAGTCACATTGTACCAAGGATTTGAACAAGAAATAAGTAATTAAAATTTATGTATAATATACCGAATGAAATAACTTCAAATATAGTTTCTAATGACATATTATTTGGATTTTTAAAATGTTTAGTTTCTGCAGTCACGTTTACTAGAGAATTGAACGGGAAATTGGTAATTCAAATTTTTTTATGATATACCATTTGAAAGGTATTGAAATCTAGTTTCTAATTACATATGATTTGGATTTTTAAGATGTTTGAGTAAGAAGTTATGGTTGATTTAGTATGGAGAGTTCAACAAGTAATCAGTCTGATTTCAGTGCGTGATAAAGTGAACTGTCCGAGGATCAATCGTGTGTGGATTTCGATGTGTAAATTTTTTGCTGAAAGCTAACTAAGTCTTGTTCTTAAGGGTTTTGGTTTCATAATATTTGGAATAATTTGTGATGAGTTATGACTGTTATCATGAGTATTGGTCAGGTTTAACTTAATCTGTTCCATTAAATGTTATAGCAATTTTCTAAGGGGTAATGGTGTATGGAATTTAAAATGTAAACTGTCAAAGGAAAGCTATAGAATTCTATTTTTAAAGGATTTAAAATTTGTAATTTTTGGGATGATGTGGAGAGAGTTATGGTCGTTTTCGGGAGTACTAGTTAACGGTGAATCCTTTAATTTAAGATGTGTTTTACACTTTCTCGTGTTATCTAGAATTTGAAATAGATTTTAATGATTTCGTGATACACCACATTCGCAGGTTGCACTGAGAATCATAAACCGTTTATAAGTTACAGGAAAGGTGAGGGTTTCTACCTTTTCCAAAAATTATCAAAACCGCCGTTTTTAAACCAAACATTTTCTAAAGCTTTTCAAGAAAACACTTTGAAAACCAAAATCCATTTTACAATCATTTTAAAACTTATTCTCGATGTTTTAAAATCAAATTTTTAAAAATTATTTTTCTAATTTTATGACCGAATTCCTTTACTTCTAATAAATTACTCGAGCCTGTTTTCTGCATTGCATATGCATATCGTGATCTTGATCATGTACTTGTTAACTATGGGTGTAACTTATCGCCCATAGCCTGAATTGTGCTTAATTGTTTACATGTTATTATGGGTGTACTTTATGGCCCATAGTCTGGTTTGCTCTTGACTGTTTACCTGTTACTATGGGTGTACTTTATCCCCCATAGCCTGAACTATATTATTATTATACTACATGTACTTTTACTGCCTTCCCTAGGATCCAAAAACCCTACTTAAAAATTAAAACTTGCGAGGTCAACATAGGGCATAATCGCTTGGTTAGGCTTCTTTAGGTTTCATCGGTTATCTCGATATATAACCTCTTGTGACCAGCGACATTGGTCTACCCATTGGCCTGATGGCCTTCGGTGTGTTGGACATAGCATGGAGTGATTATCAGGGGATCCCATTCAAATGCTATGAGTTCAACGCCCTGATAACCTCCCACCTGACTTCTATCCTTTTCTATGTGATGTTATTATCGTGGTAAGTGATATATTGCCTGATATTGTTTCGTGAGAAATGATTTCTAAGTGATATTACTTGTGAATGATCATGTATGGAATGTTTTCTCTCTTACTAATTGAAGTGGATAAAATTATTTTCTTAAAACTGCATGAATGCATAGCATCATTATTGTATCATAAAAAATGGTTGCAAACTTGGAACCCTCACGGGAGAAAGCTCACCCCACTCTTTTAAAAATATTTTTAGGTTAAAGCGCTTGGTGAGGTATGAGCGTGAAAAATCAGAGTGGAGATCGTCTGCGGCCCTACACCCTTAGTTTCATTTATTTTGTTTGAAGTCACGCTTTTGGATTATGCAATTAGCATTTATCATTTAAACTCTCCCACTTCCGCTGTAGACAATAATAATTGTTAATATTTTATCATTGTAATAAATGTCCCTTGCAATTTTGGGACGGGGCATTACATATCAATATCTCCCGTACAACGTGAACAGGCAAGTGCACCATGATGTCAGAGAAAGATGGAGTAAAATACATCTCTAACTCGTACAACACAATTAATATTTCCTCTTGAAGTTCGTCCAATTTACGACGCCTAATCTCCTTACAACAAATTGCCTTGAAGAAGCGGCACAATCGGGTAATGAACTTTCTGACGTGAGTTGGCAGGATGAATTTGATCACAACCGGCAGAAATTCTTGAATCAAATAATGTGAATCATGCGATTTCATATTTCCCAATCTCAGTCCCTCATCGAATACTAGATTAATTACTAACCTCGAAGAGTAGTCCATCGGAACAACCATACCTCACGGGCTGGAACATATTACCTCCATCTGAAGCTTTGAAAGCTTGTAAAAAGCAAGAGGCAAGTAAGTCTTTGATCCCCTGGCCTCGGAGGCCAATTCAGGTCTAATTCACCTTTCAACCATATCTTTGCTAGACTTCAAACCATCCTTTGTCTTACTGGAGATATTCATCAAAGTACCAATCAAACTATCACATACATTGCTTTCAATTTGCATAACGTCCAAACAGTGTTGGGCATCAGTGCTCTCCCAATACGGTAGTTCAAAAAAATGGAATGCTTCTTCTAACCATCGGTAACCTTAGGTTTCCTATTACTCTTTCCAAAGTCATTTAAAAAATTACGCAACATGTTCGAGATTGAAGCACCTATTGAAACGGGATGAGGAGGCGCCAACTCTACCTTCCCATCAAACTCAATCCTAATTTTCCTCCACGGATGAGTTGTTGAAAGCCATCTCTGGTGCCCAAGATACACCATTTTACTTCCATGCTTCAACTGGCAAAAATCCGTTCCTTCCAAACAAATAGGGCATGCTTTGTAACATTTAACTGAATAGCCAGACAAGTTTTCATATGCGAGGAAGTTATTAATGATGCAAAAAAAACATGGATCTAAATTCAAACTCCTCCTTCCAAAACCTCTCATACATTGTCACTCCAGGATCCCACAACATTTTTAGGTCATCCACCAACTTGGATAAGTACATATCGATACCGCTACCTTGTTGCTTAGGACCAGAGATCATTAGGGACAACATTATGTACTTCCTTTTCATGCAAAACCATGGGGGCAAGTTATAAATCATCACCATCACGAGCTACAAACTATGATTGATGGTCGTATTACCGAATGTGTTTATTCTGTCTGTGCACAAAGCAAGCCTCAAGTTACGTGGCTTATTCCCAAATTTGGGAAAGGCCGAATCTATCTTCTTCTCCTAATCACCATCGGCTGGATGACTAATGACTTCAGGATCAACCACTGTCTGATCTGCTTGCCAAGTCATATTCTTTGCATCCTCGGGATTGTCAAAAAAATTTCTCCATCAAGGAATAATAGGTAGATACCAAATAGCCTTGATAGGAGCATTCTTCCTCCGCTGATTACCACTATTATCATCAACAACCACCTCCTTCAATTTGAACCTTGGAGCATTTCATTTGGGCTTTCCACCACATTTAAGTGACCACCCCTATACATGATACAATTATTTCGAAAAGCATGTATCATTTCATAATCCATGCCCATTGGACATAGTACCTTCTTCGGCTCATATACCATTTTCGGTATTCTATTCCCATCTGGAAGCATTTCTTTCAGCACTTTCAACAAACCAGATAACCCAACACCACTATAGGAATACTTGGATTCCACATTCATCAACGGTAATGTAGCTTTCAATACTGTCATTCCTTCAGGGCATCCATCGTATTGAAGTGTTTCATTATGTCCTTGCAATTATGAAAGTCTTTTAGGATTGCCACTATAGTTCTTGATAATCTCCTCAACCAACTCATCCATCCTATCATACTCGTATGTGTATATGTATGTGTCTCGATCAACTTGTTCTTAGGATATATATATATATACACCATCTACCAAAACAAACACAACCATGTTTACATCCACAATCATTTACACTCTCACAACATGATACTAAACCAACTTAAAGCATAGAACCATTAATAAATACAAATGAACTCTCTCCATGCATACATTAATGGTTATTATAACTACTATTTGATTGAAATTCAAAAACAAATAAGGAAAACTTACATCCATGGGTCTTCATTGCATAGGGTTATTGCTTACCATCCAAAAAATCTTCCATCAATGAAGAGAGAAGGGGATTAAAAGTTCAGATCTAATTTTCGAGTGGTAGTTCAGAGGCATCAGTTTTGTGAATAGTACATAAAACTGGTGTCATTTTTCCCATTAGCACCAATTTTTAACTTGTGATACATAAACTGGTGCCATTTTTCCCGCATTCTTTCCGAAATTACTTTAACACGGTTTTTTTTATTTTTTTAGCACCGGCTTTTAAAACCGGTGCCAAAAGTTTACATTTCATTTTTTTTAAAATTTCTAGCACCGGTTTTCAAACCGGTGCTAATTTTGCACCAGTCTTTGTAATTTTTTAGCACTGGTTTTTACACCGGTGCTAATTTTAAAATGGTTTTTGCAATTTTTAACACCGGTTGTTAAACTGGTGTTAGTAAAACACTATTTTTCATCATTTTTAGCACTAGTTTTTTGACCGGTGTTAATCCGGTGTTAAATTAACACTGGCTATTAGAAAAAACCCGGTGATACAATTACAAAAATTGGTGTAAAATTTACACCGGTTCAAAAACCGGGGCTAACAAAACAAACCAGTGCTATTAAAATTTTTGCTCCGGTTTTAATAAGCGATGCTAAAAAATTGGTGCTAGAGGGGGGTCCCTGTGGTAGTGTCAAAATAATGGGTTTTATCCGTAGACATTCCTACAGATTACAAAAATAAGTACACGATATTTTTTAACATCCTTGACATATATTAGCAACAAATTAATACAAACACTAACATTCATTTAATTCACGAATTCCTTAAGCATATACATATATATGTGTTGATATGTAAACCATCATGTATCATACTCTGAAACACATATAAATATAACATCAACCAAATATATATACAATGCTTACATTCAATCAGCCTATAGTTAAACACATTATATCATTTGAACTATAACCTATAACCAAATTTGAAGCTGAAAATACAAATTGAGGAATGGAATACTTACCTCATGAGTGTGGAGTTAATTAAATGACAACCACAGTCATATAGCCCTCCTTCAACAATGAGGAATTTGATTTTGTAGAACTATCTTCGATGGGGAAGAAAATTAAGGAATTTTGAATGAAAATGGTTAAAGGACCAAAGTAATACTGACCAAATTCCGACAAATGGAATGTCACTTTTCTAATCGATACATAATCGGTCAAACCAATAGTGGGATATCAGTAATCACATAAATGGCTAGAATTGAATGAAAGACACGTGTTGCCGACGTTGCACCAACGTAGGTCAATCTATTTACTTCATTTTTGCATGACATTAACCTCGGCTACCTTACAACTGAGCTAAAAAACCTGTTATTTAACTTGGTTTTTTATAGACAAGGTTTAATATTTTTTACTTCAAAACAAATTGAGGTAGAAGAACTTTTACCTTGGTTTTTTGGGCTAAGACAAAAAACTGAGGTAAAAAGGTCCAAGTAATATGTGTTGTTTCTTATAGTGTATTATGCATTGCTTATATTAATTATTGAAGACTATGTTTGCTTGTTGTGAATTGGATAGAAAATCTGCATGATGGCTGGCACCCAATCAAAGCATAAGAAATATACCTACACACCGGTAGGACCGGGTAACTCAAGCCAAGATTGTCGAGAAGTTGAAAGAAGAAGAGAGAACCAAACTTGTTGCTCAGGGCTACAGGGAGGATGAGATTGAACTGGATTTGAGTACAAGCAATTTCTATGTTGACTGATTATTGGTCTACCTTGAATCCAACAAGCTAGGGGATAAGGGCAAATATACCTACTCGAAGGATGGGGCTTTCACTCTAGATATTGTAAGTACTTTTTAAATCATGATCATAGTATTACCCCATCATTGTAATTATTTAACTTGGATATATTTCATAGATAAGGATAAACGAGGAGGCTGCGAGGGGTAAACTGATCCTGGAACCCGGTGAGGACATTTTGATAAAGGCCAGCGGTAAGAAGGATTACCCAGAGAGGTATAGGAGTACTACAACTGACCTTCCATCAGCTATTGTGGTACCCCATCTCAAGAGTATCTGAAGAAAGTGCGGAAGAAACTTGTCACCCATTACGACAATCCCAAAGAAGCAACCTACAAAACAAGTCGATGGCTAAAGCGATGGTGGCGTACCTTGATCAGCTAGTTAGGGGATTGCAGCTGCTAGAGGAGTTCAAATCCCAATGGGCCTTGATGATCAAAAGTCATTCTTTGAGAAGGCATTCGGCCAGGTTAGCACTGCTAAAACCAAGTATGAGAATGATCCTAGAGATGAGGAGGATGACGAGGAGGTACAAAAATAGATTTCAATTCCATTTAATTTATATAATCCCCAAAACTATATCCTTTAATGTTATTTTGTATTCTAACAAATCTTGCTATGCAATGCATGACATAATGAGGAGAAAGTTTCCTTGTTTTTCAGTAACCTTGATTGCCCAAGGGTTACGTTGGAAAAAGGGTTTCTCCAAAAAACGCCATAGCCATAGTTCGACTAGTGGTGTTACTCATGTCCGAGTTTATGAGTCGATCTTCCATGCTAAGGTAGGATTGCCTTTGGCCAACTACAAATTCATCGATGTTGGAGAGGCCCTTGGACACGTGGTTGATTGGTCGGTAGCTTTGTTCGACCAAGATGATGAGCCCCAAAAGGAAGAGGATAAAAACATGCTTCCGAAGGATTCCTTGGACGAGGATCGTCAATTCGTAGAACTCAACAACGATGAGGTTATTCCACTAAAAAAATTTATAATATTTCATTTTCTGTACATATATACCAAGTATTCAATTCCTGATTGCAATATAACATTGTTTTTCTGTCACGTGTAACAGCCTACCAATATATCATTGACCAAGCCTACTAGTTCTATGGCTAGTTACGGGCAGCGGAACCAACAATTGGACATACCATTAAGTCCTATGAAACTGATATTACATTCATACCACATTTATATTTTATTTCAACACTTTTCATACGCTTAATGCCTTCTACTTAAACTTTGCACATGCAGATTGTAAACATACGCAATTTTACGGACTATCTAATGATGAAGGAGTTCATCAAATATCGCAATGAGTTGGTGGTGGAAATGAATGCTAAGGTTGCATATTTCACCATGTTTTCAGAATCCACATTTGCCAGACCAGTTAAATTTTGCCTAGATATCAAGAAAATGTTGTAATTTAGAGGTATGAATGGGAATTGTCATGGAGTGACATTGATCTCGAACTTTTAGATAGATTTGTGGATAGGGTAAGTTTGAGATTTTAAATTTACCAATTTATATTTTACATATATTTGAAGACCTAAATTTACTTGTACTCTAACAAGGACCTATGGAGTAAAACGAAGGACAATAACATGGATTGTATCCAATTTTGTGTCTCCAATACAGGAAGGTAAGACACCGGTATGGAAGATAGTGATATCACTAACTAGGCCGGCATCATCAGGGACATGATGGTTGCATTTGAAGCTGACATGTATTTGATACCCTACCTGAGGAGGTTAGACACATTTTCATAATCTTATAGCATTAATATCTATTTAATAAACATATTCCAAACATATTAATTTGTTAAGTATTAACGTAGGCAACCTTGGTTCCTCGTCATCATTTGTCCTGGTACAAATGATGTTTTCACCTTGGACACGTTGATCAGTGGTATAAAATCCACCGATTACGTCGGAAGCCAAGTGATTCCCAGGCATTTCTATCCATTCAATTATACTTCATTTTTCCCTTCAAGTTTTGTTATCAATATTTGTAAATAATAAATCTGTGAGCTATCATGTAAATATGTGAGGGAGAAGTAGAAGAAAGAACCCTCGGCCGATTTTACTTGGAATATAACAAACATCACAATAAGTATTCATATCCATCAAAAAGTGTTTACAAGTACTTTATACTTTTTCTGGTCTCCATACACTGATTAAACATTGTGAATTGTTGTTTTCTGTCTTACCACCAAAAACAAGGGAGTTGCTAGGAATGTGGCTATTATGTTATGCTATACCTGGAGCATCTAGTCCTGAAGATAACTTTAAAAAATCCACTTGACCTAAGTACCACAACTGCTAAAAAAACAACAATTCTGCCTTCATTTTAAGTACCACCTTCAACTGCCTAACATTTAATCAAGTCACAGGTTTTTCTAGAGAAAATAGGGTCATACAACGCATACGAACTTCAAATGGTGGCAATGAAATGGTGCAAGGCATGAGTTAATGTTTACTCAAAAGATGCAAAGACAAATATTGTTGCCCAGGGAAATTTAATAGATTGGTAGGCGTGGGATTTGGATTTGGATGAGTGATGGGAATAGTTTATTAACAATGATGTTTTGTGCTTTCTTTATTTTCAATTGTGGATTCATATTATTTTCAATAGAAAATTACACTTTTTTAATTAGTTCTGTGAGATTTATTGAATCCATTTTCCCCATATTTGATCTGGGATGGGGCAACAATTTGAAATTTATCCATTTCAATTTTTTAAACTACTAGCATTGGTAATAAAAAAAATAATACCATACTGGTGCTATAGTTCATTCATATTTGTCAAATTGATGAATCAGTGCTTTGAATTCATACCGCTGCTAAAAATAATTGACCAAACATATAAATTATAGTACTAAGAACGGCTAGGCCGATTCTACAATACAAGCTGATTCTAAAATAAAATAGGCACAAGTACCAAAATAGCATCCAGTGCGAACTAAAATGAGCACCGATATGTATTTCAACATACTGGTGCCCAAAATCTTTAACTGGTCATGGCTTTTTGAACATCTGTATAGAATTCAACTAGCACTGATACGTAGAGAAATCGGTGATAATATTTTGTAGCACTGGTAAGCCTTACCGGTGCTCAAACTGTGTACATTTTCACTGGGTCACTTAAACACCGGTATCTTAGGGGAGCGAATTACTGATGCTTTTGTGGTGAATTACAGGTGCCTATGGGGGTATTTTCCAGTAGTGTACTATGTGCTCATATTTTGAATTAAATTCATATCCTCTATACACAAACCTAACCTCAAGTGTCATGATTCATTGCCAAACTTGGGGTATAGAGCATCAAATTTCATCCATTGCTCACCATTCGAAGTATGCCTTATCACATCCTCTGCTAGCCAAACCCTATCCATGTACCAACGCAACAACTTCATATCTTCCCTACACGCATAAAACTTTTTCAACCAGGGAATGATAGAGAGAAACCATAACACTTTTGCTGGTGTCTTTTTATTTGATTTGGATAAAACTTCCGCGCCCATCGCAATTCCACCGCTCTTCAACTTGTAACGAAACTTTCCACATACCTGACATGTTTTGCAATATTTATTTTCACTTTCCCTGTACAACATACAATCATTTGGGTATGCATGAATATTTTGCAATTCCAATCCTATTGGGCATAGAATTTGTTTCGTTGCACACAACCTATAGAGCATTACATTACCTTCAAGAAGTAAATCCCCAAATAACTCGAGAACCTCAGTCATCAACTTATCAGTCTATCCAAATTTTTTCTTTAAATTTATTATCTACAATGTTGCACTCAAAACCGAGTGTTTAGAACTATTGTAAAGAGGCATCCCTTTGTCATCAATCAAAGCTTGTAATGACTTGAGTTTACCTTTGAACTCCCTTGCAATATCTCCCACCATTTCATTAAACTCCACATTGCCATCTAATTCATCTCCAACCTTCTTTTTGGCCAGTTCAATATTCTCAGAGGTATCCCAAATTACATCCCCATGCCACATCCAACAAGTGTAGGTAGTTTGAAATCCCCTGATTACGAGATGTTCCCGCATCTTCTAACTCCCTAAATATGCATCATTTCTACAATTCTTACACAGGCATCGTGCTCGTACCCCACCTTTTTTAGAATCATCTTCAAACACTAAGGGAAAAAAATGATTTTACCAAGGGTATGTACTCGGAGAATTTTCTAAAATCATTACCGATAAGTTTATTTTGATCCATTATCCTAAAAGTCAATTACAATGCAACCCATAACCATTTTTTAAACAATAATCAAAACCCCTATCTCAAACCCTAATTGAACATATATATATCATTAAAATCATCACCACCCTTAATATTTCAAGAATTTAAAGTAAATAATTTGAATAAAACTAACATTTTCTAAAGGAAATTATACACTTTAAAGTATGGAATCACTTCTTCATCAATGGCTAAGAAATTGGAGCTAACCCTTCAAAATTTTTGGACTTTGGGCATTTAATTATTAGGGCGCATTTTATTTTATATATACTACCCAATTTCTGAACTTGGAAATTGTTTTCAAAATTAAAACTACAAAACAAACCATTTTCTGAGCTCAAAAACTGGATCTAACAGTGTTACGAGCTCGAAAATAAGTTTTTCTCTTTGTACCTCGGAAACCAGTGACTTCACAATACCAAAAATACCGTCGGACCTTGGTTCTGAGATCCAAAAAAACATTTTTAAAGGCGGTTAATCATAACAACCTTTAATTATGGCAATTTAAATATAGTAATTGATGTGACCATTTTATACGGTTATATTAGAACTTCTAGGATTCACTTTTGTACACTTTTGTACTCTAAATATGACATTTTGCCTTGTAGTTTTCTAAGGAGGGTTAAAAGTGACTTTTATGCTTTTATTACTTTTCTAGAGAATTTTGTGTGACAAGGTGATTTGTTTGAAGACTTTGAAAATACCTTTGTATATTTGAAGATTTGAAGACTCGTAATTGAGCTTTAGAAGATTTAAAGAATTGAAGTAGTGAAGAGAAGGGGAGGATATGAAACAAAAAGGAGAAAGAAGAAATGATGCTGGACTTGGAGTCCATCGCGAGGATGTCGCGAGCACATCGCGACTCACGAGGGACGAGAGGTTAGAATCCCTTCTTCCTTTTTGCACTATAAATACTCACCTTATCCTCTCCTATTTAGGGGGACGATTCCAGCCTTCGTTTTCCTGCATTTTCGGGATTCAAACCCTAGGTGTTCTTTCTTTAATTTCTTAGTTTTTGTAGGTTAATCATGTTTTTTAAATGTCTAGCTTAGTTTTATCTTGGGAGTAATGGATTGAAGCTTCCATTGCTATGTAGTAAGAACCACACACACACACACACACACATATATATATATATATTTGGTGCTTTTTCTATTATGCATTTATTGAGCTTTGAATGTGAATTGTTAATGGCATTGATGTTGTTGGAAGCTTGAGTATATGAATTACTTTTCTGATTACTTGTTAGGGTTGGGAGAAAGTAGCTAATTCTTCCCTCTTTTAATGTGAAATCCAAGAGAATGAGTTAAAGCTTATTAATGATGTTGATGTGTTGATTCTTGCTAGATGAATGTGATGATGTTGAATTCGTTGTCATGTTTGTTTTAGGTGGCAAGTGAGAGAAGTCAGTGAATGTCGATTGTTCTTGGCTAATCTTCTGTAAATGCATGATTAGTGGAAGTTGTGAATAGATTTTGTTATTCGTTCTTGAAGCCTTTGTTATTTAGCATTCATATGTTCTTAATGCTATGTTTTATGCCATGTGTTGTTTGAGAATAGTAAGTGTTTCATTGATTGAAGTGTTAGGGTATTAGGAAAGTGACGAATTCCTTAGCTCCTTTGCATGAAAATCTAGGAACATGAACTTAGAACTTCTTGTGCATAATGTGTTGTGATTCTTGCTATATAAGTATGTTAATGTTCATTGTTCTCATATTTATCCTATAGATGCAATGAAAGGTTGAACCTTGAATGTGGTTTGTTCTAGGGTTAGCCTAATGAATGCTATGTTGGGTTAAATGGCTATGTCTTTGGTAGAAGGCCTGTAGTTGTCAAATTTATGGCCGTTCGTGTATAATTCCATTGATGCAATAACCCTATGGTCGTTGTTTGTCTAAGGTGATTAACAATGATGTTTGCAAATGGTCATTGTTTGTCTTTGCAAACTACTCTTAAGAAGGAATGAATGTTGATCTTCCATTGGCATTCCCCATGGGTAACAAATGTGATAGGATGAGTGAATGGTTCAATGATCTACATTAGATTTGAAAGTGGATATCGATTGCACCCAAGGCTTTATCTTTTGTAGTTCCCTTTTTCTTAGTTTTGTTTGATGATTTAGCATAGTCGCTTGATTTTGCTAGTCATCTTGTCTTTTAGTTTTCATAACATAGGACCACCAAACAACCAACCCCCCCCACCATTTACATGTTTTTATATGTTTTTATATATATCTACTCCTAGCCTAATAGCAACCTTTTGTGCTTCAACGTTTGTGAAAACCCCTCTTCTTCGTGGACGAACCCGACTTGCCGCTGTCTACTTAGTTGTAGATAGCAAGCAAAAAGAGCATATAAATATTAACTTTTAGAGGCACGGTGACGACTTCCCAACTTTTGGCGCCACTTCCAGGGAAGAGGCATTTATTTTTAAGTGTTTAGGTGTATTCGGTTGCATATTAGCTAGTTGTTTTTATTTTCCACTCCTTGGTGGTTGTTTTTGTTCGGAGTAGGTATTTCTTGAGTTCTTGGTAAATATTTATCGAGAATCCTGGCAATATGATTTCAGACTTTAAAAAATTTAAATAAAATAAATAAATAAAACAATGGAGCGTCTCACCTAGAGGGAACTCATGATGAGAAGAGAGGCTCAACAAGCAAGGTATTGTAGGATGTGTCATTCCGACCATCCTACCGAGTCTTGCTATTTGTTGTGGGAAGAGCACTATGAAGGGGAAAGAACCCTTGGTTTCCAAAACTAAGGGTATTATGAAGAGTGCTACCAAGAGGTAGGAGATGTTGGTTTTCAAGGACAAGAAGCTCAAGAATGGTATCCATACTACAATCCTTACAATCCAGAATTGAGTGGTAATCCAGATTGGTGGTATGAGAATGTGCCAGAAAACCAACAATACGAGCAAAATAGTTGGCCATCACCACCTTATACCATACCCCAAAACCAAGCCCAACAAGGAAGTTCAAGTTTTACACGTGAGGAATTCATGAATACAATAGAAAACTTGAACAACTTTACTAGTGAGGAGCTGGACACTCGGCTCACCTCTAGTGTTAAGGCTAATGAGAAGCATGTGAGGAGTATGTTAGAAGTGTTAGCCCGAATAAAAGCTTGTGATTCCAAAATACACCGTCCCAAATCGAACTCGATGATTCGGTGAGTGAGGTCACCATGGGAAATGAGCTTGAGTTCGAAGGGGATGAGGAGTTGGTTGTTGAGGATGAAAAAATGGAGGAAGAGGTGATTGTGCTCCATTCATTAGCATCATCACCCTTTCTCCCACCTAGTGAACCAACTCCACCATTTTTAGAAGTTTTGAGGGAGACAAGTGAGGAGACAAGAGACTACTCCAAGCCTCCTGACCACCCAACTCCTTTTAAACTATCTCCACCTCAACAAAACATTCCTCTTGAAAGTTTTGTACCCCCACCTCTCTACTTTTGGATACTCGTAGTGAAGGGGTTCAAGCCCTCACCATATAGATAACATTAGGGTCGTGCCGATGAACTTAAATATACAGAGCTTTATCGTGCCAACAACGTAAATAAATTCGGCCTTTTATTTTGGTTTTTGTTGTTTAGTTTTTTTTATTTTGTCTTGTTCTTTTTACGGTTTGTTTTTCTACAATTTTGTAGCAAAGTGAAGTGCATTTCATTGTAGGAGATGAAGGAATGAAATCCATGAGGAATGGAAGAAATCTCAGAATGTTGGTGAGAAAAGATTGAATTCTTTCTAAGTGCTGGAAGGGCTTGAGATCGCGAGTAGTGATGACCTCGCGATGACTTTGCAAGGGACCATCGCGAGTTGCAATGTGATCAGAATGTTTCATGCTAAAAATCAGCCCCCAACCACCACTTTCCACGAGTCACAATGAGATGTTGTGAGTCGCGACCAACAGGTCCTCGAGACAGCATCCACTCGAGACCTCGAGTCGAGCCAAACCTAAAAATCCATTAGCCCTCGAGGCCGCATGTCCTCGAATTGAGCTAAAACCTTCAAGACCAGTCAACCCTCGAGACCTTGGGTCCTCGAGGCCACAAGCCTTCGAGTCGAGTTATTCTCAATAGTGCAAGCCCTCGAAGACCTTGGGTCCTCGAGGCCACAAGCCCAGGAGTCGAGCTGAGCTTAACAGTGCAAGCCCTCGAAGACCTCGGGTTCTCGAGACCACAATCCCTTGAGTCGAGCTAACCTAAATAGTGCAAGCTCTCGAGACTTCAGGCTAGTTCTGAAGGCCAGTTCTCAAGACATTATCCCTTCGAGACCTCTTGGAAGCAAGCCCTTGACTTGAGCAGAACTTAAAAGTCCATCAGCCCTCGAGACCTCAAGTTCTCGAGACCATCCCTCGAGACATTATCCTCTCAAGACCTCGAGGCAGCAAGCCTCAACTCGAGCTAAAATTAAATGTCCATCACCCTCTTGAGGTCAGCTCTCGAGACCAGCCCACAAGACATCACTCCCTTGAGATCTCAGGCCAGTTCTCGAGGCCTCACCCCCTCGAGACCTCTGATACCTGATGCAAGGAGCCCTCGAAGACCAGTGAAGCCTTTTAGCCCCTCGAGACCAACAACCCTCGAGATGTTATCTTTCAACCTTGGGTCCTCCAGGCTAAAAGCACTCGATTCGAGCTGAAGTCCTCGAGACCTTGGGTACTCGAGCTGCAATCCGACTCGTGCTGAAACCTTCGATACCTCGGGTCCTCGAGGCTGCATTCCCTTGACTCGAGATGAAGTCCTCGAGACCTCGGGTCCTCGAGGCCACAAGCACTTGATTTGAGCAGAACCCAAAAGTGCATCATGCCCTCGAATCCTCGGGTCCTCGAGGCCAAAAAGCCCTCTACTCGAGATGTGCATTATGAGTCCCGACCAGTGGTGTCGCGAGTCGCGATGAAAAATCCAACTTTTCAGCTGAGCTTAAACACTACATAATCCTTCATTTTTCTCCACCAAATATTCCCAACAACCCCCACACATCCACTAATTCCTCAACCATCTCACATATGTTGACATATGAAAATTCTTGCATTTTTATAGTATCTTTGTTGATTGTAGTATGGCGACTACATCATTGAGTCTTTAATTGCTATGTTCTATAATGATGGTTAGATATGTGTCGATATATGTTGGATATTTTTATTGGACAATCTTATAGTGGTGATTGCATGATGGATTGGTTGTTCTTTGATAATACTATGGTTATTAACTCTTGATGCTAAACCTAGTATTACAAATCCTTACGTACTTGTGAGTTTGATGTTGTTCTTTGTGGTGTTAGTCTTGATCAAACGGCGCCAAGGAGGCAACGTTTTGCTCGAGGGGTGATTTCTTCTACGGCACTTTTGCTCCCCCTTCCGTCTCCGAAACTGATTTTGGGACCGATTCTTTACAAGTACATTGGATTGCTCCATATCACCAGCGACTATGCGGAGAAACGGGTGTCACTCTACCTCTCACCTTGAGTTTTATTATTCATGCCTTACATGTTTACATTGAGTGCAGTGTAATGTTTTAAGTGCGGGGAGGGGTTAGAGGACTCACATGCATGTTAGCTTCATTTGGAATGCTTTTTGCTACTTTTGATTGGAAAAACATGAGAAAAAAAAAACTTTTTTAAAATTTTGAAAAAAATAGAAAATGAAAAAAATAAAAAGAAAGAAAAGAAAACCCGCTAAGTTGAAAACCCGATGGGGCAACTTACGCAACATTGGGGGCCCAGATAGGTCAAAAACCCAAAAGGGTGGCCTAGGCAAAAATGAGGGGCCAAAATGTGCGAAAAAAGGTGAGATGTGAGCCAAAGAAACATGATGTGTGGCTAGGATGAAAACCCGAAAGGGATTTTAGGCAAAATGAGAGAAAAAGAGAGAAAAGAAAAATGCTATGATTTCACTCATTTGTCGGCGTTGGAGTTATAAGGTTACGGTTGTCATACAGATGGATCGGGGGCTCAACATCTAGAGACCTCTTGGGATTGGGTAACTTAGTGAATTGAAAAACGAAGTAGGGTTATAAAATTCTTGATTCTTCTATACTTCGTTTTGGTTGATATATTGGCATTGAGTGAGGTATATGCTAAACCTCCTCTACGGTTTTAACTTCATTTTGTGTCATTGATTTTGGTTAATATATTGGTATGAAGTGAAGTATGTGCTTGAACCTTTCTTATGGTTTTAACTTCATTTTATATTTTTTTTAATGAAAACACCCGAGGGTGGGGGAGATTATATAAGGTTCCCCAAGCCTAGTCCCAGAAAGATAGAATATACATTTAGAGAGTAATGATCGTAACAGTAGAGAAACATGGTTACATCCAAAAGTCCTACAAATCTATACTAGATTTTGTGAGCAAGTATCCAAAGAGACTGGATATCTGTTGAAATTGCGATCCAAAAAAGGGGATCTCCACCCCATGTGTTAATTCCCTCTGAAGGCCAGGCAACTTCAAACACATATTGATCCTACACTACTGAGTTAAAACTACCACGAAGGTAGAACAAAATTCTTCCTCCAACAGGTGTAGAGCATCTGGCGTCCGAGCATGGATGCAATTGTGCCAAAGGTATAGTGGATAAAAACAGTCTGGATGCTGGCTAGGAGAGAAGAGATCCCAAAACATCATCCATCCTCCAAATCTGGAGAATCAGAAGGCCGATTCTGGAGAAGCCAAAATTGGGGAAAGCCAAGATGAGGCTCCCGAATGTGAACTGCCAATTAGTCAGAAAACCAGCAAAAACCAACAGAGAAGAACCAATATTAAGCAGTATCTGTCCTAAACCTTCTTAGTCTTGGAGATTCGAATATAAGGTGTATTAGCTCTATCCATAGCAATTAGCCCTCTAATCTCAGGTGTAACATTTGTAAGACTGAGACTTAGGTTATTCTCAAAATGGTGTTTGGAAATAGCATGAGCCACAGAATTGCACTCCCTATAAGCATGTTTCAATTCAGCTCTACCCAGTAAAGATTTCGCTTTAAAAACCTTCTCAAAAAGTTGCCATTGTGCAGCATACGGATCATGGATCATATCCACCGCAAGTTTAGAATCAGACTCTATAATAAAATTATGATCAAGATGGTTGAAAGAATAACAAGCATGCAGGATTGCTTCAATTTCAGCATGTAAAGAAGATACAGCTGCAATAGAAGCAGAACTAATAAAGATAGGTTGTCCTAAGCTATTCCTAGCTATAAGACCAACAGAAGCCTTGTTAGAGCACCAAGATGCATCCACATTGATTTTAATAAGACCAGGTTTAGGCCTGACCCAGTAAACTATCATAATGTTTGGCTTTGGGGAAGGCCTAAACAAAGGGATGAGATGGTTGAAGGATGGAGGGATTGAATGAATAGATAATAGCTTAGGAGGGCACTCACTTAGTATCATTTTAATCAAAACATCAACCTCATTACAGATAAAATTCACAGAGAAAGGCTTATGATCATATAAAAAATTATATCTGGCTTTCCATAGACTCCAGCATATCAGAGAGGGAAGAATCATGCAATATATTTGGTAAAACCTAGGTAAATCCTGACAGTTCCAAAATAGATAGAATCTTTGAGGGATAGAATGTAGATCATTAAGATTAAACTGTAATGAAGCAGTCAATTTAGACCAGACAGATTGAGCCAGTGGACAAGAGATGAAATAATGTTGGATTGAGACCGACTCACTGCAAACAGGGCACTTAGAAGCTAAACTAAAACCACATGTTATGAGTACATCATCAAAGGGGAGAAAAGCATGTAACAATTTCCAAGCAAAGATGGAGATCTTTTTAGGAAAAATGGGGTTCCATAAATATTTAGAAGCAGGGGAATTACCTGTTAATCCAACGAGAGACCTATAAGCTGACTTAAATGTAAAATTACCCGAAGTTTCTGGCTTCCAAATCAATCTGTCTTCCCTGACTTGTTTAAGTTCCGCACCCTGTAGAAATAACAGCGTATCATGTTCCAGAAAGGATGAGATTTGATTTAAGATGGAATTTTTGTTTGCAATAAAATCTGCCACAGAGATATCAGCCGAAGCCTCATGTATACTATCAGGGACATGATTGAGCAAAGGACCTTGAGGACACCAGTTTGCAGTCCAAAAAATACACTTTCCTTTTCCATGAATAATGGCAGAATTATTTTCAGCGAAGGAGTTAATATAACAGATTCTCTTCCACGTTGCAGATTTCCTGTGGGAGGGTGGAAGTGACAGTAAAAGCTTAGACCACAATGAAGTACCTAATTGGCTTTTCCACCACAGTTTAGCCGAACATGAATCTATAATGGCTTTAACAGATCTAAAACCTAGACCTCCCACTTTTGTTGGTTTTGCAATTTCAGTCCATCTTTTCCAAACCTTATTCTTTTTTCCCTCTGTATGTCCCCAAAAGAACTTCATTTTATATCATTGGACTTTGGGATTATCAATTCGGGACTTTGAAACATTTTTATGGGTAGTGAATTGATAAGTGGTGGGTTTGGTTAGTTTTCAGAATCGGGGTTGTGTGTATGAAAAACAAATTAAAAGAAAATTCTCATTTGAGATTTAATTTTGGAATTTATGATATTGAGAGTTTTTGTGAGGTGTTGATTGGGGGAATATTAGTTAGGAAGTGGACATATGAATTCCTTCGTGTGCTTAAATATTTTCTTACCTGAGGGCGAGTAAGGTTTAAGTGCGGGGAGGTTTGATGTGCCCATTTTATACGGCAATATTAGGACTTCTAGGATTCCCTTTTGTACAGTTTTGTGCTCTAAATGTGACATTTTGACTTGAAGTTCTCTAAGGAGGGTTAAAGGAGACTTTTACGCTTTTATTACTTTTCTAGAGAATTTTGTGTGACAAGGTGATTTATTTGAAGTCTTTAAAGAATACCTTTGAAGATTTAAAGATTTGAAGACTTATAATTGAGCTTTTGAAGATTTGAAGAATTGAAGATGTGAAGAAAAAAGTAGGATATGAAACAAAAAAGAGAAAGAAATGGAGCTGGACTTGGAGTCCGTCGCGACTGACGACGGACGAGGGGTCAGAATCCCTTCTTGCCTTTTGCACTATAAATACTCACCTTATCCTCTCCCCTTTAGGGGGATGATTCCAGCCTTCTTCTTCCCGCATTTTTTGGGTTCAACCCCTGGGTTATCTTTCTTTTCTTTTCTTAGTTTTTGTAGGTTAATCATGCCTTTTAATTTTCTAGCTTAGTTTTATCTGAGGAGCAATGGATTGAATCTTCCATTTCTATGTAGTAAGAACCATATGTATATAATATATATAATATATATATAAAAATATATATATAATATATTTTATATATATATATATATATCTATTTAGTGTTTTTGCTATTGTGCATTTATTGAGTTTTGAATGTGAATTGTTAATAGCATTGATGTTGTTGGAATCTTGAGTATATGAATTGCTTGTATGATTACTTCTTAGGGTTGGGAGAAAGTAGCTAATTCTCCCCTCTTTTAATGTGGAATCCAAGAGCATGAGTTAGAGCTTCTTAATGATATTGATGTGTTGATTATTGTTAGATGAATGTGATAATGTTGAATTTGTTATCATGTTTTTTTTAGGTAGAAAATGAGAGAAGTCAATGAATGTCGATTGTTCTTGGCAAATCTTGTGTAAATGCAAGATTAGTGGAAGTAGTGAATATATTTTGTCATTCGTTCTTGAAGCCTTTGTTATATAACATTCATGTGTTCTTAATGCTATGTTTTACTTCATTTATGTCATGTGTTGTTTGAGAATTAGAAGTGTTTGTATGATTTAAGTGTTAGGGAGTTAGGAAAGTGACGAATTCCTTAGCTCCTTTGCATGAAAATCTAGGAACATGAACTTAGAACTTCTTGTGCATAATGTGTTGTGATTCTTTCTAGATAAGTTTGTTAATGTGGATTGTTCTCATATTTATCCTATAGATGCAATGAAAGGTTGAACCTTGAATGTGGTTTGTTCTAGGGTTAGCCTAATGAATGCTATGTTTGGTTAAATGGCTATGTCTTTGGTGGAAGGCTTGTCGTTGTCAAATATATGGTCCTTCGTGTATAATGCCATTAATGAAATACCCCTATGGTCGTTGTTTGTCTAGGGTGATCATCAATAAGGTTTGCAAATGGTCATTGTTTGTCTTTGCAAACTACTCTTAAGAAGGAATGAATGTTGATCTTCCATTGGCATTCCCCATAGGTAACAAATGTGATAGGATGAGTGAATGGTTCAATGATCTACATTAGATTTAGAAGTGGATATCGATTGCACCCAAGGCTTTATCTTTTGTAGTTTTAAAACCCTTTTTCTTAGTTTTGTTTGATGATTTAGCATAGCAGCTTGACTCTGCTAGTCGTCTTGTCTTTTAGCTTTCATAACTTAGAACCACTAAACAACCAACCCCCACCCCATTTACATGCTTTTATATGTATGTATATATATCCACTCCTAGCCTAATGGCAACATTTTGTGCTTAAACGCTTGAGAAAATCCCCCTTCTTCGTGGATGACCCCGACTTGCTGTTGTCTACTTAGTTGTAGATAGTAAGCAAAAAGGGCTTATAAATATTAACTTTGAGAGGCACGGCGATGACTTCCCAGTAATGCCCTAAACCACCTTTAATTATCCCTAATGAAAGGCATCTTTTGATTTTACTTTTGGACAAGGACTTTTATTTATCAATAGTTTCTAGGATCTTCTACTTGATTATTTATCATTAATATTCTCAGAGATTTTCTCTAATGACACACTGATTAAAAATATAAGATGATGTTTGCCATTGAAAAGGCTTAAAATAAGGTAAATATTATCCAAGGAGTATGTCTCCTGCGAGACCAACTCATGGTGAGACATGGAGAAAACAAATAATAGTAGACACGAAAAATAGGAGACAATAAATTTAGAGGTTAAAATTTAATTATTTTCCATTTGGGGTCCTTTTAAGAATTTCCTAAAATTACAAGGATTTACTTGCAAATATTAAAGTTTCTTCCTCTTTCCTCTTTCCCTCTCACGCTCATCCTCCACCGCCGACCGCATCACCGACCACCACCGAACACCGCCTCCTCCATAGCAAGGGTTTTAGACAAACCAAGCCATTCGTGAAAAGCTCGCATACAGCTAGAGCAAAAGCTTAATTTAAACTTGAGCCAGACAAACACGAGCTGAGCTCGAGCTCGCTCAATTATTAGGCGAGCTTGAGCTCGAGCTTCTTCATTCTTGTTCGATAGGCTCGAGCTTTTTCGTTCTTCATTCTTGCTCAAGCTTCTTCATTCTTCGTTCTTCATTCTTCATTCTACAAATATAACTATATTATTTTAAATTTTATAAAAATTATAGGGTTATATTGGCTCGTTTGATGGTCATGAGCTCAACGAGCTAATCTTGCCTGAGCTTGAGCTCAAAATCAATCGAGTTACAAACCAAGGTCAAGCAGATCATAAAAAATCGAGCACGAGATCAAGATAAATTTTATGGGATGGAACGAGCTTGAGCTCAAACACGAACACAGTAATTTTTTTTCGAGCTCGACCTCGAGCACACCACTACTCTATCTCGGCTCGGTTTTTTTACACCCCTATCCATAACTCCATCCTTTACTGCAACCCAAAGACTCACCAGTGTCATTTTCATGATATCCTCATCGCGAGTTTTCTGTAAAACGAGAATGCCAGATGAATAAGGTATTTTTCAAATCCAACGTCAGCGTTCTGCAAATCATCGCTCATTGTCCTTGAGTCTAATTTGACTTTCTAGTTTTTGGTGGTTGAAGCATCGGTCGTTTCCGAGGATTCATTTCAGCCAACATAGGCTAGGAAATGGCGATTGAGTTTAGCGAACAGAAGCTAGGTTTCCAGCCATCAATTTCCACGAATGAAAAGTCGGAATCCAACACTTGATTTCAGCGTAAAGAAGTAGGTTTCCTGCAATAGATTTCAGGGAACGTGGGCTAGGAATCTGGCAATATCTATCAACGAACGGGGGATAGATTTTTGGCGATCGAGTAGGTTTCCTGCAATAGATTTCAGGGAACGTGGGCTAGGAATCTGGCAATATCTATCAACGAACGGGGGATAGATTTTTGGCGATCGACTTCAACAAAATGAGGCTAGGTTTCCGGCAGTTGATTGCAGTAACTATTTGGGTTAATTTACCGAGTCGAACAACGGTTCGACTTTTAATTTGGTTCAAATTCAGATCCTCCAAAATATTGGGCTTGTAACCTAAAATCAAATCTTAATATAAACACATTTTAAAATAACTTAAAGTCAAGTAAAAATATTAAAACGTCAATTAAAATAAGAGTGGGTCTCCTGAGAGACGGTCTGTCCATAAGCTTATGGACATACCACTTATTTTTTACCTTATAAATTGCATTTGTTAAATTACATACACAATTTAAAATTTTTGAAATTTTTTATGTTGTCTATTTTATATTTTTACCTTCAAATACACATTATTACTTGTTTTAACTTATAAAATAAAATATTTAAATTTTATAAAAAAAATTACAACATGTAAGGTAATAGCCCCTGTGGACTGTCAATAAACTTATGGACTAGCCGTCTTTCCCGAGACTTTCCCTTAAAATAATTATTCTATCATTTGTATCAAATTAAAATAGTTATACTAACATATGTATCAAATTAAAATAGCTAAACATCAAATAAAAACACCAAAAATACACTACGTCATAGTTAAACATCAAAATAAATTTTAAATATACACATAAAACAAAACTAACATAAATTCTGAAATATCAAAGTATGCACTAAAATGTGACACTAATATCGAAAAACTAAACATCATTATTAAAATTTAAATAATCAAGTAACACTACTAAACATCAAGACATCCATTAAATAAAATATGTTATTTAAAAGAACATCCATAATAATTTTTAAAATGGCAAGTGTAAAAGATAACACGTCAAATGAAGTTAAAATATAAGTTTAAAATATAAAATGGAACGGCTTTTGTAAAAGAAAGAATTATGAGAAAACATCACGAAGTTTGGTTCGATCATCATGTACTATAAATTAAACATCAAATATATGTGACACTGAGATCAGAAAAAATAAAACAACAATATTATTTTATTTTAAATAAGATTCTATTGTCAAAAATAAGAAACATCAATATTAACTTTTAAAATCACAAGTTGAAAACATAGCACATTAATCAAAATGAAAGTATAAATTAAAAATTAAAAATTAAGATGTAAAATATCATAAACTAGTGTTAAAACTAGTAAAGTTTGAAAAGTTTAACATATAAACACAATATTTAAACTAAAAGATCAAGATTTAACTTTATACACACGATTTTAGTAGGAAAAAAAAAGACTTTAGATATAATATCACAAGGTTTGATTGAAACATCAAGGATTGGAAATGAAACATCAAGACTAGAATTAAAAACCTGGCATTGCATTGAAATTGGTAGAAAAATTGATTGGCGAATTTTTACGACTTGGATTCTTGACCCGCGAGATTATTATGACCTCGGATCATTTATTTTCCAATTATTTTTGTCCAGCACCCCCTAAAAGTGGTATTTGCATCCAGATCCCTTCTTCTTGTCCCAAACTTTCTTAAATTATATTTGGAACCTAATATCTCTTTAAACTTCATAATATTGCACGTAATCATTGGTCTCACCGTGAGATGATTTTACACTAGATTTTGTCAAAATTCATTCTTAAATATTTTTAAAGTATCGAATTAATTATACTATCTTGGGATAATCAAAATTTTATAATTTTAAGAGCTTAAATGATGTGGATCATTTTTTCAATTAATGGATGTTCTTTTTGCTGTTTTTTTTTTAGTTTGACTTCAATCACAATATTTGTCTACTGCTAGTACCACTAGTTTCTTTTCCTCCCATTGCATGGCCACACAGACGAATTTTACACAAACTACTAAGCTTCCTGACAACTTATTTGGCATCTTGCTTTACAAGAGATAGTATTACAGCATGCTATTATAATCACAGCATGACTAGTATATCATATTTTTCACTTAATTCTTTATTTTCCTTTTTTGGCCAAACGTTTATTAAGAAATTCATCACGGTAGAAAATTGAGGTGACCCAAGATCTTATATTTAAGTTATTTAGTTCCTAAGATACCGATGTGACATATATATTTCAATACGCTCCTCACGCGCCAACGTAGAAACACTCCACGGCCCAAGTCGGGCCAAATTAAAAAGGATTCACACATCCACACATTGGCCCAATAATCCAACCTGGGCTCTGATATCATGTTGAAAATAAGGGTAATAATGTGTGATTATATTCATAATTTTATGGTATATTATATAATGGTACATAATATATATACAAGGTAGGAAAAGGTAATAGAATCTACTTACACTTAAAAGTAATATATACATTCCTTAATAATCACCGAAAGAATTCACCTGATCATTTCTATTTTTTTTTCCCATGAAAATCCAATCCTATCTATGAAATATGCAATGAAGGTGATCTTATGATAACTGCAAATAGTATGCTAGGAAGAATATAATAATTTTCCCACCAGAACTACTCCGTATTCGCCTTTGTTCATGGTAAAGTTGCACAACAATATGGTTTGTTGCTCGTTGTTTCTATGCACAAGGAGTGAGTGGGGAAAACATGCATAGATATAGCAACATTTTGCTTGGTTTTCCATTTATCTAAGATAGATCGCACCTCTTATTCGAAAAAGACAAAAAAATTGATCGCACCATTTGATGTTCATCTATCGTCTTCATGCTATTGGTTAAGGTTTTAGGTACGCAAGTGATAATTACCCATAGGGAAATTAAGTAATTGGTAAACTTGATGAGCTTGTTTAGATCAATTAGGGTTCCAGTATATACAAATTGTTATATCTCTGGACAAAGTCTTATCCGAGACCGTCTCACATCTAGACCAAGGATTAATGTGCTGTATTATAAATTTAATTTAAAATAAGGTTTCAAATATAATTTCAGAAAAGATGGGAGAGTAAGGAGGCATCTGGGTGCAAATAGTACTTTTTGTGGTCTAGACACAAATAATTGGGGAATTAATGATTCCGATTCATAAGAATCTCACGCTTCAAGAATCCAGATCAGAAAAAATTGCTAATCAATTTTTCCCCTCCTTTTCATGCAATGCGCGCGTTTTTACTACCAGACTTGATATTTCATTTCTAGCACAACCTAGTGATTTTTTTTCTTAATACTTTTTTTTTGCTTGAATCATTGTTTTAAAGTTAAATTTTGATCTTTTATTATAAATTTTGTGTTTACATGTTAAATACTTGACACTTTATACATTTTTTTATGAACATTTTCGTATATTAATGACCAAAACCAATTTATATTTAGGCTTTTCACTCTAGGCCCATTACTTTCTATCCTTCATTCTACTTTAAGCAAAACTAAAAGCAGAATGATGTGTCCATTTTATACAGTTATATTAGGACTTTTGGGATTCACTTTTATACACTTTTGTGTTCTAAATGTGGCATTTTGCCTTGAAATTCTCTACCGAGAGTTATAAGCGACTTTTACGTTTTTATTACTTTTCTAGAGGATTTTGTGTAACAAGAAAATTTGTTTGAAGACTTTGAAGACATTGAAGAATACCTTGGAAGATTTGAAGATTTGAAGACCTGTATTTGAGCTTTTGAAGATTTCAAGAATTGAAGAAAAGGACATGAAACAAAAATAAGAAAGAAATCAAGATGCTGGAACTGGGCTCCGTCACGACTCGCAGTGGACGTATGACCAGAAATCTTTCTTGCTTTTTTTGTACTATAAATACTCACATTATCCTCTCCTCTTCACATCTTCTTCTTCCTGCATTTTTCTGGGTTAAAAACCCTAGTTTTTCTTTCTTTCTTTTCTTAGTTTTTGTGGGTTAATCTTGTCTTTTAATTATCTAGATTAGTTTTATCTTGGGCGCAATGGATTGAAGCTTCCATATCTATGTAGTAAGAACCATATCTATCTATTTAGTGATTTTGCTATTGTGCATTTATTGAGCTTTGAATGCAAATTTTTAATGGCATTGATGTTGTTGGAAGCTTGAGTATATGTATGATTACTTGTTAGGGTTGGGAGAAAGTAGCTAATTTGCCCCTCTTTTAATGTGGAATCCATGAGCATGAGTTAGAGCTTCTTAATGATGTTGATGTGTTGATAATTGCTAGATGAATGTGATGATGTTGAACTCGTTGTCATGTTTGTTTTAGGTAGAAAATGAGATAAGTCTATGAATGTCAATCGTTCTTGACTAATCTTGTGTAAATGCATAAATTTGTTGAATGCTTAGACACGGTGTAGTGTTTATAAGTGTTGCCAAGCTCGTTGATTCTTCGTGCTCAATGCCATCAATGGGATACTTTTAGTCGTGTTTCGGCTAAGGGAGTCATTGGTGAGGTTTGACAAGAGATGTCGAATTCACTCTTGCAAACTACTATCTAAGAAGAATGGAATATTTATCTTCACAACAAGTAGTGGAAGTAGTGAATAGATTGTTTCACTCGTTCTTGAAGCCTTTGTTATTTAGCATTCATGTGTTCTTAATGCTATGTTTTACTTCATTTATGCCATGTGTTGTTTGAGAATTAGAAGTGTTTGTATGATTTAAGTGTTAGGGAGTTAGGAAAGTGACGAATTCCTTAGCTCCTTTGCATGAAAATTTAGAAACATGAACTTAGAACTTCTTGCGCATAATGTGTTGTGACTCTTGCTAGATAAGTATGTTAATGTGTATTGTTCTCATATTTATCTTATATAGAAGCAATGAAAGGTTGAACCTTGAATGTGGTTTGTTCTAGGTTTAGCCTAATGAATGCTATATTTGGTTAAATGGCTATGTCTTTGGTAGAAGGCTTGTCGTTGTCAAATCTTATGGTCCTTCGTGTATAATGTCATTGATGAAATACCCCTATGGTCATTGTTTGTCTAGGGTGATCATCAATGAGGTTTGCAAATGGTCATTCTTTGTCTTTGCAAATTACTTTTAAGAAGGAATGAATGTTGATCTTCCATTGGCATTCCCCATAGGTAACAAAGGTGATAGGATGAGTGAATGGTTCAATGATCTACATTACGTTTGGAAGTGGATATGAATTTCCCCCAAGGTTTTTTTTTGTAGTTTTAAAACCCTTTTTCTTAGTTTGTTTGATGATTAGCATAGTTACTTGACTTTGCTAGTTATCTTGTCTTTTAATTTCATAACTTAGGACCACAACCACCCAAAACCCCCCCATTTACTCGCTTTTATATGTGTATATATATATCTACTTCTAGCATAATAGCACCCTTTTATGTTTAAATGCTTAAGAAAATCCATTTTCTTCGTGGACAACCCCGATTTGCCGCTATCTACTTAGTTGTAGTTAGTAATCATTTAGGGCTTATAAATATTAACTTTGAGAGGTACGGCGACGAACTCCCAAATTTTGTCTCCTCTGCCAGGAAAGAGGCATTTATTTTTAAGTGTTTAGGTGTTTTGGTTGCATATTAGCTAGTTGTTTTTATTTTCCACTCCTTGGTGTTCGTTTTTGTTCGGAGTAGGTATTGCTTGAGTTCTTGGTGAATTTTTATTGAGAATCCTTGCAATATGATTTTGAACTTTAAAAAAAAAGTAAAATTGGAGTGTCTCACCTTGAGGGAACTCATGATGAGAAGAGAGGCTCAACAAGCAAGGTTTTGTAGGATGTGTCATTCCGACCATCCTACCGAGTCTTGCTATTTGTTATGGGAAGAGTACTATGAGGGGAAAAGAACCCTTGGTTTCCAAAACTCGACGAATTCGATGCCTAAACCTGAAAGATTGATCTAGAATGCCAGAAATGTATACAGAGATATAAGCTAAGCAACGACATCGGAGAAGACGATGCGAGGTGATGGTGACACCATCTCCGACTAATGTTGCCCAGAGAAGAAAGGATTTCTTGTCTTTTGCTGTTCAGTCCCTGCATTTCACTAGGTTTTTTATTTGACCTCGAAAATAAAATTATTGTATTTTGACTCCCAATTTTAACTAACTCTTATTTATGTGTTCATATTATCCATTGACGGTCTTGCACGAGACATACTTATATCTCTTGGCCAAATTTTAAAATTAATTAGGGATATGTTTGAAATTTCTCCTCCCACTTTATCTCAATTCAGTTGTATAATATTCAATACAGTTCGAAGATATTTAGTGAATGCTTTTTGTTTTTCAATTTCATGATTCAAATTATAAGATTATAGTTGTATCTTATTAGTTTTTTTATTAAGATGCACATTTCAATATTTTATAGGCTTACACATTGATTTAGCTATTGATAATTTAATTTGATAAGTGATGATAACTTTGCCGGAGTCCATGGTTAGGTTCCTTGATGACATGTTTGTCCGAATCTCATTGGCAAAGGCTGTTGAGGCAGGAGGTCATTATTATTTTTTTTAATAAGAACACCCGAAGGTGAGGAATATGTATTGGGTTCCCAGGCCCTGTAAACCGATCAGAACAATTTACATCCAGAGTATTATGGTTTCCTGAAACCATTGTAGCAACAAGGTTGCCTCCCAAAAGTCCTAACACTACCTATAATGAGTCTCTGTATAGACAGCTTATACAAAAGTGACTTGATCTGTAATGAAGTTGCGATCCAAAGAGAGAATCTCCACCCCTCGTGTTAATTCTCTCCTTTGGCCAGGCAACTTCAATAACAAATGGTCTATGATCAGCACAATAATCAAAATATCCAGAAGTAGGAGTGGAAAGTGTGAGGTGCCCAAGATTTGGCAGCAGCAGTTGGATTTCCAGGATGCTGGAAAGAAGACTGAGCAGCCAGGGGACAGCAGCTCCTATGATCTCAGTATGCGTGCAAGTATTCCATGAGTTGCTAAGATCTGCACAGAGAAAATATCTACTATCAGCAGTATCACACCCTGGTGAGGCCATGTTGGTGAATTCGAACATGAGGGAAATGATTCCTATCTAAGGTAATGAGACCTGTAATATGATCAGGCAGATTATGCAAGTTTAAAGGCTGGTTATGAATAGCATGATGTTTCGCAATTGCATTAGCCACCGAGTTACTTTCTCTATAAACATGCTTAAGAGTAGCTTCACCAAGTAAACTCTTCACCCTATAGGCCAAATTGAAAAGATTCCAGTGAGCAGAATATGGTTTTTCAATCATAGTAATGGCTAGGATAGAATCTGATTCAATGATTGAGGGGATGTCTGCATGAGAGAAAGACTGACAAGCAGCAAGTATAGCTAAAATTTCAGCATGGAGAGGAGAAATTGCCTCAATAGAGGTTGAAGAAATGTGAAGTGGCATGCCTAAACTATCCCTCACAATAACCCCAACAGCAGCTGTATGAGGGAACCAGGAAGCATCCGTATTGATTTTTATCGAGTTCATGATTGGTTTTTCCCACCAGACTGATCTAAAAATTGGTTTAGGAGGTGGCCTAAGAAAAGGGTGTAGGTGCCTCAAAGAAAGAGGTAATGCAGAGGTAGGACTCATCTTTGGAGGACATGAGTTTAAAGTTAATCTGATGAGCTCCAGTATCTCTTTACATATCAGTTCAGAAGAGAAAGGAGCCTGGTCATAGATATATCTATTTCGAGCCTTCCAAAGACTCCAACAGATTAGAGGTGGAAGTATTTTGCACAATAACTGAAGACTTTTGGTTAGATCAGAACAGTTCCAGAAGGAGAAAAATCTTTGGGAGAGGGATTGATCTTCAATTATATTGAAATATATCAAAGAGGCCATTCTGCTCCATATCAATTTTGCCAGTGAGCAAGTTATAAAGAAATGATCTATTGAATCCGAGAAACAGCACACAGGACATTTAGAAGCCAAACTAAAACCACAAGTTATAAGGACATCATCAAAGGGAAGAAATGAATGAAGCATTCTCCAAGTAAAAATCGAAATCTTTTTCTGCAGCAGTACATTCTATACAAATTTTGAGGTAGGGAAATTACCTGTGAAGTTTGTGATGGTCTGGTATGCAGTTTTAAAGGAGAAATTACCCGAATATTAGGCTTCCATATGATTCTATCCTCCCTATCTTCCACCAGTATTGCTTCCTGTAGAAAAACCCTAGTATCATTTTCCAGATAAGCTGATATCTGAGAAAGAATCACAGATTTATTTCTAATGAAGTCTGATACTGAATACAGTTGAAAAGTGTCCATGATATTACTTGGGACATTGTTGCTCAAAGGACCATGAGGACACCAATTAGAGGTCCAAGCATTACAAGTACCTTTCCCATGAATAACCAGAGAATTATCCTCAGCTATGGAATTAATAGAGCAAATTCTTTTCCATGTGACTGAAGATCTATGAGAAACAGGCAATGACCAAAGTAATTTAGACCATAAAGTTATGCCTAGTTGGCTTTTCCACCAAAGTTTAAGGGAACATGCATCAATTATTCCTTTAATAGATCTAAACCCCAGTCCATCAAAGGATGTTGGTTTGGCCAGACTTGACCATTTTTTCCATATCTTATGTCCTTTACCATCAGTTTCACCCCTATAAAATTTAGCCATTTTTTTCTCAAATGCTCTAATAATATACTTTGGGGGGTTTGTCACAGCCCATAGATGCTGAGGTAGAGGGTATAAACAGCTGTTAATTAATACCAATTTCCCCCCAGAGCTCAACCATTTGTTTTTCCAGTTTTTCAACTTATTATCTAACCTTTCCATTAGGGGTTGAAAGTATCTCTTTAAAGTACGACCCTTAAAAATAGGGCAACCGAGGTATTGGAAAGGAAAGGATCCCTGTATTATTTTCAAAATGGACCTCATTTGGATTAACTTTAGATTTGAAGCTCTTCTGCTAAGGAAAAAGTCTGATTTATGGAAATTGAACTTCTGCCCTGAAGTAAATTCAAAGATATCCAAGAAAGCCTTGATTTTGATTAAGTTAGATTTAGAGGCTTGCATGAAGATAATAGTATCATCGGCATACATTAGATGAGAAGTTGGTGAAATTGAAGATGGTATATGATAATATAAGAGTTTCCCATTATGAAAAATAAAGGATAAACTTCTAGAAAATGCTTCAGAAAAAATGTTAAAGAGGAAGGGAGAGAGTGGATCACCTTGCTTAATTCCTCTAGTTGCCTGGAAGAAACCCACTGGATTTCCATTTATTAAAACTGAAAAAAATGCTTGTGATAGATTGGATATTACAGCATTAAGAAAAGGACCATCAAATCCAAATTTCCTGAGTACAGATTTTAAGAAGTCCCAATTAACTCTATCAAAGGCCTTATGCAAATCCAGTTTAATAATGCAATTAGGGGTTCTAGCCTTTTTGTCTAAAAATCTCACCAATTCCTGAAGATAGAGGATATTATCAGCAATATCTCTATGTTTCATAAATGCTGATTGATTTGGTGAAATCAAGATATCCATGTAAGGTCTCAGTCTTTCCATTAATACTTTAGAACATATTTTATTAATAGTATTAGAAAGACTTATAGGTCTAAAGTCGTCAAATGAACTAGGGGTTGCTTTTTTAGGTATCAATGTGATCCATGTGCTAGCTATTCCTCTTGGAATGGGAGAGCCCCTAATGAAATCATTCACTGCATCAACTAAGTCCTTTTAATAATGTGCCAACATTTAGAATAGAATTTACATGTAAATCCATCAGGGCCAGGACTACTGTTGCTACTCATTCCTTCTATTACTGCCTCCACCTCTGATTCAGAGGCAGGCTTAGCTAAATCAATGTTATTTTGAGCAGTAATCAAAGTGGGAATTTGATTCAGAAAGTGAACATAGTAAGTATGATTAGGATCCTGATTTGGTTCAGATAATAAGTCTGAGTAATATGCTATTGCCTCTTTCTGTATATCAAGTTGAGAATTTAGCCACTGACCATTTCTATCTTTAATTTTTGAGATCTGAAGTCTACAATTTTTTTCTTGTACAACCTTATGAAAGAACTGTGTATTATTGTCCCCTAATTTATGCCATTTAAGTCTTGCCTTTTGTTTCCAAAACTTCTCTTTCTCTTTCTGAGCTCTCAGCAATAGAGCTTTTTTCTGATTTAAATTAACAAGTTCAGTTAGAGAAGGATTTAAATCATAGGCCAATTCCTGAATACGAAGAGATTCTTCAGCATTGATTAAATTTGTGTCAATATGACCAAAACATTCCTTATTCCAAATTTTTATTTCCCTTTTCAACCTAATCAATTTCAGGAAGAATCCTATCAGTCCTCTTTCAACCATTTGTTCATCCCAACTATTCTAAATTAGAGTGTAGAACTCAGGACGGTTAAACCAAACATTAAGGAATCTGAAAGGTCTCGGATTGAGAGTAGACAGATTAGAAATATTCAATAACATAGGAGAGTGATCTGAAGTCTGTCTATTCAAAATTTGGATAGAGGAGGAGGGGAATTTCTGGTTCCATGATATGGTGCTTAATCCTCTTTCTAACCTTTTGGATGTAGGGCTCCTAAGTCTAGAGTTACACCAAGTGAATAGGTTGCCTACTGTGGTAATTTCCTGAATTGCAGCTGTGCTTATCCAAGTATTAAAATCACTAATACTCCCTAGAGAGGGTGAACTAGGACCTCTATATTCGGTGATGGTAGTAATGGTATTAAAATCTCCAATGAAAATAGTGTCACCCTGATTAATTGTTTCTAAGTCCCTCCATAATGTCTTTCTACCTTCCCTATCTCTAAGAGCATAAATAAAAACAGCATCCATTTGTAGGGTTATAGATTTATGAGATATGTTTACATGCAGATACTGTTCATGGAATGAGAGGAGATTTACTGAAAGGTGAATAGACCACATCACCCAAAATTTTCCATTATATAGGGTTATTCCATCAGCAAATTTAAGTTTATCCATGTAGGATGTAAATTTAGAGTTGTCATGCATTGGTTCTATGATACATAAAAATGAATCTTTTTAATCCTGACTAAGTTGATTAATCTCAGCATTGATGTTTCCATACCCCTGATATTCCAAACCAAGAAATTTATTGAAAGAGAACCTATCATTGTTCACTTGACTTATGACTTTTAGTTGATGATCTAAGCATCATTTTATTTATTTGACTGAAGTAATTTGTCTTTTTACCTTTTGCCTTACCTGAATGAAGGGGATGGTCCTGTAATGGGGTTGAGCTCGAACTAGCTTGATGGTTTAAAATATCCTCCTGATCTAGAACATTGTCATCAGAGTCCACCTGCAAAATAGAGAATCTGTTTCCCATTCTGTTTAGGAGAGAGGGAGATGCCCCATTCATCCTATTCAGACTAGAAAGGGAGGTCCCTACTTGGATATCATTAGAGGCATAGGCAATTGGAGTATAATTGATTAAGGCAGTTCTATGTAACAGCTTAGATACAGAGTTATCTAATGGAATCTGAGAGGTAGGATTTGAGATACTGACAGATGCATTGTCCTGAACCAGTACAGGATAATCAGAAGTCTGTAAGTGTAAGTTTGTCTCCAGATTAGGGTGAGCTGTATTTATGGTTTCAGGATGAAGTTGCTTAGTAAACTCAGCAGTTTCCAAGGTAGTTTGGTCTTCAGAGGACAGTAGTGGAGGGGTGTCAAATATTTTCCCAGTGGCTTGCCATTGAGGCTGAGCCAGAGGAGGGTCAGGCATATTAACATTTTCATTGGCATTAGCATTTGGTGGAAAGGCTCTACACTGAGATTTGGAGTGTCCTAATTTGGAGCAATGGTCACAGTATAGGGGTATATCCTCATACTCTACTTGGTATTTTCTATTGTTTGTTACAGAGCCTAGCCTGATGTGGTGGCTGATAGGTTTTTGAAGGTCAATTTCTATGCATAACTTAATGGCTGAAGGTCTTGTAAGCATATCAGTTGCAATATCGGTTTTTATGAAACTACCAATGCTATTTCCAATTGATTCAATTGCAGCCGAGTTATAGTAATACAATGGAACTTCTCTAATTATACACCAAACAGGGACTATAGTTGATTCTTTGTGGATAGAGAAATCAGAAGTCCATTTAAGCATTTTAAGTAGTATTCCATTAAAATTCCAGATTCCTTTCATCCATGCTCGTTGATAATCGTTAAGCAATTCGAACCTAATGAGGATATGCTTATAATCAAGGGAACCAAGTTGATACTTACCCGTAAAACCTACTGTTTTGAAAAAGTGCTCCAGTTGCTCCATTGAGCATCTCCCCTTTATGAATTTTCCGACCAAGGCATTAGCATAGTGGGAAGACAAAGTTGCGATCTGTTCGTCAGAATAAAGACAAGCTACATCTCCCAGATGTTGAGATTTAGGTACTAGCTCAGGATTATTTGGTAGCACTTTGGCTAAGGGAGGAGATTTATTTTTTACAGCAGCAGCGAAGGTTAGTTGTGATGGCTGAATTAAGATAGGGTTAGGGATTTCCGGTGTGGGAACCGCCATGGTCGACAATGGCGCACTAGCCGTTATCGGCACCGTAGCCGTTATCGGCACAGAGCCGTTTCCGGCGAGTAAACCTAAACCCAACAATCTATAGGATACGGAGGGAAGAGGAGTGGTGATGAAGGAGGAAAGAAGTAGAATGAGATTCACAGATGAGATTTGGAAAATCGCACACAATCGCACACGGTCATTATTATGGAAGCATGATAGAATACCAATTGTATTAGGGAAAGATGTCTTATCCTATAAAGTATGGACATCTAAACCCTAGTATTTGGAGTTTATATAGGTATGCTCACCTCTAATTCATTTGTATATATGTATTAATTAAATTTTCAGTATTCTCATATATAAACCCTAATGCTAGTTGCGCTGGCGAGTCCTGCTTCTCCCTTTAAGCTGAAACGCCACCGCCCCGCGCGTCGCTTTATTCCTTAGTAACGCTGGAAAGCTGCAACCTGAAACGTCGTCGTCATTAAAATCTATGCATCCATCTGAGTTGTATCGAGTGAAACTGCTTCGGGATGTCATCGACATTTACAAAACCAGAGAATGCTCTGAAGCTAGCTATATAGTTTTTAAATGTTGGACAAAAGCAAGAAGCTTGGGACACCATTCATGAAGTGATTACCTCGAGGAGATATAGAGCACGGAACAAGACTCTAGAGAGGATCATGTTCAAATACATTGACCTCTGTGTAGATATGCGCAAGGGGGGCTAGGGAGGGTTTAAATCAGTACCATATCGTGTGTCAGCAAGTGAATGTAAGTCTTGACTCAGTTGTTCACAACCTCAAGGATATGTGTTTTAACATTTTGTAGCTAACCCTGTTACGAAATTCTCAGAATTTGATACATAGTGGGCTGAGATAGGAATTATGCCATATTTAGGTAAGAAAAAGGCAAAAGGGCAATGGTCACATGCTGGCACTCTACTAATTACGGCCTTAAGGTCAAAGTTAATGCTGCATTTGCGAATAATAAGGGTACACACAGGGTCACTTAAAGGGATTCTAATGGTTCGGCTCTAAGTGTATTCTATTTTACAACTTCTGCTGTGTCCCCTTCGGAAGCTGAGCTAAATAGTGTAAAACTTGCTTTGGAAATAATTAATTTAGAAAATCTCAATCAAGTCAGATTGGAGACTGATTGTTTCCAGGTCGTGCACTACAGCAGAACCATTTTAAAGCTCCTTTCCTCATTTCTTCTAAATGCGAGCAAATTAAATTTTTAATGGGCAGCTCTAAACTGAATTTTGTCCACAAATAGTCAAATAAGCCTGCCGAATGTCTAAGAATGGACATTTGATGAATCCATCACCTGCATCAGGTCTTATTAGCCCCTCAAATTTTGATAAATATCTGAAGGGGCTAATCCAGCTAGATAAGATTGGAACTCCCTCTACCATATTTTAAGGGTTCCAACCAGTGGCGGAACCACCGTAAGGCGAGGGCAGGCGCGCGCCTGCCCTGAGCTCCGTCGGCCAGGCGGGAGCTACTGTTCCCGGCCGACGGAGCGGTGGTTCCGCCTACGGCGGCGTAGGCGCGCCGCGCGCAGCGATGGATCTCGCCGGAGAAGGAAGCGTCAGCTTCCTTCTTTTTTTTTCCAAATAACGACGTCAAACGACGTCGTTTAACTAATAGAATTTTTTTTTTTAAATGTTACAGACCTGGGCCGAATTTGGGCCGAATTTTAAGAAAAAAAATTTTATTAGTTGGGCCGAAAGCCCAACTCCTTCAGCTTTCTCTTTTCCCGCACTTCCTCTTCTTCACTTCCTCTGTTCCTCAGCAGCTGCTCAGCTCAAGCTCTTAAACTAAAATCCATCTCTTCTCCAGCAGCGCCGCCGCGCTCAGTAGCTCCGCCGCGCCGCCGCCTCCAGTCGTCCGCCACCGGCCACCCGCCACCGTCGTCCGCCACAACCAGCCACACCACCGGCCACCGCTCCATTTAGCCATTTAGGTATTTTAAAAATTCAAATTTCAATTTCAATTTAATTCAAACTCTTAAACTAAAATTGAAAGATTGAAAACATGAATTTAATTGTTTCTAGTTCAATTCCTTTTCAATTGTGATTTTAGTTATGCAATATTATTTTTATTCAATTCATTTTAATTTTTGTTTGAATTGTGATGTGTGAGATTTTGAAGAATTTGTGAATTGTGATTGTGAGGTTATTTAAATTCATTGTAATTTTGGTTTGAAAAGTGATTTGTGAAATTGTGAGGTTATTTAAATTTTAAATTCATTGTGAATTTGTGATTGTGAGATATTCGTTTTTATTCAATTCATTGTGATTTTCGTTTGAATTGTGATTTGTGGGATTTTGTGAATTAATAATTTAGGGATTTTATGCTCTTGTAGATTTTATCATTGTGATTACTCTTGTAGTCTTGTAGATTTTATAATGAGTTGAATTTGGTGTTTGATAGGTTATGAAGAATTTAGTGCAACGGAGTATAGGATTTCCACCTTTGGGGAAGAGAGTTCTTGAATGTGATGAAGGTACCCAAGATAGGCATAATGAGGAGGGTGGTAGTGGTAGTAAGCAACCTCGTTTACAATTTTGTGCCAATGATGTTATAAGTGATCCCGCCCTAAGAAAACCTATAAATGAGTATGATGCTTCTATTATAGATAATGTGAGGTGTGAATATGTGAAAAGAGGGCCTTGTCAACCTAGGAACCATCATTTTCCCAAAACTTTTTATTCAAGCGAATATAGAAAGTTTCAAAAGAATTGGTTTGATATGTTTCCTTGGTTGGAGTATAGTGTGTCAAATGATGCCGCATATTGTTTTCCTTGCTATCTGTTTAAGGATCCCACAAGTAATGATGACTATAGTGTGGATGGGGTGAAAACTTGGAAGAATGCCCTAAACTCTTTTAGGAAGCATCAAAAACATGTGAATGGTAAGCATCATATTGCCGTTGGGAAATTGTCGGACTTTAGTAATCCAAACCAAAGAATCCCACATTTTTTGGAGGTTCATGGGCGTGAAGTAGAAGAGGCATACCGCATCCGTTTGAGTGGGATTTTGAATGTGATAAGATTCTTGTTAAAGCAAGGTTTGGCTTTCCGTGGTCATGACGAGAGTATTGATTCTCTCAACAAAGGTAATTTTCTTGAATTGGTTGATTGGTATTGCGATCGAAGTGAGGATATTGCTAAGGCAATGCATGACGCTCCGGGAAATAACAAGTTGACATCCCCCTTAATTCAAAAACAACTCTCACATGCTTGTGCCGAAGAGGTAAGTGATGCTATCATTGATGACATTGGAGATGGTGTATTTTCTATTCTTGTTGATGAGGCTAGAGATTGTTCAATAAAAGAGCAAATGGGAGTTGTTTTGCGATATGTCAACAAACAAGGATGTGTTCTTGAGCGTTTTCTTAGTCTCGTGCATGTGAATGATACTAAGTCTACCACTTTGTTTCTTGCTCTCAAGACACTCATTGGAAATAAGAAATTGTCGTTGTCAAGGTGTAGGGGGCAAGGATATGATGGGGCTTCAAACATGCGAGGAGAGTTTAATGGGTAGAAAGCTTTGATGTTGAAAGAAAACTCTTCGGCAAGGTACATCCATTGCTTTTCTCACCAACTTCAATTGGTTGTTGTTAGTGTTGCAAATAGTACTCTATCAGTGTGTGAATTTTTTTCGTATCTTGTTGACATCGTGAATCTAGTTGGGGGTTCTTGTGTTAGAAAAGATATGCTTAATAGTTTAGAACATGATAGACTTGCGGAGGCACTGGAAAAAGGAGATAATGTTAGTGGAAGAGGCAAAAATCAGGAAATGAGTTTGAGACGGCCTGGTGATACTCGTTGGGGATCACACTACACTACTATTCTTCGTTTCGAGGTTATGTGGTCTTCCATTGATCAAGTGCTTCTTAATGTATGTGAGTATGGCAATTCAGCTGAAAATGCCTCTAAAGCAAAGGGTTTGATGGATAGAATGGAGAGCTATGAATTTGTATTTTGTATGTTTTTGATGAAACATTTGTTGGGAGTTACAAGTCAGTTGTCTCTTGCCTTGCAACAAAGAGATCAAAATATTGTACAAGCCGTGCATTTGATGAAGACAATGAAGCTTGAACTGAGAGAATTTAGAGCTGGGGGTTTTGAGGTATCGTTGAATAAAGTCGAGACCTTTTGTAAGAAACATGAGATCACAGTATGCCAGATGGAAGATCAACGGAAAATTCGTCACCGTTCTAGACGTCGTGGACAGATGGAAACCAATGGTGACTTTTATCGCGTTGACATTTTTCTTCAGGTAAACTTTAAAATTTATATACTTTAATATATTTTTTTAGACTATTTTACATGTATTTTTTATCTTGTTGATGTTTTTTTCTTTTTTTTTCTAGACCGTGGATAATATGATTGTTGAAATGAATGATCGATTTTCTGAAGCAAGCTCGGAGTTACTCACTTGTATTGCATGCCTTGATCCGAGAGATTCATTTTCCAGCTTTGATGTTGGTAAGTTGGTTCGCCTTGGTGAACTATATCCGAATGACTTCTCTCGAATTGATTGTCTTCAACTTGAGCAAGAACTTAACACTTTCATTCGTGATGTGAGACATAATAATGCTTCTTGGCCAGTGATCAATGATCTAGGACGTTTTGCTCAGCATATGGTTGAATCACGTAGCCATGTCGTCTTTCCATTGCTATATCGTCTTATTCAGTTGGCATTAGTTCTACCCGTTGCAACTGCTTCAGTTGAACGAGTTTTTTCTGCTATGAAAAAAATCAAGACTGATCTACGTAATAGAATAGGAGATGAATGGTTGAATGATGTTATGAGGGTTTATGTTGAGAAAGGGGTTTTTGTTAAGATTGAGAATGAAGCAATCATGCAACGTTTTCAAAGCTCGGAGCCTCGTAGGATTAAATTGCCTCCACTTCCTAAATCTGCTTCTAGCATTAGAATGTAGTTTTTTTAGTAGTGAATTTGTAGGACTTATTGTATTGTACTTATCTTATTATATTATGTTAATCGATCATTTGTTTTTTAGTTGTACAAAAAATTTTTTTACGTACAGTGCGATTTCAGCCTACCCTCATATTCTTTCCTGGTTCCGCCACTGGTTCCAACAACTCTAAATGATGTGATCTGGTGTTTGATGCTAACCCTGTTTTTATTAACGTGTTTGTATTCTGAATGCATAATTAATTTTTTCAAGCATGCGTTTGTTTTTCATAATGAAAGGAGGACATCTAAGAATTTTCCATGAAAATAATGGTACTATGATGCTCATCTGGTGTTTGTTTCATGGACATGGTTTGAATAGAGAAACTCTTTCTGATCTTGTTATGCTCATGCAAATATCTATTATGGACATGATAGAAATTATGTTCATACTTAGATGTAGAAACTTGTTAAATTTCAAGGTATCTTAGGATTCCATCTTAAAATCAATTGGTACTAAGTGGGGGTGACCCAAGACCATATATATAAGTCATTAACTTTGTAAGAAACCGATGTGGGATATATCTTTCAACACGCCCACTCACGTGCAACGTGGAAACACTCCACGACCCACATCGGGCCAAATTAAAGGGGATCCACACATCGGCCCAATAACCCAACCCGGGCTCTGATACCATGTTGGAAATAAGGGTAATAATCTGTGTCTTTATTAATGAACTCAGGATACATTATATAGTAGTACATGATACCTATACAAGCTAGGAAAAGGTAATAGAATATAAATACAATTACAAGTAATATTCTAATTCCTTAACACCCTCCCTCAAGTTGGAGCATGGGGATCAGAAATGCCCAACTTGCCAAGTAATGAATGAAACTGGTTACGGCCGAGAGCTTTGGTAAATAAATCCGCAGGTTGATCTGTAGTACGGATATGATGGTAACTATAGCACCGGACTGCACAAGATCCCGGTCAAAATGACAATCAACTTCAATATGCTTCGTACGTTCATGGAACACTGGATTTGCTGTAATATGAAGAGCAGATTGACTATCACAAAACAAATGCAGAGGAGCAGTATGCGCAACCCCTAAATCTTTCAGTAAAGACCTAAGCCATAACAACTCACAACAGGTAACAGCCATAGCACAATACTCCGCTTCAACAGAAGACCGAGAAACTGTAGGTTGCTTCTTAGTCTTCCAAGAAATCGGAGAATCACCAATCATCACAAAGTAACCGGAAAGAGAACGCCGGGTAATAGGGCAAGCAGCCCAATCAGAATCACAGTAAGCAGTCAACTGTAACGTACTACGAGAAGATAGAAATAAACCTTGACCAGGATGACTCTTCAGGTAGTGCAACACACGAACATCAGCTTGCCAATGAGGAACACAAGGGAACTTCATGAATTGTGCAAGAGTGTGGACTGAATAACTCAGTTCAGGATGAGTAATAGTCTGGTAGATCAGGCGCCCAACCAGGCGTCGATACTGCTCCGGGTCATGGTAGGCTGGACCTTCAACACGTGCCAAATCATGCTGTTGCTCGATCGCAAAGTCAGTCGGCTTAGAGGAAGATAAACCGGTGTCCGATAAAATGTTCAAAGCATATTTCCTTTGCGAAAGGAACATCCCCTCCAGTCTTCTAGCAATCTCTATGCCCAAAAAATACTTAAGCAGACCAAGATCCTTCATATGGAAACAAGAACCTAAGTATTTCTTGAACTCAGAGATGAGCGAAGAAGAACTACCAGCAATAACCAAATCATCAACGTAAACCAGAACATATAAAGAAGCTAATCCACGAGAAAAAACAAACAAAGAGTAATCGGCCTTACTTTGAACAAATCCAAATGCTCGTAAAGCCTGAGCCAGTTTAGCAAACCAATTTCTAGGAGCCTGTCGAAGACCATAAAGAGATTTCTGTAGGCGACAGACCTGACCAGGCAGTACAGCGTAGCCAGGTGGAGGACGCATGAACACTTCCTCATGCAAATCACCATGGAGGAAGGCATTATGAACATCCATCTGATGCAGTTCCCAACCACGAATAACTGCAATGGACAGAAACAAGCGAACAGAACTCATCTTCACAACCGGAGCAAAAGTATCAGTGTAATCAATTCCTTCAACCTGACGATTCCCAAGAACCACGAGGCACGCCTTATGACGTTCAATAGTACCATCTGACCGAAACTTCGTCCGATAAACCCATTTGCATCCAATAGCCTTCTTGTGCGCGGGCAAAGGAGACAAAGTCCATGTCTGATTTCGCTCCAGTACAGTAAGTTCCTCAACCATAGCATCTCGCCAATGAGAATGACGGGAAGCCTTAGAGTAAGTAGTGGGATCTGCACTAGAAGTTACAGCACCCAAAAATCTTGAATGCATACTAGAAATATTATCACAATTTACATAATCAGTAAGAGGGTAGAGAACACCTGAGGAAAGTGATGAAGAATGAGGGAACGTAGTCGAATGGGGGGGGTCTTCAGTGGTAAGAGCACAAGCATAATCATCACAATCATAATCTGCCAAATATGACGGTGGACGAAGAGATCGAACACTCTGTCTGGTAGAAGGTGGATCGACGGCAACTGGCGGAGAAGTACCGGTGACGGACGGTGTAGGTAGACTGACAACGGTCGGCAAAGAGGAACCGGCATCGGTGGGAGAGCACGACCGATGGATGCCGGCGTCGTGACGTCGGAGATGACTACTGGGATTTGGTCGGTGACTGTCGTTGGTGAATTGACAGCGTTGACCGGCCGGTATTTACCGACGTTGACCGGCGTTGACTGGCTGGCATCGACCGGTGGTGAATGGCTGGCGGTGATCGGTAAAATGACAGCCGACGTTGGAATGCTGACGTTGATTGGCAGTGGTTGATCGGCTGTAGAAGGTGGATCAAAAAATCTGTTCAGCTCGGGTGAGAAGGAGGAGGAATCCGACTGTGTTGTAGTGGCACCGCCAGTTTCATCGGATGAAGCAGAGTACGGGAACTGGTCTTCAAAGAAATCAGCATCCCGGGTATTAAAGATCACTCGAGACTCTAAGTCGAGAAGATGATAACCTTTCTTTCCGGCAGGATAACTAAGGAACAAACACCGCTGACTTCTTGGTGCAAACTTGTCACGGTATCTGGGAACACGAGCAGAAAAACACAAACAACCAAAAACTCGTAGAGAATAGTAATTGGGCGCCTGGCCATAGAGTAACTTAAAGGGAGTACGACCGTTGAGAAGCTGAGTCGGGGTTCGGTTGATCAGGTAGGCAGCAGTAAGAACACATTCTCCCCAAAATGCAATAGGAAGATTGGCTTGAAACCGTAAAGCATGCGCCACATTGAGTAAATGATGATGCTTTCTTTCAACTCGACCATTCTGTTGCGGAGTATCAACCATAGATGTCTCAAAAATGATCTCAGATACAGTAAAGTGAGACCGGAGAGGCAAAAATTCAGTGCCGTTATCAGCCCGAACTCGTTGAATTGTTCTTCCCTACTGGTTCTTGACTAAGGCACTAAATTCTAAAAATCTAGAAGCTACTTCAGATTTAGCTACTAACAAATAAACCCAAACAGCTCGGGAAAAATCATCTACGATTGTCAAAAAATAAAATGCACCACTAGACGATGGAGTTCGATAAGGTCCCCAAACATCACAATGTACTAGTTGAAATAATGCAGTAGCATTTGTAGAACTCAATGGAAAACTATGTCTAGTCTGTTTTGTTCTATAACATACAGAGCAAGATATAGTAGTATTATGGGTGCTAAAATCAAGAGTAGGAATAGAAGACAACATCGTAGATGATGGATGACCAAAACGCTAATGCCATAAATCAGATGAAGAAACTGAAGCAACTGTCTGAATAGATTGCAGGACATGAGGACGAATGCGAGTATCCAACAGACGAAGCCAATAAACCCCCCCTTTCTGTTCACCCACGCCAATCACAATCCCCGTACTGATTTTCTGTAAAATGCAATAATTTTCAGTAAACAAAGCTAGACATTTTAAGGCAGATAACAATCTAGAGCATGATAATAAATTGCATCGCAAAGTAGGTATGTACAACACATGAGTAAGGGTGATATCACCAAAACAAATAGACCCATATTGTGTAGCAAACGACATAGAACCATCAAGCAGTATAACATTCACAGTAGTGGTAGCAGTAGTAATATCAGTAAGAGAACCTTTGTCACCAGTCATGTGATATGAGGCTCCCAAATCAAGAATCCAAGGTAAAGTAGACTTACCTGACCCATGGTCAAATAACGAATCAAACTGATTAAATAAATGTAAGGTCGTACTCCATTGGTCGTCAGACAGAGCAGAACCAAAATCAGATCGTGTAGGTAAGCCAGAGGAGGCGGCCACTGCAAACCCTTGCGGCGACGTCACTACGCCGGCGAAAAGAGCCATAAAACAAATGGCAAGTACAATTAAAGTAAGAGAAATGAGAAAATATGCTGAACCAAAGCCAAAAATAAGGCAAACGTGCGCCTCCTGGTCAGCGCATGCAGATCAGGAGCTGTGAAGGCAAATGCGCGCGTTTGGTGCACCCGCGCGTGGACTCACATGCTTCTGGAAGGTCGAGCGCGTGAATATCACGCGCATTTCACGTTACCGATGGCGTCTCCCTCTGCTCGGTCGAAGCTGACGGAACCCGGCCGTAGTCAAGAATGGAGTAGAACTAGCCGGCCGGAGTGATGAGTAGACCAAACGAATCGAAGGCCGGAGTGGTGAATCGGGTTCCGGATTGATTCGGTAGACGTCATCGGCGGACAAATTGGAAGGCGGGAGCGGCAGACGGAGCAGGTGCAGGCCGACGGAAGGAGTCGGAAGCGGAAGCAGGTGCAGGCCGGTGGAGCGGGAGCAGAATCGGCGGCGGAAGAAGAACAGCCGCGGCGGCGTGGTGGTGGTGAGGAGGACCGTCGGCGGGCTGATGGTGGGTTTTTTTAAGGGTAAAAGAAAGGTAGTCCGGATCGGCAGCGCGTGAAAGTCATGCACGGACGACGGCGGAAAATTTAGGACGGTGGAAAATTTAAGGTTTCAGGATTTTAGCCTCCGTGTCTTTATTAATGAACTCAGGATACATTATTTAGTAGTACATGATACCTATACAAGATAGGAAAAGGTAATAGAATATAAATACAATTACAAGTAATATTCTAATTCCTTAACAAAACTCATGTTGATGTGCTCCTTTCTCTTCTCCTGAGGAACAACAAAGAGGAGAAACAATAGATACTCCCGATGTTCATCAATCGCTACTCATCAGCAAATGTTCTCTGGCGGCTTCTCCTGCTGTGAATGTTTTTGCTTTGATGATATTGCAGTTTTACCGGCTCCTGTTGCTATACTGATTGCTAGGAATACGAATCTCATGAGACATCTATTACCCCGAAAATATGGATAACAAAGACAACGTAAAGAAAATAAAGGAAATAATGGACACAAGAATTTACGTGCTAACAACACTAACATCTTGTGAGATATCAGGGCGAGTACAAACCATTGCATACATATACTCCCAACTGCGTTTGAATAAGGAACACTAGCTATATAATCTTCTTCTTCCTCTATTTTTTGTGATTGGGCAGCAGATAGCCTGAAATGGCTACCAAGAGGAGTGCTAACTGGTTTGGCATCATGCATGCCAAATCACTCCAAAAATTTCTTAAGGTAACTCTCCTGGGTCAGGTACAACTTTCCAACTCCTCGATCTCTTCTTGTCTCCATACCAAGAATCTTCTTAGCTGCAATCAAATCCTTCATCTTAAATTCACTATTCAACAAGGCCTTCAACTCATGAATTTCTGCAAGATTCTTAGCAGCAATGAGCATGTCATCAACATATACTAGCAAATAAATGAATGAGTTATCTTGTAACTTCTGGAAGTAAACACAACTATCATACATGCTCCTCGAGAAACCATGACCCAACATAAATGAATCAATCCTCCTATACCATTGTCTTGGAGACTGCTTTAATCCATACAAGGATTTCTTCAACAGGCAAACCATGTCTTCTTTACCTTGAACTTCAAAACCTTCAGGTTGAATCATATAGATATGCTCATTTAATTCACCATGCAAGAAAGTTGTCTTGACATCCAACTGTTCTAACTCCAGATTATACATGGAAACCAAAGCAAGCAATACACGAATAGAGCTATGTTTCACAACGGGTGAGAAAACATCATTGAAATCTACACCTTGTACCTGACCGCAGCCCTTTGCAACCAATCATGCTATGTACCTTGCATTATCAACACATGAAGTATCTTCCTTTCTCTTGAAAACCCATTTGCAACCCACAATTTTAGTTCCTTTCGGTAGCACCACAAGATCCCATGTTCTATTCTTGTGTAGAGATTTCATCTCTTCGTTCATAGCTACCAACCATTTGTCTGAATTAGCACCTGAAACTGCTTGAATATGTGGAAGGTTCCTCGTCTCCACCTATTTCCTGTGCCACTGATAAAGCATATGCCACCAAATTTTCATACCTCAATGGTGGTCGAATGTCACATCTCGGTCTATCTCTGGTAATGGAATAATCCTCATCTCCCGATTGATCTTCAGCATGTTCATGATCAGATTCTTCAACCACTTCTTGGGTTGGGGTTCTCCCAGAAGAACTACCAATCTCTAACTCTACTTGCTTTTGTGCACTATCCTCTTTTTCTTAATCACAAGGATTACAAGACACTTTTCGAGGATGTAACATATAAGATTCATCAAATGTAACATCTCTACTAATCACAAATTTGGGTGATTTGGGATCAGGATACCACAATCTATATCCTTCCACCCTCGAAGCATAACCGAGGAAAATACATTTCTTAGCCCTAGGCTCTAGCTTTCCCTCGTTAATATGTATATAAGCTGGTCGCCCAAATATTCTTAAATTAGAGTAATCAACAGGAGTACCTGACAAAACTTCCTCTGGAGTCTTGAAATCAAGAGGTGCACATGGAGAGCGGTTGACGATGTGACAAACCGTAGATATGGCTTCTGTCAAAAAGTCTAATGTCAAGTTGGCATTTGAGATCATGCACCGAGCTCTTTCCAAAAGAGTACGATTCATCTTCTCTGCCACACCATTCCGTTGAGACATTATTCTAACAGTATGATGTCGAGCTATTCCTTCATTTGTGCAGAACTCATTGAATTCATTTACACAAATTCCAACCCATTGTCAGTCCTCAGTCTCTTAATTTGTTTTCATGTATGTTTTTCAATTAAAGTCTTCCATTGTTTAAATGTTAGGAAAACATCACTTTTAAGCTTTAAAAAATATACCCAAACTTTTCTTTAGTAGTCATCAATAAAAGTAAGCATATATCTTGCACCACCCTTAGAAGGAACACGAGAGGGCCCCCAAAGATCCGAATGAATGTAGTCCAAAGTACCTTTTGTTTTATGAACTGCAGGTGAACGAAAGCTAACTCTTTTCTTCTTTCTAAAAATAAAATGTTCACAAAAGTCCAACTTACCAGTAATTTAACCACAAAGTAGACCTCTCTTGCTTAACAATGTTAAGCCTTTCTCACCCATATGTCCCAACCTCATATGCCACAATTTAGTGATGTCTTCATCTGAGGAAGTTGAGACAACCACTACCCCAGTTATTGTAGATCCCTGCAAAACATACAAAGTGCCAACACTGCAACCCTTCATTAGCACAAGAGCACCTTTACAGATTTTCAGGATTCCTCCATCACCTGAATATCTGTACCCGAGAGCATCAAGAGTGCCAAGAGAGATGAGAATTTTCTTTAAGTCAGGAACATGACTAACATTAGTGAGTATCCTAATATTGCTATCGTTCATTTTTATTTGAATTACTCCCCTACGAACAACCTTACAAGAAGCATTATTATCCATCAAAATGATTCCACCATCCCATTCTTCATAAGTGGAAAAACACCCCCTATCATAACTCATGTGGTAAGAACAGCCCGAATCTAAGAGCCACTCACTAGAAAACCTTGATTTAATATCCATGGTCACAAATATGATTCCATCACTCTCAGCTTCTGCTACACTAGCTTCACCAGCATTGCTGTTATTCTGCTCATATTTATATTTTTCTTTATTTTTCAATTTAAAAGAATCAGCCTTAATGTGCCCTCTTTTCTTGCAATAGTTGCAAATTTTATTTCTCTATCTAGACTTCGACCTCCCTTTGGATCTACCACCTTTAGAATCTCTATTTTCACCTCCACCCTCACAAACAAACCCTCAGCATGAGTTCCACTTAATTCCCCCGTAATGTCCCTATGAATCTGCTCTTTAGATTTTAATGCAGATTTTATACTATTGTATGAGACTGACTCTTTCACATAAATCATAGTATCTCAAAAATACTTAAAGGACGGAGAAAGGGAACATAACAATAAAATGGTTTCATCTTGTTCATCAACTTTAGCATCTACATTCTCCAAATCTAAAATGATGGAATCAAATTTATCAAGATATGAGAGTATAGATGTACCTTCCACCATTTTCAACATGTACAACTTTTGTTTCAAATAGAGGTGATTCTCCATTGTCTTCTTCATGTATGTAGATTTGAACTCATCCCACATACCTTTGGCAGTTCTCTCACTAGCAACTTCCTGCAAAACCTCATTAGAGAGATTTAAAATAATGGCCGATCTAGCCTTCTTGTCTCGATCACCAAAATCTTCAGGCAACATGTCCGCTGGCCTTTCCTCCACTTCATCAAGGGCTAGCTCACATCCATCCTGGATTAGGATGACTTCCATCTTGAGTTTCCACATACCAAAGTTTACACTCCGGTCAAACTTTCAGATAGAAGTCCTTGTTACCGTCATGATGGCTAATCGATAAAAAATGAGATATGGATCTGATACCAATTTGTTAGGAATATGAATCTCACGAGATATCTATTAGCCCAAAAAAATGGATAACAAAGACAATGTAAAGAAAATAAAGGAAGTAATGGATACAAAGATTTACGTGGTTCGGTCAAGATGACCTACATTCACGGCAAGAGGAGACCGGAAGCTTCACTATATGTGGAGAAAGTATTACAAGGCTTTGCCTACCACCTATGAAGGAATTAAAAGCAAAATATAAATACGTGGGCTTTGGCTTCTACAACTACAAAGGAGAGTTAAAGGGAGAAGAAATCAAGTAGCAAAGGAATGCTATGCTTGAGTTGTGTTAGAACTACTAAGTGCATCCCCTATTTATACTACTCCAAGTTCACCAATGGCCAAGTGCTCTCAAAAAAAACTCATCCCAATATCCCAAGAAATCCTCCTTCTTGCTTCAAGAATGGGTTGTGAACATTACTTCCAAATGGTTCTTGCCAAAAAACCATGATAGTTGAACCCCAATAGTCAAAGAAATAATGCTTCAACTTGCTAAGCATGAGATGAGAATAGTGTTGCAATTTAATGCTTTGAATGATTGTCTTTGCTATCCTCCAAAGAAGTGAATGTTTATGGATAATTGGGTGAATTCCACATTTCTTCACATTGATGCTGATGTTGTAGATGCTGTGACATCCATTCACTGGAATATGAGAAATGGATGTTTTTTGAGTTTGATTTGGTAGGATAAGGGATTCGCTGTGTGGATCACTAATGGAGGAATGCAGTTTAAAGGCGGTTATATCGGACCAGAGAAGACACTTTGAAGTGCCTCCTCTGGTAGTGCCTTTGGTTGTTTTCAATCAAAGGGGGTTCCAAAAACCGTCTTCTATTAGACCCAAAATAGGTTCCAAGTTTGGAACCTATTTCTGACCTCTAAAAAAGGCTACCAGAAATCTCAGGTTTTCGACAGCTCCTGGACTTCTCTAGTGGAAGAGCAACAATACAAAACAAATATAACGATAAGAAAACATTAAAACAATCAATAACAACATTAAAATTGTGCTTGATGGATATAAAAAATGTAACAAACATTATTACAAAAAGATTAAGATCTGGACTTTGGTTTAAAAAAAACAAAATCTGGACTTTAACCTCCAGTCTTCTCAGCCCAGTGCTAGTGGAGGAAACACCATGTATGAACTTAGCGGTGGTGGAGGCGACGTGTCGTAGGGACATCCTGGCGGAGGGCGTTTTGCTGCAGAGGGAATTGGTGGTGGAGAGCCGCGACGGTAGAGGTGAGACTTCTTAGCGAAAAGGCTTCTCGGCGGTGGAAGTGAGGTTTCTCGGCAGAGGAGATAGAGCAGTGGTGGAGGGGATTCTTAGTGGTGGAGGCGAGGCTTCTTGGCGGAGGTGAAAGTGCGGCACCGGAAGAGCGAAGGAATAGCGGAGAGAGATTGGAGGTGGAGGCTGGAGAGTGCCATCATTGGAGGGTGGGTGATGGAATGAAAATAAGAGGTGAGTCGGGTCTTGTGTGATTCAGAGAAAGAAGACTAAGGGAAACCGCGGAGGCTTGTGTTTCAGAGAAGCCTTAGGAAAAAACATTTTGCCTTAGGAAACAATGAAATATTTGTGAGCAATATATACTTGAGCCTAAAAACCAAATAAAATCACCCTATTAAAGGAATTTTTATAATATAACTGTCTTTAATTGATGTTCATCAAAGGCAACACAGTAACACAGTAACTAACTTTTCTCTTCCACCTCTGTCTCCGCCAGTAACGGCTAACCCTGCCACGAACATTGGTCCGACTGACGCGGCCTCTCACAACTGGCTGTGATAGCAGAAGCTATTCCCAATTAAAATCCACCAAAATCATTCATGGAAGCTCTCCAGACCAAATCCCATCCGCTATCGAAATCCTTGCCATCTAATCCAGAGCTAAGCCCTAAATCCGAACATTTAGGAGATCCAGCCTGTCTTTACTCTGATGACCAAATTGCCAAACTATCTGCACACTACTCAAATGCTCTGGTCGGAAAATTCACTAAAGGCATAATCACGATGGACCAACTGGAGCTAGCCTTTAGGACGGTAGGTTTTACAGTAGCTATCAACTAGGTTCTCTTGACTATAAGCATGTTTTGATCAGGTTCGAACTAGTCAATGACTACCAACGATGATGGATGAAAGGAGTCTGGAACTTCAATGGAGTTCTGCTAAAAATGCTAAAATGGTCCCCAGATTTCTTGACTCACAGAGAATCGCCTATTGTATCCATCTGGTGCACGATTAAAGAGGTACCTTTGTATTACTACAATTCTACTTCAATTGAGGCAATTGGTAATACTATAGGTAGCTTTATCAAAAATGACTTAGCCACTGAAATGCTCACAAGGCCGTCAGCGATAAAACTATGTGTTGAAGTTGATTTGCAGAAACCCCTGTGTAGTTTTATCAGATTAGGACCAGTTACAAATAACAGGAAATACTTAATTGAATATGAAGATGTTCCACTTTACTGTGATCACTGTGCTAAGTTAGGACATTCTCTAAATTAATGTAGAGCTATCCTTCAGAACACCAATGGGAAAGCTGGGGAAAATCTTTGGCCACAAAGCCAAAATAGTTCTCACTGGCAGCCCACGAGGAATAAATTCAGTAAGGCACCTCTCATCTCTATCGGTAATCAAGCTGTTAATGCCCACACTAATAATGAAAAGAAGTTGCATCAACAAGCCACAACTAATCCCACTCTTCACCCTTCCTCATATTGGCCTCCAGAGAACAACAGTAGGTCTAAAAATGAAGCCCTCCAAGCACCAATAATGACTCCCAACCAATCTCCCATAACCCAAACCCAAGATAATTTTCAATCTTCACTCACAAAGCTGTTAAAAGCAATAGCCTTACTCAGACCATCTCTGATTACCTATGCAAAAGATGATCTACAAATTGACAATCATAGATCATCCTGGGAACAATCCTCCCTTACTAACCCCCCACTTTCTCTACATGGAAAGATGGAAAACAGGTTTTATATTTTGCAGGACTTGGAGGACACATCAAAATCAGATGACCTCATCGAACTGGAAGAGCAGGAATTACAAGGGAATTCAAATAATGGCCATAAAGATCACAATGAATCACAGTATACCAGGCACCAGGAAAACTCTATTCAGCAAGGTAAGTCTAAAGGTAAGAAAAACAATTATTTTAGTCAGCTGGATAAAATAATGCTCAGATCAGCTACTAAGAGTCATAAATCTTGTGAACAATGATGCACACATCAACTGTTAATTTCTTAATCTGGAATCTTAGAGGAATGGATACTTCCATGCTAAGACTAATTCATTTAGTTAAGGTTAAGAAAATCCAACTTCTATGCATAATTGAACCAATGCATGATAACTCTCAGTGTGGATCCTATATGGAAAAACTCAAATTCTCACACAATATGCAACTTCAAAATGGAAAATTTTGGCTTATGTGGAATAACCCTGTTACAGTTTCATTTATCTCTCAACATGAACAGTTCTTGCATGTTCAAATTACACACCTGAACCTAGATATTGATATGGAAGCTATTTTTATATATGCCCTAAGGAACAGAGAAGGTAGGAAAGTTTTATGGTCAGCCCTGACTGCCCTAACTATTTACATTGGGGATTTTAACACCATCACTTCACTTACATAATATAGGGGTCCCTGCTCTCCCTCCCTAGGTAGCATTAGAGATTTTAATAATTGGATTAGTTCATCTGGAGTTCAAAATATGAATATAGTAGGTAATCTATTCACCTGGTCAAACTCTAGACTTAGAAAGCCTACCTCAAAAAGACTGGATAGAGGCCTTGCCACCATTAAGTGGAATCTAAAATTCCCTTCTTCATCTATACAGATTTTGAATAGACAATCATCAGATAATTCTCCTCTCCTACTTCAAGTTTCAACCCTGACTGCCTCTCACCCAAAGCCGTTCAGATTCATAAACGCTTGGTTTAATAGACAAGAATTTATGGACTTGATTAAGGAAAGCTGGACTATCCCACTTCCTCAATCTGGAATGTTAGGCTTCTACTTGAAATTAATTAGACTGAAGAAAGTGATTAAGACCTGGAATAGAGTCTGCTTTGGTAATATTGATGCAAATGTAAACATTGCAGAAGAGGCACTAAGAAGCCAGGAACTTGCTTACGATTCTACCCACTCAGATGCTGATTTGATTAAGTTAAATGAGAAAAGGCACTGTTGCTCAGAGCCCTAAAGGAAAAAGAGAAATTTTGGAAACAAAAAGCTAGGTCAACATGGCATAGGCTAGGAGATAATAATACCCAATTTTCCATAAAACAGTGCAAGAAAAATACTGTAGATTGCAGATCACAAAAATTAAAAATGCCCAGGGATAATGGCTACATTCTTACCCAGACATCCAAAACGAAGCTGTAACTTATTTTTCAGAACTCCTGACTAAACCTAATCCTATGGCTAATGCTTTCTATTACCCTCACTTCCTTAGCCAAATTCCAACTGTCCTCACTGAACATGAAAACCAACTGTTATCTAGGCCAGTTTTTGAAAATGAGCTTAAAGTAGTCATTAATGGATTAAACAAGAATAGTAGTCCAGGTCCAGATGGTTACTCATGCAAATTTTATTCTAAAAGCTGGTCTATTATAAAGAATGATCTAAAAGATGCTGTTAATGATTTCATATCAGGGTTAGAAATGCCAAAAGGAATTTCCAGTACATGGATAACCCTAATCCCTAAAAAAGCAACTCCTTTCTCCTTTGATGATTTCAGGCCAATTAGTCTCTCCAATGTCATTAATAAAATTTGCTCGAAAGTTTTAATGGAGAGACTAAAACCACATATGGAGAATTTAATCTCTCCCAACCAAACTGCATTTATGAAAAATAGAGATATTTCAGATAATATTCTCTATCTTCAGGAAATGATAAGATTCCTGGACAAAAAGAATAGAATCCCGAACTGCATCCTTAAACAGGACCTTAGAAAAGCTTTTGATAGGGTAAACTGGGATTTTCTTAGGAACATATTGGTAAAATTTGGTTTTAGTGGGAATTTTCTAGGTGCAGTACTAAATAATTTATCTCAGGCTTATTTCTCTATACTACTTAATGGTAATCCAGTTGGTTTTTTTAAAGCTACAAGAGGAATTAAACAAGGTGACCCTCTCTCTCCCTTTCTTTTCAATATTTTCTCAGAAGTTTTCTCCAGAAGTCTTGCTTTCATATTCTTGAATAATAGTTTGTCATATTATCAGTTGACGTCCTCAATCACCCCTGCCTCTCATTTAATGTATGCTGATGACACTGTTATCTTTATGCAAGCCTCAAAATCAAACCTCATTAATATTAAAGCTTTTTTAGAGGTTTTTGAATATACTTCAGGTCAGAAATTTAATTTTGAGAAATCAGACTATTATATCAGCAAAAGAGCTACAGTGGCAAAATCCAACCAGGTAAGGATGATCTTAAAAATGAAGAAAGGTTCCTTCCCATTTAAATATCTAGGCTACCCCATTTTTAAAGGAAGAACCTTAAACATATACTTTCAACCTTTGCTGGAAAACACGGACAAAAAACTACTGAATTGGAAGAATAAATGGCTTAGTTCAGGAGGTAAGCTGACTTTAATTCAGTCTTGTTTATACTCTCTACCACAACATTTATGGATTGTCACCAACCCCCCCCCCCCCAAATATTGTTCATACTTTTGAAAGAAAAACGGCATCCTTTTTCTAGGGGGAAACAGAGGGTAAAAAGAACAAAATATGGAGAAGATAAGAGGCTTTAGCAGTGCCAAAATCACTAAATGGTCTAGGACTTAGATCAATTCAAGCTATAATTGACTCCTACTCTCTTAAACTCCGGTGGAAAAGTCAATTAGGAATAACTATGTGGTCTAAATTGATATGGTCCCTACCTCAAACACACAGAAAATCAGTTACTTGGAAAAGGATCTGTTCTGTTAACACCTTTGCGGAAAATAATTCTTTCATAATTCATGGCAAAGATAGCTGTAATCTCTGGTCTGCAAACTGGTGCCCGAGGGGACCTCTGATGTCACACATTCCCAATTCCGTCCTCTCGCCATTACTATCTTACACTATTGCTAATTTTATTAGCCATACGGATGCTATTTTACCTATGATTTCCCCCTTTCTGGAATTTGATACTCTATCCTTTCTTCAGGATGCAGAAATTAATGCCAACAGAGAAGACAGGTTGATATGGAAACCTGAACTGACAGGGTACTTCTCCTTCAAATCTGCCTACAAGAAACTAACATATATCTCAGGTAATTTCCCAGCTAGTAATTTAATCTGGAATCCAATTCTACAAAAGGTTTCCATCTTTACATAGAAAATGTTGCATTCTTTCTTACCTTTTAACGATGTGCTTATCAAATGTGGTTTTAGTCTAGCTTTCAAATGTCCAGCATGCTCTCACTCTGATTTCATTCAACATTTCTTCATATCCTATTCACTTGCTCATAACATATGGATCCAGATGACATCCTTTTTTGGTTTTCACCTAAATCAACAGGACTCAATTACTCACAGATTCTTTTTGCTCTGGAATAGTAAATATTTACCAAAATTTCACCATCTGATAAGCAAAATACATCCTCCCTTGATATGTTGGTGTCTATGGAAGGCCGGGAATAGTTTCTTCTTCGATAACACCAGTTTTTGTCCTGAACGGATATGTAAGGATATTTGTGATCAAGTATACTTATCCCACCATGCTAAACCTAATCACCATTATCCTTCTTCACATATTCCTTCTAACTTGTTGCATCTGATCCCAAAGCTTAGACCTTCTCCTAAGCCAATAATATCAATTGTTTTCTGGGAGAGTCCAAAGCAAAATTGTTATAATATCAACGTAGATGCTTCCTGGAACCCAAATAAAGCAACAGTAGGTCTCATCGCCAGAAACAGTGCTGGAATTCCTTTTCTGATTCCTTCAACAGATATTAGTGCTACATCCCCACTTCAGGCTGAGATTATAGCAATTCAATTTGCTTGTCAATCTTTTCCTAATCTAGATAACTCTGTTGCAATTGAATCAGACTAATTGACAGCAGTAAAAATGATTATAGATCCATATACTGCTCATTGGACACTTTTTTATCTAACTATTAAAATACATTCCATGTTAAAGAATGCTGAACTGAAATATGTTTACAGAGAATGTAATGCTGTGGCAGATGCTATTGCAAAGCACCATTTGACTCATAGTGTGAGTCAAAATCTTTCTAATGTTCCTGGACATATCAAGGGCCTCATTTATTTGGACAAAGAGCTTACACCATATATTAGACTAAATAAGCACACCTTTTATTTGAATGGATACTGCTGAGTTTTAGTCCCTGCTCTTATTTGAAGGTACTCGGGAATAACAAGAACTGGAGCTCAGGAGGAGCAAACCTGGAGCCTTACATAGCCCTCTACAAGCAATTGAGCACTGGAAGAACTGAACCCCTCGAGCACTGGAGCCCTCGAGCTTCTGGAGCCAACGAGCTCTGGAGCTCTCGAGTAGACATCAACCACTGGAAGCCTCGAGTACTTGGATCGGCCTCAAAGTAGTCCCCGTACACTCATGCCCTCCAGCTCCCAAGCCCTCGAGCACCCATGCCCTCGAGCTCTGATGACACTAGATCCTTTAGAGCACTGAAGATGCGGGAACCCTCATGCACTGGAGCCCTCGTGCTCTGGAGACATCATCAACTGGACCCCCTCGAGCTCTGATGCCCTCAATTTGGATATCTCGAGCACATGAGCCCTCGAACATCGGAGCCCTTGAGCATCGGAGCCATCGAGCACCGGGGCCTTCGAGCATCGGAGCCCTCGAGCACCAGAGCCCTTGAGCATCGGAGCCCTTGAGCACCGGAGCCCTCAAGCATTGGAGCCCTCGAGCATCGGAGCCCTCGAACATTGGAGCCCTCGACCACCGGAGACATCGAGCACCGGGGCCCTCAAGCACCGGAGCCCTCGAGCACCGGAGCCCTTGAGCATCGGAGCCCTCGAGCATCAGAGCCCTCGAGCACCGGAGCCCTCGAGCATCAGAGCCCTCGTGTACTGGAGCCCTCAAGCATCAGAGCCCTCGAGCACCGGAGCCCTTGAGCATCAGGGCCCTCGTGCACCGGAGCACTCGAGCAATGGAGCACTCAAGCACTGAAGCCCTGGAGGACTAGAGCCCTCGAGCATCGGAGTCCTCGAGCACCTGAACCCTCGAGTACCAGAGGAACAATGGAGTCCACGAGCACCGGAGCCCTTGGGCAGTGGAACCCTCGAGCTCGGAAGACCTCGAACTGTGAAGACTTTGGATCCCTCGAGCAATGAAGTCACTAGACCCCTCGAGCACTAGAGCCCTTGAGCTCTGGATCCATCAAGCATTGAAGCCACTGAATCCCTCGATTATTGGAGCCCTCAAGCTTCTGAAGACATCGAGCATAAGCACCCCCGAGAACTGGAAACATCGAACATGGGAGGCCTCGAGCACTGAGAACGACCTTGAACTGTAGTCCTCATGCACTCGTACCCTCGAGCACGCATGCCCTCGAGCTCTGACGACACTGGAACCTTTTGAGCACTGGAGATACTGGAGCCCTCGTGCACCGGAGCCCTTGTGCTCTCGGGCCATCGAGAATTGGACCCCCTCGAGCAAGATACATCGAGTTTGTGGATCCGTCGTCTCACTGGATACCTCAGACATCTCTAGCCCAGACACCTTTGAGACACCTAACACTCGAACCAAATACCACACAATCACTTGAACCTGGAACCATCGATCTTGGCACCCTCAGGACCTCAACATCTTAACTAATACACCCTCTCCTTTTGAACCACTAGTCTATTAGTTTAGATCTTTCTTTTGAAGGCAACGATGTTGCCTTACCGATGTAAAATTTTCAAAACATTGTTGTGTATCTATTTGGTTTCTAAATAGGCTTGGGGAACCTAATAAATATCCCCCACCCTAGGGTGCATTGAAAAAAAAAATGTTCATCAAAGGCGTCCTTGATAATTTTTTAACCTCCTTCTATTGGATATGAAAGTATTTCCAATTTTGGAACCTATTTGGATCTCAATACAATCAAATCCTTCAACTCGTTTATTCATTTTCCATCTTTATACCAATCTTTTGAAGGCTAAACCCTTTAATCTTAAAATCTTCCTTGTCCGGCCACCTACGAATCGACACAGGGGGTGGAGGTTCGGGAGTGTGGAAATACAAGGAAGCGTAGATATTAGAGTAGTTATATTTTACCAAATGTTTAAGAGGAAACTTCACTTCTCTTTCTTTACAAGAAATAATACCTATTACTTCAGTCTTTTTACCTTGCTTTTTTTCTTTGGACCAAAAAACTGAAGTAAAAAGTTCTCTTACCTCGGTTCCTTTTTTTTATAAGTAAAAAATATTAATTACCTCAGTTATAAAACAAACCGAGGTAAATAAAAGGTTTTTTACCACGGTTCTATGGTAGCCGAGGTAAATGTCATTCAAAACTGAAGTAAAAAGTATGACTGATGTTGGTGCGATGCCGACAACATGTGTCTATGCATGCAATATCAGTTATCTTGAGATTATCAACATCCAACATATAATTGGTTTGATCGACTATCTACCAATGATAAAGAAGGACGTTACATATGTCGGGATTTGGTCAGTATTATTTGGTTTTTGACCATTTTCAAATAAAATTCCCTAAATTTTCTTCCCCATTGAAGATGGTTCTACAATATCCAATTCCTCATTGTTGAAGGAGGGCAATAGGGTTGTGGTTGTCATATAACTCCCCACTCGAGTAGTGAGTAAGTGTTCCAATCCTCAATTTGTATTTTCATCTTCATATATATATATATATATATATATATATATATAATTGGAAAAATGTGAGAACACTTATCGTATGCGAGAACACTTATCGTATGTGAGAACACCAACTTGTGTGAAAATAGATCTAGACCATACAATAATCAATCATGTGGCTCCAGTTTATAGCTTACCAAAGTTATAAACACGTGCTCCTCGAATGCCGACAGGTTGCTAAAACAACTTTCTTCACTTCTTTGATATTTGCCGCATGCTTCTCTCACGTCGCACGCCACCACTTAGATTTGTAGCATTGTATACAAACTGAGAAATCCTCAGAGATCGGAGCCCTTGAGTAGTGTTTGCTATGTGTGCCTCACCGCCTCCAGCGGCAATGTCTCTGTGTACGTGATATTAAATCTAAAATTTATGATATTTTTGAAATTGATAAAATAAAAAGGTGTACAGCTAATAAACTTCTTTAAACTTGCTGATGAAAATTTATCTTTATATTGGAAAAACATATACAATTAACCTTTTTTTAAAAATATTAATTAGAAAATAGGACTACCATACATTATAGGGTGGAGGTCAGTGGGGGCATGTGCCCCCACCCTAAATCCGTCGGAGGTTGGAGGAGCAACTCGCCAGTGTGTTTTCCGTGAAAGTGATGGATAAGAGTACTCTTCACTAAGTGACAATGGCAATGACGGGATTTTCTTGCTGAGATTCTAGTTGAAAATTCAGATCCATCCTATGTATGAAAAAACGTTATGGGTTTTGAACTAGAGACTTCTCTATCTTCCACAAATAAATTTCTTTTGTATTCAATTTATTTCTAGACATACAAAAGACTCCAATGAAGATGCTAGAGGGTGCGCCTTGTGAAGTCATCCCTGGTTTTGAAGTCGGCTTCAAAAGCAGAAGAGGCACCACTCTAGCACTAGTTCTGTCTCTAAGGTTTGTAAAAGTATTCTTCCCGCTCATGATTCCTTCAAGCTCCTTCAAATGCCCTTCAAATTTATCACATTCTGCCTTAATCACTGGATCTTCTTTCCACGCAGGCTCGGTATTATTTCCAAGACAATCCTCACACTACTAGGAGGATCCCCTATAAGCACCGACATTTTTACCCCATAGGAACCAGTACTTTTAGCATTTTCATACTAGGGCCTAAGTGACCTGGCGTAAGAAATGTAGTTACATAGGCACCAATAAGAGGTGCCGGTGCTAAAAATTTAATCCCGCACCAGTACCACTTACCGGTGCCTATGTTACAACCCCCCCATAGGCACCAGTTTAAAAAGGTTCAAAATACCGGTGCCAATTTGGTGACATACCATTGCTAGGAAATAGGGGATCAATAAATAAAGTCCAGCCAGTGATTGTAAACTCACTGGTCAAAAATTAAACCCTGAGATTCATAATGACCAATAGGCCGTACAAAAAAATTTAAGTTCATTTAAAAAACTGGAAAATTTATAATCATGACCAAGAAGTTCATTTCATTCATTCGAAAAAAACATAACCCTATATTCATGAAACAAAGTAGTCCTAAACATAGATAAACAACAAAAATTATCATAAAATATATAACCTAGTCTTCATAAACCATAGATAACATGAACGACCTAGATCTGTGAAGGTGATATCGGACAGAAGGGATGAGGCATGGTCGAACGCGGTGTCCAATTTTGCTAAGAACTGAGCCACGGATGATCTGAGCTGTTACCTGCATTTTTGGTGCTCTAGTAGGTTTAGGGTGCTATAAGTATTACTTTCTTCCATTACGTTTGTGCACGGTACGATTTGTCGAAGAAAACTATTTAAAATGTTGAAATTATGCGGCGTTTAAGAACCAAGGAAACACAATGTGTATAACTATGTTTTAACTATGTATTTAACATTAACTATGTGTTAATGTTAAACACACCATGTTAAACACTTAATATTAAATATACCATGTTAACTTGGTGCTCATATACTCCAAAATCTCCACATTTTAAATTTTAGAGTTCTGCAAATGTTACTGCACTTTCCATTAAGTTTGTGCACATCTGATTTGTCTAAGAAACCTATTTAAAATGTCAAAATTATGCAATGTTCAAGCATCGAGGAAACATGGTGTGTATAACTACGTTTTAACTATGTATTTATCATTAACTATGTGTTAATGGTAAACACACCATGTTTACTTGGTGCTCATATACTGCAAAATCTCCACATTTTAAATTTTAGAGTTTTTGAAATGTTACTTCAGCTTCCATAACGGAAGCATTACTTAGTTAGAAGGAAGCGCATGGAGCAACCAATACAGCATGTAAAAACAAAATTCATCCCAAACTAGGCATAAAGATTAAGTTAAAATCATCAGAAGAAGCAAAACTTGTAATAAAAGTCCAAAGCAAGCTATCCAACCTTGTTTTCAAGCTAGCACAATTGGTGACACAGTCCAAAGCAAGTTATCCTACAAATACACTATTTCTCACATTAAAAATCACACAAGTTATTCGCACACTAAAATTAATTGCAACTACACAGACTGAGAGAGTTGAGACCAACCTCCAATATGATCCTTCAATGAGATTCCCCCAATGTGTAAATCTAATAATAAAAACAACTGTTAATGTTATGAAACATTTGTTATGGAATGAAAACTACGAATCTATCGGTAAGCCTAAGAAAAAGTAAATTAACTAGAATGGAAATAAACATGGAAGAAAAGGAATACCTTCAGCCCGTGGTTTGCGATCTAGGTTGTTGTTTGAATACGACCTCGAAAAATCAATGGATTTGGAAAGGTAGGGGTGATTTCATCTCCAGCCGTTGGATCGATGGTCTCCATATGATTGCTCTCCATATAATTTTTTACCAGGCACCGGAGACCAATGTCGGACGGCGGGCCTGCTTCCTTTATCTTCGTTCATTGGAGTGCTCACCGGTCGGCATAGGACTCCTCACTATTGGAGTGCTCATCGGTCGTTAATTTGTTCTCTTATCGGTATCGGATTCTCTACGGTTTGCTTGCCATTTTTTGGCTCTCCCGACCGAACGACGTCGGTTCATGTACAGGTGAAAGCAGGGTGGGAAAAAATGGACAAACACGATGAAATTTAGAGGAAGCAATGTGGGTTAATATGGAGAGGGTGTACAAGGGAAGTGTGGGAGGGATGATGAGGTGGGGAGAGAACTAGGTTTTCAGGGTTTATATAGATAGCAAAAACTTTTAATGGTTGAGATTAAATGAAAGAGAGAAATTAATTGTTCAGATCTACTTGTACAAATAGCACCTATATTGAATGTATAATATTGCTGCCTAGGTGCATTAAATGCAGCTGCTCCAAGCTGCTTTAAATGATTTTTTTGGTAATTTTTCGATCCCGAGAGCAAACCCGAATGAATTTTTTAAGTCCCTAGCATTGGTACTACCGGTGCTACAACTTATAAACAAGGGCTCAAATTAGTTAAAGCAGATTCTCGAGGCTTCTTTAGAATTTGAGGAAAGTAGAGATCATTTTTCCAAAGTTTGTAGCACCAGTAGTGTGTAAGCCGGCGCTATGTTGAAACTTTCAAATTTCACCCCACACTTTCTATCCACTGATCCCGTTGGATAGTTTTTTCAGTTAATGTAGTTATTTAATTGGATTGAAAAAACTTCAATTATACATTCTGTCTTTCCCATTTTCAGAAATTGTTTATGATGGATCCCTGAAATGGATCCGTACGTAACTTTTCTAAAATTGAACGATTGCCCAAAATTGCACTACACCTTCATTTTTTATCTAACTTATTTCATATTAGGTATTCTTGGGTTAGTTGAAGTTTTGAAATAGAAAACATTTTTTTTGTGAAATTTAATAAAGCTCTAGTACATGTGTTATAGTATCTTACTATAGATTACTTAGAAGTTAGGAAATCCTAATGGGGTGGAGTTTTTCTGAAGAAATATTAATACTTTATATGATTACGTCTTGGATTATACTTTACAGATTCATAATGTAGCATTACATTCAAGCGGATGTTTTTTGGATGTTCGAGTGAACTTTTTTCTTTTTGCACTTATATTCCTTCAAGATTTTTAGAAGTGTCGAAAACTGAACTTGGCAATTCCATATTGAAATTTCATAATTCAAGTTCACAACTATGCCATTTGGACATGATTGGATAAATGGAACATCCCCGAAATTTAAAAGAGAAATCATGTACAACATAATGCTGAAATTGCATTATTGCCCAAATTAGAATTTATCCTTTGTTTCTATATCGAATTAACTTCATATTTGGTATTCTTGGGTTAATTATTTGATGTTTTGAAATAGAAAAGTATTTTTTCATGAAATTTAATAAAGGGCTAGTACATGCGTTAAAGTATCTTATTATAGATTACTGAGAGATTGGGAAGTCCTAACGGGGATGATTACTGGTAATGTTTTTCCCAAGAAATATTAATAAATTGTTTGATTAAGTTTTGGAATATACTTTAAGGATTCCTAATTTACCTTTACATTTAAGCGGATTTTAATTTGGACGTCCGAGTGAACGTTTTAAGTTTTGCAATTAGGTCCCTCCAAGATTCTTAGAATTGTCGAAAACCAAAATTGGCAATTCCATAATGAAATTTCACAATTCAAGTTCACAACTATGTGATTTGTACATGACTAGATAAATGGAACATCCCCGAAATTGAAAATAGAAAGTTTTGTACAATATATTGATAAAATTGGTCAGTAAAGTATAGCACTGGTTCACTTACCGATGCTACAATGAAAATATCAATCTGGTACTAAAAGATTCATATTTCCCGTATAAATTATTTTGTAGAACTGGTTTTATGCACCAGTACGTGCATTACAAATGCTCAAATTATCTTATTTGCAAATTATTTTCACTTATGCACCAGTATTCGACATTGGTATGTTAGTTACCAGTGCATTAGAATACACAGGCGCTGGTACTTCCTTGTTCAGATGTTTATGCCAATGCTGATGTTGTATTTAGCACTCATATTGTGGCATCGGTACATTTGTACCGATGCCTATGTACCTATTTTCCAATAGTGTTCTTAGGGGAATGAGTCGACCGGATAGGCAAGACCGCCACAAGCGTGATTTCAAAAGTCACACTCTAAGCGTGATTTACGTTTCTAAGCAGTGCGCTCAATAATAGAAATTATGTGCTATTTTTTAGTAGGGTTAAGTCAATGTGTTTTGCTCAATCCAGTTTTACGGATCGTGTATTCGTAATTTTGTTTAGCAGGAGTTCTGTTCTCGATCTGTGTTTTTCAAGGTGTTTACACTTTGGACAATATAGATTGAGTTTTGGATCAAGATCAAGTGGTGTTATAGCTGTTGTAGATCCCTATTTGGCGTAGTGATATTGATGCTAGTACGCTCCTCTTCGCCAAGTGGTCATGATTTTTGCGGAAAGCGAGTTCGTATCCACGAGGGTGATGTTATAGTTTTTTTATAGGACCTCTAATCAGTAATAGTACAAACTATCAGTCTGGTTGATATGTAATTTGTATCCTTGCAACATATTGGTTATTGCTAGAGCCAAGTTAGGTTGAATGTCAATTCCACTTATCGTAATCGCTATTGAGCGTTTTCCCAACATCTTGGAATGATTGATTTTTTCATAAAAAAATATCCTTAGGTTTGTACATGTGAAATTCACAATAGCATGACAGAATGGAGTGAAACGGCTGTATCCCTAATAGATGTTAAACCTGAGTATCGGGCTTATAATTCCAAAATGTGATCCGGGAATTTAATCTCCTCACCTTCTTGTTTGACACATCAACCATCATATTTAAATGATTCAAAGGTGCATATTTGTTCTCACATAAATGAGTATTTTCATATTAATGGGGTGTTTTCACATGAACTCATCTCTCTATACATATGTATGTATATATATATGTATGTATATATATTGTTGTGCGGAATGGAGAAAGAACAGAAAGTATGAATGAAAATAACAAGACACAAGATTTACGTGGTTCACCAAGATTGGCTACCTCCACGGGAGACGGATTCACTATAATAGGTAGCAGGTTACAGACGCCAAGAAATTGGCCAGATTTCTACCTATCTAAGTGCGGAACAGAATTCATGAATTCATAATTTACAGAGAGAAGAGAGACCCTTTATATATTGTCTCTACTAAACCCTAACAAACTGGGAATAGGAAAATAACTACCATTCCTAATAGGAATAGGAACTACCATTCCTAATAGGAATAGGAACTACCATTCCTAATAGGAATAGGAACTACCATTCCTAATAGGAATAGGATTCCTATTCTGACCGGGCAGCGAGACCCCCGTTATTTTCCCCCGGACCCCCAGGCCAGTGTCGCAGAAGCGGCTTATTACAGTATTCAAGGCATACCAACAAATATCCACCTTGACTTGAATCCTCAAAGTAGAAAACTCCAGATGCACCATTACAGTGCCAGATGAGTAGACTTTGCCCTCCACTCCCGGGACTGCCCATAGAGCACCTAATCAGCTCTGATGTTCAGCAAGTCCAAACAATGTTGAAACTTACTATGTGGAACAGGTTTGGTGAACATATCAGCGGGGTTGTCAGCAGTTCCCACTTTCTTCACCCTGATTCTCCTCTCACTCCTCAGGAAATGATATCTGACATCAATATGCTTGGTCCTCTCATGATGGACCTGATCCTTGGCTATGCAGATTGCACTCAAACTGTCACAATACAAAGTAGCCTGATCATGATGTAGACCAAGATCACTAACCAGCCCTTTCAGCCATATTCCCTCCTTTGCGGCCTCTGTCAAAGCCATGTACTCTGCTTCCGTAGTAGACAACGTCACTATAGGTTGCAAAGTCGCCTTCCAACTAACCACAGAACCTCCCAAAGTGAATACATAACCAGTCATCGATCTCCTCGTGTCAACATCACCAGCATAATCAGAATCCGAGTAGCCTGTAACTAAGCACTCGGTATCACCTCCATAAATGAGACCCACATCAGACGTACCTCTAAGATACCTGAAGATCCTCTTCACAGCTTGCCAATGTTCCTTTCCCGGTTGCCCCATGAACCTGCTCACAACACTGACTGCATGTGCTAAATCTGGCCTCGTGCAAACCATAACATACATCAAGCTCCCCACCGCGCTGACACAACAGTCATAAGCACATCTCGTATATCCCAACTGAAGCATGTAACTGTCAAACTTCTTGTACCACTGCCTCGGAGACTGCTTAAGTCCATGCAAAGACTTCTTCAACTTGCAAACATACGTTTCCTTGCCAGGAACCTGGAAACCATCTGGCTGGGTCATGTACAACTCTTCCTCCAACTTTCCATGTTGAAAAGCAGTCTTCACATCAAGTTGCTCGAGCTCCAAATCCTGATGTGTCACCAAAGCAAGCAACACCCTGATGGAAGTGTGTCTGACCACTGGTGAGAAAATCTCATTATAGTCTATCCCCTCCCTTTGACTGAAACCTCTTGCAACAACTCTAGCCTTGTACTTGACTCCCTCTGTAGGTGATATCCCTTCCTTTTTCTTGAAAACCCATTTGCAAGTGATAACCTTTCTCCCTTGAGGCTGTTGAATCAAATCCCATGTCTGATTCATCCGCTCAGCTACACCATTCTGCTGTGGCGTATTCCTGACTGTATGATGACGAGCAATCCCTTCATCCCTACAGAACTGATCAAACTCAGACGAGCAGAATTCCAGTCCATTATCAGTTCGAAGCCTCTTGATCTTCTTCCCGGTCTGATTCTCCACCAAAGCTTTCCACTCCTTGAACTTCGAGAAAGCTTCATTCTTATGTTTCATCATGATAACCCAAGTCATCCTTGAGTAGTCATCAATCAGAGAAACAAAGTACCTGTGACCTCCCAGCGTCTCAACTCGGGAAGGTCCCCAACAATCAGAATGGATGTAATCCAATGTGTCCTTTGTTCTATGAATTGCCTTAGGGAACTTGCTGCGGTGATGCTTCCCAAAAACGTAATGCTCACAAAAGTCCAAGCTCTTGACCTTGTGGCCACCAAGAAGATCATACTTCGACAGAATCTGCATCCCTCTTTCACCCATATGACCAAGCCTCATATGCCATAACTTAATCATATCATCATGGTGAACCTCCGAAGATGCAACATTAACAGAATCCATAACTGTGGAACCTTGTAGAAAATACAAAGTACCATGCAGAACACCATTCAGAACCAGCCTAGAACCTTTGCAGACACACAGAACTCCATCACTCCCTTAGTAGACAAAACCCTTTCTATCCAACGTAGGAAGAGAAATCAGATTCTTTGTCATCGATGGAACATGCCTGACATCGTTCAAAGTACAGAAACTACCATCATGCGTCCTGATCTTGATTGAACCAGTCCCAACTACCTTGCACGCAACACCATTTGCCGTAGTAATGATGCCCTCTGCTTGCTCATAAGTTGAGAAATAATCTCTCCTTGGGCATATATGGTAAGATGCCCCAGAATCAAGAAACCACGCATTAGGATGATTATTTTGCCCAGTAGCAGCTAGAGCAAAATCATCTTCAGAACTGAAATCCCCTTCAGCCACAGCAGCAGTACCAGATGTACTCCCAGTAAACTTGTCGATCTTCACGTTCAACCCAGACATCTTTCTCCCCGATCAGCCCCGATCTGATGAGCCCAGAATCCGATATACCCACTACGAATATCGCCAGAAAAAGAAACCGCTCTGATACCAGTTTGTTGTGCGGAATGGAGAAAGAACAGAAAGTATGAATGAAAATAACAAGACACAAGATTTACGTGGTTCACCAAGATTGGCTACCTCCACGGGAGACGGATTCACTATAATAGGTAGCAGGTTACAGACTCCAAGAAATTGGCCAGATTTCTACCTATCTAAGTGCGGAACAGAATTCATGAATTCATAATTTACAGAGAGAAGAGAGACCCTTTATATATTGTCTCTACTAAACCCTAACAAACTGGGAATAGGAAAATAACTACCATTCCTAATAGGAATAGGAACTACCATTCCTAATAGGAATAGGATTCCTATTCTGACCGGGCAGCGAGACCCCCGTTATTTTCCCCCGGACCCCCAGGCCAGTGTAGCAGAAGCGGCTTATTACAGTATTCAAGGCATACCAACATATATGTATGTATATATGTATGTGTATGTATGTATGTATATATGTATGTGTATGTATGTATGTATATATGTATGTGTATGTATGTATGTATATATGTATGTGTATGTATGTATGTATATATGTATGTGTATGTATGTATATATATATATATATATGTTGCTCTAAACAAATATTCATATATTTTTAATGGTAAAATATAAATGTACCCTATTGTTTTATGAAAGTACCAATCTAACCTTGTAAAATCTCAAAGTGCAATTCTAACCCTAGGATTTAAGAAAATATGCCGATATAATCTTTTTTCACTATTCATACGTTGACTTGACAAATTCAGGCATTAACCAAAGCTAAAAACACTAAATATTCCTAATTTTAAAACTAAAAAAATAATTACAAAAATACCCCTAGGTTCTTCTTCATCTCAATAACCACTGTTGCTCCACTGCTCCGCCACCTCTACCGCTTCTGCTCTGCCACGCTGACACCCCCACCACCATCGCAGAATTTCCAGATCCACCCTTTCCTCTCAAATTTTACATTTTCAATCTTGGGTTGTTGGCTTCTTTTAAAACGCAAGCTAACAACACTTTACCATTACCAAACTTTGGTGTTCTTCAATTTCCTCCACCTCGATTTGCTGCACTGCAGGTTGCATTACCAAGTCTGTTGCATATTTTCTCTGTCGATGGAGCAAAGTACTCGGTCCGATCCAGATTTACTTTGTTGGTGGGGCAAAGTACCAAGTACTTTATTAGTAGTAATTTTAAAACATTTGGTGCAACTCTAATGTGTTCACTCAGTTAGTACCAGGTTTGAAGCAAAAAAGTGGAAAAGGAAGCTCTGGTGAGGCTTAAGCTTGAAGCAAAAAAAAAGGAAAAAGGAACCAGGGTTTGGGTTCTAAAATGGAAATGAAGAAATGAGGAAGAAAAACAACGCGGGGGGGGGGGGGGGGGGTTTCTTACTTATTCATTTTAAAGAAATTTTAACTCAAGGGTATAATTGTAATTTTACTAAATTCTGGTCATTTTCAGGTTTTCTGGTTTAGATTGGCACTTTCATCCAAATAATAGGATTAGAATTGCACTTTCAAATTTTACAGGGTTAGATTGGCACATTTGACCAAAACATAGGGTCATTTTATCACTTAACTCTATGTTTATGGAATCCATGAATTGATTGAATGTAAGTGTATGTATTTGTTGCTAAGATATAGGATGTTAAACAATGTGTACTTATTGTTGTAATGTAGGAATGTTTATGGATAAAACCCATTGTTTTGATGAAGATCGGACGAGTGTAGAGTAACTATCTTTTGTAGCTAACTTTATTAAATATGCATTTGCAAATGCTGCGAAGGAGAATTTTTCGTATGTGTATTGTGCTTGCAAGAGGTGTCGGAACACCAGTGTTCATAAAGATGCAATTGGTTTGAAGGATGATACATTTAAACATGGTTTGGTCCAAAATTTTGTTTTGGCATGGGGTGAATGTGGATGATCATACTAAAAATAAAGTAGAGGCCAAGAAAGATGATAGGATGGATGAGTTGGTTAGGGGATTGTGAAGAACTATAGTGGCAATCCTAAAAGACTTTTGGAATTGCAAGGACATAATGAAACACTTCGTATGATGGATGGCATGGCCAAAAGGAATGCCAGTATTGAAGGTTACATTGCAGTTGATGAATGTGAAAGCTAAGTATTCCTATAGTGATGTTGGGATCTCCAGTTTGTAGAAAGTGTAGAAAGAAATGCTTCCGGGTAGCAATCAAATATAGAAAATGGTATATGAGGCAAAAAAAGGTACTATGTCTTATGGGCATGGACTATGAAAAGATACATGCTTGTTGGAATGATTGTATCTTGTATAGGGGAGATTACTTGAATTTGATGGAATGCCTAAAAGGCAATGCTCCAGTGTTAAAATTGAAGGAGGTGTTTATTGATGGAGAAATTCGTAATTGCCGGACGAAGAAGGTTCTTGTCAAGGCTGTTTGGTATCTACTTATTATTCCTTGATTGAGAAAACTGTTTGACATCCCCAATGTTGCAAAGAATTTGACTTGGCATGCAGATCAGACAGTGGTTGATCTTGAAGTCATTAGTCATCCGGCCGATAGTAATCAGGGGAAGAATATAGATGAGGCCTTTCCCAAATTTGGGGATGAGCCATGTAACTTGAGGCTTGGTTTGTGCATGGATAGAATAAACCTGTTTGATAATATGACCAGCAATCATAGTCCATGGCTAGTGATGGTAATTATTTACAAATTTCCCACATGGTTGTGCATGAAAAGGAAGTACATTATGTTGTCTCTGATGATCTCTGGTTCTAAGCAACTGGGGAAGGATATCAATGTGTACATATCCCCATTGGTGAATGACCTTAAAAAGTTGTGTGTTCCTAGAAAGAGAATGTATGATGGGTTTCGGATGGAGTCGTTCGATTTTAGATCTATGTTTTTGCACCATTAATGACTTCACTGCATATGGAAACTTGTCAGGCTATTAAGCTAAAGGTCACAAAGCATGCCCTATTTTTTTGGAAGGAACATATTATCGTCAGTTGAGGCATGGAAGTAAGACAATGTATCTTGGCACCGGAGATGACTTCTAACAACTCATCAGTGGAGGATTGTAGTGTTGAGTTCGATGGCAAGCTAAAGTTAGTTCCCCCTCTTTCCGTTTTAATAGGTGCATTAATCTAAAAAATGTTGCATAATTTTTAAATTTTTTTTGGAAAGAGGAAGAGGAAACCTAAGGTTTCCGGTAGTTGGAAGAAGAGTTTCATTTTTTTGAACTACCGTAATGGGAGACCCTTGACTTCTGACACTGTTTGGATATTGAAAAGAATGTATGTGATAGTTTTATTGGTACTTCATGAATATACCCGGTAAGATAAAGGATGCTTTGAAGTTAAGGAAAGATATGGTTGAAATAGGAATAAGACCTGAATTGACCCCTGAGGATCGGGGATCGAAGACGTACTTGCCCACTGCTTGTTACACGCTTTTAAAGCTTGAGAAGGAGTTGATATGTTCGAGCCTTAAAAGTATGGTTGTCCAGACGGACTACTCTTCTAGGGTTAACAATCTAGTATCCGATGAGGGATTGAAATTGGGAAATATGAAATCATACAATTCTAATTGTTTGATTCAAGAAAATTTCCCTGTTGCGATCAGATCCATCTTGCCAACTCAAGTCAGAAAGTGCATCACCCAATTGTGTCACTTCTTCAAGGAAATTTTTTGTGAGAAGATTAGGCATAAAAAACTTGAGTATATGAATTACTTTTATGATTACTTGTTAGGGTTGGGAGAAAGTAGCTAATTCTCCCCTCTTGGTGGTATGAGAATGAGTCAGAAAACCAACAATACGAGCAAAATAGTTGGCCATCACCACCTTATACCATACCCCAAAACCAAGCCAACAAAGCCCAACAAGATTAGGCATAAAAATTTTGAGGAAATAGTAATTGTGTTGTGCAAGTTTGATATGTATTTCCCCCTTTCTTTGACATCATGGTCCACTAGTTGGTTCACATTGTACATGATGTATGGATATGTGGTCCTAATTATCTTCGATTGATGTATACCTTTGAGAGGTATATGAAGATATTCAAGTATTTGAAAAATCAATATCACCAGAATGCTAGTATTGTGCAGAGGTATGTGATCGAGGAGGCTTTAGAATAATGTATGGAATTCTCAATGGATGAGGAGTCGATTGGTGTACCAAAACCGCGCCTTGCAAACAGAGTGGGAGGCAAAGGTTTGCAAAGGGAACTACTAGGTTATTAACCCCTAACGAGTTGATGAAAGCACAATTATATGTCTGGAAAAACTCAGATGTGGTTCTCGTGTACGTGGATATGCACATGGCCACTATCAAAGAGCGGCACCCTGGTTGGTCGGAGAAGCAGGTACTTGGTGAACACAATCACACTTTCATTGATTGGTTTCGCCATATAGTGGTCGAAGAGAGTTATGTTTACACCTTGAATTGGTTAGTCTTCTGCAATTTTGATTTCCTTCATGTGCTATGACATGAATGGGTTTACCTTCTCAACCCTATAATGGGACACACACACTGCTACACAAAATAGTGGTGTAAGAGTAGTTGTGGAAGCTTTACATGTAAGCAGCGTGAAGGATAAGAATCTATTGTATGGGAACATATCTTACTGTTGTGTGATTAAGGAAATATGGGAACTTATCTACACAAGTTTCAGGGTACCACTTTTCGAATGCAAATGGGTTGATAGCCCTTTCGAGGTATCGGTGGATGACCTAGGTTTTAAAGCCAACAATTTGAGCAAAACACATTTTACTGGCAATCTGTACATTCATGCTTCACATAATACACATGTGTTTTATGTTCCCGATCCCTGTGATTCTAACAAGGCACTAGTCATTCATGGGAAAAGTGTCTAGCTGCACTGTTTGAAACTAGTCCTCACATCCCATCAAGCACCAGCAAGGTTGGGCAGGATGAGATATATGGGGTGGATCTATCTTTGAGGTGATACCAGGAAGAAGGCATTTTGATTGGAAGGCACCCCAAATCGAGGAAGCGGAAGAAGAAAACATAGATTGGATTTACACATCATTTTAGATAACCTTGATGGTTGTTTATATGACTATTTGTGTTTTAATGTAACTGGTAAATCAATTTTCTTTCAATTTCAACCCAAAAGTGAAGCTATGATTGTGTATGGGAAGTTATAAATCGACATCGCACGCTAGTCGGTTTAAAAATTGGTTAATATGACACTATGTATGCAAAGTCGCAATATTTCGATAATGACTGTGAAACAGAGAAAATGAACTCACACTACTTGACGGTGAGTAATTCGGTAATAGGGAATTACTCACGGCAATGTTGCACCAACCCATCGATCCAAGTCAGTGTCTAAATAAGCTTATCTCACTTAATACATGCAAAATTGCCTGCTAATCGGTAACCCCTTAGCCTCACCAACCTTATGGTGTGCAAATATAGTGCAACATCGCAAGTGTACAACTAACCTCGAAAATCATCAATGTTGAACCAATAAAGCAAGAACAAGGAATGAGTCAACAAAAGGTCTCATTCCATGTTCACCACAGCTAACAATATTTTGTGTAATTGAATACAAACCATGTAACAATAAATCATTAAAACCATTAAGATCGATAAAAAACAAATACTAATATGCATGGAGTCCAAATACAACCATAAAACACACTTTGTTTAAATCCAAGAAACATCATGAAATGCAACAAAAGGCATCAAATTCAGTAAATCCAAAGACAACCATAAAACACACATTGATCAATACAAGAAACATTCATAATTTTTATGGTGAACCATGAGGGTTGAGATCTTCTTTGGGATGATTATTCCCATAGTCCTCCGGTCTTTTCACAAGATTGGACTCATTGCTTGAGGACTCAGTCTCACTACCACTAGAGTTTGATCCATCATCATTATTGGTCAGGACATCCTCCTTACCCTGCTGCTCCTTTTCCTTAGCCCCATGTGCATCCTCTTCAGTGTCATCCTCCTCTGGCTCATCTTCATCACTCTCTTCTCATTTGCCTAAACTCCATGTGCAGCCATATAGGTGACACAAGGTGAATTGATAGCACCGGCCAACATCGCCTTCACGTCCACCATGTCGGTGGTCAACTGCCGGACATAGCGCTCAATACGCTCATTCGATGCCTTTATCTTGGCCATATCCCTCATGAGCATCGCCCATCCATTATTTAAAATTTTTAATTAAATTTAAAGCTCATAATTTAGTTAGGAATGGCAGGGAATAAAATTAAATTCGTACCCAATTGTGAGAAAAGAGTGTTGGCTTGGGGTTGCGATGGTGCAGATGTCGATGGAGTACCATCAGGCGTAGCCTGGGCCAGAAATTCCTTGGGGACATTGCGTTTAATCCACATCCCTGCCTCCTAATGCTAGTGCTTCTGGTCGAAAAAGCCCTTATCGTAGTACCTCAGCTGAATAATTACTTTTGATTTTATCTTAACACTTTGCTTCTCTATCAGAGCAGTGATCACGTTTCCATAGGGAAAGGTCCGACTCTTTGGAGTGAGGGAGACCATGTGCATCTCATTTATGATAGTGTAACCAGGGTTGACTACTTTCTTCTCTACAATATGGTAAAACAAGACTTTTCCATTAATAGTGCACTTGGAAGGATATCAGTTGGGATTAACGTTTGTACAATCATATTGTACATCATCTTCTCCACCATATCTAGTACATCAATCTTGACACACCTCAGCCCTATGGTCCCGTTACCCACATCAATCCTGAAGTACTTCTCCAGCATACAGTTGAGTCAAGGGCTCCCGTCAGATCATCCTCGTTTGCCCTTGGAGGAAATGCATCCCTATAGTATATTTTTATTGGCATAACCTCCTGCTCATGATCATCTCCTCTAAATGTAGCTCCAATTGCCTCCTTGATCACCTCTGATGTTAGTACTATGGAATAGTTTCCAGTGGCTAGACGAGTGAAATAGGCGTAGAACTCCTTCACCTCCACTTTGTAGGGTGGCTTGTTGAGACAAATAAACCCAACCACTCCTGAAGGTTTGAATTCTTCAATTAAAACATCCAAGTGGAGCCAATGACTCTAGCCTATTTTACCCTCCTATGCCTAAGCATTTGGAAAGGCTTCTCGTTTTCACCTTCCAAGAAGCGTCTTTTGTCAAACATTGGTGACAGAGGGGCATCTATTGTCCTCGCCTTTTTAGAGTGAGATGAACCTGCTACGTCGCTCTAGCCCTTGCTCTTTTTTGTTGTTTTCTTCACTGGAAACATCTACTGAACAAATATTTTTGCAAATCTTAGTAAAACAAAGTAGACATTTCACTAGAATGTAATTAAAGGCCAAATTGAAAGAACTTTGTAGACACATCGACATGATCGGTAGGTTATTTACGAAGTTGCAGATTCACAAGTATAAATGTGCAAAATCGCATAAACAATCAACCCATTCGATATGTGTTTGAATTGTACAGAACAGACCAAAAAACCCACATGAAATTAAGCAAAATTGTCACTAAAACCCATAAACGAGATGCACCGATTCTTAAACAATTCAGAGAACCAAAAAAACAACATTGCATTAATGTGAATTGAAGTACAATAACAACATATTACAAATGACATAACTAAATGAAAGCCTACAAACAATCAAGAAAATGAGTAACACACTTGTTACCTTCGCTAGGGTTTTTGGCTAGGGTTCCCATCGAACTGATTGTGGCAACAATTTGTTGAATGGGAATGATTCGGCTATTTTTTGGAAATTTATATGTCAATGTCGGCGGTTTTTTACGGATTTGACAGTTTAATCATTTTTTCAGTGATGAAGGTTTAAGTGAGATAACGAGGTTAAGAATGAGACTTGGTTGAGGGTGAGCAGTTTATATATCGGGCACTGAATGGTGTTGTTTGAAACAAATCTGTGACTTCAATGATTGCTTTGCATTAGCCGACATTTATGACGAATTCAATGTAATGTCGGATATCGTACGTACTGGGCAGCGTGTTTAAGCCGGGGCCAAACAATGTTTGGCGTGTTCGGACAAGATGGAATTGAATCATCATATAGAGATGTCGTAGGTAAATTCGACAAGACCGAAGGCTAAACGATATGCTAGCAAAGTTCTACAAACATAAAACTGGGCCAAATTGTACAACCGGCCCAGTCATTCAAACTTTGGTGGGATTTGCCAGTAGTGGTTTCAGACCACATGAATAATGTCGATTTAACAGAATTTTATCCAACATATCTATGATGTCACACTCAATAGATGAGCTTTTCAGACCAAAATCAATATATTCTAGCCCATTTGCTAGGTCCAACACAAATGGTATAGTAATAGTATTAAATTGTACCATTACTAGTAAAAGTATCGTTGAAATGGAAAATTTTAATATGACTAAGTCCCGGCCTCTAAATTTTTCCTTATAAAAAACCCTACTTATACGAGTACAAATGTCTTTTTGATGATTGATAGGATAATGTTTGAACATTGACTTATGTGATATGGTTAACTTATCGGTCTCCTTATATGAAAATCTTAAGTAATTTCTTGAAATGAAAATAATCCATGGCCCTCCCCTAAAATCTGCTATAATAGAACTTCTCCATATAGAACTGTCAAGCCATTAATTCTAATAGCATCACCCATTTGCTGCGGTTTGTAATCTGTGGGGGTTTAAATAAAAAAACTATGGAATCAAATAAGCTGGCAAATATAAGCTACTCATATGTGAATGGCTATGTCTTGCCTGTCTCAATAATGGGATATTGTGAAAGCCTAGTCGTGTAATATGGTTGAATATGTTGTGCTTAAATAGAATACCTATTTGTAATTGAAAGAGGCGATAACCTTTGACCTAGAACAAGATCAAATATGAAATTTACTAACATACGTAGTAACCTTTTACGATCTTAGCCGTTCAACTAGTTATTGTCAAACCCGCACCTATCTTGTTGACTCACGTAATGAGATTGATGTTTATGGGCTTGTGTTGAAATCCATATATAATTTCAACGTTATGAAGCTAGAGCCTCAAATGGCATGGGTAGGGAACTTACTGGCATTTAAGAACAATAACCATCGAACGAGTAATTCTAATAGCCTCGCTCATTTAATGCAGTTTGTAGTCCATGGCTTTAAATTAAAACATTATGTAATCAACTAAGTTGGTAAATATAAGCTACTTGTTTGTGTCTGGCTATGTCTTGCTTTAAACCCTCCCATATGAAGAATGGAATATTGAGAAAGCCTTAGTTGTGTAATATGATTATATATCTTTTGCTTAAACATAATACCTTTTTGTAGTTGAAATAGGCGATAACCTTTGAAGATCAAATATGTATTTGACTAATGTACGTAGTCAAATACACACCTATCTTGACTAACTAGTTATTGTAAAACCCACACCTATCTTTCCGACTTACGTAATGAGGTTGATGTTCGTGGGCTTCTAATGAAATCCTTACATAACTGCAATGTCATGAATCCTAGCCTAGAATGAAATGGGTAAGGAATTTGCATGTCTTTAAGAACAATAACCATCAAATAGGTAATGCTCAAACCCATAAATGTGTATTAGATTTCCAAAAAACTTGTCTTACAATGGAAACACTATGTAAGTAATTTGTTTTCCATTCATATAATGTCAAAAAAAATTTAAAACCTAACATGCGACGTCACACAATTATTCTTTCTTAGTGACTATAGGATCAACACAGGGCGACATCAAGCATTCTAGGGGAATGGGCCATTTGGTCAATCCACAGGTCCAAGACTTGGCATTAAACAATATGTATTGCCAAATATCGAATTCCATCATATGTGCCAATGTTTGACCTGACATATCTGCGAGGTCAGATATTCAACATGGACAGGCCTATTGGGCCGATTTCGACCCAAATTGAGACATAAAGTGCTATCAATCGACATGTAGAGAAAGATGTGCGACATCGCACCACTGGTGGGTGAGTACCTTTATGCGCCATACATGGTTTAAAAAACCCCAAAACTCCTTGGAAAACAACAAAATTGGTTCCCCCCCCCCTCCAAAAACCCCCAACATCTATCATCTACATTTCCTTTCACCACCAACAAATAAATCACCAAACACACCCAAATTCACCACAACCCTATCATGACCTAATGTAGAAATAAAGGGAAAAGGATGAGGTCATCATGGTGGGGGATTCCATGAATAAAAAAATTGATAAGGTTCCATCTTCCTATCTTTACTTGATCTAATTGTTTATTTCCACTTGGGATTGATTTTGGAATGAGTGTTTAAGATTACTATGTTTCATTCTTCTTCATTTCTTTATCTTTTAGATTGTGGACAATACACATGTAGGGCTATTATGTTTTCATCAAAGGTGTTAGTTTTTCAAGTGTAAATGGTGTACAATCATGTGGAAGCATGCTAATAGATGTTATTTGATATGGAGATAACTTCAAAAGTTTCATTTTCATCATTTTATTTTGGTGACAAAACACTACATGAAGTATGTATTTTGTGTACCAAGGGATGACATGTTTAAGATTGCTATGTTTCATTTTCATCCATGATAAATTAAAGTTCCATATGAAATATTATATTGCATTCATCATTTATGTTTTTTTATTGAACTCTACATTTAGGTCTTCTAGTCGTTAACCATGATAAGAGGAAATGACCCCAAGAAGGGGGAGATTTGAATTGATAATAAAGACATAGACAAGGTCGGGGTAGGGCAATTTCCAAGAAATTGAAGACATTGTGGAGGAGGGAGCAAAATGTCCTATGAAGTTCGATCACATCGGGAATGCCATAGGGGAGGAAAGTAATTGGTGGTCTAGTTACATCTGATTAATTGCTAGGACAAAGGTAGATGTCTTCTTGTACGAGTCGTAGCCTAGTGTTGATGATGCTTACAAGGATAAACTATGGAGAATCATGCAATATCCCTTCGAAATCGAGTGTGATGATATGGAAAAATTGAAAAAGAGAACTATACGATGCTTTGGTGAAAGATGGAGAGATTTCAAAGCCAAATAGGGTAGGGATTACGAGTTTGGTAAGAAGAATAATTACATACATCCATTCATATGTGAATCGAGTAAGAAGGGTTTTGATGCAAGAAAACTAGCGGAGAAAAAATCGGTAAGGAATTTACATTTACATGCTTACAAGTACATACACTATGCGTACATATTTATAAATATATACATGCATTATATTATTGGAAAAACATGATTATGCTTGAGTATATATTTGTTGGTAACGTCAAATGTGTATGTTGTGCATGATTGCTAGGGTTTTAGAATGGTAAAGGTCCAACTTTGCCCAGAAAACAGTAGCACTAGCTAAACATGTGACATCGCAGAGCTAATCGTGTTGTAAATCATTAGATTCTTCTAGTTTGCAACATTGTGAGTACACTTAGTTTGGACACTGCATTGGACAAACAACTTATGCGAAATTACAATTTTGTGTGCCGATAAATGCGATGTACTTACCGAGGGGTGTCTGATGTTGGTCGGAGCAGGGGAAGTTTGTTACGTAGTCCATTCACACTGGTTATTTTTATTATGAACCATTTGATCTAATGATTTTATAGGGTATAAGGAAAAAAAGGTAAACGTGCAGGAAGGGTCAAGATGCACCACACTATGAGTCGTGAAGGATTCATACTAGCTACAAGAATAATCATGAAGGAAATGTTCAAGGCTAGAGCGTTCGACAAGGTGGGGCTTGGAATGACGGATGAGGAAGCAAGGAATTCAATGGAATATCCCACGCCCAATGAGGTTCCCCAATTTCATAAATGGCTAAAAAGCTACAAAGGATGTGGGAAGATGGAGGGTAAGTTCCACACCAAATATGCGGAGGTTGTTGCCAAACAAATTTTAAGTTTTGCATCTGGTTTAAATGATATTATATGAATGAATTTATTCAAGAAAAATTTAGATGAGATTTATTATTGATAATTTATAGAAGTACATAAAAAGGAAACAAGAATCCGGAAAGTTCATCGGTGTTGGAAAGATAGACATACTAGGGGTTACACTTAACAAGAAAGAAGATTGGGGCCTGATCCGGGGTGTTGGAATGCTTGCTACACATAGGGACATTTTTGTCAAACCCTGAATTCCTAAGGTTGATATCGTCAAGTAGTCAACAAAGAGAGATTAATGCATCGACATCCACATTGAGCCAACTAGTGGCTTATGCCTCGCAAGAATCGAATGGGAGGAAAATGCAGCTTGACTCGGAGAGAATTATTGCAAGGTCTAAACCAACAACCTCAACTCCACCTCACTCTTGTTCTCCGACAACCTCAACACATGATATCACAGAGTGTCATAGTTGGCCTTTACCACCGTCTCTGACCTCGACGACACCTCTTGCATTTGATCGACTAAGAACAAAGTTAGTAGAGGCCACCCAATGCAACATGAAAGTATAAGTAAATATATTACACTAATCATGTTCCAAATTAATTTACACTAATTACCGACTCTCATTTATAGGATAATTCATTCTGCATACTACTTGTTGAACGTGTTGATAGAGAGAGCCACATCGTGGCAGAAGGTAAAGTGCACACATCAATATAAGTGCATCATCATAAGCTAATCGCAAATGATAACGTCATTTTCAAAGTAAAAAAGAGCCTCGCAGATGGTATTGTTCTTCCAATCCCAAAACCTAAGGCCAAAACAGTGGATTTTTCGTTAGGAATGTCTACTGAATGGCCTCTTCGTTTGATCGATATTTTGGAGAACAGGCCTACGAAGAAGGTATAACATCGATAATTTACTATTTCTTATGAGTTGAGAAAAATATTTAGAAAACAACATTTGCGGTTGATTTCATGTAGTTTGAGACTACAATTAGTAGCCTGGAAAAAAGGGGATCCAAAACTAACAAAGTCCTGTGTCTCTAGAATGAAGCCACCACCATTCAATCCCTCAAAAGATGGTTCCCGAAATAACATCCACACGATTGTGACAACACACCCTCCCTCATGTTCGTACAAAATTCCTATGGAAGAATTGATTATTTTTGGGTACAATGTAGATCCAATTATCGGAAGGAGGATTTGGAATCATTGTTCCATTGCAATAACGTGCCCCTCTCGTGATGCAACTACATTGCATGTAAGTATTAATTCGTTACCCTAACTAGTTTCATCTACATACTTATTGCGTTTGGGATTAATCTAGCAAACCTAACCATGTTTATAGGATCCTGCACGTACAATCTATTTCCAAAATGAAAAGGTGAATAGGGGGTTCTTTGCCCAACGAAGATCCAGCATGACCATGTTACAATGGAAGAGAGTTTGGCCTACTTGAGCTCCCGGTTAATTCAAATGGACAATTCGATACATATCATACTTTATTATGAGCAGTGAATCAACTATACTTACTGCATTACAATTTTTTGGATTCTATTGATGAATATGGGATTTTGTTGAGGTAATGAAAATTTCATTTTTGTAGCAAACATTGGATAGTGGTAATCATCATTCTTCCTTCTAACATGATGTTCTGGTACAATCCATTACATCAAATTCCACCGGAAATAATTTCATACGTAATTACAAAGGTGATGACATATCACATAATTAACAAGATCAGAGGATTCACGTGGAAGTCCCTAAAGGTAAGAATTAAATTCAACATTGTATTGTATTGTGAAGTACTTATGAATGTGTTTGTGAACAATTTTTCCGATCGACTAGCATAAAAAACAAATGGCCACGTGAGAAGGTGGTTACTATTGCATGCGCTTGATGAAGGATTTGGTCATGCTTGTGAAGGAGAATTAGTTAGATCTACAAAAGGTATTTATTATTCTCACCTATAAAATCTAATCAATAATATCACGACTTTGCACAACCTATGTACCAATTTTGACATTACTCCTTGTTGTAGTTTTTTTACAAGGATAGAGAACCGTACCCCATTAAGCAACTGGATGAAGTACGCAAAAGTTAGGAAACCCTTATGACGGTAAGGAATTTAAACCATTTACTTTACTCAACTACGACATGAGGAACTTGTAATAGGTTGATTTTTTTTGTGAGAGCATCATTATCTAAAATGCCCATTGATAATTTCCAAGATATTTTTTGACACCATGATATAGATCTCTAGCTAGCTATGGTGTATCAATGGTATAGTTCATAATGTGAGAATTTTGATATTATACTAAGTGTATAGATGGTGTAGTGCTTCTCGTTCTTCTTTTTATGCTTTATGCATGTGTAGTAACCTTCAATCTGAAAGGGCGTTCGACGTCGGGTCTTATATTTATGAAAATTTTTGTTTCTGTTATTTATATAAGAACCAATGTCGCAAAGTATAATAATCAATTCGGTCTAGAAAATTGAAATTAAGCTACGTTGCATATAGTTCTCATTGGCTTACCGACGGTACATTGAATAAAGTGACATCGCACAATGAACGACGAAGGAGTGTCCGATATCGCAATCACCCCAACAATGCATTCATCCTCTGTGACGTTGCTGACTATTCATTCATCCCATCTTTAATTAATATATTTATTCAGCCAAAAAAATTGATGCCAAAAAATTTAATTTACAGTGGTTCACAACCGTAGTAAAAAATCATAATCTGCGAAGTCGGTTACTAAATGATGCAATCTCATTTAAGGTCAATAATGAAGTCACAATGTTTTACAAACAACATCGACGTCCGCGACATCACCCAGTGGTCGATCATTAATTTGACACTTTATAATTAACTACGGTCATAATGCAAAATAACCGATGTAAAAAGAATTATTTACCGCGGTTTAAAATCTAGGTCTATGGGCTCAGAACAACATGATGCAATATTGATTATGATCAATAACAATGTCGCAAATTTTATTTTTCACATCGTGTTATGCAACTTTGCTCGTAGATGGGATGTAGACAACCTTAACACATGGATCAACGTCGCTTTAACGTCAGCATAGTCTTCGGTTCAAGATTATTTACCTCGATTAATTTATGAAAAACCGAGGTAAAAATGACTTTTTACTTCACCCACATTTACCTCAATGTTTTTGGGGGAAAACCGAGGTAAAAAGGCCAAAAACCCAAGATAAAAAGTGATATCTATTGTAGTGTTTTGATATTTTGTAAAGACATTTATATACTTACAGACCCTTTTATGATCTTTCATTTGACTTTGGGAGCCTAATATTACACCCCTATAATTCTTAAAAAAATAAAGTGAATGTAAGTTCGTCGGAGGAACTCATAAAGCACTTGATTCATCTATCCTCTGAAAGAGCTGATCTTGCTCGTAGCAAGGCAGACACTTTGGAGGCTGATAAAAGGCCTGAAGATTTGATGTTGAGTTATGTCAATGGTGAGAAAGACAAGAATGAGCCTGTTACTCCTTGGCTCAAATTCTTATGGTTAACGTACAAAACAGTTTTCCAAGTATTACAGAACAATGAGAAGCTCAAGGCACTTTATATGATGAATGCACACTATGATTTTGAAGTTTGCCAACAATAAAAATGATCTCACTGCTGGAAACAGGTACTTAGGCACAAGTTTGTGTCTCGGAGTCCTCCATAACTGGTGTTGATTTCATGTATGGCACCGGTATGTAGACATAATTCAATAAAATCGGTGCTGAGTTTTATTTCCAGCACTTGATTTTTTAAACCGGTGTCGTACAAAAGAAATATCACAGGTATCGTTTATGGGTGTACACATAACCGGTGCTTGAACTAGGAAACAACTACTAAACAATTTAATTGGCGCCAAAAATAGGAGAGAAACTAATAGCACCGTTATTGATTAGTGTTTCCTCACCTATGTTAACTTATGTCACTGATATCCATAAAACCGGTTCCTGGAAAATGGAACCCATTTTGGGGGATAAAAATTATTTTATGAATTCTGCACCAGTTTATCAGTAAAATTAAACAGGTGCTTAAAATATTAATGTTCACGGGTACTGTTGAAGGCTGAAAAATAGAACTTGTGCTCTGTTGCATTTAAAGCACCAGTTTATATATTAACAACACCCGTTTACGGACCTGTTCTATGTACTTAGACAAAATTTCTCGGATTAGCTCTCGGGTTGGGAAAAGGATTTGAAAAAATATCAATCGAGGCGGCCATAAGCAACTGCTTTATTTGTTGGTGGCACCGGTTGTGAAACATGTCGGCACCAGTTTTACTACCGGTGCTAGCCTATTAGAATTTACTTTGCAAGTTTGTTCTCAAGTTGGGAGAAAATACCAAAAAATTAATCGACGCAGCCCCAAGCAACTGCTTTTACTAGTTGTAGCATCGGTTTTATGGGCTTCATACCAAAGCTACTGGATTTATGTTCTAAAATCTATACATATCCATGGTGAGCTATTCTTCCTTATCTAAATTTTGGAGAGCAAGTCTAACCTATCTTCACCATCGGTTTAGACTCCCAAGCTCTCTAAAGGATTGGAGTGAGTTCTCTTTCAAACATTACTCTTATATTCTACAAGATTATTAATCATGAACCCAAAGTTATTGGAAAAATAACAAATTTTTTCAACGTTGGTTCATTTTTTTCTCCAACTTTGATCGATGTTGAAATCATGTACATAGAGTTAATGTGTAATCACTACATATATGTATACATTGAATATGATTGACTCGCATTGAGGGTTTCTTAATGCTCATTAAAGCAAGTATTTTATATGTTGTTTTGCACAGAAGGTGTTTGTTAAAATGACTGATTTGATATTGTAGGATGTGGCACCAAAAACTCCCTACAAGTAAACACATAATGCATCCCCATTCTCTTCGGAAGTGCAATCCCATATTCAACAGGAGAAGAGGTTCATTTTGGAGTAGGAAAAATTAATTGCACAAACGTACAGAACAAGGTGACATTTTCCAGAGAGAGGAATCGAAAATGCTTTCCCCTGTTTGAAGAGACTATACGGGCGCTTGGGTGGGAGAAATTGTGTTAGATGTCTCCAATGTTAGACCTCGGCATAGTGAGTGAGTTCTATGCTAATTTACGGTGTGGTGGAAGGTGGGATGAGGCATTTTATCTTGGGAAAATGGTGAAATTTATTGATGAATCCATAAACGAGTTGTACGAGTTGCCAAATGTTTCCTCCAAGGAGAATGAATCTCTTGCATTCCACTACTGTACCAATGAGGGTTGGGATTATGACAATCCCACAGGACGGGAGATTGTGAGGACAATAACAAGAGAAGGAACCATTGTCGAGTCTATTGTGAAACCATCCCAAGATGAATGGATGTTACCACTTCGTAGCATCAAGAATTGACTTAATCACAGTGATCACTGAGGTTCACAGTATGAGTCTGACACATCTGTATGCCATTAAAAAAAATTTGATGGAATGTGGTTAGGCAAATACGGAACGAGTTGAGACATGGTGTAGAGAGAATAGGTTGTTACGGTTTCTGCACCCTAATCACCGAACTGTGCACGAAAGTAGGTGTCCCTCACTATCCGCACGATATATATGGGCATCCAATGGGTATGATTACACCAGACTCTTTCTTCAAATATCCTCAAGACAATGTGGGTCCTACTTTGGAATCTAGAGTCGCAAAATTGGAGGAGGGTGTCCAAAGTCTGCTGGCAGAATGACAATATCAAAGGTCCTAGTGCGATCACATGGGAAAGGTTTTTCAATACCAGTTCCCAGATGCTAAGAAAGATGTTCGACCTTTCCCTACATATCCAAACCCGGGTATTGGGCAGAGCAATGTTGGGACCAGCTTAGAAGATGCACAGATGTTGGATGAAGAGACGTTTGCTAGATATTATTCATGTATTTTGATCTTCACTGTCCTTATAATACTATGGTTTTATCACAAATTATTTTGTGGAGTATGGCTTGGAACAATTCTATGTTATTTTGCAGACGAAATATAATTATTATCCACTACTTTGAGGATTATCATGCTTTTACATTAAATTTATGGTAAATAGGAACTATGATTTTTCGTTTATATTTCGAAACCTTTTTTCACAATTTAGTCTAGGACATGTACTACTACTTTGAAATTTATAAAATAAAAAATTCCATTATTTAGAATTCATTTATTAAGGATATAAAAACAAGAATCAAGTGTTTCAAATCAATGCTTAAGGTGAAACCGAGTTTTGGGAAATACTGCAATTTCTGAAAATTTAGCACTTGTTTTCTATAATCAGTTTTGAGGATGTTCCATCTACCCAATCAAATTGTAATCACGTAGTTATGATCATACAATACTCAATTGCACTATTGAGTCACCAATTTCATGTTTTGACAATTCCAAGATTCTTGGAGGGACCTAAGTACAAAATGAAAAAACCTCACACGGACCTCCAAATTCAATTCCGCTTGGATGCAATCCTACATTATAGGACCCAAAAGTAAACTCCTAGAAGGAACCAGAAATATTTTTCATATTTGGTGGAAATAACCAACAAAGAAAACTTCCCGTTTGGACTTCCTAATTTCTCAGTCATCTAGAGTTAGATACTCTAGCACATATACTAGCACTTTACAAAATTCTATAAAACATGAAATTATTTTTAAAAACATATATTAACCCAAGAATCCACAATATATGGTTATTTGGCTACAAAACAAAAGGTGTAGTTGAATTTTGGGCAACAGTGTTATTTTTGACAAAGTTCTGATCAGAGGGTTTTCGGGTAGCCATCTGACAAAATTTTGAAACAAGAGTTCTATTGAATGTTGAATTGAATATTTTTTAGTCCAATTTCATGTAAAAAAATATACACAATTATCCACCTCGAGAAGGACTTCAAAATGGTAGAACCAATATTGCAAAATGGTAGAACCAAAAACCATCACCGATTGATGAACCGGTGCTAAGATTTTTGGGTGTACAAGATGAAAACATTGGTCTATTCCTGGGTGGGAAATTCAAATTGTTGCTATTTCATTTTTGGCACCAGTTCTTCTATATTATAGGCACCAAAATCATGAATCGGTGCTAGGATTATACCATGTGTCAGGAATAAGCAGCTCCACGCAACTACTTCATCGTTGTTTTGGCACTAGTTGTCCTTAACCAGCACTGATCCACTAACCGGTGCTCCGAAGTTAGACATAATTTTATATGTCTACTCCTGGGTTGAAAAATATAATTACCCACGCAACCCAAGCAGCTGCTTTGACAAAAAGTTAGCATCGATTTTTGGTGGAATGAGCACCGGTCAAATTAATTAATAAAGAGCCCATCTTTGTTTCATCTGAACCATGGATTTCTATGTGTTCCAGACCATTAAAATTCACCTATAAAAAGTAAACTTAAAACCCTAAGTCTAACTCTCCCTTATTGTCCTCTCATCCTCCTACTTCTACTCTTTTTCCATCCTCTCCCTCCTATTCCACCACCTCTTCGTAACCTCCGCCGCCACCAAACACCACCTCTCCATATCCTCTACATACCCTACCAAACACCACCTCTCCATATCCGACGACGATAACCCTCTATCCGCCCTCCCCATTGCTCACCATACCCAAGGTGCAATATCCTCTCCGCGTGGGTACTACATTTGTTGATTTTGTTGTTTTTCTGATTTTTTGGATTTGTTGGATTTTGTTCATGTTGTCTTTCAAGGGGTGTGTGGGATTTATTCCATTTTTGTGATTTTTGGGGTGTGTGAGTTTTCTTTATTTTGTGATTCAATTGAAAGTGTATTAGATATAGCCTTAATTGTTTTTTTGTCCCCAACATATGTCGCTATACCATCTTTTGATCCCCGGGGCCAATAGCACGTATGTTTAGCAACCAAAAAATACAAAATGATTTGTTTGGTCCCCAGGGGTACTTTCATAATTTCACTTATAAAAAAACCTCAAAAACAAAATGGAAAGTCTTTTTTTGTTAGCGAAGTTACAAAAATACCCCTGAAAACCACCTTTGGGGACCAAACAAATCATTTTGTATTTGTTGGTTGCTAAACATATGCAGTATTGGCCTTGGGGACCAAAAGATGGTGTTGCAACATATATTAGGGAACGAAAAAGCAATTTAGTCTTAGATATAGCAATATAGTTCATTGTGTATGGTTCGATGTTTAGGTGTTTGTCCTAAAATGTGTTTTGTTCAAGTGTGAAATAGATGATTGTGTGATGTTTTGGTGTTTGTCATAAAATTTGTATCATGTTATAAAATGTACGGCCGATTATTTATTGTGTTATGTTGAAGTGTGATATAGTTAATTATGTGAGTTTCTAGTTTTTGTCATAGAACTGTGGATATATAATAGAGATGAGATATAATGGAGCATGTAAAATGGTGATGGTTTTTTCTAAAATTAATGTGATATAGTTGATTGTGAGATGTTGAAGTGTTTATGATAAATTTTTTATTGCCTCGAACAACTACAACGTTTTGATTAGATGACGAACTAGATTATGGTTTACAAGTCTCTTTTGATTGTTTTGATGCTTTCAAATTGATGTTTAAATAGTGGAGATGTTGTAGTCTATCAGCACCAAGGAAACGTGGGATGTTTAACATGGTTTGTTTATACACGCCATTTTTCCTTGGTACTGAAACACTGCATCATTTCGACAGGTTGATCAAAATTGAGAAAATGGGTAACAACCATCACACGATACTCTTCTTCAACAGAAGATCGATAAAACGTAGGATGCTTCTTAGTCTTCAAAAAAATTGGAGAATTGCCAACCATCACAAAGTATCCGAAAAGAGAACGCTGGGTAGTAGGGTATGCAGCCCAATCAGAATCACAGTAAGTAGTCAACTGTAGCACCCTACAGGAAGAAAGAAATAAACCTTGATCAGGATGACTCTTCAGAAAGTAAAAAATGTGAATGTCAGCTTGCCAATGAGGACCACATGGAGACTTCATAAACTGTGCAAGTGTATGAACTGAATAACTAAGCTAAGGATGTGCAATGGTGAGGTATATCAGGCGTCTAACTAGGCGCTGATATTACTCAGGATTATGGTAAAGTGGACCTTTAACACGCGCCAGATTATGTTGTTACTCCATTGGAAAATCATTCAGTATAGAAGATAACAAACCAGTTTCAGATAAAATTTCCAGAGCATATTTACATTGTGAAAGAAACATCCCATCTGATGTTCAGGAAATCTCTATACCTAAGAAATACTTAAGGAGGCCAAGATCTTTCATGTGAAAACAATAGCTCAAGTATTTCTTGAATTCATAGATAAGCGAAGAAGAACTACCAGCAGTAGCCAAATAATCCACATAAACAAGCACATGCAAAGATACCGAACCATGGGAGAACACAAAAAAAAAGAGTCTTCTGCTTTACTCTGTACAAGTCCAAATGCATGAAAAGCCTGAGCCAAATTGGGAAACCAATTGTGAGGAGCCTGCCAAACACCATAAAGAGATTTTTAAAGGTAGCATACCTGTCTGGGGACGAAAGAATAGCCAGGGGAGGGTCCATGAAGACCTCTTCATGTAGATCACCATTGCATTATGTACATCTATTTGATGCAGTTCCCAACCACGAATGACTGCAACAAATAAAAATAGGTGAACATACTCATCTTCACAACTAGAGAAAATGTCTCCGTATAGTCAACCCTTTCAATTTGACGATTCCCACGAACCACCAGGCGAGCTTTGTGATGTTCTATAGTACCATTAGACTTAAACTTGGTATAGTAAACCCATTTTCATCCAATTACAATCTTATCCAGAGGTAGAAAAGTCATCGTCCATGTTTGACTGTGCTCAAGAGCATTAATATCATTAGCCATAGCATCAAGCCAATGAGCATGCTTCAACGCCTCAGAGTAAGTAGTATGATCTGCACTAGAAGTTTCTAGAATGTGTACTAGAAAAACTACCACAATTTATATGATCAGCAAGATGATAGATATAACTTGAGAATAGTGATGGTGCATGAGTGATTGTAGCTGTGGGAGGGGGGTTCTTCATCGGTAACAAAACATACATAATCATCCAAGTATGGAGGAGGTCAACGATCGGGAATTTTCTGTCAGGGAGGAGGTAGCTCGGCAACAGGATGTTGTGCCAGAGTAATAGGCGAGGCAAGCAACAGAGCGAGCAGCAGGTGGCGGTGGATAGTAGAGTCTAGAGTAGCGGATGCTGTGTCAAGCGACGGTGTGGAAGCTGAGTTGCAGTCCGGTGACGTGTGAGGTGCATGAATGACCGAAGCTGGTGGCGTGTGTGGAAAATCCGGTATTGACTCAGGCTAGGCATCGTCGGTCACTTCGGAAAACAAGGGAGGATGAAGATTGGAGCTGGCCGTTGCATTCGATGGCAATGTTGAAGCGGCGATCGGTAGCGAGTAAGGCTCTGGCAGCTGCAGTGATGCCAATAGTGAGGTGGTAGCACCGTCGAGATTCACGAATGAGGTCAAAGTCGAAGGGACTGCATACGGAAACTGATCTTCAAAAATCAACATCATGACTGTTGAAGAAAGTGTGGGACTCCTAGAAACAAACATCGACGATTTCTTGCTAAAATCATGTCATGGAATCTAGAAATGTAAGCAGTGAAAAAAAAGTATCAAAAAACCCACAAAGGCTTGTAGTCTAGAGCTCAACCATATAGCATCTCAAATGGATTGTGACCATTGAGGTGTTTCGTCAGTGTCCGGTTAATCAAACAAGAATCAGTAAGAACACATTTTCCCCAAATCAACTAGCAAATCAGCTTGAAAATGCAAGTCACACGATACATTTAACAAATGACAATGCTTGCATTCAACACTGTTATTTTGTTATGGTGTATCAACCATAGATGCCTAAAACATTATCCTAGATTAAGAAAACTATGATCTCAAAGGAAGACATTCAGTACCATTATCAGCCCGGACTCGCAATACAAAGCGACCAAACTTGTTTTTGATCAAAGCACAAAACTCCAAAAATCTAGAAGCTACATCGGACTTAGAAACTAATAAATAAACCCAAATAGCTCGGTAATAATCATCAAATATTGTTTAAACAATAAAATGCACCACTAGAAAATGGTTTTCTATAAGAACCCCAAACATCACAATGTTTTAATTCAAATAATGAACTAGCATTTGAAAAACTCTAAGGAAAAAAATGTCTAGTATGTTTTGCTCGATAACACATAGAGCAAGAAACGGAAGTATTATCTGTGCTAAACTCAATAGAAGAAACAAAAAACAACACCATAGATTTTCTATAAAATGCAATAATTTTCAGTAAACAAAGCTAGACATTTTAAGGTAAATAATATTCTAGAGAATGATAATAAGTTGCATCGTAATGAATCACAAGGTAGTTATGTAAAGCACATGATTAAGAGTGACATCACCCAAGAAAATGGAATCATATTGTATAGTAGATGACACAAATCCAACATGCAGGATAACATTCAAAAAATCGATAGCAGTATTATATCAGTAAGGAAACCCCCTGTGGCCAGTCATGTGATATGAGGCTTCCAATCAAGAATCTAAGGTAAAACATACTTACCTGCCCATGATCAGAAAGTGAATTAAACTTATTTATTAATTGCATGGTCGTGCTCCATTGGTTATCAGACAGAGCAGGGCCAAAATCAAAATGGGTAGGGGTCCTATTGTTGGAGGCCGCTTCCGTAAACCCTGACGGTAACACGGCAGCACTGGCGAATGGCGACAGAGATGGATAGGCAATGACAGAGGGAACCTCCGGGCTGGTGGCTGTGATTGGCCGAGCAGCTAGCATCGTCTTCTTGGCGGCATTGGATTTCTCCCTCAACTCCTTATACCATTCTAGATAGCCTGTGAGCTAGAAACATGAATCTTTGTCATGACCCTTACGATGATAGTGCATACAGAGGAGTTTCTTGTGATCGCCTGAAGATGAAAACTATTGAAGAACCCATAGGTGATAGCCATCATGCGGCAGATGCTATGGAGTTAGAGGAAGGCTCGTGATACTAAATGACAACTCGATGATTCTCTTCCTGATAAACAAGGGCATACATGTGCATGACTGGTGGCAGTGGATCAAGACTCATGACGTGGGATCACAAGGTGTGATAGCCTTTATTAAGACCATAGAGAAATTGATTGATCAAATATTTTTCTCTCTTACGGGGAAGGCACAAGTGGCAAGGATACAAGTGCATAATTGTTTGCAAGCTTCACAAGAGCAAACTAAAGGAGGTCGCAATGAGTTTTAGTCATCAAACAGCCTCTTCAGTTTGCCAAAATAAATGGCGCTGATCCAACCATTCTGCCGACAGTTCTGAATATCTTCAAGCATCTGTAGAATTTTCATACCATTACCAAGGGTAAATCGTGCCTTTAGATTATCCCACAGTTCCTTAAATATGGAAAAGTAGCTTGTAGAAGATCGCTATGCCGAATATAGAGTCTATAAAATCCAGCATGCAAGGGTAGCATTAAGTCCATGCCAATCAACAACATCGGGATGGTCGTCCAGGGGTTAGGTAATGGATCCATCAATGAACCCAATCTTGTGCTAAGCAAGCACAACACTACAAATCCCAGTAGTCTATTCAAGGTAATTCATTTCACCCTTCAGGATGGTGGGTACAATAACCAAATCAGGACCGTCAGAAGGGCCAAGAAAGTAAGGATCGTTTGGGAGGCGACCAAAAGACACAGGTGACTTACTCCCAGTTTGTAACTGCAACTATTTTAGTAAAGCTATAATCAATTCTAAGACATTCAGATTCTGTAGCTTATTGGTCTCAACTTCAGCATCGATGCGATCCTATTCAGCGGCACCGGGATTAACTCAAGAAGTAGACATGGAACAAGATCATGATCAACGGCAAACTGAGACAGACAGCGGCGCATCGAATCAGTGGGCAAGAGGCGCGGAGACGCGTGATAGGACGGCGGTGACGTGTGGACCAGGCCGTCAGTGCATGGAGATCACGAGCTGACAGATCTGGACAAGGATCGGTCACGGTAACCCAAGAAATGGAGCGGCAAGGCAACAGACGACGGGTGGCGGATCCATGGAGGAAACTGATAGCGACGGTGGCGTGTGTTGGAAATGAGCGATAGTTGAGCGGCAGTGGTCGGCCCCTACAAAATATGGCAATGGAGAATTTTATTCAGGGTTTTAGGATTTTAGGCTATAATACCATGTAAAAGATATGGATAATAATGTGTGTTTTGTATTCATGATCTCATGGTACATTTTATAGTGGTACAAAAGACCCATACAAAGTAGGAAAAGGGAATGAAACCTAATTACAAATTCAAGTAATATTTATATTCATTAATATATGTAGTTATACCTCGACGCCCGATTTGAGCCGCTCAAAGCTTCTACTGAACTTGAGCTCTGGCAGGAAGCATTTCGTGCTGTGGGAGACATATATGGACTTATGTGCATGGTTTAAAAACAACCAAAAGCATCTTTACTAGTGGTTTATTATGCCATGTTGATAGAAATATTTTGGATATCATCTAGTCATCTCTATCATGCTTATGCTTAATTGAAGCTTTTTTTTCTCCACAAAAGCTTAAATAAAAATCTTACCCAAAATGACATGCAACTAATTGCATTTTTAGTAGTTATTAGAGGACCGGTGTCAAAATATAAGTTATAGAACTGACATCAGTACTAGTATAAACATCTGAAAATGATAATAGCGGTGCCTTTGTATTCATTTGCACTAATACCCAACATACCGGTGCTCAATACCGGTGCATAAGTGAAAATAACTAACAAATGTGGAATTTTGAGCACCGGTAAGGCACATACTAGTATAGAGAACCGGTTCTATGTAGAAATTTATGTGGAAACTGATAATTCCTGCACCGGTATACTAGATGGTACTGATGCCGATGCAAAAAAATCGCAAAAAACATTATACTCCAGCACCGGTTTAGAAATTTCTTGTTTGTACGGGTATATGTACAGGTACCTAGCAGACAAGTATGTGGATGTGTGACAATATTCAGCATAGGTACACGTTCTACCGGTGCACGATACCGGTGCTTGATTGTTAGTAGCGCGGGTAATAAATTAATCCATCACCAGTATAGTGCATATAACCGGTGGTGATTCAAAAAAACTATGGGGAATCGTAAAAAAACAACACCGGTTTGTAATTTTCCATCTAGCACCGAAACAATTACAGGTGGTAGCTTGTAGAGACCATGTTTAACACCGATATTAGTAGATTTTAACAGTGTTATTGGTGCATTAAATGCTCATCAAACCCCTTTTCTAGCGGGTAAAAAGAGCACTGAAGTTGCCTTTTGAGTTCCTTAATAGCAATTTATGGATTTGGAAGACATTGAATGCTTATCACTGAACTCCCTTGAAGATACTTTATGTTTTGTTTAAAATTATCATTTACGGTGTAATATGTGTGGAATGATATGTTGCCATATATTTTTTGAAAGTTTGATCATTGTAATGTTGCTTCACACTCTTGATGAGGGTTTGTTAGCTAGTATCTTTTATGTATTTTATTATTTTTTTCATAAATATGATTTGATATATAGTGTGTGGTAGGAATCTAGTGGTGTGATATTGCATGTTGTATGTTCACAAGGTATGGCATGAATAAAATTATTTTTAGGGTATACGTGTATATTTTTTTGGAAGTTTAATTTTTACACATTTATTAATTTGTAGAGATTTACCGTGTCACGAGAGGCGTAAGCATGTATATCACAACGTTAGTTTGGTGAGTGATGAATTTATTTCTTTTGTATGGGATTTAATGGACATGCATTTATTTTTGAAAAGCACATCTAACGTCCATGTCATCATTGTAAGAATTGTGAGTATACTGACGATTGAGACTTGTTACAACCACATTTGTAAAAGAGGGGATTTTTAAAGGATTACTTGGTTTGGTCCTTTCATGGCGAGAAACCACCACTGGAGGTGGTTCTAGGTAGCAAGGGGAATATTTTGGGGATGTAAATTTGGATGTGGATGAATTCAGGGGGAGGCCCAAGGTTCTGTCAAAATTTCTAGATGAGAAGAACAGACCTTTGTATCTTGGTTGCAAGAATAAAGACACGGTAATGTCATGTTTGATTGAGTTGTTTAACATGAAAGGTGTTGGTTCGTGGAGAGATAGTAGCATGGGTAAGTTGCTCAATTTTTTCAATGAGAAGCTATCCCCTCTCTCCCGGAAATGGTTTACCAGACAACTCGTACGATGCGAAGAGAAATTGTGGCCAATGGGAATGGAGTATTAAAAAGATACATGCATACCTAATGATTTTGTTTTGTGTAGGGATGATATGGAAAAAGAGGTGGGTTTCCCCGAATGCCACGTTTCTCGCTATAAGGAGGAGAAATGACGTTGTGGATGAAGAGGTCGTTGTGAAGGTAAGGAAACGGGTCCCTACAAAATGCATGTGGTACCTTCCTATTGTCTCGAGGCTGAAGAAGTTGTTTAAGAACGCTGAGGATGCGAAGCACATGACATGGTACAAGGATAGAAGTTGTCCTGATAAAGATATCATTAGTCATCCTGGAGATGCAGATCAGTGGAAGAATTTTGACAAGATGTATCCTAAGTTTGCAGCTGAACCCAGGCATTTGAGGATGGCTTTGTGTATTGATGGTATGAATCCCTTTGGTAACATGTCATCGAAATATAGTTCATGGTTGGTTATGCTTTCAATTTACAATCTACCTCTATATTTATGCATGAAGAGGAAATATGTTTTGATGCCTATGATGATTTTAGGTCCGAGACAACCTGGAAAAGACATCGATACCTATCAAACTCCACTTATTGAAGATTTAACGGTTTTGTGGTCCAACGGTGTTGATGTGTTCAATGGTAATCGTAAGACCAAGTTCAATTTGAAGGCCATGCTTTTCTGCACGACAAATGAATTTCTGCATCATGGTAATATTTTGGGTTACATGGCTAAGGGTCACAAGGCATGTCCTGTATGTGAGGAAGCAACTGATTTCCTACAGTAGAAAAATGGTACGAAGACGATGTATCTTGGTCAAAGGAAATTCCTCTCGACAAAGAAAAAGTTACGAGATGACACCATTCATTTTGTTGGAGGGAGGGAGAGGGGGAAGTTTCCAAGAATATTGAGTGGGTTTTCCACCCACACCAAGGTGAAAAAATTAAATTTTGTTCTTGGAACAGAGATATCTAAAGTGCTTGCCACAAATGATGGACCTTTGAAGAAAAGATCAATATTCTTTGATTTTCCGTATTGGAAGAATTTGGAGATTCGCAATTGTTTGGGTGTGATGTGTATATAGAAGAATGTGTGTGAGAGTTTAATTGGTACTCTACTTACACTAGTGGAAAATAGGCCAATAAAAAGTGGTTTTACTGGACTAGAGAAATCACTTTTTATTGCCTTTGATCCAATCGATCAAAGGCAGTTCCAAAAACTGGCTTCTATCGGATCTGAAAGAGGTTCCAAATTTGGAACCTATTACCCCGATCCCAAAAAGGCTGCCTAAAAGCTAGGTTTCCGGCAGCAAGCAAATAAAAGAAATTGGAAGTTTTATAGATCCAAATAATTTAAACATTAACTAACAGATCCAAACAATAAACAATAAACAACCGATCTAAGGAAGAAAACATCACTGATCTAATTTTTTTTTAAAGAACCAAAAAATGAACATTACAGACCTACGGCCCTACAACATATTGTTAGAGCGGCGGGCTAACACATGTTAGACTAGCAGTGGAGGAGACGCATCATACCAGTGGACGGATGCGGGTAACATTCGAGCACTGGGTGGAGGAGATCTATTCCAGTGGAGGTAGGGTGGAGGAGATCGCCGTCGGTGGAGGGAGGGAGTGAACAACTTAGAGGAGGACGCCGGTCGGGGGAGTGAAGTGGAGGTGCGGGAGAGATGGAGAGCAGGTGGGGAGGGAGAGGGGGACAGAGTGGCAGCGGTGGGTAGGAGACGGAGAGGAATTGGCGGCGCTGGGTGAGGGAGTGAAGCGGAGAGGCGGGAGAGGTGGAAGGCGGGTAGGTAGGGAGAGAAATGGAGAGTGGTGGCTATGGGTGGGGAAGGGAGAGGGAAGGTTTTTTTTTGTGGAAAAAGTCAAGGGAGAGGAAAATGAGATAGATTTATGCCTTAGAAAAAATATATGAAGTGAGGAAAGGAAACCCTATCCTTTTATACTTGCCCAACAAAGACACTCAATTAAAAAAGGCATTTCTTCCATAGAACCAGCTTTAAATGATGCCAATTAAAGGCGATTCTTGAAGAACCACCGTTAATCCATTAAAAAGTGACTTTGAAACAATTTGGGGTGATCCGCGAGGGAGTTCTAACTTCGGAACTTCCCTCGGGTCTCAATCAAAGGCAATTCCTGAAGAACCACCTTTGAATGTTGCTCTTAATCAAAGGCTTTCCACTAGTGTTAACATTCTTGGTAAGACGAAGGATAGCTTGAATGCACGGATGAAGATCGGTACAATACTGGTGCTAAACATTGAAATGCATTCTAGAAGTTGTGTCAGGCTGCCTTAAAATTTTTGGCACCGGTTGATATGGATGAAGGCACCAGTTTTAGTACCGTTTCTAGATACTTATAAAAAAATTGTGACTTTCTCTCTGTTCCCTTCAAAATTATTTTACATTCATTAAAGCAGCTGCATCAGGTAGCCTTACCATATTCAAGCACTAGATGAGATGGATAAGGGCACCGGTTTTGGTAGAAGTGCTTGGTACATAGAAAATAAAATGCTGACATGCTCTTTGGTCCCCTCAAAAATATTTAAAATGCATTAAAGCAGTTGAGTCAGACTGCCTTACAATATTCGGGCACTGGTTGAGATCGATCAGGGCACCGGTTTTGGTACTGGTGCATGAATATTCTACAAGGTGGTTTAAAACATAAATTTCAACAACAGTTTATCGTACCAATGCAGTAATTTCTTCACAACAACAAACAACAAACCCTGTTAACCAAAACACTTCGATTGTGCTTCAAAAGGTAATATCATATTCTCCCTTTAATCTTTTAATGATCTCATACAGTTTGGTCAAGTTTTATTTTTGCGATGAAAACCTAGTTTCCTAAGTTCATATAATAATCTGTAGTTTTCCATTCAATTGTGATTCTAATTTGAATAAGTTGATTTAGTTTTAAGATCCCTAGTGTGGTAGATATATATGTGTTTATATATATATATATATATGTATGTACATATATATTCATTTTGTTCTTATATAGATTCTTTCATGTTATTTGAATTTTTTTGAACTTCGAGTAAATTCCCTTTGCACACAAGGTGTTTAATAAAATGCTTCTATGTGAATGTAGTGGATTGTCCCCAGAACCCCTAGTAAGAGGCCTAGGAAACAAGAGTATTCATCACCATTAAAAGGTGCTCACTCGAGGCAGACAGAGGAGAGATTTGTGTCCGAGGAGACAAGGTATGCCCAAAGTTAAAGAATGAGGAAGCATTATCCGGAACGCGGAATCAAATAACACCCACCTTTTCAAGAAACTATTCGGAAATTGGGATGGGAAAAGCTTTGTGCTATACCTCTTGCTTTCAACTTGACCAACACCGGCGAGTTCTATGCAAATTTGAGGTGTAGATTAAGCACTAACAAGGTTTTATATCGGGCCAAATCTGTCCCTCTAACTCTTGAATCTATCAATGAATTTTACGAATTTCCCAATGTAGAAGAGAAGTATAAGGAGATGTTGGAATTGATCAATGAGGATGATGATTTTGATGACAAAGTATTGAGAAGAATGGTTCAGTGCATCACAAGTGAAGGTACCAATGTAGACGCTCTTGTGTTTCCTTGGTGGAAAATATTTTAGAAGAAATCACTAACACCTAAAACAAATGAGCATTGGTAATGTTCCTTTAGATACTAGTCCGAATTCTATAAGTGGTATTTGGTTCTATAACACCCGCATAGAAATAAACAAGCACATGCACAAATAAATCCAGTGCTTAAAATAATGAGAACCTGTATGATTTTTGACGTACGGATGCTCAACATCTGTAACTGGTCATTGTTTCATGAACACCGGTATAGAAATAACAAAGCACCGGTAAATAATTATTTGGAGCTCATTTTTATAGCACTGGTATGACTTACCGGTGCTCAGAACTGTTCAAACATGAACCGGGTCACTTAGGCACCGGTTGGCTATGGGTAGTTTCTACTGGTGCATTTGTAATTATATACCAGTGCCTATGGGGGGTATTTTCAATAGTGTATTGTGCAGCTGAAACCAAATCATTTGCAGCAAGAAACTAGGAGCAACAAGTGAAACAACCTAAAGATAAATTTCAAACTTCTGTTGTAACTATAGACCGGATTTACTTTCGATTTCAGACGAAACAATTTTTATCACTTAGTTTATGACTCTATTAGTAGTTGTATATAATCATACATTTTGAATTAATGAAAGATAAGTCTACATATTGTTTTATCAAAGTCATATACGATACATCTTCCTTCATTTTATAAGGTATCAGAAGAAAGTGTTTAATCTTGCAATCAATCCTCAATCCTGGAAATTCATCAGAAGAGAAGAACTCATCTTCTTCTGATTCTCAATCTGAATCTGAAAATGATTCGTCTCCAACTCGAAAAAGTAAAACTACATTAGTTAATGATCCATTATTCATTCACCCATATAACAATCCTACGATGGTTCTATTCTCTCCCTTGCTTCAAGGCGACCATTATCCAACATGGGTATGTCGCATCAACAAAGCTTTGAATGCAAAGAACAAGCTGGGATTTGTTGATGGCTCTATCTCATGTCCGGCAGATCTGATTACGCGAGCAAGCTGGAAACAATGTGATGACTTGATAGGAATGTGGATCAAAAACTCAGTTCACAAACACCTACGTCTAAGCTTCATGTATGCTGATTATTCTCTTGCAATTTGGCAAGACTTGAAGGTAAGATTCACACATTCAAATGCTCCAAAAATATACAAGTTCAAAACTACTGTCACTGGTTTCAAGCAAGATACTCTCTCTCTATTACGACATATCACATCAAACTCAAACCTCTTTGGGATGAGATTGATTCACTTATTAATGAACCGTGCATTTGCAGTGCTGGAAAGAGCCTAAATGAGCATCTCAAAAGAGATCGCACGATAGAATTTTTGCAGGTACTTCATGATCATTTTTCTAGCCTTCGCAATCAAATTCTCTTAATTAAACTGCTGGTTTCAGCTCAGCGAATTTTCAACCTCGTCAAACATTAGGAGGAACAGCATATCATTAATGCTACTGCACATCCACACGTTGATTCTATTGGCCTCAATGTTAACAAGTATGATTATCGTCATTCTTGGCATATTGGTCCCAGCAACACAAACAAGAGACAACGTCTGTATTGTGATCACCGCAGCAAGTAAGGACATACTCATAAGACTTGTTATCTACTTCATGTATTTCCTCAAAACAAGCCAAAAGGAAATACATATCCTTCTATGCCGCTACCGCACCTAATGAAGCAATTCTTCCATCACTATCAACTGATCAATATAATCATCTCCTTGCAATGTTGTCTGCTACAAGTGCTGATCCAGACACATCACCCAAAGTGAATCTCACAGGTAATATGATCAATTATTCTATATGGTATGTTGATAGTGGTGCGATGCTCCACATTTTCACCAATGTATCTTTATTCAGCAAATATTATTTTTGCCAAAATATATTCATGTTCAACTACCAGATGGCTCTCTTGCCACCGTGCATCACATTGGCAAATTAATTTTCTCACCAACATTGTGATTATCACATGTATATCATATCACTACATTTAAATTTTTTCTCATTTCTATATCTTAATTGACAAAGTATTTATACTGCAAGGCTGAATTTCTAAATTCTTCGTGTATGTTTTAGGACCTACGCTAGAATTGGACAATTTGTCAGGCTCACCTTGCTTCTAGTCTGAATTAACTCCGCCATTCTGCTGCTTTCTTTTCTTCCATTGCTTTCGTTGTTTCTAATAAGACGCTATTTGATCTCTGTCATTGTCGGTTAGGAAATTGTTTTAAATTTCTATATAAAACAGTAGATTCCATTCATTCCAATTTTTCTTTAGAATGTAATGTTTTCCCACAGGCAAAATAAACTCGTTTATCATTTGATAAAACAGAATTTCTTTTTTTTTCTTTGAACTCATCGATTTCGACGTATAGATCCCCTTGTGTATCCTATCTAAAGATGGCGCAAAATACTTCCTTACCATCGTTGATGATTACTCAAGATATACATGGGTTCACCTAATGTGTGCTAAATTTGAAGATCTTAAGTGTATTCAATATTTCTACGCTTTTGTCACCACAAAATATGTCCATACTATTGACTCCATCTCTATGGGAGCACTTTCTCTTTTTCTACCTCGACTACAAAAATTTTGATCCGACAATGGGACATAACTTTTGTCAAATGACATTAAAAAATGGTTGTAATCTCATGGCATACATCATCCATAAAGACGTGTTTACACCCCTCAACAAAACGGGGTTGTTGAAAGGAAACATTGTTAACTCCTTTCAGTAGCAAGAGCCATAAGATTCCAATCCACTATACAAATCCATTGTTGGGGAGAATGTGTTCTTACCATAACGTATTTAATCAATAAAATGCCCACTCATATATTATCTAACAAGTCTCTGTATGAGGTCCTTCTTTAATATCCACCGAAATACGATCAGCTTCGTATTTTTTGTTGTCTTTGCTTTGCTTGATATACATCAATCCGAACAAATTTTGATCCATGTGCTAAAATAGGCATCTTCTTAGGCTATCCTTTTAATCACAAAGGATATATAATCCTTGATATTGAATCCAAAGAAAAACATGTTTCACGCGATGTTGTGTTTAAGGAACATATATTTCCCTTTCATGATGCCATGTCTCCTGCAAATGATTTTTTTCCAAATACAGAGACACCGCCATTTCTTTATGATAACGATATCATGAATTCTTAAATCAAACCATGTTCACCAAGCAACATTGATCCTTCTATAATCACTACATTGTCCAGTACATAGTCTGCATGCAGCCCTACTCCCACATCTATCTCGACATCTAGTTCCCAACACCACCAAGAACTAGAAAGTAATTCTAGCAACCTAGAACAGCTTCTTCGTTGTTCTTAATGTGACCGTCTAACAATTTGTTCAGTTGAAGGATTTTATATGCAATACCACTTTATGTACTACTAATTCTCCTTATCCACTCACTCACCATTTATCATTTAATAAATTCAGCTCCACTTATAAGGCCTTTCATACTTCAAGTATCACAACACATGAGCTCGAGAACCATTACTGAGGCCATGAAAAATGCTGATTGGTGTGATGTTATGGCCAAGGAGATTACAACTTTAGAAGCTCATAACACTTGGACATTAACTCCTTAGCCACCGGGTATGTTTGTTGTTGGTTACAAATGGGTTTACAAGACTAAATTAAAATCTGATGGTAGTATAGAACACCGTAAATCTAGACTTTTTGCAAAAGGATATACACAACAGGAAGGTATTGATTATCATGATACTTTTGCACTAGTGGTTAAATTGGTCACTGTTCATGTGCTATCATCTGTTGCTGCAATTTGAGTTTGGTCTCACCACCAACTCGATGTTAATAATGCATTTTTACAAGGAGATCTCGATGAAGAAGTCTACATGCAAACTCCCCCCGGATTTCGTAAATAGGGAGACCATCGTGTTTGTCGCTTAAATAAGTCTCTTTATGGCCATAAACAAGCATCTCAGCCATGATTTTAAATATTCTCCTCAACCCCATTCGATGAGGTTTTACTCAATCTCGTGAAGATTGCTCACTTTTCTTTTATCATTATAATGCAATTTCTATCTTTGTGTTGGTTTATGTGGATGATATTATCATAACGGGTAGTGATACATCCTTCATATCATCTCTCAAATCTCGCCTCGAATCTATATTCTTCATCAAGAATCTACGTAAATTACAATACTTTCTTGGCATAGAAGTATCAAGATCCACTCATGGATTATTTTTATGCCAACGGAAATATATACTTGATATTCTTCAAAATTTTGGCCTTACCGACACCAAAACTTCAGTGTTTCCCATTGAACAACATCTCAAGCTTTTCCCTACTTCAGGGGAATTTTTACCCAATCCAAGAATTTTTACACGTTTAATTAGTTGTCTACTCCACCTTACATTGAATAGACCAGATATAGTTTACGTTGTTAATTATATTAGTCAATTTATTCAACCGCAGTGGACTGCTCATATAGAGGCTGCTTTGTGTGTCATCCGTTATCTCAAAGGCACTCTTTCTCATGGGATCCTTCTATCTTCATCTAGTTCCCTAAATCTTCAAGGATATACATATTCAGATTAGGCTGGATGGCCGATCACTCAACGTTCGAATATTTGTTACTTTAAAATGCTTGGTGCTAGTCCAATTTCATGGAAGTCTAAGAAGCAATCAACTATCTCATTATCATTTGGCGAAGCAGAATACAGGACCAGGTCTAATCTCACTGCCGAATCAAAATGGCTTTTTTTTAAAATGATCTTGGTGTATAAATGAAAAGGCCAATTTCAGTATGTTGTGAAAATCAAGCAGCCACTCACATCGCTAAAAATCCATTTTTTCACGAACAAACAAGACACATTGACCGTGATTGTGATTTTGTACTTGAAATTATTATTTGGGTTAATCTTTCCTAACCTGTCTTTTATGCCTATAAACTCGCTGATATTTTTTACCAAACCCACCGGGGAAGACCAGTTTCATCGAATTTTGTTCAAGTTGGCATACGTTCGCAACCCACTCCTACTCCAATTTCAGAGGGGGTATTAGAGGATATTTTGCAACTAAAACTAAATCAGTCGTAACATGAAACTAGGAGCAATAAGGTGAACAACCTGAACATAAATTTCAAACTTCTGTTGTAACTATAGACAAGATATACCTCCTATTTCATAGGTACATATTTTTATCACTTAGTTTAGGACTCTATTAGTAGTTGTATATAAACATACATTTTGAATTAATGAAACATAAGTCCACGGATTCTTGACCTGCCTCCACTCAGGGTTATTAATAGTAGCTAATTAACTCGAGCAAAGGAACCAAGGTCAAAGGGGTCAAAGATAAATTTTATAGTTCTTTACCCAACTCACTACTATGCTACCGATAAGGTAGTTAGTGGTAAGCCTTGGGTATGTCCACACGAAGGCTAGGGCCTAATAGGAAATTAAACACAACCACATCCGGGTTGTTAATCTATTTGTGTTGCTAGGAATAGATAGTATGGTAAAATAAGGGGGTGGTTTTTCAACTAACAGCTACAAGCATGAAAGTAAAAAGCACGTAAACTAGATTAGCTAGACACTTGGGGAATATTTGCGTAACATGGTTGATTCAAATGCTTTAATCCTCGATTCATTCAAATATGAGATTTGAACAACCATCTAGTGCTCATAACATGTGGTGTGGTCTATGGTTTGCACTTCCCCGTACCTATCACGTAGGGTGCTCTTGCAATATTCCATAAGCACCGCCTCCATAATTAAGAGAGCACAACAAGGTTTGACCATTATTGTAGGTCTGTTTCTCCCCTGTACGATTACATCCCAGGCACTCCACCACAGATGCTCTACTTCTTTGGTCTATAAATGAGGCAAAGGGAGATAGGTACCTTAACTATGACACTAGGACCTCCTACAACCCTAGCTTGCTACTCTTTCCTATCTCTATCCGTAACCCTTTGGACAAAATAAACAACAAAGACTGATGTGCTGTCATCATAACAATAAAACTCAGGAAAATATCTATGTGCATAGACCTACTTAGACCCAGGCCCTTCTACGTGTATCACATCCCAGGTTTCTCTTCCCCAGGGGGTATCAATATTTTCACCAACATGATTATAGACTAAAGTGTGTGCTAATGAAGTGTACTATTCATTCAATTACAACATTCAAGAACAAGTCATAAGAAAATCACAAGCACAAAAATTGAGACGAACTAAGAATCTCACAAAAGTATAAATCAACACATGAATACAATTATCCCCAAGCTATAGAAACTAAACCCTAGACATGGAATTCAAATACATCTTGGGATCAAAGAAAAATCAAAAGAAAAAAAGAAAGAACCTATAAAGAAGAGAGAGTGTTTCTCTCTCTAAGTTGCTCTCCCAAATTACAAATGAACTAATGAAAATTGATCCAAGACTACTAACCCTAGTAGACTAAGGCTATATTTATAGTAGTAGGGGTTTGGGGCTAAAAATAGTCCCAAATTAGGCCAAAATTAGGTTAAAACAATAGTCAACCATTATTGGCACGGACCTCCGCGGATGGCGCGGTCTGCACCACCGCCTTGCTTCGTGCTGGCGCAGGCCGCAGGATCTGGTACACTCCATGCTGCATCCCTGGAGCGGGCTGTGGCATCTGGTGAAGGTCATGTTGGTTATGGTCTGCGTCGTCTGGCGCAACCCATCGTCCGAGAGTCATTTTGCACTATTGATCTGCGGTCCATGTCGTTTAGTGTGGGTTGTCATTAAAATCCTTATTTTTCTCAATATTTTAGCGTGGGCCGCTCAATTCTTCAAATCCCACAGGCTAGTCTAAACATTTTTCACTTATAACGGCAAGGGCTATTGAAAACGGGGTGGTCCCCACCCAACTTAGCCATTTTGGAGTGAAAAGGGCACTTGAGCATGTAGGCCATAGAGATTGGCACGACCTGCGTCGGGCCTTGGCGCGGCTCGTTCCAGAGTCTCTAGACACGTGTTGTATAGAGTCGCGTGGGTCATTGGTGCTTTTCTTGGTGCCAACCATGAGCGGTCCACTCCAACCCTTTGATGCTTCAGCCGACTAAACTTCTTTCCATCGGTATAGATGTACCGTTTGTCCATTTTGAGAGTTCTTGTAGTCGATTTTATGGTTTTTGAGGAGACAAATTCAATGAAACCAACCCAAGGATGATTCTTGTAAGAACATTCCTAGAATTTGGTGCAACTCTCGAACCACAGTTCTCCATTTCTTCCTTGGCTTTTTTGAATTTCAATTCCGCCTATCTTTGGCTGCATCCTTCTACTAACACAATTTTAGGTATGTGGCCTTCATATACAGCCATTTTAATGTTAATGGCCTTGGACGTCTTCTACTGTCCTTGTGAATGGCCTTCAATATCTTCTACTGTCCTTGTGAACGGCCTTCATATAGAATGTAATGAAAAATGCCCACGAGTGACCCACTAAGGATGATCACAAAGGAAGATCTAGGTGCTCGTGGATACAAGATATCCATTAGTAATAATTTAAGTGTACAAAATGCGAGATTTAGACAAGTAAACCAAACATGGCCGTCTAGACCCCTTGTCACGTAAACTCAACTAATACTAGCAATCCAATATATAAAATAAGCCAATTATTAGGCCAAATGCAATAGTTAACGCGTGTATAATGAAGCACATTAAACCCCCCCTCACTTAAACTTTTACTCTTCCTCGAGTAAATAAAGGCAAGAAAAGGACTAAGCAAAATGTAGCGTGTAGGCATAAGTTGACCGAAGCATTCAACTTATTTTTAGAGTACCCTATTTCCCCCCAAAAGAGCAAGAATCTCAAAACTCTCACACTCCACAAAGAACCTAAGTAATCTAACCACCCAAAATAAAATGCAGAAAAAGGTAAGTAGAGAAAGATAAATGCTAAGCTAGCTTAATTTTTTCAAAATGTTCCTCAAAAGAAATAAAAGAGTCGTCTCCAAAAACAGTCTACAAAGAAAATTCAAGAGTCGTCGACTTAGTTGTACCATAAGGATAAGTCTAGATTCTTGACCTAGTTACAACCAAGGATGATGCAAATGTATCGTCGACCTGGTTTTTTTTTTTCCTCTCAATTTCTCTCATTTTCCCCAGGAGCCCTTTCTGGTTTTCATCTTATCTTTAACAAAAATGGTACTCATTTCTCTCCTTTTTCATTGTTTCCTAGGTTCGTAAACAAAGCCAGGCCTAGTCTCTCACTTTTACCTAGGTCTTCAACCTATCCAGACTTTTCCCAATATAGCCTAAGTTTTCCTTTTGGGTTTCCAACTTAGCCAGGTACATATATTTTTTCTCATTTTTTTCAAAATTTTCAGAACAATTTGGTGTAGCACAAAAATCCCCAAAGTTGAGTTTCTTACTACAAGAAGATAAATCAATAAAAACATTACACCACCAATATTCTAAAAAATATATCCTAAGACAAGCTAGGAACATACCTAGAATGTCATACCATCAAGTAGACATCCAAAACTTCCCACAACAAAGAAAAAACCCAAAAACACCAAAGAAATGAAAAAAACACAAAGATAAACATAAAATGCACAAAGGGATCCAAAGATGAAAACTCCCTTATGTGCTCACTACTTCCTTCCCCACAGTTAAACTATGCATTGTCCCCAATGAACAAAAAACCATGTCAAATACGTAAGTGAAGTAGGGAAAGTAGTAACACTGACTCTTATGGCTCCGAAGGGCCTTCCTCCTCGTGCCTTGTGTTCTCCCTCTCAATGTACCCAAAAGATAGAACGGCGGCCTTATTGAATCTATCCTTGTGCTAAGCTCATCCAATTGCAATCTCATACCGTCTATCACATTGACGACCTCTTGCATTACTTGGGTAGAGCTTGAAACCTTTTCCCCAAGGGAGTGAAATTGGTCAATGATGTATGTAGATAAGCGAGAGAGGCTAGGGGGTGGTTCCCTCGAAGAAGTCTTACCCTCGGCCTCCTCAACATCTATCTCTAGGATGGCTAGAACTCAGTAAAATTCCCTCTCAAAATACGGGTTGGTAAAATGGAATAGGTTATCCAAACACATGTCATGGGTGATGGTGGTACGTTCCAACTGAAGAAGTATCATAAAGCTACAAGTTCTCGCCCTATCATACAGCCACACGAAATGGTCCTCAGAAGTAGTAAGTGCAATCATGAAAGCCTTAGCCACCTTCTCAATGTGGTACTTCATTCCCGATCTCCCCAAGTTTCCAGTGCATGCTAAGTGACTGGATGCCCCAAATATTACGCCAAAAGCCCTACCATGCGTCCCAATTGAATCTTCCCAATTGAATCTTCCCAATTTTTCTCTCTCCCATTGCCACACACTCTTGTACAAAAGTCCTTACTAGGTTTGGGTAGAAATTACCCACAAGAGTCATTGCCTAGAGGCAATGAACATTCGAACCCAGACATTACCTTAATTCACCGTGGCAAAAAACTTTCATTGCCAATAACCGATGAACGTAACACAATGCCGGATGAACCAAGAAAGTGCTCTTGCACATATTCTTCCAGTCTGTCCCTATCTATTGCCTCCAAAAGTTCCAGAGAGAAATGGCATCCCCTGCCGGTGTGTCCTCGGGACATCTCTGTCGTACATCCCCCCAAAAGCCTGAGCCACCTCCCTGTATGTCATTGTATACTCCTTGTCATCCAAATGGAACTTTATAGCATGATGTCTATCCTCGTTCGTGACTTTCCATAGAGTAGCTAAGAACTCTAAAGTATACTAGATTTAGGTCTTTGAGTGCTTCTCGAGGAACCACTCTAGACCTACCTGCCCCAATAGATAGGTAACGGGCTCGAGTAGGCCTACAACCTCCAAGGTGTCTTTGCATGCAAATCAAGTCATCAATATACTCCTCTTTGACTCTATCAAATTCCTCAACCTCTGGGCTATAGTTCCGAAGATGTTGTCCAATCCTATGAATTCTTCAATCATGAATGCTAGCTTATGGTAATGGGAGTAACCGGCACGTGGTTTGCACTCTTTGCCGATTTCTTCCTTTTTTCACCCTGTGAGGTCTTCTCTTTCTCTGACACATTATTTTTCGGAGGTATACTAAAACAATGAAGAGAAAAGTGGTAATGTAATAGTAAACAAGGCATGGCCCACAGTATCATTCAACGAGACAATTTCTCCTAAATATCCTAATCATGAAAATCATGAAAATCTAAGCATGTATGATATTTAAACAAGAACATTCTCATCAAAAAAACTCACGTAGATTCATACCAACCCATCAATAAGATCATGCAATCAAAATTCATCCCCTCCTAAATCACCCAACACATGAAGAACATATCATCCAAGCATAATAGCACATCAAACCACCCAAACTTTCTTGTGCAGGACTGAAAGTAATGAAGCACTTCTGCATCTGCTCTGAGTTGCCATGTCTGGCTCTGATGTTCATCAATTTTCCAACTTTGAGAGGCAGATAACTGATCTATAACATGAAGTAGACAAATACAGAGACTCAGACTCCAAGAGATGTCGCATACCTGGATGCCCGAGTGGAAGATCAGACTCCAGAAGATGGTTTGCTTGCTGGGGCAGCAACATCTTTGATATCGCACTGATGACACAAGTGGCCATATCCTAATCTTTGGCATTTGGAAATTACATTAGTAGGATAGCTTTCAGCCTGATTGCCATTCCTCTTACCTTTGAGCTTATATGTTTCCATTCACCTTCATGTATAAGTTGCCTGGCCAAGGGAGAGAATTCACACGAGGGGTGGAGATTCTCTCCCTAGGATCGCGACTTCTACTTTCATTACAGCACTTTGTTTACTGTTTATAGGGGTCGATGCACTTCTTTGTATCACTTCTTCGGTTTTTTTGCCGAACTCATGTACAAACATACTTTGATTTCTTTTGATATAGGGCTTGGGGAACCCAATAAAGAACTCCCCCACCTTCGGGTGTTTTATTGAAAAAAAAAAGATTAAGCAAACAACCCAAACACATATCTCAACAACATACACTCATTCAAGAATCATTCTTTACATAAGACCACCAAAATGTTAATAAATAAAATAAGGAGTTCAATGGATTACCATAAATTTTAAGCTAAGAGTTGCAAGATTCACACAAGAAGAAGCAAAAATTGCTAATTTTTTAGAGAAAGGCTTCAAATTTTTATGTTCACCAAGAGTGTGTGTGAGTGAGTGTTTCTTGAAAAGCTTAAATGTGTCAAATGGCTAAACTAGGTAGAAGAATGTACCCAAGATCTAAAAATTCAGAAAAGGTGAATAGGGGGAGAGGTACAATTAGGATAAGGATGGAATTTTAAAAATTGCAAAACAGGGACAATAGTACCAATCAATCAGTTCATAATGCTTGTTTGAAGTAGTATTTGCATAAAATTTCCTAAGGAATTAGGGAATTTCAAAATTTATGAACCAAAAATGCATTTTTTAGCTTAAAATTATGATTTTTCAAATATTTGCATTTTTGGAACAAATTTGACAGCGCAAAAGGGGTAACGACACGAATACCCTTGTGCTGAAAGTGCTTGGTGCATCCCCCCCTCCCCCCATGCCAATGAGCTATGGCACGGACCGTATCGCCTAGAGCGGTCCGTGCCAGATCATAGCATGAGGCCCCTCATGCGAAGGTCACCTGGCACAGATCGTATCACTTAGCATGGACCGTGCTAAATCATGGCACGAGCCTGCCATAATTTTGACCCTATTTCCTTAGATTTTCCCTCTTTTTTCAAAAAGAAAACTATGCACCCAACAAGCCTAATTCCAATGAAACACAATCAAAAGACTCAAACTCAAATTTAAAAATCAAAAAGAGTTTCATCTCAAAAATCCTCATCAGAAATAAGACCATGCAAATGCACTCACTACTCAAAATCATGAAATCAAAGCAAAAATGAGGCATCATATTTTTATCTTCGTCCTCACTACTTATTTCATTTTCATGTAATTGTAGTTAGAAAAACCTACCCGTGGGTGTCTGAAATTGCCATTGGCGACTCCACCAACGATGACATCATTGTGGAGGGGTCTTCACAATGTGTCACCCTTACCTTCAGACCCTTTGTCTACCATAGAAAATGAATCACTGTGCTTTGCTACAGTTGATTATGTAAACATCACTTTGGGGTTAGGAGGAGGTCGGGGAGGGGGGGGTTTAGCCCTTGACATTCTTCCTTTCCTGCTACAAGTAAGTTAGCGTGGAAAAGAAGTCTAACATAGGTATGTTATCACTCGAATCATGCGATTTAAAGGACTCATCAATGCTATCATTATCAACAAGGGATTCATCCAAACATTTATGCTTATTTTTCACACAAGATGTTTCATGTAAATTATGCACATCACATAGGGTCACACATTTACACATAAAAGAAGAATTAGTCAAATCATGCCTATATTTATAAATGTCAAATTCCACTTTATCCATATCATCATCTAGAGTTAGAGTTCCCAAATGGAAATCAATTTTAGTCCTAGACATTTTAATGAACGTTCTCCCCAAAGGTATTGGGGATTCACTCACATCGTGCTCCACGTCTAGGACATAAGAGTCCGCCGGGAATACCAACTTTTCAACCCACACCATTTCATCCTACATTATCCCACAAGAGCTAGTTTGGAAGTGATCGAAGAGTTGGACAATCACTCTATTTTCCCTAAGCTCACCTATCTCTAGGCGTTCATAAAGACTAAATGAGATCACATTTACGGATGTGCGTAAGTCTATCATGGCATTTTTAACTAGCTTTCCACCTAAGGAGATAGGAATAGAGAACATTCCCGGGTCGTCGCATTTCTTCGGAAACTTTTTGTGGTTCAAAATGGTGACTCCCCCCATTTTGAAATGCCCTTCCTTCGTAGTTGGTCTACTTCTTTTTTTTTGTGCAAGAAACTTAAGAAACTTAGCATACGATGGCACATTTTCAATTAACTCCAAGATATGGATTGTTACCTCAATTATTTTGAAGATCCTTCGAAAGATTGCATCATTTGTTGCCACCCTGATGAGACGTCAAATGCATGTATATTCTAGAGAATTTAACATGAATTTTGTCATATTTTTGGTGTAATATTGCTAAATTTACGTAGGTTTATATGATAAGGGGTTTAGATGACCATTTTCGGTTTTTATATCTAAATCCTTCATATTGTAACCTATGTTTTAGTCTAATGGATTTTTGGTCCTTACGAGCATCTAGATTCCATTTTGTGAGCTTCATTTTTGGATTTATTGTGAGCCCTTTGGAGTGTTTTAGTGAAGGCCACGTGCCAAAATGTGGTAGAAGATAGAAGGGTAGAAGAAGGAAGGCAAAGAACCGGATGAATTGTCACCCGGAAGTTTAGACAAGGTTCTTCAAATTATCCAAGAAGAATCTGCCTACAAAGGTGAATTCATTGGATTCGTCTTCTCGAGAACTATAAAATCACCTACAATAAATCACAAAATGGATCAACGGTTCATCTGTGGGAAGCAAAACAAGATGCCGCAAACATCTGAATTTTTGGGCCATAACCACCGCTGCCCGGGCAACACCATTTCCGTCCGGGCGACGCCTGCTGCGTTTTTACCTTCTTTTTTACACACATGGGCTATAAATAGCCCATTTTCTTCCCCATTTTCCAAAGCCCGACTTGGGGCTCCAAAACCTTAGTTTTTCACCATTTTCTTCCATTTCTTCTTCTTGCTTTGTAGATCTTTGTTCTATGTTATGGGGTTTGATTATCTAGATTAGTTTTGTACTTGGGAGCAATTGATTGAATCTTCCACACATATGTAGTAAGAACCTCTATTTCACTCTTTCTTGAAGCATTTTTTTTTAGCATTCATGTGTTTAAATGTGATGTTTTACTTCATTTATGCTATGGGTTGTCTGAGTATATGAAGTGTTTGTATGATTGAAGTGTTAGGGTTTTAGGAAAGTTGCAAATTTCTTAGCTCTTGGATTTGAGCTTTTTGAAGATATGAAGAATTGAAGAAGTGAAGAGAAGAGAAGGATATGAGATATAAAAGAGAAAGAAGAAATAATGCTGGAATTTGTATCTGTCGCGAGACCATCGCGACACGCGATTGATTGTTGCGAGCACGTCCCAACTTGCGACGGACGAGTGGTCTGAATTTCTTCTTGATTTTTGTGCTATAAATACTCCCCTTATCATCTCCTCTTCAACGGCTTTTTGCCATTCCTTCTTCCTGCGTTTTTGGGCTTAAAAACCCTAGTTTTTCTCCTTTTCTATTCTTATTTTTTGTAGTTTAATTATGTATTTTAGTTTTCTAGCTTAGTTTTATCTTGGGAGAAAAGGATTGAAGCTTCCATTTCTATGTAGTAAGAACCATTTATATATCTATTTGGTGCTTTTGCTATTGTGCATTTATTGAGCTTTGAATGTGAGTTGTTAATTGCATTGATGTTGTTGGAAACTTGAGTATATGAATTGCTTGTATGATTAATTGTTAGGGTTGGGAGAAAGTAGCTAATTCTCCCCTCTTTTAATGTGGAATCCAAGAGCATGACTTAGAGCTTCTTAAATGATGTTGGTGTGTTGATAATTGCTAGATGAATGTGATGATGTCGAACTCGTTGTCATGTTTGTTTTAGGTAGCAAATGAGAGAAGTCTATGAATGTTGATCATTCTTCACTAATCTTGTGTAAATGCATGAATTGGTTAAATGCTTAGATACGGTGTAGTATTTATAAGTGTTGCCAAGCTTGTTGATTCTTCGTGGTAAATGCCATCAATGGGATACTCTTAGTAATAAGGGAGTCATTGGTGAGGTTTGACAAGAGATGTCAAATTCACTCTTGCAAACTACTATCTAAGAAGGATGGAAGATTTATCCTCACAACAAGTAGTTGAAGTAGTGAATAGATTGTTTCACTCGTTCTTGAAGCCTTTGTTATCTAACATTTATGTATTCTTGATGCTATGTTTCACTTCATCTATGTCATATGTTGTTTGAGAATAGGAAGTGTTTCTATGATTGAAATGTTCGGGTGTTTGGAAAGTGACGAATTCCTTAGCTCCTTTGCATTAAAATCTATGAACATGAACTTAGAACTTCTTGTGCATAATGTGTTGTGATTCTTGTTAGATAAGTATGTTGATGTTAAGTCAAATAACGAATGTGATAGAATGAGTGAATTTCAATGATCTACATTTGGTTTGGAAGTGGATATTCATTGCCCCCAAGGCTTTATTTTTTTTGTAGTTTTAAACCCCCTTTTCTGAGTTTTGTTTGATGATTAGCCTAGTTACTTGACTTTGCTCGTTATCTTTTCCTTTTAATTTCATAACTTAGGACCACCAAACAACCAAACCCCCCCCCCCCCCAATTTACATGCTTTTATATGTATGTATATATGTCTACTCCTAACCTAATATCAACCTTTTGTGCCTAACCGCTTAGGAAGATCCCTCTTCTTCGTGGACGACCCCGACTTGCCGCTATCTACTTAGTTGTAGATAGTATGCATTTAGGGCTTATAAATATTAACACTGAGAGGTACGGTGATGACCTCCCAAATTTTGGCGCCCCTGCCAGGGAAGAGGCATTTATTTTTTAAGTGTTTAGGTGTATTTGGTTTCCTATTAGCTAGTTGTTTTTATTTTCCACTCCTTGGTGGTTGTTTTTGTTTGGAGTAGGTATTGCTTGAGTTCTTGGTGAGTTTTTATCGAGAACACTTGCAATATGATTTTGGACTTTTAAAAAGAAAAAAAAAGATTTTTTTTTATAAATGGAGCATCTCACCTTGAGGGAACTCATGATGAGAAGGGAGGCTCAACAAGCAAGATTTTATAGGATGTGTCATTCCGATCATCCTACCAAGTCTTGCCATTTGTTGTGGGAAGAGCACTATGAGGGAGAGAGAAACCTTGGTTTCCAAAACCAAGGATATTATGAAGAGTGCTACCGAGAGGTAGGAGATGTTGGTTTTCAAGGGCAAGATGCTCAAGAATGGTATCCATACCACAATCCTTACAATCCGGAATGGAGTGATAGTCCGGATTGGTGGTATGAGAATGAGCTGGAAAACCAACAATACAAGCAAAATAGTTGGCCATCACCACCTTATACCATACCCCAAAATCAATTTTGACACGTGAGGAAGTCATGAATACGATAGCAAACTTGAACTCCTTTAATAGTGAAGAGCCAGACACTCGGCTCTCCTCTATTGTTGAGGCTATTGAGGGGCACGTGAGGAATATATTAGAAGTGTTGGCCCGAATGGAAGCTCGTGATTCTGAAAATACACCATCCCAAATCGAACTCGAGGATTCGGTGAGTGAGGTCACCATAGGAAATGATTTTGAGTTCGAATGGGATGAGGAGTTGGTTGTTGAGGATAGAAAAATGGAGGAAGAAGTGATCGTGCTACATTCATTAGCATCGTCACCCCTTCTCCCACCTAGTGAACAAACTCTATCATTTTCGGAAGTTTTGAGGGAGACGAAAAAGGAGCCGAAAGATTATCCCAAGCCTCCTAACCACTTAACTCCCTTCAAACCTTCCCCACCTCAACAAAACTTTCCTCTTGAAAGTTTTGTACCCCCACCTCTCTACTTTTGGAAGCTCATGGTGAAGGGGTTCAAGCCTTCACCATATGGATAACATTAGGGTCGTGTGGACGACCTTAAATATACAGAGCTTTTTCGTGCCGACGACGTAAATAAATTCGGCCATTATTTTAGTTTTTGTTGTTTAGTTTTGTTATTTAGTCTTGTTCTTTTTATGGTTTGTTTTTCTATGATTTTGTAGCAAAGTGTAGTGTATTGCATTGGAGGAAATGAAGGAATGAGACCCATAAGAGAGGGAAGAGAGCTTGGTAAGAAATGAATGAATTATTTCTAAGTGCTGGGAAACCCTGTCATAGCGAGTCGCGATGGCCTCGTTGCGAATTGCAACGAACATGGGAGCAAAATCCATTCCCAGCACCAACATTCCGCAAGCCGCGATGGCCTCGCGATGACCCATCAGGCATCGCAATGGAGAGGTTGCGAGTCACGACGTGATCAGAATTTTTGTGCTAAAAATCTACTCCCGGCCTCTACATTCCGCGAGCCACGATGAGCTCACGATGGAACATCGCGAGTCGCGACGAGACCGTCACGAGTCGCGACCAAGCCTTCCCTACCCATCGCGAGTCACGATGGGTGTGCTGCTCAATTTTTAAACATTCAATCTTCTCCATTTCGCCGGCTCTCACCATTTCACCTCCGCTCATTCCCCCACCATCCTACATACATTGGCATATGAATACTCTTGCATCTCTATAGTTCCTTTGTTGATTGTAGTATGTCGACTACATCATTGTGACTGTAATTGCATATCCTATAATGATGCTTGTATATGTGCCAATATATGTTGGATATTCTTAATGGATAATCTTGTAGTGGTGGTCGCAGGGTGGATTCGTTGTTCTTAGAGAATACTATGGTTATTAATTTTCTATGCTAAACCTAGTATTACAAATCCTTATGCACTTGTGAGTTTGATGTTGTTCTTTTTGGTGTAGTCTTGATCAAACGGCGCCAAGGAGGCAATGATTTGCTCGAGGGGTGAGTTCTTCTACGGAATTTTGCTCCCCCCTTTCGGCTCTGAAACCAATAGCGGGACCAATTCTATACAAGTGCATGGGATTGCACCATATCACTGGCGACTATGCGGAGAAATGGGTGTTACTCTACCTCTTGCCTTACATGTTTACATTGAGGGCAATGTAATATTTTAAGTGCGGGGAGGGGTTAGAGGACTCAATGCATGCTAGCTTGTTTTGGAATGCTTTTTGCTACTTTTGATTGGAAAAGTATTAAAAAATAGAAAAATAGAAAATGAAAAAAAAATTTTAAAAAGAAAACCCGCTAAGTTGAAAACCTGAGAGGGCAACTTAGGCAACATTGGGATCCCGGATAGGTCAAAAACCCAAAAGGGCAGCCTAGGCAAAAATGAGAGGATAAAATGTGCAGAAAAAGGTGAGATGTGAGCCGAAGAAACATGATGTGTGGCTAGGATGAAAACTCGAAAGGGCTCCTAGGCAAAATGAGAGAAAGTGAGAGAAATTGAACATGCTGTGATTTCACTCATTTTCTGGCATTAGAGTCATAAGGTTGCGGTTGTCATATGGATGGATTGGGTAGCTCAACATCTAGAGACCTCTTAGGATTGGGTAACTTAGCGGGTTAGTAAACGAAGTATGGTTATGAAATTCTTGATTCCTTTATACTTCATTTTTGGTTGATATATTGGCATTAGGTGAAGCATGTGTTTAAACCTCCTAAATGGTTTTAACTTCATTTTGTGTCATTGGACTTTGGGAATATCAATTCGGGACTTTGAAACATTTTTATGGGTAGTGAATTGATAAGTGGTAGGTTTGGTTAGAATTAGGAATTGGGGTTGCGTGTGAAAAAAAAATTCTCACTTGAGCTTTAATCTTGGGATTTACGATATTGAGAGTTTTTGTGAGGTTTTGATTGGGGGAATATTAGCTTAGGATATGGACATATGAACTCCTCCGTGTGCTTGGATCTTTTCTTACTCGAGGGCAAGTAAGGTTTAAGTGCAGGGAGGTTTGATGTGCCCATTTTATACGGTTATATTAGGACTTTTGGGATTAACTTGTGTACCCTTTTGTGCTCTAAATGTGACATGTTTCCTTAAAATTATCTAAGGAGGGTTAAAAGCGACTTTTACGTTTTTATCACTTTTTAGAGAATTTTGTGTGACAAGGTAATTTGTTTGAAGACTTTGAATATCTTTGAAGATTTGAAGATTTGAAGACTTGGATTTGAGCTTTTTGAAGATATGAAGAATTGAAGAAGTGGAGAGAAGAGAAGGATATGAGATATAAAAGAGAAAGAAGAAATAATGCTGGAATTTGTATCCGTCGCGACAAGCGATGGTTTGTTGCGAGCACGTCGCGACTCACGACGGACGAGTGGTCTGAATTTCTTCTTGATTTTTGTGCTATAAATACTCCCCTTATCCTCTCCTCTACAATAGTTTTTTGCCATTCCTTCTTCCTGAGTTTTTGGGCTTAAAAACCCTAGTTTTTCTCCTTTTCTTTTCTTATTTTTTGTAGTTTAATTATGTCTTTTAGTTTTCTAGCTTAGTTTTATCTTGGAAGCATAGGATCGAAGCTTCCATTTCTATGTAGTAAGAACCATTTATATATCTATTTGGTGCTTTTGCTATTGTGCATTTATTGAGCTTTGAATGTGAGTTGTTAATTGCATTGATGTTGTTGGAAGCTTGAGTATATGAATTGCTTGTATGATTAATTGTTAGGGTTGGGAGAAAGTAGCTAAGTCTCCCCTCTTTTAATGTGGAATCTAAGAGCATGAGTTAGAGCTTCTTAAATAATGTTGGTGTGTTGATACTTGCTAAATGAATGTGATGATGTCGAACTCGTTGTCATGTTTGTTTTAGGTAGCAAATGAGAGAAGTCCATGAATGTTGATTGTTCTTCACTAATCTTGTGTAAATGCATGAATTGGTTAAATGGTTAGATACGGTGTAGTATTTATAAGTGTTGCCAAACTTGTTGATTCTTCGTGCTAAATGCCATCAATGGGATACTCTTAGTAATAAGGGAGTCATTGGTGAGGTTTGACCAGAGATGTCGAATTCACTCTTGCAAACTACTATCTATGAAGGATGGAAGATTTATCTTCACAACACGTAGTTGCAGTAGTGAATAGATTGTTTCACTCGTTCTTGAAGCCTTTGTTATCTAACATTTATGTATTCTTGATGCTATGTTTCACTTCATCTATGTCATACGTTGTTTGAGAATAGGAAGTGTTTCTATGATTGAAATGTTCTGGTGTTTAGAAAGTGACGAATTTCTTAGCTCCTTTGCATGAAAATCTATGAACATGAACTTACAACTTCTTGTGCATAATGTGTTGTGATTCTTGTTAGATAAGTATGTTGATGTTAAGTCAAATAATGAATGTGATAGAATTAGTGAATGGTTCAATGATCTACATTTGGTTTGGAAGTGGATATTCATTGCCCCCAAGGCTTTATCTTTTGTAGTTTTAAACCCCTTTTTCTTAGTTTTGTTTGATGATTAGCCTAGTTACTTGACTTTGCTAGTTATCTTGTCTTTTTAATTTCATAACTTAGGACCACCAAACAACCCCCCCCCAATTTACATGCTTTTATATGTATGTATATGTCTACTCCTAGCGTAATATCAAACATTTGTGCCTAAACGCTTAGGAAGATCCCTCTTCTTCTTGGATGACCCCGACTTGCAGCTATCTACTTAGTTGTAGATAGTAAGCATTTAGGGCTTATAAATTGGAGTCCATCTCTTGTGAGACCGTCTCATGGTGAGACCAAGGACTAGATGCAAAATAGGAAAAGAGCAAACTAAATTTGGGGGCCAAAAACTAATAGAACTGGACTAAATTGCAAATTATCACAATTATACATTAAATCCCTGAACTTTTAAAACATCAATATGAAACCTCATCTTAAAATCTTTGCAATTTAATCCCTGGTCTCATCGTGAGACGGTCTTATACAAGACTTAGTCTATAAATTGAGGAAGAGGTGATTGTGCTACATTCATTAGCATCGTCACCCTTACCCCCACCTAGTGAACTAACTCCACCATTTTTAGAAGTTTTGAGGGAGATAAGAATGGAGCCAAAAGACCATCCCAAGCTTCCTTACCATCCAACTCCTTTTAAACCATCTCCACTTCCTCAAAAATTTCCTTTTGAAAGTTTTGTACTCCCACCTCTCTATTTTTTGGATACTCGTGGTGAAGGGGCTCAAAGCTTCACTATATGGATAACATTAGGGCCGTGCCGACAACCTTAAAAGTACGGAGCTTCTCGCGAGGCAACCCGAGTTTCTAAGTTAGGTTAGTATTTTTCTTTTCTTGGAAAAAAAATCCTCAACCATGCCCTCAAACCCTTATCCAAAACAAAAAAGAGTACCACAACAATCTACCACCAAAAACCACTACCAAAACCACCATTTAGGAGTACTACTAGTTGTTGTCTTTTGTGAGTGATGATCGGGATTTGCATAGTTGTGGCTTCATAGTGGATGGATCAAAGTTTCATATTGAGCGGAGTTGGAGAACATGGAGGAGAGAACATTCATTGAGAAGTGAGCATTGCCATTACCAGGAAGGACCTCCAAGGTCCTAGTTGTGAGTATTTTTTTCTTTCTCCACTATTTCTTTATCTTATCCTTTTCACATTGAGGACAATGTGTGTTTCAAGTATGGGGAGGTAAAGAAAAATATGTCTCATTGTATTGTATTTTAGTGTGTAGATGCTCCACTTTGATTTGTTTTGTTTTAAAAAAATGAAAAATGAAAAAAAAAATTCCTACTAAGTTGAAAACCTGAGAGGGAAACTTAGGAAAACATGGGAGGCCCGGATAGGTCACCGGGAGCAAGGTCGGGCTGGCAGACCGGGAGCAAGGTCGGGCTGGTAGACCGGGAGCAAGGTCGGGCTGGCAGACCGGGAGCAAGGTCGGGCTGGCAGACCGGGAGCAAGGTCGGGCTGGCAGACCGGGAGCAAGGTCGGGCTGGCAGACCGGGGGTTTGAACACTTGCAAGGCTGGAGGTTGCCCAGGTTTTGGACACAAGCAAGGCCGGAGGGTGACCGGGTTCTGGGCACTAGCAAGGCCAGGTGACAAGGCTAGGGTTTGGACACAAGCTAGGCCGGTCGGGGCTCAAGATTTGAACACAAGTTTACCCAAATCAGATTGGAACTCACACAGGTTCTAACAATTTTTATGCGAGAGACCCTTCAATAATACTTATCCCCTATGAACATCACGTTGACAATCAACTTTCCATAGAATGTGGTGCGCAAACCCGTACATATTCTCATAAACAACCCATCTCTCCCGTTCCACAGCAGGTCACACAAACTCAGCAATGTACAATTTCCACCAAATAATGAACAAAAATAGCTCTCCGTATGGGTGTTTATGAGAAACAAAAAGATCAAAATTTTGGAAAAAATACATCCCAGTTTTGCGTTCAACATGAAAACCACACATACGGAGAGCCTCCAATCCACACAAAATCCAAAAATAAAATCCCCCAATATTTTTTATCCCAGATTAAAGCCTCCAGTTCAACACAGGAACAGAGTACTACATGAAACAGAGTACTTCCATACCAATCCCCAGAATTCCACCAAAAACTACACAGGCTGAGGATAAAATCCCACAGCAAATCCGCACAACAAGTTTATCCGCATAATTTCCCACAAACATTCTGCACAAAATCCGTACCAGAAATTCATCTGCATGAATTTGCACAAGAAAATCCACACAATATTCAGCATACAAATCGGCACCATTGTCACTAATCCGCAAAAGCCACATAAATATAGAGAGCAAGATTTACACAGGTGCTCGCCAAGCTCTCCTCATCAGTGACCTAGATTGAGGACTAAAGTCTTCAACCCTAGTTTGCGTTGGAATCAGGGCTGGGCCAGGTTCCTAGTTGGGAGTCGTCTTCCTCCATATTCGAAGAATGACAACCTTCTCCAGAGGCTGCCGAATCCGTGACCGTCTTCCTCCGTATTGCGGTTGGGATTTGCTCTGAAATACGTGTTCTCAGAGCTCCAAGCTTGAGGACCGGAGGGCAAGTCCTCATCCCAGAAAACCCATTAAGAATCTATGGGTTTTCAAAATCCAAGATCAAATTGCGAATCTTCTTCCAAAAGTTCAAGAAACGAACTTTATTTTACAAAAGTGAGAAACCCAGATCTAGGATTTGTTACTTGGAAAACGGAGGCAAACTATACATCAAAAGATTCCCGGTGAGGAGCCCTACATTAATGTCGGACTCCTCGTCGGAGAAAAAGAGCAGCGGGAGAGAAACCTGGGGAAAATTGACCACGATGAACAGTGGCAAGGTTGCGCCCCTATTTTTGCCTCAGGCCGTTTCTTTTTTAGAGAGCTTTTTCACGATACAAAAGACCTATTAGTGTGTTCACAACACGTGGTGTGGCCGATGGCATACCCTTCTCCAACCTTATCACAACGGGTGCGCTCGCAACCCTCCATCGGCACTGCCATCGTAATTAGGGGAGTGCATCAAGGTTCGACCATCATTGTAGGTTTGTTTATCCCCCATGCTATTACATCCTTGGCTTCCACCATGAATGCAACTACTCCTCTCGGGTCCTATATACACTAGGCATGAGGATGTAGGAACCTTATATGTGATACTAGGGTTTCAACACAACACCTAGCTTGCTACTATTAGTTATCTCTACCTGCAACCTTTCGGAAAATAGTTACTAAGTCAGCTAAGACTAGTACAATGTCAAATAGGTCAGAGCTTTCTCGAATCTCCCGTGCACACACCCATGCAGACTCGTTCTCCCCTACCTGTTCTAACATTCAGGTTTCTCTTCCCAAGGGGGCATCGATAATTCCATGCATGAATACAGCCCAAAGTGTGTGCTTGTATGTGGTGTAATATTCATGAATTTATAACATTCAAGAACTATCATAATAATATCATAAACACAAAGATAGGATGAATCTAATGAATCTCATAAAACAAATAGAACATACCAAGTGCCAAGATGAATTCCCAAGCAAAAAATCTACTCTACAAAGGTTAGATCCATGGAAAATATTAGGTTAGATGCCATGGATCTTGAAAATAATATGAAAGGAAAAAACAAAAACAAAAAGAAAAGAAGAAGGAATGAGAAGAAGAACTCTCCTCTCCCTTCTCTCTAAACTAGAGAGAGAATCTACTCTACATTATGCCTAGATTCTATTCTACTTAGGATTTACAAGAATAATAAGGCTCTTATATATAGTAGCAGGAGATTGGGCCTAAAGATAGTCCCAAAATAGGCCAACTTAGGTTAAAAATCTAGTCACTCTTTCCCTCTAGCCGCTGAATCTTTCTTGAATAGACTGCTCAAATCCGTGAATCTTCTGGAGCTGAATTATAATTCTTTGCATATATCTCGGAAAGATGAAGATTTCTATATAAGGTAGAGGGAAATCGGATGAAAATTGAGAGAGTTATGGCCAAAACGGTCAGCTTCCAAGGTTTCATGGACCAGCACGGATGCCACTGTCCGTGAAGCATGCAGGTATGGGGCGCCAGATCTGGAACGGTCCTGAACATTCATCGTCACGGGCCGTGGGGGTTTTCACGGACTACAAGCAGTATGTGGTTTTTCTCAGAAGTCTTCTCACGGTCCATAAAGGTTTTCACGGACCGGCTCCATACTTAGCCACATTTTGAATCTTCATCTCCTTACTTCACGACCGGGTGCTTTTGTCACAGCCCGGTGCCTTTTCCTCTTGAAGGTCTCATGAAGTTCTTCAAGGAACCCCTAGAGTTCTTGTGTAGTGCAATCGGTGTGCTTTACATGGGCCGCTAGTGCTTTACCATGTGTGGTCCGTGAAGTGCCGCCAGTGCTTCATCGGCTGAACTTTGTTTGCTTGCTACATGTGAACCGGTAGTCCGATTTGGGGGTTCTAGTAGTCTATTTTGTAGAACTCAAGAAGAAGAATTTAATGGAACCAACTTTAAGGGCTAATTCTTCATGGATAGTTCTCGGACTAAGGAAACACTTCTCTAACCACAATTCACCATTTTTTCCTTTGGCCACCTTGAACTCCGAAGCCGCCTATCTTTGGCTTCAATTTCATTCTACCACTCAATGATGTTTGTGGCCTTCATATTCTACCATTCTAATGTGAATAAAATTTTCCTCTTCTACCATCCTTGCAAACAACCTTCAATCTTCTACCGCCCTTGCGAACGGCCTTCACATAGAATGTAACCAAAACATACCCACGGGCGACCTACTAAAGATGATTAAAATGAAGACCAAGGAGCCCTTGGATACAAGATGTCCATTAGTACCAATTAAGACTACAAAATGCGAGATTTAGACAAGAAAACCAAACATGGCAGTCTAAACCCCTTGTCACATTAACTCAACTAATACTAGCAATCCACTAACTAAAACTAACTAAAAACTATGTCAAATGCATTGGCTAAAGCATGTGTAATGGTGTAGATCAGTGGACAAGCCTCTCCTCAACCATACCCTCAAGTGAAGGCCCTTCCTACAACTATATCTTAATCTACAAGTCGGATTGAGAAGAGATCTTAGAAGCCATCTATTAATTGGGCAAGAAACATGAAGTCTTCGCAGAAAGGAAAAGGCGTGAGATTGAAAACCTTGGTAATGAGCTTTCTTGAGTATCAAAAATCTTGAAGTTCAAGTCAGGAAACTTGCCACCTCGGTGAGCCGACTTGAAGCCAAGGAGTCCAGAAAAAACTCTTCTCAACCAGAGATCAACCCAAGAAACATGAGTTCACTCAAGTTGAGAAGTGGGAAGGAAATTCGTGAGTCCGAGAAGAGGGTTATGCAAGAGAATGATAGGGTATTGGACACTACCAAGGCACACTTCAAAGAAGATGAGATTGTGGTCATTGAGGAACATTCTAAGGAGTTTCCACCACCCAGGGCACAAGCTACCATTCCACCTCCATTTCCAAATGCTTTGAAGGGATAAGCCAAAGGTGGTGACCAATGATGCAAACATTCGAAAAGTCTTTGAGAAGGTCGAGGTAACCATCCCTATCCTGGAATTGATTGAACATGTGCCTTCATACGCTAAATTTCTTAAATTTACATGCAAAGAAAAGAAGTAGGTCAACTAAGAGGTTGGGACATTAAAAATGGGGGGAGTCGCCATTTTGAACCATAAAAATTTGGCTAAGAAATGCGACGACCCCAAAATGTTTTCTAACCCTATCTCCTTAGGTGGTAAACTTATTGAGAATGGCATGATAGATTTAGGTGCATTCATCAATGTGATCCCATATAGTCTATATGAACGCCTTGAAATAGGTGAGCTTAGGGAAACTAAAGTGATTGTCTGACTCACCGATCATTCCCAAGCTAGTCCTCATGGACTAGTAAAGGATGTGATAGTGCAAGTTGGAAAATTGGTTTTTCCGGTAGACATTTATATCCTAGACATGGCGCACGATGATAGTGCACCCCCAATACTTTTTGGGAGACCTTTCCTTAAAACATCGTGGACTAAAATTAATGACCATTTGGGAACCTTGACTCTAGAAGATGAGATGCAAAGGTGATTGACATCTATAAATCTAGCATGATTGACAAATTCTTCTTTTATGTGCAAAGGTGTAACCTTATGTGATGAGCATGATGAAAGCTCTTGTGTTACCAATGAGCATGGACATTTGAATGAATACCATTTTGATGATACTATTGATGAGTCTGATAAAATCCATGATGATATGGATAATATGTCTGTGTTATATTGTTTTTCAATGCTAACTAATGTGCAACGTGAAAGGGAGAGTGTAAAGGGTTTAAAACATCCTCAACCTCCCCCTAACCCCAAAGTGACATTCACAGACTCAATGCTAGCGAGGCACGTAGATTCATTTCCCATCACAGACAAGAGGTCTGAAGGTAATGATAGCTCATTGTGAAGACCTCTCCACAATGATGTCATCGTGGGTGGAGTCATCGATGGTGATTTTAGCAACCCACAGGTAGGCGTTTCTAACTAGACTTGCATGAAAACAAAATAAGTCGTGAGGATGGCAATAAATATATGGTGTTTCTTTTTTGCTTTAATATTTTATGTAGTGGTTTGATAGATTTTGCATATTTTTGTTTGAAATGATAATTTTTGAGATGAAACTCTTGTTTGATTTGAAAAGTTGAGTTCAAGACTCATGATTATGTTTGGATGGAACTAAAATTGAGCAGCGACATAGTTTTTTGGAATTAAGAGGAAAAACTAAGGATTAGGTCAAAATTTTTGCAATCTCGTGCCAAAACCTGACACGGTCCGCGCTAAGAGCCTGAATCTGTGCCAGGAAACTTGGCTTGAGGGAATTCCTCGTGCCAAGGAGTTTGGCATGAGGGTTAATTTGTGCCAGAATGTTTGAAGCGAGGCTTTGTTTTGTGCCTACGATTTGGCGCTAGACCTGGATCATACCGAGCACATTTTGTGCTTAAAATCAATTTACCATTGCCATATTGTTCAAAAAATATAATTTTTCAAAAATTCTAAATTTCTAACTCAAAAATGTATTTTTGGTTTAAGAATTTTGAAATTACCTAATTCCTTAGGATTTTTTATGCAAATAGTACTTCCTATATCCCTAGGAATGAATTGATTTGTACTATTTTTCCCTAATATGCAATTTTTAAAATTCCCTATCCTATCACCTATGCTGAAATTCTGAATCCATAGTAAAGTTTTCATCATTTGACACATTCTTCCTTCTCAAGAAACACTCACTCACACACACTCTTGGTGAAACTCAAAAAGTTGAAGCCTTTCTTCAAAAAATTAACAATTCTTGCTTCTTCTTGTGTGGATCTTACAACTCTTAGCTTCAATTTCCAGATAATCCATTGAACTCTTTGTTATATGCTTGATTGACATTGTGGTGGTGTTTATGAAAAGCATGATTCTTTAATGAGTGTGGGTTTTTGAGATAAATGTTTGGGTTTGTGTGCATGATCTTGCATTGAAGAAAGTTGGGTGGTTTGATGTGCTATTATGCTTGAATAATATATCTTCATGTGTTGGGTGATTTAGGAGAGAATTAATCTTGATTGCATGATCTAATTGATGGGTTGGTGAGAACATACATGGGTTTGTTGTTTGGTGATGAATATTCTTGTTTAAATAGCCTACATGCTTAGATTATTATGTTTTGAATGGTTTGGCTATTTGGGAGAATGTTGTCTTATTGAATTATAGACCATGCCTTGCTTATGATCATATCACCACTCTTGTCTTCACTTTGATAGGATGCCTCCTAAGAAGAACTTTTTGGAGAAGGGAAAGTCCTCTCGGGGTTAGAACAGGAAGAAACCGGTGAAGGGTACAAACCCAGAGCCGGAGACTTCCATTCTTTGTAACCCCATGTTTGTGACCAAAACGTTTATGGTGTTATCCAACATCTCCAGAGTTGCAGTCCAGAGGTGGATGAACTTGAGAGAGCCGAAGAGAAGTGTTTTGGAGACTGGATTTCCATGCAAGGACACTTTGGCAGCTCTAGGCTTACTCAAGCCCATCACTTACCTATTGGGATGAGTAGGTCTAGAGGGGTTTTTCAAGAGACATTCAAAGATGTATGTCAAGTGGACCCTGGAGTTCCTCTATGGCCGGTCGTGAACGATGATAGACACAAGGCAATCAAATTCAACCTAGATGATAAGGAGTACAAAATGACCCACCAAAAAGTAGCGCACACCTTTGGATGGAGCTATCGAAAGGAGATCCAGAATACACAACATCAAGGGTGCCCTTTTCTCTTGGACACTTTTAGGTGTAGCTGACAGGTACTGATCCGAAGAACCTATGTAAGAGTATTTCCCTGGTTTACCCGGTGTTCCGTTATGTTCACCGATTGTTGGCTATGGGGGTTTTCTACCACGGTGAACTAACGCAATGCACAGGTTCGTATGTTCATTTCCTTTGGGCAATGACACACGAGGGTAATTTTTACCCAAACTTGGTAAGGTATTTTGTGCAGGAGTTTTGGCTAACTTGGGACGATCGGGGCAGTATGGTAGGTTTACTGACATAATACTTAGGGTAGAAATAGTGGAAAGATATCTATGGGCGGTATGGTAGGTCTACTGGCATAATAGTTAGGGCATCCGGTTACACAAAGAGCATTGGCTAACTTGGGACGATCGGGTACAATGTATAATATCAAGAAGTTAGCCAAAGCATCCATAGTGGGACCTAAGACATCAGAGGGTAGATAAGTATGGCTTCATGGCGGAGCGATCACTTGTAGTTTCATGGTACTTCCACAGCCTGAGCACACCGCCATCAACAATAACACATGCTTAGATGACCTATTTATTGATCCAGACATGCGCTTTGAGAGAGAGTTCTATAGAGTTTTAGCCACCTCGGAGATAGATGTTAAAGAGGCTAAGGGTGAGAGATCTTTGAGAGTACCTCCTAGTTGTTCTCACATATCCACGGGCATTATGGACCAATTGCAATCTCTTGGGGAAACATTTTTTAACTCAACCCAAGTTTTGCAAGAGGTCGTCCAAGAAACGGGAGGAATACGATCACAATTAGAGGAGATAGGTGCGAGAATGGACTCCATGGAGGCAATACTTCAAGCAATGTGATACATTGAGATGAGCTTCACAAGGAATGAGGATGAAGGCCCTTGGGGGCCACATGAGTGAGTGTCACTATTTCTCCCAACCACACTTATGTTTTGACATGATTTTTATTGAATTGGTTAAGTGTGGGGAGGGAGTAGTGAGCCCTTAGGGAGTTTCATTCTTGGATTTGCTCGGTACATTTTCATGCTTTTCCTAGTAGTTTTTCTTAATTATTGGTGATTTTGGTTTTTGATTATTGAGGGATGTTTTTGTATGGATATTTGGTGGCATGACATGCTATGCTAAATTTTCTAGTTTGCATGGGGTGGGTTGTTTTAGGATATTGGTGGTGTATTTTTTGTGATTGATCTTACCTATGTAGTATGAAGCCCACTTTTGGGGCAATTCGTGCTACGCCAAAAAAAATTGAAAAACTTGAAGAATGAAAATAAAATAAAACCCGGACAAGTTGAAAATATGAAAGGGTGACTTGGGTAACATTGGGAAAAACCCGGATAGGTCGAAACACCTAGGTAAAAATGAGAGGCTGGGCCCAGCTAGGCTTACGAGCCTACGCAAAAATGAGAGGCCGTGTGGAAAAAGGTGAGCAATGTGTACCCTTTGTGTGATAAAGCTAGGATGAAAACCCAAAAGGGCTCCTAAGAAAAATGAGAGAAATTGAGATAAAACAAAAAACTAGGTTGGCGATACATTTGACTCCTTGGTTGTAACTAGGTTGAGAATCACGAATTATCCCTATGTTACAACCAAGTTGACAACTCTTGGATTTCCATGGTGGATTTTTTTGGGGAGAAGACACTTGGATTGCTTTTAGAGATCATTTTGGGGAAATTAAGCTAGCTTTACACTTGTTTTTTTGGCTTACCTTTTTCCACATTTTGCTTTTGGGCGGTTAGATTACTTATGTTCTTCGGGGAGTGTGAGAGTTGTGAGATTCTTACTCTTTTTGGGGGGAAAATGGTAATCTAGGAATAAGTTTGATGTCTCAGTTAACTTCCGCTTGCATGCTACATTTTGCTTAATTCTTTGTCTTTTCTTTATTTACTCAAGGATGAGTAAAGTGTTAAGTGTGGGGAGTCTGATGTACTTCATTTTGCGTGCGTTAACCGGTGCATCTGACATAGTTTTTAGCTTGTTTTGTTTGGTGGATTGTTAGTATTAGTTGAGTTTCTGTGATGAGGGGTTTAGACATTCATGTTTGATTTTCTTGTCTAAATCCTGCATTTTTTAGACTTAATTAGTACTAATAGACATCTTGTATTCATGGGCTACTAAATCTTCCATTTGATCATCTTTAGTGGGTCGCCTGTGGGTACTTTTTGGTAACGTTCCATGTGAAGGCCATTCCTAAGAGCGGTAGAATCTATTGAAGGACATTCGCAAGAATGGTAGATGAGATTGAATTTCATTCACCTCTAGAATGGTAGTAGAAAAAGGTCACAAACATCAATGCGTGGTAGAAGTATATTAGAGTCAAATATAGGCAGCAAAGGAGATCAAAGCGACTAATGAAGAATGGGGAATCGTGGTCCAATGAGTTGTGCCAAAGTATAATAATGATCCAAGAAGAATTATCCTTCAAGGATGATTCCATTGGATTTTTCTTTTCAAGCACTACAAAATCGACTACTAGAACTCTAAAATCAGACTAATGGTTCACCCGTAGCAAAGGAAACAAATTCAGCTGGCCAGGGTACCACTGGTCGGTGTGGGCCGTTCATGGTTAAGCACCAATGGCCTGCGTCAAAGGAGTTGGCCCATGCAACCAGTGTTTAGCACGAGGCTATGGCGCAGATCACGCCAATTCTCACGGCCTTCGCGAACGAGATCAAGACTTTGCTCAAAATTGGCTAAGTATGGGCGTGGGTCATTCCATTTACGGTAGCCCGTGTCGTTCCAAGTCCAAGATGCCAAGACCAGTCAATGGCTGGCACCAAAGACTGTGCACCGTGCCAAGTTTCTGAGTAGACCGATGCTTTTGACGACATCTCACGCCAAGGCTGGCGCCATGTGGTTCATAAGTTCTAAATCCATCTCCTGATGATGGCCTGTGCTAAGACCCGTGCCCCGGGGATCCAAATACCCAAACCCAGTACGCTGACGGTGGCCTGTATCAAAGGCCACAGACCATGCCAAATAACATGACGTGGCCCGTGCCAGATCCAGCATCCCAACCGGATAAAGGAATGCGGCTCGTGCTAGATCTTGGAGCCCGTGACAAGTGCATGGTGCGGACCGTGCCATCCGCAATGGCCCACTCCGGGCGGTGGCTGAACTAGGGTTTAGTCACTTTTGGCCTATTTTCAGCCTTTTTTTAGGCCCAATCCCCTTCTCCTATAAATATAGCCTTAGTCTACCAGGTTAAACATGTAAAAAGTAGAGTAGATAGTTCTATTCCATTCTCAGGCTATTAGGAGAGAAAAAATCTCTTTCTTTTCCTTTTTTTTTGATTTCATCCTAGACGTGGAATTCAAATCCATATTTGAATTCCATATCTATGGGGTAGTTTCCATAGCTTAGGGATAATTTGTAGCGCATGATTTAACTTTTATTTTGTGAGATTCTATTGTCCATCCTAATTTTGTGATTGTTCTTGATTGTTTCAATTTCATGAATATTAAACACATTAAGCACACACTTTGGGCTGTATTCATGTATAGAAAATATTAATTCCCCCTTGGGAAGAGAAACCTGGATTTTAGAATGGGTAAGGGAGTGCATTGCGTCTGCGTGAGTGTGTGCACGGGGGACCCGAGAAATGCTCTGATTTATTTGCCATTTTACCAATCTTAGCTGATTACAACAAGTTTTCTGATAGGTTGTGGGTAGAGATAATGCATAGTAGCAAGCTAGGGTTGTAAGAAACCCTAGTATCATAGATAAGGTGCCAATGACCCCTTGGCCTAATTGATAGGACCAGGGGGGAGTAGTGAATTCATGGTGGAAGCCTGTGATGTAATCACACGGGGGAGAAACAGACCTAGATCAATGGTCGGACTTTGTTGTACTCCTCTAATTACGATGGCGATGTCGATGGAGGGTTGCGAGCGAACCCAACGTGACAAGTACGGGGAAGTGTAAGCCATCGATCACACCACGTGTTGCGAACACTCTAATCGATTGTCTAGTAAATCTTACATATGAATAAATCGAGGATCGAAACATAAGATTAATCATGTTGCACAATAATTCCCCAAAATTTAGCTTTATAGATTTTTTTTTTTTTACTTTGATGCATTGTAGTTGTTAAAATGAAAATTCCCCCCCCCTTTTTTGTTTGCATTTACTAGCTATTCCTTTCACTTGTATGGATTGACAACCCGTATGAGATTGTATTTTTAGTTGATACTTGAGCCCTAGCATCTGTGAGAACAAACCCAAGGCTTACCGCTAACTACCCTTTAGGTAGCGTAGCAGTGAGAACGGGTGTGTAATATAAATTTTATCTATGACCTCTCAACCTCCGCTCTGGTTAATTAGCTACAATTAACGACTATGACCTTCTCATTGCTTCCAGACGACTCAAAATTTCTTTGGGGCTAAACTTTTTTTGAAAGCTAGAAAAACAACCACTTCCGCCACAAGGGGAATTTGCCATCATCTCTGGTTTCATGGCCAAAGTTTGAGCCTCAATCAGAGTCCACACAGTTTGTAACCCCATTTTCTCCAGAATCGAAGGTTTCAGACCACTAATATACCTAGCCACCCTTTGATTATCAAACTCTTCATTGCGTTCATAATAATGCATGAATTCAAACGTGTATTCTTGAACCGAACTCCTTCCTTGGGAGCACTCAATGTACAATTTGTACAAAATCTGCTCGTAATCAGCGGGCAGAAACTGTTTAAGTATCATCTGCTTCATCTTTCTCTATGATCTGATTGGATTCTCACTATCACAGGAACCCTCCTTTAGCACCGGTTTTTTTTGTTCTTGCACCGGTTTTTTCGTAAAAAGAAAACCGGTGCCTAAGTAACCGATGAAACAGTTTCCCCAGTTGGAAAAAAACCGGTGCTAAATCCCTACTTTTAGCACCATTTTTTTGTTTGTTAATACGTACCGCGATAGCACTGTTTTAAGCACTGGTTTTTTAATTAGCACCAGTTTTTTTGTTAGCACCGTTTTTTTAACCGGTGCTAATTATAGCACCAGTTTTTTTTGTTAGCATCGACCAGTGCTAAATTATTTACGAAAAATAAAAAAATCCAAAAATTAACAATTTATTAGGACATTAATTTAATAATAAAATCAACTTCTCAAAATTGATAATATAGAAATAAAATCAAAAAAAAATTATGATACAAAATTAATAATCTACGGGACTAAACATAACTTTAGCTTAAACTAGCAATTGAATCATGTGGCGTATACACATCAAATCACAAGGCTAAGCCACACAACTAATCTTGAATCTATGATCCTCAAAATGCTCAGATGTCCTAATCCATATGCATCTACAAGATCATACAACTACAAACTTCAATTTAGTTTGCAAAAAGGGTAGAGGGAAAGGTAAATGTAACTAAATTAGTAAATCTTACCTTGGAAGGCTCATTGTATGTTCAGAAGCTGATGCCTGGAACATACTTTAGACAAATTGGAAATTCTCTGTACATTCAAATAGACAAAGGAATCAAGCATACACACAAAGGGGCTACGTAGTTTAGATCTAAATAAACATGGAGAAAAAAAAAGAGTAATCAAAACTCCACTGAACACACAAGTCTATCTCATTATGTTTTACCTTACGATTTGAATTAATGTCACAACACTACCACAGGGACCCCCCTTTAGCACCGGTTTTTAGTACCGGTAATTAAAACCGGTGCAAAAATTGTAATAGCACCAATTTTTTATTGGTTAGCACCGGTTTCTAAATCGGTGTAAATTTAACACCAGTTTTTGTACCGGTATCACCGGTTTGTTTTGAATAACCGGTGTAAATTTAACACCGGTCAATAAACCGGTGCTAAAAATGATGAAAACCGGTGTAAACCTAACACCGGTTAAAAACCAGTGCTAAAATTACAAAAACCGGTCTGAAATTAGCACTGGTCTAAATATCGGTGCTAAAAAATCTCTAAAACCGGTGAATTGAAAATTAAAAACCGGTGCTAGAAATTAAAGAAAACTGGTGAAATGTAAATATTTGGCACCGATTTTAAAAACCATTGCTAAAAAATTAAAGAAACCAGTGTTAAAATAATTTCGGAAAAAAAGCGGGAAAAAAAATGGCACCGGTTGATTTAGCACCAATTAAAAACCGGTGCTAATGGGGAAAATGGCACCGGTTTTACTTACTATTCATAAAAATTGGTGCCAAATAGAGCATTTAATGCTCCAAACTACCCCTCAAAAATTAGATCTGAATTTGTAGTTCCCTTCTCTCTCTTCATTGACGGAAGATTTTTTGGATGGTGAGCAATAACCCAAAGCAATGAAGACCCATGGATGTAAGTTTTCCTTAACATTTTTGAATTTCAATCAAATAGTAGTTATAATAACCATTCTTATTATGGAGAGGTTGAGCAACGACGTAATGGTGGTGGGTTTGACAAGGTAGATGGGAACAATTGTACCGTTGATGCTACGTTCGATGACATTGTAAGAAATTTTCAGGGGAAGCCTAAAATGTTGAGTGATTTGCTCGACGAAAAAGAGAAGCCATTGTATCCGGGATGTAAAAGTAAGGATACCATAATCTCCTTTTTTATGGAGATTTTCAATTTGAAATCTACAAGTTCTTGGAGTGATACAAGTGTGAATTCACTCCTAAAGCTTCTAAAGGATAAGTTTCTGGAAGGGAATGGAATACCGAAAAACTTTTATGAGGCTAAGAAAATATTGTGTCCACTCGGTTTGGAATACAAGAAAATATACGCATGTCCTAATGATTATGTGTTGTGTGACGGTGATTTGAAAGACGCGGTTGAATATCTCGTGTGCAAACATTCAAGGTATAAGGGTGTGAAGAATGATAATGATGGGTGTTTGGCTAAGAAGAAGAAGAAGGTCCCATTGAAGTGTATGTTATATTTTCCTTTAATTCCTAGGTTGAAGAGGTTATTTCCGAATTCAAAAGACGCAAAGAACTTGCAATGTCATGGAGAGCGGGAAAGACCAAGTGACGACAAGATAAGACATCCGGCAAACAGGAACAATGGAGAAAGTTTGACAAGCGATATCCTTCATTTGGTTCAGAAGTTAGAAAGTTATGCCTTGCATTGTGTACTAATGGGATGAATCCATTTGGTAATATGTCATCGAAGTATAGTTCTTGGCCCATGATGTTGGTTATATATAATTTTCCCCCTTATTTTTGTATGAAACGTAAATATGTTATGATGCCTCTGTTAATCTCAGGTCCTAGATAACCTGGGAACGAGGTTGATGTGTATTTGAGACCATCTATTGATGATTTGAAGATATTGTGGGAAGAAAAAGGGGTGTTGGTATTTGATGCCCATATGAATGTGGAGTTTCAATTGTGTGCCATGTTTTTTTGCACGATCAATGATTTTCCAGCCTATGGAAATTTGTCGGGGTATGTTGTGAAGGGGCACAAAGCATTTCCTATTTGTGAGGAGAAGAAAGAATTCAAACAGCTAAGACATGGAAGAAAAATAGTGTATCTTGGCCATAGAAAATGGCTCCAAAGAAACCATAAATATCGAGATGATGTGGTCAATTTTGTTGGGGGGAAAGAACGAAGGAAATCCCCTACACCACTAACTGGTGTGCAGATTCACAAGAAGGTTAAGAAATTAAGAGTGGTGTTGGGAAAGTATAAAGGCAAGGACATAATACCTTGTGATGGTATATGGAAGAAAAGGTCAATATTTTTTTATCTACCATACTGGGAGCATCTTGAGGTTAGGCATTGCCTTTACATGATGCATACTGAGAAAAATGTTTGTGAAATTTTGATAAGCACCCTCTTGAATATTCCCTGGAAGATGAAAGATAGTTTGAATGCCCAGTTGGACTTAGTAGATTTTGGAATCAGAAATGACCTCGCTCCAGAAGTGAAGGGTAAGAGGACTTACTTTCCCCCTGCACCTTGTACATTGTCAAAGGACGAGAGAATATCAGTTTGTGATAGTTTGAAATCAGTGAAGGTCCCAATTTTTTATTCATCGAATGTTAGTCAAGTAGTTACAAAGGATTGTCGGATGACTAGGTTGAAATCTCATGATTGTTATGTTTTGATGCAACAACTATTACATATTGATATTTTCAAGGTAATGGAGGCCGGCGTAAGGTACTCAATCACTAGACTTTGTTTACTTTTTGGTTCCACATGTCGGAAGTCTATTGACCGGGACCATTTGGATGTCCTACGAAGAGAGGTTGTTGTTGTGCTATGCAAGTTGGAAATGTATTTCCCTCCATCTTTTTTTGATATAATGGTTCACTTGGTTGTTCATTTAGTGCAAGAGATAAAGATATATGGTCCGGTTGGTATGCATTGGATGTATCCTTTTGAGCATCATATGAAAGTAATCAAAGGATATGTGAAATGTATGAGTCGGTCGGATGCTAGTATTGTTGAGAGGTATGTTACTGAAGAAGTAATTGAATTTTGCTCAAGCTATTTTGAGGAACATAGAAATTTTGGGGTGCCTCAGAATCAACATGTTGGAAGGAACGTGGGCAAACCGAGGTCAAGGGGTTATCAATACCTCAGTTTCACAATTTACATCTTTCTAGCTTTTTTAATTAGCTCCAGCATGCAAGTCACCTTCATAGCCGATTTCATATCTCATCATCATGTCTGCACAAAACATCTTATCATTGATATCTATATCATTATATGCCTTCCTTTATAGCTTCGTGACTTGTCCAAGCCTTTTCGGGTCCATCTTTCCCATTCAATTTATGTTACCATTCTTTCTTTTCAACACATCTTATTATGTCATCATGTCCAAACCATTTTCATCGTATTTTACACATTTCTCATCTATTAGGTGGTACCCTAGCATTTTTTTAATCTAATTTAGCATGTCTACACATTTAATAAGCCATGCATTAAATCAACACTTCAACAAAGAACAACATGTGAGATATGTGATGTGTATAAGACTTACAAATCCATGGCGAATCTATACAAATCTCCGTTGGTGCCCAAGTTTTACCACCCCATACCTCTACCCTAGCTTTGTCACTCCTAGCTCTGCCAAAAACCCACGCCACCTACCACCAAAAAGAACTGTGCACCATTGCAGCCCTAGCTCCACCACCTCCTAGCTTCGCCAACTCCTAGCCCTACTAGAAACCATGTCCCCCACTGCACCACGCCGCTTCAACGCTGCTGCTTCACAACCGCACCCTTTTAGCAGCTTCATGTTTTGGTATCAGGGTCACAAGAGTGTTGTTTATAGCTTTAGAGATTTTCCCATTTTCAATGGAATCTTCAACTGCAAGAACCACATCCTTTTTCACTATCTTCAGTTCACCTTCAAAAATATTGCACCAAATCCATCACTTCCTGGGGCGTTTGGTTGGTTTTTGAGCCTAAATTATCAAGTTGATATATAACAATTATCAAAGCAAGAGAACTATGCTAATCATGCAATACAACAGAAGATATGCTTAAAATGATAATTAACAGAGCCTTGGGGGAAATCGACTTCCACTTCCAAACTTCCATAGCTCATTGATGCATTCACTCATTCAATTAAATTTATTGTCTATGGGGAATGTTATCACTTCTCATTCAATGATCAACATTCATTCATCCTTAATAGTAATTTGCAAAGACAAACAACGACCATTTGCAAACTTCATTGATAATCACTTTAGTCAAACCACACCATAAAGGTATTTCATCAATGGCATTCTACACGAAGAACCATTGATTTGATAACAACAAACCTTCTACCAAAGACATAACCATTTAACCAAACATAGCATTCATTAGGCTAAACCTAGAACAAACTACATTCAAGATTCAACATTTCATTGCATCTATAGGATAAATATGAGAATAATCCACATTAACATACCAATCTAGCAAGAATCACAACAATTTATGCACGAGAAGTTCTAAGTCCATGTCCTTGGATTTTCATGCCAAAGAGCTAAGGAATTTGTCACTTTCCTAACATCCTAATACTTTAATCATACAAACACTTCCTATTCTCAAACACCCCATGGCGTAAATGAAGTAAAACATAGCATTAAGAACACATGAATGCTAAATAACAAAAGCTTCAAGAAAGAGTGAACAAATCTATTCATTGCTTTAACTACTTGTTGTGAAGAAAAATCTTCTATCCTTCTTAGATAGTAGTTTGCAAGAGTGAATTCGACACCTCTTGTCAAACCTCACCAATGACTCCCTTATTCGAAACATGACTAAATGTATCCCACTGATGGCATTGAGCACAAAGATTTAACAAGCTTGGCAACACTTATAAACACTGCACCGTGTCTAAGCATTTAACCAATTCATGCATTTACATAAGATTAGTCAAGAATGATCGACATTCATAGACTTATATCATTTGCTACCTAAAACAAACATGAAAACGAGTTCAACATCATCACATTCATCTAACAATTATCAACACATCAACATCATTTAGAAGCTCTAACTCATGCTCTTGGATTCCACATTTAAAGAGAGGAAAATTAGCTACTTTCTCCCAACCCTAACAAGCAATCATACAAGTAATTCATATACTCAAACTTCCATCAACATTAATGCCATTAACAATCCACATCCAAAGCTCGATAAATGCACAATAGAGAAAACAATAGATAGATAGAAATAATTCTCAAGACATTAGCAAGGAAGTTTCAATCAATTGCTCTTAAGTACAAAACTAAGCTAGATAATCAAAACCCATAACATAGAACAAAGATCTACAAAGAAAGAAGAAGAAATGGAAGAAAATGGTGAAAAACTAGGGTTTTGGAGCCCCCAAGTTGGGCTTAGAGAGTTGGGGAAGAAAGGGGTGAAAAGTTATATATAGTACAAGAAAAAAGGGAGTAAAAAGAATGTTGCAGAGCAATTATCGCGGTGCCTCCATCGCGAGTCACGACCAGATCAGTAAATTGTGAGCTCTCAGGTCAACATTTCACGAGTCGCGAAACACTTGTCGCGAGTTGCGACGGAAAAAAGTCCTTTTTTTTTTTGCTTCCTCCGGGTGAGCCGTTGATCCGTTTGGGGAGTTCTTCTAGGAAAATTCTCCGAGCTTTGCTTCAAAACATAGATCATTCTTCACCATTTTCTTTGCTCTCCTTTCTTCACTTTATCTTCTACCACTTTGTGAGTGACCCTCCATCTTCTACCATACTTTCGAATGGCCTTCATTAAACCACTCCTAAGTGCTCATGAGCAATCTACAAATTAAGCTTACAAAAAGGAATCTAGATGCTTGTAAGGACCAAAAGTCCATTAGACTAAACATAGGTACAAAATGAAGGATTTAGATATTAAAACCAAAAATGAGTATCTAAACCTCTTATCATGTAAACCTACCTAAATCTAGCAATCTTACAACAAAAATATGACAAAAGAGATGTTAAATGCTTTAGAAAATACATGCATTTGACGTCTCATCAAATCTCTCCACACTTAAACCTTACTCGTCCTTGAGTAAACAAGAACAAGCAATGATCAAAGCGCAAACTTGCATGTAAAAGTTTTCCCAAAACATCCAAAATCATATTCCTAGACTACCCTAACCCCCAAGACATAAGAATCTCTAACACTCTCACATCCCGAAGCCTCGGATAATCTAAACAACCAACAAACCATAACAAAAGTGAGGTATACATATAATGCCAAGCTAACTTACTCCACCAAAAAAGCCACTCAATAGACAAATCAAGAGAAGAATATTTTTTTTCAATTTCTCTCATTTTTCCTAGGTGCTCTCTCGGATTTTCATCCTAGCTTCACACATTTTTCTTTTCAATGCTCACCCTCACCTTTTTCCACACCATTTGGCCTCTCATTTTTGCATAGATTGCCCTTTCGGGTTTTTGACCTATCCGGGCCTCCCACTTTTGCCTAAGTTGCCCTCTCGGATTTTCAACTTAGCGGGAATTATTTTTTCATTTTTCATTTTTTAAAACAAAAAAAATCAAAGTGGAGCATATGCACACTACAATACAATACAATGAGATATATTGATCTTTACCTCCCCTCACTTGAGACACACATTGTCCTTAATGTGAAAAGGACAAGATAAAGAAATAAGGGAGAAAGAAAAAAATTTCTCACAACTAGGAACTTGGAGGTCCTTCCTGGTGATGGCATGCTCACTTCCAAATGAATGTCTCTCCTCCATGTTCTTCAACTCCGCTCAATATGAAACTTTGATCCATCCACTACGAAACCAAAACTATGAAAATCCTGATCATCACTCACAAAAGACAACTAGTAGTACTCTAAGGGTGGTTTTGGTAGTGGTTTTTGGTGGTGAACAATTGTGGTATTCTTGTGGTTTTGGATAAGGGTTTGAGGACTTTGTTGAGGATTTTTTTTTCATGAAAATAAAAATACTAACCTAACTTAGAAAATTGGGTTGCCTCCCGAGAAGCTCCGTACTTTTAAGGTCATTAGCACAACTCTAATGTTATCCATATGGTGAAAGTTTGAACCCCTTCACCATGAGTATCCAGAAATAGGGAGGTGGGGGTACAAAACTTTCAAGAGGAAAGTTTTGAGGAGGTGGAGATGGTTTAAAAAGAGTTGGGTGGTTAGGAGGCTTAGGATGATCTTTTGGCTCCTTTCTTATCTCCCTCAAAACTTTCAAAAATGGTGGAGCTAGCCACTAGGTAGGGGTAGGGGTGACGATGCTAATGAATGTAGCACAATCACATCTTCCTCCATTTTTTCATCCTCAACAACCAACTCCTCATCCCCTTCAAACTCAAACTCATTTCCCATGGTGACCTCATTCTCCGAATCCTTGAGTTCGACTTGGAATGGTGTATTTTTGAAATCACGAGCTTCCATTCGGCCCAACGCTTCCAAATACTCCTCGCATGCCCTCAATAGCCTCAACACTAGAGGAGAGCCAAGTGTCCGATTCCTCACTAGTAAAGTTGTTCAAGTTTGATATTGCATTCATGGCTTCCTCACGTGTTAAACTTGAACTTCCTTGTAGGGCTTGGTTTTGGGGCATAGTATAAGATGGTGATGGCCAACTATTTTGCTCGTATTGTTGGTTTTCTGGCTCATTCTCATACCACCAATCTGGATTACCACTCCATTCCGGGTTGTAAGAATTATGGTATGGATACCATTCTTAGGTTTCTTGCCCTTGAAAACCAACATCTCCTACCTCTTGGTAGCACTCTTCATAATACCCTTGGCTTTGGAAACCAATGGTTCTTTCCTTCTCATAGTGCTCCTCTCTCAACATATAGCAAGACTTGGTAGGATGGTCGGAATGACACATCCTACAAAACCTTGCGTGTTGAGCCTCTCTTCTCATCATGAGTTCCCTCAAGGTGAGATGCTTATTTTGTTTTTCAAAAGCCCAAAATCATATTGCAAGGATTCTCGATAAAAATTCACCAAGAACTCACGCAATACCTACTCTGAACAAAAACAACCACCAAGGAGTGGAAAATAAAAACAACTGGCTAATATGCAATAGAATATGCCCAAACACTTAAAAATAGACGCCTCTTTCCCGGCAGCGGCGCTAAAATTTGAAAGGTCATCGTCGTATCTCTCAAAGTTAATACTTTTGAGCCCTAATGCTTCCTATCTACAATTAAGTAGATAATGGAAAGTCGAGGTCGTCCGCGAGAAGAAGGATCTTTTCAAGTGTTTAAACATATATAAGAGAAAACATACTAGGCATATACATACGTAGATACATGTAAAAGCATGTAAACAAGGGGGGTTTGGTTGGTTTTTTAGCCTAAGTTATCAAATTGAAATTTAACAATTAGCAAAGCAAGATAACTATGCTAATCATGTAATACAATTAAAGATGCGCTTAAAATGATAATTAACGGAGCCTTGGGGGCAATCGACTTCCACTTCCAAATTTCCTATAGCTCATTGATTCATTCAGTCATTCAATTACATTTATTGTCTATGGGGAATGTTATCACTTATCATTCAAAGATCAACATTCATTCTTTCTTAAGAGTAGTTTGCAAAGACAAAAAATGGCCATTTCCAAACCTTATTGATGATCACCAAAGACAAACAACATCATAGGGGGTATTTCATCAATGGCATTTCACCCAAAGGACTATAGTTTTGATAACAACAAGCCTTCTACCAAAGACATAGTCATTTAACCAAATAAAACATTTATTAGGTTAAACTTAGAACACACAACATTCAAGGTTCAACCTTTCTTTGCATCTATATGAAAAATATGAAAACAATTCACATTAACATACTCATCTAGCAAGAATTACCACACATTATACACAAGAAATTCTAAATCAATGCTTTTGGATTTCATATCAAATGAGTTAAGAAAGTTGCAACTTTCCTAACACGCTAACATTTCAATCGTACAAATATTTCATATACTCAAACAACACATGGTATAAATGAGGTAAAACACAACATTAATGGCATAATAAATACTCTCCAATAAATGTTGATAAATGAGCAAATATAGAATCCTACTACATAAGGTTGGAAGCTTCAATCAATTGCTCTCAAGTACAAAACTAAGCTAGATAATCAAAACCCATAACATAGAACAAAGATCTACAAAGAAAGAAGAAGAAATGGAAGAAAATGGTGAAAACTAGGGTTTTGGAGCCCCTAAGTCAAGCTTAGAGAGTTGGGGAAGAAGGGGGTGAAAAGCTATTTAGAATACAAGAAAAAAGGGGGTAAAAAGCAAGTTGCAGAGCAATTATCGCCAGTCGCGACGCCTCCGTAATGAGTCGCGACCAGATCAGGAAATTGTGAGCTCTCAGGTCAACATTTCGTGAGTTGCAACACACTTGTCACGAGTCACGATGGAAAAAAAAAGTCATGTTTTGTTTTGCTTCCCCCGGGTGAACCGTTGATCCATTTTGGAAGTTCTCGTAGTCGATTTTATAGTAATCAAGAAGAGGAATCCAATGGTACCACTCTTAGAGGATGATTCCTCTTGGAAAATTCTCCGAACTCTGCTTCAAAATATAGATCATTTTTCACACTTTGCTTTGCTCTCCTTTCTTCACTTTATCTTCTACCACTTTGTGAGTGGCCTTCCATCTTCTGCCATCCTTTGGAATTGCCTTCACTAAACCACTCCTAAATGCTCATGAACAATCTACAAATTAAGCTTACAAAAAGGAATATAAATACTCGTAAGGACCAAAAGTCCATTAGACTAAACATAGGTACAAAATGAAGGATTTAGATATAAAAACAAAAAATGACTATCTAAACCCCTTATCATGTAAACCTACCTGAATCTAGTAATCTTACAACAAAAATATGATAAAAGAGATGTTAAATGCTTTAGAAAATACATGCATTTGATGTCTCATCATTATGTGAAAGAATGTTACAAAGTTCTGAATTAATTAGAATGTTACGAAACTAATTTCTACTAATTAGAATTAGCTATAATCACAATTAATTCAGAATTGAAGTACTCTGCTGCAAAATAACAAACTAGTTTTAACTTAAACCATAAGTTTGTTCTCACTGTACCGTCAATTATTAATGGCTCAATTTTAATGGTGCAGTGTCACATTTTTTTCGTAATAACAAATTTCTAATTTTAGCACACAAACATTAGCATACTCATAACAAATTTCCAATTTCAAAATAACAAACTGAGATAAATTTAGCACATGCTGAGTACTTCAAATATTAGATTTTAAACAAATTTAGATAAATTTTGACTACTAATTCTTTTATAAACTTCACAATACCAAATTGTTTAGCGGTGAGGATTATAGGTAAATTTTAGTTTTCAGAATTAATATTCTTGGAACCTAAAATTCAATTAGCTAAACAATCAGTTATAAAATAAATAACAGAATTAAGTAAATGAAAAAGGAGTAGAGAATTATACCAACAGAGGCAAATGTTTGAATTTGATGCAGAGGCGAGATGATGATCTCTATCCTTAATTCTGAAAATGCCCCGTAGTGTGTGATGGTTCAATGGCGTTCTGAATCCCAGGATACAACTACTACATTTTCTACTCTACACAACTCAGCAGCAAAAATCGGTGAACCAATTCATGGCCTTACTCTCAGACTCAAAGAATGTGAAGAACACTAAGAATGCGAAGAACACAAAGAACAAATAGAACAAATAGAGGAGAGGAGAGGAGTATTGTATTCTTTGTGTGTTTTAGAATGAGGCTTGAGGCAGCCATTTATAGGCAAAGTGATCTTCACCATTATGCATACTTTAACCAATGCATTTGACGTTGTTTTTATTTACTTTTGGCTGGCAATTTGGCAACATTAGTTGAGTTTACGTGACACTGGGTTTAGACATCCATGTTCTGTTTTCTATTCTAAATCCCATGTTTTGTACACTTAATTAGTGATTATTGACATATCGTGTTCACGGGCTCCTTGGTCCTCATTATAAGTACCTTTAGTAGGTCGCTCGTGAATGCTATTTGTTACATTATATTCTTGAAAAGGCCGTTTGATTGTAACGCTAGAAAATTTGAAGGTCATTCACATTGAATGTTAGTAAATGAAGGCCATGAGCATCAATGCGTGGTAGAAGGAGATTGAAGCAAAGGATAGGCAGCTTCGAAGTTAAAGATGGAAAAAGGTGGAAATGGTGAATCGTGGTCCGAGGATTGTTGCCTTAGTCCGAGAACGATCCAAGAACAATTAGCCTTCAAGGCTGGTTCCATTATATTCTTCTTGAGTACTACAAAATCAACTGCTATAATTCCCAATTTGGACTAACGGTTCACCCATGGGAAGCAAATGAAGTTCAACCGACGAAGGACCAGCGGCTTGTGACAGACCGCACTACACAAAGCATCAGTGGCCCGTGAAGATGCCCACGGTTTGCCCTACATGAAGCAACAGTGCAGGTCCATGACAATGGGGACGGACCGTGAAGCATGGAAATTTGGCTAAGTATGGAGTCGGTCCATGAAAACCTTCATGGATCGTGACAAGAGTTTTGAGCAAACACCCATTCTGCTTGTAGTCAGTGAAAAGGAGGTCGGGCCATGAAAACTACTGAGTGGAAATTATGGTGCTGCTCACGGTTCTTGAAAACCTTCATGGACCGTGACACGAGCTCAGCTTCATGGACCGTGGCTCCCAAGATTTATGAGTGTTCACAGACCGCTCCAGATCTAGCAGTCTATGCTTGAAGGCTTCACAAACTATGGCATCCGAGCCAGTCCGTGAAAACTAGGTGGGCCTATTTTTAGGCCCAATCTCCTACTACTAAATATAGTCTACTCATTTTCATATACATTAGGAAAGAGAATTCATATCTTGTAACTTGGAGAGCATTTGGGAGAAGGAAGGAATTCCTTAGTAGGTTTTGTACTTTTTCCTTTTCTTCTTGTTTCATCCCAAAGATGTGAAATTCAAATCTATATTTGAATTCCATGTCTAGGGAGTAGTTACATTAAGCTTGGGACATACTTGGCACATGTGTGCTTTTGATGCTTTATGAGATTCCCTAAATTCTATCTATCTTTGTGTTTATGATATTATTGTGATTGTTCTTGAATGTGACAAAACCTGGATGTTTGAATGGGTGGAGGGGAACGATTCTGCGTGAGTGTGTGCACGGGAAATTAGAGGTAACCTTAATCCACATGCCATCACACCAGCTTTAGCTAATTACTTAACCATTTTTTAATAGGTTACGGGTAGAGATAGTTGATAGTAGCGAGCTAGGTGTTGTGTTAAAACCCTAGTATCACAGATAAGGTGCCTATAAACCTAAGGCCTCGCGTATAGAGGATCACTGGGAATTAGTGCATTCGTGGTGGAAGCCCAGGACATAAAATCATGGGGGAGGAACAAAACCACAACAATGGTCAAACCTTGGTGTGCTCCCCTAATTACGATAGCAGTGTCGATGGAGGGTTATGAGTTCACTCACCATGACAGGGATGGGTAAGTGTATGACATCGGCCGCACCATGTGTTATGAACACACTGATAGGTCTTTTGTATTTCTATATGTGAATGAATCGAGGATTGAAGCATTAGAACTACCATGTTGATAAATTAGTCCCAAGTGCCTAGTATAACTAGTTTACATGTTTTTTTATTTCATGTTTGTACTTGTTAGTTGAATATACCAACCCCCCCCCCCCAGTTTGCATGTTTACACTAGTAGTTATTTCTTTCACTCATGCGGATTGACGACCCTCTCGAGTTTGTGTTTTGACTTTTACGTGAACCCTAGCATCTCTGTGGACAAACCCAGGGCTTTCCGCTTACTACCATTTGGTATCCTAGCAGCGACAAATATAAATATTATCTTTGACCATCCCGCAGGACTAGTTCCTTAGCCCGGGTTAATTAAATTGTGCTTGCGGTGACTTTTTAATGACCCTGGGTCGGGGTAGGTAAAAAAGGTGCACTAACGGCTAGGAGGGAATTGTGGAGCAATCCACGCCTCTTCAATTTTGAAGAGAGCAATCCACTCCCTGCAATGAAAGGGGAGGAAGGCGATGAGAGCGTTTTACGCCTCTGCAATTAGGAGGGTTGACCGGTTCAAAAATCAAATTCCAAAATAATCTTCCTGAACCAAACAATCCCAAGACTCGACCCGATCATGGTCACTTAAACTACTAGTTGATATTCCTAGTGTTTTTATACTAGTATTTGTACTAGCCATATTTCCTTCCTATTTCCAATGGGTATTTCCAATATACCATAAACCCAAAATATTACTCTTTAAGTAACAATTTTGCGTCCTCATTTCTCATTCAAATGGAACCCGAATTTAATGTATGAGTATACTACAATATAATATTCATAGAGACAAAGCCAATGCTCCCTTATTCCGGTGCAAACGGTGGTCGGAGCCCACCAAAATCTTGCCCAAAAATTTTGGTTCCAACAATACATGCACAGATTATGTAGCCCTATGTTGGTGATGTTAGGGGCAGTTTGGTTTAAGTAGGAGAAAGGGGATGGAATCATGAAATGGAAAGGAAAAAAGAAAGGAAATGAATGATACTGGATTTCTTAAAATGTTTGGTTCGGCAATGGAAAAGGAATCAAGTTCTGCTCCTTCTTTTCAATAAGTAACCCACTGGGGTAAGAAAGGTTATTTATAGGATCCCCCAACCTAAATAAAAATTACATACAAGAAGTTCAAGTCGAGCTTGAACGTTTATAAACAAAAGGCTAAAGTATGTGAGTAGAATGAATATATACTTATAACACTTTATAAATGATGATTTCCCTAAAACTATCTTCACCCCATGTGTGAATAGTTTTGGGGCCAGATCATTTATACAAGTGTTATGAAAGATCATCCCGTTAAATATGTCAAGAGTAGGCAAAAGCAAAAAGATTTGGTACCTAAAAATCGGGCTGCATTGTGAAATTTCTTCCCTGTTGTTGTGTTTCCTTTGTTCCTGTTCATTTCCCATCAAGTGCAACAGAGACCAGATGACAAGATAATTGTGTAATATCCTTACTTCGTTGTTTTGAGCTTGGGTAGTCTTTCTTGTTTGTCTCTTCTCCATGAGAATCAATTTCGTATGAGACAAGCACAATGAAAAACCAGAACGAATGAGTAGCATCTGACTCATATTCTTATAGTAGGAGTACCCCATTTATCAAGTTGTATGAGGCCCCAAGCTCTCGTGTCAAGGTGATCCCTAGATAGGGATGTGTTGCACATATTTTTCAGGGCCATTTTTGCAAGGTGGTCAACAATCATGTTGGCCTGTCTTAGAGTGTGAACAAAGGCAATAGGACTAGCTTGTAGCATGATATGATTAACCAATTTGAAACAAATCCATGGTGCTGATATGGGTGATTTAATCCAGTTTAAAACCATTTTGCAGTCAGATTCCAAAGTAAACTCATTACAACCCTTACTCTAAGAAAATTTGATTCTATAATGAATAGCTATAATTTCACCCTGAATGTTTAAGAATGCTCTTATCGATCTAATGAAAGTATGAGTATTACACCAAGAAGAATCTACATTAATTTTGAAATCTGGAAGAGGTTTTTTCCATTTGCAAATCTGAATTTTGGGCTTGGGAGGGGGCCTTGGTTTAGGATAAGCCTATTGTGAACTAGTAGAGGCCTTCACTATTAGATGTATAGGTTGGTTTGATATGGAAAGCAAGGAAAATTTCTTTTTTGATGGACTAAATCATGAAAGATAGCAGTGGATTCAGTTTATCAAACAGGAATTTGTTCCTTACTTTCCATAGAAACCAGCAAATGTATGAGGGAATCAATCTAATCAGTTTAGTGTGTACTTTAGTAAGACCTTTAGAAGAAAAAATGAATGACATTCTAACCCAGATAGTATGAAATTGAGACCAGTTCAGATTTAATAGATTCTGGAAATAGGACCAAAGATTTGAGGCCAACTGATAGTCATTGGAAAAAAATACGATAAAGAATCAGAATTATAGCACCACGGGCATTTCAAGGCAAAAGCAACATTTGAGAAAATGATGATATCATCAAAAGGAAGAATAGCATTTTTAAGTTTCCACATAAACACTGAGATCGTTTTACAGATTTTAGGGTGCCATACATGTTGGAAGGATCTCAATTTGGTTCTATTATTTTCCAGTAGTTGATAGGCAGCTTTCAGTGTGAAGATGCCTTTCTGAGCTGGAGTCCAAATGAGTCTATCGTCTTTGTTCCTCTCAATATTTGCCTTTTGTAAAAAATAAAATTAGAATGTTAGCATATAAGAATTGCAGCAGGTTCAGAAAGAGATCTTTTTTATCAATAAACTGAGCAATTGTGACTGAGGTATCCAAATTGGAGTTCATAGATAAAACATGATCCTGCAGGGATCCAAACCTATCCAATTGAAAGTAAAAGCATTAGCAGATTCCACACCATGAATTACTCTGGATGCATTTTTCAGCCAGAAGGTTAACATACATAATTCTCTTCCAATTGTGTGAAGTTCTCTGAGCTAGTGGTATAGACAAAATAAACTGAGACGACAAAGTTTTCCCATTCTGACATTTCCACCCAGTTTAAGAGAGTAAGCTTTAATGGTCTTTTTTAAATCCCTAAATCGTAGACCATTCTGTATTTTGGGAACACACAGTTTATCCCAACTTTCCATACCTTTTTGTTCTTAGTATCTTTTTCTCCCCTAAAGAGCTTAATAAGTTTGCTGATAAGAGCTCTAATAACCAGATCTTATTTTCTTAAAATAGCCCAAAGATTTTGTGGGATAGATAACATAACTGATTGTATTAAAGTCATCTTACCAATCATACTAATCCATTTTCTTTTCCAGTTCTTTAGTTTTTTATCATACAGTTCCAAGAAGGACCTGAAGTGTTCTTTCTTGGTTCTACCAGTGTAAATGGGGCATCCTAGATAAGTAAATGGTAGGGTTCCTTGATTCATTCCTAGCTTAAACCTTAGCATATTAAAATGTGCAGGTTTAGCCTTATTGTTGATATAGAAGTTACTTTTTTGGTAATTAATTTCTGACCATAAGTGGCTTCAAATAAAAACAAAAAGGCCTTGAGTCTAATAACATAATTCCTGGTAATTTGAAGGAAGATTACAGTATCATCTGCATATGTTTAATGAGAAATTTGAAGAGTTCCAAAAGGCAGACTGTAATAGGGTAATTTGTCATTTTGAAAAATAAATTTCAGGCTTATTGTTAAAGCTTCAGAAAAAATATTGAATAAAACAAGAGATGGAGAGTCTCCTTGTTTTATCCCCCTAGAAGCTCTAAAAAATCCTGCAGGTCTACAATTTATAAGTATTGAAAATTTAGCACAAGGCAAGTTATTACAAATGATCTTAATGAAATGTGAGTGAAAACCAAATTTCTGCAACTTTAAAGCAAGGAAATCCCAGTTGACCCTATCAAAAGCTTTGGCTAAATCAAGCTTAATGATGCAATTGGGATTAGTCTGTTTTTTGTTCAGAAATCTTGTCATTTCTTGGAGAATAATAACATTGTCAGCTAATTCTCTGTCTTTCATGAAGGCAGACTGGTTTTCAAATATGATATTAGGCAATAAGGATAGCAATCTTTTATTAATAAGTTTTCAAAAAACTTTATTGATGAAATTTGAAAGGTTGATAGGCTTGTAATCAGCAAAAGAGACGGGGGTCTCCTTTTTGGGTATTAGGACAATCCATGTACTTGAAATACCTTGTGGTGTCCTATTTACTTTCATAAAGTCTACTACAGTTTGTAATATATATATATATATGGACCTGTAATATCCCAGAATTCCCTTTAAAAAGTTAGTTGTGTACTCATCAGGTCCAGGTGAACCACTTAAGTTAAGAGAGAAGATTACTACCTTAATTTCTCCCATGTCTAGATCTTTCCTAAGCATAACACTATCATCATTAGAAATGTAGGAAGAGATATGGTTAAGCAAATGGTCCCTAAAAATGTGTGATAAGGAGTCTAGGTCTTCATATAAGAGGTTAGAGAAAAAATGATGGCTTCATTTTCAATTTCACTGGTTTATCTAACCAAGTTCCATTAGAAGATTTTATCTTGGAGATTATCTATTTTGACCTTCTTTCTCTGGCTGAGTGGTATTTTCATCCCCATTTTGTAGCCATTTGATGTTATCCTTCTGTTTCCAGAAGATCTTTTCATCATGTAGGGCTTTATTCATGTTGGCTTGTCTTCTTTTAAGTTCAATTAGATTAGTAGTGGAATTAGAAATTTCATAAAGTTGTTCCTGTTGAAGAACATGTATCTCTGCATACTTAATATTGGCATTGATATCTCCAAAAACCTCCTTATTCCATGTTTTGAGAGCTATCTTAAGTCTCTTCAGTTTGAAGAAGAGTCAGATTATACCAGATTCTTAGAGAGGTTTATCCCATTCAGTTTTAACTAGAGTCCTAAGTTCAGGTCTAGTTAACCACATGTTCAGGAATCTAAAAGGCTTAGGGTATGACTTTATGTTACTTCCTGTGGTTACAAGTAGGGGGCTGTGGTCTGAGGTATGTTTGTTAAGGGTGTGTATCGAGCCGTTAGGGTAGGCTAAAGACCAATTGTTACAGATTAAAGCTCTATCTAGCCTTTCTAAGGTAGGTGTTCTCCTAAGGTTAGACCATGTTAAAGTGTTACCTACTGTAAATATCTCTGTGAGTTGGTTCATGTTGATGAAATTTGAGAAGTATCGAATGCTAGCTATGTTAGGTGAGTTAGGACCCTTGTATTCAGAAATTAATATCGTAGCATTAAAATCTTCAATTAGTAAGTTATTAGAGTTGATATCAGGTTTGAGAGTATTCCATAGAACTTTCTTTGTTGCCACAGAAGTGGAGGCATGCAGGAAAGTAGCAGTCATTTGCTTCTGAAAAGCTAATATATTGATATTAGCTTGAATGAACTGGTCAATATCAGAAATAATGTCCAGTTTGCATTCAGAGTTCCAGAAAAGCCAAATGTTACTGATAGTGGAGCAGTGCTAGAATTGGAAATTCAGTTTGATCCTATAAAGCTCACCCTGAATTGTTGTATGTTTAGGCTCTATAATACAGAGAAGAGATATGGAGTGAATTTGAATAAGCATTTTCAGTCTATCATAAGAAGTGTCTATGCCTCTAATGTTCCAGATTAGCCATTTAAAATTAGTGGTTTTACTAGACATTAAGGCTTAGGGGGTTTGCTTTTTGCTGTAGATCTAAGGTTCATTGTGTTCACCCTATAAAATAAGGTTCTCTTCCTAGATTTCTCTGCATTCGGGTTAATAATCAGCTCATGTTCTTTGTTATGGGTTTTATCATGTACTATAAGGAGCTCTTCCGCTTGGTCAGATAAAGATTTATTAACCATATCACTTAGAATGGAAAATCTATTCTCAGCTATGGGGCTACTTCTGAGTGACAGATTATGTGGATTGTTCTCATCATAATTTATCTGTGTAGGGGTATAGAGATCATCTAATGGTTCTTGTTCCTGTCAACCGTATATATGTTCATTTGGTTCAATAGAGAGGGTTCATGGAGCATATCAGCAGGAGTATCAGTTTGGCCTTGAATTTCATCCGATCTAGTAGCAGTTATGGCAGGTAAAGGTGAAATAGAGCCATTATAAACATCATTGGAGACATCATTGGAGAGATTATGTACCTCAAGTAGATCATTATTAGAAGCATCTTTGGAAACAGGCATGTCAAGTACAATTACAGAGTCAGGGCTATCATTTAGTGAATCAGTAGTTACTTTAGCCTGAGAATATGAATCAGCATTGGAGTCCTTTTCCTTAAGGCTATCATTTCCATTGTTTGGCTTAGAATAATTTTTCCTTTGAGTCTTAGCATCTGATTCTTTCTGAGAAATAGAAATTCCAGAAGAAGATTCATTGTTTTTGGTAGGTATCCAAACTGGTTTAGACTAGTTGGTTTTAGGGTGACATTGGAGGTTTTGGGGTTAGATGTTATGGGTGCAGTGGGTTTGGGTGCAGTATTGGCTTTGGGATCATAGTTCTTAGGGTCAGAATTTCTGGGGCTAGGGCAGAGTCTTCTGCATTTAGAAATATCATGACCTACTTTTTTACACTGACAACAATATGTAAGGAGGTTTTCAAACTCAAGTGTGTATTTTTCATTGTCCTATAGAGAACCTAGTCTAATGATAGTTGGAATGGGGGATAAAATATTTAGCTCAACACAGATTTCAAGAGCAGATGGTCTAGTTAGTTTTTCAGTTGCTAGGTTCATTTTCATGAAAATGCATATCTGGTTACCTATAGCCTCTATGGATTCTGTGTTATAGTAGTACAATGGCACATTCTTGATAGTAACCCATACTGGAACTATGGAAGATTTTGTATTAGGTTTGAAATTAGGGGGTCCAACTTAAAAATCTCATAGTACTACAATTTAGAGACCAAACATTGTTAATCCAACACCTTTGAAAGTCATCAATTGATTGAAATCGAATGAGTATATTTTTTAATCCAAGGGCTCGCTCCTAGAACTTACATGCGAATCCAATTGTTTGAAATATCCTTCTATCTATTCCATAGTAGGGCGTCCTTTGAGGAAGTTTCCAATCAGTGCGTTCTTGTATGGATCCGCCAACCTGTCAATTTGGGCGTCAGTATACAGACAAGATAATTCGCCTTTGTGTTGGGTAACCGGCGTTAGGTTAGGGATTGAAGGCAACAGTGTAGCGATTGGTGGGGCTCTCAGTGATACGGTTTGGGCAAAAAATCGAGCAGGGGATGGGTTGGCGGTGGAACCGCCATTGCGGTGAGTCGAGCTTTGTCGCCAACAGTGGTGGCGTAAGGTGGATGATCGGGAAAGATGGGTAGATTAGCCGTTATCAGTGGTTTTCGTTACCAGTAAGAGAGGAGGAGGAAAGTAGGGTTAGAGAGAGAAAGCCGATGTTATTTTGAAAGAATATTTGACCAAGTTCTACTTCATTCCCTTTGTACTTGTTTGGTTCTAGGAGGAGAAACAAAAATTATATATTTATATTAATATATTGTAATTATTATTTATAGTATAAATTATGAAATAATATCATTTTTATGAAAATAATAATACTATTTATTTTATTAATATTCTACACATATAGAACTCAAAAAGTAAATTTATTATACAATTCTTTTACGTATGATATTAATTTTTATCTTAAATTTATTTAAGTTAAAGTATATATTACTAATTACTTTATTACTATTTATATTGTACAATTATAAAATAATATATTTATTATAAAATAATATATTTATTATAAATATATAACTATTCTTCAAATTATAAAGTTAAAAAATAATGTATGATTGTTTTACTAAAAACCGGTTCATACGAAACTTATAGTTTTATTTAAATTCGACTCACATGCAACTCGAAAAATAATATCATAATATTTTTATTGAAATAATAATCATAATATTGTAATTTTTATTTTGATAATAAATATAAAGTATAATACAATTACGATATATAAAATAGTAATATTTATATAAAATAATTTAATTGTTATTTATAGTATAAAATAATAATTAATGATTTATATAAAAAATATATATATTTATATTAAAATAACATAACTATTATAAATTATTAAATAATATTATTTATTATTCAATTTTAGTTTATAAGGAAACTATAGTTTTAGTAATATGCAACCCATATACAATTCGAAAAAAATTATAATACTATTTTTTCATTAGTGTTACTATTAAATTTAAGTTAAAATATAGCAATACTATTTAAATAATTTATTATCTTAAAATATAGCAATAGAAATATATGATTAATGTCCAATTCATTTTTGTACGAGATTAAAATCTTATATAACAGTAAACATATTATATATTTTTTACAAGAATCTTCACTGTCTAAGAAGTTGGAACGTTTAGGAGTGGAAGAAGAGGTGTGAGTAAAGAGTAATTATAAATAGAGTGAAAAATTATAGTGAAATCACACAGTGACTGTTGTGGCAATAATGAAAAAACAAATGTATCCCTAATTAGTTGCAACTTTTAAGAAAGGTGATTAGTGATTTAGTCTTTTCCTAGCATCCACATCATTCACTATGAGTTTCACTGTGAATTTTCACTCTCCCTATCATCACTTGTAAGTAAAATAGTTTTTTATTCGAAACATGAATCCCAGGGTGAGGGTAGACAATCGCCAGTGAGAGAATCTCAAACCATAAAACAAAGAAAGGGAATGATAAAAAATACCAACCAAACATCAACTAAAGGATTCATTACGCTTTATTCCCTTTTCTCGTTCTGATTCCCCCCTAACAAAATAGTCTCTTAGTATATATGAACAATACTAGTAAGATAATCAAGAGATAAAAAGACAATTTAATAATCACATGGAACAGATAAAGCAGAACACAAACTGCTTGAAGAACCCTAGCATGCTAATAATCAAAGACACAAACAAAGATGTGTTTTCCACATAAACCCTAGGGTTTTCATGACCGTGGCGTGATAAAAATGGGAACCCCTAATTGTTATGCTCGTGGGCATGGAAGAGAGCTCTACGGGGACCCCCCATATCATCTTTCAGGTCTCACCGGACATTGCCAATTGATGCGTCTAAAACTTGTTCGGGTCGCACCACCATTTCCTCAGTTGTGATCGTGTTCCAGGGGGAAAAACACTCTGATGCTAAAGTCAATCGTTGTTTAATAGTAAATAATAGTGAATGAATCAAATAAAATGGCATACCTTAAAATTTATACAAAAATGCCTGGTGGGATTCGAACTCAGGTCACTAACCTCAAAGTCTAGAGTAATAATTGAACCCAGGTCACTAATCTCAAAGTCTAGAGGAATAACCACTAAACCCAAGACTCATTGTTGAATACACTCAGTCAAATAATATTAAACATCAGCATGTACTTCAAGAACATAAATTCTTCAAAATAAAGTCCTGGTGGAATTCGAACCTAGGCCACTAACCTCAAATACAGAGTTCTAAACACTAGACAAGAGAACCTTTACTGATCACATGCTCAGTCAAATAGTTTTAAACCTCAGTATATCCCTTTGAAATAAAAATCAAAAGATAAAATTAACTTCACCTCTCATAGGCAAAACCTCAGTCCATCTATCGTCTGTCGTTCTCCGTCGCCGTCTCCTCCATCCATGCGTGTTTCACGCGTGAGTCTTCTTCTTCACCGACGTGCGTGGATCTCACGCGACTGAAGGAAGACCGTTGTAATATGGTTACCTCGCACCATCTTTGTCGATTGCTCCTCGCCGCTGTGACTTTGCTCTGTGCAACGACGTTTCTGTGCCACCGAGCATACTAGTAGAGAAAGATATATTAAAGACGGTGTTAGAAGGCAATTATATTGGAACCACCTTTAATTGAGGTTTGGAAGGGAATCCGAGACAAACCACGGTTCGGAAGGCGGTTCACACGTCCGGTTGTAGGGGAACAGTATGGAGTGAGGGGCTAGTGAGTTTGTTCTCATGCCCCTCTGTTTTATTTACGTCCCAATCACCATTAAGGGGCAAGCATTTTAGCCACCTAGTCGTAACATGTAGATTAGGGATTCTGTATTTTATTTTGTAGTAGTAATGGGAGTGGGACATTGTGCCCATTCCCATGGAAGCTTTCCTCACGCGCTCTATGCTCGCGCTACACTTTGTGTTAAATTGGCATAAAGCTGTCCATTTGCTTAAAATGGAGTGGGCGATTACAAAATCGCTAGGTTTGACACACGTCGTACAAGCTGTGTCCGTTCTCTTCATCATTCGGTGGGATATTTTTGAGAGGGTCACAAGGGTTATTGGCACTGCCTACGGACACCCTTCCTCTCCAACAATAGCTCCGGTCCACAACACGGGAACGCTGAAGGCCAATAACACTCCTCTTTCTTCATCTTAGGGGTGTATATGGTAGAAGCTGCTCCACCTTCGGGGGTCCTGGCTTCATTCGGATTGCGCATCACCAGCACACCTTCTCTTCAAGACCCGAGATCCATGTCTCGGCCATGAGGAGGACACCATTTGAAGAGCCAGTACACATTACTCGTTGCATTTAGAGGTCAAGATTTTCACTCTGGACTTTAGGTCCAGACTTACATCTTATTCTGGACTTGGATTTACCTCCCTAGGATTATCACCATCTAGCTTAGGGTTAGCATGTACCTCTCTAGGTTTAGCACCATCTAGCTTAGGGTGTGCATTAGGGAGGGGGAAGTGTCCATTAGACACCCCCCCCCTTCCCCTCCCCCAGGCATCTCAATCCTCCCTAGGCTTTTCATCATCTAGCGTAGGGTTTGCATTTCTCATGTATGACTTTTGTATTAGATAGGGTCTCTTGTACTTTCAGGGGACTCCGTTGGATGTTCCATCGTCTATACTATTTACCATATTACCTCGTTGGAAGGGGTTCCAAGTTTGGAAGCCCCCTCTCCCTAGTTCATTTTAAAGGTGGTTTGAATTCATTAAAGGCAATTCCGCCTTTAATGGTGATCAATTATAAGCGGTTCCACCTTTAAAATGCCTTTAATTAAGGGTCGGAAGCACTTCTGAGTTTGAAAGTGCAATCCCAAGTCACTTTTATACTTTAAAGGCAGTTCTGATGGTAGAACCACCTTTAATGGGCTCATTTTGGGCCCATACTCACATACTTAGGCGCATTTTGGCCTTTAATGGGTTAACCATTGCCAGAAACCCTTCCATCTATTTTCCTCAACCCTGAAACCCTCTTGTCTTACTTCTTCCCCCCCCCCCCCCTCCCCTCACCCTCACCCCCACCCCCACACTGCCTCCTCCAACCCAATGCCACTCCAGCCCAGCCTCCACCTCTCCATCCCCGATGCTAGCCTCTCCACTCCCTCTTTTCTCTTCAGCCGGATGCCTCCCCCCTTTCTTTTTTTCCGGGCGCCGCTCCAAATCCCTCCACCGTCAAAATTGGTCTGCTAATGCCTTTCCTCTGCTCACTGTTGGAGATCCATCAGTTGCATCCGCTGAAGATCCCCATCGCGTTGCTGAAGATCCCCATCGCGTTGCTGAAGATCCCCATCGTGTTGCTGAAGATCCACCGGTTACCGCTAGAGATCCGTCGTTCGTCGCTGAAGATCTTCATCGCGTCGCGGCTGAGTCGCCGCTTAAGGCCATTCGTGATTAGTGTTTTTTGTGTAATTGTACCATGAGCTTGTCCAGTATTGTCAATATTTTTGTTGTGTATCCTGTGTTGATGTGAGTTTCAAGATCTGGCTTTGTGCTGCTGAAAGTCGATTCAATTTCTGACAGGAGGTATTTTTAGGAAGGTCAGAAATAGGTTTCGAGTTCGGAACTTATTTCGGACCCTATTAGAGGCAGTTTTTTGAACTACTTTTGATCCAAGGAAGAGCCAGAAAAGGCGGTTCTAAAGTACCTTCTATGATTTGATAGAACTGCCTTTAATCACTCCTTCCTCCATTAATGGTAACCGCCAGCACTTGCCCAGAGTCTATAACGAAGAGGTATAATATGTATAATTCATTCTGCTAAATTAATCATGTATTCTTTCTCTTAGAAAGTGATAAAAAAAATACCACACGCATTTAACTCTTATTTCTCGAATTCAACCCACAAAATTTTGTTAATATTTTAAAAAATTGCAAATAAATATGAAAATATTGGAAATTGCAAATATATCCTTTTATTTCTTCATTAAGGATGGTGAAACAGTCTTATAGGAGACATTCTTATTTTTATACTTTTTCCTATTATTATATATTAGGAGTATAGTTAGAGCAAGTCCAACAATTTATCTATAATAAAGATTTTGATTGACACACTGTTTGAACTCCAACATATTCTCCATCTAGTTCTCTAAAACTGAGATTTTGATGAAAAACAAGGTTTGGTTCTCTTTATTGGTATAGAGAAAAATAACATGTTGAATTGAATTTTATAAAATCATTTATTTAACACTTAAACTTTACGACTGATTTTCCATTAATACTAAAAAATAGTTAAGTCTAAACCATTGCAACGTTTAATTTTTGTTGAATAAACACACAAAATTGAACCATTTAAAAAATTCGGTTATTCCTCTTCTCATTTTAGTTATTCATTTGAGTTATCAATTTTTAAACTTTTAAGTTATATTAAACTTATGATTCTCAAATAATAATTAACATAAATCATAACATAAAAATGATAGAGTGGGTCTCCTGACAGGCGGCTTGTCCATAAGCTTATGGACAGACCACTTATTTCTTACCTTATACACTGCATTTCTTAAATTACATACAAAATTTAAAATTTTTTAAAATATTTTTTATATCATATATTTTTATATTTTCACCTTCAAATACATATTATTACTTGTTTAACTTATAAAATGCAATATTTAAATTTTATAAAAAATTACAACATTTCAGGCAAATGCCCCTAAAAACTGTCCATAAACTTATGAAAAGTCGCTTTTCCTGAAATTTTCCCAAAATGATATTAAGAACTTAGTTACCATCTTCTTTAATCACTCAGTGAGAAATAGTAAAATATCGGAAGGGATGTGTCTTTAATTTCAACTTCTCTAATTTTATTCATCCAAACGGTTGCCTTATTTTGCTATGTCGTACAAAAAAATTGCATTAGTCTAATCTAATGAGATATTCATTATCATTTTTTAGTAATTTTCTCCAAAAAAAATTATGCTTTTTCTCTCTCTATGTACGAGTAATAGGCACACACTGTAGGTGCGATCGGAAGACATGAAGAAATGACAGTGATCGGCCACGGAAGAAGTTTGCCCTTTCATCGGAGGAATTGAGAAATGTAAAGATGGAGATCAAGGAAATCCATATAATGAGAGAGGAGGAAGCGCGGGAGGGAAATGAACAAAACAATGAACAGGAAGTACAGAACATTCAGAAGGTGAATCAGACTGAGGTAACTAGTGATCCAGCTGAAATTTAAACTGATAAGTTGTGGGTTGATGTTATTAGTGGGAATCGGGTGCAAGAAAATGGTTTATAGATTGAATTTGTAGCTCCTAAAATTTTTAATGGTGATGTGGAAGTTGAAATTGAATTGGAGGATTTTGAGAATGAAATCAAATATTGGGATTCTCTTGATTATGTATGTGACAGGGGGAAATCTGGCTATGAATGCTTTAAATAGATATATGAGTACAGTCTAGGTGTTTGTATCATTACATGAGGTGTTGTACAATGGTGAAGGTTACTTCATCTTGATATTTAAATCAATCCGGCATAGAGATGAAGTACTGGGGAGAGGTCATCTAATATTTTTAACATGACAATGTTTTTGCACATATGGAAGAAGAACGTTTCTATGAAAGATGACATGGTGAGAACTCTTCCAATCTGGTTTCAGATTCCTAAATTGCCTCTGCATTTATGGGGAGCAAAGAGTTTGGGAAAAATTGGGAGAATTGTAGGCAAACCATTATTTACTTGTACTGCTAGGAAACTGAAGGTGTCACATGCCCGAATTCTGGTAGATGTTGATATCACACTAAAAATTCCGAGCTCGATGACTATCAAGGATGTTTAGGGAAACAAGATAAAACATGATATTGTGCTAGAATGGAAACCTCAATTATGTGACAAGTTTCTAGTGGCTGGGCATTGTTGTAGAAAAGAGGAACCTCAAACAAAAATGGTGAAGCAATGGATACCAAAAAATACTGATGTGAAGGAGGAGGAGGAAAAACAAACTGGGGAAATGAAAACTGACAGTCAAGAGGATGAAACTGAGAAGATGATTCATTAAGTATGGAGTGTGGTTAGGTATAAAACCAAAGGAAATGAAAAAATGGTGCAGGAGTTGGCAGATAAATTAGGAAGCAAAATGATAGTGAAATATGTAATTCTAAGGGCTTTGGAGTGGTCCAGCTGATGTTGTTGGGCATGTGCCATGATCACAGTCTGTGATGTTAGGGGGTGATTAATTCAGCAAAATACAGAAAGATTAACTTCCTTCTCTATGATATGAACTAGATGCTTGTTGGACTGATGGAAAAAAATAGTTTGAAAAAAAGACAAAAAGAATAAAGTTAGGGGAAGGTTAGGAGACAAATGGAGCTATGTAGATAATTATGACTGTCACCTAAATGGTATAATATGGATTCTATGGGATCAGAAGAAAGTTGAACTGAAATAGCAAAGAGTGCAGATCATGTGATGTGCTGTGAAATCAGAGATAGAAATGGGGATCTATGGAGCTGGTTTACAGCAGTTTATGCTGATAAATATCTGAAACAAAGGAAAATGTTGTGGGTAGATATTGAGAAGATGCAAGATAGAATCCAAGGGCCATGGATTATAGTTGAAGACTTTAATAATGTTCTAACAACTAAAGGTAGAATTGGTGGTAATGATGTGCAGGTTCAGGAATTCTAGAATCTGGAGCAGATGATGAATAATGTAGGGTTGTTTAAATGTGAGACTGAGGGAGACTATTATACATGGACTAATAGACATTTGGAAGGAGTAATTTATTCAAGAAATGACAAGGCTATAGCAAATGTTGATTGGTTTCAAAAAAAATTCCAAATGCTAGGGTAGAAATTTTAGGACCTGGAGTTTCAAATCATGTCATGTTAAAAATAAGTGTGCAAGAGATGCAGAGAAAGTTTAGCAGGAAGTTCAGATTTGTTAATTATCTTTTGGATGATACTGAGGTTTTGAAAACTATCCAGGAGAGTTGGGGTAAAGAATTGAATGGTAGACCAGTGTATACAGTATGAAAGAAAATACTCAAAACTGCAGGGAGATTTCAAGTTTCATTTAAAGAAGGTGACTGGAACAAAGCTTAAACCAGAGCAAGCCTGAACTGTATTAAACATGGCTTAGAATGAACTGGTGAAAGATATGATGGAGAAGACGGAGATTCAATGAATTATAGACTGTATTGCAGAAGTAAATAAATGGAATTAGATAGATGAAAAGATAGCAACGCAAAAATCCAAGGTTGATTGACTAAGATTGGGAGATGGAAACAACTATTTCCATGCTTCAGTTAAATCCCAAAACAAAGCTTTGGGGATTATCAAAATGGAGAAAATAGATAGATCTGAAACTAATGTGCAACAGGATATGGAAGAGGAAGTTTTCTCTTTTTATGAAAATTTGGCGGGAAAGGCAGCAGAAAATATTAAATGCATTGATATAGGGATCGTGAGAAGTGTAAAAACAATGAGTAAAGAAGCCCGGAGAGGACTAATTGAAGAAGTCATTGAACCTGAAGTTCTGAAAGCGTTAAAGAGTATAGGTAATTTAAAGACCCCGGGAGAGGATAGTTCAACTGCTAAGTTTTTAAAGTGAACTGGAAGTTGATCAAGGAGGATGGTATGGTTGCAGTCAAGGATTTCTTTGAAAATGTCAGGATGTATAAGGTCGTTAATTGCACTGTGATAACTCTGATCCCAAAACATCAAAGCGATAAAGCTGTGAAAAACCTGAGACCGATTTCATGTTGCACAACCATGTATAAGATAATTTCTAAAGTTCTGACAGAGAGGCTGTGCAAGGAGATCAATGAGGTAGTAATGGAGGATTAGGCAGCTTTTGTACCTGGGAGAAACAATCCATGGCCATATCATGATGGCAATTGAGTTGATCAAGGGCTATAACAGAAAGGGGGGAAGAGCTAGCAGATGCATGAATGTTCCAAATGGACATTCAAAAAACTTATGATACAGTTGATTGGAGCCACTAGAAGCAGTGATGAATGAGGTAGGTTTCCAAAGTAGGTTTGTATGGTGGACTATGATTTGTGTTAAGACTGTGTCTTTTAAATACATGACTAATGGAAAGTATACTAAACTAATCAAAGCCAAGAGGGGATTGGGACAAGGTGGCCCTATTTCTCCATTATTTTTTGTGCTTGTTATGGAATATATAAGTAGGTGTCTGGAAACACTTGTAAAGTCAAGAGATTTGCAAGTGAATATTTGATTGAGAATTTTGTGTGAACTTATTTTGAACCGAAAATCCTTCCATGTTGGAACATGTTGTAATCAGCATAATTCACGCTAAGGTATTATGAAAATCAAAGCCGAAATATTGGAGTATTTTATAACTTATGGAATTCGTATATTTGGCTATGTACATCAGGCGTGTGAAGCATAATTGATTTATGAAAAATCCCCTACTTATATGGAGATGGTATATTCGAATATATGGGATAGATTGATATAAGGTAAATCCTTTATTTATGGGATTTGGATATGCTTCAAGAAGCAGATTTGGAATAGGAATATTGTGGAGATAATCAAGGATTATTCCAATTTGTTCGTGGGTATAAATTGGGACAAACACGGCTGCATACTCACGGATTTAATAGAGCAAAAATCTGCATACAGATTTTTGAGACTTTCGAGAATTGCAAAGAGTCATATTATTGTGTTCCAACATACCTGACCTGCTGCACAAAGTTCAGAATCGTAAACCTTAATTCCTCGAGAGGAGGAGATCCTGCGTCGACGGAGTTCGAGATCAGAGGGAGTCTGATCAAGGCGGATCGGTAGCTAGGGGAGCTAGCAGAATTCACACATTATAGTTAGTAAAGATAAGTATTTTGTAACCTGTACTTTGTACTGTATCTTTCTAATTAGTGGATTCATTCTGAACTGGGTCAGGTCCCGTAGATGTAGGTGGATTACACCGAACTGCGTAACCAAGTCATGTGTCTTTTACGTTTTACGTTATTATGCACTTGGTTAATTTAGTCATGTTGGAACACACTAGTAAGGACTAGAAAAAGTGGTAAAACTAAATTTCAATTGGTATCAGAGCGTGGTCACTTATAATTCCCTTGGTTGTTTCAAGGAAAGTGAGATTCAATTTTACCATGACGACAAGAGAAGGAGCTTCAGTCTCTCGACCACCCCTGCTAGAAGGCAACAACTACAACTATTGGAAGGCACGCATGAGGGGCTTCATCAATTCGCTGGATGAACTGGCTTGGTTTTATGTTGAGAATGAATGGAATCATCCTACAGAAGATGCTGATACAAGTTCTAAGGCGGTAGAAGGAGAGTCAAGTCAAAGGAAGCAGAAACCCAAAGACAAAGCTAGATGGACTCCAGATGACCTCAAAGAATCTCTGGCGAATTCGAAGGCACCTAATGCGATCTTCACTGCAGTTGATGAAAATCAGTTCAAGCTTATATCTACATGTCACCAAGCAAAGAAAGCATGGGATATTCTACAGACTTTTCACGAAGGAACTAGTCGAGTGCGTGAATCGAAACTACAGATGCTGGCTATTAAGTTTGAAGAACTCAAAATGGAGGAGGACGACGCTATTGCTACATTCAATGGAAAACTCAGAGATATCTCCAACATGGCTTATCAACTGGGAAAGGTATACAAAGAAACTAAGCTGGTGAAAATGACCTTGAGATCTCTTCCTAAAAGGTTTGCAATGAAAGTAGCAGCAATAGAGGTAGCAAGAGACGTAGCCACCATGAACCTAGATGAACTAATGGGTTCATTACAGACATATGAGATGATATTCCAGCAATCTACAAAAAGAGTCTCTAAGGAATTGGCATTCAAAGTGTCTCCAGCTAAGGAAAATCAAGAGTCTGAGAGTGAGATGAGATTGAAAAACTTGCACTTATCACAAAGAATTTCTCGAGAATGCTAAAGAAGGTGGTCAACAAGAAATCTCAGGAAAGGTTTGGCGAAACAGACAAAGACAACAAGACTCGAGTAATAATCGTGGAATGAGATTTGAACAAGGGAATTCGCAGTTCGGGAGAAATCAGAACAACGAACCAAAACAGGCTGGACGAATTCAAAGCAGAGAATGTGAAGGATATGGTCATATTCAGGCTGAATGTGCTAACCCTCGCAAGAAACAAGGAAATTTATATGTCACCTCTTGGAGTGAAGATGAAGATGATGAGAAGGACAAAGAGGAACTTACCAGTAACTACGTAGCTTTTGGAGAAAAAGTTCATGATACGTCAGAGGATCAATGTTCCAACACACTGAACAAAGGTAAAGATGTATGTTCCAACATAGATCTGAACTATGCACACAGCAACGAAGATGATGATTTGTCTGTAAGTGATGAAGAAATCTACAGCACCTATGAAAACATGTATGCTATGTGGGTTCAAGTAGCTAACACGAACAAAGAGTTGAACGAAGAAAAAGGAAGTTAATGGAAAGTGAAAGAGAATTACGATTCACGATTGCAGAACTTGAAAAGAGTAATGAAGAACTGAATGACAAACTGACAGCAGCAGTCAAGAGGGCCGAGATGTCTGAAGCAACTATCTTTAAATTAAATTCCGGAAAGGCAAAGCTTGATGATATTCTGGATATGGGAAGAAACTTTGGTGATCGACACGGGATTGGATACGGGAAAGAACCCAAAACTGAATCGCATGAAAAACCCACAACCCTCAGGGCTAAGATTCGAGAAGTGAAACAGAAGTATGGGATGCCTCATCAAAGAAAGCCACTCATTTGTAGATACTGTACGTATCAAGGACATGCTGAAAAATAGTGTAGAAGATTGATCAGAGATCAAATGACAGGACGACAACCTCTGCCATGTTCCAACATAGGCAATATTCATACAGTAAAATCGATCAGAAAAGTATGGATTGTTAAACGATCTAACTCATGTCTGGTTGCACACACTTCTCTCATAGCCTATTCCAGAGATTCGTGGTACTTCGATAGCGGCTGTTCTCGCCACATGACTGGCACTCCAGAATATCTCACGAACATTACTCCATATGATGGCGGATATGTAACTTTTGGTGATTGAAAGAAAAGCAGAGTAATTGGAAAAGACGAATTGAAAATTGAAGGGTTTCCAGTATTCACAAGTGTATTGTTTATTGAAGATCTAAAGGAAAACTTGTTAAGTATAAGCCAGCTGTGTGACGATAACATGGTGGTGGAATTTCAGAAGGATAAATGTATAGTAAAGCATGGAGAAAACACGGTTCTTTCAGGAATAAGATCCACAGACAACTGCTATCTACTGGAACAAGGAGTACGGTGCATGATTTCGAAGCAAGATGAAAGAGTTCTGTGGCTCAGGAAGCTCGGTCATATCAATTACAAAACATTGGTGAAAATCGCAAATGTGAAAGCTATACGAGGAATGCCTACCTTAACCAGCAAGGAAGGAATTGCATGTGGACCATGTCAACAAGTAGGGAAGGTAATTCGAATTCGAAGTGATCATGGTAGAGAATTTGAGAATGTACAATTCAGTGACTTCTGTGATGAGCTTGGAATCCAGCATGAATTTTTGGCTCCCATCACTCCTCAGCAGAATGGTATTGTAGAACGTAAGAACAGAACCTTGCAGGAGATGGCTCGAGTTATGTTGGCAGAAAAAGATATTCACAAGAAATGGTGGGCCGAAGCAATCAATACAGCATGTTATACAATCAATAGAGTGTATCTTCGACCATTCACCAGCAAGACATCCTACGAGATTTGGAATGGCAGAAAACCAAATGTTTCATATTTTCATGTGTTCGGGAGCACATGCTATATTCTCAGAGATAGAGAAAAGTTGGCAAAATTTGATAATCGGAGTGATTCAGGAATTTTTCTTGGGTATTCCATCAACAGTCGTGCCTATAGAGTTTTTAATCATCGAACCAACACTCTCATGGAATCCATAAATGTTATTGTGGATGATTCGGAGAAGAAACAACAACCAGAAGGTGTAGAGGAAGAACCTAGCAACACTCATGTCCCAACACAGTCTCGAAACTCATACAAGGCAGATCCATCAGTCGAATCTGACCTTCACCAACGTGCTGGAACAACTGAGCATAATAATCCTAACTCTACCGAAGCTGACCATGTTGGAACACTGTCCCCCACTACTAACCCCCCTGTTCCAACACAGGACCAATCGGAATCCACCATGAGAAGTACTCGATCAGTTCCTCGAGTGGATTATCGTAGGCTAGCTGGATTGCACTATTTTGTCTCCTCATTGAACCCAAGAACTACAAAGAAGCCTTACTTGATGAGTATTGGATTGCTGCAATGCAAGATGAACTTGGTTAGTTTACACGGAATGATGTTTGGTACCTTACTCCTCGCCCTAAAGGCATTAATGTCATTGGTATGAAGTGGATCTTCAAGAATAAATCAGATGCGGATGCCTTAATCACTCGAAACAAAGCCAGACTTGTTGCTCAGGGTTATACACAAGTGGAAGGTGTCGACTTCGACGAAACATTCGCGCCTGTTGGCAGGTTAGAATCTATCCAGATTTTACTAGTTATTGCATGCTCTATGAACTTTACTTTGTATCAAATGGATATCAAGAGTGCTTTTCTAAATGGAGTGGTGAATGAAGAAGTATATGTGGAACAACCTAAAGGATTTGAAGATCCTCATTATCCACATCATGTATATCGCCTTTAAAAGGCTTTATATGGTCTAAAGCAAGCACTTAGGGCATGGTATGAACGACTTACTAACTTTCTTCTTCAAAAAGGTTATCGTCGAGGGGGAGTAGATCGCACATTTTTTGTGCTTGACAAGGCTTCAACGTTTTTAATTGCTCAAATTTATGTGGATGATATAGTTTTTGGTTCTACTTCACCATCTATGGTACATGATTTTGTTACCATTATGCAAGCTGAATTCAAAATGAGCATGGTTGGAGAGCTCACTTACTTTCTGGGATTGCAAGTCAAGCAAGGAACGGTTTATTCATAAATAAAAGATGAAAAAGGAGTTGCGGTTGATCAAAAATTATACAGAGGCATGATTGGAAGCTTATTGTATTTAACTGAAAGCAGACCAGATATATGTTTCAGTGTTGGGATATGTGCAAGGTTTCAAGCTGACCCTAAGGAATCTCATCTCACTGCAGTTAAAAGGGTTATTCGATATGTAAGTGGGACTTCTGAGTATGGTGTTTGGTATTCTAAGAGACAAGATTCAGAGTTGATTTGGTACAGTGATTCTGATTGGGCTGGTAATGCTGATGATCGAAAAAGTACCACAGGTGGACGTTTTTTTATTGGAACAAATCTGGTGTCTTGGTCTAGCAAGAAACAGAACTCGATATCGCTATCTACTGCAGAAGTAGAGTATCTTGCAGCAAGGAGTTGTTGTGCACAATTATTATGGATGAAACAAATGTTGAAAGATTATGAAATTCATCAAGGATCCTTAAAGATTTTATGTGACAACACAAGTGCCATTGATATTTCAAATAATCCAGTTCAGCACTCTAGAACCAAACATATCGACATACGGCATCATTTTATTAGAGATCTAGTTGAAAGAAAGGAAGTGGAAGTAGTCTATGTTCCAACACACTAGCAATTTGCTGATATATTTACAAAGCTGTTGGATGCCACCTCTTTTGAGAACCTTCGACAACACTTAGATGTTTGTCAAATTTGAGGTAATTTTTACCATAATTATTTTTCCTGTAAATATTTTTTGATTATTTGTTTAGAAAAATACGAAAAGAAATGTTGTACAAATATAGGAGATGGTTAGTATAGAGTGTTGGAAGTTAATTGGGGAATGATAACTTGATTTGACAAGAGAAGAAAGGGTTATCATAACAAGTTTTGGAAATCTAAAAAGTGCTTCGTGGGAAAAGAGGTGAATAGGTGAAGAGTTAAAGTGGGATTCAAACTTGCTCAAAAATCTTTCGTATCCCTCTACAATCGGCCGATATTTTCCTCTCCAAATCCCTGCCAAAAAATTCTGGTGCTCCATAAATCTTCTCCATCGCTGTAGTGTGCTAAAGAATGTCTACCCCAAACTCTCCCACGCATGAACCAGAGGTGCCAGATACTATGGAGGAAGATCAATGTTCAACAAATTTGGAATTGGTTTTGTCAGATGGAAAGAGAAATTGTGCTGACCAAGAAATAAGAGAATCAGATGAGATTAAGAAGACGGCTGAAGTAGATTCTGAGCAAGCTGAAGAACAAAGGGAAGAGGAAAAGGCTCCCAGCAACAGTAAACAGAATGGGGAATCCAGAGTTGAAACCGATTCTCAAGAAAAATCCTCTGGAATCAAGAAGAACAAAGATTGGGAGTATAATAGGAGAATATCTTACTGTTAAAGTTAAGGAGTTAGTGACCGGTAACATAGGCGGAATAAGGAGGCTTGAGAATTATAATGTGAAATTTGTGATGGGAAGATATGCTGAATTTAGAGAAAAAGACAGATTCTATGTGCATTGCTATATTCCACTGCCGAGTTTTGTTTCTTTGAGAGAAATAAATGACAGTGAAGTGGCTGGAAGGGAAGTTGTGAGAAACAGAGACAAACTGCAGGTGGGATTTTATGATTCGAATTATGTAAAAAGGGTGAAAGAATTAAGAAAGCCCATCATCATTGTGCTGTCAGACAGTGATGACAGTGTTCCAACACAGAAGAGTGAACATGATGATGATATGGATTTGGGGTCGGATGTTGATCTGGGGGGTACAGATGATGAGATGCAGGATAATCTGAATTCTAAGTCATCTGATGAAGATTTGTCTAACCAGAAGTATGTCTCTGAGAGTGATGAAGAAACTGAGAAGGAGAATGATGCTGAAGGGTCAGGGAGTGTTCCAACATAAGAAATTCCTGATTTAGCATACTCAAGCGATGAGGTGCTTGACGAATTCTATGAGATAGCTAAAAGCAAGAGAAAGGCCGCCAAAGCTAAGGCTTCTGCTCAAGCAAAAAGGAGCAAGAAAAGGCATGAAGGCAAGGAGAAGAAAGTTCTACCTCCCCCCTCTGTAAGCAACGCTTATTCTGTTGTATATTTTGACTCAAAGGGTGAAAAGATGGGAGAATATTTCTCAGAAAGGAAGGTCATTGCTGAAAGACCTGTAGATTTAAAAGCTTACAAGGATAGTGGTTTTTCGAACTATCTGAAAGAAATTGGCATGACTACTGCAGCCACGATCCAACTATAGTACAACAGGCAGGTTGTACTTGAGGTATATTCTAACCTTATGACTGGTAATTTAGAGATAAGTTCCCCATGGTATGGTAGGGTATATGTACGAGGGAAGATCATAATTGTCTCTGCTACCAGGATTAACAAATTGCTGGGTCTTAAGACACCTGAGATAGGGGGAGTTTTTCCTGAAGACTTGGGAGTGTCTGATAATCAAATATTGGCTGTTATTTCTTGTGGGTATAAGTTTGAATGGCCGGCAACTGGATATTCGCAAGCATCCTGCTTGTCTTCAAGATTCTTTGGATTATATCAAGTGGCTGTACACTGTTGGTTGCCATCTACTAATACCATAGCCTTGACAAGGGAAATGGCTAAATTGTTGTACTGTGTTGGAACACGGAAGGATGTCAACCTCGGACTACTTATTCAGCAGCATTTAGTCAGACAAGCTACTGCTCCCAAGGTCAATGATGCAGTGATTTACCCTTCTCTGATATCTACACTAGACAAAAGTGCGAAAGTGAAGGGAAAAGCTTCGGATGTGATTATTGACACATAATTTCTTAGGCCCAACAAGAAGACGTTTGGGTTAAGGCATGTGCATGGTCTCCTGTGGAAACCATCTGGATTGACTTCTTCATCAGCAGCAGAAAAGGAGGCTAGGCTGACTGTTTTGAATGCTATACTTGGAGCTATAGGTATACAAATGGTTGCGTTGGAGCCACAAAAAATTAGTCTAGAGGCAGAGAAGTCACGGTTGGAAGTTTGAGTTGATGTCTGATGCAGGGGGGGCTTACTTGATGCTATTAGTTTGATGTTTTTATGTTGCCTTTGGCCTATGCGTGGTCCCAGGGGGAGTGATTTTGGGATGTTGGATTGGACTATTTTGTTCAATTTGTTTTGGATTTCTGGTTTCTGGTTTTCGGATTTCATGTGTATGGAAATTCTGGTATTCTGCTGATTGTTATTTTACTATTGATGAAAGCCTATGTTTTTTAGGATGGAAGTTTTTCGTTGGGAATTACATGTCCAAAATATTATGGGTCCACAAAAAGGCTAAAGGGAGAGATTGTAAAGTCAAGGAATTTGCAAGTGAATATTTAATTGGCAATTTTGTGTGGACTCATTTTGAACCAAAAATCCTTCCATTTTGGAACATGTTGTAATCAGCATAATTCACGCCAAGGTATTATGAAAATCAAAGCCAAAATATTAGAGCATTTTATAACTTATGGAATTCATATATTTGGCTATGTACATCAGGCATGTGAAGCATAATTGATTTATGGAAAATCCCCTACTTATATGGAGATGATATATTCGAATATATGGGATAGATTGATATAAGGTAAATCCCTTTATTTATGGGATTTGGATATGTTTCAAGAAGCAGATTTGGAATAGGAATATTGTGGAGATAATCAAGGATTATTCCAATTTGTTCGTGGGTATAAATTGGGACAAACACGGCTGCATACTCACGGATTTAATAGAGCAAAAATCTGCATACAGATTTTTGAGACTTTCGAGAATTGTAAAGAGTCAGATTACTGTGTTCCAACATACCTGACCTGCTGCACAAAGTTCAGAATCGTAAACCTTAATTCCTTGGGAGGAGGAGATACTGCGTCGATGGAGTTCGAGATCAGAGGGAGTCTGATCAAGGCGGATCGGTAGCTAGGGGAGCTAGCAGAATTCACACATTATAGTTAGTAAAGGTAAGTATTTTGTAACCTGTACTTTGTACTGTATCTTTCTAATTAGTGGATTCATTCTGAACTGGGCCAGGCCCCGCAGATGTAGGTGGATTACACCGAACTGCGTAACCAAGTCATGTGTCTTTTACGTTTTACGTTATTATGAACTTGGTTAATTTAGTCATGTTGGAACACACTAGAAAGGACTAGAAAAAGTGGTAAAACTAAATTTCAACACTAATGGGGAACAAGGAGTATAAATTTCATGCAAACTGTGAATATTTAGGATTGATTAATCTGAGTTTTGTTGATGATGTATTACTGATGATTATAGGAGAACTAAACCATTCCAAGCTTTGATGACAGCTTATAAGGTATTTGCTGATTCAACAGGTTTGAAAGTAAACAGTGCTAAATGCATAGTATTTTTCAGGGCTGTGAATGAGGAGGCTAAGCAGAAGATCCTTGAGTTATTGGTTTTGAGGAAGGAAGATTACCATATAGGTATCTGGGTGTGCCTTTAACCAGTGAGAAGCCCAGTTTGATTACATGTTGAGCCACTTATTGAAAAAATGGTCAGCAAATCGAAGCATTGGACTTGCTAAAACATTGAGTTATGCTGGCAGATTGCAATTAATCAATAGTTTCTTGTTTGTTGCTGTTAATTTCTGGATGAAGAGTTTTCCTTTGCCCAAGGTTGTGCGTAAACATGTGGAAGTTTTTTGCAAATCATTCCTATGGAATGGTGGGGAAACAATAAAAAGAAAAGCTCCTCTTGTTTGGGAAAAAGTGTGTGATTATAAGAAATCTGGAAGACTGAATGTGTTCTCATTAAAGGAGTAGAATGGGGCTAACATGCTGAAAATTCTGTGGAATCTATGCAAGAAGTCAGATGGACTATGGATCAGATGGATATATGAATACTACATAAAAGGTAGAGATGTGATGAATGTTGTTTTTCCAAAAGATTTCTCATGGGTGATCAAAAGTCTGGTTAAATGCAGAGAGAATGTGAAGGAAATGAATGAATGGAAAAAGCAGATGGAGAATACAAAGTTCAGTGTGAAGAAAATCTATAAAAAAGATCTGAAGGGTGGAAGAAGCAGTGCGATAGAGGATATTGTTTTATGGGAACTATGGAAGACCGAGAGCTAAATTCAGTCTGTAGATGGCTTTCCATGAGAAATTGGTTACCAAGGATCGCCTGAGATGATTTGTATCAATATGGAAGCTAAATGTTCTTTCTGTGACAAAGAAGAAACAATGAAGCATCTATTTTATTAGTGTGAGAAAACCAACTGAGTTTGGGAAAATGTCTTGAAATGGCTGCAGATTAGGAGGAAACCAAAACAATGGGGATCTGAAGCAGAATGGTTGGTTTAGACTAGAAAAGACAAAGGATGGAGAAGCTGCTTATTCAGAATGGCTACTGCATAGGCAATATATAGAATATAGAGGTGTAGAAATGTGCCTTGCTTTGGAAAATATGAAAATGAGGAGATACTAACTAGAGATATTGTTGAATGTATAGTGTCTAGACCTTTGTTAAAACCTAAGTTGAGGATGCATTGTGCTAGACTTATGGTTTTGGAAAATTAGTAGCTAAAAGTGGGTGAGAAGAGATGATTTGATAGAAATGAAAGTTACTTAGTTCCAAAAAAAACAGCTATTTCTTTAACTTTTCTTCAAATAAATATTTTTGTAGACTAATTAAGACTGAGAGTTTTATTTAAATTACAAAAAAAAACACTTTTTTGTCATAAAAGTCGAGTTTGTAAAATGAGGAGTCGATTAGAGCAAAAATAAATAGAGAATATAAGTTTTCAATCTTCATTTTAATGAAAAAATTTTAGAACATGTTGGACTTGCTCTTAGACAATCAGTTTATTGTTATTACAAAAAGAACTATATTAGTTAGGATCATCCTAATATAAGTCTTATCATGCACCAATAGTATATAGTGCCACGTGTACGTTGATTAAGATTTAATTGATTCATGTGAATTTTCAGTATTTAATTAAAATAGCTAAAAAATATCCAATGAATACATAAACCCTTGTAGAAAATCATTATACAAGTGAATCAATCAAAATGATAATGTGTATTCAAATAATTGGTGCCTAATAAAATTAGGTCAAGATCATACTAACAAATATTTTTCTCTATTACAAATGGCTTTGTCTTGAATAGGTGCTCTGACATAAACTATCAAACAGCCATGCTACTTTTAAACTCTAATAATATTATAAAAGAAATTTAAAACTATTTTGACATTGTAACTTGAACAGTACGTTTTTATATAGTATTTTTTGTGTTCTTACATTCATATATTACTCTGTCCCATCCGAATGTGCACACTTTTTAGTTAAGTTTGTCAGGTCATGTTTGACCAACGATAACTTTAGTTACGTATATTAACGGTATGTTAAAATTTGATATTTAGAAAATACATCATGCAGGGTATCCAGCAATATCTCACATGATGATATTGGTGTCTATATACTAGTTGAAAATTATGGTCAAACATGCTTTGAGAAAGTTGACCAAAAAGTGTGCAGATTCGGCTGGGACGGAGGTAGTACAAATTATTGTGTTCTAATTAAAAATATAATATTATAAATTATAATACTTCCTTCATCCTAGAAAATATGGCAGTATTCCCACACATCTGTTTGCTGTTCTAAGTCCTCCAAAGTTAGTTTTAAGGAAAATGGAAAAATTGGCTTCTAGACTATTCTAGGGAAACACTAAGAACTCAGAGAATAAGAAAAAATGGCGCTCCTGGAAAAGAATGAGTCTTCCTGTTCAGGAGAATGGTATAGGATTTAGAGACCTTCAGGCCATAGTAGATGCCTTCTCTTGTAAACTTTGGTGGAAATTGCAAATAAATAATACCCAATGGTCCCATCATTTGTGGACACTCCCTGCATCGTATAAAAAATCTCACACATGGAATAGAATATGCAAGGTCACTGAAACTGCAAATAGTCTTACTAGAGTTATTCATGGAATTGGGGAATGTTCATTCTGGAGTGCTAATTGGACTGGTGAGGGTGCTTTGTTCTATGAATGGCCTCAAGAGATGGAAATTCCATTTCCTGATATATCTCTCAGCTCTTTCATTGCTAACAAAGATTCCTACCTTCCAATCTTGGAGCCTCATCTGGCTACCAATATAAATCTTCTCCTGCAGGATGTTAAAATTACAAACTAACATGCTGATAGGCTGGTCTGGACTCCTTCTTTGGATGGAAATTTCTCTACTAGCTCAGCATACAAGATTTTCAGACAGAAAGGAACAATCATTAGAAATCTACACAAGGTATGGTCTCCATTCATTCCTTCAAAAATGTCTGTTCTAGTTTGGAGAGCTCTTAATTGTATACTGCCATTTGATAACATATTGTGTAAATTAGGTTTCTCTTTAGCTTCTATGTGTCCTCTGTGTATGAACCACTCAGACTCCCTGGACCATTTTTTTAACTCCTGTCCTTCTGCACTTGCAATCTGGATTAGAGTTAACAATCTTATACTTTTTCAACAACCAGTCTTAGGGAGCTTTAGGAACCGAGTAGAATACTACCTCTCCATAAGGGCAGACTCTAAGATTTTGTCCAGCTTGTTCACAGCAGCCCTAATAGTCACAATATGGTCCCTCTGGATATATAGAAATAAAATCCTATTTGACAACCAACCCTTCTCAGTTGATGCATGCTTTCAGAATGTCAAAGATCTGATAAACTTAATTTTCACTGCCAATCCACTGATAGGTAATATACAAAAGCATACGGACTTAATTCAGGCTGGAATCATGCCAAAAATCCTCCAAAAAAAGAAAAGAATATTAACTGTTGTCAGTTGGGAAAAACCAAAATCTGGTTTCAAAATAAACACGGATGCTACATGGAAAATTGGAGGAGAGTCCTCATGTGCAGTTATAGTGAGGGATTGGAATGGAGAGGTGATTAGGCTGAGAGTTAATATTTTCCAATCAGATTCCCCTCTACATGCTGAATTGGTAGGTATTCAGAGTGCATATCTTTTATGCTCAGAACTTGATCTTCACTGTTGTATGATTGAGTCAGACTGTTTGTCAGCTGTTAAAGGAATACATGTTCCAATGGGCTGTCCATGGAGAGTTTTCTCTATTTGTAGCTCCTTGAACATAGAGCATACAGTTAACCCAATCAAATACATTCCCAGGGAATTTAATACAGCGGCAGACTTCTTGGCAAAACATGCAAAGGAAATGAATTTAACTGAAGATTTAAACATAGAAAATGTTCCACCTTTTCTTAGGGGGCTTTTACTATTGGATAAAATTGGAGTCCATGGAGTGAGAATTAATACCTCTATGGGTAATACCTAGAGCTTTTTGAATACACTTAGATCTACCTCAGTAACTAAAATTTTTTTTTCTATAATTTCATTCTTCATCCTATCGAATGGAAACTGCTGGGGGTTTTTTTACTGCGCAGCAATCTGATGCAAAGAAGGCCCATAACTGAAGCAAAGGAGCATAGGTTGATGTTTGGACTGAACATAGGGTTGGATCGGATTCAGATGTCTTGCAATGGTTACACAGGGATTTACAGCAATTTTTTTGGACCCCAACTCCTCAACTGATACTTGAAGCTGCTACTCGGGATTTCAATCTCACTCAGGAACTAATCTAACCTCTCGGCTGGCACATTGTTGACAAATAGGAGTCTCGATTTTTCGTTTCTCCGACATGTTTGCAATGTACTAGCTAGTAGGTTTCTCTTAGCTAGGTGTTTTTAGCTAGATGTTTTGTTATTGACTGTTAGGGTGGAAACACCGCTTTTGGAAGCAAGTGCTGCTTTGCTTCAGGAGCTTTATTTAGCTCTGGGATCATCTATGGGATGATATTTTGTAAATTGCGATGTACCAAGACTGTTAGTGCCTATTTTGGCTAACTCAATTAGGTCTGGGGTGCCAAATATATCCCCCCCCCATCCCCGGATGGTTTTAAAATTTTTTTAAAAAAATATGGCAGTATTACTCGCTCTTTTATGCGAACTGATCTGACAGAGAATAATTATGAACATGTATGGATATTTTGATAAAACGGTGGGTCCAATTTGAAACTTGTTAAAGTTAAAAGATGACATTGTAAGAATTTAATGGCACATTCTTTACCATCTTGGGTAATTTCAAATCATGTCATTTATGGGACAAATGAAAAAAGAAATTATGTCATTTTTACCAGCAACCACAGAGGGAGTATCTAAGTTAAAATTATATTCCATAATTCATATAGATATCTTGTTATGGATAGTTAATGATATATTGATACTCATACATTCATTAAGCATGCATAACATTAAGTGATGATTTTCATCACTTCCATCAACGATTTTATGTTTATCATTGAAAAGTTCGCGCCAAACACTGCTAAATTTGATTAAAACTTTTCTTCTTCTAAATTATCAATAGAAGAAGAACAACTGCATCACATTTGTGAATGGGGGAAATATAGGCCCGTCAAATGGGTTAATTCGATAAATCAACTATTCAAATTCAATGGATCATTATTCAATGGGTCATTATCCAATTAACCCGTTTATTAAATGGGTCATAATGGGTTGGATCATAAATGGATTGGGTCATTAAATGGATAACTCATTGGATGACCTATGAGATATTCATATGACCCAATGGGTTAAAATATATTATCCAATAAGTCATTATCCAATAAATCATTATATAATTAACCCAATAAGTTATCATTAAACATTTTCTATCGATTTGGGTTACAAGTTGTCATTATCCAATGGGATCAGGTATTTAATGATAATTATTTTTAGGATTTGGGATGAGAATAATTATGTTAATGGGAAATTTTGATCTCAATGGGTCCTGTATTATATTAACTCAATAGGAACATAACAAATACCCAATAAATATCCAAAATTACCCAATTAAATGCATGTGTAATATTTAACATAAATATTCACTATAATTCACAAATTATACAAATTATAATTCACAAATTATTCGAGTTCAATCTCGAACAATATTCGAGTTCGTACAGTATTCGAGCTCGTACAGTATTCGAATTCAATCTCGTACAGTATTCGAGTTCGTACAAAATTCGCACTCAATCTCGTACAGCATTTGAGTTCGTACAATATTCAAGTTCAATCTCGTACAGTATTCGAGTTCATACAATATTCGAGTTCAATCTCGTACAGTATTCGAGTGCGTACAATATTCGAGCTCAATCTCATACAGTATTCGAGTTCGTACAATATTCGAGCTCAATCTCGTACAACATTCGAGTTCGTACAATATTCGAGCTCAATCTCGTACAGTATTCGAGTTCAATCTCGTACAGTATTCGAGTTCGTACAGTATTTGAGCTCAATCTTGTACAGTATTTGAGTTCGTACAATATTCAATTTCAATCTCGTACAATATTCGAGTTCGTACAATATTCGAGCTCAATCTCGTACAGTATTCAAGTTCGTACAGTATTCAAGTTCGTACAGTATTCGAGTTCGTACAATATTCGAGTTCGTACAGTATTCGAGTTCAATCTCGTACAGTATTCAAGTTTGTACAGTATTCGAGCTCAATCTCGTACAGTATTCGAGTTCGTACAATATTTGAGTTCGTACAGTATTTGAGCTCGAGCTCGATCCCAAGTAATATTGTTCGTTAGTTTCGTTGAGTTTGCAAAGCCAACATATTATATATTTTTTATTTTTATTAATTATAATATAATATAATGTACATAATATTATATTGCACAATATAATATTATAAACTCGAATATGAACAAAACGCAGACCAATTGATGTGTGACAATAGAAGATCGTGATTGATCGTGATTGATTGTGATTGATTGTGATTGATTATGATTGATTGATTGTGATTGATCTTGATTAATTTCTAATTAATCAAGATTTATCTTGTCTATATTTAGAACTAATCCAGATTCATTGTATCATTCATATGTAAACACCTATATATTACTTTGTAAATGGTAATAGAAAATCAAGTTGGAAAATTCCTTTCATGGTATCAGAGCGTTGCTGATCCTCTCTCCATACAGTTTCAATTTTTTCGACCTCCCCTATTTCTTCTTCATTCGGCCGCCCCTCTCCCCTCTTCTTCTTCAAACGAATTTTTTTTTCTCGATCATGGTTGACAACAAGAATTCAGACAGGTTGTCCCTCAACACCATGATCCATTTACTCAATACGAAGTTGGATGCTAACACATACCTACAATGGAAGCAGCAGGTTCAATATGTGTTTAGACCGCAGGGATTGTATGGTCATCTTGATGGTTCTAGTCCCTGCCCAAATTTCCCAGTGATGCAGACACCGGTTTCCTCCTCCTCTTCTCCGCCTGACGATGCTGCGTTTCTCAAAGCTAGAGAGGTCTTTGATAAGACCAAGGCTGTCTATGATGATTGGGTTGCTGATGATCAACGAGTCTGCAGTGTGCTTTATTCTTCTCTCTCTTCTGATGCCAAGAAAAAAATCTCGTAGTGCACCACTGCGAAGGAGATGTGGGATGCCTTCGCCACGGCATATCAACACAGTACTGTCATTGCAGCCTTCAGTCTCCGCCAACAGGCCGGCATCATCCAGAAAAATGGTACTGTTCATGAGCTTCACCTTTCCTTCATGAAAATTTTTGATCAATTATCTGTCATGGGAGAACCAGCTAGTAATCGTGAGAAATTGATTTGATTTCTTAATGCTTTGGGGGCTGACTTTAAGCATTTTAGTGCACCTATTGCTGCCCGTAAGCCTCTTCCTGATTATATGACTGTGGTTGATGAGGCTAAGGGATATGAATCTTTTATTGTTAATGTGGAGAAAACACAGTTGAATAGTGTCCAGGGGCAAGTAAATTCTGGTCCAATTGCTTTTGTAGCTTCTGTACAGTAGCAGGGAGAAGCTGGTTCAGACCAGCAGCCAGCCGTGGGAGGTGCATGGCCTCACGCGCCGGCAGAACCCACACGTGGCAGTGGCGCGTGGGCCCCACGCGCAGCTGGAAATGGCCGTCCCGGTGGCCGACGTGGTGGCAGAGGCTCCTGGAAGGGTTCTGGCCATGGGTCTTGGTCTAGATCTGCTGCATATGGGTCTCCAATTCAGTGTTATACCTGCGAGGGTTTCGGTCACATTGCTAGTCAGTGTCCTTCGGCCAATCCTCGCCCTATGGCTTCAGCTCCTTAGCCTTATGTTCAGCAGCAGTACTCGCCTTATGTTGGTCATGCTCCTCAGGCAGTTCAGGCTCATCTTGTTCAGCACTATCCGCAGTATGCTCCTCCGATGCTTCAGGTGCTTCCCACACCACCAGGTTTTGCAGCACCTCAGTATTCTGCTCCTTCAGCATATCCTACTCAGCCATCTATTGCAGCACCTCAGTATTCTGCCCCGAGTGTTGCTTCATCGATCCCTGACTGGTATATGGATTCAGGAGCGACTAATCATATGAGCTCTTCTGCTTCCAATCTATCGAGTGTCACTCCGTACAATGGTAACACTCTTGTCTCTGTTGGTAATGGTGTGTCTATTGCTATTGCTGGTATTGGTAATGCTCGAATTAGTTCTACCTTACATTTATCTAATGTGCTGCTTGTGCCTGCAATTGCTAAGAATCTCTTATCAATTAGCCAGCTTACTCGTGATCTGTGTGCCATTATTACCTTTGATGATCAGTCTTTTGTCATTCAGCATAAGGTCACCAGGGAAATTCTGGGGCGGGGACACGTTGAGGATGGCCTATATATGCTGGACCGTGGTGAAGAAGCACTTCTGTCATTCGTTAGACAAAACAATAATAGAGCATCTTTTGAGATTTGGCATGCTCGATTAGGACATGTGTCCTCTAGCACTGTTTCTTTGTTGAACAAGAATGGGTATTTATCTCTTACTTCTGTGCTTCCTAAACCTGGTATTTGTGAATCTTGTGCTATGGCAAAGGGTCAAAAATTGTCTTTTGTTGAGAATTCTAAGCGCGCTGCTCATGTTCTTGACTTAATTCATTGTGATTTATGGGGGCCTTCTCCAGCCTTATCTGGAAGTGGTTTTGCTTATTATGCTGTGTTTGTGGATGATTACTCGCGATTTACCTGGTTTTATCCTCTTCGTCACAAATCGGACTTTGTTGACATCTATTTTCAATTCAAAGCATTCGTGGAGAATCAGTTTTCATCCCGCATCAAAGTTTTTCAAAGCGATGGTGGCACCGAGTTTATCAATAACAGGTTGCAGTCACACTTTGGGGCTCGTGGCATTCATCATCAGGTGTCATGCCCATACACTCCAAAGCAGAATGGTAGGGCTGAACGGAAGCATCGACACATAACGGAAATGGGGCTGTCCATGCTTCTCCACTCTCACATACCTATCTCATACTAGGATGATGCCTTTAGTGCTGCATTTTTCACTATTAACCGCCTACCCACTCCTGTTCTTGATAACATCTCTCCTTTTGAGGTTCTATTTCGTCGGCCCCCGGAATACTCCAACTTTCATCCTTTCGGGTGTCGTGTGTTTCCATATGTTCGACCGACTGCAGCTCACAAACTTTCCCCTCGCAGTCTTCCATGTGTCTTCATTGGCTACAGTGCACATTATAAGGGGTTCAAATGCTTTGATACGACCTCTGGATGTACTTACATGACTCGACATGCCCGATTTGATAAGTCTCACTTTCCCTTTTTCACTGTATCTTCGGAGGTTCAGTTTTCATCCCTGGATGTTTCATTTTTTTTGGACCCTACTGATTCAAACTTATCTATCACCATCCCTGATCCTGCTTCGGCTTCACCGACTTTACCTTGTTCGGTGTGTCCAGATTCCTCGTCCACATCTAAGACTGCAGCACTGATGATTGCCCCTGCTGAGGATGTGGTTGTTACACCACCACGATCTCCTGCTTCTTTGACCACACTGACTGATCCCTCTAGTGGTTCGACTATTCTCTCCAGCATCAGTTCCAGTTCAGCATCGGCCAGTTCCTCGGACGGTTCCTCTGAAAGTGCTTCTCCGATTCCTCAGGTGCCCGTCCTCATCCCATGACCACTCGTTTACAGGATGAGACACGTGTTGCCCGTAATCTTGGCCCAGATTTTGTGGCAACGGGATTGGTTGCAGAACTTTTGGAGTAGAAGGAACCACGTTATTTTCGAGCCGCGGAAAAAGATTTAAGATGGGTTGCTGCTATGGATGAGGAAATGGCTGCTCTTCACTATCAGTAGACGTGGGAGTTGGTGCCTTGTCCTCCGAATGTTAATATTGTTGGCTCTAAGTGGACTTATCGGCTAAAGTATCGTCGGGATGGCTCTATTGATCGTTACAAGGCCCGTCTGGTGGCCCAAGGATATTCTCAGATACCGGGGTTTGACTTTGATCATACTTTCAGTCCGGTGATTAAGGCTACCATTGTTCGTACTGTCCTTGCCATTGCCACCATGAGGAAGTGGCCTTTACATCAGTTGGACGTCAAGAATGCCTTTCTTAATGGTGTTCTTGATACTCCTGTTTTCATGGCTCAACCGGCTGGTTATCAGGATCCTGCTCACCCTCATCATGTCTGTCGCTTAGGAAAGGCCATATATGGACTCAAACAGGCACCCAGGGCGTGGTTTGACCGGTTCAGTTTGTTCGTCAGGCAGTTGGGTTTTGTTGGCAGCCTTTCAGATCCTTCACTATTTGTCTTCTCTCAGGGCACTATTGTTCTTTATCTTCTGGTCTATGTTGATGATATCATTCTCACTGGGAACAACAGCGTTGCTATTCGGCAGTTCATTGCCCGTGCTGATCGTGAATTTTCTGTCAAGGACTTGGGTTCTCTTAGCTATTTTCTTGGTTTAGAGGTTACCTCTACCTCTACAGGGCTGTTCTTGGGCCAAGCCAAGTATGCTAGGGATATTCTTCAGCGAGCTGGGATGTTGGATTCTTCTCCGGTCTCTACTCCGTTCTTGCCGCTGTCCCAGCTTCATAGCAGTACGAGTGGACCATTTCACAACCCTAAGGTGTATCGTTCCCTTGTTGGTGCCCTTCAGTACCTTACCATTACTCGACTTGACTTGTCCTTTGCGGTCAATTCAGTGAGTCAGTTTCTTCAGGATCCACGTGATGATCATTTTTCTGCTGTCACTAGGATCCTACGATATGTTCGGGGCACGTTACATTGTGGTCTAACCTTTGGAGTTGGTGGCATTTCGGAGGTTATTGCCTATTCGGATGCTGATTGGGTGCGTTGCTTGGAGACCCGTCAGTCCACCTATGGCTATGCGGTCTTTCTTGGTGGCAACTTGGTCTCGTGGAGTGCCAAGAAGCAACCTACAGTCTCTCGCTCGAGCTCAGAATCCGAATATCGAGCTCTTGCTAACACAGCCTCGGAGGTGGTTGGGTTGTTGCATATTCTTCGCGATCTTCAGTTTCCGCTGCAGGGCTTGCCTCTGCTTCTATGTGACAATAACAGTGCTATCTTTCTTGCTGAGAATCCTGTTGCTCACAAACGGGCCAAGCATATTGATATTGACTATCATTTTGTACGGGAATTGGTGGCTACTGGAAAACTTCGTGTTAGTCATGTCTCCACTTCTCTGCAAGTTGCGGACATTTTCACCAAAGGGCTTAATCGTGCATTGTTTGACTTCTTCAGATCCAAGCTTTGCGTCTCAGTCAACCCGACGCTTCGCTTGAGGGGGGTGTGACAATAGAAGATCGTGATTGATCGTGATTGATTGTGATTGATTGTGATTGATTGATTGTGATTGATTGTGATTGATTGTGATTGATCTTGATTAATTTCTTATTAATCAAGATTTATCTTGTCTATATTTAAACTAGTCCAGATTCATTGTATTATTCATATGTAAACAGCTATATATTACTTTGTAAATGGTAATAGAAAATCAAGTTGGAAAATTCCTTTCATGATGAACAAACCGCAGACCGATTGATGAACAAAATGCGGACTGATGAAACAAAACGCAGACTGGGAAGTAAGAACTGAGAACTGAGAAAGAACACGGACTTGATGGGTAATTCACGTTTCACCCAAATAAATGACCTATACCCAATGAGTCATTTAGTTCGACCCAATGGATAATTAGTATAGACCCAATGGATAATTAGTATATACCCAATGGATAATTCAGCATATGCTTAATGGATAATTAGTATTTTCAACCATTTAAATTTTAAATGGATAAGTCTCGTAACATTTTACTTGGAGTGAAAAATTACGATTAACTCTAATCATTTTTTTATATAGGCTGAATCGTATACATAACTACAAAAGAGGAAATATTTATTCGAGTGGCTAAATGTGAGGATTTCATTTATTATTTTCTTATGTTCAATAAAAGAAAATATTTTTAAAAATCTTCATATTTCAAAATTTTCAAATTTAGTAAAAGTTTCTTAAATACTACTTCTACTTCTTTCGTCAAGATCTTTTATCAATTTTTAATTGGTTCAAATTAAAATTGATTAAGACATTAACCGAAATCGATAAATATGATTAATCGAGAATTTGATCGTTTCTAAAATGATTATATGTGTTAGGAAAAAATTAAATCATTCGTAATCAAACTTGTGAAAATTTTGTTATCTTATGATATGAAATTATCCACGGGTCACCCGTTACCCAACCCAACTCGACCCACCCAAAATTATCCAACGGATAATCCATTATCCAACCCAACTAAACTCAATAACTACAACCCAATTATATTCATTAACCCAATGAGTCATTATTCAATAAGTCTTATCCAGTAAGTGAAAATAACATATGGGTAACGGTTATCCAACGGGTCACCCGACCCATTTGACGGGCCTAGGGAAATAGAAGGCAAAACACACACCAGCACAAAACGAAAAAATCGAGTGGGCTGTAACTTGTGTTCTTCACACTCTTATATACCCAGCACAGTAAACATGAAACAACCCATCCATGAAATGTGTATAATGCAATCCTACCACGCCAAACATACCATATGAGCACATTTGTGCCAAAAACATGAACCCTAGCTCCTTTATTACTATAACAACTACAATAAAGAAACACAGCTTAATTAATTATGCTTATATATACTATTTCAATGTTTGGCGACATCATAAAGATATGATGCAAGTCGTTCACCTTGCTCCCAAGATTCCACTTCTTCTACTTGTACTATTTTATGGTAGCTTTGCTGCAGTTGATGAAAGCCCTAAAATAAAACATTTGCAGCAGCTCAGCGCAAATGTTTCTGCACCCTCATCGCTTTCCCAGACGATATCGCCTCGACGAACCGGATGCTGGAACAGGCCATGGATATGCAGAGATCAGCCGTCGCCGGAAAATAACATGCCTCCATATCCTCCGAGAAGAAGGATGCGGTGTTGCCGGAACAGGTGCGTGGACGTCAGTTCGGATTTCCAGAACTGCGGGTTGTGTGGGATAAGGTGTCCGTTCACATGGCAATGCTGCCGGGGATTATGCAGAAATATCAACATCAGCCCTTTTCACTGTGGCCGGTGTGAGCACAGATGCCGGTTTCCGAGCTTTTGCTTCTATGGGATTTGTGGCTATGCCCAGCCATTGCCACCGCGTCGTCCCCCTTTCCCTTTTCCACCGCGGCAACCTCACCCTCCGAAGCCATTTCCGCCGGAGAAACCTCATCCTCCGCATATACCTTATCCTCCTCATGCTCCTGATCATCCTCCAATGGTGCTTGCCTCCTCAGTAGAAATCTAAATGAAGAGAGAGATATTTACCTACTCTTAGTATATATTTTATGGAATAGCATAAGCAACTACTATTGCTTATTGATTCGCATGTGTTTCTAAATAGGTGGTAGGGTATGTATGAACTATAAATATGGTAATATGGAAGAAAATTGTCTGAATTTGTGTTTATGTTCTTCGCTTTCAAGTATACAAGCAACACCATCTTAACTGTGGAGGAGACGGAATGATTCGCAAAATAAGATTTGGAGTCTGTCTTTTAAAATATGGTTTTTTTATAAAATATGGAAAGATCAAGATTTAAATAGTAAATTAGAAGAAATCAAGATAAAAAAAATTTTGATTGCATTAATTAGTGGGCCATAAACTTATAACAACTACACGTTGTATAATAAATTTTTAATATTGCAACTAAAATATTATATCTTTCTATTATTCTAATTAAATCTCGTCTTTCGATATTTTACTTATGGGAAAATGGTCTTTCCCAATATTTTTTCTAAGATTTGTGGGTTAGTTTAAAAGTAATAGTACTTTTCAAATTCATAACCTTGATTTGAAATAATGAATTAATATTTATAAAGATAGTATAATAAATTAATATATGTATAAAAAAATATGGTCATTGCTATTAATTAAATGTTTGGAATATTTCACAATTTATGTGTGTCATCTTGTACAAGGGTGCATTAAAATTGTGATCTAATCAACTAGAATTATGAAATAAAAATTACATCTGCCACCCAATTTCATATATTATTGAAAAGACTTTTTAATAATAATGAAATAGTGCCTTAAAGCTATGATTTGAACGCTTAAACCCGTGACCTGAAAAAGTCATATACTCCGTATATCAGTCACGCATTTTTTGTCTTGTTAGAAAGGATAAAATCTTGTGCAAAACGGTCTCGCAGTAGAAAAAAAATTATAATTGCAAAGAATTTAGTATGGGATTTCAAATTGAAATTTTAAAAGTTTGGGGGTTAGATGTAAAATTTTACTAATTTACAATTAATTCCGGGTATAAATACCAGTTTTTCATCATCTTCTCTCTCTTCTCCCTTCTTTTTTCTGCGCAACTGCTCTCTCTCCTCTCCTTTCTTTCTTCTGCACAACTTCTCTCTCATTTTTCTCTTTGATCTCCGAATCTCAATCGCCCTCTCCTTTGATTCAACCGCTCATTTTCTCCATTTTCTTCCATATTTCTTATGCACAGTGATTCTCGATGAACGCAGGGAAGTTGTGCTTCATATTCTGGTGATTTTTCAAGTTTTAGCTTCAATTTTCAACGATCTAACACAATTCTACCTTCATTTTGTGTTTCTCTTCGAAGGTAATATCTTCGCTCTGATTTTTTTTATGCATATTTTTTTGTTCATGTGATTTTAGGGGTTTTGTAGGTTATTGAGTATTATTGTGCTTGTTTTGTGGTTTTTGTTCATTTTGTAGTTGAATCGTGCTTTATTGTGTGTCTATTGTATGTTTTAGGGTTTATGTTGTTCACTAAGTCAATATTTGGGGATTTCTCTATTTTTTTGGGTTTGGTGAATTGTTCTTATGGATTTGTGCTAATTTTTGTGTTGTTGTTGTTCCATAGATGTCTAAGCCTCACTGCTGCTGCAATCAAGAAGGAAGGAGGATGTGTAAGTTTTATTATTTTGCAGCAGTGATGTTTTAGGTCTTGTTGTTGATGTTTCTCGTTTTCTGTTTGATGTTTCATGTTCAGATTTTAAGTATTGTTATCTATGTTGGTGTGATGTTTTAATTTCATTGTTTGATGCTTGTGGTTTTTCCATGCTTAAGTGTGCATTGATGTGCAATTTTGATTGTGTGTGATATCTTAGGTCTTGTAACAATTTGTGTTAATTTTTGTGTTGTTGTTGTTGTTTCTTAGATGTCTAAGAATACTTTCCACTGCTACAACAATCAATAAGGAAGGAGGATCTGTGAGTTTCATTATTTTTCAGATGTGATGTTTTACATACTGTTGTTGATGCTTCTGGTTTTGTGTTTCATGTTTCATGTTTAGGTTTCAAGTTTTGTTATCTGTGTTGGTGTGATGTTTTAATTTTAGTGTTTGATACTTGTGGTGTTTTCATGCATAAGTGTGCAATTGATGTGCAGTTTTGATTTTGTGTAATATCTTAGGGTTTTGTTACGATTTGTGCTATTTTTTGTGTTGTTATTGATGTTTCTTAGATGTCTAAGAATACTTACCCAGTTATGCTGCAATCAAGAAGGAAACGGGATCTTTTTCAGTTGGGATGTTTTCGATACTGTTGTTGATGTTTCTAGTTCTGTATTTGATCTTTCTTGTTTAAGCTTTAAGTATTGTAATTAGTGCTGGTGTGATATTTTAATTTTAGTGTGTGATACTTGTGGTGTTTTCATGTTAATGTATGCAACTGGTGTTCAATTTTCTTGTTTTGATATTTTAGTGTGAGTTGTTGATGTTTTTAAACTTTGAAATTGATGTTTTATATGTTGTATGCGGTGTTTCTCAATGTAGTTGTCAGTGATGTTATGTGTGCTATTGTGATATTTTAATTTCAATTGTTGATGTTTTTACTACTGTATGTGATTTTTCACATTACACTACAAGAAACAGTACTTTTTACCTCAGTTTTGCAGGGATTTATTACACGATTTTCCCCTATAAACAACTGAGGAAATTGTGGCCAAAGTAACCAAGTTAAAAAGTATGATGGACCCAAAGAGGTGCGATATTGCACCAGTTAAACTGCAGTAAAAAATTGGAACAATAACAGTGCAACGTCACACAAGATTTTTCCAAAAATTCAAAAAACTGCCGGAAGCATAATCGACTTCGATTATGATTTCGATAGTTCATAGAAAACAAGAATTTTCTGGCCAGATCCTACGGCTCAGTTTACAGGCCCTTTTGTGAGGAAACTAACAGTATAAATAAAGAACAACAAAGATTAAATCACTCGAATTTCAACAGCAAAGATTTGAATAAATTCCAATCAAATAACAAAATACAAATCTAGTTACATTGTCCCTTCGGGGACATCTGATAAAATTGGAATGATACAGAGAAGATTAGCATGACCCCATCCTAAGGATGACACGCACAAATCGAGAAATGGTCCAAAAATTTTTTTTTAAAAAAAAAATCTAGTTACATTAGAGCCATCAATTTGAAATATAAAAACACTAGTCGTGGCCAGAGACGAGGCGGATGCTGGCGGAGCAGGGTGGAGCAGCTGTCTGAGAGCGACCAGGCAAGGCGGAGAGCGGCGGGCGGAACAGGGGGGTGGAGAGCAAGGTTGAGCAGGGGGAAAAGCGCAGGGCAGAGGAAAGGCGGAGCGTAGCTCGGCGAGGCAGCGCGTAGAGGAGCGGGCGGAGCACAGCGGTTCTGCGGTGAAGAAGTAGAAGAAGGTGAAGATCGGTAGGTGGGGGTAGAGGAAATAAACAATCGGCAGTGGAAGGGTAGAGGAGGAGGATCAGCAGTTTCTGTCTGAACATTTACTAGGGTTTGGGCTATATAATATTAGGATTTGAGGCTATATTTGGGCTGAATTTGGGCTGAAAATAAATCAGCCTTTATTTTAATTTGTTCATTAGCTTAATTAATATTAGACTAGATTAATTAATTATGTTAATTATGTTAATTACTTTAATTAAAGAATTTAATCTGGCATTAAAATTCATTATATTATTTTAAAATAAATATTTATGTTAGTCAACTTTTAATTTTTATATAGAGTAAAATAATTATACATCTAAATACGATGATGTTACATACTCGGCACACGTAATCATATTAGGTTATTCTATTTTGAGTATGATAAAATTATGAATTATTTCCTTCTAAAGAATACAATTGGGGTGTATAGGGTACCATCATGTTCGAGCAGATTTCAATATGGAGTTACGAGTAAAGCTTTTATTTTTTGTACTTAGGTTCCTCCAAGAAAGTTAGAGTTGTCGAATCACGATATTGGCAACACCAAAATGCAATTCAATAATATACAGTTGCAATTTTTCAAATTTGTAATTTGGGCATGTATGGGTGAACGAAAAGGCATTGAAAGTCAACATTGATTACTTCTATACAATCTTGAAAAATTACATCATGGCCCAAAATTGTGTTACCCTATAATCCATTGCTCTAAAATACATGATTTTTGTTATTCTTCCACAAATATAGTAATATTAAATAGATGATGTTTTTGGTGAAATGTTGGAAAGCGCTAGTACATGTTCTCAAGTAACTAAGAGATGGTTACATAGAAGTAAGAAAGATATTAGCCACGTGTCAAATGAAAAATACTAAAAGAACAACTCTTAGCCACGTCACCTTTGACACATGTCACCTTTGGAATTAGCCATGTGTCAAATGAAATAAATTAAATGTAGTGTTCGAGTCATATGTGATCGAAGTCGAATATTAAAAAATAAACTCTATTTTTCATCGAATAAAATTTTATATACTACTTATTTTATATAATTATGAATAAGTAGTATATAAAATTTTATTCGGTGAAAATATAAAGTTTATTTATTATATTCGACTTCGATCATGTATTACTCGAACTCTACATTTCATTTATTTTAGTTGAAAATACAAACTGATGTGGTTGCTCCGTCAAGTGGAACACTGTCGTTCACCTTGTGTATTCTTCCTACTGTAAAACAGCTCCCGGAAATGATTCCAAGGAAAAGACTCTGACAATCAAGTCAGCCTCTTCCTTAGAGAATTGGAATTCCTCGGTATAGTAATGCTTACCCTTGTTGGTCTCTGTCTTGTTCTTTTTATAGTGTGCTACGAACATGGCTCCACTTCATCCAGATTCACCATCGTGGGTTTGATCGTGGTTCAATAAAGGTGGCTCGTGTCCAACAGCGTGATTGTGGCTCCCGTCTTTCTCATTTTTTGGTCTAAGTCCCTTCGACCAACTTCACCATTCCTTGTTATGTTTGTGGCATGTTGTAGAGCTTACTTGTGATTTGGGCTAACGGTCCAGCGCTATGGAGCTTCTAGGCTGGGTATACACCAGAAGCCCTCCACCCTGTAGCCATAAAGTCTAAAAAATGCAAATCAATGCCATTACATGTACAATAAATGTGAATTGGTGTTGTACGCGAACAACATGTTCATCTTTTAGTACTGATGTTATTGTCATTGTGACATGTACAATAAATGTGAATTGGTGTTGTACGCGAACAACATGTTCATCTTTTAGTACTGATGTTATTGTCATTGTGAAGTGACATTAGCTTTTTTGCTAAAACTGTGACCCAGCTAACTCTTCTAATTTCAAATTTTGAATTTTGAATTCTCCTTGTCCATGTTATCTCTGCGATAAGGGCGACTGTTGAGATTTTGTTTCTAAGGGACGAGAGTCGTTCCTCTTTCTCCATTGAATTATTCTAATTTTTTAACGTTTTGTTATCGCCACATCTCTTAAATAAGGAATTATAAATAAAAAATTTAATCCAGTCATCTTTGAGTGCGTTGTCCTCTCATATTTCTCCGTCATTTCGATATGTATGAAAGGTAACCTATTTTTGTGTCAGGTAATCATTGTGCTTTTTTGAACCAATTGTTCTCTTCTTCCTTACTATTTAACTGTCGAAATTCATTATTCTTTCAGTTCATCTCCCCTATCATCGGAACATTCATCTCCGGCTATTCCTTGTTCTTCTGCGAATCACCACTCCTCCTCATATATAATAAGTTTTCATCTAGCTCTAGCTCTATCTCTGGTTTCTTTATTGCATGTGCTAGTTTTAAGAAGGTATTTTCTTCTCAAATTTCGGTAATTTTACCCCCTGTTGTTCTGCTCTACCCATCTCCAGTCATTTTCTCTGGCGAACCTCTTGTTGATTTACTTGACCTCTGCCCTGAACAGTTTACCTCCAAGGTTTACAAACCTAATTAAAGCTTTTTTTTCTAACTCTAAGGTCATTGTCAATCTAAATGTCTTCCTCTAACCACACCGAATCTCCCATAGAATATGCTCACTCCAACGGGGACTCCGCTCACGTCACCGGATCTTCTGATATAGGCAGTATATTGACTGGTCCCTATTTAGAAGATTTAAAAAATAATTTTCCATTTTTTCTCTGTATTTGAGCTCTGCGCCCCTGCAAACTCTGAATGTGTTCACAATCCTCCTCCTAGCTATATCTCGTGCTATTTGATTTATTTGAATTTTGATCTCTACTTTCCACTTCCCAACCATGTTGTCACTCTTCTTTGTTCGTACAAAATTTCCTTATCCCAATGTCATCCCAAGACATCGCTATCATAATGGGGTTTCTTCAGGTGTGTGAAAAAGCAAACGTTTCTTTCACCCTTGATTTGTTTTGTAACTTTTACCACTTGCGAAAAGTAAAAAATACCATAGATGAATTCACTTTTTATCCCGTGATAGCTGGGGTTGAACTTGTTAGTGGTTTTCCTAGCAATGTTGGTTTGTGGCAGACAAAATACTTTTTTGTAAAACTGAACCAAAGTCCCGAAGTGGCCCTTCCTTCTTGGAACTACAAAGTTCCTAAATCTAAGCTTCCTGGTTTGAGTGTTTGTTTTACTATTGAAACCGAGATCATTTTTTACACTTCGCGCTCATGCACAACATCTCTGCCATGCTGATTCTGATGTTAAAGGTGTTATGAACTGTCATTATTTTTTACGTTGGATTTGTATTTTGTCTTATTTTTTACAAAGCTTTACTTTGTTTATCCGTTCATTTGATCTGTGGTGTTTGCATTTTTGCAGATATGGATCTAGCTGAGAATTCTACTTGCATGTTACTTTTTGATGGCGAGGATGAGGAGGTAGTTGGAACTGACGCCCAAGTTGAGAATGTTGCTGCCAACAACACTCTTCAATAGAGTGCTATCAAAACGAGCACTAGAACTGCACTTGCAAAGGGAAAGTCTACTGATGTTGGAGAGGTAGGTGGCGAACGCACCAGTGGTGAGTTAAAGGAGAAGAAAAAGAAGAGGGATAGGACTGATGGATCATCGGGTCATTTGCTGCCTCCTTTGAAAAAGAGGGGTGGCAACCAGTCTCGCTCCCAGGGCCATGCACGAACTGATAATCTGCTAGTGGAGGGAACAGTCCTTGACACTCTCTCCAAACTTTCTCTTCCTGATACTTCAGCTGTGGTAAGTTTGCTGGTTTATTTGAGTAACCTTTGCTACGAATTGATACCTTGTGTTACCTTGTGTTTTAGAATATTGACTATTCTTTTCCTAAGTCTTTTTCTCTATAAGGTCGGTGATAGCCTTCAACTTGTGAGTGAGTGGCTTTCAAAGTTCTATCCTCCTTATGAGTCACTCATGGAAAAATATAAGGCCAAGGAGAAGAAATGTGTGGCCCTAGAGACTTCTCTTAAAACCGCCCAGGATCGGGTGAACACTGCTGAAGAGCGCGTCGAGGTCGCGGAGGAAGAGATCATGAAGCTTCATTTTGAGCTTAAAGAGATGTGTACCAATGGTCCTACCTCTTCTAAATATCCTCAAATTCTTGTGGATCGTCTTTGCACAATAAAGACCTTCTTCAAACTATTTGAAGATGTTTCCAGCACTGCTCAGACTGTCGGTTATTGCGAAGCTGTGAAAGACATGCGCGAGTGGAACCCAACTTCGACGATGAAGAGCCTAGCCTCTTTGAAGAGATGTACTGAAGCATTGGAAATAGAAGGCAATGCTCAAAAATGGTTTTATTGAAAAGATTGATGACGCTGGACACCCATATGCCTTGCTATCGCATCTTGCTAGTCTCCATTGTATTCCTTCTGCAGGTGGGCTAAAGAGGTGCGAGGTTGATTATCTGGAGGACCTGCCGTTTGGCTCTTGCACTATTTTACTACCTCTTAACTCTGCTTCCATCGAGGCAATTGAGGCTAATACGAACACTGAAGTCCCTTCTCAGCAAGCAAGCCGGGGAGGTGTTACTATCGTGACCCATCATTTACCAACCTCCACCTCTACAGTTAGTTAATTCTTAGTCTATCGGGTTTTTGGATTTGTGATTGTAATTTAAGACAATATTTTGCTTTATGTCTATAATATTGGTATGACTCCAGTTATTGATTTTTTTTTGCCTTTATACTTTTACATTCTCTCATTGCACTTAATTATATGTAGGGCTTCAATATTTTTATTGATCATAAATTTTTGAAATGACTTGACTTTCTGGGATCTACTAATCAATTTTCCGATCGCTGTGGATTTTTGCCACCTGACATTCACTACCCTCTTGGATTGATTCAAGATACCCAATCTTTAACCCAAGAATATGATGATCTTGTTTCTTCTAATTGCTTCTCTTGTTTTAGGTCTCTTCCCTTGTTCGTTGGATGAGAAGTTCCTATTTTCATCCCATCTCCTTCTTCTTCCACAACATGTCCTTGCAGCAAGTTTATTCTCGATGGTTACAATTTTGAATCACTTAGCAAGGATATTATTCGTGGTTTGGTCGATCTTGAATCTGCTGCTGTATACATTTGTTCGCTTAACCTCCCTGCTTGTTTCCAAGAGTGGGCGCTAGCTTTTGGCATTTGTCTGAAGTACATGCTCTTGGGTATTAATGATCTTGAAGCGAAGTGGGATAAGACTGTAAAGAACTCCCAGGATGATGTTCGTGATTTGCAAAGGATTTGTACTTATTCACCGTCAACAGTTGACCATGGTGAGAATGCTTTGACAATAGGAGAAGTCTAAAAATTACACTTCAAGTAAAACTCGTGAAGCCCATCAGAAGACAGTGATCATTAATAAACAATGTACTCGTATTAACGACTTATTTGATCAGTTAAGGAAAGGGTATGATGAGTTTGATCACTTTTCAACATCTACCCTCTGTTGGTTTGCTATAAATACACAGCTATAAAGAAAAAATGAGCAGCTCTGCACTGAGTGCAACCGGCTTGATTCATCTGTGTATTAACTTGACAAAGCTTACATTGAGTACAAAGGTAAACTTCGGGCTCTTTCTTCATCATCCCATGGGGCTACTAGTCGTAGAGACCTTACCATGGAGATTAATGGGCAGAGAGTCAATTAGTCAAAGGTTGTCCAATCACAAATTCGATTCTTAGAAGAGTAAGTACAAAGTTTGGCGATTGAGGTGAAGAGATATGAAGAGACCATTAATGTTATGAGTATGCAGCTAGATCACGAAGAGTTTGGCCCTATAACTGACTTCAAGGCTTATTATGCTAGATAGCTTGGTAATATGAAGCGAAGGGGTCTAATACTCCATCCTGCTTATTTACACATGAAATGGCGATACGACCATTTAGCTAGTGGGGAGCGTAGGGTTGAAGAAAACCGGCGTAAGGGTGAGCACTCCCATCTCGAAGTTGAGCACGGTCCTCGTTGTGGTAGTTTGTCATCTTCTAGATCATCACGAGCATCTAGGCATAGATAGATCTCCTGATTTAAGCTGCTTAGTTCTTCTTGTAATGCTTCAAGTAATTTTGTTATGATTTTGAAAACTTTTTTGTTCGCTATCACTTGATAACCTATATTTCATGAACACTTATGATGACATCTTCTTACCGGTTGTATGAGTTTTGTAGTTGAATTTGGTAAGTTGAAAGATTGATGGCTTGCATAGTAGTGAAGCTGCAAGATCTATTGCTTGCATATGTAAAAGCTTCAGATTTTTTGACATGCAAGATCTATTGCTTTCTTATGTCATTGTTATAGGAAAATGTGCCTTTGTGCAAGATCTATAACTTGTGATCGTAAGATCTGTGAAGTTGCAAGATCTAAAGCTTGCAAGCGTCGGCAATTGCCCAAGATCTATAGCTTGCAATTGTAGGAATTTCAAAGTTGCAAGATCTATAGCTTGCAGTTCGATGTTTGTTATGATACGCGTGTTTGCGTTCAAAATTTGACAATTGAAAAGCCTTAATGCATTGATTGCAATGTGATGTTAGTGTGTTATTATCTAAAATTTCTAAGCAGAGAGCTAAAAATATAATCGTAGCCCGGAAAGACTGTTTTTGCCATTAATAATGTACAATTGCGATTATATCGCCTTGAAAACAAAGGAATGAATGCAACGAATGATAATCTCATAGTTTCTTTAAAACTAGATACTTCCTTTATTTTTCCCAAATCTACATAGAACCCTTCACATTGATCACATTCCATGTGTTGGGAACAGTGTGCCATCCAACCTTTCTAGCTCGTAACAGTTGGATTTGTGAGCCTTCGTAATCTTGTAAGGCCATTCCTACTTTGGGCATAACTTTCTTTTTTTCTTCCGCCAGGTTTGCCTCATTCTTTCTTAACATAAGGTCGCCAATCTCAAATTTTGTTTCTCTATTCTTTCCTTATACTAGTCTTTGTGATCATTGGAAGTTCCCTTTTTTCTTCCAGTTTGTCTAGATCCAACTTCATCATGTCTGGATTGTTTTCCACCATGTAATCGCAAAATTGGAGGCTTGAATTACCAATTTCCACTGGTACTATGGCTTCATGTCTATAGACTGGATTATACGGTGTCTTACCGGTTAGTTCTCAAACGGTCATTCTATATGACCATAGAGTGTTGGGTATCTCATCCATCCAGGTTGTTCTCTTTCCCTCCAATCTTTTCTGAATTCCCTGAACGATGTTCATGTTCATTACGTCTACTTGTTCGTTAACCTGAGGGCGTGCTACAGATGTGAAATTTTGAAGAATCCCAAGCTTTGAGCACTAATCAGTAAAGGTACCACTAGTGAACTATGTACCATTGTCCATGACATAGTATGTGGCACCCCAAAGTGACACACTATATTTTGCCAAACAAATTTTCTTGTTACTTCAGTTGTGACTCATCCTAAGGGCTTCGTTTCCACCCATTTGTTTGAAGAAAATGATTGCCACTATTAGGAATTTAGTATTGCTCTTGCCTTTAGGGAAAGGTCCCACTAGGTTGATCCCACATTTATCAAATGGGCAAGCTCCATATATCCCTCTTAAAGCATCTTGTGGCTTATGCGACAGCAAATTGGCAACTCTTACAATTGAGCTTGAAGTTGTGCACATCGTTAAACATAGTTGGCCAGTAGTATCCAACTTGGATGATCTTCTTTGCCACTGTTCTAGTTCCCTGATGCTTTCTATATAGCCCTTCATGAACTTCTTGTAAGATCTCAGTTGCATGCCCCGGTCCTACATATTTAATCCACGGAGATAGAAAGCCCTTCTTGTACAAGTTTCCTTCTTCATATGTGTAGTTGTTAGATCGTAACACCAATTTCCAAACTTGAACTTTGTCTTCTGGAAATGTTCCCTTCGCGAAGCACTCTATTAGTGGTGTCATCTATTTTGCAACTTCCATCTGGATTGGTGACACAGTAGTTAAAGTTGTGCTTTGGACTGGAACAACCTTTACTACCACCTCTCTGTGTTTGCTCAGAGATTCAAATCCGGCCATTGCTAGCTTGCTTAGTACATCCACCTTTGCATTTTCACTTCTTGGTATGTGCTGGATATCGAAGTACTCTAGTTGGGCCATGAACTACTGGACTTTCTTTAAATACTTCACCAATTATCCTTCTCGTACTTCGTAGTCCCCTCTCGCCTGCATGTTTAGATCTGTGAAGTTAATGTACATTCTCCATCCCATGTCTGATTTTCTTTCACCATGAATGGGTTCGCTTTCCTTTTTGGGTATATGACCTCTTTCAATATATTGGCTTGAAGCAATGCTACAACTTTCTCTTCGGTTGTTTTTTTGTCCGTCGCTAGCGAAGCAGCGTTGCTTTTGTTTAACTGGCTTGACCGAGTCGCTGATATTCAAAGAATGCATAACAATACTTGGGTCTATTTCTCCCATGTTCTAAATGCTCCATGCAAAAGTATCTTTGTGTCTTTGTAAGACTTCTACAACACTCTTCTTTTCAATGCATGGAAGATGTTTTCCCATCTTTACGCACTTTGAATCGTCTTCTTCATCTAAGCTAACCAGCTCTGTTTCTTCTCTCAAATCTACTACTAATTCTGGCTGCTCCAGTTACCTCCATCTAAAACTATGCTGACCATCTTCGCCTTTTCTACTATCTTCCCCGCATTCATTGCGATCGACATGCACTGTCTCGCCTCTTGTTGGTTTCCTATTATAGTTGCGATTCCAACTAGAGTGGGGAATTTCATTACTAGGTGGTAAGGGGACTATATCTCTTTTTTTTGCATTCATCCAAGGTCTTCTGATGATGGCCTTAAATGTGCTTAGAGCCTCCATGACCACAAAGTCACACATGACTATACAATTTCTTCCACATTCTCTGATGGTGACTGCCAGTTTTATATTCCCCAAAGGCTGATGTGTCGTTTTACACCAAAAATAAATCAAGCTCTAAGCTGAATTTTCAGTTCAGGATTCTGTGGTCGGTATGGGCATACCGACCAGTATAGCTGCGAGCAGGTTCATTTCCCAAGAGATTGGCGAGACCTTTTCTTTAATCTTTAATCTGCGAATTTGTAACCAAAAGAACCAGATGAGGGTCGTGAATAAGAGAAACTAAAAATCGAGTAAAAATAAGGATGATAAATTGTTACAGATTGCAAAACAATTCAACTATGATGAGAAGATTCCGGTTTCGATCAATTCCATACTGACTTTCTATCTCGATCCTTGATGCAAAGATGACTTTAAATGCATGCACACAAATTGGTTATAGTTGCAAGCAACCAATCTTTCCTTACCTTGTCGATAATTAGGAGGACGCCTCACCAACTATTTCTCTAACTAACATATAGCCTAAGAGACGCTCTATAGATTTAATATGCTAGCATCATTAAGAATGAGAAAGACCCAATTCATAACCAACAAACTCGGATGCCGGATTGTTAAATTAAAACGGTTGTTCCCTACCACTGATTGAACTAAAATCACAATTACGGGTGATTGGTTTAATTGGCATTAAATTAACTAACATGCTATCAAATATTGGCCACTACTCAATAACATGAAAGCAATTATAATCATTATAATCAAGAACAGCAGATGCAAGTATGCAATCAAAGTATAAGAACTAATTAGATCTCACGAGAATCGACGCCAATACTTCCTTGATCTCTACCGGAAAGGAAGAATTTAGCTAGAATACATAATTGAATTAACAATCAAAAGCATAAAAATAAATTATGAAAATTGTCTGAATAAAATACTGGAAAACCCAAATCGTAAAATACTGTCTGCGCAAATGGACTGTGCGTGCGTAATTCTGTTCTCTCTTCTCTGTCTTTGGCCGTACGCCTCTATATGTAAAAAATAAAGTCTCCAAAATATTACTACAACCAAAAGATATATAAGGAATAAAATATTTCTTTCCTTATCTAATTAGAACTCTAAAAGATAATCACAATATTCTCTCCTAACAATTAGGAGTCTTCAAATCAATCTGATTATTCTCCAACTACATTTGTAATTGCCATAATTCAGCACCAAATATCTCCATATATTATTTCCTCTTCCATCTCCAAGCACAAACGACCATAAATTGCAACAACTTGCCAATTCCGCATCTAAATCTTTAAACTGCAGGAACATTACGAATAAAATAAATATCCAAGCATTTAATCAACCATTCAACTCAATAATCAACCCAAAATATATGGTAAAATCAACCCCATCAAAACACCCCACACTTAGATAATGCTAGCCCTCGAGCATATGCAAATGCAAAACATAAATGTAAACGTGAGACTCCAATTAAAACACTACAGCAGCCCTCAAATCAAAAACCATCATAGTAGAGTCAAAACACAATCAGCCATCATACCACAAACTATTCCCCTTTGCTTATAAAATCACATCATCCTCACATTCTAGTCAAAAACATGCAATAAAATCCAACCTCACCAAGATCACTTAATATCTCTCAAAATCATAATCAGGTCAATCACACAAATCATATTCAATACTCATCACAACAGGTTTGTATATACCACTATCTCCACCGTAGTAATTGAACACTTGAGTACAAATCAATAAGGTCTTTATCAAGGTTGTAATGGGGCTAGGATCAAAGAGGTAGGATAAAGGGAATACGAGGCTAAAAATCTGAGAATATGCAAGCAATTCATTATCACCTCATGCTCCTCTATTTTCATACTTCGAATGAATATGCAACATTAAAATACAACGAAGTATAATCACCACCACCAAGCACTAAACCATACCCATATTGCTACCAAAATTTTCAGCCCAATATGCTACTGACCAGATTTTTTTTATTCTCTTTTTTTTCCCTTCTGGACAGCAGCACTTACAAGCATTTTTTGGGCATATAAGATCAATAATATCATGCAAAAACTATACATGCACCTTCCAAATGAATATAAGTCCAAAATACTCTATGCTCTACATGTATTAGCACAAAATCTCAACCATATCTAACCCACTATATCTAACCCACCATTGCTGCTCATACTAACTTTACAATTGCTAATTCCCCTCAAGAAGCGGAAATGAAGGCAATAATGTTTGCTATACTCAAATACACTGGTTCCCTTGATAATGTTTGCATTGAATCTGACTGCATGAATGTTGCCTCTTCAGTCCTAGATCCATTACATGCTCCCTGGCAGTTGTTCCAACTTGTGGATGACATTAAGCAATCTCTGATAAACTTCAAACTTACTCATATTCAGAGGCAAGCTAACCTTGTAGCGGATGCTTTAGCAAAGAAATGTCTCAAAGATGAGACAAGTGTATCCATGCTTTCTTTCCATATGTTACCTAATCATATTCAGGGGCTAATTAGGCTTGATCAATTAGGGACTCCCTCCTTAAGATTTACACATTGAATGGATGCTACTGATCAAATGATATTTGTAGGCACACTGATGCACAATGGGAGATACATGGAGGCACACGGATGCACATATGGAGACACATAGAGGCACACAGATGCTCATATGGTCTTACATGGTTTGGGAGATGCTGCCTGGATGAATGGAGGAACGGTTGAGTGGATGATAGAGATGAACCAGATGCTTTTTAGAGATTACATTTTGTTTCTACTCTACTCTTTTGATTCTCTTACTTAGAGGATGAATTCTATGCAACTTTAGGGATATCTGACTGACTTGTGTTTCGAACTCTCGATTTACTAACAAGTTTGATATCTTCCTAAATCTGCAAAAAATCTTGGTTGCCTTTCTTTAACTTTAGCTACTACTCACTTTGGAAGCAATAATGGTTGCTTCATCAACTTAGGCTCCCCTTTGTAAATCAAACTAAGCCAAGGCTTCTTTATTTTTCGGTTTTTGCTCATTTACACAGCTTGGGAAGGCCTAATATAATTTCCCCCATCCTCGGATGGTTTTAATGGAAAAAAAACCCACCATACAATTCTAATCCACATCACAAGCAATAATAAATCACTAACATATTCTCAGAGAGTTAAGAAAAGGCTAAGGCTCTTGGCTAAATATTTAGTGACTAAATACCAAAGAAAGAGTTTTCTGGCTTCAACGGGGCAAACTAGGGGATCAATGTAAGGAAGGAAGTATATAGTAGAAGCTAAGTAGGGCTCATTCCTAAGTGCCTCTATCATTTTCATACTCAAGTATCAAAAATAGTCTCGAAATCATGGCACAAACCAAGCAATGAATATCAAAATATGATCACTCAACAAAGAGATAAAGAGCTACTTAATATCATCATTTTTTTAATATGCCTATAATTTTTCTGGCTTTTGCTCTTTTAAGGCTCAAATCCTCACAATATATCTAGTTTTAGAGTAAAATGACTTATTGCACATTCATCATCCTAAAATGCATATAAGGAATCCATGATTTCTTTTACAAAGGGAAAAAAACATTCAATCTTACCACAAACCAAATTCCAACTCTAACCATTCAAATTTCCAATTCAAGGTTGCTGTTTTTTTTACTCAAATGATGAAAAAAAAATGAAAATCTTTTTGTATTTTTTCTCATAATTTTCTGATTTTTTTTTCGTTTCATGAAAGAAAAAAAACTTTTTATGAAAAAAAAACTAATGATATTACACCCCCACCCCACACTTAGACGACACAGTGTCCTCATTGTGTAAGAGAGAGGTAACATATGCAAATGATGTACAAAATATGATGTCACACACTTACTCTACAAATGTACTAAAATTCAACAAATAATGAAAAATAAGAAAAAAGAAAAATGAAAATGCTCCCTGGGCGGCTAATTAGCCTTGAGGTTAACCAGTGCATCCTGGTTCGCATTGGGCATCCTGACAACTTTGGGCTGAACGTAGAATGACTCGGTTCATATTTGGTTTGCTTTCAAAATCCCCCTTCATCTTTTGGAGATCTTCTTGGAACCCTGTAAGTTCAAACTAATCAAAGTCGAATGGATGAATAATATTTTTTTAAGATAAATAATGAAGAGAACAAAAATAAAAATCTTGGGTTGCCTCCCAAGCAGCGCCCTTATTTATCATCTTAGGCTAGACTCAGTTGGCTTGCTCAGATCAGCCATATGGAGGCAATGGAAGTGTCATTCCCTTGACCTTGGAGAGCTTCATTCCCTCGGGATACATGACATGTATGGGTTGATTCTCCCCTAAGAATGCATATTTGAGATGTTCAGGTAAGGTCTTCAGCTCCAGCTTGGGTGCTTTCTCAATCGAAAGAAGAGTGCGTTCAGGGATAGGTGAAATGATCATCCCGACTGATGTAGGCTGCGAGATATGGTGCACTTCTGGTATGGATCTGGATGGTATGGGCATACCGCCCGAAGTGGCTGGGAGCTGTATTTCTAAATTTCTGAGCAGAAAATGGGCGATATGGGCATACCGCTCGAAAGTGGCTGGGGGCTGATTTTTTGAGTTTCTGAGCAGAAAATGGGCGGTATGGGCATACCGACTGAAAGTGGCTGGGAGCTGTATTTCTGAATTTCTGAGCAGAAAACGGGCGGTATAGGCATACCGACCGAAAGTGGCTGGGAGCTGATTTTCTGAGTTTCTGAGCAGAAAATGGGCGGTATGGGCATACCGACCGAAAGTGGCTGGGAGCTGATTTCTTTGGTGGTGTAAAGCTACATGATGATTTCACTACAATTTTCATCCAAGACATCCATCATATCCTTGTCGGCCCATCCATTGAAGAGTACAAGTTCCAACTTGTCATCCCTGGAGTACCTTTCTATAAAATCATCAACCAATGGGTCAATCACATCAAGGGTAAACATAGATTCAGGATCATCTACATGTCTCATGGCATCAAAAATATTGAAAGAAACTACATCTCCATCAAACTCAAGACTAAGTGTTCCCTTATCAACATTAATCTTGGTTTTTGCTGTCTTCATGAATGGTCTTCCTAGAAGAATTAGGGACTTATTAGCAGAGAATGAATCATTCATATTAACAATGTAGAAATCCACTGGAAATATCATATCATTTACCTTTACTAGTACATCCTCTATTATTCCCTCTGGGTATGCATTAGACCTATCTGCTAATTGGATTATAACACGAGTTTCCTTCAATGGTCCTAATTGCAATTCATTATACACAGATAGAGGCATGACATTAATTGATGCACCTAGATCTAACATGGCTTTTTCAACAGTTTTTGTGCCAATTATACATGGAATAGAAAACATTCTTGGGTCCTTACATTTTTGTGGAAACTTACGTTGAATGACAGCAGAAACATTTTCCCCCCACCCTAATTTCTGCATCTTTCCCATACTTCATCTTCTTCGAACAAAGTTCTTTAAGAAATTTTGCGTACCTGGGAACTTGCTTAACAGCTTCAATCAAGGGAAAATTTATTTCTACCTTCTTGAAAACCTCCAAGATCTCCTTCTCATCATCTTCCTTCTTGTTACGAGCTAATCTGGATGGGAAAGGTGGAGCGACCTTTGGGTTAGAAATAGATGTCATAGGTTCAGGGTTTACCTTTGAGGACTCCTTTTTACTCTCCTTGGATTCTTCATGATTGCCTTTCTCCTTATCAACTTCCTTAGGCTCGGAATCATCCAATATCTTCCCATTACTTAAGGTAATGGCACTTACATTCTCTCTGGGATTCAGTTCAGTCTGGGAGGGTAACCTTCCAGCGTTGAACTTCAACTTGTTTACCTTCACAGCCAGTTGAGTCACTTGTTGCTCGATATTCCCTATAGCAGCCCTTGTCTCATGCTGAAAAGCATTCATATTTTTGGCTAAATTTTGCACCACTTCGCTGCTTTGGGCCATAGTTTTAAGACTTCATTCATAGTGACTCTCTGATCATCCAGTGCTAGATTTGCATCATGACCAACTTGTGCTTGATTTGGAGCATAAGTTCCAGGGGCCTTTTGATTCCATCTGAAGTTTGGATGATTCCTCCATCCTGGATTGTATGTATATGAAAATGGGTCGTTCCGTCTCGGCCTTTGTGGGATATCTTCAAATCCAAAGAAAGCTTGTTCGGTCTGAGAATCTTGAAGAGTAGCGCAAGCATCAGTGTAGTGTCCCATGTGTGAGCAAATTTCGTACTTGGCTCTTCCAGCAATCTTCATGGCTAGATCTTTTACAATTGAAGTGAGAGCATCTAGCTTCTCATCCAAATATGAGTTATCGGCTACCTTGACTGGTCTAGATCTATCATCATCTTCATCATACTCATGAGTGACCATATCAAGGATGATCTCTTTTGCTTCATCCATGGTTTTGTTCAGCACATTTCCTCCACAAGCTGCATCAAAAATATTCCTGTCAATAGAACACATACCACCATAAAAGTAATTAGTGATAAGCTGATACTCGGTAAAACCATGGTTAGGACACTTGCGACACAATTGATTAAATCTATCCCAATAACTCACAAGATTCTCTCCCTTCTTTTGTCTAATACCACTTATTGCAGATCTCAAATTAGCTGCTCTAGACTCGGGAAAAAACTTTTTTAAAACTTTCTCCTCCAAATCTTCCCAGGTTCGAATTGAACCAGGTGGGAGTTCAAAAAGCCATTCACGGGCTTTTCCCTGCAATGTGTGTGTAAAGGTGAGTAGTTTAATATGATCCTCCGAAAAACCTTGTGGTTGAAGAGTTGCACAGATGAGGTCAAATTCATCAAGATGGTTATGAGCACTCTCACCTGACATATCACCAAATTTAGGTAATACTTGTATGAAACCTGGTTTAATCTCGGAGTTGCGGTTGATGTTGGGAAGGACAATGCATAAAAGACGATTGTGTTTGTAACGTCCCATGTCTCTTATACGCTGGGCTGGTGGTTCCTCCTCACGTCTTTGTTCGTCAGCCATGTCGAAATGGGTTTCGGTGGCGGTTGACTCAGACGAGGAAGATCCTTTCAAGGCTTTTGTCTGCTTCGTTAGACTTCGTGCAAGTTTCTCAATCTCTGGAGTGAAGATCAATTCTCCTGTACGAGAAGAACGAGGCATAAACCAAGGAAAAGTGAAACTAAACTAAAGAATTAAAAGAAAAAATACTGCTTAAAACCAATCCCCGGCAACGGCACCAAAATTTGATGTGTCATTTTACACCAAAAATAAATCAAGCTCTAAGCTGAATTTTCAGTTCAGGATTCTGTGGTCGGTATAGGCATATCGACCAGTATAGCTGCGAGCAGGTTCATTTCCCAAGAGATTGGCGAGACCTTTTCTTTAATCTTTAATCTGCGAATTTGTAACCAAAAGAACCAGATGAGGGTCGTGAATAAGAGAAACTAAAAATCGAGTAAAAATAAGGATGAGAAATTGTTACAGATTGCAAAACAATTCAACTATGATGAGAAGATTCCGGTTTCGATCAATTCCATACTGGCTTTCTATCTCGATCCTTGATGCAAAGATGACTTTAATTGCATGCACACAAATTGGTTATAGTTGCAAGCAACCAATATTTCCTTACCTGTCGATAATCAGGAGGACGCCTCACCAACTATTTCTCTAACTAACATATAACCTAAGAGACGCTCTATAGATTTAATATGCTAGCAGCATTAAGAATGAGAAAGACCCAATTCATAACCAACAAACTCGGACGCCAGATTGTTAAATTAAGACTGTTGTTCCCTACCACTGATTGAACTGAAATCACAATTACGGGTGATTGGTTCAATTGGCATTAAATTAACTAACATGCTATCAAATATTGGCCACTACTCAATAACATGAAAGAAATTATAATCATTATAATCAAGAACAGCAGATGCAAGTATGCAATCAAAGTATAAGAACTAATTAGATCTCACGAGAATCGACGCCAATACTTCCTTGATCTCTACCGGAAAGGAAGAATTTAGCTAGAATACATAATTGAATTAACAATCAAAAGCATAAAAATAAATTATGAAAATTGTCTGAATAAAATACTGGAAAACCCAAATCGCAAAATACTGTCTGCGCAAATGGACTGTGTGTGCATAATTCTGTTCTCTCTTCTCTGTCTTTGGCCATACGCCTCTATGTATAAAAAATAAAGTCTCCAAAATATTACTACAACAAAAAGATAGATAAGGAATAAAATATGTCTTTCCTTATCTAATTAGAACTCTAAAAGATAATCACAATATTCTCTCCTAACAATTAGGAGTCTTCAAATCAATCTGATTATTCTCCAACTACATTTGTAATTGCCATAATTCAGCACCAAATATCTCCTTATATTATTTCCCCTTCCATCTCCAAGCACAAACGACCATAAATTGCAACAACTTGCCAATTCCGCATCTAAATCTTTAAACTGCAAGAACATTACGAATAACATAAATATCCAAGTATTTTGTCAACCATTCAACTCAATAATCCACCCAAAATATATGGTAAAATCAACCCCATCAAAGGCATTTCTGCTTGCCCTGTGAATCCTACAAGCGGGGATGTGGACTTTTTAAAATCAGTTTGCTTAAAACCTAACATGTCAAAGCAATCCACAAATAATATCTCGATCGCACTCCCATCATCCACGAACACTCTGTGAACTGTTGCATTTCCTATTTTAGCTATAATGACCATGATATCATTACGAGGTGAAGTGTTAAGTACTGCATCCTCCTCGCTAAAAGTGATTGCCTTGTTTGGACGAAGTCTTTTGTCCACGGGCTCTTGAGGTTAAGAATACCTTTCCTTAGCCTTCCAAGAATTGTTTGACAATGACTCCATGGATCCATGTATGGACAAGAAAATATTTTTTGGCACTGCATCCCCTGCATCATCATTGTAATCTACTGCCACACTCATTTTTTTTATTCTTTGCCAGTGTGGTCGCCATCCCTTGGTTCTTTGCCAGGGGGGTCCCTGTTTTGTTAGTGTCGCCATACTAGCCTCCCCCTTCCTTTCTATATTGGCTTAAGTAGCCATTCTTCAAGTTTTCTTCAATTTGTCTTCTCAGGTATCTGCAATACTCAATGTCATAACCATGGTCCTTATGGAAGGCACAATAATACTACCTGGATCTCTTTTCTAACGGTGCTAACATAGGTGCTGGCTCGCGAAATAGCTATTTGTTCACTTGCCATATCTCCTTCCTTGATTTTGTCAGAGGCGTATCTTGGAACGGTTCACCTTGCAACCTTGGTTCTCTTCCCATGAAAGGGATGTTTACCTTTCCTTTCTTCATAAACCCCTTTGCAAATCCTCTATTATTTTCCTTTCACCTCGTTCTCGCTCTATCTTACAGTTGTTTGCCTCTTCTGTTCGCACATGCTGCTCGATCATCTTCTGTAGCTCTCTTGGGTTTTTGGGCATGTTCTTTGTAAGCTCTTTGTAGGACTCTCCTGATTGCATGCTTCTCATGAATGCCCCTAATGAAGATTGGAATGATAGGTCACGAACCTGCAAACTCTCTATGACAAATCTATTATGATACTCCACCAGACTGTCATCACTTCGTTGGGCTATTTTGTTTAGATCTACGATCGCTTTTGTGAATTTTTTTCTTCTGATAGAAGCAACCTAAAAATAGATCTAATAATTGTGCCCAAGACTTGATACTTCCATTTGGCGGGTCTTCATACCACGTGATCGTTGTTCCTGACAAGAAAATGGGAAATGCCTTGCAAACTAGTTTGATGTTCACGTCTCTAAACCTCATGCTATATTGGTAAGAGTGTAAGAACTCTTTTGGATCTGTGGTCCCATCATATATTTTAACATGGAGAGAGAGCTTGAAGTCCTTAGGCATTTTCTAATCTCGAAGATGTGGTGCTAGGGGTAACTTGTCTGTATCGTTATCTGCCACTATGTCTTTTATCTCCTCCTCGTATTTAAGACTTTTGCGCTCTTGACTTATTTTCTTATCCATTCCCTGTGATTTGGGCTTAAGTGTTGTCAAAAACTGGTTATAGAGGCTCTCTTTGTTCACTTCCAAGAATGCTGTGAACGCCCCCTTTCTTTCTCCTGGTTTGTGTTAGAAGATTCTGCTTCTTCTTCATCTTCTGTATCTTCATTGTTCCATTCCCTCTCTCTACTAGGAATATACTCTTGGTCTTGTGTGTTCTTGTCACGCCCAACTATGTGTTCTTGGGTCTGATGATTATGGTTTTTCTCACTTCTGGTGAATAACATTGTTTACCTGAAGGATCCTAGAATCGAGAAAAAAAATTTTGATCCCCCAGTCAACGCCAAATGATATGGTTGATCCATCAAGTAGAGCACTATCGTTCACCTTGTGTATTCTTCCTCCTGCTAAACAACTCCTGGAAATGATTTTGGGGAAAAGGCTCTGACGATCAAGTCAGTCTCTTCCTTAGAGAATTGAAATTTCTTGGTATAGTAATGCTTACCCCCATTGGTCTCTGTCTTGTTCTTTTTATAGTGTGCTACAAACATGGTCCTCTTCATCTAGATTCACCATTGTGGGTTTGATCGTGGTTCCAATAAAGGTGGCTCGTGTCCAAGAGCTGGATCGTGGCTCCCACCTTTCTTGGTTCGTGGTCTGACTCCCTTCGACTAGCTTTCCCTAATTGTGGCATGTTGTAGAGCTTACTTGTGATTTGGGCCAGCGGCCCAGCGCTATAGAGCTTCTGGGCTGGGTATACACCATAAACATAGAGTCATGGTTAAAAATATAATTATAAAATATTTTAAAATTCAAAATAAATGGAGTTGCATAAAAAATTATATTTTAGTTTCGTTAAAAAATCAATAACATTATTAATATATATATATACATTAAATTATTTTAAATCATGCATCGCAGGGGTGTTATCTAGTTATTCATATACTTATAAGTACATTGTCTATGAGAGTGACGTGCGACGTCGGTCACAAAAATAAGCCGCATCGGTGAGCGAGAAAGGCATGTGACATTGGTCATTTCATATCTCCGAGAGGGACATGTGACATCGGTCATTTCATGTCTCCGAGAAGGACATGTGACGTCGGTCATTTCATGTTTCCGAGAGGGACGTGTGACGTCTATGACAATTTAAGCGGCATCATAAGCGAGAAATGCATGGGGACGTAAATAAATGAGAAATGTGTGCGACGTCGGTTATTCATGTCTGCAAAAGTTACGAGCGAGATTGGTCACAAAAATACCCAATGTTGGTAAGCCAGACATGTGTGTGACATCACTCATGCATGTCTGCGAGAGTGACGTGCGACGTCGGTCACAAAAACAACCGACATCAGTTAGCAAGACATACATGCGACGTAGATCATGTCAGACCTTTTACCACGGTTTTTTAAATGAGGTAAAAAGTATAATTTTTTAACCGAAATAAAAAATATTATTTACTTCGAGAAACAAAAAGAACTAAGGTAAAAGAACTTTTTACCTCGATCATTTGGGGTTAACAAAAAAATTGGGGTAAAAGGGGTAAAGTAAAAGGTAATTTTTCTTGTAGTGTTATTTCACATGAATACTTTCCATATCAGATCTCTACGATGCAATTGATGAGTTAATAAAAAAATTTGTATGAGGAACCATGCTCTCAAGGTGTTTCCTGGAATAGAGAACTATAATCGACCTTTGACCTGTGTGTTGATGGATTATGGGAGTCATACTCTCAAAACCAGTAGGAGAAAACAAGTTTGTGAAAAAGTCAGTGTGAAGGGAAACAAGTCGGGGAAAATAAAATTTGATTGTTTAGGATGTATTATTTGACATTGATTTTTCAGTTATGATGGTTGGTTGTAAGTGTTGAGTCGCTTAATTGCTATTGATGTTTTAGCTTGATCTGAATTTTTTTCAGTTTTTATGTTAGCGATAGTTATGGCGATTGACATTTTCACATGATAATGTAAAATTTCAAATTAAAGTTTGCCACTTCCATATGCTAATTTTATATATATATATATATATATATTTGTTGTGTATGTGATGATTCATCGAATTCCTTCGATTTTGAGTTGTCAGTGTATGATGTTTTATGTCTTGTTCATCTGTAATATACACAAAGTGATATGTATCATTTTACATCTGTAAATTATCATGTAAAAAAATAATAATATCAGTGGATAGAAGTGAAACGTCAAAATAGTTTTTTTTTCAAATGCAACAACAGAGGAATGTATACTTTCAACATTAATTGAAGATATTTTCTTTTTTTATTGATGTGTTAGCTTTTCTGCATGTCATTTTAAAAATTGTTATTAATGTTTCTTATCTATAAATATTATATTTTTATTTGATGTATTCTTGATGTTTCAATCGTGTGAATTGATTTTTAAATTTTCATATTGATGTTCATCTATTTTAATATTGATTTTTAAATATTTTCAGTAATTCTATTTCATGTTTGAATATTTTATTTAGTATGTATAGTAATTTTTATTACATATTTTACTATTTTAATTTAATATTTTTTATTTGATATAAAATTATGATTCCGTCTCTAGAAAGACTGTCTTTCCATAAGTTATGAAAAAACCAAGGTTTAAATTGCAAATTAGAAAAAATCAAGATAAAATTTTTGGGCTGCATTAATTGGGTCATAAATTTATAACTACGGCACATTGCATAATAAATTTTTAATATTACAACAAAAACCTTTTACATTTCTATAATTATAATTCAACTATGTATTTCTATATACCTATGGAAAGACGGTCTTTCCCAAGACCAAATTATTTAATTTGAATATTTAGAACTTTTATTTGATATTATTTACCTTTAATTTGATTTGGATATGATTTATAAGTATTAAATCAAAATACATATTAGCCCAATAAAAACTCATGTTTTCAACCCAAATTTGACCTAACCTGTATCATCACCCAGATTCTTCATCTAAATCCAGATCATCCTCTCACTGCAACCCTAACAAACGGAATCGTACCGCTGGAATCAGCTGCCGCCACCTCGAACCTCCCCGTCCTCACCGAAATCTTCTCAGTTTCCTTCACCAGCATCTCACATCCTCCATTTAGCCTTATCTTCTTCGATTTAGTCGACGGATTTGACTTCGAGTTTGACCCATTTGATTGCAATAGCAGAAGACGTTGGTTGCTACTTTCCGCCTTAACACTGGCAAAGATAAATCCCAGTGATTGAAGACGATGTCGGCGATGACGAACCCCAGTGATTGAAGTTCTTGCGCAGTGAATCCTGATATCGGTGACTAAGAAATTGAAGACGACGATGGAAAATAGATAGAAAATGGCAATGGTGCAAAGGATATCGATGTCGGTGATCAAGCAACTAAAGACGACGATGGTGGGATGGTCGAAAAATAGCATTGGCATGGAGAATATCGAGGCGGTGGTGGAGAAGGCGAGGAGTAGGAGGTCGTCGACGTACCTCTCAAAGTTAATACTTTTAAGCCCTAATGCTTCCTAACTACAATTAAGTAGATAATGGCAAGCCAAGGTCGTCCACAAGAAGGGAGATCTTTTCAAGTGTTTAAACATATATAGGAGAAAACATACTAGGCATATACATACAAAGATACATATAAAAGCATGTAAGGGGAGGTTTTGGTTGGTTTGATCCTAGGTTATCAAATTGAAATACAACAACTATCAAAGCAAGAGAACTATGCTAATCATGCAATACAACTAAAGATACGATGAAAACAACAATTAACGGAACCTTGGGCGCAATTGACTTCCACTTCCAAGCCTTTTATCCATCATTGAACATGCAACCTAATTACTACTTTCACTACTTGTTGTGAAGACTAAACTTCTATCCTTCTTAGATAGTAGTTTACAAGAGTGAATTCTACATCTCTTGTCAAACCTCACCAATGACACCCGTAGTCAAAACACAAATAAAAGTATCCCATTGATGGCATTAAGCACTAAGAATCAACAAGCTTGGCAATACTTATAAAGATAGTGTTATTTATAATACAAAAAGGATAAGGTTAGATTCTGGCCACCCGTTGGTCGCGGCCATCGCAACTCGTGATGCGGCCATCGCGACTCGCGACGAGGCCATCACGACTCGCGACTCACGACGAGGCCATCGTGACTCGCGACAAGGCCATCGTGACTCACGATGAGGCCATAAAATGGACATATCAAACCTCCCCACACTTAAACCGTACTCATCCTCGAGTAAGAAAAGATCCAAGATTATGAAGGAAATGACATATCCACAACCTAACTACTATTCCCCCAAGTCAATACCTCACAAAACTCTAAAAGATTGCATATCCCAATGTTAAGGTCAAATGAGAAGTTTCCCACAACCCCCATTCCTAAATCTACCTAAACCATATCAACCCATCAATTCATTGGTATCCCTAATACATCTCCAAATCCTGAATTGACAATCCCAAATCCAATGATACAAGGAGAAGCTAAAGACATGTATAAGGTTCAAAACACATGCTCCACTTTATATCAATATATTAACCTAAAAATGAGGCATATTAATGATCAAGAGTTTCATAACTTACTTCGTAGAAATGCTTGAAGTCAAGAAGGTAGGACTTGGACAAGAGAAGGATCAGAAAAAATTTCTTACCAGGTTAGTAGTCTATCGCAAATCGCGATGGCCTCGTCACGAGTCGCGATGGACCATCGTGAGTCGCGATGAAGTGGTCGCGAGTCGCGACCAAATCAGAAGTTTTGTGTGAAAATAGAGCTCTCGGTCTCCACTTTTCGTGAGCCGCGATGGCCTCTTAGTGAGTTGCAATGGACTATCGCGAGTCGCGATGAAGTGGTCGCGAGTCACGACCAAATCAGAAGTTTTGTGTGAAAAATAGAGCTCTCGGCCTCCATTTTTTGCGAGTTACGATGACCCCGTCGTGAGTCGCGATGGCCCCATCGCGACTCGTGATGAGGCCATCGCGACTCGCGACCGACTACTAACTTGGTACTTAGAAAAATTTTCTGATCCTCCTCTTAACCAAGTCTTTCCTTCTTGACTTCAAGCATTTCTACCTTCAAACGTCCAATGTCTTGGCTTCAAAATTGCTACAAAATTATGGAAAAATAACCCATAAAAAGCACAAAGAAAAACAGTGAAACTAATGACAAAATCCAAAACTAAGCAACATCAACGAAAAGTCACGAATGACGATCCGGATGATCAAAACCAAGTTTATTTAACTTCGTCAGCACGACTTACTCCTTTTTCTTGGAGTTTACTCACAAACCAGATCGAGGAGATTAACGTCCTCTCCTTTTTCCAGCACAAAATTCTCGTGGTAAGGTTTCAAACATCTCCATTAACCTTGAATGTATTGGACGTAGCTCGATCTAGAATCTTTACCGCGCCATGCGGGAATACCTTTACCACCTCAAAAGGACCGATCCATCGGGACCTCAACTTACCTAGGAATAGGCAAAAGTGGGATTGGAATAGGAGGACCTTTTGACCAACATTAAATTCCTTCCCAATGATCATCTTGTCGTGCCACACCTTTGTCTTCTCTTTATAGATTTCAGTGTTCTCATAGGACTCCCTCCGGATCTCATCCAGTTCATCCAATTGTAACTTCCTATGCAAGCTGGCCTCCTCTATATCAAGATTAAATTCTTTGACCACCCAGTAAGCCTTATGTTGAATTTCCACCAGTAGATGACAGGGCTTACTAAACACTAACCGGTATGGTAACATACCAATTGGTGTCTTGTAAGCCATCCTATACGCCCATAAGGCATCATTCTACCGAGAACTCCAATCCTTCCAGTTAGGGTCAACCATATTTTGAAGAATCGACTTTATTTTCTAATTGGAAACTTTGGCTTGCCCATTGGTTTGTGGGTGATAGGCAGTGGATGTCTTGTGAGTGACGCCATACTTTTTCAAGAGTGCCTCTATGGTCCGATTGCAAAAATGGGTGCCACGGTCACTAATCAAGGCTCGGGGTACCCCAAACCTAGAGAAGATGTTATCTTTCAGGAATTCTGCAACCACTTTAGAATCGTTAGTCCTAGTGGGTTTTGCTTCAACCCACTTTGACACATAATCAATGGCAAGAAGAATATATGTAAAGCCATAAGAAGTAAGGAAAGGTCCCATGAAGTCAATACCCCAAACATCAAAGATTTCACACTATAGCATAGCTTTTTGGGGCATCTCATTTCTAGATGAGATATTTCCTACTCTTTGGCACTTGTCACAAGCCTTACAAAATATGTATGCATGCTTATTCAAAGTAGGACAATAAAAACCAGTTTCCAAGACTTTCCTAGCGGTCGTTTTAGCTCCAAAATGACCGCCGCATGCATTAGAATGACAAAAGGTGAGAATTGAATGCACTTCATTATCGGGGATGCATCTCCTAACAACTTGGTCTACAAAATGTTTCCACAAAAAGGGATCATCCCACACATAATATTTAGCACCGCTCTTTAGCTTATCTTTATGTGCTTTAGAAAAGTGAGGAGGAAATTTAATAGAGACAAGAAAGTTCACAATGTCGGCATACCACGGTTGGAGGTCCCTGATAGCGAACAATTGTTCATTGGGGAGCTCCTCCCATAGTTGCTCCTTCATTAATAGATTTACCTCACTACCTTGGTAGGGTGCCAACTGGCTCAAGTGATCAGCCACAAGTTTCTCCGCGCCCTTTTTGTCTCGTACCTCTAACTCAAATTCACTCAGGATCAGGATTCACCTAATCAATCTTGGCTTGGCCTCTTTCTTTGTTATTAAATGACAAAGCGGTGCATGGTCAATGTACACAATAACTTTTGTACCAAGCAATTAAGATCGAAATTTTTCCAAAGAAAATACCACTGCTAGCAACTCCTTTTCGGTGGTGGAATAGTTTCTTTGGGCTTCATTAAGAGACATGGATGCGTAGTAGATGGCGTGAGGCACTCTCCCCACCCTTTGACCAAGCACCGCTCCAACGACGTAATCACTAGCATTGCACATAATCTCAAAAGGCAACAACCAATCCGGGGTTGTATAATAAGGGCCGAAACTAACCTTCCTTTCAATGTATCAAAGGCCCCTTTACAACCCTCATCCATCACAAATTATACCTCTTTTTGCAACAACTTGCATAGAGGAGATGCTATCTTCGAGAGGTCCTTGATGAACCGGCGATAGAATTCTGCATGGCCAAGAAAAGAGCGCACTTCACGCACATTAGTAGGATAAGGCAAAGTTTGAATTGTGTTTATCTTTGCCTTGTCAACCTCAATACCCTTAGAGGAGACAACATGGCCTAAGACAATGCCTTGCTCTACCATAAAATGACACTTCTCAGAATTTAACACAAGATTTATCAATGCAAAGTTTAAGAACTTGTGACAAATTTTCTAAACAGTTGTCAAAAGAATTACCATGAATGGTGAAATCATCCATGAATACCTCGACAAAAGTTTCAAAAAAATTGAGAAAATGCTTACCATACACCTTTGGAAAGTCGCAGGGTCGTTACATAACCCGAAAGGCATACGCCGGTAAGCAAATGTACCAAATGGGCACGTGAAGGTGGTATTTTCTTGGTCTTCCCGAAGATGGCCACTTGAAAATACCCCGAGCACCCATCCAAAAAGCAATAAAAGGGGTGGCTTGCTAACCTCTCAAGCATTTAATCAATGAATGGCAATGGGAAGTGATCCTTCCGAGTTTCCGCATTTAGCCTCCAGTAGTCAATGCAAATGCGCCACCCATTTTGAACTCGGGTAGGCACCATTTCACCCTTCTCATTTTCGACCATCGTTACCCCACTCTTCTTGGGTGCCGCTTGAGTTAGACTTACCCACTTGGTATCCGTGATTGGATAGATCATGCCTACTTGGAGTAGCTTGAGGATTTCCACCTTCACCACCTCTATCATAGGTCGGTTTAAACGGTGGTGGGGTTGCCAGACGGGTCTTGCATCTTCTTCCAACAAGATTCTATGCATGCAAGGGGATGAACTTATTCCTTTGATGTCAGTAATAGTCCATCCAATTGCTTCCCTGTTCTCCTGCAACACCACCATCAACTTTTCTTCTTGCTCCTTGGTGAGCTTGCTTGAAATGATGACCAGAAGCGTCTCCCCTTCTTCAAGAAATGCATACTTGAGATCACTTGGCAATGGTTCAAGCTCAATCACCGGAGCTTTCATAAGTGATGTGAGGAATTCTGATTCTTTGGGTTCCTCTAAGATTAGAGGGTCGGGACTTTGCACCACTTCCTCGAGAATGCTTAACTCCTCAATGCTTTCCTTCAAGTTAGAACTCATGGAATACACAAGACATGCATTTTCAACATCATTTTCCAAAGCATTTACCAAGGAATCATCACCACTCAATTCAAAAACATCTTGCACAACATTGTCAATAAAATCAACAGCATGGAAAGAATACACTTCAAGAGGATACTTCATAGAGCCATTTATGCTAAATTATACTTTAATCCCATCAAATTCCATGGTGAGGGTACCATTATGCACATCAATGATGGTCTTAGTGGTCTTCAAAAATGGTGAGGGTACCGTTATGCACATCAATGATGGTCTTAGAGGTCTTCAAAAATGGTGAGGGTACCGATATACACATCAATTCCACCGGCATGTTTATCATGCTCCATGTCTAGGACATAAATATCCGCATGGAATAATAAGGCATCCACCCTAACCAACACATCCTCAGTGATATCCTTAGGGTACGCACTAGAATGATCGGCTAGTTGGATCACCACCCCAGTTTTATGCGAACTACCAAGATTGAGGCTTTCATACAAAGAATAAGGAATCACATTTATTGATGCACCTATGTCAAGCATTTCTTTTTCAAAATGTGTATTTCCTATCATGCAAGGGATTATAAACATGTCGGGATCGCTACATTTAGGGGGTAACTCCCTTTGGCACAAAGTGGAGACCTGTTCACTTCTCCCATTTTTAAGCTTATTCTTCGTTCTTTGTTTCCTATTTATAACACATAATTCCTTCAAAAAAATTTCATAGCTAGGAATTTGTTCAATCGCATTCAAAAGAGGGATATTTACCTTACACCTAAGAAAGACTTTGTAGATGTCCTTGTTGGATTCCTTCCTCCATTTGTCTTTTAGATCTTCCGTGAACGGTGGCTCCGACACATATGGAGGAATCTCCACTACTCTTGCCTTCTTGTGAGAGGGGGGGTGAAGGTTCAAAAATGGAGGTTGATTTCTCAACGGTGATCTCATATTCCTTCTCATTTCCCTTCCTTGCTTGATCCTTGGCCTCTTCCTCGTTCTCTTCTTTCACTTCTTTCTCAAACATTTCAAACTTCTTAGGTTCTTCCTCAACAACTTCACCAACTGTGGGAGAGCCAACTCCTTTACCACTTCTCAAAGTGATAGCACTTGCATTTTGTCGAGGGTTGATCGCCGGTTGAGAGGGTAGCTTGCCCTTTTCCCGGGCTTCCATCCGATTCACCACTTGAGATATTTGGCTCACTTGAGTTTCCAATTTTTTTATGCTCGCCTTGGCTTCATCTTATAATTTCTCACTTTTCTCCGCACGCATGCCCAACCGGTGAATGGCTTACATCACCTCATCCTTCATTAGCCCCAAGCTCTCCCCTTGGTCTCAGGGTTTGTCTTGGAGCCTTTGAAATGGTTGTTGAGGTGGCCTATATTGTTGTTGAGGAGGCCGATGTGGTTGAAGGTTTTGGCATCCTTGAGGGTTTCTATATCGGAGGTTCGGGATATCACGATTTCCAAAATTGTACGGCCGGTTTTAGTACCCTTGATAACCTTGGTAGCCTTGGTTACCTTGGTAGCCTTGCCCACCTTGATATCCTTGGTTGCCTTGGTAGCCTTGATTTCCTTGATATCACATAGCACTCACCTCCTCAACATAGTCCTCTTGCAACGTAAGGCAAGTGTCCGGTGGATGTGACAAGTAACAAATTTCACATGACTTAACATGTGGTGCATTTCCAGGCTTTTTCATCAAAGATTTCACCATGGATGCAAGGGCCAAGACTTGATCCTCGAGCTTCCCACTATTCAAAGAGTCACTCGCGGGCATTGGATTTCTCCTTCTCAAATCGACCCTTGAGCTAAAGTTTCTTGATTTTTCTGCTAGCTCCTCATACAATTGCATAGCTTTGGAGGATGTTTTTTCCCAAGGGTGCCACCAGAAGAACTTCTTACCAACCTTTGATCTTTATCAAGAAGGCTATTGTAGAAGTAATAAGCCAAATCCCCCTCCGAATAACCATGGTAAGGGCAATTTGCAAGAAGCTTCTTGAACCTCTCCCAATAGTCGAAGAGATATTCTTCACGCCATTGGAGGATGTTGCTTATGTCCTTCTTCAAGGCGGTGGATCTAGAGGATGGAAAGTATTTGGCTAGAAACTTCATTTTCATATCGAGCCAACTCTTGATGCTCTTAGGCGGTAGGTAGTGGAGCCAATCTCTTGCACCACCCTTTAGTGTGAACGGGGAATGCCTTCAACTTATAGAAATCTTCATCCACTCCATGGGGAACCATACCACCACACAAGAAGTGAAATTCAGTGAGGTGTTTCTTGCCATTCTCCCCTTGCCTACCAAGGAAGATGGGTACCATGTTAATGAACCCGGTTTTTAGCTCAGAGTGCCCATTCGTTCCAACAACGGGATACTCAATGCATATTGGTTATTGATCGAGGTTGGGGTGAAGCTTGCCCCAAAGGAATCTCCCTTTGGTGGAGAGGAGGGACTCGCCCTTGGAGAGGAAGATGTTGAGGTCCCCCTCCCGGATGCTCATCTTTGTGCTCAAGTTGATGTTCCATAGAGGAAGATGTATCCACAAAATGGTCACTAGGAGGGGTGTTACTCACACTTTCCAAAGAAATCTCCTAGCCGGTCTCAAATTCAAGTCTAACTCGGGGTCGTAGTGTAGGGGTTCTTGTGAAGAGGATCACGTATGAACCATACACCAAGAACTCAAATAATACGTCTCCAAGACAAGTGAACATGGAAATCAACTAAAAAATCAAAATAAAAGCAAACTAAAAAATATTTACAATTAGCATATAATCACACATAATATGCTCAAACACTTAAAAATAAATGCCTCTTCCCCGGCAGCGGTGCCAAAATTTGGGAGGTCATCGTCGTACCTCTCAAAGTTAATACTTTTAAGCTCTAATGCTTCCTATCTACAATTAAGTAGATAATGGTAAGTCGGGGTTATCCACGAGAAGAGGGATCTTTTCAAGTGTTTAAACATATATAGGAGAAAACATACTAGGCATATACATACATAGATACATATAAAAAAGCATGTAAACAAGGGGGGGTTTTGGTTGGTTTGATCCTAAGTTATCAAACTGAAATACAACAACTAGCAAAGCAAGATAACTATGTTAATCATGCAATACAACTAAAGATACGATGAAAACAACAATTAACGGAACCTTGGGCGCAATTGACTTCCACTTCCAAGCCTCTTATGTGAAAACCCCAACCATAATGGTTGGACATTGTCTACAAAACTAACAATTTATTTGATTTATTGTATAATAGGGAAATAAAATAATTTATTAAATGTAATTAGAAATACAAAAATTTATGACGATTGTGAAACATAAGGTAATAAATTAATCCAATCATTACTGAAGAGTAACAAAATTCTTCCGGTGTAAGATCTCTAGTGAGAATACTAACATGCAGTACCGCGATAAGTACTGCAGCAAAGACTGAAATTAGTCTCGACATGTTATCAGCAAGATATAAGAGGAAATGTGGTTTTGAAAACGTCGGATAAATTCATATATATATATATATACTCTAAAATGTAGCATTTTATAACCGTTATATTACCGTTGGGGATATGGCCGTTTATAGCCGGTATATTACCACTATACATATATTGACTAATTATAGTTAATTGCTAAGAATTAGTGTTGTCAAAGAAGATATATATATCTTTGTGTGTATATATATATATTTATATAATAATAATAATAATAATAATAAGTAATAAATAAATGAGCAAGTACAAGGAAGATGATAATACATATTATATATATATATATAACAGAAATAAGTAAATAAATAAGTGAATGAATAAACAAGTAAGGAAAACTAAGGGAAGAAGAAACGGCGGACGTAAAGAAATTATCCAAAGTAATTTTGGCAAATGGAATTGCTGGGAAGAGGAGATGAACGGCGGACGTAAAGAAATTATCCAAAGTAATTTTGGCAAATGGAATTGCTAGGGAGAGGAGATGAACGGCGGACGTGAAAGAATTTTCCAAAGTAATTTTTTGGATAAGTGGATGTAGGATAACATGATAGAATTTCAGGTTGGTAGGTGTCAGAACCTAGGTTTTCACCAAGTATAAATATTTGATCCCCAACACTTACCTTCACACGCAGTAAGCAAAACTCTTGCCAAAGAACAATGGTGAATAGTAGTAAAGTAAAAATGGAAGTGGTCCAAGCCCTGGTTTTAACCAAGTTGAGTGTTTTCATTGCCTTAGTATGAATTGAAGTAAAATATATATTTATCTTGTATGGGTACAGGCTGCCCTCGAACCTTTGACCTCGAACCCTTGCTCTGCCCTCGAACCCCTATCCTCTGCCCTCGAACCCCTATCCTCTGCCCTCGAACCTTTGCCCTCGAACCCTTGTTCTGCCATCAAACCCCTATCCTCTGCCCTCAAACCTTTGCCCTTGAACCCCTTATCTACCCTCGAATCCCTATCCTCGAATCCCTGTCCTCGAATCCCTGTCCTCGAATCCCTGTCCTCAAACCCCTGTCCTCAAACCTCTATCCTTGAACCTCTGTTCTCGAACCCCTATTAAACATTGACCCCTCGAACCCCTGCTAAACAGTAGCCCTCGAACCTCTGTCCTCAAGCCTCTGTCCTCGAGCCTCTGTCCTTGAGCCTCTGTCCTCGAATCCCTATTAAACCCCTGCCCTTGAACCCCTATCCTCAAATCCCTATTAAACCTCTACCCTCAAATCCCTTTCCTCAAACCCCTGTCCTCAAACCTCTGTCCTTGAACCTCTGTCTGCAAACCCTTGTTAAGCCTTGACCCCCTAAACCCCTGCTAAACAGTACCCCTTGAACCACTGTCCTCGAACCCCTACTAAACCCCTACCCTCGAATCTCTATCCTGGAACCCCTATTCTGCCCTCGAACCCCTATCATCTACCCTCAAACCTTTTCCCGCGCCCTGCTCTGCCCTCGAATCCCTGTCCTTGAATCCCTATCCTCAAACCCCTGTCCTCGAACACTTGTTAAACAGTAACCTCTCAAACCCCTGTCCTCGAACCCCTACTGAACCCTTGCCCTTAAATCCCTACTAAATAGTACCTCTCGAACCCACTGAAAACCTTCACCTCTCGAACCACTGAAAGACTTCACCTCTCGAACTACTAAAAGACTTCACCCCTCAAACCCACTAGATTTCACCCCTCGAACCTTAACCTCGAACCAGTACCACTGGAACCTTACCTCTTGAACCACTTACCACTCGAACCTCACCACTCGAACTGGTACCACTTACCCCTCAAACCAGTACCACCAGATACCCATTCCACTTGAACCTTCTCCACTCGAATTCTTTACTCGAACCCCTTGTACCCGAACCCAACTATTCAAACCTCTTGTACTCGAACCCAACTACTCGAACCCCTGTACTCAAAATACATACTCGAACCTGTACTTGAACTCCATTATAAAGGGACATACCTGTCAAAAAATAAATTGATAATATATACTGACTGTTAAACTGAGTGTGTATATTACTGTGTTCAATTATCATGAAACTGAGTTATAAACTTCTCCGACATTATTCTGTGAATGACTGGCTTGTACTTTATCTTGCCGTGTCAAACTTGAATCATATACTGCTCTGATATGTTATGTGGATGACCAGCTTGTACTTTATCTTATCGTGTCAAACTTGAATTACCTGCTACTTGGTTACTTGTCTGTGAATTTTGGGGGCCCCGACGTGATTGTAGTTTGGTCAAAGACAACGGGGAACGGTACTGACCAGACCGTCTGATTAGACCGGCTACACATGGAGTTTAGTATGCTAGCATAACCACCTGACTGATACGAGCTCGTAATTGAACACTGACGTGAATGGGAAAGTGAATTCTGAGCTGATAGCCTACGGGCATTACTGACTGGGTTATGTTGTGTATGTTAGTCACAGTTGCCATATAGACACTTGGCAGCAACTCGACATTAACCACCCGTATCCTTTTACTATATGCTAGGACATACATGGCTAATTGTTAATTGTTAATTGTTAGTTGTTAATTGTTAACTGTTAATTGTTAATTTTTATTCTGTGATCACTAAAACTCAACTGGGTAAATACTGGCGATGGAACTTCACTAAACAAGGAGCTTACCCTAGTTAAATAACCCTTTTTCAGGTGAAGAAGAACAGTAAAAGAAGAGTGCTTGTTGTCTTTACTTCGTTTGAGAAAGACCCTGGCTACTTGATTTTTTTATGAACTTAGATGTTATAACGGTTAAGAGAAACTTTTATTTGACATTTGTAATAAATCATTTTCATTGTAATAGTAAACTAGGTTTTGAATTATGTAAATCGCTTCCGCATAAACTTTAATTGCTCGTTAATAACGGCCCTTTCGGTAGTACGCTCAAACCTGACCCGACACTGAACGTTGGGTTTGGGGTGTTACAGATGTGGTATCAGAGCATTCTCAAACTAAGTAAAGGAAAAATCATACTTACCTTAATAAAAGATTCTAGAGGAAATTAAATGAATTATGAATAAAGTAAGGAGAGTTAGTTGTGTATAAATTATCAAACTTTCAAGTTTGCTATTTCGATAGATGGATAATAATGTTGAAATTTCAAGTAATATTTTTCAAGAAGTCATTGAGGTAAAAAGATATACCGGAGCCTTCCCGGAGGCGTTCTTTCCTTGGGCAGAAATTGTTGACGATTCTCAGTGGGTGGAAACTCACGCCTATCCAAATTGGGTAGTACACGCTTTGATTATGGAACGAGCGGAATTCATTAACAGGGTCTTTAGCCTCAAGAGCCATGGACAGTTGATGAATGATTCAATGTGGGAACAGCACCTACGTGGAAATGTAGAAGAAGCGAGGGCAAAAAAAGCGGTCACCGAAAACCATCAACTGAAGAACCAAAGATGTAGGGAGCTCGAGCAATGGTATGTCGAACGACAAGAAACCCTCCGAGAAGTAGGCTCAGTCCTGGTAAATACCCAGGAGCTACAGGGAGGTTTGACCGCCTATCGTCGACAACTAACGGAACCAAGTTGGAGGCATATTAGAGAGACTCGAGGCATGATGGAGCAATCTCTCACTATGTTGCAGGATGATTTAATGGACCAAGCATACCCTAGAGCGGAACAAGAAGAAAGAGGTGACTCCACCAAAGATTCAAGGGTCGATTAGAATTAGAAGCGGACTTTTTGAGGAAAACCTTACAACTAAGACATTAACCATTTGTAGAATAAACATTAAAATAAGAAACGAGTCCTAATTTTTTGATGTCGGGAGACGACGCTAGAGGACTATAAAACTTATCGCAAATATCTTACAACAACTACTGTAAAAGGTTTTGTGATGACATAAAAATATTTTGTGAATTATATTCTTTTGGTTAGGTAATCAAATAAGGATTGGTTCAATCCATGGAACTAACTTATTGAGTGTAGGACAATGGAAAGGGATCAAGGAGAAAGTTCGAACTCACCCGCGGGACAGAATGCCCCAACCGCTGGGATGGAATTATTCGTAAGTCAAGTCACAGAAATCTTGAGCCACGTGATAGAGAGGGGAAATCAAGCTCGATCTTCGGTCAGGGATCGAAGTCATAGACCAGAGACCGAAGACGTGGCCTCGGAACGATTCCAGATTTCATCCACCCAAGTTCAGCGGCGGCCCAGATGATGAAGTCGCCGAAAATTAGATTGAAACGATGGCTCAAACCTCTTGAGCCTTGGGATATACAGATGAGCTGAAGGTGAATGTTGCTATATTCCAATTAGAAGGCACCGCACTAGATTGGTGGAACATAGTACAAAGGAAGTGGGACATGGAAGAGGCTCCCAAGACCTGGGAGAATTTTGAAAGAGAGTTAAAGAAGAAGTTTATTCCCCCCATAGTTATCGAAAGGAAAGAAGTGGAGTTTATACACTTGAAACAAAGACTGATGAGCATAACCGAGTATGAGGCAAAGTTTTCCCGCCTTTCTAAATTTGCAGAGAAGATGGTCTCGATGGACAAGGAATGCAAGAGGAGATTTATCCAAGGGTTAAGGATGGAATTGAAGGATGCCCTAGTCCCGACCTATCAGCACAGTTATGCTGTAGCCATTGATACCGCTTGCAGAGTGGAGGAAACTAAGAATGCCTTACGAGCCATGCACCAATCAAGAAGGATGAATGTGAGGTCCCAATAAATATACATTCCCGGTCCACAGGGAGTAAATTTTTAGCAAAACAAAGTCCCTGGGGGAGACACATCCCGACCCTCGACCACGTCAAGGAGCTCGAGCTTTGTCTCAAGAGGAATGACTCAAGTATGTTGCACGTACTGTGGAAAGGGAGGCCATAATGAGAAAGATTGTTGGAAGAGGGCAAACAAGTGTCTACGGTGTGGAAGTGCTGAACATAGAATATCTAAATGCTCGCAAGCTCAGCTGAGTCGCTTGTCTCAACCCATGGGATCCCAGGCATCGATCGCCAAACCTGCTCAGAAAGGAGGAGCAAGCAGGGGCAGTCAACCAAAAGTGCAGGCCCGTGTATACGCGATGGAAGATAGTGAAGCCCCGATTTCGACTGAAGTCATTGAAGGTACCCTTCCTATCCTGGGTAAAATAGCTAAAGTTTTGATTGATCCTGGTGCTTCTCATTCTTTTGCTGGTTACTCTTTTCTTGAGAATATGGAAGAAAAATTAGAAGAATTACCCTATAAATTAGAAGTTAGCACTCTCACAAATGATATTAAAATCCTAACTGGACGTGTATGTAGAAAATGTGAGGTGAATGTGGGACGTCGGGAGTTGCTCATATACTTAATTGCTTTACCTTTAAAGGGATATGAGGTGATACTTAGCATGGATTGGCTTGCTAAAATCATGCCCAGTTAAATTTTCATACGAAGGAAGTTAAGTTGTGTCGACCCGAGGAACTTCCGATTAAAGTAGATGTATAAAGGAAGAGATCTCTCTCCTTGCTTGTGGCAGGAGTCAAAGCTCGACGAATGATTTGTAAGGGAGCAACTAGAATATTGGCTTATATTTTAAATAAGCCAGGGGATCAGTTAAAGGGAAAAGGTATAATTGTGGTCCAAGACTTCCCTGAGGTATTTCCAGAAGAACTAGTAAGTTTACCTCCTGAAAGGGAGACTGAATTTACTATTGATCTAGCACCAGGAGCCACACCTATTTCTCGAACCCCTTATTGTATGGCATTGTTAGAGCTACAGGAGTTGAAGCTAAAACTTGAAGACTTATTGGCTCGAGGATTCGTTCAACCAAATACCTCTCCTTGGGGAGCCCCGATACTGTTTGTTAAGAAGAAGGATGGCTCTCTTCGGATGTGTATCGATTATCAAGGCTTGAACAATGTGACAATTAAGAATAAATACCCTTTTCCCATTATAGAGGACCTGTTTGATCAACTCCAAGGGGCAGTTGTATTTTCTAAACTAGATTTGTGACAAGGGTACTACCAATTACGAGTGAAGAAGGAGGACATACCCAAGACAGCTTTTAATACCCGATATGGTCATTATGAATTCCTGGTAATGCCATTTGGAGCGACCAATGCACTAGCGGCATTCATGGACCTCATGCACCGAATATTTTAGCCATACCTAGACGAGTTTGTTGCATTTTCATTGACAACATCCTAGTCTATTCCAAACCTCAGCAGGAGAATGAAGGGCATCTAAGGAAGGTATTAAAACTGCTTGAGGAGCACAAGTTGTACGCCAAGTTTAGCAAATGTGAATTCTGGCTAAACCAAGTGAACTTTTTGGGGCACGTGATTAGTAAGGAAGGAATATCCATGGACCCCTCTAAAGTTGAGACAATTCTAAACTGGAGGGTGCCGAACAATAGTACAGAAGTATGAAGCTTTCTTGGACTAGCAGGATATTATCGATGTTTTGTTAAATACTTCTCTAAGCTAGCATCCCCTTTATTCTGCTTAACTCAGAAGGGAGTTAAGTACAAATGGAATGAGAAGACTGAATACAGTTTTCAAGAATTGAAGAAAAGCCTGACCACTGCCTCAATCCTTACCCTACCTGAGGGAAAAGATGGATTCATAGTATATACTGATGCTTCAGGAGATGGTCTCGGGTGCGTATTGATGCAAAGGGGCCACGTGATTTCTTATGGAGCTCGGAAGTTGAAACTTTATGAAAAGAATTACCCCACCCATGACCTAGAGCTAGCTGCAGTGGTGTTTAACTTAAAGAAGTGGCGACATTACTTATACGGAGTCACATTTGAAGTAATGTCAAATAATAAGAACCTGAAGTACCTATTTTCCCAAAAGGGCCTGAATATGTGCCAACGTCGGTGGATGGAGTTTTGGGGGAGATTATGATTGTGTAATTAACTATCATCCTGACAAGGAGAACGTGATGGCAGACGCACTAAGTCGGAAGGTGAATTTGGCGCACATCTGGATAAAGGAGGCAGAAATGTTATCACAAGCAGAGAATTAGGAATGCGAGACCAAACTTGACCAACTTGTATTCTTCAATCTAAGGGTACAAGCTGAGTTACCCACAGAGATTAAGAAAGCTCAAGAGTCAGATGAATCATTGGTAAAGAAGAAAAAACTTGTTGCTAAAGGGAAGTTGCCAGATTTTGAAGTAAACAATGAAGGAGTGCTGACATGTAAAGGTAGGTTTTGGCTACCCCAAAATTCAACAATCACCCAAAGAGTGTTGGAGAAAGCTCACCAATCCAAGTATATGGTGCACCCAGGTGGAAAAAAATGTACCAAGACCTGAAACAATGGTACTGTTGGGATAATATGAGGAGGGACATAGCAGACTACGTGGCATGTTGGTTGGTGTGCCAACAGGTTAAGGCCAAACATTATAAACCATCAGGGTTGTTACAACCATTGGAAATTCCCGAGTGGAAATGGGATCACATCACGATGGACTTCGTGACAGGACTACCTCAAGCACCGAAGAATTTGGACGCAATATGGGTGGTGGTTGATAGGTTGACCAAGTCAGCTCATTTCCTGCCGATCAATGTTAAATACTCCTTGGAAAGACTGACTGTCATGTACATCCGGGAAATCGTAAGATTGCATGGGGTACCGGTAACTATTGTGTCTGATAGGGATCCAAGATTCACTTCCCATTTCTGGAGGCAACTGCAAGCTGCATTAGGAACCAAATTGAACTTTAGTACAAGTGCTCATCGACAGACAAACGGGCAGTCGGAGAGAACAATTCAAACATTGGAGGACATGCTCCGAGGCTGTGTTATAGTTTTCGGGGGAAGTTGGGACGCTCATTTACCTTTGGTAGAATTCGCGTTAACAATAGTTATCATTCATCCATTGGTATGGCTCCATATGAAATACTCTATGGAAGGAAGTGCCGGACACCTCTCTTTTGGGATGAAGTGGGAGAGAAAAAGATATTGCCAGTGGCCAGTATACCCTAGATTGAGGAATCCGCGGATAAGGTAAAATTGATACAGCAACGCCTACAGACGGCTCAAAGTCGAAAAAAGAGTTACGCGAACCATCGGACGAAAGATTTGGATTTTGGAGTGGGTGACTAGGTGTTTTTGAAGGTAACCCCTCACAAAGGTCTAGTCCGGAATAGAGAAAGGAAAACTAAGTCCTCGGTACATTGGCCCTTTCGAGATAGTACAGCGAGTCGGGCCAGTTGCGTATCGACTTGACCTACCTAACCAGTTGGGGAAATTACACAATGTTTTTCATGTGACGCTTCTGAAGAAGTACCACCCTGATCCCAAACACGTGTTAAACCATGAAGACTTAGAAATGAATGAAAGACTGAAGTATGAGGAAAATCCCGTAAAAATATTGGATCGAAAAATCAAGATATTGCGAACCAGGGAGATCCCTATGGTTTTGGTATTGTGGAGAAATCATAAGGTTGAAGAAGCAACTTGGGAGTTGGAAGCAGACATGAGGAGTACTTACCCGGAGTTGTTCACAGGAAATGGGAATTTCGGGGATGAAATTCATTAAGGAGGGGAGATTGTGAAAACCCCAACCGTAATAGTTGAACATTGTCTACAAAGCCAACAATTTATTGATGTTACTGTATAATAGGGAAATAAAATAATTTATTAAATGTAATTAGAAATACAAAAATTTATGACGATTGTGAAAAATAAGGTAATAAATGAATCCAATCATTACTGAAGAGTAACAAAATTCTTCCGGCGTAAAATCTCCAATGAGAATACTAACATGTAGTACCGCGATAAGTACTACAGCAAAGACTAAAATTAGTCTCGACATGTTATCAGCAAGATAGAAGAGCAAAGGTGGTTTTGAAAATGTCGGATAAATTCATATATATATATATACTATAAAATGTAGCCATTTATAACCGTTATATTATCGTTGGGAATATGGCCGTTTACAGCTGGTATATTACCACTATACATATATTGACTAATTATAGTTTAATTCTAAAATTAGTGTTGTCAAAGAAGATATATATATATATATATATATCTTTGTGTGTATATATATATAAATACATATATATTTATATAATAATAAATAAATAAGTAAGTAATAAATAAATGAGCAAGTACAAGGAAGATGATAATACATATTATATATATATATAATAGCAATAAGTAAATAAATAAGTGAATGAATAAACAAGTAAGGAAAACTAAGGGAAGAAGAAACGGCGGACGTAAAGAAATTATCCAAAGTAATTTTGGCAAATGGAATTGCTGGGGAGAGGAGATGAACGGCGGACGTGAAAGAATTTTCCAAAGTAATTTTTTGGTCAAGTGGATGTAGGATAACATGATAGAATTTCAGGTTGGTAGGTGTCAGAACCTAGGTTTTCACCAAGTATAAATATTTGATCCCCAACACTTACCTTCACAAGCAGTAAGCAAAACTCTTGCCAAAGAACAGTGGTGAATAGTAGTAAAGTAAGAAACGGAAGTGGTCCAAGCCCAGGTTTTAACCAAGGTGAGTGTTTTCATTGCCTTAGCATGAATTGAAGTAATATATATATATATATATATATATATATATATTTATCTTGTATGGGTACAGGCTGCCCTCGAACCCCTATTCTGCCGTCGAACCCCTGTCCTCTGCCCTCGAACCCCTACTCTGCCCTCGAATCCCTGTCCTCGAATCCATGTCCTTGAATCCCTGTCCTCGAATTCCTATCCTTGAACCTCTATCCTCAAACCTCTATCCTCGAACCTCTGTCCTCGAACCCCTGTTAAACCTTGACCACCCCTTGAACCCCTGCTAAACAGTAGCCCTTGAACCTCTGCCCTCGAATCCCTATTAAACCTTTGTCCTCGAGCCTGTGTCCTCGAATCCCTATTAAACCTCTGCCCTCGAACCCCTGTCCTCGAATCCCTATTAAACCTCTGCCCTCGAATCCCTGTCCTCAAACCCCTATCATCAAACCTCTATCCTCATACCCTTGTTAAGCCTTGATCCCTCAAACCCCTGCTAAACAGTACCCCTCAAACCACTATCCTCGACCCCTACTAAACCCCTGCACTTAAATCTCTGTCCTCGAACCCCTATCCTAGAACCTTCGCCCTTGAACCCCAGTTTTGCCCTCAAACCCCTGTCACCTGCCCTTGAACCTTTGCCCTCCCTGCTCTGCCCTCGAATCCCTGTCCTCAAACCCCTGTCCTCAAACCCTTGTTAAAAAGTAACCTCTCGAACCCCTGTCCTCGAACCCCTACTGAACCCTTGCCCTCGAATCCCTACTAAATAGTACCTCTCGAACCCACTAAAAATCTTCACCTCTCGAACCACTGAAAGACTTCACCTTTCAAACTACTGAAAGACTTCACCCCTTGAACCCAATAGATTTCACCCCTCGAACCTTACCCTCGAACCAGTACCACTGGAACCTTACCTCTCGAACCACTTACCACTCGAACCTCACCACTCGAATTGGTAATACTTACCACTCGAACTGGTACCACTTACCCCTCAAACCAGTACCACCTGATACTCGTTCCACTTGAACCTTCTCCACTCGAATTCTTTACTCGAACCCCTTGTACTCGAACCCCTTGTACCCGAACCCCTTGTACCCGAACCAGTTGTACCCGAACCCAACTACTCAAACCCCTTGTACACGAACCCAACTACTCGAACCCCTGTACTCAAAATACATACTCGAACCTGTACTTAAACTCCATTATAAAGGGATATACCTACCAAAAAATAAATTGATAATATATACTGACTGTTAAACTGAGTGTGTATATTACTGTGTTCAATTATCATGAAACTGAGTTATGAACTTCTCCGATATTTTTCTGTGAATGACCGGCTTGTACTTTATCTTGTTGTGTCAAACTTGAATCATATACTGCTCTGATATGTTATGTGGATGGCCGGCTTGTACTTTATCTTGCCGTGTTAAACTTGAATTACCTGCTACCTGATTACCTGTCTGTGAATTTTGGGGCCCCGACGCGATTGTAGTTTGGTCGAAGTCGGCGGGGAACGGTACTGACCAGACTGTCTAATTAGACCATCTACACATGGAGTTTGGTATTCTAGCATAACCACCTGACTGATACGAGCTCGTAATTGAACAGACGTGAATGGGAAAGTGAATTCTGAGCTGATAGCCTACGGGCATCACTGACTGGGTTATGTTGTGTATGTTAGTCACAGTTTCCATATAGGCACTTGGCAGCAACTCGGCATTAACCACCCGTATCCTTTTACTATGTGCTAGGACATACATGGCTAATTGCTAATTGTTAATTGTTAATTGTTATTCTGTGATCACTAAAACTCAACCAGGTAAATACTGGCGATGGAACCTCACTAAGCAAGGAGCTTACCCTAGTTAAATAACCCTTTTTCAGGTGAAGAAGAACAGTAAAAGAAGAGTGCTTGTTGTCTTTACTTCGTTTGAGAAAGACCCTGGCTACTTGATTTTTTTATGAACTTAGATGTTATAACGGTTAGGAGAAACTTTTATTTGACATTTGTAATAAATCCTTTTCATTGTAATAGTAAAGTAGGTTTTGAATTATTTAAATCGCTTCCGCATAAACTTTAATTGCTCGTTAATATCGGCCCTTTCAGTAGCACGCTCAAACCCGACCCAACACTGAACGTTAGGTATGGGGTGCTACATCTTATCCATCATTGAACATGCAACCTAATTACTACTTTCACTAATTGTTGTGAAGACTAAACTTCTATCCTTCTTAGGGAGTAGTTTGCAAGAGTGAATTCGACATCTCTTGTCAAACCTCACTAATGACTCCCATAGTCAAAAAACAACTAAAGGTATCTCATTGATGGCATTTAGCACGAAGAATCAACAAGCTTGGCAACACTTATAAACACTACACCGTGTCTAAGCATTTAACCAATTCATGCATTTACACGAGATTATCAACATTATCATATTCATCTAGAAATTATCAATCCATCAACAAATCAAAAGCTCTAATTCATACTCTTGGATTCCTATCAAGAAAAAGGGAAATCAACCCCATTTCCCCAAACCCTAACAAGCACATCATACAAGTACTTCATATATTCAAGTTTTCAATAACATTAATGACATTAACAAACACATTCAATGCTCCATAAATGCATAATAGAAAGAGTATTAAATAAGCTACAAATTGTTCTTAAGACATGGGCTTGGAAGTCTTAGTCAATTGCTCCCAAGAACTAGATTTAGCTACAAGAGTTCATACTAATTAATGCTAAAAAATCAAACATAATACAAGAGAATTCAAAGATGAAAATGGAAGAGAATAGGGTTTGGACTAGTACCAAAAATGCAGAAGAAGAAGATATGAATGAGAGGAAAGAGAGTGCTATTTATAGTACAAAAAGGATAAGGTTAGATTCTGGCCACCCGTTGCTCGCGACGCGCGACGGGCTCGCGACGCGCGACGGGCTCGCGACGCGCGACGGGCTCGCGACGCGCGACGGGCTCGCGACGCGCGACGGGCTCGCGACGCGCGACGGGCTCGCGACGCGCGACGGGCTCGCGACGCGCGACGGGCTCGCGACGCGCGACGGGCTCGCGACGCGCGACGGGCTCGCGACGCGCGACGGGCTCGCGACGAGTGCCAGAATTTAACCCTGTTTTCTTTTCTTCTTCTTGTGGTAAACATTTGTCTTCATAGTAATTCCTCTCATTTTTCAAGTCTTCAAGGTCTTCAAAAAATGGTCTTCGATGGCCTCCGGTCTTCATGTCTTCAATGCAAGTCTTCAAAAGTCTTTGAAAATGTGATCATTAATGGCCTCCAGTCTTCATGCCTCCGTGTTCTTCCCTTGTCACGCAAAATCCACTTAGAAGATGTAAAAGAGCCTAAAGTTGCTCTTACCCCTCCTAAGAGAATTTCAAGGTAAAACACAAGCTCTTGATAATAAAATAGCACAAAAGTGACCCAAAACAGTACTAAATTATGCACATAAAATGGGCTTATCAAGGAGACGGCGAGGCAACAGCGGAGAAAGCGAGGCGGCGACGCAGCGGAGAATGCAAGAAGAAGGAGATGATTTCCTTCTGTTTTCTTTTCTCTTGTTTGCTATTTGGTCCCTTTTTTCTTGCTTTACAATTTTTACCTCGAGTCCAAAGTGAATTTGGTTTGCCCTCGAATTTGGTTTGCCTTTTTCCTATTTTCTCTCTAGTCATTGGTCTCACCATGAGACAGTCTCGCAGGATACGGACTCATTACCAAAAGGTTTGTTTGACAATAATGAATTAAGGCCTACAAATTTCTATCTAATCACTTAAAATTATGAACAAAAAATTCATTGCAGACACACAATTTTATCTATTATTGAAATTTTATTTAACAATACAAAAGTAATCCTAAAAACCGTGATCCTTCTTTAGCTATGAACAAAACAATTCATATCAATCATATAATTATATCTAAATGAACTAATGAATTTACATATAAATGAACTCATGGCTAAAGATTATGATATGATATAAATAACATCAAACTATGAACTAAGGGATTCATATCATTCGTACTTATTCATTAATATTGTGATCTAATAAATTAAACATTGAACCAAACAATCCTTACCAGTTAGATAAATGTGTAAAAAAAATCAAAATTGAAACAAATGTATAGTTAAAATTATACATTTTAAGTAACAATAATATTTTTCACATGTTAAAACTGGGGATCATTCATCACGGCCTATGATATAACAAAGAAACACATGAAATATCTAAACTAATAATACAAAAAGATGAACAAAATATGCTAAAAATTACCAGTTTGAATTACACGGCTCTCAGCAACCACATCATCCTTACCAATTTTATGTTTTTAAAAGAGATATAGTGAATTGAATAGCCAAACCAACGGTATAAACATAAGAATAAATTATAATCATAAAATCTAACTAGATACCTTTTAAAATGTTGAAATTGGGAGATGATTGATCACGACCTTCAATCATAGTTGTATCAACTCCAAAAAAAAAACTACCCTCACGTGCTTTTCTTTGGAGTAATTTAATAAATATAAAAGGTAAACCAACAAACAGTTACAGTAAACACAAAATCAATATTGAAATCTTTTATAGAAGATCCACTAACTTTCACATGCTTATCTTTGGTAGATTCAATTACCAGTAGTAGTATTTTTTTTTCCTCTGAATTATTTTGCCTTTGACAAGATAAGTTTTAATATCCTGAAAAATAAAACAATCACATATCTGAAAAAGATGCATATCAAATTATAAAACTTACAAACTCAACATATACATATCATCCTCAGTAAATGGTTTAGATTGTAATCGACTAGACTTTCTCAAGTGTGTTACATCATCTGCATTCAAAATTAATTTCATAAACATAGGAAGAAAGGACTAAAACAACAAAGATCAACAGGTAGACATGTCTGGCATTATATAGTCTACATAAAGATTCAGAAAATGATGCATATGAAAATATTTAGATCCCAACAATAATTTATCACATAAACAGCTGAACTAAATATATAAACAAGATAATCAATTCAATTTTAACCATTTTATTTCACTGAATCAGATCGATTCATCTTCCAAACGCACAGGTTCTTGCCATAAAAAAGAACAATGAGGGACCAGGCACAAGCTAATAGAGTTTGTGTTGTAATAGACTTTGTACTTTACTAAGTTAGTCTAGTCAACTCATGCATATTTGGGTATAAATCCCTTTCATTGTGTGAATATCAAATCAGAAAAATCTTTCCCCAAATCCCTTCTTTCATGGTATCAGAGCCAACTCTCTAAAACCCTATTTTTTCACCTCAGCCGCCGTCCACACTCACCACCCAACAATGGGCAATTTGGACAGCATCGTCAACACACCGCCGACGACACTCCACCGCCGGTACCGCCTTCAGGCCTCCATGGTGGCGGCAGACCTCAGCCACTACAGCGGCCTCTTGATCATTCTTCTCCCTTCTACCTTCACCCTTCGGATCACCCGGGCATGCCTCTCTGTCTAGTTGTTCTTAAGGGCGATAACTATCAGGAGTGGACTACCTCGATGAAGAACGCACTCAAAGCTAAACATAAACTAGGATTTATTGATGGTCGTATCTATCAAGATGATGTTGCCCCTGATGACCTTGATGACTGGTATAGTGTCAATTCCATGCTCATCGGATGGGTTGTGCAATCTATTGATTCATCTCTACGATCTTCCTTCACTTATCCATAAAATTTTTTTGAGCTCTGGAAGGAACTACGTCATCGATTCTCTGTCGATAATGGGCCATGCCTTCTTCAGCTTCGTGCAGACTTGGCCAATTGTCGCCAAGGTGGGAAAACTATTGCGTCATATTATGGCACTCTCAAGAAGATTTGGGATGAAGTTCAGACATATATTCCCCATCAAGCATGTCTCTGCGCAAATTGTACTTGTAATATCATGGCCAAACTTCATGCACAGCGTGATGTCGAGTGTCTTCACCAATTTCTTCTTGGGCTAGATAACTCCTTTGGAACTCTTCGCTCCAGCATCATGGGGAAAAAGCCCCTCCCCTCCATCAATCATGTTTATTCTTTGGTCGTGCAAGAAGAATGTCATAAAACTCTCATTCTCGAACGTAATACCCAATCTGATGGTATGGCATTTGCGGCTCAGGCCAAGTCAGCCCCTTTTGCGTGTTCAGCCTTCCTCTATGCCAGACAGATCAGCCGGCCATCCCGTGTGCTCTCACTGTGGTAGGCAGAGGCATGACATCTCCAAGTGCTGGAAGCTCCATGCCATTCCTGAGGGGTTCGTTCACTGATCAACTATGTGCAACTCGGGTGCCGATCCCGGCAGAGGCAGTCCGCCAGCCAAAGTAACCCTCTTGGCACAGCAATAAGTTCCCGCTCAAGCGTCTGACGCTATGTCCCTCCCAGAGTCCACTATTCGAGGCTCAAATCTCAGCCCTGGCCAGTGACAGGCACTGTTACAGATGTATAACACCATGAACACTCCTTCTTCAGATGCTACTGGTAAGCACTCTCTCTGGATTCTTGATATGGGTACTTCTTTTCATATGACTGGAAATCTTGTCATCCTGCATAATATTGTCAATATTGCTCCTATTCCTATTAAGCTTCCAGATAACCATTTTTTTAGCAGTCAAGGAAGGTTCTTTTGTTTTCTCTTAGTCTGCCAGAATTGACCATGTAAAGTATCTTCCGACACTAGAATGAAATCTTCTATCCTTTGCTAAGTTCCTTCTAAATTCTTATTGTTTTGCTTTCTTGGCCGAAACGTTGTGTATACTTCAAGAAAGCAATACGAAGATAGTGATTGGCATGAAAACTTCCTTAGCTCTTTGACATGAAAATACAAAAACATAGACTTAGAACTTCTTGTGCATAATGTGTTGTGATTCTTCCTAGATAAGTACGTTAATGTGGATTGTTCTCATATTTATCCTATAGATGCAATGAAAGGTTGAATCTTGAATGTGGTTTTTTCTAGGTTTAGCCTAATGAATGTTATGTTTGGTTAAATGGCTATGTCTTTGGTAGAAGGCTTGTTGTTATCAAATCTATGGTCCTTCGTGTGAAATGCCATTTATGAAATACCTCTATGGTGTGGTTTGATTAGAGTGATTGTCAATGAGGTTTGCAAATGGTCGTTGTTTATCTTTGCAAATTACTATTAAGAAGGAATGAATGTTGATCTTCGAATGGAAGTGATACCATTCCCCATAGGTAACAAAGGTGATTGAATGAGTGAATGGTTCAATGATCTATATGAGGTTTGGAAGTGGATATCAATTGCCCCCAAGGCTTTATCTTTTGTAGTTTTTATCCCTTTTTCTTAGTGTGTTTGATGATTAGCATAGTTACTTAACTTTGCTAGTTAGTTTGTCTTTTAATTTCATAACTTAGGAAAACCAACAAACTAACCCCCACCCCCACCCCCATTTACTTGATTTTGTATCTATATATATATATATCTACTTCTAGCCTAATATGAACCTTATATATTTAAATGCTTAAGAAAACCCCTCTTCTTCGTGGACGACCCCAACTTGACACTATCTACTTAGTTATAAATAGGAAGCATTTAGGGATTATAAATTTAACTTTGAGAGGTACGACGACGACCTCTCAACTCCTATTTCTTATGGTGCAACTTATTTTGCTACCATCATTGATGATTACTCTTTTGCTACATGGGTTCATTTAATTAATTCCAAGTCAGGGGTTACAAAACTAGTTATGGATTTTGTGCATTAACTGTCACTCAGCTTCAGACATCTGTTCGTCGTTTCAGGTCCGACAATGGTACTGAACTTTTGTCTTAAGGCTTACTTTGCTTCCCACGGTATTCTTCATGAGACTTTGTACACCTCAGGAGAATGGCAGAGTGGAATGCAAGCATTGCCATCTCCTAAATGTTGCGCGTGCTTTGTGGTTTCAGGCTGCTCTTCCGATCAAGTTTTGGGGCGAATGTATTCTTACAGCATGCTATCTGATCAACCGTACTCTCACGATTGTTCTTCAGAATCAGACTCCTTTTCATTTGCTTTTCCAAAGAGATCTGAAGTACTCAGATATTTGGGTCTTTGGTTGTCTCTGCTTTACCTCCACTCTCCCTCAGCCTACGGATAAGTTTGGCTCGTAGTCGCAATTGCGTCTTCAGGGGTAATCTAAGTGGAAAGCAAGGCTAGCGTCTATATAATCTTGAATCAGAATAGTTCTTCTTCTCCAGAGATGTTGTGTTCTTTGAAGATATACTTCCACTTCAGGGTCCATCCACTTCTCGGTCGCCCACTTCGATGTAGGTAGACCCTCAACCGGCTATCTTCGATAGTCCAGATACTTCACCCCTCAGGGAATGGGGAAGTTCTTCACATATTTATCCACCCTCCACGGTCAGGGGAAGCATCCGTATGAACCTTGGCAGCTCATCCACGGCCATTCCTCCAGCGCAGCTCTTGTCTGCATCCGAGCTCGCGCTAACCCGCGACTGCTCCTCGCTGCCTCCTGGGTCAGCTCGCTAGTTGAGGAGGTTATTTTGGATGTTCATAATAGCTCACGCCAACGTCAACCAAGTGCTTTACTAAAGGATTTTTTTTGTAGCTCAATGCGTCGTTATGATTCTCAGTCGATTGTCTCTTCCACTTTATATCTGATCACTAGCTTTGTCTCCTCCGCTAAATTTGCTCTAGCTCATGCTCACTTCCTGGCTACAGTCACCTCAGGCCATGAACCAGTTTGCTTCTTAGAGGCCATGCATGCCGAAATTGAGACCCTTGAGAGAAATGGCACTTGGTCTCTCATAGCTCTTCCTCCTGACAAGAAGCCAATTGGTTGTAAGTGGGTGTATCGCATCAAGTACAAGTCTAATGGCGATATTGAATGCTATAAGGCTCGTCTTGTTATGTTAGGGAATTTCTAGGTTGAAGGCATTAATTTCAATGAGACTTTTGCTCCAGTTGCCAAGATGGTCACAGTTCGTAAATTTCTTTCCGTTGCTGCTGTACAAAATTGAGACCTACACCACATGGGTGTTCATAATGCCTCTTTGCATGGAAAATTGGACGAGCTTATCTTTATGACTCCACCACCAGGCTAATCTAAGGCACTTCCTGGTCAGGTATTTCGCCTACATAAGTCCATGTACGGTCTCAAGCAGGCTCCTAGAAACTGGTTTTCTAAGCTTACGCATGCTCTTCATCAGTAGGGGTTTCAACAGAGCTATGCAAATTACTCATTGTTCAGTTTTACCCGTTCTGGTCATACTCTTCATGTTTTATTGTATGTCGATGATCTCATTATTGCTGGAGATATTTCAACCACCATATGTACTTTTAAGCAGTACTTGTCATCCTGCTTTCATATGAAGGATCTCGGGATTCTTAAATATATCTTGGGACTGGAAGTTGTGTGACATCCATCAATCATCTTTGTCTCTCAGCGCAAATACGCATTGGAGATAGTGGTTGAGGCTGGTCTACTAGGCTGTAAGCCCATTGCTTTGCATGTGGATCCAACGTAGGCTCTTGCCAAAGCTTTTGGTCCAGACTATGATCACCCTGAGCAGTATCGTAACCTTATTGGGAAGTTGGTATCTTACTATCACCTAGCATGTGCTCAGTTTTGTAGTTCATACTCTTTCGCAGTTCATGCAGCAGCCGAAACTGGATCATTGGTCTGCAGCGTTGAGAGTTATACACTATGTTAAAGGCAATCCAGGACAGGGTCTATTTCTTTCTCGAGATAATAGCTTTGCTCTAACTGCCTACTGTGACTCTAAATGGGCAACTTGTCCTATCACTCAACATTCTGTCACGAGGTATTTTGTCACCTTGGGCATCTCGCCAGTTTCTTGGAAGACCAAAAAGTAACACACTATTTTACGTTCTTCACCCAAAGCCGAGTATAAAGCTATGGCCAATGCTTGCTGCAAAATCATTTGGCTCTATTCTCTCCTTTGCTCCCTTAGTGTTTCCCACTCTTTTCCAGTTCAACTTTTTTGTGATAGTCAGACTGCTCTCCACATTGCAGCCAATCTGGTCTTTCATGAGAGGACCAAACACATTGAGATTGACTACCACCCTGTTTGTGATATAGTGTCTTCGCGTGTCATTTTTATTCATCATATTTCCACTTCGGATTAGCCGATGGACATTTTCACCAAGGCACTAGGACGGGAAGCTTTCATCCATCTCAGTTCCAAGTTGGGCATCCTCGATCTTCATGCTCCAACATGAGGAGGAGTAATATAGTTTGTGTTGTAATATACTTTATACTTTACGAAGTTAGTCTAGTCAACTCATGTATATATGGGCATAAATCCCTTTCATTATGCTACCAACGAGTGGCTAGAACCTAACCTTATCATTTTTGTATTATAAATAGCATTCTCTTTCATCTTATTCACATCTTCTTCTTTTCTACATTTGGTACTATTTTCTACCCCTAGGTTCTGCCCATTTTTCATCTTTGAATTCTCTTGTATTATGTTTGGTTTGTTAGCATTAATTAGCATGAACTCTTGTAGCTAAATCTAGTTCTTGGGAGCAATTGACCAAAGCTTCCAAGCCCATGTCTTGAGAACAATTTGTAGCCTATTTGATACTCTTACTATTATGCATTTATGGAGCACTAAATGTGTTTGTTAATGTCATTAATGTTCTTGAAAGCTTGAGTATATGAAGTACTTGTATGATATGCTAGTTAGGGTTTGGGGGAATGGGTTGATTTGCCCTTGTCTTGATAGGAATCCAAGAGTATGATTTAGAGCTTTTGATTGTGTTGATGGATTGATAATTGCTAGATGAATATGATAGTGTTGAACTCTTTGTCATGTTTGTTGCTTGTAGCAAATAAGAGAAGTCTATGAATGTCGATCGTTCTTGACTAATCTTGTGTAAATGCATGAATTGGTTAAATGCTTAGACACGGTGTAGTGTTTATAAGTGTTTCCAAGCTCGTTGATTCTTCATGCTAAATGCCATCAATGGGATACTTTTAGTCGTGTTTCGACTACGGGGGTCATTGGTGAGGTTTGACAAGAGATGTCAAATTCACTCTTGTAGACTACTATATAAGAAGGATATAAGTTTAGCCTTCACAATAAGTAGTGAAAGTAGCAAATAGGTTGCATGTTCAATGATGGATAACAGGCTTGGAAGTGAAAGTCAATTGCGCCCAAGGTTTCATAAATTGTTGTTTTAATCTTGTCTTTAGTTGTCTTGCATGATTAGTATAGTTCTCTTGCTTTGCTAGTCGTTGTATTTCAAATTGATAGCTTAGGATCGAAAACCAACCAAACCCCCCTTTTCTACATGTTTTTATATGTATATATATATATATGTATATGCCTAGTATATTTTCTCCTATATATGTTTAAACACTTGAAAAGATCCATCTTCACGTGGACGACCCCGACTTGCCATCATCTACTTAATTGTATATAGGAAGCATTAAGGCCTAAAAGTATTAACTTTGAGAGGTACGGTGATGACCGCCCAAATTTTGGCGCCGATGCCGGGGAACAGGCATTTATTTTTAAGTGTTTAGGTATATTATGTGTGATTATGTGCTAGTTGTAAATATTTGTTAGTTTTCTTTTATTTTTATTTCTTAGTTTACTTGCCATTTTCGTTTGGCTTGGAGACGTATTGTTTGAGTTCTTGGTGTATGGTTCGTACGCGATCCTATCTACAAGAACCCCTACACTACGACCCCAAGTTAGAGTTGAATTTGAGACGAGCTAGGAGGCTTTCTTTGGAAAGTGTGAATAACACCCCTCCTAGTGACCATTTTATGGATACCTCTTCCTCTATGGAGCCACATTAAGAGCATGAAGATGAGCATCCGGGAGGAGGACCTCAACACCCTCCTCTCCAAGGGTGAGCTCCTCCACTCCATGAAAGGGAGATTCTTTTGGGGCAAGCATTGTCAAGAGACATCATAGCCCCCAAACTCAATCAACAACCAATGTGCATTGAGTATCCCTTAGTTGGACCAAACAGGTACTTTGAGCTAAAGACCGGGTTCATCAACATGCTACCCATCTTCCTTGGTAAGCAAGGGGAGAATTCCAACAAGCACCTCACCGAGTTTGACTTTTTATGTGGTGGTACAGTTTCTCATAGAGTAGATAAGGATTTCTATAAGTTGAAGGCCTTCCCGTTTACCCTAAGGGACTGTGCAAGGGATTGGCTACACTACCTACCACCCAAGAGCATCAAGAGTTGGCTTGACATGAAAACAAAGTTTCTAGCCAAATACTTCCCGGCCTCGAAATCTGCCGCCTTGAAGAAGGACTAAGAAACATCCTCCAATGGTATGAAGAATCTCTATTCTACTATTAGGAGAGGTTAAAGAAGCTTCTCGCATGTTGTCCTTACCACGGTTATTCGGTGGGGGATTTAGTCTATTACTTCTACAATGGTCTTCTTGATGAGGATCAAAGATTGGTAAGGAGTTATTGTGGTGGCACCCTTAGGGACAAGACTTCATCTGAGGTGATGCAATTGTATGAGGAGTTAGCGGAAGAATCGAGAAACTTTAGCAAAATGGCCGATTTGAGAAGGAGAAATCCAATGCCCGTAAGTGACTCTTCCAATAGTGGGAAGCTCAAGAACCAAGTCCCGGCTATTGCATCTATGGTGAAATTGTTGATGACAAAGCCTGGGAATGTGCCACATGTTAAATCATGTGAAATTTGGTACTTGGCGCACCCTATGGACACTTGCCCTACTTTGCAAGAGGACTATGTCGAGGAGGTAAGTGACATGGGATACCAAGGCAACCAAAACTACCAAGGTGCACAAGGATATCAAAGGAATAAAGGGTACCAAGGTGGCCAAGGCTACCAAAACCAGCTGTACTATTCAGGTAATCGTGATAACCCGAACCTCCGGTATGGAAACCCTCAAGAAAGCCAAAACCCTCAACCGTATCGGCCTCCTCAATAACTATATAGGCCACCTCAACAACAATTTCAAAGGCTCCAAGACAAACCCCGAGACCAGGGAGAGAGCTCGGAGCTAACAAAGGATGAGGTGATGTAAGCCATTCACCGGTTAGGCATGTGTGCGGAGAAAAGTGAAAATTTCCAAGATGAAGCCAAGGCGAGCATCAAGAACTTGAAAGCTCAAGTGAGCTAAATAGCTCAAGTGGTGAATCGGATGGAGGCCCGAGAAAAAGGCAAACTTCCCTCCCAACCGGAGATCAACCCTCGACAAAATGTGAGTGCAATCTCATTGAGAAGTGGAAAGGAAGTGAAGTAGCCCCAAGAAAGGGTTATTGCTGAGTACAAGATTGAGAAAGAAGAAAACCATGAGAAGAAGGCCGAGGAGTTGGCCAAAGAGAGCAAGGGAGAAGGAAGAGAGGTAAAGATATTTGTGCCAAGACCGGGATCAAATCCCGAAACATCATCCCCACCTCACAAGAAGTCAAGAGGGGTGAAGATCCCTATTTATGTGCCGAAACCATCGTTCCCATAGGAATTAAAGGATATAAGGACCAAGGAGGACACCAAGGACATCTATGAGTCTTTCGCCGATGCGAGGTAAATATTCCACTCTTAACTGCTCTAAATCAAGTTCCTATGTATGCTAAATTCCTTTAAAAACTGTGTACCGTCAATAGGAAACTACAATTGAAAAGTAAGAAAAAGAATGTGAAGAGTGAATATGTCTCTTCCATGTTCAATGATGAAATTCCCCCCAAATGTGATTATCTAGGAATATTTACAATCCCTTGGGAGATATGAGGCAAATGTGTTAACAAGGCAATGTTAGACTTAGGTGCTTCAATCAATGTGATCTCATATTCCTTGTATAACAATCTAAATCCAGGAATTTTGCACAAAACCGGGGTTGTTATCCAACTAGCCGATCACTCTATCACATACTCGAAAGGTATTGTGAAGGATGTGTTGGTAAAAGTGGATTCTTTGACATTTCCTTCACACTTTTATGTTCTGAAATGGGAAGTGACAATAGTGCTAAACCTATTCTTTTAGGAAGGCTATTTCTAAAGACTTCAAGAACCATAAGTGATGTGCATAAAGGAACATTGACCATGGAATTTAAGGGGCGAAAGGTAGAATTTAACACTAATAATTCTATTGATCATCCTAGTAGTTATCATTCTTTCCAAACTATTCATGTTATTGATGACGAAGAGCAAGATGTAATTGAGCCCAGAAATGATAGTTCCTTAAATGTTGCCATGGAGGTTGTTTTGAGTGATGATTTTATTTCAAATGTTGCTAGTAATAACTTGAAGGAAAGCAACGATAAATGCATTCTTGGGAACACAGAATCCAACACTTTTCATGTGTCTGTAGGTAAGCCAGTAAGGGTGTTTCCCCGCCTTCTCTTGAGAAGACTTCGGTGGAAGAGTGCAAACCACCACCGAAAGTTCTTAAATGTTCATCTCTTAGAAAAGGAGAGAAACCCCCAAATGATCACGTGCTTGAGATCACCATGGAACAAGAAGGTCAGTTGTTAGAGATGTTAAGGGAACATGAAGAAACCCTAAGCTACTTGAAGAAGGTTTTGTTGGGGGATGATGCAAATCCCGATCATTTTAACCTAGATCCAGGAAATAAAACCGATCATTGATGTGTCCATTTTAGATGCATTATTTAGTAGTATTTAGGATCACTTTTGTGCTCTTTTATTATCGAGAGCTTGTGTTTTACTTTGAAATTCACTTAGGAGAAGCAAAAGCAACTTTGTACTCTTTTACCTCTTCTAAGTGGATTTTGTGTGACAAGGGAAGAACACGGAAGCAACGAAGACCGGAAGACATTGAAGACTATACTTTCGAAGACTTTTGGATACTCACTTCAAAGACATGAAGACCGGAGGCCGCTGAAGACCATTTTTGGAGCCGTTGAAGACTTGAAGATTGAGAGGGATGGCTATGAAGAAGACAAAGAAACAATGCAAAACTCTGGCTCCCGTCGCGACACCGTCGCGACACCATCGCGAGTCGCGACCAACACCATCGCAAGTCGCGACCAACACGTCGCGAGTCGCGGCCAACGAGCGGCCAGAAATCAACTTTATCTTCTTTGCACTATAAATACTACTCTTCTTCGAGAGAGAGAGTTTTTGGCAGCCCGTTTTCTCTGGGTTTTAGGGCTCCAAAACCTTTTGTTTTCTTCTCTTTCTTTTCTTAGTTTTTGTAGTTTAATTATGTCTCTTGTTGTTCTAGAGTAGTTTTTGTTCTTGGCAGCAAAGGATTGAAGCTTCCATTATCTATGTAGCAAGAACTCATTTCTATCTATCTATTTGGTGTTTTTTCTGTTGTGCTTTTATTGTGCTTTGAATGTTAATTGTTGATTCTATTAATGTTGTTGAGAGCTTGATGATATGAAATGCTTGGATCAATTGCTAGCTAGGGTTTGGGGGATTTGGGTTAATTTCCCCCCTGTTCTTGTTAGTAATGTGAGAGTATGATTTAGAGCTTTTGATTGTGTTGATGGATTGATAATGTGCTAGACGAATGTGATTGATGTTGAACTCTTCGTCATGTTCGTTTGTGTAGCAAACGAGAAGAGTTATATGCTCGTGGTCTATGAGTGGTCGCTCTTGACTAATCTCATGTAATTGCTTGAATTGGTTAAATGCTTAGTCACGGTGTAGTGGTCATAGGCATTGCCAAGCTTGTTGGTCCTTCGTGCTAAATGCCACCAATGACACCTTGAGTCGTGGTCGCGACTCGGGAGTCATTGGTGAGGTTTGACGAGAGATGTCGAACTCACTCTCGCAAACTACGAACTAAGAAGGATAGGAGTTTAGTCTCCACGACAAGTAGTTGAAGTATTGAATAGATGATTTAAATTCATTCTTGAAGCATTTGTTATTTGGCGTTTATGTATTCCTGACGGTGTGTTTCACTGCATGTGTGCCATGAGTTGTTTGAGCATAGGGAGTGCTTGTGTGGTTGAATTGTTTAGGTGTAGGAACGTGACGAATTCCGTAGCGCCTTTGCATGAAGATCTATGAGCATGAACTTAGAACTCCTTGTGATGTGTGTGTTGTGGTACTTGCTAGATGGGTGCGTGAGTGTTGGGTCCTGAATGCTATATGATGGAATGTGTGAATGATTCGATGAACTACATTAGATGTGGAAGTGGATATCCGTTGCCCCCAAGGCATTTTATCTTTGTAGTTTAAAACCCCTTTTCTTTAGTTTCGTTTGATGATTAGCATAGTCACTTGACCTTGCTAGTTATCTCGTCTTTTTATCTTTGTTAACTTAGGAAACCAACCAACCAACCCCCCCCCCCTTTTACTTGCTTTTATGTGTGTGTAAATTTAGTTACTCCTAGCCTAGTATCAACCATTTGTGTGCTTAGACGCTTAGGAAGATCCCTCTTCTCTTTGGACGACCCCGATTTGCCACTATCTACCTAGTTGTAGAAAGTAAGCATTTAGGGCTTATAAATTATCTTTTGGCGCGCGGGTGCGACGACCGCCCGCGCCTGTCAATCATCTCGGTTCATTTTGTAAGTAAGCTCTAAAAAGGGGAGTGAGTCATGCTGACGACATTAAATAAACTTGGTTTTGATCATCGGATCGCCCTTTGTGACTTTCCGTTGATGTTGCTTGGTTTTGGATTTTGTCATTAGTTTCATTGTTTTTGCTTTGTGCTTTTCACGGGTTGTTTTTCCATGATTTTGTAGCAATTAGAAACCAATGCATTGGAATTTTGAAGGGAGAAATGCTTGGAGTCAAGAAGGAAAGACTTGGACAAAAGGTGAAACCAGAAAAAATTTCTAAGTATCAGGTGGGTAGCCCGTCGCGAGTCACGACGGGCTCAGGAGCTTTTGTGCTAATGTTGGGTTTCAGCTTCCACTTTTCATGAGTTGCGATAGCCTCGTCATGAGTCACAATAAAGCATCATGAGTCACAATGAAGTGGTTGCGAGTCGCGACGTAACATCGCGAGTTGCGACCAGATCAGGAATTTTTGGTAAAAAAAAAGCTCCCGGCCTCCACTTTTTTGCGAGTCGCAATGTGCCATCGTGAGTCACGACAAAGTGGTTGCAATTCACAATGTAAACATTGATCTGAGGTACCTGTTGACCTACCCGTTTCGCGACAAACACGTCGTGAGTCTCGACGAACAGCAGACCTATTTTAAAAATGGGCAGAATCATTTCTTTTGGCCACAACCTCCACTTCTTCCCTTCAACTTCTCCCCCACCCCAACCAAGCCACCACCTCACCGCTGCTCACCGCCGCTACTCAATACTCCATTCCTTCTTCCCAAGCTCTACCCACAAATCAACCTAAATTGTTGAAGACACAAAACCCTAGAATTTGGTGGTTTTGTGATTTTTGGCAATTCAACTTCAAACTGCTTGTGGGATTAGTTACTTTCTCATCCTAGGCATATAAGTGGTACAATTCTTTACTCTCTTAAGCTTCACTTGTGATTATCATTGAATCAATTATTGTGTGGGATATTGTGTGAATTTTGTGTGATGCCTTAGGAATTTTAATTGATTGGAACATCGTAGATTCTTTTGGATATATTGTGCTTGAAATTTTATTTGATGGAGATTGTGTGAATATAGTGTGTTTACAGCTTGGTTGGATGTAGAATAACATCATGATCACTTTGAGTGTGTTAAGCTGCTCGTATGGTCTTGTTCTCGCATTGTACTGTTAGTGTTGCTTTGGTTGAGAATGGATTGTGGCTTATACTATATATGAGGCATGTTGACCCTTTATTAGGCATAGTTGTTATTTGGATAAAATGTTATTGTGCTTTGCAATGTTATTTTGCTTAGGATAGTTTAGCCATGGGACTTGAATGTTGACATTATGAATGAACTAATGGTGGCTAAACTAGTTAGGTATGACTGTGATTTTGAGATATAGCATATTAGATTTCAACTATGTGAGAACTTCTTAGACTTGAGAATATGGGCATGTTGGACATAATATGGACTGTATGTGCAATTGTGATTAGGACTTGAACTAGTCGGCTTGGACTTGATTTGGCTTGTGATGATTGACAAAAACTAGTTTAAGGTTGAGTCTGAATTTGCAATATTGCTTATATATATATATTCCTCTACATTTGACTATGGCCCCTACCAAGAGTCCTAGGGCACCTCCACGAGGTGGGCGCACCGCCGCTCCACCTCCGCCTCCACCATCAGCTCCGGAGTCAAGCCTTGTACCACCTCCTCCTTATAGGTACATGGGTTTGACCTAGATCACCTGGTCATACGCTGAGATATGGGATAGCCTAGCCAACCGTCAGCTCAAGGAGACGAGTTTCATGGACCTGCCCACATTGGACACTCTAGGGCTCACCCAGCCAGTCTGATACCTTCTCGCCAAAGGGGAAATAGAGGGTTTCATGAGCAAGAGTGCCCCCTCTTACCGGCGGTACACACTGGAGTTTCTATCCACGGTCAGGGAATGTAGCATGAGGAATGACTAACCGTGTGAGATGTACATCACATTTCAGCTAGATGATATATCTTGGGAGATTACCGTCTCGCAGGTTGAGGAAGCTTTCAGATGGGACACTGCGGGGATACGAGCAAGGTTTGACCCACGAGCCCAGGAACGATCAATCAAGAAGGACATGCAATTCTGGAGTGTCATCAACATCAGGCCAAAAAACTCTCACGACAAGAGCAGTGTCATTATCCACCCCACACTCTGTTATGTGCGCCAACTATTGGCTGGCACAGTACTTTGCTCGGCGGAGCCGACGAATGTGCCAGACAACTATATTAACTTTCTATGGCACTTGACGAGTGAGGAATTGGGATACAGATTATGGGCTGAGCTATGGATGAAGAGGATTGTAAAGGTGGCAGGGAAACCGAAGGGAAAGATTATGATTGGAGGTATGATAGGCCTCTTGGCTGAGTACCTATGATTGGTTCCGCCGGCTGACTTTCTGCGCTTAGGGAGGCGCACTTCCTACCTCATCACTGTAGAGAGGTTGGTCAGATTCGAGATGCTCAGTGCCACACTGGCCACCGGGGTATCTCATGGGTTAGATACCTCCAAGAAGGTCACATTTATGGCACTTCCTCAGCCCAGCAAGACAAAGTTGGAGTTTGATGCACCTCTAGCAGATTTGGCTATTTCACCTGACTCCTCGTGCAGAGAGGACTTCTAGCACGAGCTCCACGAACTTGGTCTAGCCTCTATCCAGTGTAATGATGGAACTCTTCTCTTCTCCGAGCAACAGCAGCAGCAGTCCCCGCAGCCTCCACCAGAGACCGAGCCGATGCAGAAGGATGATGTGCCATCTCACTACTCCCTGTAGCCTCTACTGGTTTTCTATAAGCAGATGATGCATACCATGCAGGATGGATTCCACCGTCAGGACAGCATGATACTGGAGCACAACGTGTTTGCCTCCCAGAGCTTAATCGGCATGGATGAGGAGGTTGATCACCTATCAGCTCGCATCCATGAGATGTAGTCTCAGGCAGGCGGTATCTCAGGCCCTGATCTGGAGCAGAGAGTTAGAGAGCAAGGATGCAGAGGAGCACGGATTGTCTGGCTTGTTATCAGCAGCGCTACTTTGGCGGTGGCCCTTCTTCCTCACATCAATGATTTGTGAGCATCATATCCTTACCCTTTCCATACTTTTCTTTGTACAATTTGGCCCTATTGTCTACATTGAGGGCAATGTAGTGTTCTAAGTGTGGGGAGGGGTATCCACTGATTTGGGGTTGGAGATATTTTGTTAAACTTAATACTTTTGGATAATTCTTTTGTTTTGTTTTGGATATTTTTCCCTTTTGTTTTGGGATGCTTTTCTTTTGATGTACTTAGACAATGTTGGCTTTGATATTTTTCTTAGACTTAATATTTGGAAAGCACTTTGCTAATTTTTGGATTGGAGAAACATGAAAATTTTGAAAAAAAATAGAAAATGAAAAAAAATCTAAATAAAAAGAATACCACTAAGTTGAAAACCCGAGAGGGCATCTTAGGCAACATTGGGGGCTCAGATAGGTCGAAAACCCGAGAGGGAGGCCTAGGAAAAATGAGAGGCTAAATGTATGGAAAAAGGTGAGATGTAAGCCAAAGAAAGATGATGTGTAGCTAGGATGAAAACCTAAAAAAGCTCCTAGTAAAAATGAAAGAAAATAAGAGAAATTGAAAAATGTTAGGTGTTCACTCATTTTCTGGCTTTGGAGTCATAAGGTTACGGTGGTCACACGGATGGATCGAGTAGCTTGATATTTTGAGGACCTCTTGGGAGTGGGAAATTTAGCGGGGGAAGACGACGTAAGTTATGAAACTTTTAATTGTTAATATACTTCGTTTTAAGGTTGATATGTTGGTATAGATTGGAGCATGTGTTTTGAACTTCATACATGTCTTTAGCTTAACCTTGTACCATCGAATTTGGGATTGTCAATTCAAGATTTGGAAATGCTTTAGAAGATAGCAATGAATTGATGGGTTGATATGGTTTGGGTAGATTTAGGAATGGGGGTTATGGGAAACTTCTCATTTGACCTTAACATTGGGATGTGTGATATTGAGAGTTTTGTGAGGTATTGACTTGGGGGAATAGTAGTTATGATGTGAATACATCATTTCCTTCGTATGCTTGGATATTTTCTTACTCCAGAGCGAGTAAGGTTTAAGTGTGGAGAGGTTTGATGTGTTCATTTTATGTACATAATTTAGTACTTTTGGGGGTCACTTTTGTGCTATTTTATTATCAAGAACTTGTGTTTTACCTTTAAATTCTCTTAGGATGGGTAAGAGCAGCTTTACGCTCGTTTACCTCTTCTAAGTGGATTTTGCGTGATGAAGGAAGAATATGGAGACTTGAAGACCGGAGGCCATTGAAAATCACTTTTTGAAGACTTTGAAGACTTGCTTCAAAGTGTTGAAGACTTGCTTCAAAGTGTTGAAGACTTGAAGACCGGAGGCCGTCGAAGACCATATTTTTTAAGACTTTGAAGACTTTCTTCAAAGATTTGAAGACTTGAAAATGAGAGGAATCATTGTGAAGATGAGTGTATGATTACTTGTTAGGATTGGGAGAAAATAGCTAATTTTCCCCTCTTTTAATGTGGAATCCAAGAGCATGAGTTAGAGCTTCTAAATGATGTTGATGTGTTGATAATTACTAGATGAATGTGATGATGTTGAACTCATTGTCATGTTTGTTTTAGGTGGCAAATGAGATAAGTCTATGAATGTTGATCATTCTTGACTAATCTTGTGTAAATGCATGAATTGGTTAAATGCTTAGGCATGGTGTAGTGTTTATAAGTGTTTCCAAGCTTATTGATTCTTCGTTCTTAAGGCCACCAATGGGATACGTTTAGTCGTGTTTTGACTAAGGGAGTCATTGGTGAGGTTTGACAAGAGATGTCGAATTCACTCTTGCAAACTACTATCTAAGAAGGATAGAAGATTTATCTTCACAACAAGTAGTTAAAGCAATTAATGGATTGGTTCACTCGTTCTTGAAGCTTTTGTTATTTAGCATTCATGTGTTCTTAATGCTACGTTTTACTTCATTTATTCCATGAGGGTGTTTGAGAATAGGAAGTGTTTGTATGATTAAAGTGTTAGAGTGTTAGGAAAGTGACAAATTCCTTAGCTCTTTGGCTTGAAAATCCAAGAACATGGACTTAGAACTTCTTGTGCATAATGTGTTGTGATTCTTGCTAGATAAGTATGTTAATGTGGATTGTTCTCATATTTATCCTATAGGTGCAATGAAAGGCTTAGTCGTGAATGTGGTTTGTTCTAGGTTTAGCCTAATGAATGTTATGTTTGGTTAAATGGCTATGTCTTTGGTAGAAGGCTTGTTGTTATCATATCTATGGTCCTTCATGTGAAATGCCATTTATGAAATACCTCTATGATGTGGTTTGCTTAGAGTGATTGTCAAAGAGGTTTGCAAATGGTGGTTATTTGTCTTTGAAAATTACTATTAAGAAGGAATGAATGTTGATCTTCGAATGGAAGTGATATCATTCCCCATAGGTAACAAATGTGATTGAATGAGTGAATGGTTCAATGATCTACATGAGGTTTGGAAGTGGATATCAATTGCCCCCAAGGCTTTATCTTTTGTAGTTTTTATCCCTTTTTCTTAGTTTGTTTGATGATTAGTATAGTTACTTAACTTTGCTGGTTAGTTTGTCATTTAATTGCATAGCTTAGGAAAACCAACAAACTAACCCCCCCCCCCCCCAATCTACTTGCTTTTATGTATCTACTTCTGTCATAATATGAACCTTATATATTTAAACGCTTAAGAAAATCCCTCTTCTTCGTGGACGACCCCGACTTGCCATTATCTACTAAGCTGTAGATAGGTAGCATTTAGGGCTTCTAAATTTAACTTTGAGAAGTACGGCGATGACCTCCCAACTCCTGTTTCTTGTGGTGCAACTTATTTTGCTACAACTTATTTTGCTACCATCATTGATGATTACTCTTGTGCTACATGGGTTTATTTAATTAAGTCAAAGTCAGAGGTTACAAAACTGGTTATGGATTTTTGTGCATTAACTGTCACTCAGTTTCAGACATCAGTTCGTCGTTTCAGGTCCGACAATGGTATTGAATTTTTTGTCTTAAGGCTTACTTCTGTTCCCACGGTATTCTTCATGAGACATCGTGCACTTACACACCTCAGCAGAATGACAAAGTGGAATGCAAGCATTGCCATTTTCTAAATGTGGCGCGTGTTTTGCGGTTTCAGGTTGCTCTTCCGATCAAGTTTTGGGGCGAATGTATTCTTACTGCATGCAATCTGATCAACCATATTCACATGCTTGTTCTTCAGAATTAGACTCCTTTTCATTTTCTTTTCCAAAGAGCTCCGAAGTACTCAGATATTTGGGTCTTTGGCTCTCTCTACTTTGCCTCCACTCTCCCTCTACCTACGGACAAGTTTACTGCTCGTAGTCGTAAATGCGTCTTCATGGGTAATCCAAGTGGAAAGCAAGGCTAGCATCTATATGATCTTGAATCAGAAAAGTTCTTTTTCTCCAGAGATGTTGTGTTCTTTGAAGATATATTTCCACATCAGGGTCCATCCATTTCTCCGTTGCCCACTTCGATGCATGTAGACCCTCATCCGGCTATCTTCGATAGTCCAGATACTTCACCCCTCATGGAAAGAGGGAGTTCTTCGCATATTTCTCCACCCTTCACAGACAGGGGAAGCATCCATATGGACCTTGGCATCTCATCCACGGCCGTTTCGCCAATGCAGCTCTCGTCTGCATCCGAGCTCGCTCCAACCGGTGACTGCTCCTCGCTGCCTCCTGCAGTCAGCTTGCCAGCCAAGGAGGTTATTTTTTATGTTCAGTGTAGCTCACGCCAACGTCAACCCAGTGCTTTACTAAAGGATTTTGTATGCAGCTCCATGTGTCGTGATGATTTTTAGTCGATTGTCTCTTTCACTCCATATCCAATCACCAGCTTTGTCTCCTCCGCTAAATTTACTCTAACTCATGCTCAGTTCCTGGCTGTAGTCACCTCAGGACATGAACTAGTTTTCTTCTTAGAAGCCATCCAGAAAGATCCTTGGCGTGATGTCATGCATGCCGAAATTGAAGCCCTCGAGAGAAATGGCACTTGGTCTCTCACAGCTCTTCCTCCTGACAAGAAGCCAATTGGTTGTAAGTGGGTGTATCGCATCAAGTACAAGTCTAATGGTGATATTGAATGCTATAAGGCTCATCTTGTTATGTTAGGGAATCGCCAAGTTGAAGGAATTTATTTCAATGAGACTTTTGCTCCAGTTTCCAGGATGGTCACAGTTCGTACATTTCTTTCTGTTGCTGCTGTACAAAATTGAGAACTGCACCAAATGGATGTTCATAACACCTCTTTGCATGGCGACTTGGACAAGCGTGTCTTTATGAATCCACCACCAGGCTACTCCAAGGCACTTCCTGGTCGAGTATGTCACCTACATAAGTCCCTGTACGGTCTCAGGCAGGCTCCTAGAAACTAGTTTTCTAAGCTTGCGCATGCTCTTCGCCAGTAGGGGTTTTGACAGAGCTATGCAGATTACTCATTGTTCAGTCTTACCCGTTTTGGTCATACTCTTCATGTTTTGTTGTATGTTGATGATCTCATTATTGCTGGAGATAGTTCAACCACCATATGTACTTTTGAGCAGTACTTGTCATCCTGCTTTCATATGAAGGATCTCGGGATTCTTAAATATTTCTTGGGATTGGAAGTTGCGCAAAATCCATCAGGCATCTTTGTCTCTCAGCGCAAATAAGCATTGGGGGTGGTGGTCGAGGCTGGTCTGCTCAGCTGCAAGCCCATTGCTTTGCCTATAGATCTAACGTAGGCTCTTTCCAAAGCTTTGGTCCAAATTATTATCACCCTAAGCAGTATCGTCACCTTATTGGGAAGTTGGTATATCTTACTATCACCCTGCCTAAGCTCAATTTTGCAGTTCATACTCTTTCGCAGTTCATGCAGCAGCCGAAAGTGGATCATTGGTCTGCAGCGTTGAGAGCTCTACACTATGTTAAAGACAGTCCAGGACAGGGTCTATTTCTTTCTGAGATAATAGATTAGTTCTGACTGCCTACTGCAACTCTGAATGGGCAACTTGTCTTATCACTCGACATTCTGTCATGGGGTATTTTGTCACCTTGGGCGTCTTGCCAATTTCTTGGAAGACCAAGAAGAAACACATTGTTTTGCGTTCTTCAGCCGAAGCCGAGTATAGAGCTATGGCCAATGCTTGCTGCAAAATCATTTGGCTTTGTTCTCTCCTTCGCTCCCTTGGTGTTTCCCACTCTTCTCCAGTTCAATTTTTTGTAATAGTCAGGCTGCTATCCACATTGCAGCCAAACTAGTCTTTCAAGAGAGGACCAAACACATTGAGATCGACTACCATCTTATTCGTGATCTAGTGTCTTCGCGTGTCATTTGTACTCATCATATTTCCACTTCGGATCAGCCGGTGGACATTTTCACCAAGGCACTAGGACGGGCAGCTTTCATCCATCTTAGTTCCAAGTTGGGGATCCTCAATCTTCATGATCCAACTTGAGGGGGAGTAATAGAGTTTGTGTTATAATAGACTTTGTACTTTACTAAGTTAGCCTACTCAACTCATGTATATTTAGGTATAAATCCCTTTCATTGTGTGAATATCAAATCAGAAAACTCTTTCCCAAAATCCTTCTTTCATAAGCAAATAAAACCATTCAAAGAAATAAGTAAAATACACTATCTAACTCAACAAAAACAAAGAGCAAAAACATTTAACAAAACATAGTACATGATGTGTCCATTTATGTGCATAATTTAGTTCTTTTTGGGGTCACTTTTGTGCTCTTTTATTATCAAGAACTTATGTTTTACCTTGAAATTCTCTTATGATGGGTAAGAGCAACTTTACGCTCTTTTACCTCTTCTAAGTGGATTTTGCGTGACGAAGGAAGAACATGGAGACTTGAAGACCGGGGGCCATTGAAAATCACTTTTCGAAGACTTTGAAGACTTGCTTCAAAGTGTTGAAGACTTGAAGACCGGAGGCAGTCGAAGACCATATTTTTGAAGAATTTGAAGACTATCGTCAAAGAGTTAAAGACTTGAAAAATGAGAGGAATCATTGTGAAGATGAGTGTTTACCACAAGGAGAAAAAAAGAAGCCAAGGTTAATTTCTGGCACCCACTACGAGTTGCGATGAACCCATCGCGAGTCGCGACCAACGGGTGGCCAGAACCAAACCTTATCATTTTTGTACTATAAAATAGCACTCTCTTTTCTGTCATTCACATCTTCTTCTTTTCTGTGTTTGGTACTGTTTTCTAACCCTAGTTTTTACCATTTTTCATCTTTGAATTCTCTTGTATTATGTTTGATTTGTTAGCATTAATTAGCATGAACTCTTGTAGCTAAATCTAGTTCTTGGGAGCAATTGACTAAAGCTTCCAAGCCCATGTCTTAAGAACAATTTGTAGCCTATTTGATACTCTTACTATTATGCATTTATGGAGCATTGAATGTGTTTGTTAATGTCATTAGTGTTCTTGAAAGCTTGAGTATATGAAGTACTTGTATGATATGCTTGTTAGGGTTTGGGGAAATGGGTTGATTTCCCCTTGTCTTGATAGGAATCCAAGAGTGTTATTTATAGCTTTTGATTGTGTTGATGGATTGATAATTGCTAGATGAATATGATAATGTTGAACTCTTTGTCATGTTTGTTGCTTGTAGAAAATGAGAGAAGTCTATGAATGTCGATCGTTCTTGACTAATCTTGTGTAAATGCATGAATTGGTTAAATGCTTAGACACGGTGTAGTGTTTATAAGTGTTGCCAAGCTTGTTGATTCTTCATGCTAAATAACATCAAAGGGATACATTTAGTCGTGTTTCGACTACGGGAGTCATTGGTGAGGTTTGACAAGAGATGTCGAATTCACTCTTGTAGACTACTATATAAGAAGGATAGAAGTTTAGTCTTCACAACAAGTAGTGAAAGTAGCAAATAGGTTGCATGTTTAATTATGAATAAGAGGCTTGGAAGTGGAAGTCAATTGCGCCTAAGGTTCCGTAAATTGTTGTTTTAATCTCGTCTTTAGTTGTCTTGCATGATTAGCATAGCTATCTTGCTTTGCTAGTTGTTGTATTTCAATTTGATAGATTTGGATCAAAAACCAACCAAACCCCCCTTTTCTACATGCTTTTATATGTATCTATATATGTCTATGCCTGGTATCGAACTTTCTTTATCAGGTCCTTTGACCATTCATGGTTTATTAATTTTCACCAGAAATTCAATAATCATATTCCTGTATGGTTTATTGATTGGTGGTGCAAATTTGGACCATCCACAGATATCCTTCCAAAACTCATATTAGAAGGTTTTCAAACATTCCAAACTTTTAGCCATAAAACACTTAGCCAGTTCAAACCATATGAAAAAGACATCCTATTCCATGCTATTTTCCGAGTTCCTTGGATATTTGCTTGGAGCTTTCAGATTAAATCAGTCCATCCTACTAAACCTTTTTCTTTAGTCAGACAATATAGGATTAAATGGTGGGGAAGCTACAATCAGACTTCTGCTCTCCAAAAGCAGTGACTCATTATTTTCAAACCGGTGAAAAACTTAGAATTTCATTTCAACAAGGCAACATTTCAAATCCAATTATTCAACCAACACCTTCCCTTGGTTCAATCCCAACACCATTCCAGCAAATACCTTGTCCAACACCAATTCAGCAAATGAGTCCATCACAACAGATTCCAGGTTCTCCAATTCCAACCATTGCACAAGATGAAGATCTCCAAAAAATTATAGAATTTTACAAACAACTGATAAGTCAGAAACAAGCCATTAAAATGAAGAAGACAGTCAAATGTATGATCCATTTCAAGACAGTCAAGACCCGTTTAACCTCTGAGTGAGGTAAGCAATAACATATATTGGCAAACCAGAGATTATTCCAGACAGAAGACAATGGAGGGCCCTGGAGGGACCCAAACTCCATAATGCCTATAATGGTGGATCTCAGTTTCCACCAAATTCAATCAGCCAGACAGAAGATAGTGGTGGGCTCCACTTCTCACTCCAATGAAAAGAAGAGGCCCAGATTCAATGAAGAAAAGCAACGGTCCAGATTTATGGATCCAAAATGCAGATTCCAAATTGTAATAGATTAGCATTCAGACTTCTCTATAAATAGGAAGTTTCAATTCATTTCAAATCACGCTTGAATTATCGCCCCCTCTTGTACATCTTACAATCTCTCCACTCTGAGCTCAACGTTTATACTTGAGTTCCCAGCCTTGTAAACCCTGTACAAGTCATCCATCCTTCATCATCCATTGTACATCATCCATTGTACATTATCCATTGTAAGCCCAGCCTACTACTTATTCAATATCAAGAATTTTTCTCAATAACTGTTTTGTATATTTTCACTATTTTACTATTTGTTGTTACTGTTCATGATTACTATTCACTTCTATTCACTATTCACCATTTAAATAATTTATGGATTTATATTCCTCCTGGGTTAGTTTTGGTATTAGTTTTGCTATCAGAGCCAAGTATAATTGTCTTTTAATCCCCATTGAAGTGTTACATTGCTATTAATTGAGAAGTTTAATTTTGTATTAACTTGTATACTCTTAGTGTTGGTTTAGCACCCAGAGCCTGTAAATCGATTGGTTAGCCTAAGGAGAGGTGGTCCACGTAAGGTATAGGTGTGGTCCCGTTAAAGTACACGTGATTAATACAACAATTAACTGATCGGTTACTACAATTTAACATGACAGAAAGGATAAAGATATTTTTATTCGACAGCTCAAGTACTACAAGTCCAGGATCTAAATCATCAAATATTTTACAAAGTCATGAAATCCAACAAATTTTACCAAATAAAACCATTAAGTCAATTTATCAATGTGGCATACTAGAATTCAATAAGTCATACTCTATTAAAATTCATGAAGAAATATTGCCAATGAATCAGGAAGTACAGTCGATTCAATTATTATCATCCAGGGCTATTAAAAAATATAGAGAACAAGACTATAGGATCTTGCATTTTGGTCTAGTACAAATTGCATTACATCCTTTGGTTAGATTAGGCATAGATACTCCCATATTCATGGCACTTAGAGATGATAGATTAATAAGATATAAAGATTCTATACTAGCAATGGTACAAACTAATATATGTAATGGTACAATAAGATTTGATTGTATTCCAAACTATTCAGTCAGTTTAACAGACCCATATATTATGGATTCTTTAAAATTAGATATTCACCTAAAACAAGATAGAATAGTTAATGATACAGAACACTTTGTATTAATTTACAGAGTATATTTCAAATTAATGCAATCAATGATTCCATCAGCATTAAAATTAAATCCAACAGAAAAAGAAGAATCAGTATATGTGACAACAAATTCAGATAATATCCAAATAGAAACACCTAAGTTACTAAAATGGAATGAAATTACTATTCCTGAAGAAATATTAGCAGAAAGACCATTAGGAATCCAAAGGAATATAAGAATTACTGAACCTTCAACAATAGAAGAACAAAATGATGGAAAAGTATTAATCAAATTTAACAAATCAATGTCTGGTAGGTTTTCTCAAGGCCAATCTTCTAGATATTCAAACACAGATAGTTATAGAACCCATAGATATTCAACATCAGATATCCCAACACATTTTAATGATACAAGAGTAAGATATTCTACTCCATTACCAGAAATCATTCCAGATACTAGTTCTTCAATAGGTTCTCCAACTCCTAGTCAAATGAGACAATCTGAAATCAATATGATGAATAGTATAGAAGAATTTGTAATTGATAAAATATATTTAAACAATGATTATTATAGTAGAGAAAATATTACCAATAGATCTTGGTTTGAAAAACTTAGTAATGAAACTAGAGAAAAATTAAAACAAGAATTTTATAAGGAATTATCAGAAAAGAAAATTAAACAAATGAAATTTTTATGTGGTTAGAATATTATTTGAAAACGGAACGAATAATAAGAAAAGATAAATTCATAGAAATTCCAGTAATAAATGTCCAGTCCAATTTATACAAAAAATGAAAATTGTAAAATAATACAGTGGTTAGTTCTATACACCCACCATTCAAGTCATTAGATATTACCACTGATAATATTAAAATAACAGCCTCCCCTCTAAAATTAGGAAGAGAAGGAGCAAATACAGAATCTATAAATTTAGGAGATCTTAAAAAATTTTATCAACAAAATAATTATTCAAATCAAATATTGCATACTATAGCAAATCAAGTTGATTTTATTTCTACTAAATTAGATAACAAGCCAGAGACATTTCAAAGTAAACTTTCTAAACCTCATTTTCAAGTATCACCTTTTTCCAAACAAATGGAAGATTCATTATCCTTAGTACAAAAAAATAAACTAAGTACTTCACAACCAAGTACTTCAAAACAAATAGGAGTTATTTCACAAGTAAATCCACATGATTTAAGTATATCAAATGAATCCTCTTCTGAGATATCAGAAGATCAATTTGAAAAAAATATTGATTCAATAGAACAACAATTTCAAGAAAACCTAGAACCATTGTATGATAACCCTCAATTACAAATCAATAAGCTAAAATCCTCAAAACATCATAATAATTGGAGAAGACATAATACAAAACCTTATTAGCCTAGACCAACTCCGCCAGATATTCAGTATGAAGAAAGAAATCCTTCATTCAATAGCTATGATGGTTCATCCATATATCAATGGAATATAGATGGATTATCAGAATATCAAATATTAAATATATTACAAGAAATGGGCATGGCCAGAATGGCCTACAAAGCAAATTTAAACACTTCGGAACCAAACATAGTAATGTTATTAGTAACAGGATTTACTGGTCAATTAAAAGATTTGTGGGATAATCATCTAACCTTAGCAGATAAACAAAATATTATGAACCATGAAATTGAAGAAGCTCAGGGAGAAGGAGATGAAATAAATTTTGTAATGGTCCTAGATGGATCCGCATTTTTATTATATGTCATATCAATGTATTTTGTAGGAAACCCAGAAGAAGCACTAGAAAGTTCAAAAATATGTTTAACTAATTTAAGATGTCCAACATTAACTGATTTTAAGTGGTATAAAGATATATTTTTTACACAAGTTTTCAAAAGAACAGATTCAAACTTTCCATTTTGGAAAGAAAAATTTATTACAGGATTACCAAACTTATTTTCTCAAAGAATAATAACAAATTTACAAAAAAACATTAGGAACAGATAAGATAGATTATAATACACTAACTTTTGGTCAAATTTTTGCTTTCGTAACAAAAGAAGCCTTAACTTTATGTCAAGATTTAAAAATTCAACATAAATATGGTTCAGAAGGAAAGGAGATGGGTTCATTTTGCCAACAATTCGGTATAACAGGAATTAAACCCCCATCATCTCAGTACAAACATGTGAGGAATCCTAAATTTAGAAGGCATAAATATTATCATAAAAAGAATAATCATAATTATGAAGACAATTATAAAAAGACAAATCCTAGACAGAAAAAATTCTGTAAAAACAAAATAGGTTTCAAAATATTCAATGTTTTAAATGTAAAACATTTGGTCATACTGCGAATTACTGTAAAACAAAAAAGAAAATTAATGCTTTAGAAGACCAAGAATTAAGAAATAAATTATTATCCATATTAATTGATAATTCAGAAACTGAACAATCTAATTATGATTCAAGTTCAGAATCTTCAAGTGGTTATGAAGATATATGCCAGTGTAACATTCCAACCATTAATATGTTAAATAGTACAAATAGTAAAAGAAAAGAGTTATTAGATATGATAGATAAAAGAGGAGAGTCGGAAGATAAAACAGAATATATACAAAGATTGAAAATTTTAGTATTGGAAGAAAGTAAACCAAGAATAACAGAAGCTTTCAGTTTAAGTAAAACAATTAAAAAATATTCATAATTAGAAAAAAAGAAACCAGTAATAAATTCAACAACTTCTCAAGAGTTAAGAAAATAAATTAATTTATTAAAATCAGAAATTAGTTATATAAAAATGAATTAAATGCTTTAAAAGAAAAATATTTTGAATTAGAATTAAAAATTGGAACATTAGAAAAACCTAGTAGTTCTCACATTCCAATATCAACTGAGACTCCGTCTCATCAACAGTTTTTTAATGTTATTAATCAAATTAATATGAAAAAATGGTATTCATTAGTTACAATAGGTGTTCAAAATTTTAGTACAACCATAGTAGCATTAATTGATAGTGGGGCAGATCAATCCTGTATTAGATCAGGAATTATTCCAAGTAAATATTTAGAAAAAACCAATGAACAATTATCGGCTGCAAATGGTACTCCAATGATTATTAAAAAGAAATTATCCAATGGATTTATATGTAATAATGATTATTGTATTAAACATTCATTTTTAATATTAGAAAATGTATCTTATGATGCAGTATTAGGAAATCTATTTTTATATCAAATAACCCCTTTTAAAAAGACTCAAGAAGGAATTAACACAAAAATATTAGGGAAAAATTATTATTTTCTTTCATTAGTCCTCATAGCCAAATAGAATTACATTTATTACAAACTAATTCCATTTATAAGAAAATATGTGTTTTGAACAGGAAACAAAAAGACATTCTATTTTTAAAAGAAGAATTAAGTTATTCCAAAATAGAAGAACAATTACATAATAAAATAATAAAAGGAAAAATTTTAAAAATAAAAAATTAGAACAAAATTTTAAGAATCAAATATGCTCAAACCATCCCAATGCTTTTTGGGATAGGAAAAAACATATAATCTCATTACCTTATGAAAAAGAATTTAATGAGCAAAATATTCCCACCAAGGCTAGGCCTATTCAAATGAATGCAGAATTAATAGAATTATGTAAACAAGAAATTCACAATCATTTAGAAAAAAGATTAATAAGAAAGAGCAAATCTCCATGGAGTTGCTCAGCATTTTATGTAAATAAAAATGCAGAAAAGGAAAGAGGAGTTCCTAGATTAGTTATAAATTATAAGTCATTAAATAAAGTTTTACAATGGATTAGATACCATATTCCAAATAAGAGAGATTTGATTAATAGGTTGGTTAATGCAAAAACATTTTCAAATTTTGATTTAAAATCAGGATATTGGCAAATTCAAATAGATGAAAAAGATAAATATAAAACGGCATTTGTAGTTCCATTTGTCCAATATGAATGGAATGTCATGCCATTTGGATTAAAAAATACACCATCTGAATTCCAGAAAATAATTAATGACATATTTATTCCTTATTCATCATTTGTAATTGTATATATTGATGATATATTAGTTTATTCTAATACAATTGATAGTCATTTCAAACATTTGTATATATTACTAAAAGTAATAAAAACAAATGGTTTGGTCATATCTGAACCTAAAATGAAACTATTCCAGACCAAAATTAGGTTCCTAGGGTTTGACATACATTTAGGACAAGTTAAACCCATTCAAAGATCAATTGAATTTGCAGATAAATTTTCAGATGAAATTAAAGATAAAAATCAATTACAAAGATTCTTAGGATGTGTCAATTATATATCAGACTTCTTTCCCAAAATTAAAATTATATGTAAAGATTTATATGAAAGATTAAAATCCAAACCCCCTGCATGGTCAGAAAAACATACTAAATTAGTAAAAGAGATTAAAGTAAAGGCTAAATCATTACCATGTTTAGGTATTCCACATCCAGAAGCATTCATGATAGTAGAAACAGAGGCATCCAAAATAGGATATGGAGGCATATTAAAACAAAGGCATCTAGGAAAAATATCCATAGTAAGATATCATTCAGGATTCTGGACTAATGCACAAAAGAATTATTCAACAGTTAAACAAGAAGTGTTATCCATTGTTTTATGCATTTCAAAATTTCAAGATGATCTGTACAATAAAATTTTTTTATTAAGAATTGATTGTAAATCAGCAAAAGACATTTTGCAAAAGAATGTTAAAATTTTAGTTTCGAAACAGATTTTTGCCCGATGGCAAGCCATACTTTCAGTCTTTAATTTTGATATTGAATTTATCAAAGGAAAGGATAATTCTCTTCCAAATTTTTTGACTCGTGAATTCCTTACAGGTAATCATGAGTGAAAATTCAAGCTCTTCCAGTTCTTCACATTCAAGATCAAGCAAGGATTATGCTATTCCAAAGCCTCTCACTCTGATCATTCCTTCCCAAGATTTTCCTCCACTAACCTATTCCACCATAGCTCAAACTCCTCATGCCAGATTAATTCCAGATAAGACTCTTCCTTTAACTTCTAATTTTACACCTTTAACCAGAGCTCATACTCCATTTCCCAACACAAAATCCATTCCATCCAGCTCAAAACCTTCTTCAACATATTTTGATAAGCCTAACCCAGAACATATTTTAGTCACCCATTTTGACTCCGAGCCAGAAATTCCACAATTCAAAACTTTTGTTTCCAATATCTTCTTGCCAACATCTCCTTGGTTGGCTGATGACCTTCATAAAACTCAACAATTCTATGAGCTGATCTTAGTAGACACTCAATCTATTGAAATCCAACATATTCATAACAAAAATGACCCCATCAGAATAGACTATTCTAAAATTCATATCAAACAAATTCTTAGCCCTAACCAATTTTCCAATATTCATTCGATTAATACTTTTTCAGTTAATTATTTCCCTACTGGATTTAATTGTGCTGATTACATGATAGCCTGGCATCAAACTTTCTTTATCAGGTCTTTTGACCATTCATGGTTTATTAATTTTCACCAGAAATTCAATAATCATATTCCTGTATGGTTTATTGATCGGTGGTGCAAATTTGGACCATCCACAGATATCCTTCCAAAACCCGTATTAGAAGGTTTTCAAACATTCCAAACTTTTAGCCATAAAACACTTAGCCAGTTCAAACCATATGAAAAAGACATCCCATTCCATGCCATTTTCCGAGTTCCTTGGATATTTGCTTGGAGCTTTCAGATTAAATCAGTCCATCCTACTAAACCTTTTTCTTTAGTCAGACAATATAGGATTAAATGGTGGGGAAGCTACAATTCAGACTTCTGCTCTCCAAAAGCAGTGACTCATTATTTTCAAACCGGTGAAAAACTTAGAATTTCATTTCAACAAGGCAACATTTCAAACCCAATTATTCAACCAACACCTTCCCTTGGTTCAATCTCAACACCATTCCAGCAAATACCTTGTCCAACACCAATTCAGCAAATAAGTCCATCACAACAGATTCCAGGTTCTCCAATTCCAACCATTGCACAAGATGAAGATATCCAAAAAATTATAGAATTTTACAAACAACTGATAAGTCAGAAACAAGCCATTAAAAATGAAGAAGACAGTCAAATGTATGATCCATTTCAAGACAGTCAAGACCCTTTTAACCTCTGAGTGAGGTAAGCAATGACATATATTGGCAAACCAGAGATTATTCTAGACAGAAGACAATGGAGGGCCCTGGAGGGACCCAAACTCCATAATGCCTATAATGGTGGATCCCAGCTTCCACCAAATTCAATCAGCCAGACGGAAGATAGTGGTGGGCTCCACTTCCCACTCCAATGAAAAGAAGATGCCTATATTCAATGAAGAAAAGCAACGGTCCAAATTTATGGATCCAAAATGCGGATTCCAAATTGTAATAGATTAGCATTCAAAATTCTATATATACATATATATATATATATATATGTATATATAGTTACTGTGATCTCTAAATTCCATACATATATATATGGAATATGGAACATCTGAGGGAACAAGAGCGCAATATACCAATCTCTAATGCAATTACGTGTCTTCTACGAGTGCAACTTTATGGCTTTCACCTCATTTTCCTCCAACAGAATCAGTTTCAATATACTTTTTTGCATTATCCTAGACACCACAAGAAAACTTTAGAAGAAGAGCCATGAGAACTCCAGACACCGTAGCAAACATCAGCGTAGAAGGCACAACTTTTGCCTCTAAAAGGGGATGCCTAGTATAGTAGATATGAAAGTTAATATACACAGGCAGACAATAGTTTTCACCCATAAACATATTTCCATTCTAAATAGAGTTCATTTCGTTTCCACCCCCCCCCCCACTAATAGTAGCATACCCACATAGAATCAACCAATGCCTTTTCATTTTCATAAATCCCACGACTCAAACATGCCATCTATTAGTTCGACTTGCAGTATCTTAGCCACAAAGTCACATCATGTCAAATTTTAAGCTAAGAGATTATATGAAATTCTATTTATTTGGAATGCATAAGGGCGTACTATAGGTAGCAATCACCTTGTAAACATAACTGAAACCTCATTGGCCCAGCTTATTAAAGAATAAAGGTATATGCTAAGCAGGAACAATTCTTTAGGCAATCATTACCACATTCTTCTTCTGAGATTGCTATAATGCTGGAGTAATTTGGAACTTTTACATATGTGAACTTCAAACATCGATCTCTTTCATCTTGTTGCCCAGCAGGATTGTTTCTCTGGCACTAAAGAAGAGCCTTTCATTTGCAGTTGCCACTCCAGTTTCCCTCATTCCATACTCTTATATCTCTGGGCTTATCCTTGCAAACATGAATAAATTGGTGAAAGTTTGGGATCACATCTTCCATTAGGTCCACATTTTCCAAACAAATCACATTCGCATATTACATTTGAAAACTATAATACAACACACATTTGAAGTTCAACATTGAAAATAAATTTCAAAGGGAGAGCAGCCCAAACATTATAAGTTTAATAGAATCTAAAGATGTCCAAAGGTTGGAGGTAGATGGAGAAAGGTATTGTTTCCAAACCAAAAGCTATGACAACTAACATTATTGTCACACTAATAGGTTAGCCACCATGGCAGATCCAAAATTTCTATCCCTCCAAGAATGCCCTTACAAAAATCATCACATCATCCTATTAGGACAAGAAAAATGAAAGAATTTAAATGATGCTTCCGAAACAAGAAGCTAGCTCCCCGAATTGAAGTGTATCCAATTAAGACACAAAATTATTTCATGAGGTCCTTTGGTATTCATAATTTGTTTACCATAAAGTGATGTCATTAGAAATATAACCCGTGTTAGTTAATATGTTGAAGGAAATCAAATGACATAGATAGATACAATCACCACCATCTGATAATTCAGACATAGAATATGCAAATCACCACCATCTGATAATTCAGACATAGAATATGCAAATTTCTTAATGTCAGCCACAAAGTATGATAATATTCAGTTGTTACAAATATAGCAACTTCATAAACTAGAGATTAAGATAGATGTAAAGCTCATCCCACGAACACCTCTTTGCAAATAAGTGGAACCAATATAATTTCCATTCCAGTCATTGGTAAAAGTTGATAATACTTTGTCTTCACATGAACAGCTGAAGACCAATGGTAAACTTTATGATCATTTAAAGTATCGAAAGATGCTAAATACTTGTGGATTTGAAATACTAAAAATTTTTAACAAGCAGATATCTTAGAATACCATCATTCATACAATAATTGGTGAGAAAACCATCAAACTACAAAAATTGACATGAAAATGCATTAAACTATCATTTTCCAGTTTAAAAAAAAAGAGTAAGTCATATCTAACTAGTCAGAGATTGTCCTAATTAATTTCCTAGTTCTTTTAACACTTCATCAGTGACATGGCAGCATACATACATTGAACATCAATCCTTCAATCAATAGCCATATTCAATATCATTGTGAACTACACAAGCTGCAAGTACATTTAATCGGATAAATGAAGACTTCAAAACAACAATGAACATCTTCAGTTCTAGAATCTCAATTGCCTTACATTTTAGCAGTAAGCTCACCTGACCACCTTGCTCAACATAAAAACATGTGGATTCAAGAATAATACCAACTTCATTGTCACCTAAGGCGCTATCAAAGAACTCATTCCTACTATAAATAGCTTTAACCACACTTTCATGATCCTGATATTAGAAACCGGTTCCATAAAGATGAGATTTCAATACCTACTTTAGAAATCTAAAAAAAATACAAAACTAACCAAGGTTGCAGAGTCAATAGTATGTATTCATGAAATTTTAAATTTAAAAAAAAACTGGAGAAAGAAATCATGCACTCACGCACAAGGCCATAAAAAGATGTAGCAGCTGATATAAATATATACTACATAACGTCAATAAAATCAAATTTCATGTTTTATTGCAAGCTTTATTATCAAAACACGTGTAATTTAATTCCTATCTCCAGCACAAAATATTCTATGATTATCTAGAAAGAATTTATATTACATATATAAACCGATTGTGACTATGATTTTTCTGACTTTTCTTGAATAAAGAACTTCGCTTCTCTATTAAGTATTTTCTATCAACAAAATCATGAAGAACAAACAACAATGGGCTTTGTAAGCAAACATTTCTTCCCAATACTTGCGAACTAAAAACACCCATTTTTCAGCATTCAAGATCTATCAAAAAAACCATATGCACACAAAAACCAGTAAAGGTATGAAGAGACAGTTCAAAACAAAAGGGCAGACTATATATGCATATCCATATAAGTTGAAAAAATTCATTCCAAAACCTTCAACATTCACATCTTATGATGAGGTTTTGTTCCAACATATCTTTATGATAAAATGACTAGAACAAGTCACATAAAACTGTCACTACAGTACAAAAAATGAGGCTGGAGTACATATAATTTGATAAGGCAAATATGTTCAGCAGCTTCACAATCCTCTATCCATAAGTGATTTTCTCAAGATTGGGAGCAATTTCTTTGACCAAATTAGCAGCATCAACCTCATCTTCAAGCCCGGACCAACCCCTGAATTCAACCACTTTCTGATACTCATGTACGCATGATCTGGCACATAACTCATCTTTTTTCATTTTAACCAGGCGGGGGTATAGAATTGGCTCAATAAATGGTTATAATACAATGGCAGCTTTAGCAGTTGAGGACGAGCAGGAAGAATGAGTGAGAGAATCAATAAGAAGAAGCAATTGCATTTTTCAATGTCAAATGTGAGCTTCGGATCCTTAAGATCTCCGAGCCTCGGATAGAATTCATTGCTCATCCAATCATCAATTGAAAGTACCTACCAGTAACCTATATGCACCTCCAGTTTCTCCACCCGGGCTTTATGGAGATGTACAAGGTGATATATTAAACGGAGCCTGTAAACAGACGTCTGAAAGCATAGGTGTCGAGCCCTTAATGCACAGCTCCTTTGGACGAAAGGCCTCACCATCCATTTGTTTGAAGAATTCAAGATTCTACACGAAATTAATATTTACGTAGTTGAGGTGGTCGCAGTCACAGAACTCCAACCACTTCAACGATTGTGATGAAACTTCCAAGGTTCTGAGGTCAAATGCGCTCTCTATAAACAATGACTCCAAGTTTATTAGGTTATTCTTTAGCCATCTTTAGAGCTGGTTTCTTCTCACGTGAACAAACCTTAGTGTAAGCGAAGTCAGTTTGTACCAACTATGAAGTTAGAAACCGAAACGAGAAGCCCAATACTCGAAATGTACATCCAGATTGGCGACACATTTAGTTCTACAAAATCTTAGCCAGATCTTAAAGCCTTCGTACGGCTCACCGATGGTGAACGCTAGAGATTTGACGGAGGGTCCCTTGTGTCAACGTATCACGCCTTTGACAATTTTCTCAAGATTTGTGAGCCCTCGGAAATCCATATTCTTTTTGAACTGCAACAAAAGTTTCCACAGTCTAAAGAATCTCGGGGAGAGAATGGTAGTTTTCTCCGCATCCTTCAGGTTCAACCTTTCAAGAATTTGAATCGCTACATCATCTGGGAACCTGTCAAAGTGATTGTCGCCACCGACACTGCCAGGGATCACTCTTCTCCTCATACTTATTCTTTTCCCATGATTCGGGGACTGATCATTGTCCTCTCTTGTTCTTTTCCCCATACTAATGATAGGTGATTTTGAATTTGATTGGATAAGAGCTCAATTGGACTCTAACCCTAAGCAAAGCACGGGAAAAAAAAGAAATGTAGAATCATGATATATATAATAAGTATAGGAAAAGGAAAAGGAAATTATTTTGTCCCATCTATACTTTTCCTATCATTTAATCTCTCTTTCAAGTCATGGAAATTACAAAATATCTTCCCCACAAAGTTCTGATAATTACAATTAAACCTACAAAATTCTAATAATTGCAAATGAACCTGTGAAAATGTAATAATTACAGTTTAATCCACATAGTTTTAATTTATACAATTAAATCTAAAAAATTCTAATAATTACATTTAGGGTAAAATATATTTCTAACTCTAACTTTTGACTGAAAGTGTCAATATAACCCTGTAAAATGAGAAATATCAATCTAACCCTAACTTTTGGATGAATTATGCAGTTATAACCTTTTGTGCCATTTTCAGTATTGAGCACGAAAATTTAGCATTGACCATCTTGGAAATGACTAAAATACCTCTTGTTAGTTGTCTAAATTTTTTTTAAACATTTTTACCCTCCCCACTGAACCTAATAGGAATCCTAGGGTTATATCAACACTTAATTTGGACTTCTAAGGTTATTTCAACACTTAATTTTTATTTCTAGGGTTATATTAGGACTTTAAATTAAAATGTAGGGTTGGATCAGTAATTTAAACATTTTCCAAAAATTGAATATTACAAAAATGAAAAAATCTTGGGAAAAACAGTATTTCCATAGACATATGGAAAGCGGAGTAGAATTAGGGTTATAGAAAGGTAAAAGTTTTAGTTGCAATATTAAATTTTTATTATGCAACGTGCAGTAGTTATAAGTTTATGACCAGACTAATGCAACCCAAAAATTTTATCTTGATTTCTTCTAATTTACAGTTTAAACCTTGGTATTTCCATAATTTATGGAAATACCGTCTTTCCATAAATTATGGAAATACCGTCTTTCCATAACTTATGGAAATACCGTCTTTCCATAACTTATGGAAATACCGTCTTTCCATAACTTATGGAAATACCGTCTTTCAAGAGATGAACTCTACAAAAATTGACTTTTTTTAATCTCAAAACACTATATAATAAGGATTCTTTGCTTTCTGGTATCAACCGGGGGCATTTGAGTCATTTTGACTTCTCTTCTCGCAAAGCACTATATAATAAGGATTCTTTGCTTTCCGGTATCAATGGGGGGTATTTGTGTCATTTTGACTTCTCTTCTCGTAAATCACTATATAATAAGAATTATTTGCTTTCTGGTATCAATCGGGGGGTATTTACGTCATTTTGACTTCTCTTCTTTTTTAAGATGATGTCGTTCCTTTGAGGTTTTCTTTGTCCATCTCTCGTCAACTCCATTTCATTCTCCTTTGTCACCTGCGTTTCGTCTTCAAGCCATAATTTAACAAAAGATTCCAGCGAGTATGATGGTCATCACTATTAGCTACTGAGTGATGCCCTAATTTATTTGATGAGGAGATTGTAGTGGCATCGATATTGTGGTGGACTCGCAGGTTTTGGTTTAATGATGGAGAGGGACATCAATTGTAAGCTAAGTGGGAAAGAATTCGAGGAAGGCGGTGATGAGAAGGAGGTGTATTATGGAATTACAATATTACTTGTACTTGTAATTATATTCTATTTCATTTTCCTAGTTTGTATAGGTATCATGTACCACTATATAATGTATCATGAGATCATGAATACAAACACACAATTATTTTCTTCATGGTATCAGAGCCTAAAATCCTGAAACCTTAAAGAAAATTTTCTTGCCATTACCGAGCTCCAGCCCAGGTTGTTTAGCCTTGCGCCTTCCTCATGCGCCACTGTCTCGGCCGCCAATCGGTTGTTATTTCCGCCAATCACCGTCGCCGTTGTCCGGTTATGGTGATCTGTCAGCTCTGACTGTCGTCCGATTTGATCGAGCCTTGCTTCTCATGCGCCGATCTTACGCCTCACGTGCTGTCGCCGTCAACTCCATTCACCGCCGCATCTTGCTCATCTGATCCGTTGTTGGTTATTGTACATTATGCTGATCTGTACCTGATTTTACACTATGTCTAACTTTACAAGAAATCCCGAAGAACAAGCCCGTATTGATGCTCTGCTTGAGGTTTCGAAGCTTCAGGATATGAGTGATTATGATGTGATTGCAACTTTACTGATGCAGTTGAAATTACAATCTGGGCCTCGGACTGCTGTATTTATTGGCCGTGTGTCGATTGATCCTTACTTTATTGGCTTTGGCGATGGTCCAGGTTACAACTTATACCGAACATGCTGAAAGGTCAAGAAAATTACATTGAATGGTCTGACGCGAAGTGGCGCGCATTCCTTGCTAAGAACAAGATTGGGGTCATTGATGGATCCATTACCAAGCCCCGTGATGGTCATCCTGATGTTGCTGATTGACCTGGGGTTAATGCTACTCTTGTCTGCTGGATCTTGTAAACCCTGGATTCGGTGTTGAGATCTTCTACAAGCTCGTTTTCCACAGTTAAGGAACTGTGGGATGACCTGAAGGCACGATTTATTTTTGGCGATGGTATGAAATTTTTGCAGATGCAAGAGGCTATTCAGAGTTGCAGGCAGAACGGTCAGCCCATCGACATTTACTTTGGCAAACTGAAGAGTTGTTTACAGATTATCATTGCATGCAGCCTTCTCTAGTTTGTGACTGTGAAGAGAGCAATCCATTGTGCCATTGAAATATTTCTACGACAGTCTTCCGAGAGAGAGAGAAGGATTTGATCTACTGATTTATCTCTCTCCTCAATGAAGGCTTTCACACCTTGCGATCACATATCATGAGCATTGATCCAATGCCGCATGTTATGAAAGTATATGCCATTGTTGCCCACGAGAAGAATCATCGAGCTGTCATTCGAGCTCGTGAGCCTTCTTCTAACTCCATGGCGTATGCTGCACGACGCCCACCACCTACAAGTTCTTCGCCAATTGTTCTTTTTGCATCTGAGCGCAAGAATCTTATTTGTACACATTGTCATCGCAAAGGATTCCTGCTTCCAGATTACTGGTGTACCAGAATGGTTCAAGGATTTGAAGGAGAAAGTCAGCACCTCCAAGAATGGTCTAGTGATGGCGGCTTCCTCTGACTGTGTCCCTACCCGATTCAAATTTGGCCCTGCTCTGTCTGATAACCACTGGAGCACAACCATGCATTTATTTAATAAATTTAATTATCTTATTGACAATGGGTTAGGTAAGTCTACTTTACCATAGATACTTGATTCGGGAGCCTCATATCACATGACTGGTGACAAGGGTTCTCTTACTGATCTTGCTACTGCTATTAATACTGTGAATGTTGTTCTGCCCGATGGCTCTATGTCATCCACTACCCAATATGGTTCTATTTGTGTTGGCGATGTCACCTTTACTCACGTGCTATATATACCTACTTTGCGGTGCAATTTATTATCATGTTCTATATTGTTATCTGCCTTGAAATGTCTAGCTTTGTTTATTGAAAATTATTGCATTTTACAGAAAAATTAGTACGAGAAAAGTGATTGGCGTGGTTGAATAGAAAGGGGGGCGTTTTGGCTTTGTCTGTTGGATACTCGTGATTATCCTCCTATCCCACAGTTTCTTCCAACAGTTGCTTCCGTGTCTTCTTCTGATTTCTGGCATTAGCGTTTTGAACATCCTTTCTCTACGGTGTTGTCTTCTATTTATTTTATTGATTTTAGCACTTATAAGACTTAAGTTCCTTGCTTTATATGTTATAGAGCCAAATATACTAGACATAGTTTTCCATTTAGTTCCACAAATGCAACTGCACTATTTCAATTAATTCATTGTGATGTTTGGGGCCCTTAGGGAACACCATCTTCTAGTGGTGCGCTTTATTTTTTAACTATAGTTGATTATTCACGAGCTGTTTGGATTTATTTATTAGTGGCTAAATCAGAAGTAGCTTCTAGATTTTTGGAATTTTGTGCCTTGGTGAAGAACCAGTAGGGCCGAACCATACAACGTGTTTGGCTGATAACAGAACTGAATATTTGCCTTTGAGATCTCATTTTGCTGCATCTGGGATCATTTTTTAGACATGTATGGTTAATACACCACAGCAGAATGGTCGAGTTGAAAGAAAGCATCGTCATTTACTCAATGTGGCCCATGTTTTACGGTTCGAAGCCAGTCTTCCAATTAATTTTTGGGGAGAATGTGTTCTTACTGCCGCTTATCTGATAACCAGACACCGAAAAAGCATCTCAATGGTCGTACTCCCTTTGAGTTTCTCTATGGGCAAGCTCCTAATTACTCATCATTAAGAGTTTTTGGATGCCTGTGTTTTGCTGCTCATGTTCCCAGATATTGTGACAAGTTTGCACTGAGAAGTCGGCGTTGTTTGTTTCTTGGTTATCCTGCCGGAAAGAAAGGCTATTGCCTTTTTTACTTGGAATCCCGTGTGATCTTTACCAGTCGGGATGCTAATTTTTTTTGAAGACCAGCTCACGTATTCTGCAACTCCAACATTGGCCTCATCGGAAGAACCTGGTGGTCCCACCACCTTACCGCCGGTCTTCTCATCGCCGATGCTGGAGTCACACGACCTACTACCACCAGTCGCCGACGGTCCTTCACCGTTGGTCTCCTCATGCCGTCATCCGCCTCCGATCCATCGCCCCTGTCTACTGCCGTCGGCCGTCAACAATCCTTCGCCACTGGCCACTGTCGGAGCTCTGTCGTTGTTCGCCACCGGTTCTCCATTGCCGCCGGCTCTGACCACCCGGTGCACATTGGCTCATCCCCGGTGGACGAGGTTCCGTCGCCGGATCCTTTCCAAGCTCGGTCGGATGTTGCGTTGCCAAGGAATCCACCCCCCCCCACGTGTCACATCATGCACCGACGATGGATTCCCACACGTTTTCCGCACCGCCTACCCAGTCTCCTTCTGCAGCATCTCTAGCTTCGGATGGTTCTGCTGCCGAGTTTCCACCTATCAGACAGAGTATTCATGCTCACCGACCGCCTCCTTACTTGAAATATTATGATTATGAATGTGCTCTTACTACTGAGCACTCATGCATGCATCGTCACTATCCTCAGGTGTTCTCTATCCTCTTATTGATTATGTAAATTGTGATAATTTTTCTAGTATGCATTCTAGATTTTTGGGTGCGGTAACATCTAGTACTGATCCCACCACTTATTCTGAGGCTTCACATCATGCTCATTGGCAAGATGCTATGACTGAAGAGCTTACTGCACTTGAGCGCAATCAGACTTGGACTTTGGCTCCTCTACCTCCGAATAAGAAGGCGATTGGTTGCAAATGGGTTTACTGGATGAAGTTTAAGTAAGGTGGTACTATTGAACATCATAATGTGCGCCTAGTGGTTCTCGGGAATCGCCAGGTTGAAGGAATTTATTATACTTAAACATTTGCTCCGGTTGTGAAGATGAGTTATGTTCGCCTATTCTTATTTGTTGCGGTCATTCGTGGTTAGGAACTGCATCAAATGGATGTTCATAATGCCTTCCTGCATGATGATTTTCATGAAGAGGTTTTTATGCGACCCCCATTAGGCTATACCGTACTCCATGGTCAGGAATGTCGCCTTCAGAAATCTCTTTACGGTCTTTGCCAGACTCTTAGAAACTGGTTTGCCAAATTGGCTCAGGCTTTACGAGCATTTGGTTTTGTTCAGATTAAGGCAGATTACTCTTTGTTTGTCTTTTCCCGTTGATCAGTTTCTTTGCATGTTCTAGTTTATGTGGATGTCATTGCGGGTAGTTCTTCTGCGCTCATCTCTGAGTTCAAGAAATACTTGAGTTCTTGTTTCCATATGCAAGACCTTGGTTTGCTTAAGTATTTTTTTGGGCATAGAGATTGCTAGAAGATCGGAGGGGATGTTTCTTTCGCAAAGGAAATATGCTTTGGACATTTTATCAGATACAGGTTTATCTGCCTCTAAACCTACTGACTTTTCGATGGAGCAATAACATGATTTGGCACGTGTTGAAAGGTCTAGCCTACCATGACCCGGACCAGTATAGACGTTTGGTTGGGTGCCTGGTATATCTGATAATTACTCGTCCTGAGCTTAGTTATTCGGTTCATACCCTTGCGTAGTTCATGAAGTCTCCTTGTGTTCCTCACTGGCAAGTTGTTGTTCGTGTGTTGCACTACCTGAAGAGTCATCATGTTCAAGGTTTATTTCTCTCTTCTAGTAGTGTGTTACAGTTGACTGCTTACTGTGATTCAGATTGGGCTGCATTCCCGATTATTCGGCATTCTCTTTCTGGATATTTTGTGATGATTGGTGATTCTCCAATTTCTTGGAAGACTAAGAAGCAACCTACTGTTTATCGGTCTTCTGCTGAAGCGGAGTATCGTGCTATGGCTATTACCCGTCGTGAGTTGTTATGCCTTAAGTCTTTACTGAAAGGAGGTTATGCACTATTCTCCTATGCGACTGTTTTGTGACTGTCAATCTGATCTTCATACTACGGCAAATCCAATGTTTCATGAACGTACAAAACACATTGAAGTTGATTGTCATTTTGTCCGGAATCTTGTTCAATCTAGCACTATTGTTACTTAGCATATCCACACGTCTGACCAACCTGCGGACTTGTTCACTAAGACCCTCGGACGTAACAGTTTCATTCCCTACTTGACAAATTGGCCATTTCTAATCCCCATCCTCCAACTTGAAGTGGAGTATTAAGGAATTAGAATATTACTTGTAATTATAATTATATTACATTTTCCTACCTTATATCTTGTACCATATATATTGTATGAGTCCGTCTCTTGAAAGACGGTCTTTCTATAAGTTATGAAAATACCAAGGTTTAAAGTGTAAATTATAAGAAAGTAAGATAAAATTTTTGGGTTACATGAATCGGGTTATAAATTTTATAACTACTACATGTTTCATACTAAAATTTTAATATTGCAACTAATACCTTTTACCTTTTATTATTCTAATCAAACTCCGTCTTTCCATACGTATATGGAAAGACCGCCGTATTGTATATCATGAATACAAATTAACAATTATTTTCTACAAGGTGGAAAGCGGTTCTTGTTCGCTGGAAATGGTACGAGGCCCTTCCTGTTCCCGGTGGACTTGCCGGCGTCGTGAGGTTTTGTGGTGACGGACGCCTTGGAGCCTGACCATACCATTCTTTATGACAATCTCATCTTCGAGATGGTTACCGGCTATCGGCCCGAAGAGGTTCTCGGTCGCAAGTGGTGAGCTTTCTGGCACTTTAATTTTTCTTTAGAATGAGGTATTTTGGAACTTGAATTTGTCGGTAATGGTTTTTAGTAGCGTTATAATACTGGTTATCATGGTAAATTTGCCTGCTTTTTGGTCTTTTTGCGCCTGCCAGTGTGTTAAACCGGGATTGAGAGTGTTTAATTTAAGGTGTTTTGATTTTTAGGTTTTTAGTAAGAAAGTATGAACTTGTTAATTTGTCCGAAAAATGTGTTCTGGGAGGACCCTTCTCTGCATTGGGGAGGAACATGCTTCTGGATTGCTCCCACCAGAAAGCATGCTTCTGAACAATTTCTCTGAATTTTTGCTCATTTAGTTGGTGTTAAATGAAGTTTATGGTTTACTATTGAATAATTGCGGTCATTTTATTTTGAAGGGAAGACCATCATGTCAAATGAGGAGTGTCTAAGATCAAAGTTTAGCATTCTGTAATACTTTGTCCCTTCAATATATCTCTTTGGTCTTGCATTTAGAAGTGTCTTCTTTGCTTAGTTTTTTCTTAAAGATGTTGAACTTGGCACATAGTATGGTGCCTGGAAGGAGCGAAGAGTGAAGTAGCTCTGTTAATATTTTTAATTCAGTTATGCATGTGATGTCAAAGAAATATGCTTGGCAGCTGAAAAATGTATTTATCTTATCTTATGAGAAACACATTCACATTGTGCTAGATGCTATGTGCAAATTGTTGACCTGTGTGATACAACTGATGCAGTTATTTGTTAATGGTTGGATTTGGATTTGGAATTCTTTGTTACAGGTTAGGTTCTTCTGACGTTGCCGTCGCAAATCACCGTATAATAAGGATTATTTGCTTTCTTGTATCAATCGGGGGTATTTGTGTTATTTTGACTTCTCTTCTTTTTTGAAACGACGTCGTTCCTTCGAGGTTTTCTTTGTCCATCTTTCATCACCTTCGTTTCATTCTCCTTTGTCACCTCCGTTTCGTCTTCTAACCATAATTTGACAAAAGATTTCAGCGAGTACAATGGTCATCACTATTAGCTGCTGAAGTGTTGCCCTAATTTATTTGATGAGGAGATTGCGGTGGCATTGATATTGTGGCGTCCAAATTGTTGACCTGTGTGATACAATTGATGCAGTTCTTTGTTAATGGTTGGATTTGGAATTCTTTTGTACAGGTTGCACAGGTTGCACAGGTTCTTCTAACGTTGCCATGCTCTTTCTCTCATTTGGGAATGCTTTCCGGAGTCATTTTCCATATTTTCTATGGAATTATGGGAATGCTGATGTTTGGGGTCCTGCCCCCGTTTCTTCTTTGATGTTTGATGGAGCAGGATTTGAGCAAGCTGGATATATTACAATTACATCCGCTCTCACCTGACGTTATTTCTTGACATGCTACTACAAATATTAGCATAGCGAATGTTGTCTCCTCTGTATAGTGGTATGCATGCTTAGGCGCACTCTTGCTTCTTCTTTTTCCGTCCAAAATAACCTGTTTACCTGTGTTGTCTGAATTTGGTGAATTCTACATTTATGTTTCCTCCTTTGGGCACTCTTTGCTTCTGGTGGCTCATCTATGCAGATGGTTTTTTTGTGCCATTCTGACTTGATGTTTATCATGCCTATCTTTGTTTTCCTCTTTGGCTGTCCTTAGGAGTTCAATTTTACTCAGCATTTTTTCTTGTGTGTGGTCTTCTCTTAGTCTGGATATAGCACCTCAATAGCTGGGTGATAATCGATCAGGTCGAAGGTCACTGGTCTTATTTATAAAAGGTATGTTTAAGAAAGTTAAGAGTTGTGCTTGTATTTTAGAAGATAATAAAGATGAAGAAGGAAATAAATGTTTTGTGCAATGGTTCCTTTAGTTCATTTTACTAACAATCTAACGGTTGTTTTTGTTTTCCCTGCGTATAAATCAAATTTGGCATGAGGATGCACATGGTAGGATGCTAGAATAATTTGAAGGGTTTTCATGCTATGATTTATTCCGTTTTGGAGATCGATTTTCTTTTTTGGGTTTCTTGTTTCCTTGCTTATAAGACTGGGCTTAAGATTGCTAGAATATGGAGATGGACTTCTGCTGGTAGGTTAAGTTTTTGTTTTATGATTTTTTTTTCTACATTGGAGATCTTAAGTTTCTGGTTCTTAGATAGATCGCATTAGAATTTAGAATTGAGCTTCAGTTAACTTGAGTGAATGTTCATTGTTTCATCCAATTTACTGAGTTAATGAAAATGAGGCAAAGGTTTGGTTCTCTTCTGTTATCCAGCTGCAGAATTATTCAACTCTTTCATGCTTTTTAAGAAGCGCGCTTAAGCTCTAAAAAGGTCGCTTAAAGCGCTGAGCGCAAGGTTGAGTGCTTTGTATCACGAAGAGCTGAGCAGGACGAAAAGCATACGCTTTTTAGCGCTTTTGCCAAAGCACAAAGCGCTCCAAAAAGTGCGCTTTTGGGCAAAAGTGCGTTTTTGGCCTTTTGGGCTGAAATGGGCTTCTGCATTTTGTTTCCTTTTTTATGATTATATATTTTGGGCTGAAATGGAGTGGCTTTTATGGTTAACTAATTCAGTAATATCAAAACAGAGTTTAGAGATGGAGATGAGGTCTATGGGGATACTTTTGGTGGAGATGATGATTTTTCTGATGACTAGAGTTTAGAGCCTTAATTGATTTCATAATAATTTAATAATCCTTCGTTCAGTTCTTCTTACTACCTATAAAACTTTGAATTTGGTATTGTGTTGAAAGCTTTATTTGCCTTTTATAATTTTGTGATATTATTCTAAGTTCTATGCTGTGTCTTTAATGAAATAATCCTAGTTCATGTTTTGCGTGTGCTTTTATCCGAAAAGAGCGTGCTTGCGCTCAGCGCTTTGTGCTTCAGTAATTTTTACTGTTAGCGCTGCATTGCAATTTGCGCTTTTTTAAACCCAGCAGCCTTCTCCCCCACCCACCTTTTAGCGTTCTGATTTCAACTGGAACAGGGTTGGAATCACAAGGTTATACTCAAACTCAAGTCCCTACTGTACTGAATTACCACATCTCAGAAAGATAAAGCCATTGAAGAGTTTGTCTGGGACCAGTGGCTTCTCGCTCTTTCCTAGGATGGGTTGGCGTGACATGGTTATTGTTCTGATGCTCATTCAATCAGGTCCTTAATTCTTTTTCTTCACGAATTAAATTTACGCAGGGTTTGTTTGAAATTTGAAGTTTGAAGTCTGAAATCTAATGCAGTTCATAACGTTTGGATTCACGTGTACCCCGTCATATTTCGTGTGGGTGAAAGTGGTGGAAATGCATGACACTAATAGCATTTTCTTGAGGGCACTGATTAGGATCCCAGTGATGATACCAATATGGTTTTTGGCCATCATATTTCCATTCTTGGGGCCTATGAATTCAACCGTGGGAGCATTTCTGGTCAGCTTCACTGTATGCATTATCCATGCTCTTACTCATGTGCTCACTTTCAAAGACGCCTCCGCTCGCCTGGTAACTTTGCTTCTCCACTACTACAGCATCTTCAATGGTTTACTCTATTTTGAGCAGTTACTGTAGTTTTTAATCAACATTCATATATGAGAACCCTTTCTGGGATTGAACCATTTTATCTTAAATATTCTCCAAGTAACCAAAACAGGTAAACATAGGACAACATTGATTAGGAAGACATCCCTATGATTCATGCAAAAACAATTGGATGTATTTGGTCATGTTTTGTTTAAATGGATTAGAGATTGTTTTCAGAGATCGTAAGCTATGAATATACCATTGCACTAAGTTAAAAAGGTGAAACTATTACATTTTCATGAACATAGGAGGCGTGTTTGGTGAAGCTTACCTTCCAGTCTATTATTTCTTGAAATGTGCTGGTTACTTGACCCACAATACCTACTCTGCCTGGATTGCCTGTTTTTTCCCCATTAATGTGTTTATTTTTCTGGGATTTTCCTAAGAACTATCATCTCATGTTAGCTTATTCTTTCGCATAAACAACTATTATCTCCTGATGTTGTGAATTGTGCAGAATGCGGTGGAGAAACCGCCTTTCTTCCTCCCGAGTTGGACTCCAATGTATGCGGTGAACATATTCGTGGTGGTTTGGGTTCTGATCGTTGGGTATGGATTCGGGGGTTGGACGAGCATGAGGAATTTAATCAAGAATTTAATCAAACAAGTTGACACTTTTAGCATGTTTGCTAAATGCTATCAGTGCCACCCTCTAGCTCCAGCTCCAGCTCCAGCTCCAGCTCCAGTTCCAGCTCAACACTGAGATTTAATGCAGCCATTTGTGTGTTATGTGGTTAATTTGTCTGTCAATTTTATGTTCAGATCAGAATGTGTAAACAGTGGATTTGAAGGTCTGATCAAGTAGTTTGAATGGTTTGGTTTGGTGACAGTTTGTTTTGGTATAATAAATCAGATTGAAGATGCACTATCTTTAAAGGCGTGGATGGGTTTTTGATGTGTTGATGTTTACCAAATAGTTTCACTGTCCCATATAGTTTGGGTGCATTGGATTTCTGCATTATTGGACACTGACATTAATCATTATCAAGATTCCTTCTTTTTGACGAAACAAATCCTGCCTTCTTTTGGTTTTTTTTCCATTTCTAATAAGCAATTATTGTTGCGTGCCTTTCTTTAAAATGGGAAGTTCCAGGTAACCTCATGAATGTGTCATTTTACTTTTTATCTTAAAAAATATATTTTTAAATGAGTGCGTCTTCTGAAAGACGATTTTTTCACAAGTCACGGAAAGATCAAGGTTTAAAGTGTAAATCAGAAGAAATTAAGATAAAATATCCGGGTTGCATGAATCGGGTTATAAATTCTATAACTACTACATGTTGCATACTAAATTTTCAATTTGCAACTAAGACCTTTTACCTTTTACTATTTGAATTAAATCCCGTCTTTCTATAAGCCTATGGAAAGACCGTCTTTCCCAAGACTTTGCCTTTTTAAATTAAACATTATATTTTTAAAATTGAAATAAGTAATATTGTGTATTTTAAGGTAAAAATATACAAAATTATAATATTCAGCTTTTTAAAAAAATTAAATCTAGAATGTAATTTAATAAAGAGTCCGTCTCTTGAAAGACGATCTTTCCATAAGTTATAAAAAGACCAAGGTTTAAAGTGTAAATTAGAAGAAATTAAGATAAGATTTTTGGGTTGCATGAACCGGGTTATAAATTTTATAACTACTACATGTTTCATACTAAAACTTTAATATTGCAACTAAGACCTTTTACCTTTTATTATTCTAATCAAACCCCGTCTTTCCATAAGTTTATGGAAAGACCGTCTTTCCCAAGACTTTGCCATAATAATAACAAATAAAAAGTTACATTTTAAAAATTACTGTTATGACGATTCCAACAATATCATATATTACATTATTATTGTTTATATCTATTTAAATATTCAATCAAACTTTAATAGAAAATTATACTAAATAGTAAATGGACAGTTTCAGATAGGATGAGGGGAACACGTTTGTTTTGGGACAAAAATAATATGTTTATTTGTGTACGATAAAGTGATTTGTGTATGGTATAAGAGCCAAGAGGTAAGGGCATGGGCAGTGATAGTCTCTTAAAGTTAAAAGACTGTTCTAGAGATAAAAAATTACCACAGTAATGGTCTCTTAACAAGCAAGAGACCGCTTGTAGGGCCCAAAACTGACCAACACATGTAGTGCTAGGGCCGTTGAAAAGCGGCCCTTTTTTTTTATCCGTAAGGGACACGTGTTGCCCCCTGAGTGGGCCACGTGTCCCACTAACTTGTTTTTTTTTAAAATTTGGGTAATATGCAAATATAACCCTATATGCTGGAGAAAGTGCAAATATAACCCTGAGTTATTTTTTAGTGCAAATATAACCCTAACTATTATACATATGTGCAAATATAACCCTAACTATTATACATATGTGCAAATATAACCCTAACTATTATACATATGTGCAAATATAACCCTAACTATTATACATATGTGCAAATATAACCCTAACTATTATACATATGTGCAAATATAACCCTAACTATTATACATATGTGCAAATATAACCCTAAAGCCATTATTTTTTACATTGACTGACCAGGGTTATATTTGCACTTTCAATTATCACAGGGTTATATCTGCACTTTCATTATTGCAGGGTTATATCTGCACTTTCTCAATTATATAGGGTTATATATGCACTTTTCTCTTTTAATTTTGAATGGGACACGTGTCTCATTCTATTGGCGACACGTGTCCCACTCATTTAATGTTTTTTAAAAATTTTGAATGGGACACGTGCCCATTCTGGTGGCGACACGTGTCCCCACCATAATTTTTGGAATTTTTTTAATTTTTTCATAATTTCAATTTTAATTTTTTATTCCATCTTTTTCCACTTTTGGCCTATAAATATAGATGATTTCAACTCATTTCATCACACTACTTCTAATTTCAATACTTCCACCTCACTAATTCATCTTCTACATTGTAATCCATTTTTTTATATAATTTTAAAAAATGGAATTCAAAATATTATTTATGTTTTAAATTTCATTTTAATAATTTCTTTGAAAAAATTGAAATTAAATTTATTTTTTTACACCGAAGCATGATATTGACAAGAACAAGAAAAATAAATTATTTAACATATTTTTGAAAAAATAAAATTATATTATAAATATTAAAACATATTATTAAATTTCACATTCAACTTATTTTTTGTGGAAAAATTTATATAAAATAAAATTTAATGGTTAAATTAATGAGTAGAATAGAGAAAATCAAGTGGGTTCCATGAATAGTAAAGAGTGATCTCTTACCATTGTGAAGATAAAAAAGGATTATCTCTAAGTGATCTTTTAAGGTGAGGTGTGTTAGGATAAATCAGACTCCTGATTAGATTATGATTTATTATGATTAGAGTTCTTTCCTTATTACACTTCTATTATACTCTCTATATATTTAGATATCAATAATACAATTGATTACGACAAATCATTCTATCATGGTATCAAAGCAAGTTCTGATCCTAAGCCCTAAATTTTAATTTATTGTTCGGCGAAGTTTCGGCGAAGTTTCGGTCAAATTCTGGCCCTGATTCCGGCGAAGTTCCGGTCAAATTTCGGCGTCCTCCAGCGGCGGCTCCTTCCAGCGGCGCCTTCATCAACGCCTTCCAGCGGCGAGATCGCGAGATCCAGCGGCGGTCGTCTTCCGTCGTCCAGCGCGTACAGGTCATCGGACCGTCGTCGTGACCGTCGTGCTCTGCTTCGTCTCCGGCGTGCTTATCGCGTCTCGGCCGACCAGCAACAGCAGATCCACGTGCTCGTTTCTTCCAGAAGCGCGTGCGTCCACACGCTCGTGTGTGCAAACGCGCGCACACCCTTCCGCACGTGAAGTCACGCGCCTGGGAGCCAACAGTATCTTCTGCGCCTGAAGTCACGCGCCTGGGAGCCAACAGTATCTTCTGCGCGTGAAGTCACGCGCCTGGCGGTTCAATATCATTCTTTGCGCGTGAAGTCACGCGCCTGACGATTCAATAGTTTTTTTGGCATTTTTTGCACGTGCCGGGTCATTTTGCGCCTATTTTTTGGATATCTTCTTGCTATGGTTTATTTGGCACCTTTTTCTCGGGCAGATGGCTCCGCTAATTGGATTGCGGACAAAGCTTTATTTCAGGCCAGTGTGAATGGTCTCAATCGTCATCCTTCATCCAATCAGTGGATTGTTGATTCGGGTGCTACATCTCACATCACTGCTCACACCAGTCATCTTGATAAGGTACAATCTTATCGTGGTTCTGATTCTATTCTTGTTGGAAATGGTGAATCATTATCTATTTCTCACATCAGTCAGTGTCATTTCTCTGGTTTCTCTATTAATGATGTCCTTGTGGTCCCTAAGATTACTAGAAGTTTATTGTCCATTAGTAAGCTTACTCGTGATCTACCTGTCCGTGTTATATTTGATGCCGATGCATTTTCCATTGAGCACAAGCTTACATGGGCGATAATTGGTAAAGGTCATCATAGGTCTGGTCTTTATTTTCTTGAGACTGGTGATTCCAATTTTTTAGCCGAACTACGCTCTACAAAGCTTCATGCTTCTTTTGAGCAGTGGCACTCTCGCCTCGGTCATGTGTCTCATGATACTGTTCAGTTATTGAATCGATGGGGTCTTATTTCTGTCACTTCTGCTATGCCTGCACCTGTCAGTTGCTCTCCTTGTCAGATGGCCAAGAGTAGCCGCTTGCCTTTTTCCACTAGTGACAAACGCGCTACTGGTTTATTGGATAAAGTACATTGTGATTTGCGGGGGCCAGCTCCTGTTTTATCTGTCCACGGTTTCTCTTATTATGTCATTTTCATTGATAATTTTTTGCGATTCACATGGTTTCTTTCGATGCGGCATAAGTCGGATTTCTATGACACCTTTATCCAGTTTCAGAAATTCGTTGAGAATCAGTTTTCTGCTAGGGTTAAAATTTTTCAGACCGATGGTGGAACCGAGTTTACTAATCACCGACTTCAGGCTCATCTCATATCATGTGGCATTCATCATCAGATGTCCTCGCCCTATACACCTGCTCAGAATGGCCGGGCTGAGCGGAAGCATCGCCACATCACAGAGACTGGTCTTGCCATGCTTTTTCACTCTTCTGTGCTGCACTGTTATTGGGTGGAAGATTTCTTTTCTGCGGTTTACATTATTAACCGTCTGCCTAGTTCGGTTCTGAGTGGCAAATCACCTTTTGAGGTCGTTTTTGGTCATGTGCCTGACTATACCCTCTTTCACCCGTTTGGTTGCCGTGCATTTCCATGTCTGCGTGCCACTACTACTGATAAGTTTGCACCCTGATCCATTCCCTGTGTTTTTATTGGCTATCACCCTCGTCACAAGGGCTTCCAGTGTCTCGACCCGACTTCTGGGCGCATCTATATCTCTCGCTATGTTCGTTTTGATGAAACTTTCTTCCCTTATGTCTCATCCTCCACGGACAGTCGTTCGATTTCAAATCTGGAGATTTCATCATTTTTTGATGGAACTGTTACTTCATCGATTGGTGCCACCACGCCTGTGTCTGTGTCTATTCCAGCTGCTCCTCCTTCACCACCATCTTCCATCTGGACGGCCGACCTGGACCCGGCTCCTCGCCAAACGCCCACCATATCTAAGCCGCTGGCTAGCACTCCTCAGCCACCGTCTCCCACCGGCCACCACGTCTCAGCCAGTATCGGCTATTCTTTCTCCGGTGACTTCCGACGGCCACTCTCCGGTCAGCACAGCTCGATCTTCCTCCGTGTCATTAGCTGGTTCGAATCCTCCAGCTTCGCCGCCCCAGCTTCGTACTCATCAGATGGCCACTAGGTCTTCTACTGGTGCCATTCAGCGCCGGGATTATTCGGATATTATTGCTCATGGTCTCACTGCCGCACTCCTCTCTCAGACAGAACCCACTGATTATCGCACCGCCCTTTAGAATCCAGTCTGGGTTTTAGCCATGGATTATGAGATGGATGCTCTTCGTGGTCAGCACACTTGGGATTTGGTGCCTCGACCTTCGAATGTCAACATTGTTGGCTCCAAATGGGTCTATAGGCTCAAGTATCGACCAGATGGCACCATTGAGCGTCAGAAAGCTAGACTTGTGGCGCAGGGTTTCTCGCAGATTCTGGGTTTTGATTTTGACCACACTTTCAGTCCTGTGGTCAAAGCCAGGACGGTTCTCGCCATAGCCACCATGCGTTCCTGGCCACTTCATCAGTTGGATGTCAAGAATGCTTTCCTTAATGGTGTTCTTGATGTTCCAGTCTACATGAAGCAGCCCGTTGGTTATCAGGATTCTGTCCATCCAGACTATGTTTGTCATTTGAAAAAGGCCATTTATGGTCTTAAGCAGGCTCCCCGGGCTTGGTTCCAGCGTTTCAGCAGTTATCTGACACAGCTTGGTTTTCGGTGCAGCTCAGCTGATACTTCTTTGTTTGTCCTTTCGAGAGGGTCGTCGTTACTGTACCTACTTATGTATGTGGACGATATCATTCTTACAGGAAATGACTCGACTCTTCTTCGCCAGTTCATTAATCGGACACACAGAGAGTTTGCGATCAAGGATCTTGGTGCTCTTCATTACTTTCTTGGTCTTGAAGTTTCGCCTACCTCCTCAGGATTACTGTTTGGCCAAGCAAAGTATGCTCGGGATATTTTGAATCGGGCCGGTATGTCTGACGCGGCACCTGTTTCTACTCCATTTGTTGCTGGTTCTCAGCTTCACAGCTCTACCAGTCCTCCATTTCGGGATCCTACACTTTATCGTTCTCTTGTTGGTGCTCTCCAGTATCTCACCATCTCTCGCCCGAATTTGGCATTCTCGGTCAACACGGTGAGTCAGTATCTTCAGGATCCCAGAGATGACCATTTTGCTGCTGTGACTCAGATTTTGCGGTATGTTCGTGGCACTCTTCATTTTGGTCTCCGATTTTGTTCTGCTAGTACTCCTGATGTGTTAGGATACTCTGATGCTGATTGGGCTCACTGTCTGGAGACTCGTCGGTCCACTTATGGTTATGCAGTTTTTCTTGGTGGGAATCTGGTTTCTTGGAGTGCCAAGAAGCAGCCCACTGTTTCTCGCTCTAGCACTGAGTCTGAATATCGTGCTCTCGCCAACACTGCCTCAGAAGTGGTCTGGCTCACTCATTTGCTTCGTGATCTTCGATTTCCGCTTTCTGGTTCTCCAATGTTGTCATGCGACAATAGTAGTGCTATCTTCTTGGCTCAGAATCCAGTGGCTCACAAGCGGGCGAAGCACATCGACATCGACTATCATTTTGTTCGTGAGTTGGTGACATCCGGAAAGCTGTGTGTTGCTCATGTTCCGACTTCTCTTCAGATTGCGGACATTTTCACCAAGGGGCTCTCTCGTCCGCTGTTCGAGTTCTTCAGGTCCAAGATGTGCGTCGGCGAGCATCCGACGCTCCGCTTGAGGGGGGGTGTTAGGATAAATCAGACTCCTGATTAGATTATGATTTATTATTATTAGAGTTCTTTCCTTATTAAACCTCTATTGTACTCTCTATATATTTAGATATCAATAATACAATTGATTACGATAAATCATTCTATCAAGGTGGAAGGGAGAAAAATATAAAAATAATATATTTAATTGATAAGAGAACGCTAATAATCTTTACCACTGCCCATGGCCTAATAGCATGTACCATAGGTCTCTTATGTGATATCTTTAAACGAGAGAGAGACAAAGAGACTACAAAGACCGAAAATGGTTTCTCTTTTTCAACCAATCTACAGTCAATCATATTGCCGGAATATATATTCAATCCGACCCCATAGGTTTAAAGGATTTCCAATTTTGGGATAAGGATTGGCTAGGAAATTATACAGTTAAGAGTGGCTATCATGAAGCATGCAACTTGGCTAACAATCATAGCCCATCATCTTCCAACTATCAACCATACTCGGTGGAATATCAACAACTGTGGAAGACACTTTGGCATTTGTATATACCGGAGAAGGTTAAGTTCCTTGTCTGGAGATTGGTTCGGAATGCAGCACCAACAGGACCGGCTCTAAGAAAGAGAAATATGGAGGTGTCATCGTTTTGCCAAATGTGCCATAAACATATGGAAACATCGTCTCACATCATTCTCGAATGTGACATCGCAAGAAAGGTCTGGAGGGCTTCCAGACTCGGGTTTGATTTTGATCAAGGATCCCCTTTGAATCTGGAAGCGTGGCTTCGACAATGGTTCAAATCGGCGCCGACATATGAGGATTTAAATCTATCATGTATCATCATATGGTCGATTTGGTGTGCAAGGAATAAGGCTACAATTGAAAATCAAGCGCCTTCGGTGGACATCATTCTAGCAACTGTAAAGGAAACTTTTGAAGGGGCCACGGTCGAAAATCACACAAATCTGACAGTTCTAGCAAATCCCAACTCTTCCCAATTGGCGCTAGAACATATAACGACCCTGCCCCAACCAGACAGACCAAGGGCGGAACAAGTGGGGGATATTACACTGATATGGTATACAGTGGATAATCACATCAATCGGGTTTATGAGGACTGGTTGTGTATCAACACAGATGCGGCTTTCAGAAAGAGGATGGCAAGGCAGTTGCGGCTTGGTGTGCGGTCCCGGGTTCAACAAGTACAACCTTCCATGGTTTTCGTTCACTACAGGCGACATCACCAACCCAAGCGGAGCTTAGAGCCATATATGAAGCAATGTCACATGCTAGCTTTCTGGGTATCCCTCGCATCTGTATCCGTACGGACTGTGAATTGGTCCTTACACATACCAGCAAATTCCCCTCGGTCCCACCGGATCTTAAAGCTTTGATTAGGAATATCATAATGCTAGCTATGGTTTTTCATAATGTGCACTTCATGAAAGTGCATAGATCTGTAGTTCTAAATGCGCATAGTCTAGCACAACTTGTAATCAGACATAGTCGATAATATAATAGCACAATTATTCTGGACCAAAAAATAAAAATAAAAAAAATAAGAGACCATTGACTCGTCTCTAGCTGAAGAGACCGCCCAATTCTTTCTTTTGCCGACAAAGCACGTGGGTCTCTTTGTCGCCCGCACACCTTTTTTGTACCCCAAACCATTTCTAATTGTTTTTACCTGCCCGCACTCGATTTTGTCCATTTCATATTTTTTGTCCGTTTCTTTTTTTTTCAGCTTATTTTTACATTTTTAATTTTTTTTAAATGAAATTAAATTTAAATTTAAATTTAAAAATGAATTTAAATTTTAAAAATCAAATTAAAATTTAAAATGAATTATTAAATTTCTCATATCAATTTATTTTGAGTTGATAAATTTATTTAAGAGTCCGTCTCTTGAAAGACGGTCTTTCCATAAGTTACGGAAAGACCAAGGTTTAAAGTGTAAATTAGAAGAAATTAAGATAAAATTTTCGAGTTGCATGAACCGGGTTATAAATTTTATAACTACTACATGTTTCATACTAAAACTTTAATATTGCAACTAAGACCTTTTACCTTTTATTATTCTAATCAAACCCCGTCTTTCCATAAGCCTATGGAAAGACCGTCTTTCCCAAGACTTTGCCTTTATTTAAATTAAATATTAATGATAAAATTAATGATTATGATAAAAAAATTGAGTGGGGTTCATGAAGTGGTCTCTTAGAGCATGTACAATGGTGGTTTCTTAACTTTAAGAAATCACTCTAAACACCGAAAACACCCACAATGGTGATTTCTAGGATGGTTTCTTATTAAGAAACCGCCCAATAGTTTCCTCCCTGGAAATCGGTCTACCCCGCGCTGCACAGCCTGCACATGAGGTATGGGGCCGTTGGAAGCGGCCCATTTTTCTTTCCCAAATCGGGACAAGTGTCAGTCATGCATTGACTCACGTGTCCCGCATGCAACCCCTCTTTTTCTTGTTTAATGGAGGTACATGTGGCACCTTTTAATTGGCCCACATGTCCCAACCTTTCTTTTTGTTTTGTGAAAAATCTAGAATTTTTTAATTTGTAAAATTTATTTAAAAATCTGTATTAATTTATAAATCAGTAAAAAAATGGAAATCTGGAAAAAAATTATTAATAATTTTTTTAAAAAAAACTAAATTAAATTTTAAAAAGAAAATGTATTACTCCCTCCGTCCCAAATTAAACTGCACACTTCATAAAATGTCAATATTCACTGTTCAACTTTGACCACATATTTGAATAAATATATAAACAATAATATTATCGTATGTTATATGATTTGATTCGTCTTAAAACGTAGTTTCTGAAAAGTAACTTTTTATATGTCATAATTATACGTAATTAAACATATTGACGATTAGACAAGTTTCTTGATGAGCGTAAAATTCTCTCTCATACCATTTAATTTGGGACGGAGGGTGTATTAAATTTCACATTCAACATATTTTGGTGGATAAATTTATTTATTAAATTTAAAAAATAGTGAGTATGATAGAGAAAATTATATGGTGTCAAACCAAGTGCAATGGTAGAAACCGCTATCGGTTTCTTACTAATTAAATATATTATTTTTCTCATTCTCTCTCTTCTACCTCACTTTAAGAAGCCACTTAAGAAACCACTCATTTTCTTCTCCACAATGGTAAGAACCCATTTTTTACTATTTATGTACCCCACTTGATTTTCTCTATCCTACTCATTAATTTTATTATTAACATTAAATTTAAATAAATTTGTCTACCAAAAATAAGTTGAACTAGAAATTTGATAATACATTATAATTTTTAAAATTGAATTTCATTATTTTTCAATAACTATTTCATATTTTTTCAATAACTTTTCTTAAATAATTTTGTCAAAACTTATTCCAAATTTTTATTCTAAATCATTCCAGATTTTAATAAAAAAACCCTCAAGATTTTAATTTAAAAATGTTTTTAAATTAAATTTTACAAATGAAAAAAATCAATTTTTTTTTAAAAAAAATTTAAAAAATAAAGGTAGAAACACATGACCCAATTAGGACATGCCACATGTCCCTCTTATAGTTTAAAAAAAGGCAGCAAGTGCATGAATGACACATGGCCTACTGCATGGGGCAACACGTGTCCTGATTGAGGACAAAAAAAAAGGGCCGCACCCAGCGGCCCCATACCCATGTGCTCGGCTAACACAATCAGTTTCCAAACCGGTTTCCTCCTTGGCAACCAAGGGGCAGTTTCTTAATAAGAAACTGCCCTTGAAACCACCACTGTGGGTGTTTTCGATTTCTAGAGCGATTTTTAAAATCTAAGAAACCTCCACTACCTTTGCTCTCATGGTTTCTTGTGTGGAAACAAGTTACGAAACCGGCGGGCGGCCAACTTGCGTAAGAGTTGGGGCCAGCTGTCAAATAAAAAATTATTTAAAAATCAAAATTTCTTATTATTTATTTTTAGATAAAAATATTTAATAATTTCTTGACAAGAAAAATGAAATTTATTTTAATTTTTTTATATAATAAAACACAAAATTGAAAAGAAAAAAAAAGCAAATTATTTAACACTTTTTGAAGAAAACGAAATTATATTATAAAAAATTCAATGTATTATTATATTTCACATTCAACTTATTTTGGGTGAACAAGTTTAATTAAAATAAATATTAACGGTAACATTAATAAGTAGGATAGAGAAAATCAAACGGGGTTTATGAATAGTAGAAAGTGATTTCTTACCATTGTGGAGAAAAAAAAGTGGTTTCCTAAATGGTTTCGTAAGGTGAGGTGAAAGAAAAAGAATGAGAGAAATAATATATTTAATTGGGTAGAAATCACTTCTACCATTGCACTTGGTGTTAGTGATTTCTACTATTGTAGAAGTCAAAATAAAGTATTTTGATCAGATTGAATATTTAATTTTAAAAAAATTAGAGTGGTCTCTACCATTGCACCTACTCTAAGACTTGATGTGTAATTTTTGGACGAAAATGTCGGCCCGTTTAATTTTTTGTTTGAATCCACAGATTCTACACAGTTGATCCTACAAAAAAAAAAATCAAAAGTTAAATTAGGAAATTTTAATCGGGAACAAGCAGGGATAGGTTTTGATGATGATAAGACAGTGAATAATGTGAATTTTATTTATAACTAATAACATTATATGAAATGGTAGTAATATTCTTCTATTCTAATTTATATTGCATATAATTTTTTTTCAATTAAGGTTGTCAAATTTTAATCATTGCAAAGCATAATATAATAAGTATTCTTTACTTTTTGTCATTAACCGGTGTATTTGTCATTTTAACTTCTCTTATTCCAAAGTACAATATAATAAGAATTCTTTGCTTTATATTGTCAATCGGAAATATTTGTATCATTTTGACTTCTCTTATTTTTTAAAACAACGTCGTCTCCTTGGGGTTTTCTGCATCCATCCTACGTCACCTCCGTTTCATTCTCCTTCGTCACCTTTGTTTAGTTTTCTAGCCATAATTTAACAAAGAGTTAAGTGCTCATATGACCTTATGTTTTGGTCGAAGGTACCAATATGACCCTGTAAAATTTGAAAGTGTGGTTATAACCCTATTATTTGTTCGAAAGTGCCAATCTAACCCTGAGAACCTGAAATTGGCCGAATTTTTGTAAATTAACTATTATACCCCTGTTTTAAAAAATAAAGATTCAGAAAAAGTGAAATGACAATTATATCTTTAGTATTTGTTAACAAAACATTTTTCTTTTCTTTTTTCCCCTCTTCTTCTTGAGGAAAACGATGATGAGGAGGAGGTGGAAAGGGGTTCTTATTCACCGGAAATGGTACGGGGCCTTTCCTGTTCCCAGTGAACTCGTTGGCGTCGTGAGGTTTTGTGGTGACGGACGCCTCGGAGCATGATCATCCCCATTCTTTATGCCAATTTCATACCCACTCTCATACCAAATGTGGAACAATAGAACAATGCAATTTATTGATACATTCTTTCTTGTTTGGCATATTACAAAACACAGTCAGTATCCTACAATACAATTCTTTTTAGACTAAGTGACTTTTATGATAAGTCAGATTGATGACTAGATCAGGATATGAATGATTACTAGAATATAGTTATTTTTGGACTACAATTTCATATCTGCAATTTTGTCTATTTATTCTCTCTCAATAACAAATCATTTACTAAAAATCATTCGTTCATGGTATCAGAGCAAGTTCTGATCATGAATCCTAAACCCTATTTTTATTTTGTTCGACAGGAGATGACTAGACTAGAGTTATTCTTGGACTACAATTTCATCTCTGTAATTTTATCTATTTATTCTTTCTCTCAATAACAATTCATTTACTAAAAATAATCCGTGCATGGTATCAGAGCAAGTTCTGATCATGAATCCTAAACCCTAATTTTTGTTTTGTTCGATAGGAGATGACTAGACTAGAGTTATTCTTGGTCTACAATTTCATCTCTGTAATATCATCTATTTATTCTTTCTCTCAATAACAAATCATTTACTAAAAATAATTCGTTCATGGTATCAAAGCAAGTTCTGATCATAAATCCTAAACCCTAAAGAAAATTCGTCAACCACTTCCCCTCTCTTTTTCCGACTGACCGAGCCACCTGATTTCGGCAAACTTCCGGTCAACTTTCGGCAAACTTCCGGTCAACTTTCGGCAAACTTCCGGTCAACTTTCGGCAACTTCAGACCAAGTTCCGGCCAACTTCCGACAATGATTGTTCGATCGCGACTCTTCGCCCGTCGGCATCTCTCTCCATTTTTCGGGGACCCAAATTCTTCTTCTTTGGCTTCGTCATTAGCTTAACAAGTCTCTAGCGTTCATCTCCGGCGTCCGATTCATTTTTTCCTGGCAGCAACTCTCCCACCATTATTTTCGGTCTCCGGCGAGCTCTTTGCTTCATCTTCGGCGTTCTCTACGCACTGCCGTTCCATTGGCAGTTTGTTCAAGTCTCCAGCGAACTTCCAATGGCATTCTCTGCTACGTCTTCCTCTAGTGTGTGAGATCCACGCGCCCACAAGTTCTTCGCGCGTGTTTTCCACGCGCCCACAAGTTTCCCTGCACGTGTCATCCACTTGTTGAGCTCCTCCTGCACACATTCTTCTCCATTTCCTGCGCATTTTCTTCTCCTTTTGTCACTGTGCAGCATGACTTATGTTGGTGGTTTCTCAGAGTTTAAGCACTTTTCGTCACTGTGCAGTATCAGGAGTTTTAGCCCTAATTAAAAAAGGACCAGAGAAACTTTCTAGTTATGAATTAGGTATCGAACCAATGGTATGGCTTAGTTAGAAGCATTTTAATGGTAGCTATGGTTTTTCATAACATTCATGTCATGAAAGTGCATAGAGATGTAGTAATGAATGCACATAACCTAGCAAAACTTGTAATCAGGGATCGGTTGATAATATAAGTGCTTGATTTACCAAAAAAAAACCAATGGGTGATGTATGACTTATGTTGGTAGTTTCTCGGAGTTTAAGCATCATGAATGCAAGTGGATTTTATATTTTGGCGCCACAAAACACATGACATCGTCTTCCACTATTATTAATCATGTGACACCTTATGATGTTTCCGTCCACGAGTATGGTTGTAATGGTTCTCAATTCCCTATTACTTGTGTTGGTGACTCTCGAATTTCTAAGTCTCTGTCTCTTTATGATGTATTTATTGTACCTGATATCACTACAAAAATTCTTTACTAAATGTTTTTATTTAAAAACACAGCGTGGGGACTCTAGTATACATAAACCAGATTTGATTGCTAATCAGTTGTGATAGAATTTGGGTACCCCAAACAAAGCAAGAGGATCATACTCCAAATTTCTTTACAAACAAAACCTGAAAACCACGCATACTCGAGCTCTAATCAACAAACACATAAGCTAATTAGTAAAGGGATGCCGTAATTGCTCTCTACAAAGGCCTATCGGATAACATTGCATTACACTAACAAGTAATGACTCTATATATACAACATTCAGGCACCTGCTCGCTATACACAAAACTAAGGTATCTCTCGATTAAGGGGTGGAACACGTAGCTTTGTGTCTTGATCCTCTCAAGTACTCCAGAAGCCGTTCGGCCTATAAAATACCACCAACATTTCCATCAGTTCGCAAATTTCATTCAACAAAATCAACCCTTTCTGTATAACGAATATAGAAGCATCCCATTTTCAAGACTACTGATAACAAGCAAGATGAACTACATCCCTAACAGCACCATTAGAATCAAAAGTGCACCTTAATCAAGACAAAGAATAAACCTTTATTCAAGAAATCCTCAAAAGAGACAACTAAAACCATCTTTCAAACCAAAGGAGTATTCACATTTCATCAGGTATATGCTATTGAATTCAACAAGAAGAGAGGTTAAACTTCACTTATACATCGACTACATCCCTAATGCAAATGAAATCAAGCCCTAAAAAACACGCATTAAACTAGGCACACAACAAATCTTTCCTCGAGAAATCCCAAAACAGATATAAAATTCACCACATTACAGAATGCAAAAAGATTTAGTAGCCCAAAATTAAAAGGAAGCACGCATTAAACTACATCCCTAAGGTAAATTAAACGCATAGACTAGACAGACAACAAATCCTTCCTCAATAAACCTAAAACAGATACAAAATCAACCACATTTCAGAATGCAAAAAGATTAAGACAATCCCAAAATCAGAACACAAAATACAACAAGAACTCGAAGTGCCTCCTCACCTTGTGCTTAGCCTAGGCCGTACCATTCTAAGACAGCACAACGAGCACTTTCCTAACCAGCAACCCTCTATTCCTCACACTATCTCCACACAACTGCAATCACCCTGGCATGATATAACATTTAAGGAGCTTCGAGAGACAGAAAAACAACAATTATACCCCATCTGTCCCGTAATTAGAGTCTCATAAATATGAAATTTAACAAAAATAGAGGCAAAAGAAATATATACAAGCAGCAACGAGATTTACCTTGCTAAATGAGCCTAGCATCAAAAAAAACATTTCCACTCTGAATCAAAGCAAAGATTCTTGAGTCCTCTAACTCAATGGCTTTTTCCAGACTACTGTTAGGAAAAGAAAGAGAGAGTTAGAAAAAAAAGAAGAGTCGAGAACGTAAAGTGATCGTTAAAGCAAAGAAAGAAGACCTTGATTGCAGCAGTAAACATGCCCAATCAGTGATAGACAAGTCCCAAGCCCCCCCAGAGATTGGCAGAGGTGTTGTAGCTGCGGAGGGTGAAGGAGGGAGGTTAGGGCTGGAAGCACGGGGAAGAGGAAGAAAGAAGAAATAAAAAGTAAAAGTAAAAGGGAAAAACGTCAATTATATATTTGAGGGCATTTCTGTCTTTTTTTCCTTTTTCTTTTTTAATTCAAGGGTAAAACGGTTATTTTATTAAATTCTGGCCAAACATTCCATTGACTATTGAAGTCAACGGTGCCCATGGTTAGATTGACACACATACACCAATAAGGTTATTTTGACACATTCTCGTTTTGCAGGATTATATTGACATTTTTAACCAAAAGTTAGAATTATTTCAGTACTTTACTCTTACATTTAAATCTTTAAAAAAATCTAATGATTACATTTATTTAAACCTTCCGTGAATGCATTATCAGTTAAGTATATGCAGCACAGCTCTCCATCCATCTATGGAAAAGAAAAAGGCTCTCACCTCTCATTTCACATGAAATTGAGGTACCCTACTCCTCCTAGATCCATATTCAGAAAATGTATCATTTGCATACAAAAACTACACATTTAAATTACCATGGATAAAAGAATGTGAAACTAAATTATCAGAGCACTGCGCTCAGCCAGGTGCAATCAGGGTTCGATTCTCCCTTTTCCCCTTGGTTTGCATTATTATGGTACTAAATCTCCAAATGCACCATGTTAGTATCCCCCTTGGTTTGCATTATTATGGTACTAAATCTCCAAAATGCACCATGTTAGTATGGAGCATGCTCTTAGAGCACGTGGAAGGCTCACCCCACTCTGTGTGAGCCATGTTGGAGTCTCACCCCCACTTTGTGTGAGACAAAGTTGTCATCTTAATAAGAAAAGTCCACTATTTAATCAAAAATAGCATTTTAACTGCTACTTTTCATCATAAATGCAAGTCAACTGGTACAGAAGTTGTTCTGATATTGTGTTACCTCGACATGCAACTATCAGCTTTAACTATTTAAATAAAGAAATTATAAAAGTACTAACCTTTCTCTTTATCAGGAGTATAGGTTTGTTTCCCTTCCGTTCCCACCTCAAGTATGCTTGAAGCTGAACAAGATCTTCAGGTACTGGTGCATTTGAAACACCCAGCTCTCCAGTCGGTAATTCGATTGAAAAATTCTCGCCATAATGTTTAAACCTATTGGAAGGGCGAAGGAAGAATATCACAAAAATGCATTTGGGGAAGGCTAAAGTAGAATGATCAGCAAACAGTAACATTTATTCTTGGCTTCATAAGAAAGAAGAAAGTCAATAGCTTCTATCTTAGGATCATCATTCCGACTCCTAAGCGAAGCAATATCACCAGACTAAGGAAGGATATGGTAAGAATACATTAGTAAACAATCAGCAAAATTAAATAAGCATGCTGATTTATAGCAAAGTTGGAGATTACTTTAGTAAAATGGCTTCTGAGTGCTCTGTCCTTGTATACTTAAGAGTTTTGTCCGGACGACCATTAGGAAACACCCATTTACTGGTCAAACAGGTAAGTGCAGAAAGGGGTTAAAATGACATCTGATGTTAGTTTGGAATATGCTCCGCCACACATATTAAAGAGTAAACTAACCCCTTGTGAGATTCTAGAGCACCCCAATGCAAAACTAAGCTATCAGTAGAGGTGTAACTTTAATGCCAACCACAAACTGAAACCCTGAATAAGAAGGCTTGATTTCAACCTGGGCAATGATATAGGAATCATTTGTAAAATTACATACAACTATAATCCAAATGGAATAGTCCATGCTCAATAGTCTTGGTTGACCTTTCATGTAATAGAACACATATAATCTCAAGCATCAGATATCATTAATTGATTATAAAAAAAGAAGTCAAATACAACATGCGGTACCTGCAACTCAACATTCCCGGCGAGGTTGAACTTATCTGTAATCTGTCGGTAAGCAGAAAAAACTCATCAATGATAAAAATGCCTCTTATCCCCACTATCTACAAAAATCAATAGAATCTAAGAAGTTCAAATTTTTCGACATTCTTACTACCGTGATATTCTGTAAAGAAAACAATAAATGACTTAACATAATCATCAAATCAATATTTAGGCCTGTAATTCTTGAAGAACAAATGTTTGGCATATTTCTCAATCCCAAACAGAGGCTAAAGTCTACATAAAGGATCTTCAAACAGAGATGCTAAAAGACTCTGAACAATAAAGATGAAAGATCTTAGAAGCTAACTTAAAGGAATCATATCAGATGAATGATGAGAAGTATATAGCCACACCCACAGGAAAACAATTAATATGTCGGTTTACAAATAATTTATTTATATTTAAATCACTCACTTATCTGACACTTAAGCCACCATATAAAAATCATACACGGAGTTACCTTTTTTATTATAAACCACCCACATGACTGATGCTGGCAACCAAGAAGTAGCCTTCTCCAGTTCAAAGAGTACAATTCTCTCACCTTCTTCAGTTTTGGAGTTCGCGCTCCCTCACCAAATAGCCTCTCTTCTGCGAGGGGGAGCAAAAGCTGGCCCTTGAAGAAATGAAGAGTTATGTCCTAGAGGAACTCCAAGAAGGAAGTTGATGCTACAGCACCTCCCACAGCTCTTACAAGCTCTCCTTGCATTAGTTTTGAAAGGGTTATGATAGAGAAAAGGAAAAATCTTTACTTCTTTGGGCCAGAAGGCTCAAGAAAAGCATAAAAATAAGATAATGAAGGGGGAAAAGGCTATATTTTGGCTGGAGGAACAGCCAGCATAATTGCATATCGAGGTTTATCAAATCAAAGTCCACCTTTCATAGGAAAGGAGTCAAGGATAGATAGAGATCTGTAGCTTTAGAGAAGGTGTTTGGAAATGGTCTACTCACTGTCCAAGAGACAAAATAATACTGCAAAAAATAAGTTGTACCTAAAAATATAGTATTATTTAGGATAACAAATAGCATAACACAATAAAGGCTCCACTTAAAAATCCCTGAACTTATATAAAGTACAGAACATGTCCATATGAGAGTATATCTCAAAAACTGAAAACATTCATGCACATAATACTTAATAACTGTAAAGCTTGATCCAAGTCATAGATACCTTGAGCTTGGCCCTCTCCCGATAAGGGTCAGAGATACCGCTATAACACGATTCTGGCCTTTCTCTTTCAAGTCCTTTGGTACATTTGCAGCATTTAGTTTCTGCAAATAATGGATCCATATCCTCCCAGCGTTGTGCATATTTAGAAGCTTTTTAAGAAAGCCACCACACATATTGAGACAAGAATAGCCAGAAATTACAATCACAGTGCTTCCTAGGTAAGGGGAAGAAAAAAAACCCTTACCTAGTTAGAATTTTACCATGAAGACAAGCACAATTATTGAAAACAACCACAGCATATTTTCTATAGTTCTTCTTTTAACTTTGCATTGCTCGATTGAATATAAATGTTGCAGATTATTCACTAATGCAACCCCGAAACTCCATTAACATACTCCCTCGTTATATTTCATCTGGGAGTATTACTTAATTCATAGAGAAATTGATAACACTGCAAAGACTACTGATTTGTCATCTTCTATCAGTGAAAAGAAATTTGCAGACAAAATATTTCCTAATTTCATTGACATATTCGCAAACCATACTCTGATCATCAGCAGAAACAAATTGAAAATAGAAAGAACTGAATTGAATTGACAGAGAAGTCTACAGAAATGTCAACAAATTTTAACATTTTTTGCTAGACAAATATAACTTCAAATCAGACCCCCACCCAATAGACAAGAAAGCTATAGTTCGGTAAGAACCACACTGAATTAACTGAGAAGTCTACAGATTTCAACGTTTTTGGCCAGACAAATGTAGCTGTCCCGTGATTCTCCATGCACAAAAAAAGAGAAGATCAGCGAACCTGAGGATTGTAAATTCTACAGCAACGAACCATGCGAATCGAGATAAAACAGAGCACGACGATAAAAGAGAAATTTAAAAATAAAATTAAAAGGTGACCCACAGGCCTCCTCCAGTAGAGAAAAATGAAGTTAACTGAGATTGTAAATTTGAAAGTAGGTCGTCAAGTGTGTGATTTGGATCAACCCATGTGAAAACTTGTTATCTTATGATATGAAATTATCCACGGGTCACCCATTACCCAACCCAACTCGATCCACCCAAAATTATCCAATGAATAACCCATTATCCAATCTAACAAAACCCAATAACTATAACTCAATCGTATCAATTAACCCAATGAGTTATTATCCAATAAATCTTGACCAATACGTGAAAATAATATATGGACAACTGTTATTCAACGGGTAACACGACCCTTACCCGTTTGATTGGCCTATTTGAAAGGGAGAGCAGCCCAAACATCATAAGTTTAATGGAATCTAAGGATGTCAAAAGGTTGGAAGAAGATGGAGAATGACGTTGTTACCAAACCAAAGCTATGACAACTAAAATTATTGTCACACTAATGGGTTAGCCACCATGGCAATTTCTATCCCTCCAAAAATCGGCACATCATGCTATCAGGACGAAAAAACAATGCAAGAATTTGAATGATGTTTTCGAAAGAAGAAGCTGGCTCCTCAAATTTAAGCGTATTCAATTAAAAATAATAATTCATGAGGTCCCTCGGTATTCATAACTTTTTTTACCGCAAAGCGATGTCATTAGAAACATAACCCATGTAAATTAATATGTACAAGGAAATCAAATGACATCCTCAGAGTTCAGATAGATACAATCACCACCATCTAATAATTCAGACATGGAATATGCGAATTTCTGAATGTCAGCCACAAAGTATGATAATATTTAGTTGTTACAGATATAGCAGCGTCAGAAACTAGAGGTTAAGATAGATGTAATGTACATCCCCTGAAAACCTATTTACAAATAAGGGGAACTGTTACGGAATTAGTGTTAATTAGTATTGGTATTGGAATTGGATTTGTATTCCTACCATAATTACCCTGAATTCATGAATACAACACGCATCATTACCCTTATTTTCTACATGAACCAATATAATTTCCATTCCAATCCCCGGTAAAAGTTGATGATACTTTATCTTCACATTATCAGCTAGAGACCAAAAATAAACGTTATGATCGGTTAAAGTATCGAAAGATGCTAAATACTAGTGGATTTGAAGTACTAAAAATCCACTGAATCTAAGTCTGAACCTTTTTTTAACAAGCAGATATCACAGAATACCATCATTCATACGATGGTTGGTGAGAAAACCATCAAACTACAAAAATTGACATGAAAACGCATTAAATTATCATTTTCTCTATCTAACTAGTCAGAGATTGTCCAAATTACTTTTCTAGTTCTTTTGACACTTCATCAGTGACATGGCAGCGTACAAGCATTGAACATCAATCCTTCAGTTTGTTGTGCGGAATGGAGAAAGAACAGAAAATATGAACGAAAATAACAAGACACAAGATTTACGTGGATGTAGCCAAATTGGTGAACCACGTAAATCTTGTGTCTTGTTATTTTCGTTCATATTTTCTGTTCTTTCTCCATTCCGCACAACACCTTCAATCAATAGCCATATTCAATATTATAGTGAACTAAACAAGCTACAAGTACATTTAATCGGATAAATGAAGACTTCAAAACAACAATGACATCTTCAGTTCTATAATCCCAGTTGCCTTGACATTCTAGCAGTAAGCTCACCTGATGACCTTGCTCAACATAAAAGCTTGTGGATTCAAGAATAATACCAACTTCATTGTCACCTAAGGCGCTATCAAAGATCTCATTCCCACAATAAATAGCTTTAATCACGCTTTCAGGATCCTGATATAAGAAGTCAATTCCATAAAGATGAGATTTCAATACCTACAAGTCTAAAAATTTACAAAACCAACTAAGGTTGCAGCCTTCATGAAATTTAAATTATTTTTAAAAAATTGAAAAAAGAAATCATGCACTCACGCACAAGACCATAAAATAAGATACATTACCTGATACAAATATAAACTACATAACGTTGACAAAATCAAACTTCAAGATCTCATTGCAAGTTTTCTTATCATACACACGTAATTTAATTCCTATCTTCAGCATAAAACGTTCTATGATTATTCAGAAAGAATCAAAATTACATATATATAAACCGATTGTGCTGATTTTTCTGACTTTTCTTGAATAAAGAACTATGCTTCTCTATTATAAGTATTTTCTATCAACAAAAGGACGAAGAACAAACAATGGGCTTTGTCAACAAACCTTAAACCACGTAAGCTTATACGCGTCATTTGTTGAATCAACCCCTTTCTTGCACAAAGCTGAGGTAGCGTCAGCATCCATAATTGAGAAACACATCACTGTTCTAAAAGGTAATGACCTTATTAGATGTGTAATATATCCCAAGTTTCCAAATGAGTTTTGAATTCTATGATCTGTATAGGTTTTATTCTCCTAAAAAATAGTAGCTGCAATACTGTGTGAAAGGATAACATGATAAAGGCAAGAATTTATTTTGTGCACTTCTTGACCTTTCCCTTGCTTCATTCAAGGCAACTTGGAAGTCATTGACATCAACCCCCAATTTTCTTGCTTCAGCCATCAACTAATAATACCAACAATTAAGAGTACAGATCATGTAACAGCAAAATAGCACATAAATTGGAGGCATTTTACATGGCAACTAGACAATTCACCTGAGTAAGATCCAATGGAAATCCATAAGTATCCCACAGTAGAAAAGCTTCCTGCCACAGAGAGGAACAAAAGGAAAATGTAAGAAAACCAGTGCAGTAAGCTCAAGTAGGTGTTTATCGATCAGCTCGGTCACGGGAAACTAAGGTGAACTAGCAATGACACTATCCCCATACAACAACTATCTTTGTAGCAAGGCTCTCAGTAATTAGGGTTCAGAAAGAAAACACAAGTAGAAGGGAGGTGTTACATTATAGGAATGGGTTTGTAATGATTGGTTTAACATTAGACGACGTTCTAATAGGAGTCGCTCTCAGAGTAGTTATATTTAAATAACTGAATTTAAATATAGAGTATCAAACCGTGAAACAACAGAGAAACTAACTTAATCTCTGTAACGAGAAGCTAACCTAATAAACAAAATTTACAAGTAAATATAAATATCAACTCGTATAGCTTTCTGACCAGAGCTAATAACCTGGAGAAGATATCAGCTCTTAAAACTAAGGCAATCCGACATTGTACTCTTTACTGAAAAATGCAGCATACACTAAACAATAAAAGATTCCGGGATAGAGATACCAGTATAGTTTCAGGTTTTATCAGCATGATCTGTTCTAAAATTATATTCAAAGCAATAAAAGTACCCCTAAAAGTAGAATAAAACTTCCCAATCCTTTATCCAAAAGTATGATAAAATGATAGAACGAGTAAAACTGTCACTGCAGTACAAAAAAATGAGGCTGGGGTACATATAAACTACATAGAAGCTTACTCATCGGCTGATAACTTCATAAGATAGCAAAATCACACAGACTCAAAGGACTAATACCTCCTCACGAATTGGTACGTTGCTGTTAGCCAGAGCTTTGGGAGAGTCAAACAACCTGACATGAGACACCTGGGGCTTTAGTCTCTACAACAATGATCTCTCACTCAACTTTCTCAACACTTTCATCTTCTCAAGTAAATAAATCAACAAAAATGTATGATGAAGCACCTCAAATATATCAGGTAAATGATAATATGAGCAATCAGCAAGAACCTATTTTCTAAACAATCTAGTAAAATGCATTCACAACAACAAAGTATCAAGAGTTACGTACAATAGACAAAATGGCAAAAATACCTCTCAATTGAGAAGGAATCGCACAATTCAACCTTTTAATTCCATATGATTAAACATTGTCAAAATGTAGAGAATCCTTCTGAGTTAAGAATTAGTGGCATACATCATCCAAAATTAGACAAGTTTCACTTGTTACACACTCAGGGATACATCCAATGCCCCAATGAGAGTGACAGAACAATAAATTATGGAACAGGTCATTTCTCATTTCACATGATTCAGGAGCATCCCGAACTTTAAATTACATTTTGCATTTTAAGTTATTATCAATAATTAGAAATGCTTAAGTTTTTAACACATCAGCTTACAGCTACATGCCATAGAAAAAAGAGTTAATGAACTGCTTTTCATAATCTCAAAGGTGGAGAAAAATGAAATAAAAGTTGAAAGACTGATAATCACTCAACGAGCTCAGGATTCTGTGATAAGAAAAAGAAAACCAGTCATCTAGCAAGCCAAACTTGAAAAGTCAGTATGTCGTCATTCAACAACAGAATTCAAAATTTTAAGAACCTGAAGCTCATTTGTATGATCATGAATCATTCTACAAAACAAAAGGAACTTACCCTCAATTAGAGTAACAAAAGGGCAACGAAGTCTCAACAGCCATACTAATATAAGACCATGCCAGCTCACCAATGTCCTGTAGAAATATTGCACCTGAAGAGATCCAAAGATAAGAAGCAGGGCAATAAAAGAACAAATGGTGGAACACAAAAACAGCGATAGGACTATATAAAAGAAAATAAAAGATTTTATTGATTTCATTTGACACATACTATACAACTACAATGAATATGGACCCTGACAGTACAAATGATGCTAAAAAAGAAATCTAATCCTAATAGAAGGGCAATCCTCTTTCAGGTAAACTCCAAACTACAATGAATATGGAGCCTGACAGCATATATGATGCTAAAAAAGTAATCTAATTTTAATAGAAGGACCATCCTCTTTCAGGTAAATTCCAAACTGCTAGCTCGCCAGTGGCATCGCCGGTGAAAAACTGGCTGCTGCACCCAATGGCAATGCTGCTGACTGCTCCCTTTGAAAAGATTGTGCCTATTTCGTTGAACAATGGGAGGTCATACAATCGAACTGTATTGTCAGTGCGCGAGCAAACTAGGGTTGTATTATGTATACTGGATAGTGCAAGTACCCCCGTTTCTTCCCAAACTTCACAAGCAACAAATAAGTGTCTCACACTTTGGTTCAGTGCCCACACCCTGATTGTGTTATCCAGGGAAGCAGACAACAAATAAGTGTCCCAGCAAAGCAGGGCAGTGACAGAATCAGAATGCGCATCTACCGAATGGAGGCACTCCAAGGTTTTGACGTCCCACACTCTTATGGCTCCATCCTCAGAGCCGGAGTACAAGGTCTTGTGGTCCTCAGCCTCGGGGGAGGACAACCAACTGCGCCCAATAGTAAGGCAGCTCACAGCCTTGCTGTGGCCCTTCAAAGTAGCCTCAAGTACAGGACGATTGGTCGATTTCCATATCAGTATAGAACCATCCTGCACTCCGGCAAAAAGCTTACCTTTATATGCACCCAGGGAACGAACCAGGCCATTCGGTCCATCCAGAAGATAATCAGTCCGGGTGTCCAAGTTAGCGGCCTTTACGCCATTGTACATACCAACATAGACCCAAGGACCTTGAGTTATCAAAGAACCAATTTGAGTGCCCAATTGAATTGTCTCAATACAGTGACCAGTGATGGAATCCCACACACATAAACAGCCATCGTCGCTTCCAGAGAAGAGCTTGCCCGATCCGGAATGAAAACACGCTCCTGTAACAGCACTGTGGTGCCTCTCTAAGCGAGTCAAAAACGAGAAGCCGGAACCAGTAAACCATGAATGCACATCCCTGCACTTGTCTCCCTGAACGCAACTACCATTGGCCCAGAACTGGCAAAGCTTTTTGGTGCCACGCTGTTCATCGGATTCATAATCCGTAATACGACGGCTTCGCTTCACCGCCACTTCAGTATCCGAATCGGTATTTGACCGCTTTCGTTGTGGACTCGCCTGACACTGGATAACCCTTCTGGCTGTATCAACCTCCATCCTCTTCTACAGAAATGAACAATGTAAATCGATATTTGAAACCCTTGGATGATTTCACCGAGAATTCAAACCCTAGGTAGGAACTAGAGATTGCAGAGCAAGAAATGAAATAGCCAAATTCAGAGCGAGAAATAGCGTCTATAAGATCGAGGATTGAAACTAAGAAATCGCTTCTTTTGGATCAAGAATTCAATTGAGATTAAGAATCGAAACTGCTTAGTATTTTAGATCAAGAATCGAGAACTGAAACCCTAGGTTAAATCTAATAGCGACAATTGAAAAGTTAAATAGAGATTGCGGCATGGATTCTGGGCCAGCCGAGCCCACTGCGGGCTGTGCTCCTCCAGTGGGCTCAATTTTTTCGGGCCTATTTAGTGCTTTATTATTTTTATTAACTTTATAAAATTTGGGCCATTTAATTTAAATTTTGTCTGTTTTGAAATTCGAATTACATTGGTCCCACTAAATCAAATACCGATTTTTTGGCCCATTCAATTACTAAACTTTCTTTAAATTATTTTTAAAATTTTAAATTTTCCTTCTCTTGAGATGGTCTCCTGTTGGGCACATTTTAGACAAACGCATTTGTGCAATTCTAACAATATTCTAGATCCAGAGGTATATCTCTAATAATTTTACAAGGACCTATATCTTATTATTTTACAGGGACCTATCGCTAATATTTTTTTAGGGATTTTTCGTCCAATTTCTTCCCATCATTTTCCCTCCATCAGAAATCTGCAAAAAAAAAGCAAAAAAATTATTTTTAAAATGCAAAAATAAAATAAAATATTGCGAACTGAAAATTATAACCATCAGCAAAAAAATAGCAGAACATTAACGAAAAATCATAAAGAGTCCGTCTCTTGAAAGACGGTCTTTCCATAAGTTATGGAAAGACCAAGGTTTAAAGTGTAAGTTAGAAGAAATGAAGATAAAATTTTCGGGTTGCATGAACCGGATTATAAATTTTATAACTACTACATGTTGCATACTAAAAGTTTAATATTGTAACTAAGACCTTTTACCTTTTATTATTCTAATCAAACCCCGTCTTTCCATAAGCCTATGGAAAGACCGTCTTTCCCAAGACTTTGCCAATCATAAAACATCAACTAAAAAACTGTAGCAAAAAATATATAAAAAATTAAATAAAATAGCAAAAAATATATTAAAAATCAAATAAAAATTAACAAAAAATTGAAGAAGAAAAAAATGTCGACCACGACTAACAAAAAATCAACTGAAAATCATAAAAATATCAACAAAGCTAAATTATAAAAAAAAACTACAAATATCAACCTATATCACTCAAAAGCTAAAAAATCAATTATTATCATCTAAACTTCACTCGGAAAATGAAAAACGTCAATATAAGAGAAAAACACTACTCCCTCTGTCCCAGCTTAAATTGCACAAAATCTTTTTCACGCCTATCAAGAAACTTGTCTAACTGTAAAGGCAAATTATTGGGAAATACGGTATTTCCATAAGTTTATGGAAAGACATGGTTTAGTTAGAATAATAAAAGGTTAAAAGTCTTAGTTGCAATATTAAAAAATTTTAGTACAACGTTTAGTAGTTGTAAAGTTTATGACTCGATTCATACAACCCGAAAATGTTATATTCATTTCTTCTGATTTGCACTTTAAACCTTGGTCTTTCCATGGATTATGGAAAGACCGTCTTTCAAGAGGCGAACTCAACTGTTAATATGTTTAACTACGTATAATAATGGCAAACAAAAAGTTACTTTTGTGAAATTACTTGTTACAATGAATTCAACCATATAACATATAATAATATTATTGTTATATATCTATTCGAATATGTGGTCAAAGTTGGACAGTGAATAGTGATATAAAGTGAAGTGTGCAGTTTGAGCTGAGACAGAGGGATACAAAAAATCAGCCATATCACCAAAAAAGCTACAAACATCAACCCTATCACCCAAAACTCATTTAGTAAGAAAAAAAAACTAAAAACATCGACAAAAAAACTATGATACCTCAATACTATAAATTATTCACGCAAAAAATCATAAAACACGCACAATTGTTTTTTTTAACTACAAATATCAACTTATATCACCCAAAAATCTACTGACATCAACTCCTAACACCTGAACCTCATTCGTAAAATGAAAAACATCAACATAATAAAAAAATACTACAAACATCAACTCCTATTACCAAAAGCTCATCCGGAAAATGAAAAACATCAACATAAGGAATTTTAAAAAACTACAAATATCAATCCATATCACCCAAAAAAGCTACAAAAATGGAATTTTAAAAAAACTACAAATATCAATCCATATCACCCAAAAAAGCTACAAAAATATCAACTCATATCAATTAAACCTCACCCGAATAATGAAAAACATTAAAATAAGAGAAAATAAAAAGCTACAAACATCAACAAAAAGGTACAGTACCTCAAGAATAAAAAAATTTCAAAAAAAGGTACCAGCAAGATTTGAACTCAGGTCAATAACCTCTAAGCCTAGAGCAATAACCACTACACCAACAACTCTTATTGAACATACACTTAGTCAAATAATATTAAACCTCAGCATGTATGTCAAGAACATAAATTCTTCAAAAATAAAGGTTATAGCAAAAATCGAACCTCAAACCTTTAACCTCAATGACAAGAGTACTAACCACTAGACCAAACAATATTTGTTTAACATTATCTCAGTCAAAGACTAATAAACCTCAGCTTGAATATGAAAAACATATAACACAAAATTAAAAACGTCACCTCTCACTACCAGAAGCTCATTCGTCGTTGCCTCCACCGCGGTCTTCCGTCGCTTCCACCACCATCGCCAGCGCGTGTGTAAATGTGCGAAGTGCTTTTTAAAAGATGTGTGTGGATCTCACGTGGGCGTCATTGCCCCGCCTTTGCCATCTCTTCCGCTGCCGCCTGAAATTATCCACCGTCACCTCCTCAATCGCCTTCGCAATTGCAGCGTTCGTCACGTCGCTTCAAATCGCAGTCTCCGTTCGTCACGTCGCCTCACCTTTAATCATCATCGTCGTCGAGGTCTGCAAACCCTAACGTTGTCGTCGTTGCTTTGCTCAGCCACGAACGTTGGAGAATCACTGCAAATCGGTGTGCCAACGGGCTAGGGCACGACACAGAGGAGCCTTTGACGAGCTCTCTGGGGGAAAGAAACACCGACGAAAACTGGGGGTTTTGTGATGGGAAACAGAGGTGGAGGCAGCAAAAATCTGACAGAAACCGAGGGGAAACTGGCAGACAGAGAAGATCGGCAAAATCCAGCAAATATCGATGAGATTCCGGCGTCCGATGGTGGTTGCCGGCATCAGTGGCGGTTTCTGATCGGCAGAGGCGATTTTCGATCGGGATCTGAATAAAAATTAAAATGAAAATTTTGGATATTTTTGTGATATATATATATATATGATTTTGATAATTACACAATAAGCCCCTAGATTTATCAGCATATTTTAAAAAACTCCATCCCAAATGAAACTTCTTATAATTGCACAATAATCTCCAGCATAAAGTTTAGGCTGCCTAAAAGAATAGTTTGTGCCTTCTCTTTTATTTTTAAAATTTGAAAACGAATGGTGATTATTATTTATTTATTTTCTTGACTTTAACTTGTAAATATCACCACTTAATAATCGATTAAGAGAGATTTTATTTAAATTTGCATAGATTCTACATCAATGTTACATTACATCATTTTATTTGCATACTAAAATAATTTTGTGAATTGATTTTTTTTTTCTAAAATGGAACTTAAAAAGTTGAATAATAATAAAATCAGGATACACGGTCTAAACAATAAAGTTTCTCCAATACTAAGAGAAAAGTTATGAATATATTTTGCAGAGGTATAAATAAAGAGTCATAAATAAATTTTAAATTTTACTTCAGTGAATTAAAAATCAAAGACATTACTAAATTTTAAAAAAATGATATTAGATGATAGAAACAAAGTAATGTTTTTTAGCGTTTTAATTTATGACCTCCTCTATTGTGTATTATATTTAATATTTTAATAAAAATAAAATAAGTGTGAAATGAGCTCGTAGCATTGCACATGATTATTTTACAATCCCCAATAAATATCATTTATATATTTTGTAACAAAATAATAAAAAATTGTATAAGGTCCAAAATAAAATTTCTGCACAGAGTCTCAAAATACATTGGACTTACCTGGTGAATTGAGACCCTTGCAATATTTAGAGAGAGATTGCAGGGGAAATAGATATTTCGGCACAACATACAGAGGTAGAACATGAACGAAGAATAATTGCATTATTTAGAGGTTCTGAAAGTGCGTTTTGTTTCCTTGTTGCCTATTTATATATATGGAGTCCGTCTCCAACGAGACTAAAACTTAAATAATAAAATGGATTTTTTTTTAAATCCGGGGTCTTAGTTATGAATAACGTTTTTTCATGGTCTCTTCTTAAAAGAACAATAAAACTAAGGGACTTGTATGCAGTTTATTAAACATAACATAAACCCTCCCCTTATCGTTGAACCCGCTGTCTCCACCATGTGCTGACCGTTAAATCCTCCATTCGCCGATGTAGTTCGGCTGTTTAATACAATGTCCGCCGTCCGCCGTCACCGTACATCAACAAATATGTTTGTCTGCCATTCATAGAGGTTTTCGAGATTTGCAGAAAAGGATAGAAAACCTTGAAACTGAACGAGAATGAATTTGGATTATAAATGGAATGAATTCAGATTGGAGTCCCGAATGAACTATGCTTAGAATCGGGTATGAATTCAGATTCAGATTAGAACTACAACACAAGGAATGAATTCTTCGTCGAAAAATTCAGAATAATTTTTTGGGCCAAAACCCTAGTTTGCAGAGGCAGGCTGTGAGGGAAGCTTTGTGAACCCCCGCTCTTAACAAATTCAGTACGTAGTTAATAATTAAGTTTAGACCGGAATGATCTGGTTTAATTTTCCTTCTGGGATTGTACCTCAAAATAATTTAACTTCAGAAATTTAAAAATAATGTAAAATGTTAACTTTATTATATTATTCATATTTAGTACATTGGGAAAAGGTATTTCCTCAAGAAATAGGTAAGAAACTAAAGAAAATAAATACCAAGTTATAATAAGCCAAGATAGAGAAAAGCGAGAAGTAAAATTCGCATATTAAAAATTCATTCTAAAACCTGCAACATTCACCAAGCATGATATTATAATGGGGTTTTGTTCCAACCTAGCTTTATGATAAAATGGCTAGAACTAGTAACATAAAACTGGCATTGCAGTACAAAAAATGAGGTTAGAGTACATATAATTTGAAAAGGCAAATACGTTCAGCAGCTTCACGATCCTCTATCCACAAGTAATTTTTTTCAAGATCGGGGGCAATTTCATTGACCAAATTTGCAGCCTGAACCTCATCTTCAAGCCCGGACCAACCCCCGAATTCAACCACTTTCGGACACTCATGTACGCATGATCTTGCACATAACTCATCTTTTTTCAATTTGTACTAGCGGAGGTATAGGATTGGCTCAGTAAATGGTTATAATACAATGACAGCTTCTGCAATTGAGGAAAGGTAGGAAGAATGAGTGAGAGAATCAATAAGAAGAAGCAACTCCATTTTTCGATCTCAAATGTGACCTTCAGCTCCGTAAGATTTCCAAGCCTCAGATAGAATTCATCGCTCATCCAATCATCAATTGAAAGTACCTACCAGTAACCTATATGAACCTCTAGTTTCTCCACCCGAGCTTTATGGAGATGTACAAGGTGATGTATATCAAATGGAGCCTGTAAACAAACGCCCAAAATCTTAAGCGTCACACCCTTAAGAATTCAAGATTCAATCCTTAAGAATTCAAGATTCAATGCAATATCAATATTTACATAGTTGAGGTGGTCGCAGTCACAGAATTCCAACCGCTTCAGCGATTTTGATGAAACTTTCAAGGTTCCGAGGTCAAATGCGCTCTCTATAAACAATGACCTCCAGATTAATTAAGTCATTCTTTAGACATCTTTGGAGTTGGTGTCTTCTCAGCTGAACAAACCTTAATGTAAGTGAAGTCAGTTTGTCCCAACCATGAAGTGAGAAATCGAAATGAGAAGCCCAGTACTCGAAATGTATTTCCAACTGTTAGAATAGAATATTCTAGAGACTATATTAGGGTTTATATATTTACTTTTATACCCCTTGTGTACTCTATCTATTGACTGTGTAATCTAAATCCAAACTCAAGGAGAATTCACTTCTACATGGTATCAGAGCAGTGTTAGTATCCTGCTTTATTCTTTCTGATATTTTTCTTTCCTTTATCCTTTTCTTCACGGGATACCCACACATCTTCTCATTTGGAGCTTTATTTCTTTATAGAGCCCTCGACTGCGTGGTCATTTCCACCTAACACTCAGACAGGATCGCTTTCTACCGGGTCACCTTGCACGATTTGTCTTAGTGCTCCAGTGGTACCTACGCCACTTCTCCAGCCCATGTGCCTACTTCTTCGGCCTTGGTAACCATGACTTCAGCCTCTACATTATCACCCCAGGATCGCACTCCTCTTGCTTCAAATTCTCCCGTTGCTGCCATTTATGCCTTCGCCAAGCCAGCTCCTACTCGTCCGCATCGGTTGACCACTATGACAATAGATGGTTCTTGTCATCCTCGTTCTTTCTCTAATTATGAGGTCATTGGTTTTCTGGCTTTTTTGGTTGCTCAAACCGAGCCACAAGACTATCATGCAACTCTTTGTGATCCTCACTGGGTTTTGACCATGGATGAAGAAATGAATGCTCATCGCCACCAACACACTTGAGATTGAGCATGGTCCGCTCTAAATGGGTTTTTTTTTCTCTTAAGTATCATCTTGATGGTAGTATTGGTTGCTACAAGGCTTGCCTCATTGCTCAAGGCTTCTCCCAGGTTCCAGGTTTTGACTTTGATCATACATTCATTCTTGTGGTGAAGGTATCCATGGTTCGTACTGTCCTTGCTATTGCCACCATGCGCTGATTGCCTCTTTATCAGCTGGATGTCAAGAATGCTTTTCTCAATCGTGTTCTTGATGCTCCAGTCTATATGGCCCAAACTGTCGACTACAAGGACGTTGCTCATCCCGATTATGTTTGTCGCTTGCGGAAAGCTATTTATGGTCTTATTAAAAAAGCCCCTTGTGCTTAGTTCTAACACTTCATCACTTATCTGCACCAACTTAGTTTTCTCTGGAGTTTGGCTGACACGTTCTCGTTTCTCTTCACTTGAGGTACTACACTGTTGTGTCTTTTGGTTTACGTTGATGATATCATCCTTATTGGAAATGAATCCTCTATCATCCATCAGTTCATTACTTGGATTGATAAGGAGTTTTCCATCAAGAATTTGGGATCTTTGCATTACCTTCTTGGCTTGGAGGTTTAGTTTACTCCCTCAGGTATGTTTTTGGGCAAGGTCAAGTATGCCAGTGATATCCTTCGTCGGGCTAGGATGACGGATGCTGCCCCTGTATCTAAGCTTTTTTTCCCGCAATCTCAGCTTCATAGTAGTACCAATGAGAAGTTTCCTAATCCCACTCTCTACCGATCCTTGGTTGGTGCTTTACAGTATCTCACTATTACTCGTCCAAATCTTGCCTTTGCAGTTAATTCCATCATTCAGTACCTTCAGGATCCTCGTGATGACCACTTTGCAGCCGTTACCCGCATGCTTCGTTATGTTCATGGAACTCTACACTATTGGCCTTTCTTTTCATTTAACTTGCTCTTCTGAGGTGTTAGGTACTCAATGCAGAATTGGCGCGATGTTTTGAGGCTCTTCGTTCAACGTATGGCTATGCTATTTTTCTAGGTGGCAATCTCGTTTCTTGGAGTGCTAAGAAACACCCCGCCGTTCGCTCCAGCTGTGAGTTTGAGTATTACGCTTTGGCGAACATTGTGGCCAAGGTGGTTTGGTTATCCCATCTCCTTCATGATCTTCAGTTCCTATTCTCCGGACCTCCGCTCTTGCTGTGTGATGAAAACAATGCCATCTTTATAGCCCAGAATCCTGTTGCTCATAAGCGAGCAAAGCATATCGACATTGACTACCACTTTGTTCACAAGTTAGTCTCTTCGGGAAAGATTCATCTTCATCATGTTCCTACTTTGCTTCAAATTGCAAACATCTTCACGAAAGAGCTTCCTCGGCCTTTGTTTGAGTTCTTTAGATCCAAGTTATACATCTCGGAGCATCCGATGCTTCAATTGAGAAGGGTGTTATAATAAAATATTCTAGAGACTAGATTAGGGTTTAGATATTTACTTTTATATCTCTCACGTACTCTATTTATTGACTCTGTAATCTGAATCCCAACTCAAGGAGAATTCACTTCTACACGAGTGTTTAGTTCTACTAAATCTAAGCCAGTTCTTGAAGCTGTCGTACGGCTCGCCGATAGCGAACGTTAGAGATTTGATGGAGGGTCCCTTGTGTCCGCGCATCACGCCTTTCAAAATATCTCGAGCTTCGTGTGCCCTAGGAAATCCAGATTCTTTTTGAACTGCATTAAAATTTTTGGTAGTATGAGGAATCTTCGGGAGAGGATGGGAGTTTTCACCACATTCTTCATATTCAACCTCTCCAAAATTTGAATCGCGATATCATCCGACAACCTATCAAAGTGACTATCGCCGCCGCTGCTGCCAGGGATCACTCTTCTCCTTGTACTCTGCTTTTCCCTTGATTCAGAGACTGATCATCGTCCACTCTTGTTCTTTTCCCCATTACTGATGAAAGTGATGATCGTTGATTTTGGTTTTGATTGGATAAGAGCTCAATTGGACACTAACCCTAAGCAAAATGACGGAATAAGGAAATGTAGAATACCGTAATTAGAGTCACGATATATATATGTATATATATAAGTATAGGAAAAGGAAAAGGAAATTAGTTTGTAAATTTGTATACATTTCCAGGGAGGGGAAGAAAAAGGAAATTAGTTTGTCCCATCTATACTTCTCCTCTCATGAAAGGGAAACTATATTCTATTAAGAAATCAACATTTAACCCCCCTTTCAAATAAATGGAAACTATTATAAAATGAGTCTGTCTCTTAAAATACGGTCTTTTCATAAGTCACGGAAAGACTAAGGTTTAAACTGTAAATTAGAAGAAATGAAGACAAAAATTTTTGAGTTGCATTAATCGGGTCATAAACTTTATAACTACAGCATATTTCATAATAAATTTTTTATATTGCAACTAAAAGTTTTTACCTTTTTATTATTCTAATTCAACTGAATTAAGAAAATACAATTTTTCCCAAAACTCTACCTTATAAAATATTCTAAACACTCCTACTTAATTAGGACTCTGAGTTTTAGAATGTTCAGCTGACCAAAAAGATATTTACAAAGGTGAGAATATTATATTAAATTAAGATAAAGTAAAATTAATTAATACTTTGAATTTGTCACCACCTCTTTTTTTTAATAAAAACACCCGAGGGTGGGGGTATTATATTAAGGTTCCCCAAGCCTTAGTCAAAGGTCAATAAAATGTACATGAAGTTTAGTTTGGACATAAAGGATCATTGAGGCAACATAGTTGCCTCCAAAAGCACTATCTATCTACGAAATAGGATGAGTAACAACTATCCAAACCGGTAGAGGATAGTTATTAAAGTTGCGATTCCAAAAGGAAGAATCTCCACCCCTTGTGTTAATTCTTCCCTTTGGCCAGGAAACTTCAATCCAAAATTACGAAGATTAATCTGAAGATCTCAGAACGTGGAGATAGGTTTCTGAGTAGTCTCAGTCGGAGTAAAAAAACTTGAGTGATCTCCTTATCAGTCGCCGAGTAATTATTTGCAGAGAAATGAGTTGGAAGTCCATGAGGTTATTGCTGAGTCGAGCATGAGGTGTTCGAGCACACGTATCTGGAGCACTCGACCTCGATCCCAGTTCAGTCACCTTCGTGCACACGAGGCCCCCCCGAGCACACGAGGTCCCCTTCGAGCACACAAAGCACGTCTCGAGTGCACGGGAGTCCCCTCGAGCACATGGATGTCCCTTCGAGTACACGGATGTCCCTTCGAGTACAGGGGTATCCCCTCGCGCACACAGATGTACCTTCGAGGACACGGATGTACCTTTGAGCAAACGGATGTCCCTTCGAGTACACTGATGTCCCTTCGAGTACACGGACGTCCCTTCGAGCACAGGGATGTCCCTTCGTGCACAGGGATGTCCCTTCGAGTACACGGGTGTCCCTTCGGGTACACGGATGTCCCTTCGAGTACACGGATGTCCCTTCGAGTACACGGGTGTCCCTTTGAGTACACGGATATCCCCTCGAGCATATAGATGTACCTTCGATCACACGGCTGTCCCTTCGAGTACCCTGAATGTCCCCTCGATCACCCTGATGTCACCCTCGAGCACATGAATGTATTTTTGAGTACACGGATGTCCCCTCAAGCATACGGATGTCCTCTCGATTAGATGGATGTCCCTTCGAGAATATAAAATGCTCCGTTGAGCACACTCGAACGTCCGGTCGAGCACACGAACGTCCCTTCGAGCACCCGGATGTCCCTTCAATCACGCCGGTGACCCCTCAATCCAACCAATGAGTATAGCAGGAGTAGTTCTGAGCTCTCTTCTGGAAACATTGAAAAAGGAAAAATCAGCAGTATCAATCATCTTTGAAGGCTCGCCTATGGATTCTAATATAAGGCGTATGAATTCTATCCATAATAATGAGCCCTTTAATATGTGCCGGAATGTTACTCAAATGAAGTGAAGATACCATCCGGGAATTCGAATGGTATTTAACAATAGCATCAGCCACTGAATTACATTCTCTGTATGTATGCTTAAGAGCAACCTGAGTTAGAAGTGTGTGACCTTGGAACACCAATGGGTATAGAGACCATTTGGAGCATGATGGGTCATTGACCATACAGATGGCCTGTAGAGAGTCAGATTCAATAATTAAATTTAGATATCTAGGGATGCAGATTTGACCTGCCCAGAGGATTGCCTTTATTTCAGCTTCCAATGGTGAAATGGCTTATATGGACTCTGACTTGATTAGTAGTGGGAAGCCACAGTTGTCACGAGCAATGAATCCAATAGAAGCAGATGTAGTGGACCATGAGGCATCCATATTAACCTTGATGACATTGGGGCCTGGAAATTCCCAATATACAGTGGAGATGATTGGCTTTGGTGGTGGTCTAGGGGGGATATCAGGGAATGGAATTGGTTGCATGAAATATGATGTCCGTTGGGGAGGCATGGAGAGGCTGAAATGGAAAGATTAAGAATATCTACAACCTCCTTGCTTATAGGGGTGAAGGAAAAGGGTTTGTCATCAAGAAAGTATGCATTTCTAGCCTTCCATAGTGCCCAACAGATCAAAGGAGGCAACAATCTACATAATATTTTTTGAATCCGAGAAAGATCATTACAGTTCCAAAAGATGAAGAAAGTATCCACAACGCTATGAACATTTTGCAGGTTGAAATTAACTAGAAGCGCACTCTGAATCCAAACAGATTTAGCAAGGTGGCAGTTAATGAAAAAATGTTCCAGAGAGTCAGAATGATTGCACATAGGACATTTTGAATCCAAGCTAAAACCACATTTAATGAGGATATCATCAAAAGGTAAGAATGAATTAAGCAATTTCCATGTAAATATGGAAATCTTCTTAGGTAACCTAGAGTTCCATATGAGCTTAGTAACTGGGAAATTACCTGGTATATATGTTAGAGTTTTATAAGCTGACTTGAAAGAGAATCTACCAGTCTCTTCAGGTTTCCAAATCATCTTATCCTCTCTGTCATATACAATTTCTGCACCCTGCAAAAATATAAGAGTATCATTTTCCAGAAAAGGAGCAATCCTAGGTAAAATTGATGCTTTGTTGTTTATAAAATCAGCTACTGAACAGGGGCAAAACATGGAAATGATGTGGGATGGGATACAGTTTATCAACAGGCCATTCGGGCACCAGTTAGCAGCCCAGAAATCACATACACCTTGGCCATGAATAATTAGAGTGTTCTGTTCTGCAATATGATTTATCTCACAAATTCTCTTCCATGTTTTGGATTTTTTGTGGGACTGGGGAAAGGACCACAGTAATTTTGCCCATAAAGCATTCCCTAATTGGCTCTTCCACCATAATTTAAGTGAACAAGCATCAATAATTGACTTAACAGACCTAAAACCCAAACCATAATGAGATTTAGGGGTAGTAATATCAGTCCACTTTTTCCAAACCTTATTTTTTCTTTCATCACTTTCTCCCCAAAATAATCTGGCCATTCTTTTTTCCATAGATTTAACAATAGAAGAAGGAGGTTTACAAACCGTCCAAATATGATGAGGGAGAGAGTATATACATGATTGGATCAGTGTCATTTCCCCCCGCACTTAGCCATCTATTCTTCCAATTTTTTAATCAGTTTCAAGGAAAGGATAGAAATATCTAGATAAGGTTCTTCATTTGAAAATGGGACAACCTAGGTACTTAAAAGGTAGAGATCCTGTCTTCATCCCTAGAATAGACCTGATCTGAATTTTCTTAGTGACTGTAGCTCTCTTGCTAATGTAAAACTCAGACTTTTCATAACTGATTTTCTGGCCCGATGTTAACTCAAATATCTGTAGAAATGCTTTAATCTTAATAAGCCCAGATTTTGATGCTTGCATAAAAATTATGGTATCATCTGCATAGCTTAAGTGAGTGACTGGTAGAATATTTGCGGGCAGGGAAAAATATTGCTAACTGTTATTTTGAAAAATGAAAGAAAGGCTCCTGGAGAAAGATTCAGTAAAGGTATTAAACAGAAGAGGAGATAGAGGATCACCTTGTTTGATTCCTCTAGTTGATTTAAAAAAACCAACTGGATTACCATTGATGAGCACAGAGAAGTAAGCCTGGGACAGATTATTCATGATTGCCTTAAGAAATTGACCTGAGAAACCAAATTTATGGAGAATACTGTGCAAAAAACCCCAGCTAACTCTATCAAAAGCCTTTTTCAAATCTAGTTTGAGCATACCTATTTTTTTGTCTAAAAACCTAACTATCTCCTGAAGGTATAGGATATTGTCAGAGATATCTCTATTCTTCATGAAAGCAGTTTGGTTATGAGAAATTAGTTTTTCCATGTAGGGTTTCAATCTTTCCATGAGCACCTTAGAGAAAATCTTGTTAGCAACATTAGAAAGGCTAATAGGTCTGAAATCATCAAAAGAGGATGGTGTAGATTTCTTAGGAATAAGAGTTATCCAAGTGCTAGAGATACCTCTTGGTATGCTAGATCCTAAAAGAAAATCATTCACTGCATATAAAAGGCCATCTTTTATGAAATTCCAGCATTTGATGTAAAATTTACTAGAGAAACCATCAGGCCCTGGGCTACTATTCCTATTCATCCCCATGACCACTGATTTAAGTTCAGATTCTGTTACAGACCTAGATAAACTATCATTATCTTGCTCAGTGATGATGGAAGGAATCTGGCTAAGGAAATGTGGATAGTAGGTGGAGTCCACAGAGTTCCTAGGTTCAGTTAGCAGGTCTGTGAAGTATTTGACAGCTTCATTTTGGATGTCAATACTATCATCCAGCCATTGGCCAAAAGAATTTTTGATTTTTGATGTATTTAATCTACAGTTCCTCTCCTGAACAGTTTTATGGAAAAATTGGGTATTATTATCCCACACTTAAACCAATTCAGTCTTGACTTTTGTTTCCAAAATTTTTCTTTTTCTTTTAAAGCTCTAAGAAGAAAGGCCCTTTTTTTTATTAAGAATGATAAGTTCAGATTCTGAATGAGATAAATCATAGATTACTTCCTGTCTTCTGAGGTTATCCTCAGCCATCATTACATTGGAGTCAATATTACCAAAGCTCTCTTTGTTCCATGTTTTAATTATTTTCTTAACTCTAATTAGCTTAAGATATAGCCCCATCATACCTGTTTGGTGAATAGGAAGAACCCCGTTTGTTCTGATTAAATCCAAAAATCCAGGCCTATTGAACCAACAGTTGAGAAATCTGAAAGGTTTTGGGTATGAGCGAGTCTGAGTAGAAATTTGGAACAAAAGGGGGGGATGATCCGATGATTGCCTATTGAGTATCTGTATGGAGGAAGCTGGAAAGTTATTGCTCCATTGGAGTGTACACAGACTTCTATCTAATCTTTTCGATGTAGGGTTTCTCAGTCTACCATTGATCCATGTGAAAATATTCCCTACAGTATTAATCTCCTGTATTCCTTTGGTGTTAATCCAATTATGGAAATCCCTAATGCTGCCTAGATTAGAAGAGCTAGGGCCTCTATATTCATCAGGTGTGACAATTGTGTTGAAATTCCCTATGAAAACAGTGTCGTTTAGTGGTAGGAGACCTAGGGCATGCCATAGAATCTTTCTACCTTCTCTATTTCTAAGGGCATAAATAAAAACTGTTTCCATCTGAGAATTAGAGCCAGAATGGATAGTGTTAACATTCAGGAATTGCTCATGATGACATATAAGGTTTACAATCAGTGAGTCATTCCACATTAGCCAGATCTTGCCATTCTGAAGGGTAGGTTATTAGAAAAATTCAGTTTCTGCATATAGGAATGGCATTGGGAGTTATCATGCATTGGTTCTATAATACACAGAAGTTGAATTTTCTTTTTCACAATCAAATGTCTCAGTCTGAGCATAATAGTCTCTATTCCCCTTAGATTCCAAACCAAAAAGTTAAATTTGACAAAGTGTGTCATTGATCAACTGATTTATGGCTTTTAGTGGCAGATCTCAGCATCATCTTATTTAATTGAGACAGGTAATTCTTTTTGGTCTTAATCTTACTTTGACCATCAATCTTACCTGATACGTTACTTGCAACTAACAAATGGTTAGACTGAGAGTGAGTATCTGGAGCAGTTTCACTACCATCTTCAAAAGATTCCAGAGGGTCAAGAGATCGACCTTCCTCAGAGTTCGACAGGTCCTCCATATCCTGCAAAACAGCAAATATGTTTTCCATCTTTCCTTGGTGAGAAAGTGGAGGGTTAACAGAGGAACATTGGAAACGAGTCAAGTTGTTGGAACCAATCCCTATGTCATCCTTAGCATAAGTTTTAGGTTTTCTTATAGGGATGGTAACCTCTGTTAGGTTTATTAGTTCTTGAAGGACTGCATGGGATTTTTCCCAGTTTTGTGCTACTGATGGATGGTCTGGGAGAGGTGGTTGAGGTAAAAGAGGTGTGGTAGTCTGAGTGATTGTTCCAGTTGTCTCAGGGCCATATGCCAACGGATCAGAGGCAGGGTTAGTATTAGCTAGCTGATGAGATATGATTTCTGAGTTGGGCTTATCTGAGGGAGGCTAATCTATAGTAAACATAGCAGGTGCTTTTGCAAATTTATGCCCAGTAGCATACCATTTAGGCATTGGTTCAACATTATTATGGGAGATAGCTTTACATTGACCGAGGGAATGTCCCAGTATAGCACAGTGATCACAGTACATGGGGATATCTTCATACTCTATATTATATTTCCTATTGTTATTTGTTGATCCTAATCTGATGAAAGTGGTAAGAGGTTTCTGAAGGTCTATCTCAACACACAGTTTAATGGCAGATGGTCTGGTTAACATTTCAGTGGCAAGGTATTTCTTGATGAAATTGCCTATGCTATTTCCAATAGATTCAATAGAGGAAGCATTATAGTAGTACAGAGGAACTTCCCTGATTGTGCACCATACCGGAACAATTGGGGATTCCTTGTGAATTGAAAAATCCGAAGACCATTTGAGGATCTTCATGTGGACTCCATTGAAAACCTAGCCAGCATCTCTGATAGTCATTAATCTGATCAAATCTGATGAGGACATGCTTGAAGTCTAGTGACCCCAATTGGTATTTACCATCGAAACCCGCCATTTTGAAAGACGATTCCAGTTGCTCCATTGGGAGCCTGCCTTTAGTAAATTTGCCTACCAGGGCATTGGCGTAGTGTGCGGAGAGTGTTGAGATCTCTTCCTCAGTGTATAGACATGCTGGCTCACCCAAATGCTCCGATTTTGGGATCAATTCCGGATTGTCCGGAAGAGTTTGACGAAGAGGGGGAGATTTTGCTTGTAGAGCAGAGAGGAAAGTTTTTTTATGGGTACAGAATTGCCGTTATCTGCCATGGTGGCCGGCCGCGACGGCGGCGTGGTCAGCACCGATTCTTGTTGATAGGTAAGAGCCGTTATCGGCGAAAAGAAGCCGTTATCGGTGGGCAGACGTTGGATTCAGAAATTGTAAAAAGAGAAGAGAGAAGGCGGTACTGTTCACTGGGAGGAGAGCGTAATGAGCTTCTTACAGTTCAAATTTGTCACCACCTCCTTTTAATGGATATTTAATTATTCAAAAGAAATTTACCATCTATACCACTCCATATATATTAACTAAGTATTTTTTTTACCAAGTGATGTAACCTACCTTAACCATGTCATCCTTTCATATTACTCATTTAACGAATATTTAATCATTTAAGAAGTTAAAATATTAATTATATGAAAACTTAAGGCTATTTTAAAGGCAAAGTTTTGGGAAAGACGATGTTTAAGTAGAATAATAAAAGGTAAAATGTCTTAATTGCAATGTTAAAAACTTATTATGCAACATGTAGTTATAAAGTTTATAATCTAATTCATGCAACCCAAAAATTTTATCTTCATTTCTTCTAATTTGCAGTTTAAACCTTGGTCTTTCCATAACTTATGAAAAATCCGTCTTTCAAGAGACATACTCTATTTTAAAAGGTTCCTTGAAAAATTTAAAAAATTAAAATTGATATTACGTGCTTCCAACTTTAATATTAAAATTTAATTTTAAATTTGAAAACATCAAATTTAATATGAACCTTTCATATTGCATGTTAAATGTAAATTGTGGAACAAATTTTCATAAAAAGGTTCAATTTATTTCTTGAATCTCGAACTATCAAATTAACAGTCCCTTTATCTTGAAAAATACCACTTTCCCATGCATCCTATAATTTTCCTTTAAGAAAAGTAAGGCATTTAGAATTTTTTTTATTTGGTAAATCATGCACTAATATTATCAACAGATCCCTGATTACATATTTTGCTAGGTTATGTGCATTCATTACTACATCTCTATCCACTTTCATGACATGAATGTTATGGAAAACCATAGCTAGTATTAAGATGCTTCTAACTAAACCATGTAGACCTGGTGGAACCGATGGATATTTACTAGTATGGTTGAAGACCATTTCGCAGTCTGTGCGAATACATATTTGAGTGGCACCCATATGACTAGCATGTATCATAGCTTCGTATATAGCTATGAGTTCCGCCTGTACTGGTGAAGCCGCATGTATTACGCGATAACCTTGGCAGGAGGTTGAAATATCTGAACCTTGTGCAACACACCATGCAGCTACTGCCTTACCGTCTTGTTTTTGAAAAGCCGCATCTGTATTGATGCATATCCAGTCCTCATATACCTGATTCTTGTGATTATCCTCTGCGTACCACAGAAGCCGCATGTCACCCACTTGTTCCACCTTTGTGGTTTCCATCTCTGTCCAATTCGCCATGTCTTCAAGCTCCATATGTGATGAGTTCGGGTTAGCTAAAATTGTGTCTTAATTCCTCACTGCTAACGTTGTCCTCATAGTTTGCCCTGATAATAGCTAGAATCATATCAACTGATGGCTCCTGCTAATCAATTGTTGTGCTATTTCTTGCACACCAAATCGCCCATATTATAATGCATGTCAGGTTTATATCCTCCCTTTTCGGTGCAGTCTTGAACCAGTGACGAAGCCACGATTCCAAATTGAGTGGGGTTCCTTGACCAAAATCAAACCCCAGTCTAGATATTCTCCATATCCTTTGTGCTATCTCACACTCTAGGATCATGCGAGACACCGTTTCAACCTTTTGATGACACATTTGACAATATGGTGATTACCTCCACATTTCTCAATCTAAGAGCAGGTCCTGTTGGTACAACATTTGTTACCAATCTCCAGACAAGGAATTTTATTTTCTCTGGTATGTTCAAATGCCATAATGTCTTCCACAGATGTTGATTTTCCCTTATATTGGCCACGACGGTTGAAGATGATAGGCTCTGGCCGGTCACCTTGTTCCATGCCTCATGATATCCACTTTTGACGGTGAATTTCCCGAATGAGTCCATGTCCCAAAATCGGAAATCTCTCAATCCTGATGAGTTATATGGAATATGTATTCCTGCTATGTGGTTGACAATTTATGAACTAAATAATAGTCTCAAAAGAGGCATACGCCACTGCTGGTTACTATCGATCAGATCACAAACCTTGAAGTTCAGTTGTGGAAGGAGTTGATTTTCAAACCTAATTGGGTTCCTTTGCTGTGGAATCCACTCCTCCTGGATGCTAATCTTATGTCCATTGACTACCTGCCATTTCAGGCCGCTGACGACGAGATCCCTTCCCCACATTATTCCTCTCCAGCCCCACGTAGAGTCCTGTTTCAGTTTAACCTTACAGAAATTGTCTTTGCTGCAGTACTTAGAAAGGAAGAATTTTGAGAAAAAGGATTGTTTATCTGTAACCAACTTCCATGCTAGCTTTCCTAACAAATCCTGGTTCATCTGCTTTGTAGCGCACATTCCTAGTCCTCCTTGCCACTTTGATTGGCACATCGCTGACCACGACTTCCAGTGTATTCCCCTCCCATCTGTATCCCCTGCCCAGATGAATCGTGCAAGATGGCTGTCAATTTTCCTAGCGACCGTAGACGGTATACAAAAAGTACTCAGTGTGTACTGGATTGTTGATGCTAGCACGTGTTTGGACAGGTTGATTCTCCCCATTATCGAAATATCCCCAGTTTTCCATACAGATGTTTTTGCCTTAACTCTTAGGATTAACTTACTGAACATACTAATTTTCGTGGCCGTGAAATCCATATCATGACCAAGGAAATTTTCCTTGAGTAAGTCTGAAAATATTCTGAATGTCTGCCTAAGCCTCTCCTTAGTGTGTTCTTGTGCATTTGGACTGAATAGGAGTGCCGACTTCTAGAAGTTAATTCTTTGGCCTGAGTATGCTGCAAAGAGATTAATTGTCCTTGCTAGTTTTGTTGAACCTGCCTCAGAAATGTTGAAGAAAAGGATACAATCATCCGCAAACATGAGATGTGAAACCGGTTGGACCAATCGCCCAATTTTAACACCTTGGCAGACACTCTGGAACCCATCCGATGCTATCATCAATGAGAATGCTTCTTGTCAAATGATGGAAAGGAATGGTGAGAGGGGACAACCTTGTTGTAGTCCCTGTTTTGGATTGAAACTCTTTGATATCATACTGTTGAGCTTAATAGAATATGACACCGTGGTGACACATGCCATTATCTAGCGAATCCATAACCGAGGAAATCCCATGTGTAACATCATTTTCTCCAAAAATTCCCAGGATACCTGATTATAAGCCTTACTCATATCTATTTTCATGGTTGTCATCGCCTGTTTCCCAGACTTCTTCTTTCGTATGAATTCGATTACCTCATGTGAAATCAGCGAATTTCAACAATAGATCTTTCTTGAACAAAGACAGATTGGTTACCCCAGATGAGGAACCCCATGACTTTCTTGATTCTTTTGGCTAGGATCTTCGCAATGATTTTATATGTGACATTGCATAGGCTTATAGGACGTAAGTTTGCTGGTACATTTGGACACCTTTTCTTTGGGATAAGGATGAGAGTAGTGTGGTTCCACTCTGGTGGCATAGATGCGATTGTGAAAAATTTTGAAATTGCATTTATGACCTCATCTCCCACTTCAGACCAGTAATGTTGGTAAAAACCCGGTGGTAGGCCATCCGGGCCAGATGCCTTCTATTTCCCCATTTGAAAAATAGCTACTTTTATCTCCTGTGTGGTTACAGGTGCCTCCAGCGCCTCCTATTGATTGTGATTGACCCCTCTGGTGATGAGGTTTAGGATGTCCTGCATAGTTGAATGACCAAAAGCATCCTCCGGCATGACTGATTCAGAAAGAAATACAGAGCTCACATGATTGTAGACTAGCTGCTGAAGATCCTCTTTCTTTGATATCCAATTTCCTGCATCGTCCTTGAGGTGGGTAATATAGTTCTGTCCTTTCCTCTTTTGCACCCATTTATGGAAAAATTTAGTGTTTTTATCTCCCTCTTTTAGCCATAGTGATTTGGCTCTCTGTCTCCAGTAGTCATCCTGCATAGTAAGAAGTCCCTCCAGTTGAACAGATTTCTCATGCATACCATCTACGTCCTCTGTCTCTGCTTAGCACCGAGCTGCTGTTTCACCCTTTTGATTTTGTATTCCAACTTTCCAACATTCTCTTGAGCCCAGTCATGTAATATGGTTGTAGTTTCCATCATCTTCCTATTGAAAGATATTGTGGTATTATGAGCATCAGTGGGGACTTCTCCTGAATGACTTTGCACGCTCCTGATTGGCCTCCATACACGTTTTACCACCTCCCTTGTATTGTCATACCTTACCCACCAGGACTCAAACTTCCTCACAGTGGGATTGTGTGAAGACCTATCACTGTAGTGTGTATTGATGGTGAGTGCCCCATGATCCGATCTCATGATTGTATGGTTTGTTAGGTTGTAACTCTGGAATAATGAGCTCCAATTAGCATTAGCAAAAGCTCTGTCCAATATCTCTAGTATAAGATCACCTCCTTGTCTACCATTAGACCAGGTGTACCACTGTCCCTTGTGCATAAGTTCACTTAGGTTAGATTCCAATAGTAGTCCCTTGAAATCCCTTGTGTCCTGAGACAAAACAGGTCTTCCACCAGAATTGAATAAGAACTTAATTGTCATAATTGAAAGCATTCTATATACACCTAATTACCACACATTTACATTAATTTTGGACACAAGAACACTGATATTTCCTAATTTTGATTGAGATTAGGCTCTCTCTCTATCATACGAAAGTAGGGTTTAGAGCAATTTTTTCTTGCATTTCGGGGCTTAAGTTTCCGACCTCAAAAACAAAGTAGCGATCAGCATTTTTGAAGCAATGGTTAATCTTGATTCACTTGAGCAAATGTATGCAAATCTTTCTCTGATGGAGGAAGAAAATCCTAGCCTATCGATGTTGTTAAAATTGGATTCGCCGTAATTCCGATTGGCTTTGGTTGGGAGGGTTTGGAGCCTCTCAAAATTCCTTTTGAAGACATAGTTGATCTATTCCAAAGGGTTTGGGGGTTGAGGAACTCCGTGACGGGGAAGCTATTGAGCGACAATGTGGTGCTTTTCTTGTTTGCAAAATCTGCGGACAACCCCTGGGTTTTAGAAAAAGATTGATTGGCAAGTATCTTCTTATGCTACGAGAACCTTATGAGAGGATGGTAACATTCTAGATCTAATTCACGACTAGCTCCTTCTGGATCCATGTTAATCGAGTACCCACACTCGTTATTAACAAGAAATCGACCAGATTAATAGGGAACGCTATCAGGAGGTTTTTGATGGCCGAAAAGGATGTGGGTGGTCCGTTGATCGATCCATACTTAAGGATAAAGTGTGAGATCGACATAACTATGCCCCTAAAATGGGTGCAAGTCGTAGGTCAAGAAGGAGATCAGATGAAATTACTACTCAAGTATGAGAAGCTCCCGAGATTTTGCACCTACTATGGATGCTTGAATCATGGTGTTAGAGAATGTGAGGCTAGGGTTCATGCGCCTATGGAAGAGAGGGATGTTGTTCACAACTCACCATTGTTAGGTGTAATCCCTAACTCTTCACCATTCCAAAGCTCGTTTCGAAGGAGAAAAATCGTACCAAACCCGATTGGAGATTTGGATGGTACGGAGGATGGAGTGTTGCCAACCTGCAGAGGAGGGAGTAACAAAAAAAAATCTTATACTGTGGCTACAACAACCAACAGTGGATGAAAATGTGTTCTCTATATTTTTTATTTTTTTAAAAAAATAAAAAATATGAAGACGCATTTGGCAAATACGTCCTCTGTATTTTAGGTATTTTGGTTTTTTTAGCACTGAACGAGAGGAGGGCGCATTTGGTTAATGCGTTCTCGAATTTTGATTTTTTTAGCACTGAGCACGAGGACGCATCCTCCAACCCCTTTAAACCCAGAAATGGGAAAATATTTCCCAGAAAAGGAAAACCCATTATTTTCTTCGCCCACCGGTTTCCTCCATCCTCACCGCCGTGCTCAGGCCGTCTTTGTCGTCTTCCGCATGCGCACGCAGTGTGTCTCCCTCCCAGTCCTCATTTTTTGCCATTGTCGTCACCGAGAACATATCTCTCCAAATATTCTTTGGTATTTTTTGCTCTTTTGTTAGATCTGGTCATTTTCTTCCATTCTTTTTGTTCAAATTATTGTTTGGTTTGTAACTGAAGGCATCGGCCAGTTGGGAGTGTCGATTTACTGCTCCTGAACTCAAGCGTGCGACGCACGCGTCACTGCAAGCTCCACACTTGGACTCACTCGCTGCCAGCCTACCCGTGCATGTGAGTCACGCGCCGCCAGAAACTCTAAGAGCCTCCCCGCCACTGCATTTGCTAGTGGTACCTGAAAAAATCTTGATCATATGTATGTGTTGAATGATTATGTGTGGTTGGAATGGTTTTGTGTGGTTTGATTATATAAATGTGTTGAATGAGGATGTGTGAGTATGGTTGAATTGATCGTGTGTTATTTGTTGACACATTTTTTTTCATCAGACTAACAATTTAAGTTGAAATGTTGTATGTCAATTAGTTAGAAAATCGATAATAATGTATGAGTTGGTTGCCCGATGATAATGGAACAATGTATGGTTTAAGGTTTGAGGAGTTGAATATGAGTTGTTGAATAATACAGTCTTTCCGAATATCAAATTATATGTTATATATTTTTATAATGCAGTTGTACGATGTTTTAGACGGTGTACTTTTATAAAGGGGGTCAGATTAAGTTTGATTTGACTGTGGGTGTGCATTATGATCCTCTCATACCTGAGAAAAACATGACTCTCGAACGGAGGTTAAGCCACTATGAGTTAGTTGATTTAATTTTCAGAAAGCTTGGCATTTCAAGTGAGGGGTTTCTATTGAAAATCTATTGTCGTTGTCCTAAGCTGATTGGTTCGTCTATATACTATCGATGTTATAATGTGGAAGATGACGAGTCTACCGCGACCTTCTTCAACATTGTTGATCGAATGTCATTGTACTCAGCTGATCTGTACATTAATATCAAGAAGATATCAAACACCATTGACCGTGCGGGTGATGTTAGTTTGGGCACGTTCATGTCTTTGTTGAGCAATATTCAGAACTATACACCTTTTCCAACCTTACCACCCCCTGTACATTGCCAAGGTTTTGGAGAACCTTTTGTCATTGGTGAGTCGAGCCAAACCAGTGCGTTTATTCACGTCGTTGCACTCAACCCTCAACAAGTGCTGGTATATATGGTGTGTATCATGAGGAGCTAAATGTCGTTGATGATGATTATGTGGGTGAAATTGGCAAGCATGTTGTTGGCCATGGTGAACATGTTGGTAACTATGATGAAGGTGAGGAAAGGGAACTTGAAGAAAGTAAGTGAAGATAGTCGTTCCTTATCAACTAATTCGAATCCAGGAGACGATGATAAATAAGTGGTGTGCACAAACAATTTAGCCACGACGTTTCATCTTATGGAGAATCCTAATATGGTGGCCTACTTTAGGGATTGTAGGGGCCCTGATGAGGATGGATATGACCCAACTAATTATGGTGAAAGACTTCCTAGTTATGTTCAAGCGACTAGTGAAATTGCATTGGGTATGCAATTCCAGAGTAAGCCAGAATGGGTAGAAGCTATTTCTAGGTGGAGTTCGATGATGAATAGGGAACACCAAGTCGTGGAGAGTAGGTCACGTATATGGTATGCAAAATGTAAGAATGTTGTTGAAGAAAGTGGTAATTGTCATTTGATTGTTAGAGCCAGCAAGAAGGCTTCCCATGGGATGTGGGAGATCACCAAATGGGCAAGTAGTCATGGTTTTATTAGTGCTAGTCGATCAAATTGTAACACTAACTTGACATCGTTGATGATCACCCGTTCTATTTGCCACCAGATTGACACGAACCCTTCTTACACGGTGAAGGAAGCGCATGTGAAGAAGGAGTTAAATGTGACCCTTTTCTACAAGAAGGCGTGGTATGCTCGCCAGAAGGCTATTGATTTGATATTCGAAACTTGGGAGGAATCCTTTGAAATGTTGCCAACATTTATGGATGAGCTAATCTGGGCCAATCCAAGCACTGTTGTTGATTGGGCAGACGTACCTGAATGAATACACGGTCATGGGTGTAGGAAATTTAAGTTTGTGTTATGGGCATTTGGTTAGGCTATCGATGCATTTGCCAATGTAGGGCGGTGATCAGTGTGGATGGGACTCATTTAAGAGGCGTATACAAGGCCACAATGCTAGTTGCGGTGACACACAACACAAATGATTACATAATGCCCATTGCTTATGCAATAGTTGATGCTGAGATTAATGAGAGTTGGAACTGGTTCTTGCTAAAATTGTGACTCCATGTGGTAGGTGGTGATAGTAGACCAATCTGTATTATATCAGATCCTCATGATGGGATTTTGAATGCAATGAGACATATGGATGAATGGATGGAGCCGGCAGGATACCACCAGTTTTACTTGAGGCATTTTCAGTCTAACATCCTTAGTTCCGAGCATGGGAAGTTTAAGAATGCGCATCCGAAGACTCTGGTTTGGACGCTTTTTCATGCCAGACAAGAGAGTATGTGGAGGGAGTACAAGGAGGAGTTGGAGAGTATTGAACCATCTGCTTGGGATTGGCTGAGACAACATGATAGCAGTAAGTAGTGCCTTACCTTTGATGAGGGTGATCGTCATTGGGGAATTCTTACAACTAATTTTTCTGAGAGTTACAACAACTGTTTAAGGCACGCACGACATCTCCCGATAATAGCATGTGTCAAAGCCACTTTTGAACGAATAGTTGAATGTTTTCACGAAAGCTAATGGACACCACAAATTGCAGGTACTTTCATGATGCAACATATTTCATTATGTGTTCATGGACTAGTTTATGTATTCTAACTTTATGTAGAATTGTGTAGGTCCGAGTTCCCAAGCAGGATTTGGAAAAAGTTTCAGAAGCAAGACACTTGGGGACAGGGTCATACTATCACCGTGTATGGTTAGGCATCACAAACTTATAAGGTTGTGACAAGGACCATTAATGGCAGCATAGGTGAGAGCCAATACACTGTGAAATACCGGAGAAAGGAGTGTAGTTATCACGAATGGAAAATTTTTTGTTTCTTTTGTTCCCATGTATTGGTTGTCTGTAGGTATATATGTGACGATCCCTCTACTCTCTGTGACAGGGTATGTTACACGACCACCTATGTGTAACAATATAGTGAGGGTTTCGTGCCTATAAGAGATCTTTCATTATGATAACATGCCAACTGGAGGTTGATTCCCGATATTAAACTTTTTCGCAATAGGAGGCGTGGTTAGTTTGCAGAGAAAATGTTAAGGAATCAAATGGATGAGAGAGTGCCAGGTGATATCAGAGGCGTCCGTAGGCAAGGGCGTGCTTAAGGTCGTGTTTGTAATATAGAGTTTCTAGAGATCCTTATGTTTTGTTTAGACCAATATGTATTACATGATAATATGTAGCCATGCAACTTGTTATGCTAAATTCTCTCGTTTTTAAGTGTAATTGATTGTGTGGATTTGTATTATGTTTATTTGTTTAAATTGAAGCTAATGTTCAATTTGGTTTGAATATGTATTACATGTAGTAGTATTCATTTTTGTGGAAATATGGACAGATCATTTCTCCATGTGATTATGATTTTCACCAGTGATACACCATGTATTATCCAGGATCCATTGATGAGGATTTGTTTTACCTTCACTGGGAGCATCGTGCACATGCTTTGTACAATGGCAATTTCTGAGATAGATACGTTTGTACCTATATGTTTGCACGTGTTCTTTGAATATTGTATCTCTGAATCAATTCATGTTATATTTGGTTTTCATTGTCATCATCTCTAATTTCATAAATATTAAATGCATCTACTGTTATATTTTTGTTTATTTATATTAGTTAATAGTGGAACAAGTAAAATTTAACAAAAAAAAGGAAAATTTTGTTTATTAACATGTCTAATTCATTTAAATTACAAAAAAAACTGAAATTTTCAAATTACGATTCAAATACTGCAGTAACTTCCAAATTTTTTAATAATTCATTCCTATTCTATATTCATGATTATTTAAAATATTGCAATACCCGTGATCAAAATTTTCCATTATCTTTAATCAGGTAAGTGGGATGTTCAAGTTTTATCATCATAAATTTCAAAGTGGACTTCCAAATTCTTTCGATGCATTTATCATTACCAAAATTTTTAAAAATATAAAACAATTACATGTCTACTAATGCGCTATTGGGAACAATGAAAATATAAAAAATAAAAATTGGACAATCAGTTAGAAGACTGATTAAAAAACATGGGGGTTAAAAAAAATCAAATGACATAGAGGACGCATTCTTTGAATGCGTTCTCTTCATGCGTCCGACAAGAAAACTAATTTAAATGGAATGTGTCCTCTGCTATCGATTAAAAATACATAAATTGAGGATGCATTCTTTGAATGCGTCCTCTAAATCCAGATAAAAAAAAATAAAAGCAGAGAGGACGCATCAGAGAGAATGCGTCCTCCACAAAAGTGGCCATTTTTCAAATCCAACATGGTTGCATCCGAATTTAGGTAATCCAGCACACTCAAAGAAACAACTCGGGAGTAACCTGGAGGATGGATCTACGAATGATGACATATTAATGCTACTGGTGCGAATGGGCAAACCTAGGTGAGAAAATAAGAACATCCACGGATTACGTCGGGAGCGGTGAATATATTGGTTGATGCAAATACTGTGGTACAGACTATAACATTGCCTGTCAACTCGATAACGACTCGCACACAGGCTGGAAGTAGTGGTTGAATAATGGATAAGATGGGACCAGTGCTAAGGAGACCGCCACCACCGAAGTTTTTTGAAACCCCAAAGTGGATTCCGAACCTGGATGGCATCCCTGACACATTCATTGGAAACCATGTCGTCTCCTACCCGAAAAACAACATTAATCATGAAGTAGTAGCACCAGGAGGAATGACGCAGGAGAACCCGGAGAAAACGAATCCTCAGGTTTTGGAGGATCTCAGCGTAGATGAATTTTCTCCACCAGGAACTTCATCCATGCAAGTGGTAGAATATGTTAAAGAGCCTAATGCATTGGAAGACAAGAAAGCATTGAAAGGATTTGCTGATGAAGTATGGGATGTCAGTTCTCCGATAAAGTATATACGTAGTTTCACCGCTGACCCGTTGAGCCCATCTGTGGTGCAAGTCCTGATCTAGTTTTATTCTCCGGTGGGAGGAATTATGAAACAGATTGAAAAGATTTGTAAGAAGAGGAAGACACAAAAAAGAGCTCAGAAATAGACTAATCCAAGTGGCACATGAGCATTGGTGGAACCCGATTTTTTTTCCAGGTGGGGCTAATTAATACTACACAGTGGCGAGACGGCGGCGGCGGCACCTGGAGCTAGAGCAGTGGCTAGTGGAGGCGGACCTTTTTCATTTTTAGCTCCTCTCCCGTATGTTCTGATTGTGAATTGGGCGAGAAATGGCCCAATCCAAACAAACCTAGGACTTACATTTTGAATTTAATTTTTTTTTTCGTTCAGTGCTAACCAAACGATGTTGTTCGACTTGAACTAAATAACGTTGTTTTGGTAAAATATGGGCCAAAACAATGCCGCGACAGACCTTCTTCTCCGACTCCAATCGCCTGGAAAATCACAACCCTAAGTCCCTGGATGCTGGGAAGTGCTACTGAACACTACTACCATGGCACCGGAATCTCAAGTAGGGCTGGAGCCCTACCTCGTTCTATGGTAGTTCTGCCCATGCACATGAGTGAGGAAGAACTGGGGGCAAACACAAAGGAAGCTTGACCTGGGAGGATCATCCCAAATAAACCTGGAAAAAAAGGACAAGAGACATAAGAAACAAAGCAGTCTCAAGGAGGCATCTCTGACCTTGGCATGAACGAGTATTACACAGGCAGCGACTAATAGTGACGTCCAGCCTTGCCCTGGCCAATGAATATCCTGAGCTAGAACTGCCTTGGGTTTGGAAGAGCTCGGGCAGTTCAGGATCTGCGTACCATGGTATGCTTGAAATCTCCAGTTCTTATATTTCTTAGTGAAACTAAATGCTTATTAGGTGTTATTGATAAATTAAAGTCCCAGTTGAATTATTTTGGTGTGGTTGTTGAGTTGCAAGGTCGTTCAGGTGGTCTGGCAATGTTATGGAGTAAGTATGTATTTAAATTTTATGTCGAGTAGTTTTATAGATGTCTTTATTACAATTTTGGAAGTCAAGTTCATGTTACTGGCTATTATGGAGAACCAGCTATACAAAGAAGAAGAGAAAGTTGGCAGGATTCTCATAATCTTCACTCGTAACCCTCTATTATATGGTTATGTCTTGGAGACTTCAATGAAGTCTTGTCCCAAGAAGAGTTTCAGGGAAGTCGACCAAGAGTATAATGGCAGATTTAAGCTTTTTGGGAGGCTCTTGATTTTTGTAGCTTATTCAATTTTGGCTACACTGGGCCAAAATTTACTTGAAGCAGACTTGCAGCTCAGCCAGGCACGAAGCTAGCAAGGTTGGATAGAGTGACGTGAAATAAGAGCGTTTATGGCAGGTTTCTGTGGTCTTCTGTACATGTACTACCTATGGTTTACTCCGACCATATGTGTTTGCATTTTGGGTTACAATCTCGGGAACCCATGGCACACCGTAAAAGAAGGTGGAAAAGGCTTCACTTTGAGGCACACGGGGTAAAATCCAGTGATTATGAGAAGATGGTGGAAGAGTCATGGAATGGAGCACATGCCTCACTACCCCCAAAAATGGATAACTACTCCCTCGGGTTGATGAAATGGGGAAAATGGCATTCTTGGACATACCAAAGAGGATTGGGGAGATAAAGAAGGTCATCCTGGTGCTTTAGAGTGGCACCATTATGCAAGAGAAAATGCGGAATATAGTCTCGTTGCGTCAGGAGTATGACTTGCTATAGGATGTTAAAAGTATAAGGTGGAGCCAACGGGCAAAACATCACTAGTATAAGGAGGGAGATAGAAATACAAGTTTCTTCCACAAATTCGCTTCATAAAGAAGAGCGATGAATCACATTGACAGTCTAAGAGGTGAAAATCTGGAGTTGAAGACAGATGATGCCAGTATTGAACGAATCATTGTTGATTATTTCAGAGGTCTTTTCTCTTCATTGGAGCCGTCGATGGAAGCCATCCAGCAAGTAGTAGGGCACCTACAATCAAGAGTCCCTGGAGAAATGGCTGAATTTGTGAAACTGCATCCTTAATGAATTTAGTACGTAGTTAATAATTGAGATTGAGACAAAACAATCTAGTTTTATTTGTCTCTTTTCGAGAAATATTTTTTAAAAAGAAAAGAAAAACAGAAAAAATAAATTAAACAATAAGATTTTTTAAAAAAAATAGTGTAAATGTAGAATTTATTACACTAGTCAATAACACATCTTCCAAAAATGGCAAAGTCTTGGGAAAGATGGTCTTTCCATAGGCTTATGGAAAGATGAGGTTTAATTAGAATAATAAAAGGTAAAAAGTCTAAGTTGCAATATTAAAAATTTATTATACAACGTATAGTAGTAATAAAGTTTATAACCCGATTCATAAAACCCAAAAAATTTATCTTCATTTCTTCTAATTTACACTTTAAACCTTGGTCTTTCCATGACTTATGAAAAGACCGTCTTTCAAGAGACGGACTCTCCAAAAATAGGTAAGAAATAAATAAATAGAAATAAAGATATAATAAGTTAAAATAGACAGAAAATGAGAAGTCAAATTAATGATTAGAATTAAGCATTTAATCAAGAAAAACAAAATAGTAACAAAATTTTAATTAAATGGATATAATTCAGATTAGTTATATTATAAATTATATTGAAAGATCTATAATTAGTATAACACATCGAAAGATATATAAAATCTCGTAGACTTTTATTTATAAGTTAAGTCAATATACTGTTCGTTGCATACCTATTTAAAATCTTGAAAATAATAATAACAGAAAAATAATAATGAGATAAAATAGAATGAGATAAATAAATTGCATACTTATCACAATTATATATAATAATAAATAATAATAATTTTTCATATGTAATTTAATTACAAATGAGAATAAAATAAATAAATTATTATTATTAAAAATCGGTATATCACTCTATATTCTTTATCAACATATTTAATTTATAAACTATTTCATTCATTAAATATAATATGTGAGTATTTATGTTAATATTATAATAAATAAATAAATAAATATACATATATATATATATATATATATGAGTGCGTCTCTTGAAAGACGGTATTTCCATAAGTCATGGAAAGGCCAAGGTTTAAAGTGTAAATTAGAATAAATGAAGATACAATTTTTGGGTTGCATGAACCAGGTTGTAAATTTTATAACCACTACATGTTGCATACTAAATTTTTAATGTTGCAACTAAGACCTTTTACCTTTTATTATTCGAATTAAACCCCGTCTTTCCATAAGCCTATGGAAAGACCGTCTTTCCCAAGACTTTGTCCATATATATATATATATATATGTAGATGTCGAGCATTACAATAAAGTAATATATATACCTATATAGATGTCGAGCATTACAATATTGAACTCAGATACTAATAATTAAATTTAGTTAATATAAATAAATAATTATTTCTAATATTGTTTTATGAGTCCGTCTCTTGAAAGACGGTCTTTCCATAAGTTATGGAAAGACCAAGGTTTAAAGTGTAAATTAGAAGAAATGAAGATAAAATTTTCGGGTTGCATGAACCGGGTTATAAATTTTATAACTACTACATGTTACATACTAAAATTTTAATATTGCAACTAACACCTTTTACCTTTTATTATTCTAATTATACCCCGTCTTTCCATAACTTTATGGAAAGACCGTCTTTCCCAAGACTTTGCCTTGTTTTATTTAAGAGAATATGATTGTATTTATTGCTTATACCTAATTAATTATAAAATTTAAAATTAAAAGAATGAAATAAGCATGAATCTTATATATTAAAAAAAACAAAAAAAAAAGAATGAAAGAATGAAAGAATGACAGGGAAGGAAAGTGATGTAATAGAAAAACAAATAATGACAACTAGCATTGAATGATAATTTAATATTTATATTAATATAGAGTTTCATAGTATTAAAATTATAATTACCTAATCATTATAAATTGTGAAAAAGGAAAGGTAAACAAGGAATCACTAAGGCTAATTAAATAAAATAAATCAATAAAAAAAGAAAAAAAGTATGAAATACGAAATAAATAAGGTAAAGTCTTGGGAAAAACGGTCTTTCCATATGCTTATGGAAATGCGGAGTTTAATTAGAATAATAAAAGGAAAAATGTGTTAGTTGCAATATTAAAAATTTATTATGCAACGTGTAGTAATTATAAAGTTTATAACCTGATTCATGCAACCCAAAAATTGTATGTTGATTTATTCTAATTTATAATTTAAATCTTAATCTTTTCATCACTTATAGGATTTATAGGAAAACGAAAATAAAACAATTCAAATGGAAACATGGAACAAAGGAGCGAGTCTTGCATCTACGTGACCCCAATGGCTTTATCAACATCGAGCAATAGGGAATATAAAATGGAATATAAATAAAGGGATTCGAATAATGGAGTCATTCCCCTGGTAAAACAATTAGTTTCAACGAGGATTTTGCACCTGTGTTAAGCTAACAGAACAAGGAGGAAATTTCAATCGCCGAACTACGTCAATTCAGGAGTGTTTTCACCATCTTACCACAAATTGAACTACAAATTATTATTATATATGTAAATTCAGTCTCTTGAAAGATGATCTTTCCATAAGACATGAAAAGACGAAAGTTTAAAGAGTCCGTCTCTTGAAAGACGGTCTTTCCATAAGTTATGGAAAGACCAAGGTTTAAAGTGTAAATTAGAAGAAATGAAGATAAAATTCTCGGGTTGCATGAACCGAGTTATAAAATCTATAACTACTACATGTTTCATATTAAAATTATAATATTGCAACTAAGACCCTTTACCTTTTATTATTCTAATTAAACCCCGTCTTTCCATAAGCCTATGGAAAGACCGTCTTTCCCAAGACTTTGCCAAGTTTAAATTGCAAATTATAAGAAATGAAGATTAAATTTTTGGGTTGCATGAATCGGGTTATAAATTTTATAACTACTACACGTTGCATAATAAATTTTAAATATTACAACTAAAACCTTTTACCTTTTATTATTGTGATTAAATCTTATCTTTCCATAATTATATGGAAAGACGGTCTTTCCCAACACTTTGCCATGTATATATATATATATAGTTATTTTCTGTTAAATATAAAAGTATTAGTTTAGAATTTTATACCTTTTATTTTATGCCCGTTAATTTAAATGTGATAGTTTGGAATTTTATACGTATTATTTTATGTCTATTAATTTAAATATGTAAGTTTAGAATTTTACATGTATTATTTTATGTCTGTTGAATTTAAATGCGTTAGATTAGAATTTTATATGTTATATAAAATGTTTAAAAATATTATGTTCTATTCATGCCTATTATTTTGGTTCATACTAATTAAACACGGTGTGTACTTCATCACACTATGTTTAATTATTGTGAAACTGAGTGAATCAACTGGTATGATATTTTATGTGGATGACTGTCTTGTACTTTATCTTGCCGTGTCAAACGTGGATTAATTACTACCAGATTGCTTGTTTGTGCTTTTCAGGATCCCCAACGCAATTGTAGTTCGGTTAAAGTCGGCGGGGAATGATATAGAATGGAAAATCTGATTAGACCGGCTACACGTGGAGTTTTTGGTATGCTAGCATAACCATATGGATTTTTTATACGAGCTCGTAATTGAACATCTTATTGGGCGTGGTTGACGAGAATGGATTTCTGGATGTGATAGCCTCCGGGCTCTACTGAAAAGGTTATGCCCTGTATGCTAGTTAGACTTGCCATATAGGTACATGACTGCAACTTGCCATTAACCACCCGTATCCTTTTATTATGTGTTAGGATTTATGTGGCTACCTGTTTTATGTGATCACTAAAAACTCAACTTGGTAAATACTGGCGATGGAACCTCACTAAGTAAGGAGCTTACCCTAGTTTAAACAACCCTCACAGGTGTAGTTGGAACGTTAGAGTGAAGTGTACTAGTGTCTTTACTTCTTTTGAGAAAGAATTCCGGGCGGACCTTTAGAATCTTTTGGTTATGCTGTATTATAGTTATGTAAAATATTACCGTAAACTGATCCTTATCGGATCTTTTAGAACCTTTTGTCTGTATTTTAATTAAAACTCCTATTTAATATATGTATTAAAACTTTCATGGTAATAGTAAGTTAGGTTTTGGATTTTCTAAATTTGCTTCCGCATAAACTGTATTTGCTTGTTACTGCATTTGAGTAATCCGACCTCGTTGGACTTCCGGTAGAACGCTCAGATCCGACCTGATACTTGCGTTGAGCAGGTAATTCTTGGATTTGGGGTGTTACAAATGTGGTATCAGAGCTTCCTCAAATCAAATAAAGGCAAATCAAAACTCAACTTAATAAAAGAGTTCACATTCACTTAACACTTAAAGATATTAGATTCGAGACATGGTTGAACCTTGTCTATAAAACTAACAATTTGTTGATGTCACTGTCTTATAGGGAAATAAAATAATTCATTAAATTTAATTCAAAGATGTCACTGTCTTATAGGGAAATAAAATAATTCATTAAATTTAATTCAAAATACAGAAGTCTATGATGATTGTGAAAAATAAAAAGTGATACATGAATCCAACCACTACTGATGTGTAACTAAATTCTTCCGACGTAATATCTCCGGTCAGAATACTAACATGTAATACAATGATAATTACGGCAACAAAGACTAACACTAGTCTTGACATGTTATCGGCAAATTGAGAGAAGTTAGGGTGAGAAGGATATGAGATAGAAGAGAAAATGTGGTTTTAAATTGTTGTATAAATTTATATTTATACTGTAAAATATAGCCATTTTTATCTGTTATATTACCATTGGAAATATAGTTGTTTATAGCCGAGTATATTACCACTAGATATATATTGTAGTTGAATGCTAAGAGTAGATTAGCAATTTAATGTCATCAAATAAATGTAAAAATAGACAAACATAGTAGAGACATAAGATTACACTAGTGGAAAGGCTTCTACTAAAGCGGTTATATCAGACCAGACACTTTCATTGTGCCTTCGGCCTGCCTTTCAATGTCTATCAATAGAAAGTGGTTCCAAGAACTGCCTTTAAAAATGCAAACAAATGTGGTTAAAAACCGCCTTTAAATAGTTTTCGAGTTCAAAAACTCATTCTAACCTTCCCAAAAAAAATGGTTTCCAGCAGCCAAACTAGTAACAGATTGACACAGCAAAAAAGCACCGTGAATCTCTACATCAACAACAAAATAGAGCACTTTATTCACACTAATCACCCTAAACAGATCATATTGACAATTCAAATTTGATTATTCAAATCCCACTCTATCAAATAGAAATTAAAAAATAACAGAAAAAAATAACAAACACTAATTAATAGATATTTAAAAAGAATAGAAAACCAAAAGGGCTTCCATCTCCGGTGGCGACCTTCGGCGGCGACGCGATTGAGGCAATCTCAAGCGAGAGGCGTTAGGCGAGGAGCGGCGGTATAGTGCATCGGGGTTGTGTGGCGAGCGTTGGAGCCTGGAGGTGGAGGCGGGGCTAGCAGCGGTGGAGAGAACCCTGGGCGAGCATCGTGTGGCGAGCTTCTGAGTTTGGAGGCGGCAGTGGGGCTAGCGGCAGCGGCGACAACTCTAGGCGGAGAGCAGTGGAGATGGATGCCGGAGGGCTGGGTGGCGTGGGCTGAAGCTAGGTGGTGGTGTGGTGTGGTGAAGGGTGGGGATCAAGAAGGCGGAGGAGAAAAAATCAAGGAAGAAGAAGAGGGTTTGGGCATAAATAGGCTAGGGTGAAAGAAAAATGTTTGGGCCAAAATAACTAAGTAAATTGGTCAAGCCCATTAAGTAAATAGGCTAGGGAGAAAGAAAAGGTGATCTAAGAAAGCATTTCCAAACTCGGAAATCACATTTCCGAACTTGAAAATTAATCCAGACCTCAATTAAAGGCGGTTCTGAAGGCGGAACCGCCTTTAATCGATTTCCATTAAAGACAATTTTTTGAAAACCACCTCACATTGCAATTTAACCACCTTTAAATAGGTAGGGGGTTACGAATAGAATATTTCGAGTTCAGAAACTTCAATAGAAGGCGGTTTTAGGCGAATTTTTGAAAACTGCCTTCCATTGCTGAATTTAGTAGAAGGTTCTCTACTAGTGTTAGTGTCATCGATATTTACTACTTTTGAACCTTTAAATAATTTCTAAATTGAAAATAAAAGTGTCCTCTTAAATAGTTTTAAAGAAAAGTTAAATCTCAACAAAGCATATTCCATTAAGAGAATATTGGATTAAATCATGTATCTATAAATTTATTAGTTCTTCTTTTCATTTAATTAAAACCTTTGAATCACTTGGGGGATGGCCAGCCCAATGTTTGAATCAGGTTCTCATTTTAAATTGAAAGATTTCTAAATAATAATAATAGTAATTTAAATGTAAAAAAGAGAGAGAGAGAGAGGGAGAGAGATGACAATAAAGTAATAATTATATATATTTCAAAAATTATATATATATATATATTAAAATAAAAATTAACTGCTACAACAAGATAAGACGGTCAAAATTAGTAAACCTAAACTCATGCGAAACCAAAAATTATATATAATAAATTTTTGACAAAAATTATATTTGTGAACATTAAATAGAAAAAAATTAAACAATAAGATTTTTTTTAAATAGAGTAAATGTAAAATTTATTACACTATTCGTCTTTAGTACATTAGTCAATAATTCATCTTCCAAAAATAGGTAAGAAAATTTAAAGAAATAGAAATAAAGAAATAATAAGTCAAAATAGAGAGAAAATGAGAAGTCAAATTCATGATGGGAATTAAGCATTTGATCAAGTAAAACAAATAGTAACTGAAGTTTTAATTAAATTTATACAGTTCAGATTAGTTATATTATAAATTATATTGAAAGATCTATAATTAGTATAACACATCGAAAAATATATAAAATTTCGTAAATTTTTAATTATAAGTTAAGTCAATATACAGTTCGTTGCATACCTATTTAAAATCTTGAACACAATAATGATAGTAAATAAATAATTTTAAAAGATGGAACAAAAAAGGTAAATTTATACATAAAATTTTTTGTATTTAATAATAAAATAATAGTAACTAAATAAATAATAATAACATAAAATAAAATAGAATGAGATAAATAAATTGCCAACTTATCATAATTATATATAATAATAAATTTTCATATGTAATTTAATTACAAATAAGAATAAAATAAATAAATAATAATTATTAAAAATATGCATGTCACTCTATATTATTTATCAACATATCTAATTTATAAACAATTTCATATTCATTAAATTTATTGTGTGAGTATTTATGTTACTATTATAATAAAATTATATATATAGATGTCGAACATCACAGTAAAGTTATATATATATATATATATATATATATATATATATATATATATATATATATATATAGATGTCGAGCATTACAATATTGAACTTAGATAGTAATAATTAAATTTTGTTGATATAAATAAATTATCATTTCTAATATTATTTGATTTAAGAGAATTGAATCATATTTATTACTTATAGATAATTAATTATAAATATTAAAATTAAAAGAATGAAATAAGCATGAATCTTATACATTAACAAAAGACAAAAAAAAAGAAAGAATGAATGAAAAGGAACGAAAGTGATGTAATAGAAAAACAAATAATGAAATCAATGACAATTTAATATTTATATTATTTTTTAAAAAAATTTAAAGCACCACCATAGGTGGAGAGGGATATATATTAAGGATCCCTAATCCTCATAGGAAGGCCGAGAGATGGCCAAGTTTGTACAGCGAAATTCTCCCTAAGAGAGTCATAGGGTGGGATCTAAGCACCCGTAGCAAAGCAAAGATGCCATCAACTTATCCCTAACTAGTCCGAGATATAATGTCAAGGAAGCATTTGTCAACCAACATATTAGTGAATCGAGTAATCGAAACACAAGGCTGTCGATTGGCATGTATACCTTAACATTAACGCTGTATTTCCAGAAACCTGTTACTATCTAACTCGAGAACTGATTAAAGCAGCTTTCAGTTCCGAAACTCGGCATGATGACAAGATCTTTCATGCCAAACTGCATTATGTCCGAGCCGGAAGCTAGAGACCTCAAGCAGCAAGACTGAATCAGCAGCAGCTTCCACCGGGTGTTTAAAAAGTTGGCTTCTTCCTGCAAAGAGAAAAAAGTGGCATTAGTATTAATAGGGAAAGGGTATAGTAGAATCTCCTCCCTGCGAAAAGAATTCAAGATCATTAGTAACGACAGGAAGAAGAGACTCATTTTCCAGTTCTGATTCCAGGAATACCCATTTTATCAAGATATAGCAGCCCTTTAAGAAAAGGAGGTGCATCCTGGATATTAAGATCACCAGATAGGTTATGTTCCATGCTATACTTTGCCAGAAAGTCCGCTGGATAGTTACTTTCTCTGACTATGTGCTGGATCAGAATTTTGCCATTCAAGGAATGACAGTCAGAGTAGATTTGCCAGGGAGCAGTTTGGGGGTTTTGGATGCCCTTAACTGCAATTAGGCAGTCAGATTCCACAACACTCAGCCCCAGATTCAGTTCAAAACTAATTAAGTAGGCACAAAGAATAGCCTCCAATTCAGCCTGTAAAGGAGTAGGACATTGAAATGTTCTTGTTCTCATTGTAATAACATCTCCTTCAATGTTTCTAACAATTACAACAAGGGATGAAAACCCTCCTGTTTTCCATGAAGCATCAACATTCATCTTCAAACCAAAAGGAGGTTTAACCCAAACTGCAGTGGAGCAAGGTTTTCTCTTTTTTTGAGCAATCTGAGGAACAATTCTATTCTCCACCCAATATTTATGCTTGTCCAGATTCCCTGATAGATTATGAACTGAGAAGATATTATATATCATACTCTTTATATCATTTAGACACACTGCCGGGGAAAAAATAAGATCATCAAATAGGAGCTTATTTCTATGAATCCAGAGAAACCATATAGTAGTAAGGAAAGCTGTTGAAATGATCAGGGAATGGGCCTTAGAATCAGCTTTGTAAGATAAGTAAAATTCCGTCCTGCACTTAAGATTAGAGTAAGATGAATTTGGGAGTATGATCAGTCGATTTATTTCCTTCCAAATTCCCATGGAAATAGTGCAAGAGTTGAAATAATGATCCAATGAATCAGCATGATTGCAAAGGGGACATTTTGAAGCAATTGATATACCAAAGCGCCTTATTATGTTATCGAAAGGTAGCAGGCCATTCAAAGCCCTCCATAGAAGAATAGACATTTTCCTTGGGATAAATGAGAGCCAAACCTTATGGAAGTTGAGAATTTTTGGTTTCTTCAACCGAAGTGCCCTATAGGCTGATTGAACAGAGAAGTTACCAGATGGGGATGGAAGCCAGATAAGCCTATCATCATGACTATGCTGAACTGTTGCTTCCTGCAAACATTTAAAAAAATTGGTAGCCTTAAAGGGCTCCAGATGTGTGAGTAGAGAAGATTTATTCATAATAAATGACCTAAGAGGGAGATCCTCAAAAGGAAGATTCCTGTCTTCAGGCCATTTGTAGAATAGGGCCCCTTCTCCTGTCCAATTAGAGTTCCAGAAGGAGCAGTCTGCTCTACCATATAAGACTCTAGTCAGGCCATTAGCAATCTCAGTAATAGAGCAAATCCTCTTCCATGTATGTGAGACCTTATAAGAATCAGGCAATGTCCATAGAAAGGAGGTCCATAATGTTTGATTTAGTTGCAATTTCCACCATAATTTACACGAAAAGGCACTAATAATTGCATTTAAATCTCTGAAACCCACACCATTTTCTTCCACAGGCAAACTCATTCTTTTCCATGATCTCCATTTTTTCCTTTTGCCAATTTCAGACTCCCCCCAAAAAAAACTGGAGGCAATTCTTTCCATTTTTTTAATCACCATTTTGGGAGGACTTAAAACAGCAAAAACATGAGTAGGGATAGACAAAAAACAATGATTGATAAGGACAATTTTACCTGCCTGAGTAAGCCACCTGTTTTTCCAGTTTCCAATGGTTTTTTCCATTCTCTCCAAAAGGGGCTGATAATGAACCTGCAAATTCCTTCCAGAAAAAATAGGAACACCAAGATACTTAAAAGGCAGTAGGCCTTTTTTCATGCCTAAAAGCCTGCTTACAGATTTGACTAAAGTATCTGGAGAGAACTGAGGCAAGAAAAACTCAGACTTTGAGTAGTTTATCTTTTGCCCTGAGGTCAATTCATATGCCATTATCCAATATCATTATCCAACAATAAACCGAGCACTAGGGAGTCTAAATGAGGGGACTTTAAATGGAGTCATTCTGGTAAAACAGTTAGGTTCAACGAGAATTTTGGACCTGAGTTAATCCGACGGAGTAGCGAGGAAATTTCAACCGTGGAACTACGTTTTTGTTTGCAGAGTTCTGTAAAGTTGGCTTATTTTGAAAGCACGTGGAGACCGACTTCTGTTTTTTTTAAATAGCTCATGCTTTCAAAATAAACTGTTTTTTAGCACTTTACCAAATACTAAAAAGTGTTTTGCTTATAAGCACAATATATTAAAAGTTTTGCCAAACATAGTCGTCAATTCAGTTAGTGTTTTCCTAGCCCTAACACGAATTGAACTAAAAATTATTATTATTATTATTATTATTATTATTATCATTATTATTATTATGTAGTTATTACATGTTAAATTTAAATGTGTTAGTTTAGAATTTTATAGGTATTATTTTATGCCTGTTAATTTAAATGTGTTAGTTTAGAATGTTATACATATTATTTTATGCCTGTTAATTTAAATGTGCTAGTTTAGAATTTTATATGTATTATTTTATGCATGTTGAATTTAAATGCGTTAGTTTAGAATTTTATATGTTATGTAAAAAAATTTAAAAATATTATGTTCTATTCATGCATATGTTTAAAATATTATGTTGAATTTAAACACGGTGTGTACTTTATCACACTATGTTTAATTATTGCGAAACTGAGTAAATTAACTGCTCTGATATTTTATGTGGATGACTGGTTTGTACTTTATCTTGCCGTGTCAAACGTGGATTAATTGCTACCTGATTGCTTGTCTGTTCTTTTTGGGGTCCCCGACGCAATTGTAGTTTGGTCGAAGTCGGTGGGGAACAGTATAGACTGGACCGTCCGATTAGACCGGCTACAAGTGGAGTTTATGGTATGCTAGCATAACCATCTAAATTTCTGAAACGAGCTCGTAATTGAACATATGATTGGATGTGGTTGACGAGAATGGATTTCTGGATGTGATATCCTTCGAGATCTACTAAAAAGGTTATGCCTTGTATGCTAGTCAGAATTGTCATACAGGCACATGACTGCAACTTGCCATTAACTACCCGTATCATTTTATTATGTGTTAGGATTTATGTGGCTAGTTGTTTTTTGTGATCACTAAAAACTCAACTTGGTAAATACTGGCGATGGAACCTCACTAAGCAAGGAGTTTACCCTAGTTTAAACAACCCTTACATGTGTAGCTAGACTGTTAGAGTGAAGTGCACTTGTGTTTTACTTCTTTTGAGAAAGAATTATGGGCGGACCTTTAGAATCTTTTGGTTAGGCTGTATAATAGTTATGTAAAATATTACTGTAACTGATCCTTATCGTATAAATTAGAACCTTTTGTCTGTATTTTAATTAAAACCATTTTATATTTGTATTAAAACTTTCATTGTAATAGTAAGTTAGGTTTTGTATTTTCTAAATTTGCTTCCGCATAAACTGTTTTGAGTAATTCGATCCCGTTGGACTCTCGGTAGCACGCTCAAGTCCGACCCATTGAGCAGGTAGGTCGTGGATCTGGGGTGTTACAAAATCCCTACTAATGCCATATACAGAGGCTGATTTGTGATGGCAGTGAAGTATATGCACCCATGTAAATCACCGGACCTGGTGGTATGAGCCCTGTCTTTTTCCAAAAAACAAATTGGCATATTGTTCGGTCTGATGTTACGTCCTTTGGGCTTAATTTATTGAATAATGGAGTCATTGAACCGATGGTGAATTATACCCATATTGTTCTGATCCCGAAGACCTCAAAGCCGGAGTTGATCACACCGTTTAGGCCTATCAGTTTGTGCAATGTGGTTTACTGACTTGCTTCAAAAGTGGTGGCTAACAGACTCATGTCGATGATCCCTAAAATCATCTCTGAATCACAGTTGGCTTTCATTACGGGAAGTCTGATCACTGATAATATCCTCATTGCTCATGAGTTCCACCATAATATGAAGAATAGGATAATTGGCGGCCTGGGACACATGGGCATAAACTGTATATGAGTAAGGTGTTTGACGGGATTGAATGGGAGTTTGTGTGTTGCACGATGAAGGCAATGGGCTTTTCAGAATCTTTTATCAGTTTGATTCGGCTATGTCTATCGACAGTCTTGTTCTCATTTATCCTGAATGGCAGAGAGATGAGACCTCTTCACCCAAAGAGAGGACTCAGACAAGGCAATCCACTATCCCCATATCTTTTTATCATATGCTCTAAGGTCTTCTCTGGATTTTTGACGAATATTATGTGCTCTGGAAAGATCAAAGGAGTTGGTGCATCCAAGTTTGGGCCTAGAATTTCTCATTTGTTCTTTGCAGATGACACTCTTCTGTTTGGCGAGACACCGGAGCAGGAGGCGAAGGATCTCCACTGAGATATCACCTTGTGCAAGAATGTTGTGGGCCAGAGAATTAATGCCGACAAGTCAGGAATTCTATTTAGTCCCAATACGACTGAGGAGGTAAGAGCTATGGTATGTGATATTTTGAAAACCTCTGAAGTGGCGTCGCATGGCACTTATCTAGGCCTTCCCTCAGAGATATACCAGTGAAAGATAGATGTCTTCCAAGTTTTGAAAGACAAGATTAGTTTGAGAATTGATGGATAGAGAGAAGAACTTGTCAAAAGTAGGGAAAGAGATTCTTATAAAATCAGTAGTCCTACAGGCTATTCCGCATATGTTATGAGTTGTTTCACTAATCCTAATACTATCTTGGATAATATCAGGAGTATGATTACCAGCTCCTGGTGGGAAGATGCATTGACTGGAAAGCAGAAAATTCCATGCGTGTCTTGGGAGAAAATGGCATGTGCAAAGACAAGTGGTGGATTGGGATTCCACGATTTAAGAGAAGCTAATCTAGCTTTACTTGGGAAATAGGCGTGGAGACTCCTAGTAAACCTGGAAACTCTTGTTGCGAAGGTCTTTAAAGATAAATATGATTCAAATTCCACTATTTTGAAGTTGTAGCAGGGTATCGACCATCTTGGTCTTGGAGAAGCATACTGAAAGGGGTGGATGTGCTCAGGATTGGATGTCAAAAAGAGATCAAATCGGGACTACAAATGAGCATTTGTCATGATCCTTGGCTGCGAAAAACAGAGAATTTCTTCATTCAAGAAGCAGATCGTACCTCAGCAACGTTGTCGAGAGTTTGTGACTTGGTATATTCTAACACTGGCTGGCGGCGTAAAGATTTTCTGGCCAAATATTTTCACCCGGATGATGCTGGAATCATACGGGGAACACGCCCACCAGACTCAACTGGAGTAGATCATTGGTACCGGCATTTTGCGCTTACTAGGAAAATGATAGAAAGTAAAACCCACAAATGATTGTGTTTGTGTGTATTGATATATATATATAGTGAGTATAAATGGTACACCTAAACAAATATGGAAAAACATATATACAAAACCAATCAGAAAGGGTATTCCTTTCTTATCCTGATTCTAAATCAACTATATCTCTATTACTCCCCCACCCCCTCAAGCGGAGCGTATGATTGGTTGCAATGCAAAGCTTGGAATGTAAGAACTCAAACTGAGGACAAGGTAACCCTTTTGTAAAGATGTCAGTAAGGTGCAAGTCCGTTGGAACATGAGCAACCCCGAGCTTGCCAAAAGACACCATCTCATGCACAACATGATAGTCAATATCAATGTGCTTGGCTCTCTTATTGGAAACTGGATTTTGAGCCAAGAAGGGAGCACTATTGCTATCACACATCAAAATAGGAGGCACACGAGTCGATGCACGTAAATCATGAAAAAGATTCATCAACCAAGCCAAATCCACAGTAGTATTTGCCATAGCATGGTATTCTGATTCTGAACTAGAATGAGAAACTGTAAGTTGCTTCTTAGCACTCGAAGACACCAAGTCACCACCAAGAAAAATGACATAACCATATGTAGACCTATGAGTCTCAATGCAACGAGCCCAATCAACATAAAAATAACCCGAACTGGTAAAGCTGGTGAATTTGCATGAAATTGAAGACCATAGTGGAGAGTACCATAAATATAGTGCAAAATTCGAGTGACAGCTTGGAAATGGTCATCAGCAGGAGCTTGCATGTACTGACTGACCATGTTCACAACATAAGATGAATCGAGATGTGTAATCGACAAATACTGAAGTGCACCAACTAGAGATTGATAAAGAGTGGGACTTCTAAACAGCTTACCGGAAGAGCTAGAAAGCTTTAAAATATCCACAAAAGTAATGGCAACAGGTGAAGAATCTGGCATTCCGGCATGCAACAAAATGTCCTTGGCGTAGCTGGCTTGACCAAGGAACAAGACATCAGATGTGCAAACAACCTCCAAATCTAAAAAAATACTGCAGAGTGGCAAGATTGGTAATCTTGAATTCCTGATTAACACGATCAAGAAACTTCTGAATGAGACGACCATCATTCCCAATAAGAATAATACCATCAACATAAATCAACAAGTAGAGCAAAGAGGTGCCCTGAGAAAAGACAAATAAAGAGGTATTAGCGGAACTGCATACAAAGCCTAGGCCAATAAAAAAAGGATCTGAGCCGCTAAAACCAAGGACGGGGAGCTTGCTTCAAACCATAAATGGCCTTGCGTAGATGATAAACAAAATCAGGACGCATCGGGTCTTTGTATCCAGCAGGTTGCTCCATGTAAATCGGAGAATTAAAACGCCATTAAAAATGCATTCTTGAAATCAAGCTATCATAATGGCCAATTTTGATGGACAACAAGAGATAAAATAGTATGAATAGTAGATGCCTTCACCACGGGAGTAAATGTATGGTCATAATTAAAGCCAGGTAATTGAAGAAAACCCTGAGCAACTAACCTTGCTTTGTGTATGTCAAGAGAGCCATCGGCTTTGTACCTCAATCTATAAACCCATTTTGAACCAACAACATTGGCATTTAAAGAACGAGGAACCAAATCCCACATTTGTTGAGTGTGTAGAGCATCTATCTCCGAGTCCATGGAAGCAACTTATTCAGGATCCTTAAAAACTGAGTGATGACTGCGAGGCTCGGTCTTAGAAAATAAAGCACTCAGTAAACCAGAAATATCATAATCAGAAAAATCCTTGTACCGTAAATACCCAGTGCGTCAATGAGTAGCCATTGGATGTTGGAAAGAGGGACCTTCAACAGGAGATGGTGCAGATCTCAAGGCAGACACGAAACTCGAGGCGATAGGCACAGAACCTGAAACGATGGGCATGAAACCCAAGACTGGTGATGGCAGCCGTGAAGAAGACGCCAATGGCAGCACTGGTGAAGCAGGGTTGTCTGGTTCAGCTGGAGAAGCTGCCGGTAACTGAACAGATGGCGTGTGGTGTGCACGCGCGGCCAGAGTGGCTAACGAGTGAGCCGACTGCAGCGACGGTGTTGTCTGAGCTGGTTGTGCTGATTGCTGTCGATCATGCTACTGGTCACCCTGTGGTAGACAAACACAATTTTCAGAAGAACCCTGAGCTTCTGATATAGTCGGAAAATTTAAATTTTCCAAAATAATGGGTAATTCCGTTGAAGAACATTGCTCAAAAACCTTTGACGGGAATGACGAAGGCTTCAAAAAGGCAGAAACATACAGTGATGACAAACTTGTAGCAGTTGCAGTACGTGTAGCTGGAAAATATAACTCATCAAACCGAGCATGGCGTGTAATGTACTCTTTCTTTGTGAGAGGATCAAGACATTAATAACCCTTGTACTGTGAACTGTAACCCAAAAATATACAAGACATACTCTGAGGCGCTAATTTATGCGCATCATATGGCCTCAAATAGGGAAAAACTCGCAACCAAATAGATTAAAATTAGAGTAGTCAGGTGTAGCACCCAAAATAACAAAGAATGGAGACTGACCAAATAAAATCAGAGTAGGCAGTCTGTTGATGATGTAGACTGTTGTTGAAAATGCATCATACCAAAATGAATTATGAAAGCCAGAATGAAAGAGCATCGATAGACATGTCTCAGTAATATGACGATGCTTCCTCTCTGTGCGACCATTTTTCTCGTGAGTGTAAGGACAAGAAAGTTGGTGATAAAGGCCCTTTGACACAAAATGAGATCGTATGGGATGATTCAAAATCTTGGTTCCACCATCACTCTGAAATACTTAGATGGTGGTAGAAAAATGGTTCTCAACAAGTGCCTCATAATTTATATAAGCCTCTACAAAATCAGACTTTCGTCGCAGAGGGTGGAACCAGGTGAACCGAGAAATATCATCAACAAAAATGACATAATAAGAATACCTGGCACAAGATATGGCAAGAAAGGGTCCCCAAAGATCACAGTGAACTAAATCAAGTATGTGTGGTACGCATTTTAAATTATCTCTAAAAGAAAGACGTTTGCCTTTAGCCATCTCACAAGAGGGACATAAATGAGGCTTGGGCAGCAAACTGGTAACTGACAAACATCCAAACTTACTCAAAGAAGAAATAATGTTGTGGGGAACATGGGAGACCATCGACAGGCCTCTCAAAGTAAATATTTATAAGCCCTAAATGCTTACTATCTACAACTAAGTAGATAGCGGCAAGTCGGGGTCGTCCACGAAGAAGGGGGATTTTCTTAATCGTTTAAGCACAAAAGGTTGCTATTAGGCTAGGAGTAGATATACATATACATATATATATATATACATATAAAGCATGTAAATGGGAGGGGGGGGGTTTGGTTGTTTGGTGGTCATAAGCTATGAAAGTTAAAAGACAAGATAACTAGCAAAGTCAAGTAACTATGCTAAATCATTAAACAAAACTAAGGAAAAGGGGTTTAAAGCTACAAAAGATAAAGCCTTGGGAGCAATCGATATCCACTTCCAAACCTAATGTAGATTATTGAACCATTCACTCATCCTTTCACATTTGTTACCTACCACATTAACATACTTAGCTAGCAAGAATCACCACACATTATGCACAAGAAGTTCTAAGTTCGTGTTCTTAGATTTTCATGTCAATGAGCGAAGGAATTCATCACTTTCCTAACTTCCTAACACTTAAATCATGCAAACACTTCCTATTCTCAAACAACATGTGGCATAAATGAAGTAACACATATAATTAAGAACACATGAATGCTAAATAACAAGGCTTCAAGAATGAGCAAAACAATCTATTCACTACTTCGACTACTTGTTGTGAAGATAAATCTTCCATCCTTCTTAGATAGTAGTTTGCAAGAGTGAATTCGACATCTCTTGTCAAACATCACTAATGACTCCCTTAGCCGAAACACGACTAAAAGTATCCCATGGATGGCATTGAGCACGAAGAACCAACAAGATTGGCAACAATTATAAACACTACACCATGCCTAAGCATTTAACCAATTCAGGCATTTACACAAGATTAGTCAAGAATGATCGACATTCATAGACTTCTCTCATTTGCTACCTAAAACAAACATGACAATGAGTTCGACATCATCACATTCATCTAGAAATTATCAACACGCGAACATCATTTAAGAAGCTCTAACTCATGCTCTTGGATTCCACATTAAAAGAGGGGAGAATTAGCTACTTTCTCCCAACCCTAAAAAAGTAATCATACAAGCAATTTATATACTCAAGCTTCCAACAACATCAATGCCATTAATAATTCACATTCAACGCTCAATAAATGCCCAATAGCAAAAGCACCAAATATATATATATATATATATAAATATATATATATATATATGGTTCTTAATACATAGAAATGGAAGTTTCAATCCATTGCTCCCAAGATAAAATTAAGCTAGATAATTAAAAGACATGATTAACCTACAAAATATAAGAAAAGAAGGAAACTAGGGTTTGAACTCAGAAAAATTGCAGGAAGAAGAAGGAGTGTCAAGAGGAGAGGATAAGGTGAGTTTTTATAGTACAAAAAGCAAGAGGGATTTCAGGCCATACGTCCGTCGCGAGCTCGCGACTAGCTCGCGACGGACTCCATTTCCAGTAGCTTGATGTCTTTCCTCTTTTTGTTTCATATCCTCCTCTTCTATTCACTTCTTCAATTCTTCAAAAGCTCACATACAAGTATTCAAATCTTCAAAGGTATTCTTCAAATTCTTCAAACAAATTACCTTGTCACACAAAATTCTCTAGAAAAGTAATAAAAGCGTAAAAGTTGCTTTTAACCCTCCTTAGAGAATTTCAAGGTAAAATGTCACATTTAGAGCACAAAAATGTACAAAAGTGAATTCTAAAAGTCCTAATATAACCGTATAAAATGGGCACATCAAACCTCTCTGCACTTAGACCTTACTCACCCTCGAGTAAGAAAAGATTCAAGCACACGAAGGAATTCATATGTTCATATCCTAATCTAATATCCCCCCAATCAAAACCTCACAAAAACGCTCAATATCATAAATCCCAAAATCAAAGCTCAAATGAGATTTTTTCACACACACAACCCCGATTCCTAAATCTAACCAAACCTACCACTTATCAATTCACTACCCATAAAAGCGTTTCAAAGTTCTGAATTGATAATCCCAAAGTCCAATGATATAAAATGAAGTTAAAACCATATGAAAGGTTCAAGCACCTACTTCACATCATACCAATATCAACCAAAATCCAATGACACAAAATGAAGTCAAAACCATAGAGGAGGTTTAAACACATACTTCACCCAATGCCAATATATCAACTAAACCGAAGTATTAAATAATCAAGAATTTCATACCCATACTTCGTTTTTCAACCCACTAAGTTACCCAATCCCAAGAGGTCTAAATATGTTGAGCTACCGATCCATCCATATGACAAACGCAACCTTATGACTCCAACGTCGACAAATGCGTGAAATCATAGCATTTTCTTTTTCTCTCTTTCTCTCATTTTTCCTAGGAGCCCTTTCGGGTTTTCATCCTGGCCACACATCATGTTTTTTTGGCTCACATCTCACCTTTTTCTGCACATTTGGCCTCTCATTTTTGCCTATGTCTCCCTTTTGGGTTTTCGACATACCCGTGCCCCCAATGTTGTCTAAGTTGCCCCCTCGGGTTTTCAACTTAGCGGGTTTTCTTTTCTTTCTATTTTTTTTCAAAATTTTCATTTTTTTAATTTTTTTTCTTTCTTTTTCTCATGTTTTTCCAATCAAAAGTAGTAAAAAGTATTCCAAATGAAACTCGCATGCATGTGAGTCCTCTAACCCCTCCCCGCATTTAAAACATTACATTGCCCTCAATGTAAACATGTAAGAAAAGAATAATAAAACTCAAGGTAAGAGGTAGAGTGACACCCGTTTCTCCACATAGTCGCTGGTGATAGGGCGCAATCCAATGTAATTGTATAGAATCGGTCCCAAAATTGGTTTTGGAGCCTGAAGGGGAAGCAAAAGTGCCGTAGAAGAACTCACCCTCGAGAAAAATGTTGTATCCTTGGCGCCGTTTGATCAAGAATAACACCACAAAGAACAACATCAAACTCACAAGTACATAAGGATTTGTAATACTAGGTTTAGCTTCAAGAGTTAATAACCATAGTATTATCAAAGAACAACCAATCCATCATGCAATCACCACTATAAGATTATCCAATAAAAATATCTAACATATATCGACATATATCTAAGCTATAGATTATAACAATTAAAGACTCAATGATGTAGTCAGCATACTACAATCAACAAAGATACTATAAAGATGCAAGAATTTTCATATGTCAATATATGTGAGATGGTGGAGGAATGAGTGGATATGTGGTGGTTCTTGGGATTATTTGGAGAAGAAGGAAGAATTATGCAGTGTTTAAGCTCAGCTGGAAAGTTGCAACTCGCGACAGCACTGGTCTCAACTCACGATGCATCGTCGTGAGTCGAGACAGGTAAGGAAGGCTCGGGTCAGGCTGGGCTCGAGGATGAAAGATGGCATCTTGAGGACTTCTGGTCTTGAGGGCTTTAGAGGGATTGGGGCCTCAAGGACCCTAGGTCTTCGAGGGCTCCAGCTTGAGTGAGGGATGGAAGCCTTGAGAGCCTGAGATCTCGAGGGCTTCAGCATGAGTTGAGGGCTTGTGTCCTTGAGGACACGAGATCTCGAGGGTATGATGCACTTTTGGGTTTAACTCGAATCGATGGCTTATGGCCTTGAGGACCTGAGATCTCGAGGGCTTTAGCACGAGTCGAGGGCCTGTAGCCTCGAGGACCCGAGGTCTTGAGGACTTCTACTCTAATCGAGGGCTTGTGGCCTCAAGAACCTGAGGTCTCGAGGGGCTGATGCATCGAGGGCTTCGGCTCGACTCGAGGAATGATGGTCTCGAGGAATGGTGGTCTTTTAGATTTGGCTTGAGCCAAGGACTTTGTAGCCTCGAGGTCTCGAGGGGATGATGTCTCGAGAACTGGCCTCAAGAGGGTGATTGACTATCAAGTTTTGCTCGAGTCGAGGGCTTACTGCCTTGAGGTCTCGAGGGGATGATGTCTTGAGGGCTGGTCTTGAGAACTAGCCTCGAGAGGGTGATGAACTTTCAAGTTCTGCTCAAGCCAAGGGCTTGCGGCCTCGAGGACCTGAAGTCTCGAGGGCTGACTGGTCTAGAAGACTGATCTCGAGGGATGATGGTCTCGAGACTCATGGTTTTTTTAAAGGGCTGGTCTTACAGCTTCGAGAACTCGAGGTCTCGAGGGCTTAAACTTAAGTCGAAGGATTGCAGCTCGAGGACCTGAGGTCTCTAGGGAATGATGTCTCAAAAGTTTCAGCTCGATTCGAGGGCCTGCGACCTCGAGGACTGATGGTTTTTCAGGTTCAGCTCGACTTGAGGTCTCGAGGGGTTAACTCGAGTCAAAGGATTGCAGTCTCGAGGACCTGAGGTCTTGATGGAATGATTTCTCAAATATTTTAGCTCGATTTGAGGGCCTGCGGCCTCGAGGACTGATGGCTTTTTGGAAATGGCTCGACTCGAGGTCTCGAGGGGATGCTGTCTCGAAGATCCATTGGTTGCAACTCGCGATGGCTCATCGCGACTCGCAGAAAGTGGTGGATAGGAGCTGAATTTTTTAGCATAAAACTTCTGATCACCTCGCAACTCGCGATGGTCCATCGCGAGGTCATCGCGACTCTCGATTACAAGACCTCCCAGCACTTAGAAAGAATTCAATATTTTCTTACCAACATTCCAAGCTTTCTTCCCTTTCTCATGGATCTCATTCCTTCATCTTCTCCAATGCAATGCACTTCACTTTGCTACAAAATCACAGAAAAACACGCCGTAAAAAGAACAAGACAAAATAACAAAAACTAAACAACAAAAATCGAAATAAAAGGCCGAGTTTATTTACGTCATCGGCACAACAAAGCTTCGTATATTTAAGGTCATCGACACGAACCTAATGTTATCCATATGGTGAAGGCTTGAACTCCTTCACCATGAGTATCCAAAAGTACAGAGGTGGGGGTACAAAACTTTCAAGAGGAAAGTCTTGTTGAGGTGGAGATGATTTAAAGGGAGTTGGGTGGTTAGGTAGCTTTGGGTAGTCTTTTGGCTCCTCTCTTATCTCCCTCAAAACTTCCGAAAATGGTGGAGTTGGTTCAATAGGTAGGGGTAGGGGTGACGATGCTAATGAATGTAGCACAATCACCTCTTCCTCCTTTTTATCATCCTCAACAACCAACTCCTCATCCCCTTCGAACTCAAGATCATTTCTCATGGTGACCTCACTCACCGAATCCTCGAGTTTGATTTGGAATGGTGTATTTTTGGAATCACGAGCTTCCATTTGGGCCAACGCTTCTAATGTACTCCTCACATGCCTCTCAATAGCCTCAACACTAGAGGAGAGTCGGGTGACCGGTTCTTCACTAGCAAAGTAGTTCAAGTTTGCTATTGTATTCATAACTTCCCCACATGTCAAACTTGAACTTCCTTGTTGGGCTTGGTTTTGGGTATGGTATAAGGTGGTGATGGCCAACTATTTTGCTCATATTGTTGGTTTTCCGGTGCATTCTCATACCACCAATCTGGATTACCACTCTATTCCGGATTGTAAGAATTGTGGTATGAATACCATTCTTTAGCTTCTTGCCCTTGAAAACCAACATCACCTACCTCTTGGGAGCACTCTTCATAATACCCTTGGTTTCAGGTTCTTTCCCTTCCATAGTGCTCTTCCCACAACAAATAGCAAGACTCGGTAGGATGGTCAGAATGACACATCCTACAAAACCTTTCTTGTCAAGCCTCTCTTCTCATCATGAGTTCCCTCAAGGTGAGACACTCCATTATTTTATAATTTTATTTTATTTAAAATTTCAAAAGTTCGAAATCATATTGCAAGGGTTCTCGATAAAAATTTACCAAGAACTCAAGCAATACCTACTCCGAACAAAAACAACCACGAAGGAGTGGAAAATAAAAACAACTAGCTAATATGCAACCAAATATACCCAAACACTTAAAAATAAACACTCTTCCCTGGCAGCGGCGCCAAAATTTAGGAGGCCGTCGCCGTGCCTCTCAAAGTTAATATTTATAAGCCCTAAATGCTTACTATCTAAAACTAAGTAGATAGCTACAAGTTGGGGTCATCAATGAAGAAGGAGGATTTTCTTAAGCGTTTAAGCACAAAAGGTTGCTATTAGGCTAGGAGTAGATATATATATATATATACACACACACACACATATAAAAGCATGTAAATGGGGGGGGGGGTTGTTTGGTGGTCCTAAGCTATGAAAGTTAAAAGACAAGATAACTAGAAAAGTTAAGTAAGCTATGAAAGTTAAAAGAAGGGGGATTTTCTCAAGCGTTTAAGCACAAAAGGTTGCTATTAGGCTAGGAGTAGATATATATATATATACATACATATAAAGGCGTGTAAATGGGGAGGGGGTTGGTTGTTTGGTGGTCCTAAGTTATGAAAAGACAAGACAACTAGCAAAATCAAGCAACTATGCTAAATCATCAAACAAAAATAAGAAAAAAGGGGTTTAAAACTACAAAAGATAAAGCCTTGGGGGTAATCAATATCCACTTCCAAAACTAATGTAGATCTTCGAACCATTCACTCATCCTATCACATTTGTTACCTACTACATTAACATACTTATATAGCAAGAATCACAACACATTGTGCACAAGAAGTTCTAAGTTCATGTTCTTAGACTTTTATGTAAAGGAACTAAGGAATTCATCACTTTCCTAACTCCCTAACACTTAAGTCATGCAAACACTTCCTATTCTCAAACAACCCATGGCATAAATGAAGTGAAACATAGCATCGAGACCACATGAATGCTAAATAACAAAGGCTTCAAGAACGAGTGAAACAATCTATTCACTACTTTGACTACTTATTGTGAAGATAAATCTTCCATCCTTCTTAGATAGTAGCTTGCAAGAGTGAATTCGACATCTCTTGTCAAACCTCACCAATGACTCCCTTAGCTGAAACACGACTAAAAGTATCCCATTGATGGCATTGAGCACGAAGAACCAACAAGCTTGACAACACTTATAAACACTACACCGTGTCTAAGCATTTAACCAATTCATGCATTTACACAAGATTAGTCAAGAATGATCGACATTCATAGACTTCTCTCATTTGCTACCTAAAACAAACATGACAATGAGTTTAGCATCATCACATTCATCTAGCAATTATTTACACACCAACATCATTTAAGAAGCTCTAACTCATGCTCTTGGACTCCACATTAAAAGAGAGGAGAATTAGCTACTTTCTCCCAACCCTAACAAGTAATCATACAAGCAATTGATATACTCAAGCTTCCAACAACATCAATGCCATTAACAATTCACATTCAAAGCTCAATAAATGCACAATAGCAAAAGCACCAAATAGATATATATATATATATATATATATATGTGTGTGTGTGTGTGTGTGTGTGTGTGTGGTTCTTACTATATTGAAATGGAAGCTTCAATCCATTGCTCGCAAGATAAAACTAAGCTAGATAATTAAAAGACATGATTAACCTACAAAAACTAAGAAAAGAAGGAAAGAAAAACTAAGGTTTGAACCCAGAAAAATCACAGGAAGAAGAAAGAGTGTCAAGAGGAGAGGATAAGGTGATTTTTAATAGTACAAAAAGCAAGAGGGATTTCAGGCCATACGTCCATCGCGAGTCGCGATGGGCTCGCGACGAGCTCACGACGGACTCCATTTCCAGCAGCTTGATGTCTTTCCTCTTTTTGTTTCATATCCTCCTTTTCTCTTCACTTCTTCAATTCTTCAAAATCTCAAATGCAAGTCTTAAAATCTTAAAATCTTCAAAGGTATCCTTCAAAGTCTTCAAAAAAAATTACCTTGCACACAAAATTCTCTAGAAAAGTAATGAAAGCGTAAAAGTCACTTTTAACCCTCCTTAGAGAATTTCAAGGTAAAATGTCACATTTAGAGTACAAAAGTGTTCAAAAGTGAATCCTAAAAGTCATAATATAACTGTATAAAATGGGCACATCAGAACATGACCCAATCTACTATGCCAGAGTTCAAAGGATGCTTTAGAAGCATTGGATGCAACAAAAGCAGATAAAACAGCAGCACCAAAATCAAAACATATAAACCTCCATCACAATGACCTTTACCAATAACATCTCTAGTAAACTTGGTCGAAATGGTGAAAGAGGAATCATTAAAACAAATAACAACATTAATATCCCGAGTCAACTTGCTAATAGAAAACAAATTTTTGGTAATTTGTGGAACCACTAAAATATCAGACAAGGATAATGAATCAGAAACTCAAGAATGACCAACATGGGTAATGTTAAGATTAGAACCATTACCAACAATAACACATTTTTTACCAGAATAAGGAGTCACACAATCAAGAGCGGACTGAGAAGAGTTCATGTGGTTGGTCACGCCGGATTCAGCTATCCAGCGAGCATGCGGTAAAGATCTGGGAGAAGAAGTCTGAGAAACCAAGTGAGGACACGTCGAGGCAAAGTGACCAAATTTATTACACCACTGACACTGCAACTGGTACCATTCACCGTGCAATTTAGAACAAGAAGAAGCAACATGGCCTAGAATATGACACCATTGACACCGGGGCTGATCAAGAAGAGCCATAACAGTAATAATAATAACAATTATTAATAATAAAATGATAATGGTTCAGCTTGAGGTGAACCGCGCTGGGTGTGCAAAAGCAGCTGGACAAAGCCTTTCGCGTGAAGGCACGCGCACTAAAGGGAGCAGGTGCATATCAGGGATGCGCGCGTGATTACAAGCTTTGTTGTAAAGGGCCCAGCTGTCGCGTGAATATCAGAAGGAGGTGATGTTGTCAACACACACCGATGGGAAAACTCAAAGAAATATCAGGAATAACACAACGAGCAGCCGGGCAAACGGAATCTGGGAACCACGATGTCGGTGTAGAAAATAAGGGTAATAATCTGTGTTTTATTCATCACCTCAGGGTCCATTATGTAGTAGTACAAAATACCTATAGAAGCTAGGAAAAGGAAATATAACTAATTACAATTACAAGTAATATTTATATTCCTTAACAGTTAACAGGCTGCCAACGGGACTGAATTTTTGCCTTTGATATCTCATTTTGCTGCATCTGGGATTACTTTTGAGACATCTATGGTTGATACACCACAGAAGAATGGTAGAGTTGAACGAAAGCATCGCTATTTACTCAACGTGGCACGTGCCTTACAGTTTCAAGCCAGTCTTTCGATTGAGTTTTGGGGAGAATGTGTTCTTACTGCTGCTTATCTGATTAACCGGACACCGACGAAACATCTCATTGGTCGCACTCCCTTTGAGATGCTACATGGACACGCTCCAAATTACTCATCTTTAAAGGTATTTGGATGCTTGTGTTTTACTGCTCATGTTCCCAGATACCGCGACAAGTTTGCACCAAGAAGTCAATGATGTTTGTTTATTGGTTATCCTGCTGGAAAGAGAGGCTATCGCCTTTTTGACCTGGAATCCCGCATCATCTTTAACAGTCGGGATGCCAATTTTTTTGAAGACCAGTTTCCGTATGCAGCAACTCCGACATCGGCCTCTTCTGTTGATCCCGATGGCACCACCACCTTACCGCCGGTATCACTTCCAGCACCGCCGGAGTCACATGCCCAGATTGCGGCACCACCGGTCCCGTCGACTGCTGCCAACCCTATGCTGCCGGTTGCGGCCCCTCCAGTCCCACCGGCCGTAGTCGTATCCTTACCGCCGGATGCCTCCGTGCCTATACCATCGGCTGCTTATCCAGTCCCGGTGACCGACCTAGATCACCAGCAACCCTTGACAGTCCAGCCTGATGATGCACCTCCTGGAACGCCACCGGAGACCGGCAGTCATGCGCCTCACACACCACCAACTTCGGTGACTCCTTATGCTCCGCCGCCCAGTGCGGTGTCTCCGGCCCCGACTAATTCCACTCGCTGTTTGCTTCAGTCAGCTCCGCTGCCTGTTTCATCGGTTGTTCTGACGTCTCCTCCCGCCGCTGAGTTACCTCCTATCAGATAGAGTGTTCGCACTCGCCGACCTCCTCCTTATTTGGAAGATTATGATTGTGATGATTACGCCTGTGCTCTTACTACTGAAGACCTCCCTCATACTGCTATGTTCACTCCTGCGCCATCACGATCCTCAGGTGTTCTCTATCCTCTTGCTGATTATGTAAATTATGATAATTTTTCTAGTATGCATTCTAGATTTTTGGGTGCGGTAACGTCTAGTGTAGATCCCACCACTTATTCTGAGGCATCCCAGCATGCTCATTGGTGAGATCCTATGACGGAAGAGCTTACTGCGCTTGAGCACAATCAGACTTGGACTTTGGCCCCTCTGCCTCTGGATAAGAAGGTGATTGGTTGCAAATGGGTTTACCGAACGAAGTTCAAGTCAGATGGTACTATTGAACGTCATAAGGCACGCTTAGTGGTTCTCGGGAATTGCCAGGTTGAGGGGATTGATTATACTAAGACATTTGCTCCGGTTGCAAAGATGAGTTATGTTCGCCTATTCTTATATGTTGCGGTCATTCGTGGTTGGGAACTGCATCAGATGGATGTCCATAATGCTTTCCTTCATGGTGATTTGCATGAAGAGGTTTTTATGAAACCCCCACCAGGCTATGCAGCACCCCATGGTCAGGTATGTCGCCTTAAAAAATCTCTTTACGGTCTTCGCTAGGCTCCTAGAAATTAGTTTGCCAAATTGGCTCAGGCTTTACGAGCATTTAGTTTTGTTCAGAGTAAGTTAGATTACTCTTTGTTTGTCTTTTCCCGTGGATCAGTTTCTTTGCATGTTCTGGTTTATGTGGATGATTTGGTCATTGCTGGAAGTTCTTCCGTGCTCATCTCTGAGTTCAAGAAATATTTGAGTTCTTGTTTCCATATGAAAGATCTTGGTTTACTTAAGTATTTCTTGGGCATGGAGATTGCTAGAAGACCGGAGGGGATGTTTCTTTCGCAAAGAAAATATGCCTTGGACATTTTATCTGATACAGGTTTGTCTGCCTCTAAACCAACTGACTTTTCGTTGGAGCAGCAACATGATCTGGCGCATATTGATGGCCTGCTTTACCATAATCCTGAGCAGTACAGGCGACTGGTTGGGCGCATGATATACCTTACCATCACACGTCCTGAGCTTAGTTATTCGGTTCACACACTGGCTCAATTCATGAAGTCCCCTTGTGTTCCTCACTAGCAAGCTGTAGTTCGTGTGTTGCACTACTTGAAGAGCCATCGTGGTCAAGGTTTATTTCTCTCTTTCTGTAGTGCGTTACAGTTGATTGCTTACTGTGATTCTGATTGGGCTGCTTGCCTTATTACCCGGTGTTCTCTTTCCGGTTATTTTGTGATGATTGGTGATTCTCCGATTTCTTGGAAGACAAAGAAGCAACCTGCAATTTCTCGGTCTTCTGCTGAAGTGGAGTATCGTGCTATGGCTGTTACCTGTTGGGAGTTGTTATGGCTTAGGTCTTTACTGAAAGACTTAGGGGTTGCGCATACTGCTCCTATGAGTTTGTTTTGTGACAGTCAATCTGCTCTTCATATTGCAGCAAATCCAGTGTTCCATGAACGTACGAAGCATATTGAAGTTGATTGTCATTTTGTTCGGGATCTTGTGCAGTCTGGTACTATAGTTACTCATCATATTCGCACTACTGATCAACCTGCGAACTTGTTTACCAAAGCTCTCGGACGTAACTAGTTTCATTCATTATTTGGCAAGTTGGGCATATATGATCCCCATACTCCAACTTGAGGGAGGGTGTTAACGAATATAAATATTACTTGTAATTATAATTAGATTATATTTCCTTTTCCTAGCTTCTATAGGTATTTTATACTACTATATAATGGACCCTGAGGTGATGAATAAAACACAGATTATTACCCTTATTTTCTACAGTCGAAACTGGAATCAAGACTGGCGATAGAGAGAACCGGAGAGAAGCCCAACGACGAAGACAACCAGATCTGAAGAAGAAGAACACTGACAAAGGGAACTAGACTATGGTGGCTGTGATCGGCGACTGCTGAAGCAGGAGATGTTGGAGGACAGGAAGTGGTCGGACGACGATCAGAGAGATAATTTCTTGAATGGTAGTGAGCTGGACCGATAACTAGAGGCGTCAATCGGCGGTGATCTAGGCGGCAGATGGTGGCGGTGGGCGACGGCCAGCCTCATCTGGAAATAGTGAGACTTTTTTTAAAATTATAAATGAACACAGAACAGTCCACAACACCAACAGAGAGAGAATATATCAATCACACAGCAAGCTTGTAATTGGTAGTCGACGTCTATCTCGGTGTTAGTGTAAGGAAGAAAAATGAAGATATTTCAGAGAGTTCGTCTCTTGAAAGACGGTCTTTCCATAAGCCATGGAAAGACCAAGGTTTAAAGTGCAAATTAGAAGAAATTAAGATAAAATTTTTGGGTTGCATAAATCGGGTTACAAACTTTATAACTACTACATGTTGCATAATAAATTTTTAATATTGCAACTAAGACCTTTTACCTTATATAATTCTAATTAAACTCCGTCTTTCCATAAGCCTATGGAAAGACGGTCTTTCCCAAGACTTTTCCTTCAGAAAAAGAGAGAAAAGACCAAGAATTTTAGAGAAACCTATCTGATACCATGATAGAAAGTAAAACCCACAAATGATTGTGGCTGTGTGTATTGATATATATATATATAGTGAGTACAAAGGGTATACAAGACCTAAAAAAATATGGTTCATGGTATATACAAAACCAATCAGAAAGGGTATTCTTTTCTTATCTTGATTCTAAATCAACTATATCTCTATTAGAAATATTTCGTCAAGTCGACATATCATGTGTTGGTAGAGTCGCCGAAACCATGGCTTCATAGCCTCCAACCGGTCGGCGATGATGAAAAGAAGCTTTGGCATAAGCTATGGTAGCTCTGAATTCCGCAGCGATCAAAACATGTATGGAGGTTCTGTACAGACTCTTTGCCAACCACAAAAAATCTACACAAAAGAACGATAGGTGGTGTGAATTCTTGTGTGTTGTGCGACGAAGTGGATGAAACGATGTGCCACCTCTTCTCTGAATCCCACTATGCGACTGAAGCATGGGTTTCCTTGCTAAGCAAGCAATGTTGGATGTAGCAAAAATGAACAGAAGAGAGTTGTGGTTTAGAAGGTTGCTCGAGATGTGCGACGAAGAAAATGCGGAGCTGATAGTTATGGTTTGTGATGCAATTTGGTTTCAAAGAAATTAGAAAATCTTTGAAAACAAATGCTTGAATATGGAGACGATGGTTGCTTAAGTAGTGTCAAATCTGAGAAGCTTTAAAGAAGCAAACTGATGGCCAAAAAGAGCTTCGGACAAACTGCACTTGCATGCACTCATTTGCCCGTCAGAGAGAAGTCGCTAGATTTTGTTTGACGCAGGAACAACGGAAGAGTTGCACATTGTTGGTCTGCTGCAGGTTCATGAGGATGGTGGTTTCGAGCGAGCGATGTCGTCCAAATTCACAAGAACTTGTGACCCAACTCGAGCGGAATCGTTGGCACTGTTGGAGGCAGTTAAATGGGCAGCGGAGGCGAATACCAGCGAGACTTATCATAGCTGATGTGATGTCAGTAATTCGTATGGTAAAAGGCGACGTCGAACCCGCTCTCGTGTGTCGACATCATTAACCAAACACAACACCTTCTTAAAGAAACAAGTGTGAATTTGCCATGTTGAATTCCTAGGGATAATAACATTCTAGCTCATATTCTAGCTAGTTTTGCGAAGTTGAGTGAGACTCAATCTCATGTATGGACTACATCACAGGGATTTTTCTTTTTTTAAACGATACTGGACGTTACTAGGAACATAAAAAAAATTACCACATTCACTGCTTTGAAATGTTATCCATCAGTCATGAACATTGATGAAAAAGAAGCAAAATTCTACCATGCGATCTTGAAACCCTTAAAATTCAGAGATCGGGTTGTTCCGTTTTATTACTACTATTGCCAATTACTGTTACAAAGAATAAATGAAATTCAAAAGAAATACTAAGTCGAGTAGTGCTTCTCCATGTCTACAATTCAAGCCTTCTGATATGTTGGAATGGGAACTCCTGACTCTTCTGTCATCTTCTTGTAAGCATTCTGAAGTCTCTGAGTCACCGGTCCAACTTGACCATCACCGACTAAGCGTCCATCAATTTTGACAACCTAGCAGAACATTTAAAAGTTGATCAAACCCGTCGATGGATGATAAATGTAGACATGAACGGGCCCAAGAATGACAATCACGGCGTAAATCACTCTGTACTATATCTACAGACGGATACAGAGACATACCGGGCTAAGCTCCCCCATTGTCCCAGTTGTCCAAACCTGTACACAAAAAGTTGTTTGTTAACACACTTCCGACTGAGGAAAATAAAAAACATGTAATCTTGGTAAGGAAAACAGATAATCTAAGCTTTTTATGAAACAATTTATCTTTGAAGCGAAGTCAATAGTTTCTAAGAAGCTCATTAGGAAAAGGAGTTATAGCTGTTAAGACACTCGTGTTTGTGTTGACATTATTCTGCAATAGTAGGTTCCCTGGTGCTGTAATTCCTATAAATCCTATGGCAACTTTTGGATGTCTTCTGCAGCATATTGTGGTTTATTACTGTATTCTTCCAATAAGATAGAAGTCAAGACGTTTATGCAACCTTGCAGACCTGATGCAAGTAGATCAATTGAATTTACTTATGTTCATGATCTCTTACTCGAGTTTATGCTGTGCTCTACGGAGTTCAGTTCTGTGATATTTCAAGATCAAGTCCGAGTTCTACGGATATTATATGCAAGTAGAACCAAAAGACTTCCTCCAAATAAATTAACTGATATTCTCAGGAATAATAAAGACCTCATCAGCAGTATGAAATTCTGATAAGCTAATGCGCCGCTCCTGTAAATCCAACTGTTCTTTTACAAGAAGCTCCATAACCTGACATTTTTGGACTAAGTCAGTAGATATGAATCATATGATAAGTATTTGGCAGGAAATCAATTTCTATGGCAGGCAGTACTCATAATGCTTAACGACTTCTCAGATGTCCCTCCAATATAGATAAGCAATTCAGAACCTATCGTTGATCAGATGAATTTCTTTATGAAAAAGGAAAGCTACAAGTGCATCTAGTTGATACTAAAAGCTGGAAGCCTGTTTTCTACTATTCCCTTTATTACAGCACGCAGCACCAGAGCATATCAATCATGCTACACGTTTATTGATCAAACGAACACCCTGATGCCAACGTGACTGAGTTATAAAAGGGGTCAAAATACAGATCATGTTCATGTGCCCATGTCCTCTATAGGACCTCTACCAACAATTCTGTCATCAAACATATTCAAAAGAAAAGCCAAAGTCACTGCTAACTTGTGTCTACACCTCTGTAGAGGCCAACTCTGAAATGTGAAAACTCAAATGCAAAAAGTCTGAGAACACTCGTTCCTTATACAGACAATCAACCTTCTCAAAATTGATCCCCATGCCAGGTTTCTCACCAACAAATGTATTTAGATTATAACTGGACACAAAAAACTATAAAAAAAGTAGCCTTCGAACCAAAATAAAAATATAATGGTATAACACTTAAGAGATGATGAAAACTTCATTAAAATTTTCCTATAACCTTAAGGATAATACAAGGCTTACTGTTGCTCGGGTGACCCCAGGAAGACAATAATCAGCATGGGGCGTCAAAACACGGCCTTTCTTTACCAAGAACTGCATCAAAAACATTAGCACCCATGATCAGGAGAATCACTCAATGCTGTGCAGATAGAAAAAACACGATTGATCAGGATTCTGGAACATTACTGGACCAAACGTACCATACAGTCCATACAACCATTTTGATGTATAAGTACTGGTGGATAGATTGAGAACTTACGATATTTGTAGCATTTGTTTCAGATACGTAACCATCTTTGTCTAGCATGATAGCATCATCAGCCATGGCATTATTCCCTTCTATCTGCAGCAGAATGAAAGCATAACAGTATCAGCACAATCCCATTACCGGAGGAATATAGCATGCCAGCACATTTTCCACAGATGACAGAATGTGAACTAGTATAGCTCTCTCTCTTTCTCTCTCTCTCTCTCTCTCACACACACACACACACACTTACATATAAAATTACACCTGTATAATCTTCTCTACAACCAGATATTTTCTGTCTTGAAGATACACTTCATGTCACGTGGTGCTTCTTTTTTTTTCATATTATAAGATCTTTCCTAACATAAAAAGACTACTCAGTCACAAATTTTCATACTATAGTGAGATGTCTTAGTGAAGAAAAAGACTACACAAAATTGAAGCACATGTTTTAGATTGCAAACAGAGCCATACCTTGGCAAGGATGTTGTTGAGAAGGTTATTGTGGTGAATCTTGGAATCCAAATTCTGCAGAAGTAGCAATTCATTACATTCCTTGTAAAACAAGAATTTCTATAATGGATGTCTACTATAATAACCATTGAAAGGGATTCATCTGAATGCTACTCTTTAGTTTTTAATGTATTAAACTCAATATCAGCTCTATACCTACAATGATAAACAGGAGATATTTGTTAATATCAACTGCCAAATACAAGAATATATAAATTATTTCAAACTGTATAACTGAACACTAGCAAATAACTGTTCAGAGTGCTGGAGTTCCTCGTACTGGAGGCAAATGTGCATATGCCAAAATGTATACCGCCAGAAGTTTATCAAAGTTATGTATTTAAGACCACTTTTACAACCCAATTTATGAGTGTATTCTTACTCTGCTGGAATTTTACTAATTCCACTTGCTAGAAAAATAATTTTACCTTCTCAACAATGGTTAATTTTAAATTACTCTTACCCAATAAATTTAAGCATGAGGGAAGGATATGGATAAAGATATAATTTCCCTTTAGCACTATTATGCATAGAAAAACTTCCAAAAATAAATTTCTCCTTGAGTTTCCATCATACGTGTATTTTCCATAAATCTTGAACATTTCTCATATGCATGTAAATGTTACAAGTGTGATAACAGTAACTTTCAAGAGTGCTATCATGAAAAAACAAAGAAGGAAATAAAATGCTCCAGCAAAATGCTTGAAGAGACCTTACATTAGGTGAATTACGCCTCGTAGTCGCTGTTACCAAAGTTATACCCCTTGTATTATCATATACTGGTGGTTTCCATTCAGCAAGAACTGGTAAAACCCAAAAGAGACAACTACAGTAATAAGATGCAGCACTTGTAGTTACGTCAATGTAATAAAATTTCATGAGTATTAATATCACTTAGAGTGGTATTATGATAATAACTTTTCTACAGCAAAGATGTCAGTAAAATTTGGATGATTCTGGAGCCATCCACACATTCTATTACAATATACTATAGTGCTGTAACATAAGGTTTCAATCTGTAGGAAGTGTACAAAAAGCAACAATGAGATCAAACAAAATCTGAAATGTAATATATTATTCTATAAACTAATAGTGGTAATTGATACTACTACTGTATAGCTAATGAAAAAAAAATCAAAAACTGATCAAGCCAGCCTGGTGCATCCTAATATTAGTTTGTCAAAACCCTGCAACAAATCAATCTGTTGCTCAGTGTATCATTTTTGGTCACAGGTTTTTGTTATACAATTCTCTCATAAGATCTTTAAAGATTTCAGAGAAGGAAATTCAGTCCTAAACTTCTTCAACTTCCGCTACAAACTACAAGGCATAGATGCTCATATATCTGCTACTAAACAGCTTATCAAGGACTCTTGATGTCAATAATAACTAGTCAATAATGGCAAAATGATTAAAGCTTCATTTTCAAGTTTGTTCTTTGTTACTATATAAAAAATGGGGTACCAAGGTATTGTAAGAGAAAAAGAACTAAAAGCTATTTACCACTAATAGACAAATGTGACCAGACAACAAGTATGCATTTATTACACTGTGTGATATCAGCATGGGATCATCTATGGCCATCCTGTTAGGTCAAGACTCAAGCCACATAGTATCATGGCCTTCTAGCCTTACATGATTACTTATGATACACATAATACCCTCTAAGAAATTGTTTTTTTTTCCGCTGGCTAACCTACACCTTTATCCAGGCTTGAGACTGGAAAAGCATACAAACGTGAGCTATGTGACCGAATATACAGAAATATTGCTTTCTCATAGGTATAGTTAGCAAGTTTTAGAAGCTACAGTTCAGTGTACCAAAGCTGATAAAACCGATACACTGTCAAGGAATGAAGAGATTATAAGCATATTATACCAATCAAAGTGCACCCATAAAGATTGAATGTTGGACTCATTCCTGAGGTTACCTGTGGAAATATCAGAGAATTATTATTAAAGATTTCTTCAATTTATAAACCAGTTACAGCAACCTACATATTTAAAATCATTAAATGTGAAAGAAAACAACATCAAAAACAATAAATCAGAATTTTACAGGACCACGGGTAAAAGGATTTCTTATCATTTACGAAGAAACCCTAAACTCAAATATTGATGAATTAAGAAGTAACAACCTTCTTGCCACGAGTCAAGGTTAGCCGAATATGTGCATTATCAAACATTGCATTACAGATGAGAGTTTTAAATATAGCTTCTTTCACCTGAAAGATGTGACAAATTTACGTATCAAGATCAATTAGCAATCCTGAGACATTTTTGTGTAGGCAACAATAATGAAAACTGAAACCACAAAGATGCTTATTCATCGGCTTGACAACATGAGATAGCCAAATCACACAGACTCAAAGGACCATTACCTCCTCACGAGTTGGTACGTTGCTGAAAGCCAGAGCTTTGGCAGAGTCAAACAACCTGACATGAGACACCTGGGGCTTTAGTCTCTACAAAAGTGACCATCCACTCAACTTTCTCAACACTTTCATCTTCTCGAGTAAATAAATCAACAAACATGTATGATGAAACACCTCAAATCACATCAGGTAAATGATAACATGAGCAATCAGCAACAACCTATTTTCTAAACAATCTAGTAAAACACAATCACAACAACAAAGTATCAAGAGTTAAGTTCAATAGACAAAATGACAAAAATACCTCTCAATTGAGAAGGAATTGCACAATTCAACCTTTTAATCCCACATGATTAAACATTGTCAAAATGTAGAGAATCCTTCTGAGTTAAGAATTAGTGGCATATATCATCCAAAATTAGACAAGTTTCAATAGTTACACACTCAGGACAATAAATTATGCATCCAGTGCCCCAACGAGAGTGGCAGAACAATAAGTTATGCAACAGTTCATTTCTCATTTCACATGATTCAGGAGCATCCCCAACTTTAAATTACATTTTGCATTTTGAGTTATTATTAAGAACTAGAAATGCTTTAGATCCGAAATAACAGTAACAGCTTGGTCCATTTATAGCAAAAGCAGATATAATAGCACAATTACAGCAACATGCATAGAAGTTCTGAGCCTGTGTAATTTTATCATTACACTTTGTATATTTCACACAACTCAGCTTATGCTAGTGGTACATAGCAATTATCAGAAGACCTTCTTTGATTATTCCTCACTGACCTATCCAAATGCTCCTCGAGCTTGAATATTTTCCCGCTATACACTCGAAGCCCCTCCCAAACTGCATCACCACCTTGAACAACCGAGTCAAACACTGAAACCTTAACAGGGCGAACCAGAAACATTCAGAAACAAGACCCTTATCATGGTAAGCATAAGTCCATAGTTCAACCTATACAATGATTTTACGACAAAAATATGTCACATCTTTATTAAAATTTACCTTTGCACACTCCCGAGGCAGAATCTCATCACCTACCCAAGAGAGCAGCTTCTCATTAGAAGGAACTGGAAGACTTGGGTAAGCCAAATAAGGCTTCTGAGATTTCCGCTTTGCATGGCGCCTAAGCATGTTATAGAAAGGCAAACTCTGCTCCAGTAGATCATATGAAGATGATGGAAGTGCCTGGAGAGGGAAAAAAGGAATGAAGTTACATCAACAAATAAAATAAAATAGTTTCTCAAAGTTCTCCACATGTATCATGCATAAGCATAGACATTGGAGGGATGGAGAAGGTTTATATTAGTTGTGTCACCTCTTAAATTTTATATGCTATCTATGAATTAGATCTCCTGGTAGTGAACTGACAGAAATATTTCACTACCGATACATCACAGATACAATATTGAGGGGAAAAATCATAATCATAATCATTAGTACACGGAAAGGAATTGGTTCAATCTGTAGTAATCAGTGAAGACACTTGAATTATTGAACATTTCAACAAATATGGCCAAATAATTGATTGACTACACCTCACCCCCCAGCGGAAAAAAGAGAAAGAGAAAGAGGAGGAGGCTTGGAGAATTGGAGTACTAGGTTTTTTGAAAAGGGATTATGAAAGATCAACCACGAAGAAACAGAAATAAGGTAACTAGTAAATACTTTACATATTACAGATCCATAAGTCAGGTTGGTTGCGTAGAAACTGGTAGGTAAAGTAGAAGAAACATAAGATAAATGATAATAGAAGAGAACAGCGCAAGCGCCATTAAATGAGCCTCCTAAATGAAGAGTACTTTTGAGCAAGGAAAATGGGTGCTTTTTCCAGATCGGAGATAGCATTTTACGAATCAGCAAAAATGTACTTATCAAACATTGGACTAACCAAGGGATATTTTCTTGGTTGTGAAAAACATGTTGATTTGTGTACGCTTCCATACCACCATGATGCCCAGTTACCATCAAATGGTTTTGGCCCAGCTTCCCACCTGCAGGAAGAAAGTTGATTAGTTATGTTGATATTACTAGTGTTATCGTTCCTCCAATGTCACAACTTTACAAGTTGGAACTTTGGTGCCTGCTTCTCTCCACATCTATTATTTTCACACAAACCTTTGTAGTTCCTAAAAGGAGACATGACTTTACAGCATGAATATCTAGACGAGTGGATTCGTAGAGCCTTCTCGGCAACACTCTCATCCTTCTATAGGCAGATTGGATAACAACGATAGTTGTCTCATACATATTCTATGTTTCTCCATGCAACATTAAGCTGTTATGAAAATGGAAGTTTTGGATAAACCATTAGTTGATCTATAAGTTTGGCACAGTAGTGTCAGACATACATCTGTGATCTGTTACATGCCTGGTTGAACATCTATCGATAAACCATACTACATATCAACACAACTCTACCCATATGAGCTCATTTTACCATATCATCAGATAGAACTCCTGTGAACTGTTCCTAGTCATAAGATGCACTAGAAATAGTTGTGACCATATTGTTAAATTACAACTACATCCTATTACTGTAAATCAAAGCTTATAGGGGAGGGTATAAATAACTTTTCTTACTTCAGCATTGAATGTTGAAAAGGAATCCCAAGATCTTCACAAAGTTCACGTAAAGCACCCTAACAAAAGGACAGTAGGGATGGAAAATGCAGAGTTAGAGGAGTGGGAAGACTCAGATAATCAACCATTGAGAATTACATCAGAGATAACTATGTGCGTATATCCATACGATACAAACTAAAAGTTGACACCAAATGTCAAATCAGCAATTTGATGAGAATCTTTTGTCGTGGTCTAATCATGCTTTCACAATCTAACCATATTAAGCTTCATATAAAGAAAACAATGTAAATGGGCATTCATGTTCAATTGGACAATCAATTGATATAGAGAAAATCTTTAAATATCTTTGCCAAGATGATGAGGGGAGGAAAAATAGAGGAGCTCAGTCAAAGTAAAGAAAGTGAATGGAGTGTTTAGGTCAGCTAATTGTGCACGTTGAATAAAGCTAGAATGGAAAGCATTCTTCGTTATTTTAAACTTCTCTGCCAAAATACTACAATCAGCCAATTAGGTAAGCATAAAAGAGAAGGCCTCTTAAAATAAGTCAGATCAACAGAAAACATTATAGACCTCAGGATCCGCTTGCAGATCTGCTGCATCAATAATGGCCGGAGGCTTTCCTACTTCAGACAGCTGACTGTATATGGAGACCAGATCAGCCAATCCAAGCTCAAGAAATGACGGAGGCACAACCTTATCAAAGGATGGCTGGCAACACATCACATGTTACAAGATGAGTAAAAAGATGGTAAAGGAAAGATACCTAAGCACAAAAATAGAGCGAGACAGTGCAATAAAGCCTAATGTACTGGTCACACTTTGCATTGGTGGATATACAAACTTGAAGCCATAAAATCAATATCAAACACAAAGGGTCCATAGGAACGAAAGTAGCACTTGCTAAAAGAATGAATTCACAGCCTGAAAGATGAAAAGTAATCCAAATTAGACACCATACCAAAATTTCGAGAGGATTCCGAATAAGTATGAAGTGCTTTCCTTTCTTCATCAACTCGTCGCTTAATCCAGGTAAAAGTTGTTTAGCCATATGCTATATATTCAGATAAAATTAGAACAGGAATCAGTACAGGTTGCTTGTGATGACAAATTAATACTCAAAATATCTGAAAATTAAGGTGAACAAAAAACTATTTATATTCAAGTATACGCGAATACCAGAAATGTGTAAACATCAATACATAACACTATCCTTCCTGCCTGCTCAAACAAAATAACTAACCCTTGGAGCTATGATTGATGATTGAAAGAAGAAAATGCAGAATCTTGGACATTCTAAAATAAATTGGAAAGTGTATAACAAAATCATGATCATTTTCCTTAAGATGGTCACCAGAAATGTATAAGAAAGTGACAGAATTTATAATCTGCACAGATTATATGAACACATGACATGAAGGCAAGGAAACAGAGAGGGATTTGGAGAGAAGGAGCCCGGGAGCTATGGAATGTCAGCTCAGTACCTTACAATATCGATGTTTCTTTTCTCCAGGTCCAAAAACAATCTCTTTGACCACTTTATTTCCATCTGATTCCTGTAATCAAAGTATGGAAACTTTAACTGCAGAAATTGAAACACAATAACTTATACTTCAAGATAGTATGTATGCATGTGAGAACAGAGTGGGTTGTTATCATATCAACCAAACAAACATTTCTTTACGCTAATGATATAAGAACATTGCGAAGGTTGTTTCTGGCACATTTCTCTACCATACTCACCAATTCATGATAATTATAAATAAATTTTAAAAAAACACAGTAAAGAAGCACAATACACAATAGTTGTCAACTCAGATTGGCGGAGGTAATCGAGGTATGCCATATAAATGCTCATACTAAAGCATAACTGTTGGCAGGTCGGGTGTTGTCTCGGTAAAACAAATGGTCGGGTCAAGAATTGACATCACTCTCCACATTGCATTAATACTAATCACAATATAATGTTGCATACAAATTAAAAGGTAAGCAAAAAAAAAAGGCAACATCATAAATTCCAGAAGAAGAGACAGAATCCTAAAGCATACCATTTCTGAAAGGGCAAGATCCCGGTATGGCCTTTGGGCACCTGTGACACGCAGAAAATTTGCATACAGCGGTTCATCAACAACCTGTGTATCATCCCTCTGCCCAAGACAAATTGTTACAGCTTACAAATGGATTTGTGTAATGTAATCGTGTAATCTAAAAGTGGAAAAGAGGTTGACTAAAGCAAAATAAAAACCTGAGCGAAAGAGTACATGAGGCTGGTGCTCAGAGACCTGGGCGCAGACCATGAATGAATCACCTCAATTTCTGCCATGATGATTGAGATTAGATTCCAGAGGAAATATGAAGAGAAGGATTGAGTGTGAGACTTGGAGACTGGGGGTGATAGTTGTCGACTGAGAAATGTTTGTTTTGGTGGGGTATACACGCGGCATTCATGCTTATATTGCTACAGAGTAGGTGTCACTCGTAACTAAAAAGTTATTCGGTGCATCTTCTGTTGCTATCAACTTATCTTCTAGCGTTGTTCAAAGAAAAATGAGTGGATATACATGTTACTTAATTACGTCATGTATTTGTATTATTGAAAATATAATATGTATTTTTAATTTATTTTAGAGTCCGTCTCTTGAAAGACGGTCTTTCCATAAGTTATGAAAAGACCAAGGTTTAAAGTGTAAATTAGAAGAAATGGAGATAAAATTTTCGGGTTGCATGAACCGGGTTATAAATTTTATAACTACTACATGTTGCATGCTAAAAGTTTAATATTGCAACTAAAACCTTTTACCTTTTATTATTCTAGTTAAACCCCGTCTTTCCATAAGCCTATGGAAAGACCGTCTTTCCCAAGAGTTTGCCTTTATTTTAAATGAATAAAGAAGTTGATTAGTTAATAATAATTAATTATGATAAATAATATTGAGTACGTCTCTTGAAAGACGGTCTTTCCATAAATTATTGAAAGACGGTTTTTCCATAAATCATGGAAAGACCAAGGTTCAAAGTGTAAATCAGAAGAAATTAAAATAAAAATTTCGGATTGCATGAACCGGGTTATAAATTTTATAACTACTACATGTTGCATACTAAATTTTTAATGTTGCAACTAAAACCTTTTACCTTTTATTATTCGAATTAAACCCCATCTTTCCATAAGCCTATAGAAAGACCGTCTTTCCCAAGACTTTGCCAATAATATTTAATCATAATTAAATAAGTAAATATCAGTTGTCGGATGTGATTGTCGCTCGAGCTGGTGGTCGCTGGACGTGGTGGTCGTCGGAGCTTGACGTTCGCCGGGTTTTCCTTCTCCGTCCCAGTCTCCTTCTCCGTCCGGTCTCCTTCGATGTTCGCCTGGTTTTCCATCCCATCCCGGTCTCCTTCCATCATCGCCGGCAGTGGTCTCCTTCTCTGGATCTCGTTTCCCCGACTGCCGACGATGGTCTCCTCTTCCTGTTCTCCCCACTCTCCTACCTTTCCCGTTCTCGTCACCCAGCTCCGATCGGCGTGCTCATCGCCCTATCCGAGCTTGGTTCTTCCTTTCCCTTCTCCCCGGCTCTCTTTCCCACCCCAGGGCATATTCTTCTCCGGCTCTCGTTTCATCAACCACATTCGGCTCTCGTTTCATCCACTGTATACAGCTCTTGTTTCATCCACCGTCTCCGACTCTCGTTTCCCCGGTCTCGTTTCCAATCAACGCCAGCACCCGGTTTCATTTCCACCGCCGAGAACCATCGGCGAGGGACTGAGAATGGGAGGGTTTCCCGGCACGATGAGGGTTTAGGGTTCGCGACGCCAACGAACATTCTCATTTTTCGGCGCGACAGGAGATCCTGTTTCGGAGGGATCTGGTTAGCGAAGGTTATTCATCGCCAAAAAAATGAGTGGCACGAGCTGGGCTTGGATGGGGAAGCGGTTGGGCTTCGAACTTTGGCGGCGGGAAGGTGGTGATTGGGGAGGGTGATGAGTTGTTTAATTACCGGCGACTTTTGGGTTTTCCGGCGACGTCCGCCGACGGTGGCGCCGGCGAGTGCAGTAATGAAGAGGGAGTCTAATTTTTTTATTCAAAAAAAATTAAAATCAGTTTTATACGCACGCATACGGCGTAATCTAGTAAAATATAGGGCGTGATATATCAACACCCAAAACTTATCTTCTACCTCCCTCTGTTTTTTTTCTCCCCTCACCTCCCCTCCCTTGCCCTTGATGGGAATTGAACACCTCATCGTAGTAGCACTATACTTCAACCGTTAAGCTAACATTCAATTCCCCTACTTCCCTCTATATATCAAGTTAACTACTCCCTCTGTCCCAGCCTATTCTGTACAAAATCTTTTTATGGTCTCCAATAAACATGTTTAACTGTAAATATATGTAGCTACGAACAATAATGACACATAAAAATTTGATATTTAGAAACTACATGTTATGACAAATCTAACCATATCTCATAAAATAAAATTATTGTTCATATACCTATTCAAATATGTGGTCAAGGTTTAACATCTTTGACCAAAGAAAAATTTTGTGCAACTGGGACGGAGGGAGTATTCATTTACTCAAAAACTTAAAATTGAATTAATAAATAAATTAGCATATTGTCGTATATAATTTTGTTGGATTTGTAAAAGCATGTATTTTTAAAATATCAAATTTTATAAATTACATTTACACACTATTATAGATATCAATCATCAAATATTTTTAAGTCAATTGACGAAAATCAAAGTGTGCAAATTTGGTTTAGGGTACCTGTTTTCACTCAAAAGGTTAACTTGTTTACGTTGCCCTTCTATTGTTTGGTAGGATTGATTTTTACGTTTTTAAATCTTAAATTTATGATGAAAGTGTCAATATAACCATACAAAACGAAAAAGAGTCAAAATAACTCAAACTTTTATGATAAAGTATGTAGTTATACCTTTTGTCACTATTCTGGTGATGACTCTTCAATTTGGGCGTTCACCAGTCTTGAAATGATGAAAATACCATTTGCCCCATAAACTGAATTTTCATTTCACTACTTTTAATCCTGGGGGTAAAATTATCATTTTATTAAATTCCAACCAAATCTCTAGTTGACAATTGAAGTCAACGACGTCTAGGATTAGATTGGCACATACATCATAATGTTAGGGTTATTTTTGCACTTGCTCATTTTACAGGGTTATATTGACACTTTGAACCTAAAGTTAGGGTCATTTTAACACTTGAATCTACATTTTATGGTTTCATATAATTGAAATGGTTTTACATTCATATGGTGTTTGCACACGTGAGTCGTCTTCTTCAGTGACGCGTGGGGATCTCATGCGCCTGAAGGTAGAAAGCATCAACGATGTCGTTGTCGCCTCGCCCTCGCCCCTGCTATGCCACTCCTCGGATCGCTGTGCCTCACCTCTCAACGCCATCGTGGTTCCTCACAAACCCTAGCGCAGTCATCGTTGCCTCACTCCGCCGCTAACTTGCAGCGGATGGGCCGTCGTTGCTCTGACATCCTTCGAGGAAGAAGAAGAATTTTTTATCTCCATGCGATTTCGTCTATGCGACGCTATCTCTGTGCGAGGAATCACAACCACCAGCAAAGCGGTTACTTGAGCAACGACTTCGTCTGAGGCTTCGCGGTGTGGATTCGCCGGAGGCTTTGCAACGATTTGGATCTGGGTTTGGCGGAAGAACGGTGGCGTTAAGCTGCGGAACGACGACAGTTGGTGGCGGTTACAAATTTATGATCGGAATAATAAAAATTCTGATATTTTGTGGTATTTATATCATTTTGATAATTGCACAGTAGATCCCTAAAATTTTTAGCATTTTTTAAAAAACTCATTCCAAATGAAACTTACAATAATTGCACAATAAACCATGGTCTAAACTTTAGACTGCATAAAATAAGACTTTGTGTTTTATTTATGTATATTTTAAGCATGTAGTGTATGCTAAAAATTGCACAAAGTCTTGTTATAGACTATTTAACCGTTTGATATAGTTAATTTATAATTAATATAAATAACAAGATAATTTGATGATATTATGGAAAGCATTTTAACATTTATTGTTAAATATAAATAATAATAACAATAATAATATGACATTATAAGTTTTGTTATGGTTAATTCAACCATTATGTGTCATTTAACCTGAAATTCTCTATGAAAATTAAGTATCATTTTTGTTAAATTGATATTTATTCTAAACTATGAGATGCATTTTTTTAAAACCATGAGCTGCATTTTTATGATCCAAATAAAAATTATTAACTCGATTTAAGTGCCATATTGAAAAAAAAAATCAAACTATAGCCCGCAAGGGTGGAAGCCAATAGATTTGGAACAATTCATAAAATCAGTAGAATGAACTACTATTATATCTTATATCCCCTCACTTGTATATATTTAATTCTATTGAAGACGCCTAAAAAAAATCTTTCATCTTTCTTTGAGATGGTTTTATCCAAAAAATAGTCATATTGATACATAAAGTATAAAATTATGACTTTTTTTAAATAATTCTTTCATTAGCAAACAATTAATGATTACATCATAGGAGTTACATTTAATAATATTATCACTCTTATGTTCTAGACTTACTACATCTCTGGGCACCTTGATGCACCAGAATTTCCTAAAATTAAGAATATGGCATCTGATTTCTGCAACTATCGGTTTCACTTCAATTGGCGGATTGTCATTCTTATTGCTGAGTATCCTTACTAACATGGCTGAATCTGCCCATACCCGAATTTCATGTAAACCATGCTCTACTGTAGCCAAAATACCTTTGAGGCATGTTGTTGCCTTGCTGTGAGTGGTGACACCGTGGGAAAATGAGCTACTCCCATCGTTCCTTGCTCCCGAAGGCTATGCAATATTGTCTATGTTGCAAACAAGTGCAATTTATCTTTCCAGAAAGCTCCATCATATGTTGATCTCTTGTTTCTTGCATATGCACGTCCTAAATGTCTATGCTTGGTTGTCTATAGTTATCATATTCTGCTGCACTGTAAGCCAATTGTACCCATATCCTTGGTTTATTCTCTTGATTTTGAAAATTCTTGAGATTTCGTTGCAACCAAATTTGCCACATAACATGCATTGACAACCTTATATGTTCATCATCTAGAGCCCTAGTAACCCAATCCCAGAACCAGTCTGTGAATGTTATCGGTTGCCCCTGATCAAAATCAAATTCTAACACCGATATCCTCCTTAATCTTCTTTCCATGATGAAGTTAAAAAACAAGTGCTACATGTCCTCTATCTCTTGTGAACTACAATATTGGCATGTTTCTTGTATCTGGATCCCTCTGTGTCTTAGATTCTTTGCCCCAGGGATCGCATTTCAGATCACTCTCCATACAAAGATATGTACTTTCCTAGAAATTTTTATTTTCCATAACTGTTTCCATCTAGGTGATGTAGAGCTACTTTTACTTTTTAGATTCTGCCTCTGTGTCCAATATCCTGACTTCACTGTGCAAATGCCATCAATGGTATATGGCCAAATTTGTTTATCCTTGGCTCCTCCATTCGTCTTAACATGGATAACATGTATTCTGTGAACTATATCTAATGGGAAAATTTCCCTTAGAAGTTCTACTCTCCACTACTTATTGTTATCAATGAGTTGTTCCATTTTCATAGTTGTGTTTTGTTGCACTATGGCTGCTCTTGATCCCAACCGTTGTGTAGGACACTCTGGAATCCAATTCTCAGCAATCCCTATATCTTCTCATGTCCTTACATCCCACCTGATAAGCTTTTTGAGTATATCTCTTCCACAAAGCACTGATCTCCATGCCCAGCTATCCAACGATTTCTACCTGCAATTGATAAAGTCTGTGTCTCGGCAGTACTTGGCTTTGAAAATGTTGACAAATAATGAATATTTTAATGACAAAATGTTCCATGCATGCTTGCCCAATAACGTTGTATTCATTTTCATTGCTGATCTGAATCCCAATCTGCTCCCAAGAAACCCAATGCACTCATGTATGTTCTAAATCTCCCTTCCAAATGAATCTGGTTGTGATAGCATCTATCTTTCCTAGTGGATATAACGACATAGCAGATAACACATGCTTAGCCAACGTTATACGCCATGCTACCGTTAGTGATTTTTTTCCAGCCATCGCATTTAGCTCTAATGCGTTGTATTAACACCATGCATGTAGCACACTTGGACAGTACTAGGTTAACCTCCATGCCTAGATATTTGCCTCTGATCCCTGTCCTATGTATATTCAAATAATGCCTAATATAACTTACCATTTTTGGTGTTATATTTCGGCTAATTAGAATAAATAACTTCTTAAAATTTATCCTTCGTCCAGAGTATCTTGCAAAGTCATCCAAATTTCGTGCTAGCTGTCTTACTACCGAATATGTGCATTGAACTGATAAGATACTATCATCTTCATACATTAAGTATGACACTTTTGACTCTCCTGTACCTAGACTATATCCTTCCTGAGGCATGTTATTCAGTGTTTCCTAGATCATGCTTGACAAATATTGTTTTCTAAGTATAAATAGGTAAGGTGATAATGAATATCCTTGTCTCAGTTCTCTTACCGGTGTGAACATCTCTGACTGCCATTGATTCACTCTAACAGACATTGTCACCGTGCTAATGCACATTATAATCATCTCATTCTAGTTTTGTGGCATCCATATATATTCCAATGCATTGTATAAGAAAGCCTAGGACACTCAATCATATGTCTTGCTTATGTCTAACTTGATTGCAACGATCCCTTTCTTACCCTTCATTTTCCTTCTGAGAACATGAATCATCTCCTAAGCAATTAGAACATTTTCCCCAATGAACCAATTCTTAACAAAAATTGATTGATTTGTTTCCACGATGTCCCCAATTATTTGTTGTAGCCTTCTTGCTATCTGATGATGTGTAAATTCATACTGGGCCCAAGTGCCTAGTACGGCCGGCCTAGGTCCATAGCCTTATCCTTTGGGTAATGCTCTTTGGGTAATACTCTTTGGGCCAGCCCAAGGGAGTAGTACTTGCTCCACAAGCAAAAAAAAATAGTTGCCCTACTTTCCCACCTATATAAAGGCTAAAGGTAACCCTACACATTCAATTATTCATTCCTAATTACACTCTTGTAATACTGTTTGCTTAGTTGGCCATCGGAGCCTCTCCCCCCAGACACCTCTGGGGATTTTGTCTTGCAGATTCAAGCATCTAAGGTGGCGCATCGCCTACAGCAAATTGGGGCGCATCCAATTGGCACTCCCAATGGGACCGTTAGTCAGATCTACATTTGTCCTTGCTGTTTTTGTCCACTTCTACAATAAGTGCCCTATGTAGAAGTGAGCATCTAAAGCGCAGGACTTTAGGCACCGACGAAGAAGTACAATCTCCCTACCGGAGAAGGAAATGACGTAGGTCCAACATGAAATTGGGCCCTACCCCCTCAAGCACCAGTAACAAAATCCCAGAGGTCTGTTGGGACCAGATCTCGACAATATGGGGGCTGGGAGGTTCTCGGATGATAGCTGATGCACCTCTAAGAAGCATAGAGGTCAGCGTTGAGCTGTGAGTAGGAGGTGTTGAAGCCTCTACATCATAAAGCCAGGCGCGCCAACCAAGGGAGGATGGGCCGCATTTCATAGAAGCAATTGTAGACTCGCAAACAGAAGCCACGAGATGGGCTGCTTGAGCGACGAGGGGCACAAACAATACGTGCCCCCCCATCACAGCAAGACCTGTCACAACTAGTTCAAACCCCCACATCCGCTGGCTATCAAGCGAAGCCCCCAATTCTCTATCAGAGGATGGTCCACCAGCAGGTGGTACCTTACATTCTATGCCCTTGGTGATGCAACCAAGGTTCCGGTTACAGACACCCTAGGAGTATTGATGTGTCCATTTTATGTGCATAATTTAGTACTTTTTGGGTTTTGTGTTCTTTTATTATCAAGAGCTTGTGTTTTACCTTGAAATTCTCTTAGGAGGGGTAAGAGAAACTTTACGCTCTTTTACATCTTCTAAGTGGATTTTGTGTGCAAAGGAAGATCATGGAGGCTTGAAGACCGAAGGCCATTGAAGATCACTTTTCGAAGACTTTGAAGACTTGCTTCAAAGACATGAAGACTTGAAGACTGGAGGCCGTCGAAGACCATTTTTTGAAGACTTTGAAGATTTTCTTCAAAGAGTTGAAGACTTGAAAAATGAGAGGAATCATTGTGAAGATGAGTGTTTACCACAAGAAGAAGAAAAGAAGACCAGGTTAAGTTCTGGCACTCGTCGCGACTAACGGGTGGCCAGAACCTAACCTTATCCTTTTTGTACTATAAATAGCACTCTCTTTCCTCATTCATGTCTTCTTTTTCCTGCATTTTGGTACTATTATACCCCTAGTTTTTCACCATTTTTCACCTTTGAATTCTCTTGTATTATGTTTAGTTTGTGAGCATTAATTAGTATAAACTCCTGTAGCTAAATCTAGTTCTTGGGAGCAATTGACCAAGGCTTCCAAGCCCATGTCTTAAGAACAAATTGTACCCTATTTGGTACTCTTACTATCATGCATTTATGGAGCATTCAATGTGTTTGTTAATGTCATTAATGTTCTTGAAATCTTGAGTATATGAAGTACTTATATGATATTCTTGTTAGGGTTTGGGGAAATGGGTTGATTTCCCCTTTTCTTGATAGGAAATCCAAGAGTATGATATAGAGCTTTTGATTGTGTTGATGGATTGATAATTTCTAGATGAATATGATGATGTTGAACTCTTTTTAATGTTTTTTGCTTGTAGCAAATGAGAGAAGTCTATGAATGTTGATCGCTCTTGACTAATCTTGTGTAAATGCATGAATTGGTTAAATGCTTAGACACTGTGTAGTGTTTATAAGTGTTTCCAAGCTTGTTGATTCTTCGTGCTCAATGCCATCAATGGGATACTTTTAGTCATGTTTCGACTACGGGAGCCATTGGTGAGGTTTGACAAGAGATGTCGAACTCACTCTTGTAAACTACTAATTAAGAAGGATAGAAGTTTAGTGTTCACAACAAGTAGTGAAAGTAGTAAATAGGTTGCATGTTTAATGATAGATAAGAGGCTTGGAAGTGGAAGTCAATTGCGCCCAAGGTTCCGTTAATTGTTGTTTTACTCTTGTCTTTAGTTGTTGTTACATGATTAGCATAGTTCTTTTTCTTTGCTAATTGTTGTCTTTCAATTTGATAATTTAGGATAAAAAACCAACCAACCCCCCCCCCCACCTTTTGCATGTTCTTATATGTATCTATGTATGTATATGCCTAGTATGTTTTCTCCTATATATGTTTAAACACTTGAAAAGATCCCTCTTCTCGTGGACGACCCTGACTTGCCACTATCTACTTAATTGTACATATGAAGCATTAGGGCTTAAAAATATAACTTTGAGAGGTACGACGATGGTCTCCAAAATTTTGGCATTGCTGCCAGGGAAGAGGCATTTTTTAAGTGTTTAGGCATATTATGTGTGATTATGTGCTAGTTGTAAATATTTGTGAGTTTTTTTTGCTTTGAATTTTTTTTAAGTTGACTTACCATTTTCGCTTGGCTTGGAGATGCATTATTTGAGTTCTTGGTGTATGGTTCATAGGGAATCCTCTTCACAAGAACCCCTACACTACAACCTGAGTTAGAGTTGAATTTGAGATGGGCTAAGAGGCTTTCTTTGGAAAGTGTGAATAACACCCCTCCTAGTGACCATTTTGTGGATAATTCCAATTTTATGGAGCATCAACATGAGCACGAAAATGAGCATCCAGGAGGAGGACCTTAACATCCTCCTCTCCAAGGGCGAGCTCCTCCTTTCCAAGGAAGGGAGATTCCTTTAGGGCATTGTTAAGAGACGTAATGGCCCCTAACCTCGATCAACAACCAATGTACATTGAGTATCCCTTGGTTGGATCGAACGGGCACTTCGAGCTAAAGACTGGGTTTATAAACATGCTACCAATCTTGCTTGGTAGGCAAGGAGAGAATGCCAACAAACACCTCACTGAATTTCACTTTTTGTGTGCCGGTACGGTCCCCCATGGAGTAGATGAAGACTTCTATAAGTTGAAGGCATTCCCGTTCATACTAAGGGATGTTGCAAAAGATTGGCTCCACTACCTACCACCCAAGAGCATCAAGAGCTGGCTTGATATGAAAATGAAGTTTCTAGCCAAATACGTCCCGGCCTCAAGATCTGCCGCCTTGAAGAAGGACATAAGTAACATCCTCCAACGGCATGAAGAATCTCTCTTCAACTATTTGGAGAGGTTCAAGAAGCTTCTCACAAGTTGTCCTTACCACATTTATTCAGAGGGGGATTTGGTCTATTACTTCTATAATGGTCTTCTTGATAAGGATCAAAGGTTTGTGAGGAGTTCTTGTGGTGAAACTCTTAGGAACAAGACGTCATTCGAGGTTATGCAATTATATGAGGAGCTAGCGGAAGAATCAAGGAACTTTAACTCAAAGGCCGATTTGAGAAGGAGAAATCCAATGCCCGCAAGTGACTCTTCCAATAGTGGAAATATTGAGAACCAAGTCTTGGCCCTTGCATCTATGGTGAAATCGTTGATGACGATGCTCGAAAATCCACCACATGTTAAATTATGTGAAATTTGTTACTTGGCGCATCCTACGGACACTTACCCTACTTTGTAAGAGGACTATGTTGAGGAGGTGAGTGCCATGGGGTATCAAGGAAATCAAGGCTACCAAGGCAACCAGGGATATCAAGGTGAGCAAGTCTACCAAGGCTACCAAGGCTATCAAGGGTACCAAAACCGGCCGTACAATTTGGGAAATTGTGATAACTCGAACCTCCGGTATGGAAACCCTCAAGGAATCCAAAATCCTCAACCGTATCGGCCTCCTCAGCAACAATATAGGCCACCTCAACAACAATTTCAAAGGCTCCAAGACAAACCCCGAGACCAGGGCAAGAGCTTGGGGTTAACAAAAGATGAGGTGATGCAAGTCATTCATCGGTTAGGCATATGCGTGGAGAAAAGCAAAAAATTTCAAGACAAAACCAAGCCAAACACCAAGAACTTGGAAACTCAAGTGAGCCAAATAGCTCAAGTGGTGAATCAGATGGAGGCCCGGGAAAAGGGTAAACTACCCTCCCAGCCGGAGATCAACCCTCAACAAAATGCTAGTGCTATCGCTTTGAGAAGTGGTAAAGAGGTTGGCACTTCCTCGGGTAGTGAAATTGTTGAAGAGGAGCCTACAAGGATTGAGGTGTTTAAAGAAATGGTTGAGAAAGAAGAATACCATGAGAAGGAGGCCGAGGAGTTGGCCAAAAAGAGCAAGGAAGAAGAAATCGAGGTGGAGACATTTGTGCCAAGACCGAAGTCAACCTTCATTCCGGAACCTTCATCCCACCCTCACAAAGAAGCAAAGATGGTGGTGATTCCTCCATATGTACTGGAACCTCAATTTCCGGAAGCTCTAAAAGACAAAAGGAGGAAGGATGGCAACAAGGACATCTAAGAAGTCTTTCGTAGATATGAGGTAATATCCCACTCTTGAATGCCATTGAAAAAATTCCTACATATGCTAAATTTCTCAAGGAATTATGTGTCGTGAATAGAAAACAAAGGGCCAAAAATAAGTTGAAAAATGGAAAAAGTGAGCATGTTTCTGCCTTGTGTTGAAAAGAGCTACCCCCTAAGATTACCAATCCCAACATGTTCACAATCCCTTGCATAGTAGGAAATAAACATTTTGTAAAAAACATGCTTGATCTAGGTGCATCGATAAATGTGATTCCTTACTCTTTGTATGAAAACCTCAACTTGGGTACATTGCACAAAATCGGGGTAGTAATCCAATTGGCCAATCATTCTAGTGCATACCCTAAAGGTATTATCGAGGACGTGTTGGTTAAGGTGGATTCCTTAGTTTTCCCCACGGATTTTTATGTCATTTACATGAAGCATGATAAACATGCCGCCCCAATTTTGTTGGGGAGGCCATTTTTGAAAACTTCTAGGACAATGATTGATGTGTATAAGGGTACCCTCACCATGGAATTTGATGGAATAAAAGTAAAGTTTAATAAAAATGACTCTATGAAGTATCCTAGTGAAGAATATGCTTTCCATGCCTTAGATGTTGTTGAAGAAGTTGTGCAAGATGTTTTTGAGCTAAGTGGTGATGATTCCTTGTTAGTAGCTTTGCAATGTGATAGTGATGATGCCCACAATGTATATTCTATGAGCACTAACTTGAAGGAAAGGTTTGAGGACTTGAACTTGCTTCAAGAGATGAAACAGAGCCTCTCAAAACCTTCCTCTCACTCTTAGAGGAACCCGAGGAACAGGAATTCCTCCCGTCACTTCTGAAAGCACCGGTGATTGAACTTAAACCTTTGCCAAGTGACCTCAAGTACTCATTTCTTGGGGAAGGGGATATGCTTCCTATTGTCATTTCAAGCAAGCTCACCAAAGAGCAAGAAGAAAAGTTGATGGTGGTGTCGCGGGAGAATAAGAAAGCAATTGGATGGACCATTGCCGACATCAAAGGCATAAGTCCATCCACTTGCATGCATAGAATCTTGTTGGAAGAAGATGCGAGACCCGTGCGACAACCCCAACGCCGCTTAAACCCACCTATGATGGAGGTGGTAAAGGTGGAAATCCTCAAGTTGCTCTAAGCGGGCATAATCTATCTAATCTCGGATAGCAAGTGGGTGAGTCCAACTCAAGTGGTACCCAAGAAGAGTGGGCTGATGGTGGTCGAAAATGAGAAGGGTGAAATGGTGCCCACCCTAGTTCAAAATGGGTGGCACATTTGCATTGACTACCGGAGGCTACATGCAAAAACCCGGAAGGATCACTTCCCGTTGCCATTCATTGATCAAATGCTCGAGAGGTTAGAGGAACCCTTTGCCAAGTGACCTCAAGTACTCATTTCTTGGGGAAGGGGATATGCTTCCTATTGTCATTTCAAGCAAGCTCACCAAAGAGCAAGAAGAAAAGTTGATGGTGGTGTTGCGGGAGAATAAGAAAGCAATTGGATGGACCATTGCCGACATCAAAGGCATAAGTCCATCCACTTGCATGCATAGAATCTTGTTGGAAGAAGATGCGAGACCCGTGCGACAACCCCAACGCCGCTTAAACCCACCTATGATGGAGGTGGTAAAGGTGGAAATCCTCAAGTTGCTCCAAGCGGGCATAATCTATCTAATCTCGGATAGCAAGTGGGTGAGTCCAACTCAAGTGGTACCCAAGAAGAGTGGGCTGATGGTGGTCGAAAATGAGAAGGGTGAAATGGTGCCCACCCTAGTTCAAAATGGGTGGCACATTTGCATTGACTACCGGAGGCTACATGCAAAAACTCGGAAGGATCACTTCCCGTTGCCATTCATTGATCAAATGCTCGAGAGGTTAGCAACCCACCCCTTCTATTGATTTTTGTATGGGTACTTGGGGTATTTTCAAGAAGCTATCACCCTAGAAGACCAAGAAAATACCACTTTCACGTGCCCATTTAGTACGTTTGCCTACCAGCGTATGCCTTTCGGGTTATGTAATGCCCCCGCAACTTTCCAAAGGTGTATGGTAAGAATTTTCTCAGAGTTTGTTGAAATACTTGTCGAGGTATTCATGGATGGTTTCACCATTCATGGTAATTCTTCTGACAACTGTTTAGCAAATTTGGCACAAGTTCTTAAATGCTGCATTAATACTAATCTTGTGTTAAATTATGAGAAGTGTCATTTTATGGCAGAGCAAGGCATTTTATTAGGCTATGTTGTCTCCTCTAAGGGTATTGAGGTTGCCAAGGCAAAGATAGACACAATAAACTTTGCCTTATCCTACTAATGTGTACAAAGCGCGTTCTTTGATTGGCCATGCATGATTGTACCGCCGGTTCATCAAGGACTTCTCAAAGATAGCATCTTCTTTATGCAAGTTGTTGCAAAAGAAGGTGGAATTTTTTATGGATGAGGATTGTAAAGGGGCCTTCGACACATTGAAAGGAAGGTTAATCTCAGCCCCTATCATACAACCCCCGAATTGGTCTTTGCATTTTGAGATCATGTACAATGCTAGTGATTACTCCATTGGAGCGGTACTTGGTCAAAGGGTGAGGAGAGCGCCTCACGCCATCTACTACGCATCACAGAAAAGGAGTTGTTAGCAGTGATATTTTCTTTGGAAAAACTTTGATCTTACTTGCTTGGTACAAAAGTTATTGTGTACACTGACCATTTAGTGCTTTGTCACTTGATGACAAAAAGAGGCCAAGCCAAGATTTATTAGGTGGATCCTGCTTTTGAACGAATTTGAGTTGGAGGTGCGAGACAAAAAGGGCGTGGAAAACCTTGTGGCCGATCATTTGAGCCGGTTGACACCATGCTAAGACATTGAGGTAAGTCCCACAGTGAAGGAGCAACTACGGGAGGAATTCCCTGATGAACCATTGTTCACAATTAGGGATGTCCAACCGTGGTATGCCGACATTATAAATTTCCTTGTCTCCGGTAAATTCCCTCCTCATTTCTCTAAGGCTCAAAAGGATAAATTAAAGAGTGATGCTAAATATTATGTGTGGGATGATCCTTTTTTGTGGAGACATTGTGCAGATCAAGTTGTCAGGAGATGTATCCCTGATAATGAAGTACACTCAATTCTTGAATTTTGTCATTCTCATGCATGTGGCGGTCATTTTGGAGCAAAGAGGACCGCTAGGAAAGTTTTAGAAAGTGGTTTTTATTGGCCTACATTGAATAAGCATGCATACACCTTTTGCAAATATTTTGATGAATGCCAGAGAGTAGGAAACATCTCCTCTAGGAATGAAATGCCCCAAAGGCCTATTTTGTATTGTAAAATCTTTGATGTTTGTGGTATTGACTTTATGGGATCTTTCCCTAGTTCTTATGGCTTTACATATATTCTTCTTGTAGTTGATTATGTGTAGAAGTGGGTTGAAGCAAAACCCACTAGGACTGACGATTCTAAAGTGGTTGCAGAATTCCAGAAAGATAACATGACATATAAGTTTTGTTATGGTTAATTTAACCATTATGCGTCATTTAACCAGAAACTCTCTCTGAAAATTAAGTATCATTTTAGTTAAATTGATATTTATTCTAAACTATGAGATGCATTTTTTTAAACCATGAGCTGCGTTTTTATGATTCAAATAAAAATTATTAACTAGATTTAAGTGCCAGATTGATAAAATAAAAAATCAAACTATAGCCGACAAAGGTGGAAGCCAATAGATTTGGAATAATTTATAAAATCAGTAGAATATACTCCTATTATATCTTCTATCCCCTCACTTGTATATCTTTAATTCTATTGAAGATGGCTAAAAAAAAAACTTTCATCTTTCTTTGAGATGGTTTTATCCAAAAAAAATGTCATATTGATACATGACGTATAAAATCATGACTTTTTTTAATAATACTTTCATTAGGAAACAGTTAACGATTACAACCATAGGAATTACATTTAATACTATTCTCACTCTTATGTTCTAGACTTAGTACATCTCTGGGCACCTTGATGCACCAGAATTTCCTAAAATTCAGAATATGGCATCTAATTTCTGCAACTATCGGCTCCACTTCAATTGGCAGATTGTCATTCTTATTGTTGAGTATCCTTACTAACGTGGCTGAATCCGTCCATACCTGAATTTCATGTAAACCATGCTCGACTGCAGCAAAAATACCTTTGAGACATTTTGTTGCCTCCGCGGTGAGTGGTGACACCGTGGGAAAACTAACCACCCTCATCGTTCCTTGCTCCTGAAAGCTATGAAATATTGTCCATGTTGCAAACAAGTGCAATTTATTTTTCAAGAAAGCTCCATCATGTGTTGATCTCATGTTTCTTGCATCTGCACGTCCTCAATATCTATACTTGGTTGTCTATAGTTATCATATCCTGCTGCACTGTAAGCCAACTATACCCATATCCTTGGTTTATTCTCTTGATTTTGAAAATTCTTGAGATTTCGTTGCAACCAAATTTGCCACATAACATGCATTGACAACCTTATATGTTCATCGTCTGGAGCCCTAGTAAGCCAATCCTAGAACCAGTCTCTGAATATTATCGGTCACCCCTGATCAAAATCAAATTCCAACACCGATGTCCTCCATAATCTTCTTGCCATGATGAAGTTAAAAACATGTGCTACATGTCCTCTATCTCTTCTAAACTACAATATTGGCATGTTTTCTGTGTCTGGATCCCTCCGTATCTTAGATTCTTTGCCCTAGGGATCGTATTTCGGATCACTCTCATACAAAGATATGTACTTTCCTGGAAATTTTTATTTTCAAGAACTGTTTCCATCTAGGCGATGTAGAACTATTGGTACTGTTTAGATTATGCCTCTATGTCCAATATCCTGACTTCACTGTGCAAATGCTATCAGTGGTATATGGCCAAATTCATTTATCCTTGGCTTCTCCATTTGCCTGAACATGGATAGCATGTATTCTGCGAACCATATCTATGGGGAAAATTGCCCTTAGAAGTTCTACTATCCACTTCTTATTGTTATCAATGAGTTGTTCCACCTTCATAGTTGTGTGTTGTTGCACTATAGCTGCTCTTGATCCCAACTGCTGTGAAGGACACTCTAGAATCCAATTCTCAGCAATCTCTACATCTTCTCTTGCCCTTACATCCCACCTGATATGCTTTTTGAGTATATCTCTTCCACAAAGCACTGATCTCCATGCCCATCTACCCAACGATTTCTACCCGCAATTGATAAAGCATGTGTCTCGGCAGTACTTGGCTTTGAAAATTTTGACAAACAATGAATATTTTTAGGACAAAATGTTCCATGCATGCTTGCCCAATAACGCCGTATTAATTTGCATTGCTGAACTGAGTCACAATCCTCCTATGTTGGTTTGCTTGCACATATGCTCCCAAGAAACCCAATGCACTCATGTATGTTCTGAATCTCCCTTCCAAATGAATCTTGTTGTGATAGCATCTATCTTTCCTAGTGGATATAATGGCATAGCAGATAACACATGCTTAGCCAACGTTATACGTCATGCTACCGTTAGTGATTTGTTTTTCCAGTCATCGCATTTAGCTCTAATGCACTGTATTAATCCCCTATTTGTAGCACACTTGGACTGTACTAGGTCAACCTCTATGCCTAGATATTTGCCTCAGATCCCTGTCCTGTGTATATTCAAATAATGCCTAATATAACTTACCATTTGTGGTGTTGTATTTCGGCTAATTAGAATAGATAACTTCTCAAAGTTTATCCTTTGTCCTAAGTATTGATGTGCCCATTTTATACGGTTATATTAGGGCTTTTGGGATTAACTTTTGTACACTTTTGTGCTCTAAATGTGATATTTTACCTTGAAATTATCTAAGGAGGGTTAAAAGCGACTTTTACGTTTTTATCACTTTTTGGAGAATTTTGTGTGACAAGGTAATTTGTTTGAAGACTTTGAAAACTTTGAAGACTTTGAAGAATATCTTTGAAGATTTGAAGACTTGGATTTGAGTTTTTTTTAAAACATGAAGAAGTGAAGAGAAGAGAAGGATATGAGATATAAAAGAGAAGAAGAAAAAGACACAATGCAAAATTCTGGCACCCATCGTGAGTCGCGATGGCCTCGTCACGATGACCATCGCGAGTCGCGACTAGCCGTTGCGAGTCACGACCGACGGGTGGCCAGAATTTCACCTTATCTTCTTTGTACTATAAATACCATTCTCTTTCCTCCTCTTCAGCAGCTTTTGCCCAGCTCCTTCTTCTGCGTTTTTGGGCTTAAAAATCCTAGGTTTTCTCCTTTCTTTTCTTAGTTTTTGTAGTTTAATTATGTCTTTTAGTTCTATAACTTAGTTTTATCTTGGGAGCAAAGGATTGAACCTTCCATTTCTATGTAGTAAGAACCATTATATCTATCTATTTGGTGTTTTTGCTATTGTGTATTTATTGAGCTTTGAATGTTAATTGTTAATTGCATTGATGTTGTAGGGAGCTTGAGTATAAGATTTGCTTGCATGATTGCTTGTTAGGGTTGGGAGAAAGTAGCTAATTCTCCCCTCTTTTAATGTGGAATCCAAGAGCATGCGTTAGAGCTTCTTAAATAATGTTGGTGTGTTGATAATTGCTAGATGAATGTGATGATGTCGAACTTGTTGTCATGTTTGTTTTAAGTAGCAAATGAGAGAGGTCTATGAATGTCGATCGTTCTTGACTAATCTTGTGTAAATGCATGAATTGGTTGAATGCTTAGACACGGTGTAGTGTTTATAAGTGTTGCTAAGCTTGTTGATTCTTCGTGCTAAATGCCATCAATGGGATACTCTTAGTAATAAGGGAGTCATTGGTGAGGTTTGACAAGAGATGTCGAATTCACTCTTGCAAACTACTATCTAAGAAGGATAGAAGATTTATCTTCACAACAAGTAGTTGAAGTAGTGAATAGATTGTTTCACTCGTTCTTGAATCCTTTGTTATTTAGCATATATGTATTATTGATGCTATGTTTCACTTCACTTATGTCATATGCTGTTTGAGAATAGGAAGTATATTTATGATTGAAGTGTTAAGGTGTTAGGAAAGTGACGAATTCCTTAGCTCCTTTGCATGAAAATCTATGAACATGAACTTAGAACTTCTTGTGGATAATGTGTTGTGATTCTTGCTAGATAAGTATGTTAATGTTAAGTCAAGTAATGAATGTGATAGAATGAGTGAATGGTTTAATGATCTACATTAGGTTTGGAAATGGATATCAATTGCCCCCAAGGCTTTATCTTTGTAGTTTTAAACCCCTTTTTCTTAGTCTTGTTTGATGATTAGCATAGTTACTTAACCTTGCTAGTTATCTTGTCTTTTAACTTTCATAACTTAGGACAACCAACCATCCAAACCCCTTCATTTACATGCTTTTATATGTATGTATGTATATATCTACTCCTAGCCTAATATCAACCTTTTGTGCCTAAATGCTTAGGAAGATCCCCCTTCTCCGTGGAAATGTACCGGTCGTCGCGAGTGAAATGTACTATAAGTTGGCACGCCCGGTGGAACCGTTAGTTAGATCTACATTTCCCTTGCTTTTTTTGTCCACTTCCACATCAAGTTCCCTACGTAAAAGTGAGCGTCTAAAAGGCAAGACTTTAGGCACCAGTGAAGAAGTACAATCTCCCTACCGGAGAAGGAAATGGCGTATGTCCAACATGAAATCAGACCCTACCCCTCAAGCATGGGTAACAAACTCCCACAAGTCCGCTTGGACCATATCTCGGCAATAGGGGACTGAGAGGTTCTCGAATGGCAGCTGTTGCACCTCCAAGAAGCATGGAGGTCAGCGTTGCGGAGCGAGTAGGAGGTGTCGAAGACCCTACATCACAAATCCATGCACGCTGACCAAGGGAGGATGAGCTGCAGTTCACAGAAGCAATTACAGACTCGCAAACAGAAGCCACGAGATGGGCTACTCGAGTGACGAGGGGCACGAACAATACGTGCCCCCTATCACAGCAAGACCTGTCACAACTAGTTCAAACCCTCACATTCGTTGGCTATCAGGTGGAGCCCCTAATTCTCTATAAGAGGATGTTCTAGCAGTATGTGGTACCCCACATTCTATGCCCCTGGTGATGCAACCAAGGTTTCGGTTACAGACCCCCCGGGAGTATCCTATCAAGCGAACATTGGGGCCCAAGCCTGGCCCTAACATTAACAGTTCTTGGCCATTTGACAAATAGAGGATCGACTTAGTGGGTCCTTTCCCGGAGGCCCTAGGCCACTTTCGATACATGATTGTGGCTGTGGACTACTTCACAAAGTGGGTCAAGGCCGAAGCCCTAACCGGTGTGAAAGGGAAAGTTTTGATTGGCTTTTGCTGGAAGAACATCATATGTCATTTCAGGATCCCTCGAACAATCATAATAGATAATGGTGCCCAGTTTTTCAATGACCCATTTAAAAGCTGGTGTAAGGAGTACAAGATTTGTCAGAGAATCACCAGCATTTACCACCCTAAGCCAATGGGAAAGTGGAGGTCACTAATTGAACCATTGTCAATGGCATCCGATCGAGGCTCGAAGGGGCAGGAAAGAATTGGATCAATAAGTTACCCAGTGTACTTTGGTCATTCTGAACAATGAAATCATTTGCCACGGGCGAAACCCCCTATGGCCTGGTCTACGGTTTGGAGGCAGTCATTCCTGTAGAGATAAAGTTTCCCACCTTTCAAAGGTTTTCTATAAGCAACGAGTGACAAGAGGTTAATGACGAGCATGGCCACTTGGATTTAGACCTTCTCAAAAGAAAAGGAGAGAAGACATCCTTCCACAAAGCCAAGGTCAAGGAATTAATCAAGAAATATCATGATCGGAGGTGTCAAAAAGTCCAGTTTTCCCTGGGAGACCTTGTCATGAGGAGAAACGAGAAGAACCGGAGAGAAAGTCGTCGGAAAACTGGGAATAACCCTACCAAGTCGTTGAAGCCGGCCCCGGAGGCAGCTACGTGCTAGAAACCCCCCAAGGTGAACCGATTCCACGTAGATGGAATATTTCTAACCTTAGGAGGTACTATTCCCCTAAATCCCAGTAGGCCTGGTGAGGCAAAAAATGGCTCATCCCAAAAGTAGTTGTGGGTCAGAGGACGCCCTCGATGAGACATTGTTGTAAGTCAATAGGGTTCCTTTGTTTTTGTCAAACTATTTATCCAAGTGTGTTTCCTATAATTACTTGTTGAGCTAAAATACGCCTCACCACCGGGGTACGAAAATTCCCCACTCACATCAAATTGGAGCACTAAACAATTTGAATGTCCAACACAACCCATCGAACTTCTAAGGTCCCTTTAACGCAAATCAAGCGCCCAAGGCACAGTCCTTGTGAACATTTGAAGGGCCAACATAGCCCATCAAATGTTTAGGGTCAAAATCCCTGTAATGCACATCAAGCGCCCAAGGCACATACCTTGTGAACAATTTGAAGGGCTAACACAACCCATCAAACATTTAGGGTCGAAATCACCTTAACGCACATGAAGTGCCCAAGGCACGGACCTTGTGAACAATTTGAAGGGCTAATGTAGCACATCGAATGATTAGGGACCAAACTCCCCTTTAAGTGCATCAAGCGCCCAAGGCACATACCTTGCACATATTTGAAGGGCCAACACAGCCCATCAAACATTTTGGGACCAAAGTCCCCTTAACGCGCATTAAGGGCTCAAGGCACAGACCTTGTAGACATTCGAAGGGCTAACATTAGCCCATCAAACATTTTATTCCAATTACACAAAATTCCATAATAGCTTACAAGTAAAATGATAGAGTTACAACAACTATCTATCTACATACATCTAAGGGAAAAAACTATTACAAGGCCTAGGGGGGAAGGTAACAAAACTCCTATTCTTCCAGGTTTGTAACCCTTAATTTTCAAGAAGAGCTCAAAGGTTAGTGGAATTTACCCCCTCAGTCTCCTCACGAGGGGTACATCTTTGGCGTCCTCAGTATTGGGAGGTTTTTCTCAGTTTTGGCCACTAATAACACTACCTCCTCCACTAGAAGAGAGACCTCTGACAGGAGTGGGGTCACCCCTTCCTCAGCCAGAGGCACCAGCCTGATTACCTGTTGGGTTAACCCTCGAGATCGGAGCTTCAAGAGGTACAGGTTGAGGGTCATGGGCCTCTGCTTGGGAGGAATCCAACTGAGAGGCATGGGTCCTAGAAGAAAATCTTAAACGAGAAAGGATGGAGCCTCCCATTCCTTGAGAAGCTCCAGAGGGGTTACTCTCTACGGAGTCCAAGACCTTGCTCCTTCTAAGAGAAGTATGTGAGCTCGAATCCCCGCTCTTATTCTTCTTCTTCCGCAAATATTTTAGCCACTTCTTAGCTCATTTATAGGTATCTTGGTATTTGGGATCCCTCATTATATTCTTTCTCTCCATAATATTAATAGTCTCTAGGAGAAATCTTTTGAAATCTTCTATTAGGGGTACCTCGACGGTCCCAAGCCGAAGCCCATACGCTCGAAGGCTATTAGTAGTAGCTATGTACGTCTGATACAGCTCGGCGTGGTTCCTCTCGACTTTCTCCTTATCTTTAAAGGAAAAAGCAATGATGCCTTGATTCTCCATGATGGTCTGCTCTAAAGTAGGAATCAGATTCTGCCTGTACTCCTTATTATGCGTCTTCCATTCCTCTACTTTGGCGGTGGCGGCTACAAGGGCTGCACGAGCTTTTTCTACAGCTACCCAGCACCCCTCTGCTTTGTGGTGATAATGCTCGATGGTTTCATTGGTGTGAGAAGATGATCCCCCCAGAAGCATTGAAAGCTTTAGCAGCAGTGATGCACTCGTGCATAGAATTAAACCCAACATTGGTGGTGATCTCTTCAAGGACCTCATTTTGCTGAGCCTCAAGAGAGTGATAGTCTCCAAAACTATCATCCTTAGCCACAGCTAGGGAGTCCTTCTCCTCCTTCGAACGACTAAGCACATCAAGGAGTTCATTTTGCCTCTCATGAAGACCATTGCGCCATAAGCTAAGCTCGTTATAAGCAGCCAAAGCTCCTCTTCGAGCCAGATTAATTTGTACCAGAATTGAGAGGCCTCAATTTGCTGCTCCCATAGCCACTCTTCAATTCGATGGTACGATTCTTTCATGACTTGGAAAAAGAAGTCGAAAGAAGTTCCCCTTTGCAGAAAGGGGGGTGATAAGATACCAAGTCTAGATTCTACAAGTACCAAAAAAAGTAGACATGAGTAAGTAAAGAAATAAAAGACTTTCATTAATATTGAAAGAAAGGAAGTACATTTGAAGCCCTAAGAAAATTAAATCATACTTTTTTCCTACGCTATGATCTGCCTAGGTAGAGCTCGTAGGAGTAAGGGTAGGCCTGCGTTGGGACCTCGGAATGGTCAGGGGGTCTGGCTCACTCCACTTATTATCTTCGTCCACCTCTAGACGGTGGATTTCCTCAGCCGAGAAGTATATAACAGAGGCTTTCAAGTGATCAAGCAATGGGTTGATGCCCCCATCCTAGACAGACCTCCACCAGAGATGGTTTAGCAGCTCCGGCTCAGTGTTATTTTTATGGACATCCAGCATAGTTGCATACTCGGTGGGGAGCTCCTTGCATATGGATTGGGCCAGGTTGTTCCCAACCAAGACTTTGGACAGGGACGAAAAGAAGTCCCTGAACCCCTGGGTCTTAACGAGTTTATTGGTGTAGGCCTCAAACAGAGAGGCTTGCTATTCGGGAGAACAAAGGCTGGCCAGCTTAGAATTTTCACTGGCCAGAGTTTCATTAGAAACCTGGGCCTCTGACAGCTTGATTTCAAGCTCCTTTAGGAGGCTGTCTTTCTCTAGGCTTAGCTTCTCCATCTACTCCTTGTATTTGGAGGCCATCTTTGCACATTCTACTTCATAATTGGAGGCCATATTCTCCAACTCCTCCTTGTGATCAGAGGTAATCTTCACCAATTTCCCCTGATAATTGGAGGCAGCTTTCTTCAGCTCTTCCTCGAGCTCAATCACCCTAGCCTCAGAGGCCTTAGATTTAGTAGCACCCACTTGGGCTTCCATGGCCTTTTTCATGAAGGTCTAGAAGACCGAGTCCAGGGTAGCCGAGATAGTAACCACCTCTGGAATGGAAGTCAGGGTACGATCAGTCACACCCAGAGAGGTGGGGTTACTTTCTCCCCAGAAGATGCCCAATCCGGGACTTGAAATTTTTAGAGCCACCAGCTTGGGAGTTGATGATGATGACCTCGCCAGTTCGCTGCCTCTGGGGGGAGGGCTATGCAAAGAATCATCATCCCAAGTTTGCTTGTTGTTCGAGGCCTCCATCTAGACCGTTCGGGCCAGCACCTGGACCAGGGCTCGAAGTGGGCTTCCAAATAGGTTTCCTTGAAGACCATCTCCATCTCCTCCTTATTCTCAAGACCGAGTAGAGTAAATAATTCAAATAAACAATGTAAAAGAGAGATGAGTCAGGAGAAGAAACAAAATATTTGGGAGGGGGGGGGGCAAAATAAAAGCAATCAAAGTAAAAAATCCAAAATGCCTCAAACACCTTCGCAGGGTGGGAAGGAACTCACAGGGGGGACCTCTTTGCCATTGTTTGCCTCTAAGGGCTCCAAGTCAGTTTTAACGACCCTCAAAATAGGCTCGATGGGCCTCGAATGGTCCCATCATCAGAAATTGAAGGAGCCTTAATCTTAGTCTTCTTGGGCTTGTCGCTCTAAACCACTTTCTTTTTTCCTTTGCCCAAAGGGGCTTTAGAAGACTCCGCCGGAAGGAGAGGCTTAATCAAAATAGGTTTTTGACTGTAGATCCACTTGTAAACCTCTTCTGTCCAAACATAATCCCAGTTCTTAAAGATGTCAAGAGGTTCACTTAATAGCCAATCTCTATTTGTCACTACACTCTCCGGAACAATGTAGTTGGCAAAATTCTCGTACTTTGGATTCGAATTCCACCCTTGTACATAGTACTCTTCTGCTCACTCTTGAAGGTGTATGTGGGGATCCTGTGCCACCCCTTGCAGTTCGAGGGGATCTTTATGGGGTGGTCCAATTTGGTGAGCGTCGTTTTACTCGCCAAATAACCTGCAAATTCAGATTAATACTAATTAGTACAATGATAAGTAGGGTCGATCCCACAGGGAGCAAAAGCAATAATCAATAATTATTTTTCCTACTAATTGTTGAAAACCTTTTTGGTGATGCCACCACGCCTTAAATGTAATGATTTTATTAACTCTAAAAATGCAAATGAAGACTTAAACTTATGAGAAATAAATATATGAATGAATGATATCGGCTAAGAATAACTCATGCTAGTTAATATCGATCATAGGCGCAATAATGAATCAATTCCTACACATCTACCGGTTATAGGGAAGTAGGTACGCTTAACCCCCCCCCCCCCCCCCAATTCTTTCTTACTTTATCGACAGTTAACTAATTATGATTAATTAACTGTTTCCCTTACCAAAATGTTCCCAGAAAGTATTCGCTAAACCAGAACACATTTTGATAGCATTAAGTATTAAAAGAACCCGATATAGCAATTACCAAAGTAAAAGCAAATAGTAATGCACACTCAATTATCCCCTATCTTGCTATTACAGTCTTAGCTAGTTAGCTGTTTTTCACAAGACTATGCTACTTACTAATCCCATCCAACAATTACGTATTGGCAGAAATTAGATAGCAGTATTCTAAAAACATTTAAGTTGATCAGGCCTAAACATATTAGAAATAAATTCAACCAAGGATAATCAAGAACATGCAAGAATCAATTATAATGCAATTAGGCCTCACGATTTATAAACTAACCTTTGTTATTCTCTACCGATATATGAATTAGCTACTCATGATAATTATACTAAACAAATAAAAAATATAATACATAATAAAAATAATAACTACCGAATTCAACTAAAAAATTTAACCAGAATATTGGCTTGCATGCACGATGTTGCTGCGCACCAATGTTATTGATGAAACCAAATAATTAAGCCGCCGAAAATAAAACAAACCAAACCAATACTGAAATTACTCCTCTGGATGTATGTGTATCCGAATTGTGTATGTCTGCGGTGGAATGAAAATACGAACAAAAATTAAACTAAGACTAACTCCTTAATTCCTGGTGATCTTCCGTCCAAAAACCAAAAGAAAAGCTAAAGGAGAAAAAGATATGTTTGACTTCTTTTCCAACTCAACTACTCTCCCCAAAAACGTCAGAAAAAAGTCTTCTCCTTTTGTCTTCATGTGCACCAATTTATAGGCTGTCATTACAAAATAATGTCCATATTGGACTCTTCCAAATAAAATAAAATTCTTCCCAAAGTTAAATTCTGATCCAATCTTCACATTATCTTCAAGAATATTTCCAAGAATATCAGTCCAATCTGCTCCAAATTAATTGCTACGATTCTGATCTTCATTTGATTGCGATAATTTGCGATAATTGCCCGATTCTCCCTACTCTCCTCCAAATTCCTCTCGAGCCCAAAAATTGTGATCTGTTACAAATAAAATATTTAAAATGCACATTAATCACGTAAAATCACAGTTAATCCCAATAAAATAAACAACATAATTATCACACATCAGGTGGTCCAGAAATCTATTACTAAGCGTTATGATCCCACTAATCTTTGTATCCTTGTCGTCGGCTATGTGCACCACGAGTCTGCTAGCAGATATATAGTACATAGATCTAAAATGTTCGTAGCTAAGAGTTATACCTAAGCTATTACATCGAGTCATAAACACCATAACTAAGAGTATGACGTTTGAATGGAGCTGGGCTAGGTTGAATTGATGCTCCTCGAGAAAATGAGAGAGGATAGGGGGCAAGGGAAAACAAAGCCCGAATTGGAGATGGTGCTCGTAGACAGCGCACCTATCGGGCCTCATATCCCTAGATTTTTCATCTTCCCAAAGGACCTCCAACCGCAAATCCTCCGGTAGCCTAATCCAAAGGGGCAGAGAAGATAGAAGATTTGAGATCTCCTTAGCAATTGGCTGGGGGCTCTCAAGAACGGGGGTTAGAATCTTCTCGAAGAAAATGAGCGACCTTCCTTATCCTCTTGAACCCTGGCCTCCCTCGGAATTTGAGATCTCAATGTAACCCACTTGTGACGATAACCCTTAGGTGGTGCTGGGAAACTGGTGGAGCTTCCCCCGGCTTCTATATCAGCTGAACGGAAACCAGTGGCTCAGGAAGGGACGGCTCCAAAATCCTGGAGATAGGGACTCCCAACGACGCCAGTGGAGGACATAGCTGAAAAGTAGGCCAGAATGGAGTTCTTCCCCATTGATTGTGTTTGTGATATTTTTAAAAGAGAAAAAAGATCAGGTAAGGGAGTACTTAATGGTATCTAGTAGGAGTTTGGCCGGAGCTTCTATGAAAATGTTAGCAAGAAGAACACCTTGATTTGCTCTAAGTGAGAGAGAGACACGAAGAGTTTGAAATTTGAAAGTGTTTTGAGTAAAGAGTGAAGTAAAAGTGCTAGGAAGCGCCTTATATAGAAATAATAAAGGGTAATGATCACCTCAGGCCGCCACACAATAAGTAAGTATATGGGTAAATGGGCTGCGTGGGTGAGAAATCCAAGGCATTTATGGGGAAACTGGCACATGTGGAACTCAACCTGGACTTCCGCGCTCAGAAATAAGAGTGAGCATCACGCCCACTTGAACTTTCCACTTCCCGCTTTGAAATCAAATGCACTCGGACTCTAACATAGATTAGAAGGCCAAAGGTCAAATCCCCTATTCCTAAATGTTGGGTTTCGAACGCCCTCAGACTATAACACATATTAGAAAGCCGAAGGTCGAATCCATTATTCCTAAATACTAGAATTCGAACACCTTCAGATTCTAACACAGATTAGAAGGCCGAAGGTCAAATCCCCTATGCATAAATGTTGGGATTCGAACGCCCTCAAATTCTAACACATATTAGAAGGTCGAAGGTTGAATCCCCTATTCATAAATGTTGGGATTCGAACGCACTAGGACTCTAACATGGATTAGAAGGCCGAATGTCGAATCCCCCTATTCCTAAATGTTGAGATTCGAACGCCCTTAGATTATAACACAGATTAGAAGACCAAAGGTCGAATCCCCAATTCCTAAATACTGGGGCTCAAAGGACCTCAGATTCTAGCACAGATAAGAAGGCTGAGAGTCAAGTCCCCTAATTCTGACCGCTGGGGCTCAAAGGCCCTCGGTTCCAACACTAAATTAGAAAGACGAGGGCCAAACCCCCTACTCAGAACCTCTAGGGCCTGAAGGTCCCTCGGGAAATAATGGAGGTTGGATCCAGGCCCTTAGGCTCTAACATATATTAGAAAGCCGAGGGTCGGACCCTCGACACATTAGTCCGCTCGAACAACAAATTCGAAGCTAACCTGGAGTTAACCCTTAAGGTATCGCAAAGACACAAAAATTACACCTCTCAAGCATCATGGGATCTCAGAGGGTAAACTCTTTCTTAATCACCGATTCGAAGCAGCCCCGTCTGAAGGGTGAAACATCAAACTCATAGATGCGAGCACGGATTCGAACCCAGGACCTTGGGATAAATTCAAAGGCTGAAACTTCAACTGTCCAGGGGCTTATTGATAATGTGTAAATCCGTACTGGACCCAAGTGTCTTGTACGGCCGGCCTAGGTTCATTGCATTATCCTTTGGGTAATGCTCTTTGGGTCGGCCCAGGGGAGTAGTACTTGCTCCACAAGAAAATAAAACAGTTGCACTACTTGTCTACCTATATAAAGGCTAAAGGTAACCCTACACACTTAACCATTTATTACTAATTACACTCCTGTAATACTATTTTCTTACTTGGCCGTCGAAGCCTCTCCCCCCCCCCCCCCCCGAACACCTCTAAGGGCTTTGTCTTGCAGATTCAGGCCATCTACGGCGGCACAACGGCAGAGGTAAATTAGGGTGCATCACTATCACCTTAGCTACCAACTTATATTTAACATTACACGAGGAGATTGTCCCAAAATCTTCCAACTTTTGAGGGGTCCTGTTCTTCGGGATTAGTATAATTTGTGTCTGATTCCAATCCTGTGGCATTCTTTGATGGTGTAAAATCTCCAGAATTTCCTCCACTACCTGATACCCTACATAATTCCAGTGGACTTTATAAAATCATGTTGGAATACCATCTGGGTCTGGCACTTTCCATGATTTCATACTTGACAACACCTGCTTTATGTCCGCTCGAGTAAAAGGTCTGAGCAAGTCATGCATCTGAATCTATGAAAGCTTTTTATAATTTGTTTCTAAGACCTGTTGTATGGATCTTTCATGTCCCAAAAGGGGGGGGATAACAACCTGGTAGGGTGTACATGTCTCTAAAATGTGCATGGACGAGGTTCTATATCTCCTTCTCATCATGTATCCAATTTCATGTGGAATCTTTCAACTGAGAAATGTAATTAATTGTTTGTCTCTTGGTAGCCCACTTATGAAAGGATGTCGTATTTTTCTCTCTAAAACATCCCCAAGACACTCTGGACCTCAGTTGCCACAGCTTGCCAGTATTCAGATTGTTGATGAACTAGTTCTTCTACTTCTTTCCGGAAATCCACTTCTTGCTATTGGAGCTGAACATCTGTTACTTGTGAGGATTGGATTGTTTTTTGAATACTCTCAAGCTAAATAGTCTTTGCCCTGATCTGCGCATCCAACGTCCTAAATGTTTGATGTCTCCGATTCTTTAAGAGTTGTAGTGTGATTTTGTTCCTCTCTGAGACACTTTCCTGATCATATGGTGCAGCTTCTTTAGAATCTGATGCCCTACTCCATACCTTCTTCACAATGTTATCTGTTTCCTTTTTGTGCCTCCAAAACTCTTCATACCCGATTATTCTATTCTATTGAAGCTTTGCATTTTCTCTTAATTGAAGTAAGCATGGACTGTGATCAGACTTTATTCGTGGAAAACTCTTAATGAGGGAGCTGCTAAATTTAGCACACCATGCCTTGTTTACAAATGCCCTATCCAGTCTTTGCAGCACTAGTTCCATACCTTTTCTATTGTTGGACCAGGTAAACCATAAAAACTTATTTCTGAGCTCCTGAATATGATGTACATCTAACACTTTTATTAATGTTTCAGAGCATACACTTTGTTGGAAAATGAATCATCTATTCTTGTATGTAAATGCTATAACTTGGTTAAAATCCCCTAATAACACCAGTGGATAACGGTCCGAAGGAAAAATTCCATTAAGTTGGTTCCAAATGTCCACCCTTTCAACCGCCTTGGAATGGCCATATACAAAACATTGGAACCAAATAGTCCCATCCTGACTATTGCATTTAACTAATACATAGTGACTACCACTAGCTACTACTTCAATATCTAAATTACCAAACCATACAACTGAAATACCACCCATTGAGCCTACTACTGGGATGTGCCAACCTTTCCTATTATTCATACTTTCCTGCCATCTTTCCATCTTGACTGTGTCCATCTTTGTTTCCATTAGACATACCACCTGCAACTTATGCACCTTCAGCATCTTGCTCAGCCATCTCCTTGCATGGGCATTGTTCATACCTCTACAATTCCACACGAGAGTCTTCATGGAACATGTACTAGGTGTTTTGGAAATGCCAAACGAGAACCCTCAGTCATCTTCATCTGATCCTCATCATTACCTTCTGTTTCATCTTTCACCCCTTCATGTAGACCCTTCTGACCCCCCCCCCCCCTCCATAAGCAATCAGTGTTACCACTTCAGTCTGTTGCACACATTTCCTTTTCTTCAGTGGAACTGCTTGCTCCTTCCATTTTGCCATTAAGACTATGTTGAATGAAGCTACATTCTGATCATCCTCCTCCCTCTTCCTCTTGTTGGCTGCTTGTTGTATCCATTTCTCTGTAATGATCTCATCTTTGTCTTGTTGCATTGCCTCTGAATTGGCCAGGCCTTTGCCCTTCCTTCTTCTTTGGATTTCAGATAAGGTTTCTGAAATAGTATTGATGTGGTTGCTCCGTCAAGTACAACACTTTTGTTCACCTCGTATATTCTTCTTCCTATAAAACAGCTCCCAAAAATGATTATGGGGAAAAGGCTCTGACGATCAAGTCATTCTCCTCCTTAGAGAATTGAAATTCCTCAGTATATTAACACATACCTTCTTCAGCGTTTCTTTAGTTGTATATATAAGAGGTCACCATCGTGGTTCTATATTTCTCTCATCTAAGAACGTGGGTTGTACCACAATCCCTATAACTTCGATTTGTGGCCAAACTTCCCGATTGTGGCTTGATCGTGTCTCCGCATTCATCGGTTCGTGATCGCATGGTTCAGACCAGGCTCTGCCTTTATCGCTTTGTTAGAATTATCTGCATTTGTTCTTACGGCTAGGCTTACAGCCTAATGATGCCAGCTATAGGATAGGTATACGCCATAAGCCCACCCTAGCCATGATGACTAGTAGACACAAAACAATGACTTCGATTGTTTTATGTATAAGAACTGTTGTACTTTGAATTTGTGAAATTTGAACAACATGTTCGTTATAGATGTATCTACGGATGTCTTCGCGAAGTGTTTCTTGATTCTTAGTTATCAATGTTTTTTTGCTTTTTGAATTGTGAATTTGGATACATCTCCTACTTCTTCTCTAACGCAATTGTTTTGAAATCGTTGATGGATATTGACCAGATTGCCCTCCTTTATATTCACTTTGTCGATTTGAATTATCCTCCAGTGTTGTTATATCTCCCTATAATAAATATTTTAATGCATCCAACATGCGTCACTATTTTGTGGGCAGCTTTTAGCCCCTTTTGCGTTGGCGTCTCGTTTTCCCAAAAGGGTGAGTAACTTTTTATCAGGAAATAATCGTTATTCCTTCTTTGATTTGACTTCCCTCACCTTTTCAACTCCTTGGAGTCTTCTTCTTCCCTTCATCTTCCTCTTTGTCCAAGCAGCTCATCTCCATTAATATTCGTAAGTTTTTTCAATTTATTCAATCTCTTCTTTGTATCCTTTTTTACAAATCGTGTCCAAGTCTCATAAGCTTTGTATTGTGGTTTTCCCTTACAGCAATTTGTTTCTCCTGATTTCAATCCAGGATTTTTTTCTACCACTATCTCTCTGTTGTTTCTTTTTCATATTATGTTCTTTCTTGGATTGTGTGCTGACTTTGTTCAATATATTTATTAGAGTGTACTCAGTTGCATTCTGTCAACTCTAATTGATAGGCTTCTCATCTGCATTTTAGGAATAATGTCTGCTTCCACATCTACCCCCGTTCTTGATTCCTCATTAAAGGATGTGTTTGATGTGCATGTTGATTTTGGGGAGAATTCCGACCATCCCACTAATTCTTCTACCGTCAATAGCATAATATCTTACGACTATTTGGACAGTTTAAAAATTAATTTTCCTTTCTTGTTCTCTTATGAGCTTAAAGCCCCTGAACGGTCTAATAGTGTTCGCAATCCTCCCTCTGGGTTCATTTCTTGTTACTTAAATTATTTGAAATTTAGACTTGTCTTCCCTCTTCCTTCACATATCATGGATTTACTGAACCACTTTCAGGTAGCCTTACCCCAACTTCATCCTAAGGTCAACTCTATTTTTGTTGTATTTTACCACGTCTGCAAAGATGTTGAGGTCCCTTTTTCGATTGAATTGTTTTGCAACCTTTACCAACTTCGCCAGGTGAAAAAATCCACTGATGAATTCACCCTTTATCCTGTTATTTCTAAAGTTGAGTTTGTTAGTGGGTTTCCTAACAACTGCGGAGTGTGGCGTAAAAATATTTCTTTTAAGACTTCATACTGATAACGAATGGAGTCTGCGAGTTTGGAACTATAACGTTCCCAAATCTATAATTCCTAAGGCCGGGGTTTGCCTTAATGTTAAATCTGAGGTTGTGTTAACACTTGTCCAACATACGATCTCTCTTCGTCGTGCTGATTACAAGGGCGAAGGAGTTTATTAATTCCCTGTTACGTATCCTTACATGTCCTACTTCCTTTATCATTCTTCAGTGTTGCTTTTGTTGTATTTATAAGAGGTTGCCATTGTGGTTCTATATTTCTATCATCTCAGAACGTGGGTTGTACCACAATCCCTATAACTCCGGTCCATGGCCGAACTTCCCGATCGTTGCTTGATCGTGTCTCTGCATTTATCGATTTGCAATTGCATAGTTCAGACTAGGCTTCGCCTTTATCACTTAGTTGGCCTTATCTGCTTTTGTTCTTTGGGTTGGGCTTACAGCCCAATGATACCAGCTATGGGCTAGGTATACACCAAGTATCTTCTATGCCCAGTTTTGCCCCTCCTGTTCCACTGGATTCTTATTTTTCTTTAATTTGGTGTGCATCATCATCATCATCCTTAATCTGTTTGCATTTGAACTCCACCCCTGCTGCAGCCAAATCAGAGTTTCATGCTCACTTTCTGTCCCTGTTTCTTCTTTTTGGATCTCTTCTTTCTTCTTTATCATCTTCTCCACTCCCAGCCTGTGCTTATTAGCCTCCCCCTTTGACTGTGACTTACTGTTTACCCTTGCTCGATCCAGGTCATCAGTTGTGGAATCTGATATGATGATTAATTACCTATATTTATCATTTACAGGCTCGTGATGATTTGGTTTAGCTACCCTTATGCATGGAGGATCAAAATAGTTGCACCTCCCTTGATTATGTTGTGGTTTAGCAATTACTAATCCTAGCCAAGGCCCCCTATCATTACTCCCCTCAATATTCCCTCCCTCCTGAGTAGGTTTTACAAACTTATCCTAGTCTTTCTCAAAACCTATATCTACAGCATTGACCAACAATTCTCTATGTTCTTCATCAACTTTAAATACTGATGGAATATATGCCTGAATTATATGTGTCTGTTGAAGATGAGCCTATGCATGGGCCAGTAATTGAGCCGGTTCATCCTGTCCTCCAATTTTCATGCTACTCTTATGTCCATTCACTTATGAACTATCCAGTTGTGTCTTCTCAATCGTGCTCTAATGTTGTAGCTGGAAAGACCACTCTCATTCGTTCTGAATCCAACCTTCCCATTCCATGTATGAATCATGCTGAATAGGTGCTTGTAAGAATCCATTGGGAAGTTGATTTGGATTCGCTTGATCGTTGTTCTGCTGATGTACTTCTCCATTTTCCAGTTGTGGGTGTTCCAAAATGTTGATATTCCCAGCAACTTGCTCTCCTGCATTTTGGTCTAGTATATCATCTTCCCCCACCTGCTGATTTTTATGTTGGGCCGGGGCAAGCTTATCATTTATACTCACGACAAACTGAAATCTATCTGGAATAGTTGCCTCGTTTAGTTCCTGGAAAAAATCTACATGCTATTCCAAAAAATCCACTTGAAAAGTCATATACTGTTATGTCTTAATCCTGTCATCTAAATTAGGAATTTGTTTTTCCTTTCCGTTTGAATTAGTCTTGCACGTAGGGTGTTTCGGTTTTCGTTTTTCTTGGTGTTTCGTGGCTTAGCACGAATGAGACGTGCTAGGTGGTTCGAAATTATCGGATCACAGTTTTGGTGTATATATATGGAATGATATGAAGACGAAAAGCAGTACGATTACTGCACCAAAACCTTTTGTTCTCTGGTTTTTTCTTCTGAAAACTGACATTTGGTATCAGAGCTCTATTTTTTTTAGATCTAGGAGACCATGTCCGCCGAGAACTCGCCGACACGGGCACGAGGACGGAGCCGGGGATGGAGCGTCATCCGGAGGAATGGCAACGAGGTCGTCGTTCACGAACGAATCGTGCAAGAGCGGACAAATCTCGGTGGCAACATCGTTTACCCCACTCTGACGGCGACAAATTATATCGAGTGGGCCTTGGTCATGAAGATCAATCTCCGGGCGCAAGGACTCTGGGAGGCTGTTTTCGGCATCGGAGAACCAGGCGAGCGAGAGGACATGGCCGCGCTCTCGGCGTTGATCCGCGCGGTGCCTCCGGAGATGATTCTGGCCCTCGCCGTGAAGAACTCAGCACACGAGGCATGGGAGGCAATCAGGATGATGCAAGTCGGGGTGGATCGCATGCGAGAGGCGACGGCGCAACAATTGCGCAAGGAGTTTGAACATATTACTTTCAAAGATGGTGAGTCACTCGATGCGTTCGGCATGCGCATCACCGGCATCGTCAACAACCTCCGCTCTTTGGGTGACACCGTCGAGGAGGTGAAGGTGGTCCAGAAGTTCCTGTGTGAGGTACCGAGCTAGTACGCGCAGATCGCCTGTTCAATCGAGACGCTCTTCGACTTGGATGGCATGACTGTCGAGGAGCTGATCGGGCGGCTCCGGTCGGCTTCTGAACGGTGCTCCATCAACTCCACGCGCAACTCAGGCGGACAAGTTCTTCTCATGGAACGGGAGTGAATCGCGAGCGGGAAACAACGCGAGCAAGGGCAAGGATCCAACTCCGGAACCAGCGCAAAGGGGAAGGCCAAGTGGAAGGGGAAACAGCAGGGTCATGGCCGCGATGGCAGCCAACGAGCCTCTAGCTGTGATCGGGATATGACCAAAATAAAATGTTACAATTGTAACAAGTTCGCGGGTCATATCTCTAGAGACTTCCCCGAATCGCGACGGAAGCGCAAGGAACGGGCAAACCTTGTACAAGATCAGGAGGAGGAGACGGCTCTGCTGGTGGCGAGGTTGCACTCACTCACGATCGGGAGCCAGGTGTCCGACAAGCATGTGCTTCTGAATGAGGTGCGATCTCAGGCGAAGGCAACGGGACCGGACGGGAGATGCAGCACGGTGTGGTTTCTAGACTCCGGTGCTAGTTCCCACATGTGGCAGACGTGAGCTATTTTCTGAATTGGACACCAACGTGCGCGGGTCTGTCAAGCTCGGAGATGACACGTCGGTAGAGATAAAAGGCCGTGGAACGATCCTCTTCACATGTCTGAATGGGGAGCATCTGACACTCTCTCGGAGGTGTACTACATCCCGCGCCTTCACAGTAGCATCATCTCATTGTGGCAGCTAGACGAACTCGGATACGACACTCGAATCCGACATGGTTGGCTCCAACTGTGCGACCAAGATGGGTGCTTGCTAGCGCGAGTGCCAAGAAGCCGCGGATGACTCTACTTGCTCCACCTGAACCTGGCGCGGCCCGTCTGTCTTGCCTTGCACGGATCCGAGAACGGGTGGTGCTGGCACGCGCGCTATGGGCACTTACACTTTGAGGCTCTCCGACGACTCGCGCACGACGATATGGTGCACGGACTTCCGATGATTGATGATGTTGAGCGCATGTGCGACGCATGCTTGGCCGGAAAGCAGAAGCGCGCGCCATTTCCTCATCAGGCGCGGAACCGCACAAACGAGCTCCTTGGCCTTGTTCACGCGGACTTGTGCGGACCCATTGATCCAGCGACACCATGAGGTAAACGCTATTTCCTTTTAATGGTTGATGATCACACTAGATACATGTGGGTATCATTGCTAGCCACGAAGGATCAAGCGGGCGAGGAAATCAAGAAGATTGTAGCCGCGGCCGAGCTACAAAGCGGGAGCAAACTGAAAATGCTATGCACCGATCACGGTGGATAATTCACTTCTCAAGGACTTGGTGATTATTTCGCAGAGCGAGGAGTACAACGACAGCTGACGGGGCCATACACACCGCAACAAAACAGAGTCGTGGAGCGCCGAAACCAAATAGTGGTCGGAACGGCGCACTGTCTTTTGAAGGCGAAGGGGGTGCCGGTCATATTCTGGGGTGAGGCGGTGACGACGGCGGTGTACCTGTTGAACCGGGGAACGATGAAAAACATCATCGGAAAGACCCCCTACGAAGCGTGGCACAGACGCCGACCAAGTGTGCAACACCTCCGCGTCTTCGGGTGTGTCGCTCATGTTAAGGCGGCGCATCCAAACCCGAAGAAGCTGGACGACAGGAGCATCCCGATGGTTTTGCTGGGTTACGAGCCGGGCACCGCAGCATACCGCGTCTATGACCCCGCCACGGATCGAGTTAGAGTCTCTCGTGACATCATTTTCGATGAGGATGCGGCATGGGATTGGACACTTCCGGGACGAGAGCAAGGAGGTGATCGACTTGGAGAAACGGAGACGTTCTCCCTCGAGCGTTTTGCTTCTCCAATTGCAGGCACTAATGCGAGCTGGAGCACGATGCACACGGAACGCGCATCACCTTCAAACGCCGGAGATTCACCGCCTACTCCAACAACTCCGGTTGCACCACCACCGCCGACGGTGGAGTTTGTGTCCCCACCAACCGGTGCATCGGAGCCATCTCCAAGCGAGAAGGCACCTCGCCGGTACCGCACATTGGACAGTTTATACGATGCAACTGTTAACGTAAAAGCTGAAGAAGACGACGACCAGTGTCTCCTCACCGCCGAGGAACCGACGTGTCTGGCTGAAGCGGAGATCGACAAGAAATGGCGAGCAGCGATGGCGGAAGAGTTGGCCAGCATTGAGGAAAATCAGACGTGGTGGCTCACAGAGCTGCCGGTGGGACATCAAGCTATCGGGCTCAAATGGATTTTTAAGTTCAAAAAGGATGCAGCTGGCGAGGTGGTAAAACACAAGGTGCGGCTGGTGGCAAAAGGTTACGTACAACGACAGGGAGTGGATTACGAGGAGGTATTTGCTCCAGTGGCTCGTTTGGAGACGGTACGGATGATAATTGCGATTGTAGCGCATCACGGGTGGCCGATCCACCACATGGACGTGAAGATGGCGTTCCTCAACGGTGATTTGATCGAAGAAGTCTACGTCAAGAAATCACCGGGTTTCGTTGTTCACGGAAAGGAGTGCAAGGTACTTCGACTGTAGAAAGCGTTGTACGGACTTCATCAAGCTCCGAGGGCGTGGAACGCGAAGCTCGATGTAAGCCTTCAAAATTTGGGCTTTGTACGTAGCGAAGCGGAGCATGCAGTTTACCGACGAGGTAACAATGAAGCATTAATTCTTGTTGGTGTTTATGTGGACGATTTCATAATCACGGGGTCATCAATCGAAGAGGTGATCAAATTCAAGAAGGAAATGACTAGTCTTTTCAAGATGAGTGATCTTGGCAGACTTAGTTACTATTTGGGAATCCAGGTGCAGCAGAGGGATGATCGAATCACTCTTTGTCAAGCATCTTATGCGAGGAAGTTGTTGCAAAAGGCTGGAATGGAGCATTGCAATCCTTGTGCAGCACCAATGGAGGCATGACTCAAGCTGAGCAAAGTTGGCGACGGAGGACCAGTAGATGCCACCCTTTATCGCAGCATAGTGGGGAGTCTCAGGTACTTAGTTCACACAAGGCCGGACATCACGTACGCCGTCGGCTATGTAAGCCGATTCATGGAGAAACCCACAACGGTGCACTATGCAGCAGTAAAGCACATATTGTGGTATGTGGCGGGAACCTTGAATTTTGGAGTTTCGTATGGAAGAGGAAGCGGAACCTTGGAGTTGATAGGTTACAGTGATGCTGATCTAGCCAGAGATGTTGACGACAGGAAGAGCACGACTGGCCTGATTTTCTTCCTCGGACAAGCTCCGGTAAGTTGGCAATCGCAGAAGCAGCGAGTGGTAGCAATTTCGTCATGCGAATCTGAGTATATTGCAGCTGCCACCGCTGCTTGTCAAGGAATTTGGTTGAGCAGGTTACTCGGAGAGTTGCAGAACAAACCACCACGAGCGCCGAAGCTGCTGGTGGATAACAAGTCGGCAATCTCCCTCAGCAGAAATCATGTGTTTCATGATCGAAGAAAGCACATCGACACTCGGTACCATCTGATTCGTAATTATGTGGAACAGGGTGAACTCGAGATCGATCACATCAATACGGAGGCACAGCTTGCTGATATTCTGACGAAGGCTTTTAGACGTGTTCGTTTCCAGGCGCTAAGGAGCAGAATTGGCGTTGCTGACATAAGTTAGGCGACGACAAGATTAAGGGGGTGATTTGTTATGTCTTAATCCTGTCATCTAAATTAGGAATTTGTTTTCCTTTCCGTTTGAATTAGTCTTGCACGTAGGGTGTTTCGGTTTCCATTTTTCTTGGTGTTTCGTGGCTTAGCACGAATGAGACGTGCTAGGTGGTTCGAAATTATTGGATCATAGTTTTGGTGTATATATATGGAACGATATGAAAACGAAAAGCAGTATGATTACTGCACCAAAACCTTTTGTTCTCTGGTTTTTTCTTCTGAAAACTGACATATACCACTTCTGTAGTTTGTACCCCTGTGCACGACTTGACGTTGGATGTAACTCCTTTGAGAAATCAAAGATTATTTTCGTGCCATGCTCCTCATTGTGCTGATACAAATGAGCTTCCAGATATTGCATGAGTGCCACATTACTCTGAATCGGGAATCTGGACATTGGGTGACCGATCCGGCCACAACGACGAAAAAACTTGTGCGCCATCTCATATCTACACTCTACCCAATACAGGTGACCGTCCGGCATGTTAATAAAAACCCCGGTATTAGTGGATGACCTATATGCACTAGCACTCTTGCTCTCATGTATCTAAGATTACGTGCCATAAACTGATGCGACTCCACCTCCATCACTTGTTCGACATGGTTTGCTAGCCTTTGTGAAATTTTTGGCGTGAAGCATAATGAAGCAATGTCATGCATTCTGACTGTGCCCATTATCCTCTGCACAATTACCCGATTCAGTGGTATCATAGGATCCCATCTTCGTACTGCAAAAAAAACCTCCTGCAATCACAAATGGAGTGTAATGCAACATCACCATTTTTGTAGCATTGTTCGCCAGCTTAATCACATAAAAATTCCGCGTCTATCTAGTGATCACGTAGGTACTGATCTATCCTCCAGCGACTATAGTTCCTGCCATCCAGCTAGTATCCCAACACACAGTTCTCGTCCTGCTCAATAACTTCATTAATTTCTTCTTGAAGGATGTGGATTTCCCCTCCAATCCAATGATGCATGTATATATCTTGAAACAACACATCCCTCTGGTTCCCTGGCCTCTTCCAGGAGAAATTTTTATGTTTGTGGCTACAGTAGCCACAAACAGCAACAAAATATGGAGGACGCATTTACATAATGCGTCCTCTCCGTTTCTAATTTCTTTTTTAAATTACCGGTCAAATATTATTGGCGATGAAGGGGGTTCTGCCACGTGGCGAGTGTGCATTTTCATAATGCGTCCTCTCCGTTTCTTTTTTTTAATTACCGGTCAAACATTGTTGGCGGTGAAGGGGGTTCTACCATGTGGCAAGGACGCATTATCATAATGCGTCCTCGGGTTTTTTTTAATTACCGGTCAAACATGCATGGTTTTCCTGGTTTTTTTAAATTACCGGTCAAACATGGAGGGTTTTCCTTATTTAACGGGTACAAATGGTAAAATCTGATTGGAACATCGATTCACCTTCAGTCTGACGTAATATTAAATGTTTCGACTGTGGGTCTCATTTAAAATCATTCTCCAATCCAAACTTCAAATGAATAATTATTATGTAACGTGGATATGCTACAAACTCCCAATTATTACGTAACCTGTATATATATAATATTGAAATTGTATTTTAATATTATATTTGATCTCAACAAATATTATATTCATACAATTAATTATATTTTGGATGCATCTAATTATTTGACAAGAGTAATGATGGAGAATAAATAATTATATTGGTTCAATAAAATAGTTTTTATGAACTCGAGTATAACATTAATCGGCACTAACTTATTTTTAGTTCATGTTTAAAATAAAATTGATTCTATTCTAGAAATTAATTTGTTATTCTAATTAAATTAACTAATTATTAAATAGACAATGAGTTAAGAAACTTTCTAATTTATGTCTCAATTTTACTTTTATGGAGAAAAAGTAAAAAACAAAAATTAATTGAAATTAATTTTTATTTTTGCCAATCTATAATATATGCATCATTATTATTTATATATTATTAAATATAAATGAATATATTTAGCACTTAACATGTGCATTTTTCATTATTATTAAAATACATCATTCAAACGCTTAATTTACCAAATTTACCAAAAAATAATAAACATTATTTCATTTACAAATTAAATTAGCACCGAAATTAATTACAAATCTCATTTCCAACATTTTCAAAAAAAATTGTTAAAACAATACGCATTCCAGGACTCGTTTGAGGAGCTCCCAAGAAATAAATTTATGCTAATTTCCAACATTTTGCTAATTAATTTCCTGAGAAATAAAATTAGGCAACTTTTCAGGACTCGTTTTAAAAACGAGTCCTCTACATAATTTTTCGAAGATCTAAATAATGCCTGATTTGAGGACTCTTTTAAAAAACGAGTCCTCTAAATACTTTCAAAAAAATTTTTTGCCAGATTAGAGGACTCGTTTCCAAAACGAGTCCTCTAAAAAACATTTTCGGGAAAAAAAATTTATGCCACCTCAGAGGACTCGTTTCCAAAACGAGTCCTCTAAAAAATATTTTCGGGAAAAAAAACAATGCCACCTCAGAGGACTCGTTTCCAAAACGAGTCCTCTATAAAAGATTTTCGGATAAAAAAAATGCCACCTAGAGGACTCGTTTCCAAAACGAGTCCTCTAATTGATTTCAGAAAAAAAATTAAATCCACCTAGAGGACGCATTACCATAATGCGTCCTCCACCCTCAGCGTCCAGAATAAAAAACAAGCACACCAACGTCCATTTTTGGATTTTCTTACACACTAAAATCATGCACTCCTCTTCCAGATAGTCTTAACCCTGGGCAGTGAACGTAGTTGATGAATCTGCATCGGAGATGCTCCCATTCATACTGATCGGTTAATTATGTTTTGACACAAAAAATCTCCCTTGAGAAGTATCTATATCTGACGAGATTTTTGAGCTAATCTTTGTGTCTTTGACACGGTGCACTAGCTGAGAATATGTTTCATCACTTTTGTGAGAAAAATCCATTTATAGCAGTCCCCTGAATACGAAACGTTTGAATCCTCCTGATTGGCCTGTATTTTCGACCACAATGTCGATGCCCTTAATGATTATCTCAGGTTACTCTCCTCCTCACTATAGCTGTCTGATAGAATGATTTGCCGTAATTAATTGTATTATTAATATCTAAATATATAGAGAGTACAATAGAGGTATAATAAGGAAAGAACTCTAATCAGAATAAATCATAATCTAATCAGGAGTCTGATTTAGTCTAACACCCCCCTCAAGCGAAGCGTCGGATGCTCGCCGACGCACAGCTTGGACCTGAAGAACTCGAACAGCGGACGAGAGAGCCCATTGGTGAAAATGTCTGCAATCTGAAGAGAAGTCGGAACATGAGCAACGCGCAACTTTCCGGATGTCACCAACTCACGAACAAAATGGTAGTCGATGTCGATGTGTTTCGCCCGCTTGTGCGCCACTGGATTCGGAGCCAAGAAGATAGCACTACTATTGTCACATAACAACAGTGGAGAACCAGGAAGTGGAACCCGAAGATCACGAAGCAAATGAGTGAGCCAAACCACTTCTGAGGCAGTGTTGGCGAGAGCACGGTATTCAGACTCAGTGCTAGAGCGAGAAATAGTGGGTTGTTTCTTGGCACTCCAAGAAACCAGATTCCCACCAAGAAAAACCGCATAACCATAAGTGGACCGACGAGTCTCCAGACAGCGAGCCCAATCAGCATCAGAGTATCCTAGCACATCAGGAGTACTAGCAGAACAAAACTGGAGACCAAAATGAAGAGTGCCACGAACATACCGCAAAATATGAGTCACAGCAGCAAAATGGTCATCTCTGGGATCCTGAAGATACTGACTCACCGTGTTGACTGAGAATGCCAAATCCGGGAGAGAGATGGTGAGATACTGGAGAGCACCAACAAGAGAACGATAAAGTTTAGGATCCCAAAATGGAGGACTAGTAGAGCTGTGAAGCTGAGAACCAGCAACAAATGGAGTAGAAACAGGTGCCGCGTCAGACATACCGGCCCGATTCAAAATATCCTGAGCATACTTTGCTTGGCCAAGCAGTAATCCTGAGGAGGTAGGCGAAACTTCAAGACCAAGAAAGTAATGAAGAGCATCGAGATCCTTGATCGCAAACTCTCTGTGTGTCCGATCAATGAACTGGCGAAGAAGAGTCGAGTCATTGCCTGTAAGAATGATATCGTCCACATACACAAGTAGGTACAGTAACGACGACCCTCTCGAAAGGACAAACAAAGAAGTATCAGCTGAGCTGCACCGAAAACCAAGCTGTGTCAGATAGCTGCTGAAACGCTGGAACCAAGCCCGGGGAGCCTGCTTAAGACCATAAATAGCCTTTTTCAAACGACAAACATAGTCTGGATGGATAGAATCCTGATAACCAACGGGCTGCTTCATGTAGACAGGAACATCAAGAACACCATTAAGGAAAGCGTTCTTGACATCCAACTGATGAAGTGGCCAGGAACGCATGGTAGCTATGGCAAGAACCATCCTAACAGTGGAGGCTTTGACCACAGGACTGAAAGTGTGGTCAAAATCAAAACCCGGAATCTGCGAGAAACCCTGCGCCACAAGTCTAGCTTTGTGACGCTCAATAGTGCCATCTGGTCGATACTTGAGCCTATAGACCCATTTGGAGCCAACAATGTTGACATTCGAAGGTCGAGGCACCAAATCCCAAGTGTGCTGACCATGAAGAGCATCCATCTCATCATCCATGGCTGAAACCCAGGCTGGATCCTGAAGGGCAGTGCGATAATCATTGGGCTCTGTCTGAGAGAGGAGTGCAGCAGTGAGACCATGAGCATTAATATCCGAATAATCCCGCCGATGAATGGCACCAGTAGAAGACCGAGTGGCCATCCGATGAGTACGAAGCTAGGGCGGCGAATCTGGAGGAGTCGAACCAGCTGATGACACGGAGGAAGATCGAGTTGTACTGACCGGAGAGTGGCGGAAGTCACCGGAAAAAGAATAGCCGATACTGGCTGAGACGTGGTGGCCGGTGGCTGAGACGGTGGCTGAGGAGTGCTAGCCAGCGGCTGAGATATGGTGGGCGTTTGGCGAGGAGCCGGGTCCAGGTCGGCCGTCCAGATGAAAGATGGTGGTGAAGGAGAGGCAGCTGGAACAGGCACAGACACAGGCGTGGTGGCCTCAATCGATGAAGTAACAGTTCCATAAAAAAATGATGAAATCTCCATATCTGAAATCGAACGACTGTCCGTGGAAGATGAGACATAAGGGAAGAAAGTTTCATCAAAACGAACGTGGTGAGAGATATAGATACGCCCAGAAGTCTGGTCAAGACACTGGAAGCCCTTGTGACGAGGGCTATAGCCAATAAAAACACAGGGAATGGATCGGGGTGCAAACTTATTAGTAGCAGTGGCACGTAGACATGGAAATGCACGGCAACCAAACAGGTGAAAGAGGGTATAGTCAGGCACATGACCAAAAACAACCTCAAAAGGTGATTTGCCACTCGTAACTGAACTAGGAAGACGGTTAATAATGTAAACCGCAGAGGAGAAAGCTTCCACCCAATAACAGTGTGGAACAGAAGAGTGAAAAAGCATGGCAAGACCAGTCTCTGTGATGTGACGATGCTTCCGCTCGGCCCGGCCATTCTGAGCAGGTGTATAAGGTGAGTACATCTGATGATGAATGCCACATGATATGAGATGAGCCTGAAGTCAGTGATTAGTAAACTCGGTGCCACCATCGGTCTGAAAAATTTTAACCCTAGCAGAAAACTGATTCTCAACGAATTTCTGAAACTGGATAAAAGTGTCATAGATATTTGACTTATGCCGCATTGGAAGAAACCATGTGAATCGCGAGAAATGATCAATGAAAATGGCCTAATAAGAGAAACCACCGACAGATAAAACAGGAGCTGGTCCCCACAAATCACAATGCACTTTATCCAATAAACCAGTAGCGCGCTTGTCACTAGTGGAAAAGGGCAAGCGGCTACTCTTGGCCATCTGATAAGGAGAGCAACTGACAGATGCAGGCATAGCAGAAGTGACAAAAATAAGACCCCGTCGATTCAATAACTGAACAGTATCATGAGACACATGACCGAGGCGAGAGTGCCACTGCTCAAAAGAAGCATGAAGCTTTGTAGAGCGTAGTTCGCCTAAAAAACTGGAATCACCAGTCTCAAGAAAATAAAGACCAGACCTATGACAGCCTTTACCAATTATCGTCCCTGTAATCTTGTGCTCAATGGAAAATGCATCGGCATCAAATATAACACGAACAGGTAGATCACGAGTAAGATTACTAATGGACAATAAACTTCTAGTAATCTTAGGGACCACAAGGACATCATTAACAGAGAAACTAGATAAATGACATTGGCCGATGTGAGAAATAGATAATGATTCACCATTTCCAACAAGAATAGAATCAGAACCACGATAACGTTGTACCTGATCAAGATGACTGGTGTGAGCTTTGATATGAGATGTAGCACCTGAATCAATGATCCACTGATTTGACGAAGAATGACGGTTGGGACCATTCAAACTGGCCTGAAATAATAACTTGTCTGCAACCCAATTAGTGGAGCAATCTTCCCGAGATGTAGAACCCAAATAAACCATAGAAAAAGCCCAAGAATTGCACAGAAATTGACTGGGTGCTGATTAGAATATGAAAAACTCGTGATAAAGGACCTCAACTCGCGATAAGCAGCATCAACTCGCGATAAACAACATTAACTCGCGATAAATAGCATTAACTCGCGATAAAATGAATGACGCGAGAAATCTGAAAGTTTTGCTAGTCGAGTCGCGCGTGACTTCACGCGCTAGAATGATGAAAAACTGGAATCTCCTTCGCACGTGACTTCACGCGCGTGACCTTCACGCCGGCACGTGGATCTCGCCGTCGAAAAAATTGCAGCCGAAAAATCGCCGCTGAAGCTCGTCGCTGGAAACACGAGACTGGTCACTGGAAGCACGAGCTCGCCGTTAGAGAGAAGAGCTTTGCCGATCGCCGTGAAGAATGGCTTTGCCGATCGCCGTGAAGAATGGCTTCGCCGCTCGCCGTGAAGAATAGCTTCGCCACTCGCCGTGAAGAATGGCTTCGCCGCTTGACTCTGGACGACGACGACGACGCTGAATTTGGCCGGGAACTTCCGCCGGAATTTTGGCCGGGAACTTCTGCCGGAAAAAGGGAGGTGCTGAACAGTAAATTAAAATTTAGGGCGTAGGATCAGAACTTGCTCTGATACCATGATAGAATGATTTGTCGTAATTAATTATATTATTTATATCTGAATATATAGAGAGTACAATAGAAGTTTAACAAGGAAAGAACTCTAATCAGAATAAATCATAATCTAATCAGGAGTCTGATTTAGTATAACACTGTCGCTTTCCCCGATTCTCAGATTCCTTTTGATATATAGCCCCCAATTCCCTAGTTGTCGTCTCATGCAACCAATCAGATTAAAACCCTTACCGTTGCCCATTGACCTTCTCCTGGCTACCAACCGCCAAATCCAATACTGGTTAATCCATCTGCTTTGCTATTTTGCTGTGTCCAAATCCCACTCTGCTGCTCTTCTTCTACTTTTAGCAAGCTTTTGATCTCCCTTGGTAATTTAATAGTACTAAACTAGTTTCTAAAATAGGGTGTTGGTCGGAAAAGCTTTACCGGTGGCCACAAATGGTTTCTGGAAATTTCTAGCTTTCTTCACAGAGAGGAAAAGAAAAAAATTGTGATTTTTTTAAAAAAATTTGATATAAATTTATAAGTACAAGATATAGAAGAACAGTTTAGAGCATTAGCACTATTATGTTCCTTAATACATCTTTTGGAACTTTTACAAAGAGAAGCTTCCTGAACGATTTGTGAAGCTATCTGATTTCAGCTCTGATTGCGACTACTTCTAAAGGGCCTCTATCCAGGTCTGAGTTTAGCAGAGAAACTAATATGGATGAATTTGTCCATAACTGGAGGTCCTTACCATGTTGCACTGCTCTTTTTATTCCTCTCAAGCATGTCATTGCTTCTGCTGCCAATGGCGATGTGCATGGAAAGTGACAAACTTCTGTGGTTCCTTGAGATTGCAAACTAGAGAAAATCGTCCAAGCTGCTGCACCATGAGATTTATCTTTCACAAACGCTCCATTTGTTCTAACTATTGGCATCACCTGTGGCAGATGCATTAGAGACTGTTGTTGTGGGATACCAGTGTCATTCGTCACATGTACATCTTCTATTGGCAGCAAGTTGAGGAAGGTATGGAGGCCTAAATCTCAGAAGCTACGAGTCTCCAGTTAGGACTGTACGCCATGAAGTTAGACTGGGCTATATTTACCCAAATATGTGGTAGGGATTGTTGACTATGATATATCTTCACGTTACGTTGCAGCCATATTTGCCATAACAGATGTATTGACAGAGCAATGGCCTCTTATCTGGTGCAGTTTGAATCCAGTCCTAGAACCGCTAGGACCATGTTGTTGGTGTGCCCTGTGTGAAATCAAACCCAAATACCAATGTCATCCATACTCTCTGCGCTGCCGGGCATTGAAAGAAGAGATGATGAATATCTTCCTCTACTGGGTTGTCACCTAAGTTGCAATATGGGGATGTGATTATATTTCTGTGATGAAGATTAGATGTCGTGGGAATGCATTGTTCAATGCACGCCAAGCAAATAGGATTAACTTCCTAGATACTAGTAATTTTCAAAGTTTCTTCCAACAACCATCACTTGATATGATATACTACACTTGACTCCTTTCCTAAATTTGATAGCCAAATTATACTGAGTAAACCCAATCTGTTGTCCCTACCCATATTCTCTTGTCTTGGTCCTGCGTATTCGGCGGAATGTAGATTGTCTGTATCTTTCTTACTATTTGTGCAGGACAAATTGCCTTAAGCAATGGCACCCTCCATTGCTTATTATCATCCAGAAGATCTTTCACCTTCATGTATGTATGAGCTTGAACCATTGTCGTGACTGTCCCATCATTTTTGTTGAGCAATCCGGTACCCATTTTTGCAATTCCTACGTTCTGGCATGTCCTGACTTCCCACCTAAGATGTGGTTTAAGAAGATCTCGACCATAGAGAATAGATTTCATGCCCAACTATATCCCGCTTTTGGCTGGAATTCTAGTATGTCAATAAGTTTGCAGTATTTACCCTTAAAAACCCTTGCAAACAAGGAGTCAGGATTAGCAATGATATTACAGACATGTTTTGCAAGTAATGCCTTGTTCATCATTGCTGCTGAACGAAGTCCAAGCCCTCCTTGGTTGACTGGTCTACACATTTTGCTCTATTATACCTAGTGCACTCCTTTATTTTCTGAATTGCCCCTCCATATGAATCTTGCAGTTATTGAAAATAGGTACCAATTTATTTTATTTGTGTCCTTCATATTATTTTTAATTGTTTAATTTAATATAATATCATAAAATATATAAAAATTAAAATTTTTCATTGCTGCCAAGAAGTTCATGGCTAATTTCATAATTTGCTAACTTTTTCATAGAATGACCAATAAATTATTCACCTTAAAAATCAAAATAGAACATTTATAAAATTATGAAATAGCCAATTTTCGTTTAAATCTCCATTGTTTCAAAACCATTTAGTGTTAAATGAGGGATATTTCAACTCTAATTTGATGATCCACAAAATTCTGGTCTCTATATGTTGAATGAGGGAAGTTTTACTATTCCATAGCCATACATCACAATCGTACTATCTATTTTAAAAGTAAAATCATCTTTGATCTAAGGGTTATTATTATGTATAACTGAAAAATTCAGTCAAAGAAACTGATGAATTTTCTATTAAATGATATCTCAATTTTAAAATCAGTTGGCCTAAGATCAAACTACCTGTAAAATATTGTAAATTATGAATGTGTGGTTTTATTTATGGTACATGAGTTCTATATAAAGGCAACATATACAGAAGTACAAATGGAAAAATATTCTAACTATGGTACAAGATATACATATAACAAAATATCTCCTTAACACTCCTCCTTAAGTTAGAGCATGTGGATCACGAATGCCCAACTTGCCGAGAAGAGTCTGAAATGACTGTCGTCCAAGAACTTTAGTAAATAAATCCACATGTTGAGTGGAAGTGCTAATATGATAAGTAGCAACTTCTCTGGACTGTACCAAATCACGAACAAATGGACAGTCAATCTCAATGTGCTTCGTCCTCTCATGAAACACAGGATTGGCTGCAATATGGAGGGCGGCTTGGCTGTCAAAATATAAACGCATTGGAGAAGAATGACCAACCTCCAAATCTTGAAGAATGGACTCAAGCCATATCAACTCACAACAAACTACAGCCATGGCCCGATACTCAGCTTCAGTGGAAGAACGAGAAACCATCGATTACTTCTTAGTCTTCCACGATATGGGGGATTCACCAAGCACAACAAAATATCTTGTCAAGGAACGTCGAGTAGTTGGACAAGCAGCTCAATCCAAGTCACAGAAAGCTGATAGCTATAGAGAACTCTGAGCAGAAAGAAATAAACCTTGACCAGGATGACTCTTCAAATAGTGCAAGACGCGGAGGGCAACATGCTAATGTGTGACGCGCGGCTTCTCCATAAACTGCACTAAAGTATGGACAGAATAACTGAGTTCTGGTCGTGTGATAGTCAAATAAATGAGTTTCCCAATCAAACGACGGTATTGTGCAAGATCAGGATGTGGAGGACTCATCAAATAGGCCAAATTGTGCTATTGTTCCATCGAAAAATCCGTAGGCTTTGCAGCTAGCAATCCAGCTTCATGTAAGATGTCAAGAGTATATTTTCGTTGTGAAAGAAACATACCATCAGTTCTCCTAGCAATATCAATACCCAGAAGTACGCAGAGCAGTAGCAATTTTCGCAAACCAATTGCGGGGAGCCTAGCGTAGACCATACAGGGATTGCAAAGCTTGCAAACCAAACCTGAAATAGGAACGGAGTAACCCGGTGGAGGACGCATATAGACTTCCTCATCCAAGTCACCATGTAAGAAAGCATTGAAAACATCCATTTGATGAATGTCCCAATTATGAACTGCAGCAACGGCCAAGAATAAATGAACATAGCTCATCTTGGCAACCGGGGCAAAAGTCTCAGTAAAATCAATTCCTTCAATATGTCGATTGCCAAGAACAATAGGGTGAGCTTTATAGCGCTCAATAGAGCCATCAGACTTGAACTTGGTTTGATACACCCATTTGCAACCAATGGCATGTTTGTCAGCAGGGAGAAGAGACAGAACCCAGGTATTGTTCCACTCAAGGGCACTAAGTTCATCAGACATGGCCTCTTACCAGTGGGGATGGCGAGAAGCCTCGGGATAGATAGCAGGGTCTCAGATATCAATCACTGCAGCCAAAAATGCAGTATGCGAAACCAAAAAATATGATAAGTAAGATAATCAGCAATAGAGTAACGAGTACCTGAGGACAGATCATGTGAAGTAGTGAGAGCAGCAGAGAGGGGGGGGGACAGATCATATGAATGTGTGGTTTTATTTATGGTACATGAGTTCTATATAAAGGCAACATATACAGAAGTACAAATGGAAAAATATTCTAACTATGGTACAAGATATACATATAACAAAATATCTCCTTAACACTCCTCCTTAAGTTAGAGCATGTGGATCACGAATGCCCAACTTGCCGAGAAGAGTCTGAAATGACTGTCGTCCAAGAACTTTAGTAAATAAATCCACATGTTGAGTGGAAGTGCTAATATGATAAGTAGCAACTTCTCTGGACTGTACCAAATCACGAACAAATGGACAGTCAATCTCAATGTGCTTCGTCCTCTCATGAAACACAGGATTGGCTGCAATATGGAGGGCGGCTTGGCTGTCAAAATATAAACGCATTGGAGAAGAATGACCAACCTCCAAATCTTGAAGAATGGACTCAAGCCATATCAACTCACAACAAACTACAGCCATGGCCCGATACTCAGCTTCAGTGGAAGAACGAGAAACCATCGATTACTTCTTAGTCTTCCACGATATGGGGGATTCACCAAGCACAACAAAATATCTTGTCAAGGAACGTCGAGTAGTTGGACAAGCAGCTCAATCCAAGTCACAGAAAGCTGATAGCTATAGAGAACTCTGAGCAGAAAGAAATAAACCTTGACCAGGATGACTCTTCAAATAGTGCAAGACGCGGAGGGCAACATGCTAATGTGTGACGCGCGGCTTCTCCATAAACTGCACTAAAGTATGGACAGAATAACTGAGTTCTGGTCGTGTGATAGTCAAATAAATGAGTTTCCCAATCAAACGACGGTATTGTGCAAGATCAGGATGTGGAGGACTCATCAAATAGGCCAAATTGTGCTATTGTTCCATCGAAAAATCCGTAGGCTTTGCAGCTAGCAATCCAGCTTCATGTAAGATGTCAAGAGTATATTTTCGTTGTGAAAGAAACATACCATCAGTTCTCCTAGCAATATCAATACCCAGAAGTACGCAGAGCAGTAGCAATTTTCGCAAACCAATTGCGGGGAGCCTAGCGTAGACCATACAGGGATTGCAAAGCTTGCAAACCAAACCTGAAATAGGAACGGAGTAACCCGGTGGAGGACGCATATAGACTTCCTCATCCAAGTCACCATGTAAGAAAGCATTGAAAACATCCATTTGATGAATGTCCCAATTATGAACTGCAGCAACGGCCAAGAATAAATGAACATAGCTCATCTTGGCAACCGGGGCAAAAGTCTCAGTAAAATCAATTCCTTCAATATGTCGATTGCCAAGAACAATAGGGTGAGCTTTATAGCGCTCAATAGAGCCATCAGACTTGAACTTGGTTTGATACACCCATTTGCAACCAATGGCATGTTTGTCAGCAGGGAGAAGAGACAGAACCCAGGTATTGTTCCACTCAAGGGCACTAAGTTCATCAGACATGGCCTCTTACCAGTGGGGATGGCGAGAAGCCTCGGGATAGATAGCAGGGTCTCAGATATCAATCACTGCAGCCAAAAATGCAGTATGCGAAACCAAAAAATATGATAAGTAAGATAATCAGCAATAGAGTAACGAGTACCTGAGGACAGATCATGTGAAGTAGTGAGAGCAGCAGAGAGGGGGGGGTTTATTTCTTGAGTAGCAGTGCAGACATAATCTTGTAATTTAACTGGAGCACGACAGATGCGAGTACTCAGCGATCGAAGAGGCAACGGAGAATTAGAACCCATGGAAGCAGGCTCCGGTAGCGGAATTGGCCGCGCAACCATGAAGCATTTGATAGGGCAAACGACCATTCAACACCGGTGTAGGAGTATGATTAATTAGGTAGGCAACAGTAAGAATGCATTCTACCCAAAAGTCAATAGGCAAATGGGCCTGGAACCGAAGAGCACGAGCCACATTGAGAATATGCCGGTGTTTTCGTTCCACGCGCCCATTTTGTTGCGGCGTGTAGACAATGGATGTCTCGAATCAGATTCCTTTCTCATCAAAGTAACGTCTGAGTGGAAGAAATTCGGTTCCATTATCAGTGCGAAGTTTCTGAACTGACCGATGGAACTGTGTCTGAGCAAGAGCAAGAAACTCCTTCATCTTAGCAGGTACTTCAGTATTGGATACTAATAAATAAACTTAAACAGCTCAGGAATAATCATCTAGTATAGTCAAAAAGGAAAAAGCTCCACTAGAAGATGGTGAGCTATAAGACCCCCAAACATCACAATGAACAAGTTCAAACAAATAACTAGCCTTAAAAGTACTTAAAGGAGAGCTAGATCTAGACTGTCTTCCCCGATGACAAATGAAACAAGGAACGATTTTATTTAAACGATGGCTGGAAGAAATATCTGGTATAGAAGACAACACCGAAATGGAAGGATGACCAAATCGTTGGTGCCATAATGACGGGGAAATGGCGGCGGCAGTAAAGGAGGATGGCGGCAACGGCTTTGGCGATCTCCCAAGGCTGCGCAACCAATACACCCTCACCCTGCTGATCACCCGCACCAATCACTGTCCTCGTGCTGATATCCTGAATGATACATAATTTTTCAGTAAGCAAGACTAAGCATTTTAAGACTGCATTTAACTTAGCAAAAGACAATAGATTGCAACGCAATTCCGGAATAAATAGAACACGAGTAATAAGTATGTCTCCAAAATATAGGTTCCCATGATGAGAAGCAGTAGATATAGAGCCATCGGGAAGAATAACATCAACATGATCAGCAGGTTCAATATCATGTAGAAGATTCTTGTCACCGGTCATATGATATGACGCACCGGTATCAAGAATCCAAGGTAAAATAGACTTACCTAATTCATTGTCAGAACTAGTCAACTTAGAGAACATGTTAATAACCGAGTCCCACTGCTCTTTGGACAAGGCGAGACTGAAAGTTGTCCGATCAGCATCAGAGAGAACGGTGGTGGCATTGGCGGCAGGTGGAGTCGCAATGGCAGGTACGGCTCGCAACGGCAGGTACGGCTCCGGCGAATGGCGCGGCAGCTGGGGCACGAGTTCGCTGGGGCTGAGCTCTCTGACTAGAATTTTGTTTTCGCTGTTGCTCAAACCATTCGAGATAACCGTGAATTTTCAAACAGATAGCAGCATCATGACCCTTGCGGTTGCAGTGTACAAATGAGAGATTTTCGATCAATGGCAGCGATGGGCGTGCTGGGACTTTGGACGGCGGCGGACGGCTTTGGCTGTGGCTGAGGTCAACGCACTGTATAGGCCATATTGTCCGGGGCAGACTCACGAGCATGAGCAATAGTCTTGTGACGCTCCTCCTAAATGGCAAGCGAGTGAACATGACTAATAGGAGGTAAAGGGTCAAGTGTCAAGATGTGAGATCTCAACGAATGGTATTCTTCATCCAATCCTATGAGAAATTGATGAATCATCTCCATCTCACGGGATTCAGCAGCAGTATGAGCAGCAGGACAAACACATGTCTGAGCAGGCAAGTAAGTAATCAATTCATCCACAACTTCTTACATTTACTATAATATGCAGCAACATATTGACCATTCTGGCGATAAGTATAAATGGATGCACGAAGTTCACACATGCGCGGACCATTACCAAGGGCAAAATGCCATTTAAGATCATCCCAAAGATCCTTAACAGACGCACAATAAGTAATACCAGAACGAATGGATGGATCAAGAGTTTGAACCACCCAACCAACAAGCATAGAATTCATGCTATTCCAATCATTATAAAAAGGTTCAGTAGGCAAAGGCTTAACAACAGAACCATCAAGAAAACCCTCCTTATGCTTTGCAGAAAAAGCATTAAACAGGGAAGCACTCCATTCATTATAGTTATCACCCTTAGAGACCTCGGGACAGATTCTCAAACCTGGATAATCTGACGGGTGAACGTAGTAGGGATGATTAGTAGGCAAAGCATGAGAAGAGTCACTAGAGGACTGGTGAATGGCCTGAGCAGCGGCCATCGCTGTGGCTTGCACGGCTACCTGGAAGATGGCAGAATCTGAGGCAGGAAAGGCAGATGGATGTGGCGGCGTCGGGATGATCACCGGTGGAGATGCGGTGGCGTCGACGTCACCAGTGGGAGGCGGAACGGCTCCGACGAGTGGGCGTGGAAGCGGCGGCACAGAATCCGATGGTCCGACGGCGGCATCATAAACAGGATTAAGGGCAACGACAATATCTTCATTTTCAATATGATCAAGAGGATCCATGATGATAGGAAAATGAGCGACAGTCGGACGGCCTTAAACGGCAACGACGGAGGCGGCGTGTGGCAGCGAGCGCCGACGGCACATGAAGGCGGTGGTAGGTGGAAGATTGGCGTGTGAGGCGCGTTTATGGCGGTGGAAAAATTTAGGATTTAGGTTTTTCAATATTTTAGCTCTGATACCATGTAAACAATTGTATATGAATGTGTGATTTTATTGATGGTACAAATCTGCTATATAAAGGCACCATATAAAGAAGTACAAATGAAAAAAGATTCTAACTATGGTGCAAGATATACATAGAATATAACAAAATATCTGTTTAACACTACCGTATATAAATATGCAGTATGGCCGCTGCTAAACATTTGTGTAGTAGCCTAAGATAAACTTCCAAAGCTGAAAGATATCATCTGTACCGGCAGTCAGTCCCGTGCCTAGACTATTTGACCGATTTGGTGAAGGGAGAAAAAGTTTTCATCACTGTCCATGTTCATCGCCGAATCTACAATTTTGTCCATGTTTAAGCAAGGAAAACAGAAGAAAAGAAGAAGCAATAGTATGGATCTAAAGGGAAGATTATTTCTATTAGCTGAAGAGAAGAAGAATGGCAACCTGTTTATTCACGCTGTCAGCAGGAGAGGTGCATAGCGCAGGTTGCACCTACAGGCGAAATGGTCAAGATCCGGATGCTGGATCGCTGGTAGGATTTAGCATAGGGAAGTAAGAAAAATGGCTTGTGTTTCTCAGTAATATCAATCACAGAAAGGTTTGCTTGCTCAGCTAACTCAAGAAAGTAATTGTAAGTGTCGATGTTACGAATCACAGAAGCTATATAGGCAAGGGGGCTTCTCTCTACAGCAAGAACTTCTTTCTCAGAATGAGGACGGTAGCCTTCAGCCTGGTCTTCCCCTGTCCCAAATTTGGAGTCTGCATCTCTTACTACATTTTTCATGCATCCAGCGAAGCTGTCATTGCTGTAGCGGATACCTGGGGTTCCACCCTTGAGAAGAATGGAAAGCACCCTGACGAGATGCGGAAGGTACCGGGGATCATAAATCACATCCGCACCCAACCTGCAGAGGATAGATTAAGAACAAACCACTGACTAAACGAAGATCAACAATACGGTCTAGTAAAGGTGAGCCTTTTGTAGTAATAGATCACATGTTGAACACCTTAGCCATAAATTTTCAACTGAATGTTCCCTTAGAATGGCACCTAGGTACTCAAGAAAGCATTAATGCAAAGTCCAAATAACAGATTCACGTACAGACACCAGAACAGTGTTTGTAAGATTTTCAGGAGACTAATAGAGAATTGATTAATACATAACCATATAAAACTCTGGCATTAAAAAATGTTTCAAGGAATTTTATGCCTTAAAGAGGGGAAATGAGTAAAAACTTACACTATGTCTGGTGAATAATTTTGCAACTCAGTCTCTGTCGTAGATTCCCAGGGTAAATAAACACACTGCATCTAGAAGTCGAAATTATATCAGCTGATATTATCTTCCAGATGAATAAGTTTTTTAAATACAGTAATTCTTTTTTAACGCAAACTAAAGTTTCAGACCAGGGAAGTTAGATCAACTTGCAGATAAGAAAACATAAGAGCAAGTGCAGTGGGGGTTTCTTAATTTTAAAAAAACCGCTCTATAAACCGAAAACACCCACTGTGGTATTTTTTTAGGCTGATTTCTTAACAAGAAACCAGCCCTTTGTTGCCATGCTGGGAACCGGTTAAGAAACCGGATGTGCAGAGCATGCACATGGGTATGGGGCCGCATCCTGCGGCCCCTTTTTTTGTCCCCAACTGGGACACGTGGCAGCCATGTATTGGACCACGTGTCCCACTTAAATGCTGCATTTTTTTTGTAAAATAGGGGGACACGTGGCACTCTCTGATTGGGCCACGTGTCCCAACCTTTCTTTTTAATTTTTTTATAAAAAAATATGGAATTTTAAAATTGTAAACTTTATTTTAACATTTGTAAATTAATTTATAAATCCGTAATTTTTTTAATAAACCTGGAAAAAAAATTAATTCACAAAATATTGAATAATTTTTGGGAAAAAAAACGAAATTAAATTTTAAAATGAAAATGTATTATTAAATTTCACATTTAACATATTTTGGATTAATTTATTTAAATTAAATGTAAAAATTTAGTGAGTAGAATAGAGAAAATTAAATGGGGTCCATAAATAGTAAATAGTGGTTTCTTATCATTGTGGAGGAAAAAAAAGGATGGTTTCTTAAGTGATTTCTTAAGGTTGGGTGGAAGAGAGAGAATGAGAGAAATAATATATTTAATTGGTAAGAAACCAGTAGCGGTTTCCACCATTGCACTTGGCTAAGTATAATGCAAAAGGAGAAACCTGAAAGGCTCAAACAGCTGCAAACAATTTAAAGATTGATTGTTGCAGTTTTACTCTTCTACATTCTGATCAAAGAACAGGGTCTTAAAATTGCACATATTCTCCTGTGTATCATGATCATTTCTCTTTTATCTGGTATCGTGCACATGTTGACATGTTCTTTAAGTACAAGAACCACATTAAGATATTCAGGAAAGCTAAAATCAGTATTCTACCCAAGCAAGTCAGTTTTTCTTATCTATAAAGGTTCCAAGCGAAAGACGATGACTTCATAAAAGATTCCTTGCTAAACTAAGTTAATTCATATTCACAAAGAAAATCAACTCCTAGCTACATTGACCGGACAGACAACAAAAGTTTAGAGCTATTCAAGTTCTTCTGATAGTAAACTGGAAAGGAGGGCATGCATCCATATGAAATGGACACTTCTCAAATAGTCTACCAAGTGCAACATTCAAGCATTGGGCCAAAACCAAGAAGCACCAGTTATACCGGAGGAGGTGTTATAAAGGGCTTACATAACTAATGAACAAAAAGAAATTATGCAATTTCACTCATTATAAACTACTGTATACTTCTCTGAACTCACCATACTTTGGTCTTCATTTTGTTCTGAGACACGCATCTCAGGACTCAGAAAGTTAGACTCCAGATTCAGCCTCATATTCTCCAAAGTTGAGAGGTCACCGTCACTCAGAGTGATCTGCATTAAATAAAATCCTCGAAACAGGTAGTAACTATCACAAGCCTCTCAAGAGCAACCAAAAATTTAACTTTCACAGCAATAGAAATATAGTGTATGTTCCAAAACACAAGTATATGAGCCTAGAGATGGAATAATTATATACAGGAAAGTATCAATTATATTTAACTAAACTTGATAGCCATTTTTCAGAAGTTCGATCGGTTAATAAGTAACAAAGTCCGCGCTACCATATGAAGAATAATATACTGTAGTTCACATGCAGAGCATCAGTGTAAATTTAAGCATCGAAGTGGACCATGGTTGACTTCCAGGATTCCATAGGAAGCTTAGTTACACAGTGTCATGTCTTACAGTGGAAATTATTTTGAGGATGAATATCTCACAGACCCAAAAGAGCAGTCTACCACTGTCTTAAAGAGATCACCGAGACAAAAAAAAAACCATACAAAACATTTCCATGCCACAACAAGGCAGGAAAGCACTAGTCCCTTCCTAGTGAAATTAAGGATGGATATGACAAGGGAAACTAATTCACCATAATGTATTCTCACAGCAAGCTCATACAACTAAAGAAGGCTTTTTATAGAGATAATACGGAGGAGTAAAGTAAAAACATATGAAAGTTGCACTCCTTGGTAAAAAACAAGTGAAGCAGTCTCCAAACTAGAAAGATACAATCATAAACAGAAGTGAGGAGTCGCTGAGAGAGATAGAGAGAGTACTTACAGATGAGGCTTTCACATGGGCCAGACAAATTCCCAACAAACCAACACCTGAACCAACCTGAGATTTGGTGAATTACATGAAAAAGAAAATTGTCACTTATAGTTCTAGCTTTTCCTGCATAGGAAGAAAAGAAGGATGGTGACAAAGAAAGAAGAGAGGCATACCTCACCTCAAAACAAGATTTATTGAGGAATAGTTCTGGAAAAGACAGTACAAACTCTGAAAGGTAAAGACTAGAAGGCCAGATAGAGCACCTGTTTACATTGTACACAATACAGCAGATGTTAGATGAACTGTAGTGCACCAATAAGGATGAATCAAGATATGACTAAGAGAGATACAGGATGCACTAGAAAGGTTAAAGAAATTACTTACAACTGAAAAATCTGACTCTTGACTACTATGTCAAATCACACATCTTTTATCTTACCTTCCCAGGAACTAAAAAATATTAACCACTCTGTCTCACAAAACAATTTTAATGGAATGAATTTTTGTACAACCATAGATTTTACCGTTCACAACCAATAACTACACACCCCCCCAACCCCCCCCCCCCCCCCCCCCCCCCCCCCGGCCCCCGGAATGACAAAAGCAAAGCGGGCGAAGCAGGAGGCGGAGCAGAGCATCAAGGGTTGGAAGTACAAGAAGGTAATACAAGTTGAATCCAGAAACCATGTAAATTAGGTCAATTGGCTTTATTGGTTTTTCTTTGGCTGTACAATTAGGAGGTATATTGAATGAAGGATAATTGTTTTTAAACATCTGCTTCATGTGGTAGTGAACAAAAGCAAGATAAGGCAATAAAAAAAACATATAGTCACTCAATATTGCCTAAGAGACTGTAACCTACTAGAGCAAACTTTAAGTATATACGACAATATTATGTTTTCTAGTTATTGCCAAAAATTTATAACAATTCAAGTTGAAAGGCAGTTCTGTAGAGTTAAACAATAATCATCTTAAGCAACTAATCAATCCAGGAGAAATAGTAAAAGACAGAGAAAAGCTCAAAGTGTTCTTTTACATTTGCATGTTTTGATCTTTTGTCCCATGCATTATAAATGCACCATTCATTCATTTGCACTTCATACAACAGCTTTTTCTATTGATGACTTTTCAAAATGTATTTTATGCCACTCACCTTCGGTAGAAATGAGCATGACAGCCAAATATGTAAGACTTAAAGGCAATGGAGAAAGCAGCTATTCATCGTGAATGCATAGTCATGTAAATTTAATAGGTCCATAGGAATATGTACACTCTTTTCCTATCCTTCACAATTTCACTTATACTTGTCTCATGCTCGATCAGTCGACTAAAAAATATGCTACAGACTTGATTAACTGCAACTTACTTTTTGAAGAGCCAGAGAAAAAAGATATCACTCTACGAAATGTCATCAACCAAAGCATTAATTTTGAAAAGTGAGACAAAAATTAAATAAATGATGTATGTAACCCTCTCTTAAAAGAACAGTCATAATATCTCACCCAGTATCTCCCTCAAGCATGTTCAATGAACACTGAAGCGAGATTTCCAATTTACTGGATTCAGGATAACTCAGAAGCTCAGCACATTCTACAAATGACAAAGTAAAAAATAAATAGAAAATTTTAAAGAGCAACAAGTAGAAGCTGCAACATGTTAAAAAACATAACAAATTATCCTCCACTGTCCACCTTCAGGAAAAAGAAATGAAACTTTCTTGACAACCCTTGACTTCCCTTCAGGAAAATCATCACCCTATATTTCAAAATGAAACTGATATTATAAAAGAGAAAAGAAAAATACTCTCTGAGAAACCAATCAGTAGAAAAATAACATGCTAAAAAAAATCAACTTCACAGGCCATAGTCGCACATTTATTAAAAAAACAGTAAATGTGCAGCATAAGAAAATGAAAGCAGTACGAATGAGTAATTGAGGATGAATGAATTCTTATAAAGGGAAACGGAAAGTTAACCGTGATAGAGAAAAACAAAGAAAGCAGGAAATCTTATGCGCGAGACGGAGGGAGTACCTTAGAAGTTGTCATAATAAAAGCATAATGCTCATATAACTCATCTAACACAACGTCTCCATCGGACTCAATAGCAGCAATAAGCTTCTTAACAAATCTTTTGATGTAAGGTCCCTGACACAACCCGTGCTTCACCTACACCGCGAGCATCAGAAGAGTTACATAACGAGCAATTACCATAAAAAATAGCAGGAGCCTCTCAACTTACTGCTTCACCGATGCAGCGGTTCCAAATGAGTCTCTGCACCGCCTCCCCGACAAAACCACCGCCGCATTCTCTCGCAAATGAGATCACGACGTCCGGGGGTTCCATGACCAGAAAGGCGCAAAGAAGATGACGGCAGGGATGGGCGGATAGGTCGAGTTCAAGGTGGTTCGCCTGATCGGCCATGGTTGATTTCAGCCAAGCTCTCAGACTGCCTGTGATGTGTTTGATAATTTGGCCCAAAGAAGCAGCTACTAGTTTGAAAGTTATGTTCACCACGGATTGGCGCTATTAATATTACTGCTCTGTCTATCCCATTTACAATTGCACTTGCTTTTCGCACACGGTTTAAGAGAAATATTTATGTTAATAAATAAAAAAATAATATTTAGAAACTACTGCTCATATATTTATTCAAATATATAATTAAATTTTAATTGACAATAGTGTTAAAAAAGTAAGAGCACAATTTCACCTGGGACCTGTGGGCATTGCAACTCATATAAGAGTGCACAAAAAATATTTTTATTGTTATATCTATAAAGGGTCGTTTGGTTTAAGCTGAGGAATGAGAATCAGGAAAGGGAAATGAAGAGAAAGAAAATGAATGATACTTGATATCAATTTGTTTGGTTCGGCAATGGAAAATGAATCAAGTTCCCCTCCTTTCCCTTTCTACCTGTTTGGTCAATGAGGGGAAACAAACTTTGATTTCTAATACACTGCAGTTTAAAAATCCATTGCCATATATAAGTTAATCAAGTAAACTACTTTTAAAATGGAGAACTAAATTAATCAATCAAAATAATAAATTAAATTATATATATAATAAAATAATATTTTTATATTAAATTATTGTAATTATTATTTATAGTATAAATTAAGAAATAATATTATTATTTATGAAATTATTATTACTATTAGTTTTATTAATATTCGACCCATATACAACTCAAAAAGTAAATTTATTATATTATTTTTTACGTATGATATTAATTTTTTATCTTAAATTTATTTAAGTTAGAGTATATTATACTACTTAATTTATGGCTATTTATATTATAGATTTATTAAATAAGAGTCCATCTCTTGAAAGACGGTTGACCTGCCTCGACCCGGGGTCATTAATACAGTAGCAACAAGCACAATTTAATTAACCCGGGCCAAGGCACTAGTCCCGTGGGATGGTCAAAGATAAGATTTATATTATCCACCCGTGCTCGCTGCTAATGCTACCAAAGGGTAGTAAGCGGCAAGGTCTGGGTTTGTCCACAGAGATACTAGGGTTCAAGTAAAAGTAAAAACATAGGGTTGTGCAGGTCGTCAATCCGCACGAGTGAAAGGAATAACTACTAATGTAAACATGCAAACTTGGGGGTGGGGTGGTATTTTCAACTAACAACTACAAGCATGAAATAAACAAACAAGTAAACTATTTATGCTAGGCACTTGACACTAATTTAGCAACATGGTAGTTCTAATACGTTAATCCTCGATTCATTCACATATAGACATACAAAAGGCCTATCAGTGTGTTCACAACACGTAGTGTGGCCGATGGCTTACACTTCCCCATCCCTGTCACGGTGGGTGCGCTCGCAATCCTTCATCGACACCGCCATCGTAATTAGGGGAACACAACAAAGTCCGACCGTTGTTGTGGTTCTGTTCCTCCCCCGTGCTATTACGTCCCGGGCTTCCACCACAAATGCACTAATTCTTAGTGGTCCTCTATGAGCGAGGCCTTAGGTTCATAGGCACCTTATCTGTGATACTAGGGTTTCAACACAACACCTAGCTTGCTACTATCAACTATCTCTACATGTAACCTATCGGAAAACGGTTAAGTAATTAGTTAAGACTAGTGTGATGGTATGCGGATTAGGGTCACCTTGAATCTCTCGTGCACACACTCACGCAGAATCGTTCCCCTCCACCCATTCAAACATCAAGGGTTCTCTTCCCAATGGGGCATCAATAAGTGTACCATACATGAACATAGCCCAAAGTGTGTGCTCATATGTGGTGTAGTGTTCATGAATTTGACATATTCAAGAACAAAACACAGAGATAGGTGGAATTTAAGGAATCTCATAAAGCATCAAAATCTACACATGTGCCAAATATGTCCCAAGCCTAGCTAACTACTCTAAAAAGTATAGATCCATGGCAAATATGGAATCATATGCCATGGATTTTTAAAAAAAGAATAAAGGAAAAAGATAAGAGAAAGAGAAGAAGAAGAACTCTCATCTTCTTTCTCTCTAAACTCGAAACATAAACTATTCTACATTGTGACTAGATCTATTCTACTTTGGATTTGGTAGAATACTAAAACTTCTATATATAGTAGTAGGAGATTGGGCCTAAAGATAGGCCCAAAATAGGCCAAACATAGCAAAGCCCTAGTCACCCTTTCCCTCTAGCCGCTAAAACTTTCTTGAATATATCGATCAAATCCGTGAACCTTCTGAATCCTAATTGTAATGCGTTGGATAGAGCTCGGAAAGACGAAGAATTTGATATATGATAGAGGGAAATCAGATGAAAATTGAGAGAGTTATAGCCAAAACAGTTAGCCGCCAAGGTTTCACGGACCGGCACGGATGCCACGGTCCGTTAGCATTCAAGTACAGGAGCCAAATCTGGCGCGGTCGGGGAAAATTTATAGTTGCGGCACGCCATGGTCCGTGAAACTGGGCTTGTGCCTGGGAGGCCTGTCGTCGTACCTCTCAAATTTAATACTTTTAAGCCCCAATACTTCCTATCTACAATTAAGTAGAGAATGGCAAGTCGGGGTCGTCCACGAGAATAGGGATCTTTCCAAGTGTTTAAGCATATATAGGAGAAAACATAGTAGGCATATACATACATAGATACATATAAAAGCATGTAAACAGGGGGGGTTGGTTGGTTGGTTTTTGAGCCTAAGTTATCAAATTTAAAGACAACAATTAGCAAAGCAAGAGAACTATGCTAATCATGCAATACACCTAAAGATACGATGCAAATGATAATTAACAGAGCCTTGGGGGCAATCGACTTCCACTTCCAAACTTCCTATAGCTCATTGATTCATTCACTCATTCAATAACATTTATTGTCTATGGGGAATGTTATCACTTTTCATTCAAAGATCAACATTTATTCTTCCTTAAGAGTAGTTTGCAAAGATAAACAACGACCATTCGCAAATCTCATTGATGATCACCAAAGACAAACAACATCATAGGGGCATTTCATCAATGGCATTTCACCCAAAGGACCATAGGTTTGATAATAACAAGCCTTTTACCAAACACATAGTCATTTAACCAAACAAAGCATTTATTAGGTTAAACTTAGAACAAACAACATTCAAGGTTCAACCTTTCTTTGCATCTATATGACAAATATGAAAACAATCCATATTAACATACTCATCTAGCAAGAATTACCACACATTATACACAAGAAGTTCTAAATCCATGCCTTTGGATTTCATATCAAATGAGTTAAGAAATTTGAAACTTTCCTAACACTCTAATATTTCAATCATACAAACATTTCTTATACTCAAGCAACCCATGGTATAAATGAGGTAAATCACAACATTAATGACATGATAAATGCTCTCCAATAAATGTTCATAAATGAGAAAATATAGAATCTTACTACATAAGGTTGGAAGCTTCAATTAGTTTTTCCCAAGAACTAGATTTAGCTAATACAAATCATACTAACCTTCATAGATGAATTCATACACAAACAAAGAGGAAGAAGATGAAAGAAAATGAAGAACTAGGGTTGGGAGAAGAGGAATTTTGGCCAAGAAGGATAAGATATGAAGTGGGTGGCCAAAAATTCCTTTTATAGTACAAGAGGGAGGGAAAGAAAAGCAAAAGGCAAAAGTGTAGTAGGCTTCCGCCCTGGCGGGAATGACCATTTTCACCTTATGTCGCCTTGCCTTCAAATCCTCAATTCTTTTGTCTTCAATCTTCAAAGCTAGTATTCAAATATTCAAAGTTTTTAAAAGGTGATCTTCAATGGTCTCTGATCTTCAAGTCTCGATGTTCTTCCTTTGTCAGACAAAATCCACTTAGAAAAAGGTAAAAGAGCGTAAAGTCGCTCTTACCTCTCCTAAGAGAATTTCAAGGTAAAACACAAGCTCTTGATAACAAAAGAGCACAAAAGTGATCCCAAAAAGTACTAAAATATGCATATAAAATGGACACATCAGTGCCACAGTTCGTGAAGGTTTTCACGAACCGTGAGCAGTACCAAGGTTTTGCTCAGAAGTTTTAACTGACTGCGACCAGCGCCACTGTTTCCACTCAGAAGTTTTCACCGACCGGCCTCCTCTTCGCGGACTGCGAACAAAAAGAGTGTTTGCTCAGAACTTTCGTCATAGCCTATGAAGGTTTTCCCGGACCGGCTCCATACTCAGCCAAATTTCTTCAACTCTTCCCTTCCTTGCTTCACGGCCCAACTCCATTGTCATGGACGGGCGTTTTTGCTTTATGTAGGGCAGACTGTGGGCATCTTCACGGGCCGCTGATGCTTCGTGTAGTGCGGGCTATCACGGGCCGATGGTCCTTCTTCGGCTAAAATTTGTTTGCTTGCCACGGGTGAATCGTAGGGAGTTCTAGTGGTCAATTTTGTAGTACTTGAGAAGACGAGTCAAATGGAACCAGCCTTGAAGGATAATTCTTACTGGATCGTTCTCGGACTAAGGCATTACTCCTCGGACCACGATTCACTGTTTTCACCTTTGGCCGTCTTGAACTTTGAAGCCCCCTGTCCTTGGATTCAATCTCCTTCTACCATGCATTGATGCTCGTGGCCTTCATCTACTACCATTCAATGCGAATGGCCTCTTCTACCGTTAAAAGCAAATGGTTTTCGCAATAATGTAATGTAACAGATAGCATTCACGGGCAACCTACTAGAGGTACTTATAATTAAGACAAAGAAGCCTGTGAACATGATATGTCAATAGTCATTAATTAAGGGTACAAAACGTGGGATTTAGAATAGAAAACCGAACATGGTTGTCTAAACCCCTTGTCGTGTAAACTCAACTAATGTTGCCAAAACACCAACCAAAAGTAAATAAAAACTACGTCAAATGCATTGATTAAGGCATGCATAATAGTGCAAATCAACACTCTTTTCATAAGTCATGGAAAGACCAAGGTTTAAAGTGCAAATTAGAGGAAATGAAGATAAATTGTTTGGGTTGCATGAATCGGGTTATAAACTTTATAACTACTACACGCTGCATAATAAATTTTTAATATTGCAACAAAGACTTTTTACCTTTTATTATTCTAATTAAACCCTTCTTTCTATAAGCCTGTGGAAAGACGGTATTTCCCAAGACTTTTCCATTAAATAATAGCATTTTTATAAAAATAATATATTTATTATAAAATATTATAAATATTCTTCAAAGAATAAAATTAAAAAATAATATGCTTATTTTTTACTAAAAACCGATTCATATGAAAATTATATTTTTATTTAAATTTGACTCATATGCAACTTGAAAAATAATATCATAATATTTTTATGAGTCTGTCTCTTGAAATACGGTATTTCCATAAGTTATGGAAAGACCAATGTTTAAAGTGGAAATTAGAAGGAATTAAGATGAAATTTTTGGGCTGTATGAATCGTGTTATAAACTTTATAACTACTATACATTGTATAATAAAATTTTAATATTACAACTACGACTTTTTACCTTTTATTATTTTAATTAAACTTCGTCTTTCCATAAGTCTATGGAAAGACGGTCCCCAAAACTTTGCCTATTTTTATTAAAATAAAATTCATAATATTATAATTTTTAATTTGATAATAAATATAAAGTATAACTCAATTACGATATATAAAATAGTAATATTTATATAAAATAATATAATTTTATTTATAATATAATTAATAAATTGATAAATTTTATATAAGAAAATAATGTATATTTATATTAAAATAATATAACTATTATTTATAGTATAAATTATGAAATAATATTATTTATTATTAAACTTTAGTTTATAATAAAACTATAATTTTAGTAATATTAAACCCATATACAACTCGAAAAAATTATAATACTATTTTTAATTAGTGTTAATAATTTTCTTTGTATATAATAAATTTAAGGTAAAATATATCCATACGATTTAATTTATTATTTTAAAATGTAGCAATACATATATATATATATGTGTGTGTGTGTGTGATTAATGTTCTGCCAACTTTATTTTTGTACGAGACTAAAATCTTAAATAACAGTAAACATATTATACATTTTCCAAGAATATTCACTGTTTAAAAAGTTGAAAGTTTACTAGTGGAAAAAGTAGTTTTTTATACTTGGAAACAAAACATGAAATATGGGAAATCCGAATCTTAGGGTGAGAATAGAGAATTACCATTCACCGAATTGAGTGAATCCCAAACCGTAAAAACAGGAAAGGAAATAATTAAAAATACAAATATTATACTTTATTCCCTTTCCCCATCCTGATTACTTTAAACCAAAAAGGCCCTAAGAATTACACAGAATAAAATATTTAAAATAAATTAATATCGTTCTTAATATTATAATAATTTTAAATAAAAAGAATTGACTCGATTCTGTTGTATAAAAATGCTCCACGTTATAAAATATATAGCGATAAGAATATGAAACATCAGTTGATAATGAATCAATAATTATTAATTAAAATTTTGTGTCATTAAAAGAAGAGTATGTCTCTTGAAAGACGGCATTTCCATAAGTTATGGAAAAACCAAGGTTTAAAGTGCAAATTAAAATAAATAAAGATAAAATTGGGTTGCATGAATTGGGTTATAAACTTTATAACTAGTACATGTTGCATAATAAATTTTTAATTTGCAATGAAGACATTTAACCTTTTATGATTCTGATTAAACCCCATTTTCCCATAACCCTATGGAAAGATGGTCTTTCCCAAGACTTTACCTTAAAAGAAAATAGCAAAAGTATTCTTTGTTAAAATATAATATAACACTAATAAATCTAATTATTAAAAAAATTAACTAAATTAAAATTTTTATTGCACAATTTAAGTATATAGGTCATAGTTCATAAGTTAATGGGAATTCATGTGTCAGGTTACATCATCATAGAAGAAATAAATATGCAAACTATTTAATTTAGTTGATGAATGGGCCACTCTTTTTTTTTGAGGAACTTGATTATATCAGTGAGGAGAAAATGGAACTAAATTTGCAGAGGTGATGATGAAGGATCTTCTACGGGTATCTTGGAACTATCCTAACTGGGGATATTTTGGATCTATTTGGTAGAACTGTGCTTATAAGCAAATCTGCCTTATTTTGAAGGCAATGGGAGACCAGTTTTTGCTTTCCCCCTAAAAATAGCTTATCCTTTCTAACTAACATGTTTTTTAGTACTTTAACAAACACTAAAAAATGTTTTGCTTATAGAGTGGGTCTCCTGACAGACGGCTTGTCCATAAGCTAATTGACAGGTCAAGGACCAATTGACTAATTAGGAAAAGCAAAAAAAAATTCGCGGGCCGAGTTAAAGACCATCGCTTCTTCCCCAAAATTTTCCCCAAAACTTCGCTCATGTCTCCATACCTCAGCTCATCCACAACATTCAGTAAATCATTCATCCATGTAACTCTAATCTAGCTCTGTTGTCGCCCACCATCAACCACTCTCTGCCGCCACCGTCAAACAGCAACCCGCCATCAAGATCATCCACGCTCCGCCGCCAAGGGTCCCGCCTTATGAGGTGGTAGAGGAGTGGCACCTCGTCAACGAAGCACCCTGACATAACAGAAGAGTTCATGTTTGAAGACCTCGCTGCAGCCACTAACACCTTCTCTTTAGAAAACAAGATCGATGCCGGAAGCTTATGAATCTTTTATGTTTTGTGCAGATTCCATCGTACAAGGTGCTAACGAATGACCTCACAGGGATGCTTCTGTTGAGTTCGTTTTCTCATCGGGAGAACGTGGAGGTTCTGAAGCTTCCGACGCGGAAGGGGACGAAGATTGTGGCGATCTACGTGTGCCACCACATGGCCACCTCCACTCTGCTCTACTCCCATGGCAATGACGTCGATCTAAGCCAGATGTATAAGCTTTTCATCGAATTGAGCATCCATCTGCACGTCAATCTCCTGGGGTGCTATTCCTTTCTTCTGATCAAATTTTTTTTTAATTATGCTATTGAGTTTTGCTGGGGTTTCTTTTTGAAATTGAGCTAAAATATGTCGACTTTTTCTCAGTGAGATCCGTCGTTATGGGGAGGGGTTGAAAGCTATAATTTGAAAGTCCTCATCAAACTAGTTAGAGTATTGATTAGTTTTTGCTTATTTTCAATCTTTTTGGATTAGAGTTAGCATTTTAATGCTTCTGATTCTGTGTGTCTCGAAATTACATGATGGCTATCTATGATCAATGTAGTTTACTCCATGAATTGGATTATTAAGGCTTAGGTACTGATGTTATTCTGCAGTCTTCACTCTTGAAGCTTCCTGTGTTTGGATCATCCATGCTTTGTTGTTTGTTTTTATCCTTTCGGTTCACAAACTGATCTCAGAATTTGTTCTTTTAAGTCATGTTGGCTAATTGTCTCTTCATGTGTATACAAAGGAAAGCTCCTCGATGGCCGAGAAGTCGCGATCAAATGAACAAAATCGGCCCAGAACAAAGAAATTATAGGAGAAAGAAACTGCATTCGAATCCGAACTATCATTTTTGTCACGGCTCCATCACAAGCATCTAGTGAGATTGTTCGAATACTGCGAAAAAAGAGACGAGAGGCTTCTAGTATATAAGTACATGAAAAAAAGCGCATTGTACGATCATGTGCACAATCGAAACAATGTGATATGAATCCTATTGCGAGGAATACGAATTGCGGAATTAAGATCTTTGACAAAAATAAGGGAACTCGCAAACCCTTCAGTGCCGCACAAAATTCAAGGTCTAGCCCTCAGGGTACACTCAATTTTGACTCGCTCTCTAACTAGCCCTCGGGATCAGATTACAAGGTTTGTTGACACTTAACTAGCCCTCGGGGTTAAGCAACAATGGAATAGCTAGAAAGCAAAAAGTATGAACTCAAAAGGTTGTATTTTTATTGATAAAAAATGGTGTGAAATTCGTTCAAAGGCCTCCCCTATTTATAGGATTACAATCTTGCCCCAAACCTTAATCACAACTGGAAACTGAATTGACTAATAGCAGCTTTAAGAAGCTAAAACCATATCTAACTAAACTATCTAAAATAAATGGTAATCTAAGGTAATCTAGTTGAATTCTTCAAGAAGTAACCTTGAAAAATATTAACTTATCTAATCTTACCAAATCTAATTCTAATAAGAATAAAACTGAATACACTAAACTTTAATAGACTGTATTTTCAAAATTCAGCTCTTCAAAGCCCACATGCCCGAGCTATCAGTCCAATAAACCCAAAATGACATAATTTTACAATATTTTACTGTGATCACACTACCTCATTAAAAGTCCCAGTGGGAAAAAGAGTATAGTGTTCTTCACGATGTCTTCAGTTCTTCAACAGTCATGAACAATAAATCCAAGATGTCGATGATGACTCATTCTTCAATTCTTCATCATAAAGGCGATCAATCAAAGCATTTAAAGCAGAATCCCTAAGCTTAGTCCTTGACCTAGTCATAGGTACTGCCATGTCACTTAGAGGATCCCGAACATATCATTTAAATGTTTGATCAAGTCGTGGAATGTCTTCATTTATGGTGGTAGTCGCCTTGGCATCTCCATCATTCCCTCCGTGGTCGAAAGGTTTCACCCTCGAAACTGAATCGTCTTCAAAGGCAAATGGAGATAAATCAGTAACATTGAAGGTCACACTAACACCATAATGATCTGGTAACTCAATCTTGTAAGCATTGTCGTTCACACAATCCAACACTTTAAAAGGACCATCTCCACGTGGACTCAACTTAGATTTCCAAGCATTTGGAAACCTCTTTCCGCAGATGAACCCAAACATAATCTCCCACATTAAACCTCATCAACTTGCGGCTTTGATTAGCTTTATCATCATTAGTGCATTTGTCCGTTCAATTTTCATGCACGCCTTCTCATGGATTTTCTTCACAAAATCATCTTTCTTTTCTCCATCAAGGTTTTTAAGCTATTTAAAATTCATAGAAGTAATTCAAGAGGCGTATTAGGTAAAAAACCATAAACAATCTCAAATGGAGAGAAAGAAGTAGTAGAATGAATAGTGCGATTGTAAGCAAACTCTGCAATGAGAATGCATTTTTCCCAATTCCTTAAGTTCTTATGAACTAGTGCATACAGGAGATCCCCTAGGGTTTGATTGGTCACTTCTATTTGTCCATCAGTTTGAGGATGACTGGCAGTCGAAAACAGCAACTTTGTCCCTAACTTTTGCCACAAGGTATTCCAAAAGTAGGATAAAAATTTAACATCGCAATCAGAGACAATGGACGCAGAAATGCCATGTAACCGAACTACTTCCTTAAAAAATAGATCTACAACATGCTTTGCATCATCTGCCTTCCTACAAGGAATAAAATGTGCCATTTTCAAAATTTTATCCATAACCACAAAGATAGAATCATTACCTGTCTGAGAACGTGGTAAACCTAGGACAAAATCCATAGAAATATCAACCCAAGGATGTGTAGGAACAAGTAATAGAGTATAAAGACCACGAGGCTTAGTTTTAGACTTAGCCTTCAAGCAATCAAGACAATTCCAACAAATCATGTCAATAGCAAGTGCCATTTTTGGCCAATAGAAGTGTTCTCGCAACAAATTATAAGTTTGAAATGCACCAAAATGTCCCATTAAACCACCTGAATGAGCTTCTCTAACAAGTAATTCACGCATAGAACATTGAGGAATACATAACCTATTAATCATGAACAAGAAACCAGCATGCCAAAAAAACTTCTCAGAAGCACCATTTTTGCATGCAGCATAAATAGATGAAAAATCAAAATCAGTCGCATATAAATCTCGCACGAATGAAAACCCTAACATAATGCATTCCAATCGTGTAAGTAAAACATGTCTACGACTCAAAGCATCAGCAACAACATTTTCTTTACCCTTTTTGTAACGCTGCACATAAGGAAAAGATTCAATGAAACTAGACCATTTAGCATGACAATTTTTCAACTCCATCTGACTCTTCAAGTATTTCAAGGATTCATGATCACTATGAATGAAAAATTCTTTATGCAATAAATAATGTTGCCAAGTTTCTAATGCACGCACAATTGCATAAAATTCTTTATCATACACAGGATAGTTTAGATCACCGCCCTTTAGCTTTTCACTGAAATAAGCTATAGGTCAATTCTCCTGCATCAAAATAGCACCAATACCAATACCAGAAGCAACAATGAATCTCAAAAGTACCATTAAAATCAGGTAAAGCAAGAACATGAGCATTACATAATCATTCTTTCAATTCAATAAATGCATTCTCTTGTGATGTGTCCATTTTATATGCATAATTTAGTACTAGTTTGGGTCACTTTTGTGCTCTTTTATTATCGAGAGCTTGTGTTTTACCTTGAAATTCTCTTAGGAGGGGTAAGAGTAACTTTAAGCTCTTTTACCTCTTCTAAGTGAATTTTGTGTGACAAGGGAAGAACATGGAGGCAATGAAGACCGGAGGCCATTGAAGATCACACTTTCAAAGACTTTTGAAGACTTTCTTCGAAGACATGAAGACCGGAGGCCATTGAAGACCATTTTTGTAGCCATTAAAGACTTGAAAATTGAGAGGAATTGCTATGAAGATGATCGCATACCACAAGAAGAAGAAAAAGACATAATGCAAAATTCTGACACCCGTCGCGAGTCGCGATGGCCTCGTCGCGAGACCGTCGCGAGTCGCGACCAACGGGTGGCCAAAATTTCATCTTATCTTCTTTGTACTATAAATAGCACTCCCTTTCCTCTCATTCATATTCTTCTGCATCTGCGATTACAGTACTGTTCCAAACCCTTTTTCTTTCCATTTTCATCTTTGAATTCTCTTGTTTTATGATTAGTTGTTTAGCATTGATTAGCATGAACTCTAGTAGCTAATCCATCTCTTGGGAGCAATTGACTAAGGCTTCCAAGCCCATATCCTAAGAACAATTTGTAGCCTATTTATTACTCATACTATTGTGCATTTATGGAGCATTGAATGTGTTTGTTGATATCATTAATGTTATTGAAATCTTGAGTATATGAAATACTTGTATGAATTGCTTGTTAGGGTTTGGGGGAAATGAGTTGATTTCCCCCCTTTCTTGATAGGAATCCATGAGTATGATTTAGAGCTTTTGATTGTGTTGATGGATTGATAATTGCTAGGTAAATATGATAATGTTGAACTCTTTGTCATGTTTGTTGCTTGTAGCAAATGAGAGAAGTCAATGAATGTTGATCGTTCTTGACTAATCTTGTGTAAATGCATAAATCGGTTAAATGCTTAGACACGGTGTTGCCGAGCTTGTTGATTCTTTGTGCTAAATACCATCGATGGGATACCTTGAGTCGTGTTTCGACTACGGGAGTCATTGTTGAGGTTTGACAAGCGATGTCGAATTCACTCTTGCAAACTACTATCTAAGAAGGATAAAAGTTTAGCCTTCACAACAAGTAGTGAAAGTAGTAAATAGGTTGCATGTTCAATGATGGATAAGAGGTTTGGAAGTGGAAGTCAATTGCGCCCAAGGTTTCATAAATTGTTATTTTCATCTTACCTTTAGTTGTATTGCATGATTAGCATCGTTCTCTTGCTTTGTTAGTTGTTGTACTTTAATTCGTTAACTTAGGATCAAACCAACCAACCCCCCTGTTTACATGCTTTTATATGTATCTATGTACATAAATGCCTAGTATGTTTTCTCCTATATATGTTTAAAACACTTGAAAACATCCCTCTTCTCGTGGACGATCCCAACTTGCCATTATCTACTTAATTGTAAATAGGAAGCATTTAGGGCTTAAATGTATTAACTTTGAGAGGTACAACGACGACCTCCCAAATTTTGGTGCCGCTGCCGGGGAAGAGGCGTTTATTTTTAAGTGTTTGAGCATATTATGTGTGATTATATGCTATTTGTAAATATTTGTTAGTTTGGCTTTTATTTTGATTTCTTAGTTGATTTCCCATTTTCACTTGGCTTGGAGACGTATTGTTCGAGTTCTTGGTGTATGGTTCGCACACGATCCTCTTCACAAGAACCCCTATTGGAGTTGAATTTGAGACGGGCTAGGAGGCTTTCTTTGGAAAGTGTGAATAACACCCCTCCTAGTGACCATTTTGCGGATACATCTTCATCAATGGAACATCAAATCGGGCACGAAGATGAGCAACCCCACCATCCTCCTCTCCACCAAAGAGAGATCCACTTAGGGCAACCTTTGTTGAGAGACATCATGGCCCCCAATCTCGATCAACAACCGATGTGTATCGAGTATCCCGTGGTTGGACCAAACGGGCATTTCGAGCTAAAGATTGGGTTCATAACATGCTACATGCCTTCCTTGGTAGGCAAGGGGAGAATGCTAACAAACACCTCACCGAGTTTCACTTCTTGTGTGGTGGTACGGTCCCTCATAGAGTGGATGAAGATTTTTATAAATTGAAGGCATTCCCGTTCACACTGAGGAATGGTGCAAGAGATTGGCTCCACTACCTACCGCCCAAGAGCATCAAGAGTTGGCTTGATATGAAAACAAAGTTTCTAGCCAAGTACTTCCCGGCCTCGAGATCCGCCGCCTTAAAGAAGGACATAAGCAACATCCTTCAGTGGCATGAAGAGTCTCTCTTCGACTATTGGGAGAGGTTCAAGAAGCTTCTTACAAGTTGCCCTTACCATGGTTATTCGGAGGGGGATTTGGTGTATTACTTCTACAATGGTCTTCTTGATGAGGATCAAAGGTTGGTGAGAAGTTCTTGTGGTGGCACCCTTGGGAACAAAACATCTGCCGAGGCCATGCAATTGTACGGGAAGCTAGCGGAAGAATCACGAAACATTAGCTCAAGGGCCGATTTGAGAAAGAGAAACACAATGCCTGCAAGTGACTCTTCCAATAGTGGGAAGCTAGAGAATCAAGTCTCGGCCCTTGCATCCATGGTGAAATCTTTGATGGCAACGCCCGAAAATGTGCCACATGTTAAATCATGTGAAATTTGTTACTCGGCGCATCCTACGGACACTTGCCCCACTTTGCAAGAAGACTACGTCGAAGAGGTGAGTGCCATGGGGTATCACGGGAATCAAGGATACCAAGGCAACCAAGGGTATCAAGGTGGTCAAGGATACCAAGGTCACCAAGGCTACCAAGGGTATCAAGGGTACCAAAACCGGTCATACAATTCGGGAAATCGTGATAACCCGAACCTCCGGTAAGGAAGCCAAAACTCTCAACCATAGCGGCCTCCTTAACAGCAATATAGGCCACCTCAACAACAATTCCAAAGGCTCCAAGACAAACCCCAAGACAAGGGGAGAGCTCGGGGCTATCAAAGGATGAGGTGTTGCAAGCCATTCACCGGTTGGGCATGAGCGCGGAAAAAAGCAAGAAATTACAAGATGAAGCCAAAGCAAGTATCAAGAACTTGGAAACCCAAGTGAGACAAATAGCTCAAATGGTGAACCAGATGGAAGCTCGGGAAAAGGGCAAACTTCCCTCCCAACCGGAGATCAACCCCCGCCAAAATGTGAGCGCAATTTCATTGAGAAGTGGACGGGAGGTGAAGGAGCCCCAAGCAAGGGTTGTTGTTCAGCGTAAGATTGAGAAAGAAGAAAGCCATGAGAATAAGGCCAAGGAGTTGACCAAGGGAAGCAAGGAAGAAGAAGTCGAGGTGGAGGCATTTGTGCCAAGACCGGGATCAAATCCCGAAACCTCATCTCCATCTCACAAGAAATCGAGAGGGGCATATATCCCTACCTTGTGTCAGAACCACCGTTTCCGGAGGCATTGAAGGACAGAAGGACCAAGGAGGACACCAAAGATATCTACGAAGTCTTTCGTAGATGCGAGGTAAATATTCCACTCTTAACTGCTCTGAATCAAGTTCCTAGGTATGCCAAATTCCTTAAATAATTGTGTACCGTCAATAGGAAACAACAATTGAAAAATAAAAAAAAGAGTGTGAAGAGTGAATATGTTTCCGCCGTGTTCAATGATGAGATGCCCCCTAAATGTGATGATCCAGGAATGTTTACAATCCCTTGTGAGATAGGAGGTAAATGTGTTGACAAAGACATGTTAGACTTAGGTGCATCAATCAATGTGATCCCATATTCTTTGTATGAAAGTCTAAATCTAGGCACTTTGCACAAAATCGGGGTTGTTATCCAACTAGCCGATCACTCCAGCACATACCCGAAAGGTATTGTGAAGGATGTATTGGTGAAAATGGGTTCTTTGACATTCCCCACGGACTTTTATGTTCTTGAGATGGGAGGTGACCATAGCTCTAAACCTACTTTTTTAGGAAGGTCATTTCTAAAGACTTCAAGGACTATAATTGATGTGCATAAAGGAACATTGACCATGGAATTTAATGGGCGGAAGATAAAATTTGACACTAATAATTCTATTAATCACCCTAGTAGATACCATTCTTGCCAAGCTATCCATGTTATCGATGATAAAGAGCAAGATGTGATTGAGCCCAAAAATGGTAGTTCCTTAAATGCTGCCCTAAATGATGTGTTGAGTGATGATTTGATTTCAAATGTTGCTAGTACTAACTTGAAGGAAAGCAAAAATGACGAATACACTCTTGGGAATGCAACATCAAACACTTTGTGTGCGTCTGCGGGTAAGCCAGTAAGGATGTTTCCTCATTTTTTCTCATGGGAAGACTTTGGTGAAAGAGTGCAAACCACCACCGAAAGCTCTTGAATGTTCACCTCTTAGAGAATGAGAGAAACACCTAAGTGCTCACGTGCTTGAGATCACCACAGATCAAAAAGATAAGTTGTTGGAGATGATAAGGGAACATGAAGCAACCCTAGGCTACTTGAAGAAGGTCTTGTTGGGGGATGATGATGCAAATCCCAATTCTTTTGACCCGAATCGAGGAGAAGAAACCGATTATCTCGATCCAGTTTGTGAGTAAGCTCCAAGGAGGGGAGTAAGTCGTGACGACGACGTTAAATAAACTTGGTTTTGATCATCCGGATCGTCATTCGTGACTTTCTGTTGATGTTGTTTAGTTTTGAGCTTTTATCATTAAGCTTCATTTTTTTTGCTTTATGCTTCTCACGGGTTGCTTTCTCCATGATTTTTGTAGCAAATTTTGAAGCCAAGGCATTGGACTTTGGAAGGGGGAAATACTTGGATTCGAGAAGGAATGACTTGGACAAGAGAAGGAAGCAGAAAAATTTTCTAAGTACCAGGTTAGTGGCCCTTCACGAGTCGCAACCATACCGTCGCGAGTCGCGATGGGCTCAGAAACTTTTTGTCAAATTTTGGGTTTCGGATCCCACTTTCCGTGAGTCGCGATAACCTCGCGAGGCCTTGTCGCGAGTCGCGACCACATTGTCGCGAGTCGCGACGGGCTCAGAAATTTTGGGCAGAAATTGAGCCCTCCGATCCCACTTTCCGCGAGTCGCAATGACCTCGTGAGGCCTCGTCGCGAGTCGCGACCACATCATCGCGAGCTGCGACGGGCTCAGAAAATTTTGGGTAGAAATTGAGCCCTTAGATCCCACTTTCCGTGAGTCGCGATGACCTCGCGACCACATCGTCGCGAGTTGCGATGGGCTTAGAACTTTTGTGCAAAATTGAGCCCTCGGATCCCACTTTCCACGAGTTGCGATGCCTCGTTACGAGTCGCGACGAACACGTCGCGAGTCACGACGGTCGTACAAATCTATTTTTAAAGATGGGCTAAACCCATTTTGCCCCTTCATTTTTTTCTCTCCCTCTGCTTCTGTCTTCCTCCACAAACCGCTGCTCACCGCCGCTCACCCGCCGCCGTTCGCCGCCGCCGCCTCCGCCCTATACCACTTTCCTTTCTTCCCAATCTCCACCCACAAATCACCATAATTACTTTGAAGAACACAGACCCTAGAATTTGGGGTTTCGTGACTTTGGGCAATTCGAATTCGAATTGATTGTGGGCTTCCGTCCATCTTCTTCCTAAGCATCTTAGTGCTACACTTCTTCACTCTATTGAGCCTCAATTGTGATTATGAATGTATATTCTAGTTATTGGATATTGTGTAGATTGTGTGTTATGCCTTAGGAAATTAAATCGTGGACCTTGGTTGATTGTGGTGAATATTTTGTGCTTGCAATTTAATTTGATGGGTATTGTGTGCATATTTTGCAATTACGGTGTGAACTGTATATTTTCTAGTTGCGGTTTGGACCTATTATGCCTGCTTGATTCTGGAATGTGTGCATTTGTGTTGCTTTGGCTGAGAATAGATGGTGACTTATGGTAGATTTGACGCATGTTGGCCCTTGATTAAACATAGTTGTTATTGAGATAAAGTGTTATTGTGCCTTGCAATGTTATTTTGCTTAGAGTAGTTTGGCCATGAGACGTGGATGATGACATTGTGAAGGTGCTAATAATGGCCAAACTAGTTGAGCATAACTGTGATTTTAAAATATAGTATATTGATTTCAACTATGTGAGACCTTCATGGATTTGAGGATATGGGCTTGTTGGACATAATGTGGATTGTGTATGCGATTGCGATTAGAACTTGAACTAGTTGACTTGATTTTGCTTGTGATGATGAGCTAGTTTGAGGTTGAGCATGGATTTGCAATGCTGTATATACACATATTCCTTTGCGTTTGACCTGTTTGCTGTGATTGATAGATATGGCCCCCACGAAGAGATCTAGGGCTCCCCCACGAGGCAAGCGCACCGCTGCTCCACCTCCACCTCCGGCTCCGGAATCGAGCCATGTACCTCTCCCTACGGATAGGTACATAGGTTTGACCCGGATCACCGGGTCCTATGCGGAGAGGTGGGAGGCCCTGGAGAAGCGCCAACTCAAGGAGACGAGCTTTGTCGATGTGCCCACCTTAGATGCTCTCGGTCTCACTCAGCCTGTGAGATGCCTCCTCGCAAAAGGGGGAATGGAAGGGTTCATGAGTAGGAGCGCACCCTCCTATCGGAGGTACACGTTGGAGTTCTTGTCCACGGTCCGTATAAGCAGCATGAGGGATGATCAACCCTGCGAGAGGTACATTGCTTTTCACTTAGATGACATATCTAGGCAATTGATCGTATCGCAGATTAAGAATGCCTTTGGATTTGACACCGCGGAGATACGGGTCAGGATGGACCCATATGCCCAGGAGCGATTAGTTGAGGATGACATGCTCTTTTGGAATGTCATCAACTTGAGACCGAAGAACTCCCACGATAAGACTAGCGTTATTATCCACCCTGCACTTCGTTATGCGCACCGATTATTGGCTGGCACAGTACTTTGCTCTGCGGAGCCGACGAATGTGCCAGACAACGACATTCACTTCTTATGGCACTTGATGAGTGAGGGAATGGGATACGGGCTGTGGGCAGAGTTATGGATGAAGAGAATCATGGAGGTGGCAGGAAAGCCCAAGGGGAAAATCATGGTCAGAGGCATGATAGGCCTTTTAGCGGAGCCCTTGGGATTGGTTCCCCCGCCTGACTTTCCGCGCTTAGGGAGGCGGACGTCCTATCTTATCACTGTTGAGAGGCTGGTTAGATTTGAGATGCTCAATGTCACACAGACCACGGGGCTCTTCCATTGGTTGTACGGTGCGAGGAAGGTCACATTCATGGCACTTCCTCAGCAGAGCAAGACGAAGATGGAGTTCGACACACCTCTGGGAGATTTGGCTATCTCACCAGACTCCTCATGTACAGATGATTTCCAGCGCGAGCTCCGCGACCTCGGTCTAGCTCCTGTCCAGCGTGACGATAGCGCTCTACCTCATTCTGAGCGACAGCCGCACCACTCCGCGCAGCCTCCACCAGAGACGGAACCTATATAGGAGGATGACACTCCACCTCATTATTCCCAGCCTCCACCAAACTTCTATGAGCGGATGATGCAGACCATGCATGATGGTTTCCACTGACAGGACAACATGATTTTGGAACACAGTGTATTTGTCTCCCAATCTTTGATTGATATGGATGAGGAGATTAACCACTTGTCAACTCGCATCCATGAGTTGCAGTCCCAGTCAGGCAGTGTTTCAGGCCCCAATCCGAGAGCAGAGAGGCGGAGAGCGAGGAGGCAGAGGAGCGCAGAGTGGCTGGCGCAATATCAGCAGCGCTACTTTAGCGGCGACCCTTCTTCGTCACAACATTGATTGTGTGAGCTCCACCTCTTTACCCTTTCCGTACTTTTCTTTGTACGGTTTTACCTTATTGTCTACATTGAGGGCAATGTAGTGTTCTAAGTATGGGGAGGGGTATCTACTATTGTGAGGTGATTAGGATTGGAGACACTTTTGCACAAACTCTTTTGTTTTGTTTTTGGATATTTTCCCCCTTTTGTTTTGGGATGTTTTCATTTTGATGTACTTGGATAATGTTGGTTTTGATACCTTTCTTAACCTTAACATTTGGAAAGCAATTTTCTACTTTTTGGATTGGAGACACGTTTTTTTAAAAAAATCCTGCTAGGTTGAAAACCCGAGAGGGCAACTTAGGCAACATTGGGGGCCCGGATAGGTTGAAAACCTGGAAGGGCGACCTAGGCAAAAATGAGAGGCTAAATGCGCGGAAAAAGGTGAGATGTGAGTCAAAGAAACATAATGTGTGGCTAGGATGAAAACCCGAAAGGGCTCCTAGGAAAAATGAGAGAAAACGAGAGAAATTGAAAAACATTAAGTGTTTACTCATTTGCCGGCGCTGGAGTCATAAGGTTGTGGTGACCACACGGATGGATCGGGTAGCTCGACATTTTAAGGACCTTTTGGGAGTGGAAAATTTAGCGGGAGAAGACGGAGTAAGTTATAAAATTCTTGATCATTAATATGCTTCGTTTTTAGGTTGATATATTGATATAAAGTGGAGCATGTGTTTTGAACCTTATACATACCTTTAGCTTCACCTTTTTATCATTAGATTTGGGATTATCAATTCGGGATTTGGAGATGTTTTAGGGATGTCGATGAATTGATGGGTTGATATGGTTTGGGTAGATTTAGGAATAGGGGTTGTGGGAAACTTCTCATTTGACTTTAACATTGGGATATGTGATACTGAGAGTTTTGTGAGGTATTGACTTGGGGGGATTAGTAGTTCGGATGAGGATATGTCATTTCCTTCGTATGCTTGGATATTTTCTTACTCGAGGGCGAGTAAGGTTCAAGTGTGGGGGGGCTTGATGTGTCCATTTTACATGCATAATTTAGTACTATTTTGGGTCACTTTTGTGCTCTTTTATTATCGAGAGCTTGTGATTTACCTTGAAATTCTCTTAGGAGGGGTAAGAGTAACTTTACGCTCTTTTACCTCTTCTAAGTGAATTTTGTGTGACAAGGGAAGAACACGGAGGCAATGAAGACCGGAGGCCATTGAAGATCACACTTTCAAAGACTTTTGAAGACTTTCTTCGAAGGCATGAAGACCGGAGGCCATTGAAGACCATTTTTGTAGCCATTGAAGACTTGAAAATTGAGAGGAATTGCTATGAAGATGATCACATACCACAAGAAGAAGAAAAAGACACAATGCAAAATTCTATCACCCATCGCGAGTCGCGATGGCCTCGTCACGAGACCTTCGCGAGTCGCGATGAGCCGTCGCGACTCGCGACCAACGGGTGGCCTGAATTTCATCTTATCTTCTTTGTACTATAAATAGCACTCTCTTTCCTCTCATTCATATTCTTCTGCATCTGCAATTACAGTACTGTTCCCAACCCTTTTTCTTTCCATTTTCATCTTTGAATTCTCTTGTTTTATGATTAGTTGTTTAGCATTGATTAGCATGAACTCTAGTAGCTAATCTATCTCTTGGGAGCAATTGACTAAGGCTTCCAAGCCCATATCCTAAGAACAATTTGTAGCCTATTTATTACTCATACTATTGTGCATTTATGGAGCATTGAATGTGTTTGTTGATATCATTAATGTTATTGAAAGCTTGAGAATCCATGAGTATGATTTAGAACTTTTGATTGTGTTGATGGATTGATAATTGCTAGGTGAATATGATAATGTTGAACTCTTTGTCATGTTTGTTGCTTGTAGCAAATGAGAGAAGTCAATGAATGTTGATCGTTCTTGACTAATCTTGTGTAAATGCATAAATCGGTTAAATGCTTAGACACGGTGTAGTGTTTATAAGTGTTACCGAGCTTGTTGATTCTTCGTGCTAAATGCCATCGATAGGATACCTTGAGTCGTGTTTCGACTACGGGAGTCATTGGTGAGGTTTGACAAGCGATGTCGAATTCACTCTTGCAAACTACTATCTAAGAAGGATAGAAGTTTAGCCTTCACAACAAGTAGTGAAAGTAGTATATAGGTTGCATGTTCAATGATGAATAAGAGGTTTGGAAGTGGAAGTCAATTGCGCCCAAGGTTTCGTAAATTGTTATTTTCATCTTATCTTTAGTTGTATTGCATGATTAGTATCGTTCTCTTGCTTTGCTAGTTGTTGTACTTTAATTCGTTAACTTAGGATCAAACCAACCAACCCCCCCCCCTTGTTTACATGCTTTTATATGTATCTATGTACATAAATGCCTAGTATGTTTTCTCTTATATATGATTAAAACACTTGAAAAGATCCCTCTTCTCGTGGACGACCCCGACTTGCCATTATCTACTTAATTGTAGATAGGAAGCATTTAGGTCTTAAAAGTATTAACTTTGAGAGGTAGGGCGATGACCTCCCATCTTGACTCTCAGTCCAAACAAATTTTACATCCTTTTTAACTAGTTCATTTAGAGGTGCAACAATAGATGAGAAATCACGCACAAACCATCTATAAAAACTAGCTAAACTATGAAAAGAACGTACCTGGTTTCCATTAGTAGGTCTCGGCCAATTTTGGTTTCATCGACTTTTATGCCCTCCTTAGAGACCACAAAACTGAGAAACACCACTTCTGAAGCACAAAATGTGCACTTCTGGATATTCGCATACAAACAAGACTCACAGAGTGCAACAAGAACCATTTTAACATGCTCAATATGTTCATCAGTAGACTTAGAATAAATCAACATAGCATCAAAATAGACCACAAAAAACTGATCAATTAACAAGTTTGTTCAAAACAGGAACGTTCTGATCGAAAGCGACTGTTTGTAGGTGCGACTGAGTGTGTGAAAGTGTGTACGATCCTTTGTCTTTTTCCTTTTCCCCTCTTAACCCTATTTCTTCTTTCCCCATCAGATCAAGCTCTATACTCTTGGTCTGTGCCGGAATTCGGACACCGGTAACGGCTAATTTAGCCGTTAACGGTTTCTAGCGATGTCGGGACCAACTTTTCCGGTCGTTCAGGATACCAACCAAGATACCCAACCTACTCCTCCTCCTATCTCCTTTGCTGCTATCCTAAAAAACAAAGCTCCACCATTATCAAAACTACTACCGAGTAACCCTGAACTTATTCCCAAATCACAACACCTTGGTGAGGCGGCTTGTTTATATTCAGAAGATCAAATTACAAAGCTATCGTTGCACTATGCAAATGCCCTAGTCGTCAAATTCACCAAGGCCAGATGCTCAATGGAGCAATTGGAGCAATATTTCAAAACAGTTGGCTTCACAGGTAAGTACCAACTCGGTTCCCTTGATTACAAACATGTGCTCATTAGGTTTGAATTGCTATATGATTATCAACGAGCATGGATGAAGGGAGTTTGGAACTTTAATGAGATACTTCTCAAAATGTTAAAATGGACTCCTGATTTTTCAATTCACAAAGAATCACCCATTGTCCCTGTTTGGTGTACAATTAGGGAAGTCCTGTTGTATTACTATAACTCTACTGCAATTGAATCCATTGGCAATAGCATTGGTAGCTTTATTAAAACTGATCTTGATACTGATATGCTAACAAGACCCTCAGCCATTAAATTATGTGTAGAAGTTGATCTTCAAAAACCTATTAGTAACCACATCAGACTGGGATCTGTAACTAACAATAGGAAGTATCACATAGAATATGAGGATATTCCCCTTTACTGTGATCGTTGTGCCAAACTAGGGAATTCCAATACCCATTGCAGAGCCTTTCCCCCCAACCTCAATGTCAAAACTGCTGATCACATTATAATTCAGGGACAACCTCTGTGGCAGGCTACTGGAAAAAAATTTGAAATACCTCCACTGATCTCCTCATATGATCAGATAGACTTAACAGATTCTGTGAATGCTATGGAACTTAACCCTAGATCCATAACTACACCCCTTCTTAACCTGAAGACTAACACTACCTTAGAGAATACTGAAACCCCTGTAATTGTTAAAGACAATCCACCAATCAGTCATTCTAGTCCTACAACCCAGGTTACACTAGATAACTCTATCTCCAAGCTGCTGGATGGAATAGCTTTAAAAAATTTTACTCCAGTGGCTTATGCCACAGATGATATCCAGATTGGGACTACCCTTTCTAAGCTGAATAGAAATAATAACACAACTCCTTCTCTACAAGATAGATTGGGGAACAAGTTCTCTGTTTTGCAGGTGGGCTTGGATGAACCTGCTCCTGATCAAGAGGCTACCTCAAATCTTCATGCTAGTTCGAGCTCATCACCAACACAGGGGCAGAATCTTCTGTCAGGTAAGGCAAAAGGTAAAAAGTCTAACTACTTCAGCCAAATAAATAGAATGATGCTTAGATCATCAACTAAAAGTCATAAGTCAAGTGAACAATGATAGGTTCCCTTTCAATAAATTTCTTGGTATGGAACATCAGGGGTATGGAAACATCAATGCTGAGACTAATTAACTTAGTTAGGCTTAAAAAGATTCAATTCCTATGCATTATTGAACAAATGCATGATAACTCTAAACTTCAATCCTATATGGATACACTTAATTTCTCCAATGGCCTGACCTTGCATAATGGTAAAATATGGCTAATGTGGTCTAATTTGTTTTCAGTTACCCTACTCTCCTCTCATGAGCAATATCTACATGTGCATATATCCCATGGATCTATTAATTTACATATGGATGTTGTTTTCATATATGCTCTTAGAAATAGGGAAGGTAGGAAGACATTATGGAAAGACTTATCGGCTATTAACCCGGGGATACTATTTTCATAGGTGATTTCAATATTATTACCTCCCTCACAGAATATAGAGGCCCTAGCTCTCCCTCTTTAGGAAGTATTAGAGATTTTAATACTTGGATAAACACATCCGGAATTCAGGAAATTAGCACCGTTGGTAACCTATTTACCTGATGTAACTCTAGACTTAGGAACCCTACCTCAAAAAGGCTAGATAGAGGACTAAGTACCATCTCTTGGAATTATAAATTTCCTTCCTCTTCTATCCAAATTCTGAATAGACAGACTTCAGACCACTCTCCTCTCCTCCTAAATATTTCTAATTTATCTACTCTTAACCCAAGACCATTTAGGTTTCTTAATGTTTGGTTTAATCATCCGGATTTCACCACTCTAATTCAGAGGAACTGGGAAAAAAGAATGAGAGAGACTGGTTTACTAGGCTTTTTCCTAAAATTGGTTAGGTTAAAGAAGGAGATAAAAGTTTGGAATAGGGAATGCTTTGGGAATATTGACACTAATGTTATCAATGCAGAAGAATCCCTAAGAATTCAGGAGTCGGTTTATGATTTAAATCCTTCTGACCCTGAGCTCATTAAATAAAATCAGAAAAAGACTTTATTACTGAGAGCTCAGAAAGAAAAAGAAAAGTTTTGGAAACAAAAGGCAAGGATGAAATGGCATAGGATGAGAGATAATAATACACAATTTTTCCATAAGGTAGTACAAGAGAAAAATTGTAGGTTGCAGATCTCAAAAATCAAAAATAGAAATGGTCAATGGCTTAGTTCTCAATCAGATATCCAGAATGAGACCATATCATATTACTCGGATCTGTTATCCGAACCTAATCAGGGTCCTAATGATACTTACTATTCTAATTTTCTGAATCAAATCCCTACTACTATTACTGCTCAGGAGAACATAGAATTAGCAAAGCCAACCTCTGAATCTGAGGTTGAGGTAGTAATAAAGGGTTTAAGTAAGAACAGTAGCCCCGGTCCATATGGATTTACCAATAAATTTTATTCTAAATGCTGGTCCATAATTAAAAAAGATTTAGTTGAGGCAGTAAATGATTTTATTAGGGGCTCCACCTTACCAAAAGGCATATCCAGCACTTGGATTACTTTAATACCTAAAAAATCTACTCCATGCTCATTTGATGATTTTAGGCCTATTAGTCTATCTAATGCTCTTAATAAAATCTGCTCTAAAGTATTAATGGAGAGATTAAGACCCTACATGGACAAACTGATCTCCCAAAATCAATCAGCTTTTATGAAAAATAGAGATATTTCAGATAATATTCTCTACCTTCAGGAAATGGTGAGATTTCTGGATAGAAAGGCTAGAGTTCCTAATTTTATTCTAAAACTAGACTTACAAAAGGCATTTGATAGATTAAACTGGGATTTTTTAAAAAGTGTTCTTATGAAGTTTGGTTTTGAGGGTCTTTTTTTAAATGCTGTAATGTCTAACCTCTCACAAGCCTACTTTTCTGTCCTAATTAATGGAAACCCTGTGGGCTTTTTCAAAGCCACTAGAGGAATTAAACAAGGTGATCCTCTCTCTCCTTTTCTCTTTAACATTTTTTCGGAGGTTGATTTTGAAAATGAAACAGGGATCTTTCCCTTTTCAATACCTAGGATGCCCTATTTTCAAGGGTCGAACTTTGAATAGATATTATCAACCTCTTATGGAAAAGCTTGATAAAAAGTTGCAAAATTGGAAAAATAAGTGGTTGAGTTCTGGGGGAAATTAGTTTTGATTAAAAGTTGCTTGTACTCTCTGCCACAACATTTATGGGCTGTAACTAATCCCCCGAAATATATAATCAAATCTTTTGAGAAAAAACTTACCAGATTTTTTTGGGGAGAAACTGAAGGGAAAAGGAATAAGATATGGAAAAAATGGGCAGACTTGGCAAAACCAACATCTCAAAATGGCTTAGGTTTTCGATCCATTAAAGGAATTGTAGATGCATATTCCCTCAAACTGTGGTGGAAAAGCCAGTTAGGTATCTCCCTATGGTCTAAATTACTTTGGTCTCTACCACACTCCTCTAGGAACTCTGTTACATGGAAAAGAATTTGTTATGTCAATTCCTTAGCTGAAGAAAATTCTCTTATTATCCATGGTAAAGGTAGCTGTAATGTTTGGACTGCTAATTGGTGTCCAAATGGTCCCCTGATTAATAAGATCCCAAGTAATATCTATGAGGCATTACAGCTGTACTCTGTATCAGATTTCGTTAGTAACAAATCTGATATTTTATCTCAGATATCACCTTTCATGGAAAATGATACTTTGTTGTTCTTACAGAATGCTGCAGTGGTGGAAGACAGAGAAGATAGGATCATATGGAAACCGGACACCTCGGGCACATTTTCATTCAAATCTGCATATCGTGCTATCACAAACTCCCCAGGTAACTTCCCGGCTACTAAAAATGTGTGGAATACATTGTTGCAAAAAAAGATATCAATTTTTACATGGAAATTGCTTCATGTTTTCCTCCCATTTGATGATGTACTTATAACCTGTGGATATAGTCTGGCTTCGAAATGCCCTGTGTGCTATCACTCTGATTCAATAGAACACTTTTTCATATCGTGTATATTGGCCAAATTGATTTGGAACAAAATGGCATCTCTGATTTATTTCAACCTTCCTGAATATCAATCCATCTCCCAGAGATTCTTTTCTTTCTGGAACTGTTCAGACTTAACTAAAAGTTGCCAGCTAATATGTAAAATACTTCTGTCCCTCATTTGCTGGTGTCTCTAGAAAGCCCGAACTAGGAATATCTATGATCATATCCCCTATTCTGCTGACCTTATCTGTAGGGAAGTCCTTGACCTCATCAAATTATCTTTATTTTCCTGCCCTACATATTTGAGCTCTACTTCTGTTTTTCCACAACCACTCAGGCATTTACTACCTCTTCTTAGGCCACCTCCTAAGCAAATTATTCGGTCTGTCTGCTGGGAAAAGCCTAGTTTAAATTCTATTAAAATTAACACTGATGCCTCATGGTTCTCTCATACGGCTGCTGTTGGGATTATTGTGAGGGATAGCTCAGGCATTCCTCTTTTCATTAACTCAACCACTATCGAGGCTGAATCTCCTCTTCATGCTGAAATATAAGCCATACTAGCTGCTTGTCAATCTTTCCAACACCAAGATATCTCCTTAATCATTGAATCAGATTCCCTTCTAGCCATTAACATGATTGAAGATCCATATTCTACTAACTGGAATCTTTTTAACTTGGCATATAAGGTTAAAGGCTTATTAAATGGAGCAGTGCTTAAACATGTTTATAGGGAATGCAACTCAGTGGCTAATGCAATTGCTAAATATCATTCTTCACATAACCAGCCACTCAACCTGAATAATTTACCAGTACATATAAAAGGTCTCATTGCCTTAGATTTGGAGCAATTTCCTCATATTAGAATTCAGAAACACGGCCATGTTAGGACTTGATACTGCTGATGGAATTGTTGATATGTAGGTATGAGCAAAACATGATAATTCGGTCCAGATGTACCACTGCTGCTACTTTCACTCGGTTTGAAGGCCTATATTCTGATCTGGCATCTGTTAACACTTACTGCTTGCTGATTCCTGATCCACACCACTGACGCTCATGGAATCTTCATGGAAGATTGACTGTATACTACTGCACTTAGCTCTATTACTCTTAGCTAACAGCCTATTTACTTACTGGTTATATCCAAGGAGTTGCCTGGCCAAAATACGAATTAACACGGGGTGTGGAGATTCGTTTACTTTGGAATCGCAACTCCTCCTGGATATTACAACTAACATGTATAGATTCGACTCCTACTACCTTTCATTGATTTTGAGGCAACGATGTTGCCTTTTGTAAAAACTATTGTCATTATCATATGGCTTTTATTTATGGTTTGGGGCGCCAATATATCAACCCCCACCTTAGGGTGCTTTCATTTAAAAAAAACCGACCAATAAACTTTTGTAGGACATGATTCATCAACCGCATAAAAGTACTAGGTGCATTAGTTAAACCGAAAGGTATAACAATCCATTCATACAACCCGAACTTAGTCTTAAATGCAATTTTCCATTCATCCCTCTCATTAATTTGAATCTGATGATAACCCTGAGTCAAATCAATTTTATTATAAATCACAGATCCATGCAAATATTCAAGCATATCACTAACCTAAGGATAGGATAATCTTGTTAATAGCACAATAATCAATGCACATACGCCAAGTTTTATCTTTCTTAGGAACTAAAATAACAGGCACAACACAAGGAGATAGGGATTCTCGCACATAACCTTTTTGAAGTAACTCCTCGACTTGTCGCTATAAATCCTTTGTCTCCTCAGGGTTTGCTTTATACACTGGATGGTTTGTGATAACCGAACCCGGAATCAAGTCAATCTGGTGTTCAATACCTCACACAGGTGGTAAACTCACAGTTAAGGCTTCCGGAAAGACATCCTGGAATTCCTGTAACATCTGAGCAAACCGTGGAGGAACATGCATATGAATATCATCACTGGGAAAGTAGCTCTCTTTAAAATGCATGATAGCACATAATAATGATTAGAAAAAGCATGATTCACATCCCTAATCGATGCATAAAATGATCTACCAGAATCATTAGGAAGTTCATGTCTCACATGTAAATTGATAACAAAGGACTAAGATGTGAAGATAGGATTTTACGCGACTTATCAGAATCATTATTAGCCTTACTTGGCTTACCTGGGAAGGCCTCCCTTGATATTTGGTCGAAATTATCAAGGTTTTTTCCTCCATTTTTCACCGTGTGGCCGATCTTCTTCAAGCCCTAGCTAGGGTTTTGGTCGGCCATTTGCACATTAGTTGCAAACTTCTCTTTGTCGACTCTGCGTCTCTGTACCTCTAAAACTTCCACTGGAGATAATGGAACCAAAGTATAGCTTGTTCTATCCTTAATCACAATAATTTTGTTAGTGTAACCATCATGTATATATTTACGATCAAACTGCCAAGGTCTCCCTAACAAAATATGACTAGCATCCATAGGTATAACATCACATAAGATAGAATCATGATATTTTCTAATCTTAAAGTTAATAACGCATTGTTTGTTAACCCTAATTTCACCACTACCATTTAACCAAATAAGTTTATATGGTGATGGATGAGTAGTCACAGACAAAGACAATGATTTAAAAAGAAGATTAGACACAGTATTAGCACAAGAACCACCATCAATAATCAGTAAACAATTCTTATCTTTCACAAGGAAATGGGTATGAAAAATGTTAATTCTTTGTACCTGTGTTTTGGCCATTTGAGAGTTAATAACTCTTAACGATACGAAGTTACCTTGTGTTTCCGGACCTTGTTCACCATGATCATTTATGATGATCTCTTCATCTACCTGTTCTTCACCACTTTTATACAATGGTGGTATATCAACATATTATCTTCTTCATATCCTTCCTTAATTGTGGCTAACACTCGTGCATGAGGACAGTTATTGCGGACATTTCCTCTTTCTTTACAATGAAAACAAGTAGGAGAGTTAACAGAAACCAAATTTGATGAAGAAGTAGTGGACTTACCTGGAATTTTTTAAACTTGTTGGGTTGGTGGTGTTGCCCTCCTCTCAATAGGATTATAAGTCGGATTTGAATAAGTCTGAACCGATCCTCATCCTCCCATGGGTGTGCCTCTACTGCGGCCATAACTAGGATTTCCGGAGTCAAACCCTGGGCGTTGACTGGGAAACCCGGGCTGTGGCCTCCTTAGTCGCGGGGTACTCTCAACCAACCTTGTTTTCACCATTAAATCATTCATAGATATGTGATGTTAAAGCTTGACTAGCATTTGAAGGTTTTCACGCAAGCCTTCAATGAATCGATTTTTTATGAATGCGTCATATTCTTTCAGTCCAACCCTTCTTATGGTCAGCTCAAGATCTTGCCAGTATTCATCAACTGTGCGATTTATTTGCTTCATGTTGGACAGATAAGAATGTTGTTCCATCAAGTAAGTAGGCGGAACATGATATTGGCGAAGCTCAGATCTCAATCTCTCCCAGGTGGAGATAGGTTTATTTCTGGTAAGATATTGCGACTCCTTTTTATTTTTCCACCATTTCGCTGCATAGTGAGTGAAAGAATACTGCACCACTTTGACTTTTTCCTTCTCCTGATAATTGTTGAGATCAAACTGATTCTTAATCTGTCGCTCCCAATCAAGATACGTCACTGGATTGTGTTGACCATTAAATTGAGAGATATCATATTTCAAGCCCTTGATGTCTCAAGCTTCATCAGAACCTGACTCAGATCCCGAATTACTCTTCACTCTCCTTCGAAAGTGAGGTTTATTGTGGCGATGTCTTCTAGAAGACCCTCGGTGTGATTGCCTTTCCAAACCATCATCAGAATAGTCATCTAAACTTCCAGAACCATTGAATTGACGGACGTATTTTTTGGTTTCTTCCCTCTTGATCGATGATGTAGGTGTAGGTGATATCATGCTGTCAACTTTTCTCGCCAACCTTTGCCCCTCACTCATAAGTGCATTTATTGCGATAGCAAACCGATCAGGATCATTGGCTTCATTTGGATTAATTTGATGTCGCTCCCAACTATATGTAGCCTCTTCATATGAATGACTACCATGCCTACCATTAGAGGTGTTCGTCAATGGAAAATTGTCAGGATTGCTAAAGCGGGACGATGGGTTTTCGTCTCCCATCTTTGCTAAAAAGGCAAAGGCTAATGCGAGGGGAATTGATCAATTCACCGCAATTCAAAGAAAAATATAATATGCAATTTGAATGGCATGAATCAGAGCTGTATTGAATGAATTATGACCAAAATAAGAAGGCTTTATATAAGCGACAAATAGGTTCCGAAAATCAAAGAAACTTTTCCGAAAACAAATTGGAATAGGAACTCAAATTCAAATCCCTTGTGGTAAAGGATTTTAATGACTTACTTGTCCACCAAGTCAAAAATTCATATCAAAACCCCTCTCTCAATTGGCTTTTATTTCCTTTTTCTCTTCCGATTAGGATTTTGACTTTTCTTTTCCTTTTTCAAACCGGATTTCCTTTTTCTTTCCTTTTTTTCAGGCACAAATATTTTTTCCCTTTTTTTGTACTATAAAACTCACAACCAGAATGTTATTCCCCAAGAAAAATTTCCGGTCACAACTACCAAATTTTTTTGGAAATTGCAAATCTGCCCCAAACTTTTGAAAATTGCAGCCCCAAATTTCATATTTCAAATCCTAAATTCCGATTTTGAAAACAAAAAATCTGCTACCGTTTGTTTTTTTATTTTCAAAAAGTTTTGGAACAAAAATCGCCTGTCAAAACTTAGAATAAGAAAACTGCGACAACTTCCTCTTGATTCAAATGAACTTCCAGGTATTCAAGATCGTAAGGATCAAGAATATGACACTATATATATGGAAAATGACACAGGACTCTTTTTTTTTAATAAGGTGTAATCAAGAATCAAAGAATATTTCAAGATCACGGAATCAAAGAACGATAAAGAAAACAAATAGGATTATGAGCATGCAATAATTTTTAGAAGAGTTGACGAAAATATCACAAGCACATAAATTGTTTAAGCTACCTAAAAACTACAAAAATGACCGGGAGGTAAAGGCGGATAATACTTGTTAACGGTCAGACCCTTCGATGTCCTCCTGACTCGATTGATGAAGATGGAGGCGAATAGTAATACCGAAGTATTTTAACTCTCGGACCCTTTGACGTCCTTCGACTCTAGATTCAATCCTCCTGGTAAGAAAGATAAAACAAACACAGTTAAAATACGACACGAAAGAGTTTATAAATTTTAAAAAATTGAAAATAAATTCTACAAAAACTCAAAACCCCTTTTTTGTTTTTTTTTGCCTCAGTAGATCTTTCGCTTCGCTCTGATACCAAATCATATGAATCCTCTTGCGAAGAATCTGGATTGCGGAATTAAGATCTTTGACAAAACAAGGGAACTCGCAAACCCTTCATTGCTGCAAAAAATTCAAGGTCTAGCTCTCAGGATACACTTAATTTCGACTCGCTCTCTAACTAGCCCTCAGGATTATATTACAAGGTTTATTGACACTTAACTAGCCATCGGGGTTAAGCAACAATGGAATAGCTCACAAGCAAAGAGTATGAACTCAGAAGGTTGTATTTTGATTGATAAAAAATGGTGTGAAATTCGTCCAAAGGCCTCCCCTATTTATAGGGTTACAACCTTGCCCCAAACCCTAATCACAACTGAAAACTGAATTGACTTATGACAGCTTTAAGAAGCTAAAACCACATCTAACTAAAATACCTGAAATAAATGGTAATCTAAGGTAGTCTAGTTGAATTCTTCAAGAAGTAACCTTGAAGAATATTAACTTATCTAATCTTACCAAATCTAATTCTAATAAGAATAAAACTGAATATACTAAAGTTTAATGGACTGTATTTTTGAAATTCATCTCTTCAAAGGCCACATGGCCGAGCTATCAGTCCAATAAACCCAAAATGACATAATTTTACAATATTTTACTGTGATCACACTACCTCATTAAAAAACCCAGTGGGAAAAAGAATATAGTGTTCTTCTAGATGTCTTCAGTTCTTCAACAGTCTTGAACAATAAATCCAAAATGTCGATGATGACTCATTCTTTAATTCTTCATCATAAAGGCGATCAATCAAAGCATTTAAAGCAGCATCCCTAAGCTTAGTCCTTGACCTAGTCATAGGTCCCGCCATATCACTTAGAGGATCTCGAACACATCATTTAAATGTTTGATCAAGTCGTGGAATGTCTTCATTTATGGTGGTAGTCGTCTTGGCATCTCAATCACAATGTGGAGAAGAGCATCCATTTCTTGAATTCATGGAGGTGGCCATGGGGTGGCGCACGTATAGAAGTTTGTTTTCGAGTTGTATTGCAGTAGAATAGATGGGATTTTTTTCTTGTAACAACATGGAGTTTTTGGCCATCAGAATAGGATATTGACATGATTATTTTGACTATATGGTGCCGGAGATTCATCATAATATGAACATGTATAAAACATGTGAAAAATATTCGAAAAATGAACTAAATGCCGCTAAAATTATTTGTATATACTATGCACTTGTTGCCTTACAATACGTATCGTTTGTGTTAAAACATGCATTTGTTTTTAAAACTGTGTATATGAATTATGAAACTTTTCCAATAGATCATCTATAACTTAAGTCATGAATCATTTATGTTTTGTTAAAACATGCATATGTTAGTTTAAAACTAGTATATGGCATAGTTTACATAGACAGAGGAGACTAAAATTTGACAATATAAAATTATAATGTTAATTCTACATTATTTATTTTACATGTATTGTTTAAATAAAAACACGCATATGATTTTAAATTATCAATTCCTTTAATGAATGGCAAAACTTTGCCATGAGACAATGCATAATTTACCTTATGAATCGTTTATGTTTTGTTAAAACATGCATATGTTAGCGTACAATTAGTACTCTCTTATAGTAAACACAAAAGAGGTCACATAATTTTATAGTTTTTAAAATTTTCATATGTACTGCATTTAATTCTTACAATATATACTGATTACATTAAAACATGTGTTTGTTTTCAAAAACACGAGCTTACTTTGTATAAAAAACAAGCAAATTTTGTCAAATTCAAACACGAAAGGGACTCTCAACATCTAAACAAAATGGAAGATAAAGTGCTCGTGACAGAAATCTTCCATTAGGGGACTTACAATTACAACACTTTTCCTATCTAGATTAACTAACAGTCCCTAATACAATGAATCAATTATTAATCTTCAAAAGGGGATCATCTTAGAATCAGTTCAGTGTCATCTTCATATGAATCCTCCTCGTGTCGGAACGTGTTGTGGAGTCCAGTGTTCAATGTTGTCTGATTCCTTAAAAGTTAAAACCAAAAAAAGTTTAAATCCAACTCCGGTAAAAAGTCATACACATTGGATATTTACTTGTGCAACATATAAGCAAACAAGTACAATTTATATTTCAAAACGAACAATAATCAACAATGAAAGTAAAATTCAAACACAATAGAACTAACAAGTAAATACTAGATTCCAACAGATGCAATATATAAGTAAACATGTGCAGTTCTTAATTCAAAATGAATAACCAACAATAACATTAAAAAATAAAAATGGTCATACACAACACAACTAATGAGTACATACAAGATACTAACAAATGCAACATATAAGTAAACAAATGCAACTCGTTATTCAAAACGTAGAACTAACAACAAATGAAAACAAAAGGTCATAGATGGTACAACTAAGAAGTACACATTGAATACTAACAAATCTACATTTAAGTAAACAGAGGCAGTTCGCAATTCAAAAGGAACAATCAGCAAAAAAGAGAAGAAGAAAAAAAGCCAATCACAAAAGTTCTATAGACAGTACAACTAACAAGTACACATTGAATACTAACACATGCAACATATAAGTAAACAGATGCAGCTCGTAACTCAAAATGAATGATTAGACAATAAAGAGAAGAAAAAAAACGAATACACGTTGGATAATAACAGCTGCAAGATATAAATTAATGAATGCACCTCATAATTTCATTGCAAAATCAACAAACTAGCAAGAGATTCCGCTCACAAAATCGCACTAAACCAGCAACATAAACAAATCAAATCAGAAACAAGCAAACACTTGAGGATGACATCAAAAAGCTTCTAAAACTAGGACAGGGAAACCAGCTGAAATTCAAGCCAGTAAAATAGTACTATCCTCTAGAAAAACATTCTCATTTCCAACTGATATTAAGGTAATAGAGAAGAGATAAATGAAAGGTACATAAAATAAGGGCACTTTTCAAAGCACAAAGGCGGAAATGTGAACCATAAAAGGTAAAACCTTTATGGTACTGAGACAAAAATTAGAATGCGAGGAAAAGGAGCTGAGGGAGCAGATGATCAAGATGTTTGAAGCATAATTAGAGTGGTCAAAATAGGAGCTGCATACAGTGCAAACAATTCTAACGAGAGCAAATATACAAACTGAGCAGATAAAATAGCCAAAATTCAGCTAATTCTTCAACGAAATTCAGAGAGTGGAGATGTAGCTTACCTTGGACCTCTCGTATGGCGTCCAACGTTCCTGAAATCGGCGGTCTCCTCCAAGTCAATCACAAACTTCTTCACCCACGATTCTTTAACTCCATACTCCTCCATCACCCAAATCGTGATCTCGAAATCGGAGGTGTTGTCGCATAGACTTAAGAAACAGTCTTTGTAGACTCCCAAAGTAGCCAGGTTGCATTGATGCAATTCAGGAGGAGCTGGGAAGGGGCTGAATGACTCTTTTTCGAGGTCGAAGCATGATATTGTTTCAGTTCCATTGGGATCTTGAATCAACCAATGGATATAACCGTTGAAGAACACGCCATTGGACCGACAACTATACATAAACGGAGCTTGTTCCTGAAGCAAAATAGACAGTTCTAATGAAGGGGGCTAGCACTTTTACCTCCAAATTCAATAGCAAAATAGACATCAGTCACGCCGGAGAGATATTCCGGGGAACTATTCCATCCAGATTGGTGGCTTTGGGGCCGAAGCCGTGGTTGGAAATCTCCGGGCAACGGGATCTTCATGGGTTTAAGTCTTGGCAGTTCTCCAGAAGCTCCTTGTTGAACTCCAGCAGCATATCGTAGACGTACACGCCGTCGTTTTCGCAAGTTGCTCTGTCCACTGTTATGGCACCCGAGAAGCTGCTCTTTCTTGCCGCCAACGACCAGGAGGAGGAATCTTGCATCTGCTGGAAAACAAACACGGCCTGGATTAGGACGACGATGCAAACCCAGGCAAGAAGGAACATACTCTTTCTTCTAAATGTGGATCCGAGCTATTGGGTTTGGCCCACGATTTCCTTTTTCTATTAATTGCAAACAGGTCTCTAGTTTGTCTGTAAACTTATGAACTTATCGTTTTTCGTGAAACTTTCCCCTGCTTATAAGCACAACAGTTTAAAAGTTCGGTCAAACAAAGTCTTTCTCTAATGCATATTTTGTAGCCCCCCTTACTCTGTGACATAAGAAAAAATATCAAAATTTTCTCAAGACAAAATCACTCTAGTTTTATGATTCTCAAGTCGCAAATTGCATATTTCCACATATTTTCAGAAGCCAAGTATATTCCAGGTACATGGTATCACGTAATAGTGCTGTAACTTAAGAAATTGAAATTGAAAATCTGGTTTTACCTAATTAATTCAATTATCACTACTGGTGTGTTCCAACATGACTAATCTAACCAAGTGCATATTAACGTAAAACGTAAAGGACACAAGACTTGGTTACGCAGTTCGGTGAAATCCACCTACATCTGCGGGGCCTGGCCCAGTTCAGAATGAATCAACTAATCAGAAAGATACAGTACAAAGTACACCATACAATTATACTTATCTTATCTAACTTAACGTGAATCCTGCAAGCTCCCCTTGCTACCGATCCGCCTTGATCAGACTCCCTCTGACCTCGAAACTCGTCGACACTGGATCTCCTCCTCCCGAGGAATTAAGGCATATGATTCTGAACTTGTGCAGCAGGTGTGTTGGAACACAGTATACTGGCTCTATGCAATTCTCGAAAGATAAAAATCTGTGTGCAGATTTTTTCTATTAAGTCCGTAAGTATGCAGCCGTGTTTTGTCCCCAATTTATATCCACGAATCAGATCTGAATACTCCTTGATTATCTCTACAATATTCCTATTCCAAATCTGATTCTTAAAGCATATCCAAATCCCATGAATAAATGGATTTACCTTATATCATTCTATCCCATATATTCGAATAAATCTTCTCCATATAAGTAGGGATTTTCCATAAACCAATTATGCTTCACACGCCTGATATATATAGTCATATATACGAATTCCATTTATTCCAATGCAATATTCTGACTTTGATTTCCATAAAAGCTTTTGCGTAAATCAGCTGCAGCAGCATGTTGGAACATGGTAAGATTTTCTGTTAACATCTTTGGTTGAATATTCATATAAAGCTTTATACCAAAAGTACATCTTTTTCTGCTCCACTTCCGTAATATTCTTCACTTCCATAAACACCTTTTTTCCGTAAAACTTTATACTCATCCGTATAATACCCATAACTGAATATTCCCAATTCCATAACATTAATCCAATCCCACATATATAGGAACTGATATATTCTCCAACTCAAATACAACTTGGACTAGATGTATCCTTCTTGGATTCAGTCTTCAACCTTTCCTTATTTCACCAAAATTCCTTCTTTGATGTTACAACTCAATAATACCATATTTGCATAATTTCCACAAATTGCCAACTAGATAAATCTAGACTTTACAATCTCCCCCTTTGGCATTTTGTGGACCAATCACCTTTTGGCATTTCATCACAAGAGGTTATGTAAATAAAGATATCAACTTTGAAAACCACTCTGGATGTTGGAACATAGAAACATAACGTCTCCCCCTGAATTCCGCATTCCTTCAACATCCAGGAATAATAAGCATGTTGGAACATCAACCCAACAGAGCCAATAAAGTCATCCAAGAAATCCAAAACATCTCCCCCTTGGGACCATAAACATGCCACACGCAATAGACACAGAAAACCAAAATCTCCATTAAATGCAGCTCCCCCTGAAGCAAATACTTGGCCTATGTTGGAACATAGCCATAACAGAACCTTTAAACCTCTTCAAGAGCAGCTATCTGTGCCTCATCTAATCTGGCATTTTCTATCTCCAAATCTACCATCTAAATGGATTGAGCACTCAACTTCACACCATTGTACCACTCAAAATCTGGATCAATGTTGCCTCCCATAGAATTCTTCTATAATCTCTCGGTTGTACTTCTTGTAGATTGAGGTAGCAGTCTTGAGACCCAAATAGTCCAGATAAGCTGTAAATCCACACTCCTCATATACACCCAGATCAGTTGTCCCTTCGGCTGAAATTATATCTCTCATGGCAGTTTGATCAGAAGTGCCTTCAATAATCTGCTCACCTTGTATTGGAACACAGTCACCAATGTTGGAACATAATAGCTCTCATGCTTCAGAATCAACACATCTTCTACTCAGCTTCCTTCACTTCATCAGTACTTTCTCCCCCTATCTGGTGTTGGAACATAGACTTGTTCACCATCCAGATTATAATCTTCTCCAACCACAGTTACTGATGTTTGAACAGCTGAATCTCTAATCTATGTCCACGTCTTCTCAATCTGTCTCCAAACTCTGTGTTGGAACATGACCAACATCACTGTCTTCCAACTCCTTATCATCATATAACCAGAATACCAGGAAGAACCACCTTTCTAATATATTCGACCATCATTTTTTTCACCTTTTTCTTCTTTCTAATTTTTTTTGTTTTTCTAATTTTCCGTACACAAAATAAATAAACAAAACTTCTACTGCTAAATAAAAGCTTTAAAGAAATACCTCAAATCTGACAAACACCTAAGTGTTGTCTTAGGAGCTCAACCGTAACAGTGTCCAACGGCTTTGTGAAAATATCCGCAATTGGTCTCGATGTTGGAACATAGGCTACCACGACTTTTCTCTCAACCCGAATTCTCACAAATACTCCCACCATACTCATCTTTAATTCAGCTTGCATCAAAGTCACAAAATCTTGTTCTTGAAAAACAAGCAAGTTGTGATCTACTCCCCCTCGACGAGAACCATCCTGAATAGGAAAGGTTGTGAGTCACTCATTCCACACCCGTGGTGCTTGTTTTGATCCATACGAAGCCTTCTTAAGTCGTTGATATACTTCCTCATTAACCACATCATGTAGGGGAGCACTCTTGACAGCTTTTTGGTACATCGGAAAATTCATAATGTAAACCATAACAAGGGGAATGCAAATATATTCTAACCTGTCAACTAAGGAAACAGCAATGAGGGAGAGAAAATATTGTAGACCAGCAAGTTCCCTATAATTAACCCAAGGGATTGATCGAGTCATTCTTCCGCTTGATTCAGCCTTCACCGATGTTGGAACATGGGAGAGTTCTGGAGAGGACAGTGTTCCAACATTGCTGAAGTTATAAGAGTCATCACCTTCATCTTTAAGATATGCCTCATCTGATGTTCCAACATCATTACGTCCTTGATCTGAGAAATCAACCAATGTTGGAACATGGTCAGCCGTACGATACACTTCATCACATTTGACAACTTCTTGTTCCAATAAGTAGCATTTGTCTGATGACCGAATACCAGTAAGCACTTTGTCGTTGCCATGTTTCACTATGCACTTTTCCTTGTGAAATTCCACAGTCATATTATCATCACATAGCTGGCTGATACTTAGGAGATTAGCCTTTAGATCTTCCACCAACAAAACACCAGTGAATACGGGGAATCCTTCAATATGCAGTTCACCTTTTCCAACCACTCGACTCTTCTTTCCATCGCCAAACGTAACAAAACCACCATCATATGGCTGGATGTTTGTTAGTAATTCCCGAGTTCCAGTCCTGTGGCCAGAGCAACCACTATCAAAGTACCACAAGTCTCTAGAATGTGTAATAGGAGACGTATGAGCAAAAAAGCAAGTACTTGTGCGTTTAACAACCCATACCTTTTTGACCATTTTTGATCGTTGGACATCATCTATGGTGGAACACACTGAGAGTTGTCGCCCTGTCATGATATCTCTGAGCAATTTTCGGCATTGTTCCTCTGTATGACCTTGATACATGCAGTAGCTACAGATGAGAGGTTTCCTTTTATGGGTTTTGATAAACTTTCTTTTTACCTCTTGAATCTTTGACTTGAGACCAACCTTGCTACCTGATGAATTTTCAAAACCGATTCCATTTCGATCTCCAAAGTTTTTCCCCATGGTCAGAATGTCATCAAGTTTCGCCTTTCCAGTGTTTAACTTGGTAATAGTTGCTTCAGCCATCTCAGCTCTCTTAGTTGTTGAGCTTAGATTCAAATTTAATTCTTCAATCTCTCTTCTGAGTTCATCAACTAAAACTTGCAACTCCTTCTCCTTCTTGCCCAGATGGTTTTTCTCTTCCTTCAACACTCTATTTGTATCAACAACTTGAAGCCACATTGCATACATCTGCTCATATGTACTGTAGATATCTTCATCACTCACAACTAGTCCGTCATCATCACTGGACGTGCCATCAGAACCTGTGTTGGAACATACAGCCTCTGTGTTGGAACATACAACTTCGTCTTTCTCTGACATGTTGGAACATACCTCAACTGATCCACTGTGAAATTTTGCTCCAAATGCCATATAATTGCTTGTAAGTTCCCCTTCGTCATCTTCATCATCTTCACTCGAAGAGGTGATGTATGATTTTCCCTGCTTCTTTAGGGTATTAGCACATTCAGCCTGGATGTGACCGTATCCTCCACATTCTCGACATTGAATTCTTTCAGACTGCTTTCCTTCACCACTTTGGTTTCTAGAGAATTGCTGACTTCCTTGTTCCATCCGAGTTCCACTATTACCAAAATCTTGAGGACGATTTTTATTCCCTCTAGATCTTTCCTGTGAATTCTTGTTTACCACCTTCTTCAGCATTCTTGATAAACTCTTGGTGATAGGAGCAAGTTCTTCAATTCCATCATCACTATCAGATTCATGGATGACCCTTGATGAAGAGGATTTGAAGGCCAACTCCTTCTGGACTTTCTTTACAGGCTGTTGCATTGTCATCTCATAGGTCTGTAGTGATCCCATTAGTTCATCCAGGGTCATGGTAGCTACATCTCTTGCTTCTTCTATTGCCGCAACCTTCATAGCAAACCTTTTAGGGAGTGATCTCAAGGTCTTTTTCACCAGTTTCGTTTCCTTGTAAACTTTCCGAAGTTGATACGCCATATTGGAGATGTCTCTGCGTTTCCCATTGAATATAGAAATAGTATCATCCTCCTCCATCTTCAGTTCCTCAAACTTTGTAGCCAACATCTGCAGTTTGGATTCACGTACACGACTTGTCCCCTCATGTACAATTTGTAGGATATCCCATGCTTTCTTTGCTTGTTGGCACGTAGAGATGAATTTGAACTGATCTTCATCTACTGCAGTAAATAAGGCATTTAATGCTCTAGAATTCGCCAAGCTTCCCATTCTTTCACCTGGTGTCCACGACTCTTTTGGCTTAGGTTCTCCTCCTTCAGAACTTCCAACAACAGGGGGTTTCCATTCTGTTTCAACATAGTACCAAGCCAATTCATCCAGTGAATTTATGAACACCCGCATGCGAGCCTTCCAGTAGTTGTAATTTGTTCCTTCCAGCAGTGGTGGCCGAGACACAGAAGCTCCTTCTCTGGTCGCCATTGGTAAAACCGATCTCACTTTCCTTGACACAACCAAGGGAATAATAAGTGACCAAGCTCTGATACCAATTGAAAATATGGTTTTACCTAATTAATTCAATTATCACTACTGGTGTGTTCCAACATGACTAATCTAACCAAGTGCATATTAACGTAAAACGTAAAGGACACAAGACTTGGTTACGCAGTTCGGTGAAATCCACCTACATCTGCGGGGCCTGGCCCAGTTCAGAATGAATCCACTAATCAGAAAGATACAGTACAAAGTACACCATACAATTATACTTATCTTATCTAACTTAACGTGAATCCTGCAAGCTCCCCTTGCTACCGATCCGCCTTGATCAGACTCCCTCTGACCTCGAAACTCGTCGACGCTGGATCTCCTCCTCCCGAGGAATTAAGGCATATGATTCTGAACTTGTGCAGCAGGTGTGTTGGAACACAGTATACTGGCTCTATGCAATTCTCGAAATATAAAAATCTGTGTGCAGATTTTTTCTATTATGTCCGTAAGTATGCAGCCGTGTTTTGTCCCCAATTTATATCCACGAATCAGATCTGAATACTCCTTGATTATCTCCACAATATTCCTATTCCAAATCTGATTCTTGAAGCATATCCAAATCCCATAAATAAAGGGATTTACCTTATATCATTCTATCCCATATATTCGAATAAATCTTCTCCATATAAGTAGGGATTTTCCATAAACCAATTATGCTTCACACGCCTGATATATATAGTCATATATACGAATTCCATTTATTCCAAACTACTGCAATATTCTGACTTTGATTTCCATAAAAGCTTTTGCGTAAATCTGCTGCAGCAGCATGTTGGAACATGGTAAGATTTTCTGTTAACATATTTGGCTGAATATTCATATAAAGCTTTATACCAAAAGTACATATTTTTCTGCTCCACTTCCGTAATATTCTTCACTTCCATAAACATTTTTTTTCCGTAAAACTTTATACTCATCCGTATAATACCCATAACTGAATATTCCCAATTCCATAACATTAATCCAATCCCACATATATAGGAACTGATATATTCTCTAACTCAAATACAACTTGGACTAGATGTATCCTTCTTGGATTCAGTCTTCAACCTTTCCTTATTTCACCAAAATTCCTTCTTTGATGTTACAACTCAATAATACCATATTTGCATAATTTCCACAAATTGCCAACTAGATAAATCTAGACTTTACAGAAATTACTTTTAATAATAAACTATATCATATGTTTGTTACTTGCTTTTTATTAGATTGGCTGAGTGTGTATGAAATACCTTCATACACAGTCCTTGTGATGCATTGCTCTTTCGCTGGTGACTTATTATAATTGTATAAAAGAAATAAATTCTCAAGCATGGAATTACAAATAAGTATTTCATAGCAACGTTGGACAGAAAGTATACATGAGTATTATATTAAAAACTATACATGAGTTCTTCATAGGATGAATCTGCTGCTTTCATCTTTAGAACTATCAAAAATTTTATGAGAAATGTTTCTACACTCTGAAATTTCTTCTTTTTTTTATTTAATTTCATAATGAATTATCAGCACTTCACTACATCTAATCTTTCCCTAAAGGTCAGCTGGAGGTCAATTCGAACGTGCTTTACATCCAGGTAATTGTGAACATCAATTATTTGACCATTTTTTTTTATCACTGGTCTTAAAATTAAGAATCCGGATGTCAATGACAATAAAAAAAAACAAAAAAATCATCCTGCTACCAGCTACATGACATTATGTTCTTAAAATCAGGTCAGCACCACCAGATAGAAGTGCATTGTATGTAGGTTGAATCTTCCTCATCATACTGACCAATGGAATACTCGGGAAACACCAAACAACTGAAACCGGAAAGTTCTTGCATCCAGGTATAATTGGTCCCGATTCTATGTTTGTTCAGCAATTATGAAACTGAATGTCATTGATAATTTAAAAAATAAAAACATACACCACTAAACTTCTGAAGTTCAGATAATAGAAGTCAAAAGGAAATCTGAAATAGATTGTCTCAGAACAAAAAATTCATTCTATTACATCCTCATTTGAACAATCAGTCCTGATGTTCATGCTTGGTGAAGGCCTTGGATTTGTTGGTTGAAAATTGTGCATCATCATCAACAACTGATTCTAGTGGTCGCTTTGAGCTCGGACTTATGCAGGCATTAAAAGATGATAGGGTCTCCTTATCACCGTAAAACCGAATCCTTTTAGACAAATAGGAATAAATGGTCTGCTATCATGATATGCAATGAAAGGGGAAAAAATTAAGATAGAACTCATGTAAGAATAAATAATATACAGTATATACTAAACCTTTCCAAGATCATCTGTAGGATGGACTGAGTGATCATCTAGTGAAAATCTTTCAGAGTTCATCTCCTAAAATTTTTTTAAAAAAAAAAGTGCCAAACATGTACATAAAAGAAGAAACACAACAAAATAAGAAAGACCCAGTCTTGCAGACCTAATTATTTGTTGAAGAATCAACAAATGATTTAATCAGACCTTCGTTATTGCTCAATCTAAGATTGTACACCTGCCACCCGTTGGATAGATTGTACTCTGAGGTCTCCACTTTGAAAAGGAACTTCTTGATGGATGAAAGCTACGTAATGCACACCACTAAAATCAACCTCAGATACAAAAGAAAATGCTTTGGGCATAGGTTTTGGAATATGGAGCGTCAGAGAGGAAGGCGTGGGAGGCTGGGAGCATCAAAGAAGAAAGAAGAAAGAAGAAGAGGCGCTGGGGGAGAAGAGTTGGGTTATGGGATGGGATCCATCGCATCCTTCAAGTCATCAAACTGGTTAAGAAGTAAAAACCACCAATAGAAAAATGACTAAAAACTGTAAGGAGCAGAAGAAATGAAGCAGAACCAAAGAGGAGAACTGGAAAAGCACCTGGTCTACTTTTTTTTTTTTAGTTAAAACCATCCGAGGATGGGGGAAATTATATTAGGCCTTCCCAAGGCGTATAATAGACAAGAAACATAAAACATAAAGATAAAGTGAAGTCATAGCTTAGTTGATATTTACATGAGTGAGCCATAAGCTCATGAAGCAACCATTGTTGCTTCCAAAATGAAATAAGATATGTCGCTAAAAGTTAGAGGATTACAAAAACTCTTAGACTATATTGGAAGATCGTCGAACTTCTTAGTGAATCGAATTAACAAAACACAAGTCAGTCAGATTCACCCCAAACAATCTAAAAAGCTTGTCCTCTACTAAGCTAGAAATCAAAAGAAAGTGATCCAGCAAAGGATACTATTAGGCAATGAGGACACTTCATCCGTGTGCATGTATATCAGTTGTACCAGGGATTTGATGTGTCATCCTCCTGAAATAGTGAAGCTAGAAACCCTTATTCTCCAGCCGAATTGCTGCAGGGGTTAGTGATCCCTATGATGCTGCAAGTAGAATCTCTGAATCCGAATGCCAACCAATATAGTCCTTCATTGATGCCGATTCAACCTGCATAAACCAATACAAATGAGTAGCATCCATTCAATGTACCATCCTTAGTGATGGTGTACCTATCTGATCCAGTCTAACTAAACCTTGAATAATATTGGAGAGCATGCCAAATCTATAAATGGAGGAACCAGTCCGAGCTTTGAGACAAGTTTTAGCAAGCAAATCAGCCACTAGATTAGCTTGTCTATGAATATGCACTAAGCTAATATCATGCATAAGTTGGTGAATGTCATCAGATAATTGGAACAGTTTCCAGTGTGCAAGAAAAGGATCAAGCACAAAATGTACTGCATTTAGACAATCCGATTCCATATAAACAGTAACAGAGTATCCCACACACTTAGTTAATGCAAACCGAATAGCAAGCAGTTCAGCTTCCAGAGGGGAATTGGCATGTGTATATTCAGTATAAGCTGCAATAAAACAACCTCTACTATCTCTAATAATCATACCAATTCCACACATGTTAGAGTGACAACACCATGCAGCATCAACATTAATTTTGTAACCCCTAGCTGGCCTAGTCCAAGCAATTATAAAAATTTTAGGCTTTGGTGGAGCTTTGATCAGTGGCAAAAAGGAGTGTTCAGCAATACTGAAGTCAAAATGGGATGCTATAAAAACAGGTTTAGCACTAAAAGTGTAGAAAATTTGATCCCTTGTTTGATTGAGCACTAAACTTGTTAATGGAATGGCAGAGTCATATAAACATTTATTCCTCATCTTCCAAAGGTTCCAACATGTTATTACAGAAGCAGTTCTAATAATTATTGAATGCAAAGCACTCAGACCAGGATAAGTAAGATAGAATGATAATCTTTCCCATAAAGATGAGAAAGCTCTATCCCTGATTCCCATGAAGTGGTGTACCTTTTCCCAAATTTGTACACAAAAATTGCAGGAATTGAAAAAATGATCCAGTGAGTCCTCATGATTATTACACATACAGCATTTGGAAGGCAAACAGAATCTCATTTTTTGTAGGACATTATCAAAAGGCAGATATGAGTTTATCAATTTCCACATAAAAACAGAGATTTTCTTTTTCAATTCTAGAAGACCAAAGATGTTGGATAGAATCAATAGTACCTCTCTGTGTTCTGAGTAATTGATAGGTGGATTTGAATGAGAACTCACATTTTATTCCAGGCTTCCATATAAGCCTATCCTCTCTGTGTATAGAAAGCTTTGAATCCTGTAAAAGAGAGATAGCATAAGAGGGTAGAAACGGAGAGATCTTCTGAATCAAAAGTGATTTATGTGAAATAAAATCAGAGACAGAACAGGCATCAGGGATATCAACTATATGTTGATCACATTGATCCATAATAGGACCTATATCTAACCAATTGGCTGTCCAAAAATTGCAGTCACCTTTACCTACTATCACTCTAGAGTGGGATTCTGCCCAAGCATTAATTGAACAAATCCTCTTCTAGTTTGGAGAAGACCTAGAAGAGGGAGGCAGTGATGCAACAAAATGAGTCCACAATGCCTCAGCCTTTTGATATTTCCACCATAGCTTAACTGAGCATGTATTTATTATGGTGGTAATTGATCTAAAACCTAGACCATTTTGATCAATGGGAAAGCAAAGAGCATCCCATTTTCTCCATGTTCTCTTAGGTTTTAGATCAATAAACCCCCAGAAAAATCTACCAAGTTTTTTCTCTATGATAGAAATGATCTCTTTGCTAGGTTTTATAACTGACCATATATGCTGTGGAATAGAATAGATGCATGAATGTATTAGTGTGATTTTTCCCCCGGTAGAGAGCCACTTATTTTTCCAGCTACCTATCCTACTGTCTATCTGTTCAACTAGTGGCTGAAGAAAAATCTTTTTTGCAATCCCAGTAAATATAGGAACTCCCAGATATGTAAACGGGAAACTCCTAATTTTCATACCTAGAATCCTTTTGACATTGTAAACTGTATGAGCAGAAGCATTTTTTCCTATGAAAATGTCACTTTTACTGTAATTTATCTTTTGACCAGTAACATCCTCAAATTTGGACAGAAAGGCTTTAAATCTAATCAATGTCTGATTGCCAGCTGATAAAAAAATCACAGTGTCATCTGCATAGGATAAATGTGAGATTTGGAGAGAATTACCTGGTAGACCATAATATGCCAATTTACCATTCTGAAAAATGAAAGCTAAACTCCTAGTAAAGGCCTCAGAAAAGATGTTAAATAGAAAAGGAGAGAGGGGTTCACCCTGTTTGATACCCCTCGAAGATTGGAAAAATCCAGCAGGCTAACCATTTATTAAAACAGAGAACCAAGCTTGTGACAGATTCTTCATGATGTAAAAAATGAATTTAGCATGGAATCCAAATCTAGACAGATACAATTAAGAAAAGACCACTTAACTCTATCAAAAGCCTTCTTAAGATCAAGTTTAACTATGCAGTTTGGGTCTCTTTGCTTCCGATTCAAAAACCTTACCATTTCTTGCAAATATATGACATTATCCGAAATATCTCTACCTTTAATGAAAGCTGTTTGGTGTGGTGAAATTAGTTTCGGCATTATAGGTTTAAGTCTTTCCATTAGAACTTTGGAACAAATTTTATTAACTACATTGGAGAGACTTATTGGCCTATAGTCATCAAAAGAAATGGGAATTTTCTTTTTAGGAATAATAGCAATCCAGGTACTACCTATACCCCTAGGAATGTTATTTGCAGTTAGAAAATCTTGGACTGCCGAAAGCAAATCATTTGCAATTATATCCCAAGATTTTATGTAAAACTTAGCCGTGAAACCATCTGGTCCAGGGCTGCTATTTTTATTAAGACTAAGAACAATATCCCTGAGTTCAGACAATGAAACAATTTGCAGGAGTCTTTCATTATCCTCTTGAGTGATCAATTTAGGTTTCTGGCTCAAAAAATGGGATTGGAAAAGGTTGCTATCGGGGGAACTGTCATCCGTTAAAAGTTCCTGGTAATAGTGAATGGCCTCCTTTTCAATTTCCTGAATATTATCTAGCCACTGACCATTGGTACCTTTAATTTTTGTGATCTTTAGCCTACTGATTTTTTCCGTAACAGAGTTATGGAAAAAGCTTGTATTATTGTCCCCTTCCTTTAGCCACTTAATCTTGGCCTTGTATTTCCAGTACCTGGTCTACAATTTTATCTTCGGAGACATTCGTAGTGTCTTCCTCAATTTTATCAAGTCTGTTCCTTTTCATCAAACAATCCTGGAAATTAAAAAGAAAACAACCTAACTACATCAGACTATCAGAGTGAAGCACAAGTATAAAGTATTCACATTACAAAGAGGCTTTGTGACGTCGCATAAGATTGGTATATATGAATAAGTGGGATCGGTTTTATTTGATCCATTTAATTAGAATATTTATTTCGCTTAATTTGGTCATTTAGTTTTCTTTTTTTAAAGCATTTAGGATATTTAATTTTCTTTTCCCTTTCTATTAAAAGATTTAGTTTCCCTTTTCATTTTCCCTTATGAGATTTAGTTTCTTTTTCTCTTTCTCATCAGGAGATTTAGCATCCTATAAATATAGGAGGCATTCTCATGTAATTTTCATGCTTGTTTTGATTATGATTAATAAAAGTCAACATTTATGTTACAAACCCTAGCATGTCATCTTTCCTATATTACATGCTACATCAGTTGGTATCAGAACCATTCTAATCCCCGCCATGGCGCGTCGTCGACCCTGTGGAGGAAACCCTGATCGTGATACTGATATAGAATACGTTTATAGATGTGAAGAAATCGCAGGATTACGTCTACAAGTGGAGGCCCTAACATGCTCCATCAAAGCGCTTCTTCAAAAGCGCCCTGAAGCACGACCGGCCCCTCTTGACGAATCCGACACCGAAAATGACCACAATAACCTTTTTTCCCAGAATTTTGATAAACATGTCTACGCGATGCACTCGCGTGACGCAACTCTGGTAAATTGGCGTGGGGAGTCGGTGTTCCAAGTGGTTATCCCAGAGTATGACGAGATGTCGTACGATGAGGAGGAGCATAGCGAGGTTGTGTACAACGAATTGGAGTATGGCGAGATGGAGTACGACACGCCCTTGTATGTCAACGTTGTTTACGATGAAGCTGAGTTCAACAAGGTAGTATACAACGGCCCCATATACAACGAGGAGGAGATTGAGGAAGTCGAGCAAGACTTCTTTGGTGAACCAATTTATGATATTTATGATGATGATATGGAAGCCGAGGAGGAGGTTGAGGAAGTTAAGCAAGATTTCTTTAGTGAACCAATTTATGATGATGACGTGGGGGTCAAGTAAGAGATCGAGGAATTTACGAGAAACATGGGTCATGCACTCATAGTCCAGAAAAATTTTCTTACCTCTCCAAGCCGCGAGGATGAGTAGCTTCGCCACAACATCTTCCAATCTTCATACACCATTGGCGATAAAGTTTGCACCTTTGCTATCGACCCCGGAAGTTGTGAGAACATCATAATCATGGGCGTCGTCACCAAACTCGGCTTCGAAATGGAAATGCACCTGAAACCCTACAAACATGCATGGTTTCAAACCGGCGCTGACAACGCCATTTCTAACCAGACTTTGGGGGAAGAAGTGCTCGACTTTAAGGCAGTCCCGGAGACTAGATGCATCCATTTCGTCACTTTTACATGGGTGAAGATTTGGACGATTATGCATTGGAAAATTTGGGGACAAATTTTTTTGACCCCCGAGAGAATGATGTTGCATAAGGGTGGGTAAATATGGACAAGTGGGACCTGCGTGATGACATTTTATTTGTTCAATTTAATTAGAATATTTGATTCCCTTAATTTGTTTTGCTTTCTTTAATTAAGGTGTTTTCTTTTTTACTTAGGATATTTAATTTCCTTTTCCTTTATCTTAAAAGATTTTGTTTCATTTTTCCATTTTTCTTAGGAGATTTAGTTTCTTTTTCCCTTTCTCATTAGGAGATTTATCATCCTATAAATATAGGAGGCATTCTTATGTAATTTTCATGCTTGTTTTATGATTAATAAAAGTCGACATTTATTTTGCAAACCTTAGGGTTTCATCTTTCCTATATTATGTGCTACATCACTTTGTGGGTTACCTGCTGTAGTCCAGATCCAAATTCAAATTATCAATGCTCGATAAGGAAGATTTCCAAGACAAACAAAATTGGAAGCTTAAGTACTTGTAAGAGAGAGGGAGGAGAGTACTTTTGGGCACATGTTTTGGAATATGGAGCATCAGAGAGGAAGGTGGGAGGCTAGGAGCATCAACGAAGAAAGAAGAAGAGGAGCAGGGGAATGTAAATGTTGTATAATTATGACACTGCATTAATTTTTATATTTTTCAAGGGAATATATTGAGGATTTAATTAATGAGTTTTTATTGTAAATGAGGGGATTGACTTTTTTAAAATAAAAATTATATATTCAATTAATTTTCAGAAAGTGATGTAGAATTATGTGTGAATTTCAATTAATGTTTAAAAGGTGGGGAATCTTGTAGGAATGACACATGGCAGAAATGACCTCGTTTAATATATAGTATGGATTTTTTATTTGGCATTAACTTTACCCAATGTTTTGGCTTAGATATCCTAAAAGTTAGAATGGAAATATGATGATTTGATATTTGTTTTTTTATAGAGGCAATTTCTTGAAAGAATCATAAGTTATGGAAATATCAAAATTTTAAGTGCAATTTTAAGATAAAGGACTGAAAATTCACAGGTCCAAAATAATTAAAATTTGGGTCAAATTCAGATTATAAGTTATTTGGGTAATGTAAGGCGTCTATCTAAGGTAAAACTTCAGTTTTTTTTCCTTTTCCCCAAACCTTTCATCAACTTGTTTTATGATTTAATGTCTATGTTTCAACATAAATTGATACCGCTTTTAGATTTAACAGTTTCAGAAGATATTTAGAAATTACAAAGTTAACTGGAAACACAAATAAGTAATGTATAACTTACATATTGTACTCTAACTATGTAATGCTTCTAACCAAAACTAAAATGTTTCACTTGCAGTTACGGTGGAGTATAAACCCATAACTTCCTATTATTCTAATTAAACATCATCTTTCTATATGCATATGAAAAGACAGACTTTCTCAATAATTTGTCTAATAAAAAATGTTTGGAAAAAATGAGATAGTTGATAATGTTTATCGAGATTATGAAAAAATATTTGAAAAATAAAAATTATTTAAAACAAAACTTATATAGAATAAAATTCTAAATGCAGGTACAAAACTCCTAAATGCAAGTTATAATGATAACCTGATACTCCCTCCGTCCCAGGGGAACCTGCAGAGAGAGAAATCTCCTCCAAAGTTCCCCTAGGCCCCACCCTGTCAAACAACCCACATGATGGCCGTCAAGCCAAAAAGAGAGAGTTGTAAACTGGAAATTTAAGGGGATAACTTATGCCCTCCCCCTTCATTAATTGGCACATTCCCGCCGAATTAATGATTTGGGAAGGCGCAAAAATACATTTGTTCTGTAGTGTTGGTACACTGCTCATATAGTACGAAAATCCAAAAACTAATCTGAACTCATTACCTATACTGTCATAAATGAAGTAAAAATGAAGAACAAAGCCCTAAAAAGCTCTCAGTTCCTTCCAAAACCCTAAACCTATAAAAGTTAGGTTTTTTTAGGGAACCCTTAAGTAGGATAATACAGGTCATCGAGCCATCCCGAGCCCCCGTAAGTGTTGGTTGCTCTTAACTTTTGTGCATCTTCCAATCATCATCGGATTTTTTTGGGTCAATGCGGGTAAAAAATCTAACAAACGAGGAGAGGCAGCACTTGGGAGAGTTTCTCTTGGAGCACCACATAAATGAGAAGATCAAGTATTCAAAAATGGAGGAGGCAACAACTATGTTTGATTGCAACATACTTACGGTCATCACAATATAGACATTGACTTGAGCTCAAATGGAAGCCGGAGGCCCATTGGACTTGCATCATCGGATAACGGGGAACTCCGCAGAATAAGAAAAGCATCGACTTGGATGCTTTGAGATCGTCACCTACAATTAAAAGAAGAACCATAAGAGGTACAACCAAAGCATTAAACATAGGGAAGAGCAACGTTCAATGAGCCGTTGCAGCCAAGGTTATTAAAAGTCATACAAATAGCATCGAACCTACCTTTGTCGAACACAACAAGGTATCCCCTATGTGGATCGTTTTATCAAAGCTAGATGCAACACTTAGATTCAGATTAATGGACCATGTTATTCACATAGATAAAAAATGTTCTATTTAAGTTAACCCATAGTGAGGTACCTGTTGGCCATGGATGAACTGGAGCCCTACCAGACTTGTAAAAATAATTCTCAAATCCCAAAATTGATGTTTAAATGTGAAATAAATAGGCCTATATGGGGGGAGATGGAAACTACTTTTTGATAGGAAACTAGGCATTTTTCCATTTGTACATGATCAGGTTGCAATCAATATAACAAAAATAGGCTAGCAGAGATAGTGGGAAAGGTTCTAGTACCAAAGATCACAAGAAATGTGACAAGAGCCAAGATAATCCAAGAAGTAATCCTAACAATCAAAGCAAGATGGACAACACAGTTATTAGTGAAGTTCATCCACATTCAACAAGACAATGCGAAGCCACATATTTTTAATTATAATCCAGATTTTATGGTAGAAGCCGAATCAGATGGCTTCTTTATTAACCTAATCAATCAACCAGCAAATCCACCCGATTGTAACATACTTGACTTAGGTTTTTTCAATTATATTCAAAGCTTACAACAAGATCATTCATCAACAATTGTGGAGGAATTAATGGCAGCAGTGCAATCATCATATGACGGGGAAGATGTAGCCACTTTAAACAAAGTTTTCATCACCCATCAGCAATCAATGATAAAGATACTAAAAGCACGTGGGTCAAACAGGTACAAGATGCCACACGTGAACAAGGAAAAACACATAAGAAATTAACTCTACCAAGGTTACTGCAGGTAGATGAAGATGTGGTGAGGGGCAACATAGACCATCTAATCAATAAGAGGGCACTAAATGAAATTATCATACCATTGATGCATGCACTAGGTTATCAACCGTGAATGCACAAGTGTAAAACATTTTGGGGGTTGGTTACTTAAGCAGATTTTGTAAGCCAGGAACCTCCTACTTTTGATGTGATTGGGATGTTTATGTCTTACACCATGGATAAATGCACATTTTGGTAGTGATATTTATCCTTTTGAAAAAAAATTTGTCTATTGTTTTTTATTGTGTGTGTTTAATTTAAGATTCCGTCTCATGAAAGACGGTCTTTCCATAAGCTATGGAAAGACCAAGGTTTAAAGTGCAAATTAGAAGAAATGAAGATAAAAATTTCGGGTTGCATGAATCGGGTTATAAACTTTGTAACTACTACATGTTGCATAATAAAATTTTAATATTGCAACTAAGACCTTTTTACCTTCTATTATCCTAATTAATCCCCGTCTTTCCATAAGTCTATGGAAAGACGGTCTTTCCCTAAGTCTATGGAAAGACGGTCTTTCCCAAGACTTTGCCTTAATTTAACCCAAAAACACATCACAGAGCACAAGTGCATAAAAACACCAAAACCAACACAGAAAGAATTCAAATTAATAGGCATCACAAAGGGAGGATGCAAAGATGAGTTTACTATAAACATACACATAACCAACACAAGGTTAGACCAGAAATCAGTTTATTGTTTACTTTTTTGTCCATTTGCAGGGTAGTAAAGATCTGGTGAGAGGATGCACAATTGTTAAAAATCAGCAGAGTCTCACAATAAAGCATTGAATTCATCTTATAAAATAGGACCAAGTAAACAGGGAAGATGCAACAATGTTAGTCATCAAAAGGCCGATATAAAACATGGAAACACTTTATAAACCATATTGGGAAGATGATGAGTGCCAAAATGAACAAGAACATGGACCCGATGAGCAACATAAACAAGCACACAATAGGCAGCAAGCTAGCATGAATCATAAGAACAGGGACCCGATGAGTTTCATGAACAAGCATACAATAGGCAGCAGCTAACATGAATCACAACAAGAGAGACCCAATAATAATCAGAACAAGCACACAGTAGGCGGCAAGCCAACATGACTCAGGACAACAAGCACACAGTAGGCGGCAAGCCAACATGAATCACAACAAGTACATTACCAACATGCCATCACATTATTTAATCAAGCTGAATAACAGGAACATTATCACCTGATTTGAAGAAACATTTTTTCTTCTGAACTTGAAACTGATAGTGCATTGTTTAGGTTGGGGTCGAGTGCCTAGCCTAGTCAACCTAGGTTATACTAATTATCCATAAGTAATATCCTTTGGGTAATAACCATTGGGCCGACCCAAGAAAGAGCCTTAGTACTTGCATCACAAGAAAATAAAATAGTTTCCCTATTCACCAACCTATCTAAAGACAAGAGGTAACATTGTACAAACCATATTCATTCTTTCCTATTCACAAGACTTTAGCTAAATTTATCATTAGAGGCTCTTCCTCCCAGACCACTCTGGGGGCTCTGTCTTGTGGGTTCCGTCCAAAGGAGAGGCGGACTCGACGACGATGGTTTTGGGGCGCATCAAGTTGGCACACCCGGTGGGACTGTTTGTCAAATCTATGAGTTCCATTATTCATGTCTGCTTCTATAGCAAGCCTATTGCATAGAAGTGAACAAGTTAAAAAGCAGGACCTTAAATGTTAGTGGGGAAGTATAGTCCCCCCTACCGGGGAAGAAAGAGGCAGAAAAGCAAGAAAATGAAATCGGATCCACCAGCCCTTCTAAGTACTGGGAACAGACCCCTGATAGTAGTTGCACACCAGATCCTGACAATGATAATACCAGAGGGGTCTCGGGAAGAAGCTACCATATCCTCCAGGCGAGTGGAAGTTAACGTCGAACCATGGGTAGGAGGAGCAGGATTCCCTACATTACAAAGCCAAGCGCACCAACAAAGGCAGGATGAGCTGGAATTCATGGAAGCTATGGTAATTTCACGGGTGGAAGCAGCCGCGGGAGTCGCTCGAGCAACTAGAGGCGCGAACAGTGCGCTTCCCCTGCCGCAGCGAGATCTGGCGCAGCTCACTAAAACCCTCAGATCTGCAGGCTATCAGGTGAAACCCCTGATGCTCTATCAAAGAATGATCTAACAGTAGCCATTGTCTCCACTCTCAATGTCTCTGATGTTGCAGCAAAGATTCTAGTTACAAGCTACCCTGAGGGTGTCTTACCCCGCAAATATGGAGATAGATACCCAAGATCGACCACAACCCATGTTTCCTAGTTTGGGTCAAATGTCAGCATATTCGGTGCCTATCTTGGCCCCCCATGTGCCCAGCCATGTGATTCACCCAATGCATCCATGGTCTCTAGCAAAGATCCCCTTATTTGACCCCTGTATCACCAAGGACAATAACAAATGTAACATAGTTCTACCTTGGAAGGATTGTGGCCTGGATACCTAGCTCCGAACTAGATATATCGGATCCCTACTCTCAATACCTCTCTTCTATTGAGCTAGTATACAGACCCGCGCATGGGAGGCGAGTCGAGTGACACCGTCGCAAGGGAGCTGTATAGATTAATTGGGCCATCGGGCCAAGTCGCAGCCTCCCCCTTCAGCCTGAAAATCATGACAATGTGATAGCCCAGCAAGGTAAAGCTATCCGAAGGGCTTCCCATGTACAGCAGAGACACAGACCCTTGTGAGTTTATACAGACCTTCCTCAGTCTTATGAATTTGAGGGGCTTTAACGAACAGCTGACGTGTAAGCTGGTAGGGAGTTACCTCCGGGGCAAAGCCCAAGAATGGTTCAACAAGCTAAGTAAGAGATCATTACATTCCTACATAGATTCTGGTGGGGCATTGCTGAGCCAGTTCTTCAAAAAGAAATGATTCACTAAAACTTTGATCGAACTCTACCAAAGTAAGCAGAAGCCGGAAGAATCAACAGAGGCATTCCACCATTGATACGTAGATGAAACCCTCAGTGTAATCAACTTCATAGAGGATGGCGTGATCCTATGCCACATGAACATGATGTCCAACCTCGACCTGTATAAGAAACTGGTCTCGAAAAAACCAGAAACTCTGCAGCATCTGCAAGAAATCATGGAACAATTTTTTAAGATAGAGGATGCTATAAAGCGTAAGAAGGGGATAGGTGGAGAAAAAGAAACTCTAAAGCAACCGATCTAAGGTAGAGAAGGCATGAAGCTTCAAACAGAGGCTTCGAAAGTTACATCCCACTGACCAAGACCCTGTCGGAGATACACTCAATCCACAAAGGGTTGTTCAGGACCCCCCCTCTAGGAAAGGACATACCATCGAAGAGGGATTCGCCCAAATACTTCAATCACCCCAAGGAGTGTGGTCATGATACAAATGAGTGCGTCCACCTGAAAAGAGAGATCAAAAGATGTGCAAAGGAGGGCTTACTTCCGTACTGCGTTGAAAGACCAATGGGGAAAGGCTCCTCGAAGGGAAAAGAAGGGCATCACAACTGGAAACCCTACAAAATGGGAGCCAACCATAGGGGTCGAGATCAATAAGGAAATAATGCAGAACGAGTCGAAACTCAACCGAGAGAGAATGATAGGCACGAGCTAGAGGCTCGGGCGAATAGAAACCAGGGGGGATGAGCCAATAAAGTGATAAACTTAATCAATGGGATGGTAGGTGACCAATCCTCGAACACCATAATTAAATCCCAATCCCGATTTATCCCCCCTGGAGAACCCTCCTAGAAATGGCTCCAACCTGAAGAAGCCATAACTTTCTCGGAAGTAGACCTTATACCCAGTCAAACCTCTCATACAGACCCAATGATGATTCACGCAACAATTGGAGACTTCTACGTCAAAAAGCTATTCGTAGGTAACGACAACAATGTAGAAGTAATGTTCGCCAACTGCTTTAACCAACTGGGCCTATGGTATGAAATTCTAAGGAGAACAGCTTCAACACAATCTGGTTTTACTGGAAAGAAGGTGCTTCCCTTAAGTGTCACAATCCTCCCAGTCAGAGTGGCAGATAGAAGTAAAAAAGTGACGGTCGACTGCAACTTCGTCATTATCAATTCCATATCCCCCTACAATGTCATACTGGGTAGACCCTGGATGTGCTAGGACCTGGAAATATGGCCCCCTTATCATTTAACTATGTAATTCCCTACCAAGAAGGGGATAACAGTTATCAGGGGGGACCAGTCTGCAGCTCAAAACTGCTTAGCAATATCTCTGAAGGAAGCAAAGAAGGGAGATATGGTGGCTTTGATAAATGAAGAAATAGGACCTACGAACATCGATCCCCTAACCATTTGATCATTGGGAATGGTGACCGTAGGAAAGAAAATACCACCCACAAAGAAAGGAAAACTAAAGGACCTCCTTGATGACAATGCAAATGTATTTTTGTGGAGCACCCTCGACCTCACGGGAGTTCCCAAACACTTAATGGTACACAAGTTGAATATCGATCCATCAAAAAAGCCCATCAAGCAGAAGAGAAGGTCGTTCGTCCCTAAAAGAGTTGAAGCCATAAAGGAGGAATTCCAAAAATTGCTTCAAGCAAAGGTTATCGAAGAGGTATTCTACCCAGAATGGCTAGCAAACCCCACTATGGTTCCCAAGCATGATGGTTCTTGGAGAATGTGCATAGATTTCACGGATCCCAACAAAAGTTATCCCAAAGATAACTACCATCTACCTTCAATTGATATGCTAGTCGAACCAATAGCGGGGTACGAGGTGCTTGCCTTTTTAGATACCCATAAAGGCTATCGTCAGATACTTATGGCAAAAGAAGACAAACAAAAGACCTCGTCCATTACAAACGTGGGGACATTTTCCTATAAGAAAATGTCATTCAGCTTGAAAAATGCCTGAGCCACCTATCAAAGATTGGTTGATAAGCTTTTCAAAGATCAGATAGGCAGGAATGTGGAAATATACGTGGATGACATGGTAGTAAAGAGCAAGGACTATGACTAATTTTTTAGGGACCTCGAAGAAACTTTTCAATAGAACATAGAAGCAAACCTAAAGCTGAACCCAGGCAAGTGCATGATTAGGGTAGTGACTGGTAAATTCATGGGATTCATGGGATTCATGGTCTTGGAGAGGGGGATCGATGTTAATCCAGAAACGTTCGAGGCATTATGAAACATGAAAGCCCCTCGAATGGTGAAAGATGTCCAAAGACACACTGGGTCGCTGGCAGCACTTAGTTGTTTCCTCTCGAAGGGTGCAGAGAAACACTTACCATTCTTTGAGGTGCTCCAAAAGGCCAAAAAAATTAAGTGAACAGAGCAATGCGACCAAGCATTCAGGGACTTTAAGGAACACCTGCGAAGATTGCCCACCCTCATGAAGCCGGAGTAGGGGGAAGACTTGTACTTGTATATCTTAGCACCCCCCTTAGCAATAAGTGCAATACTAGTAAAAGAGAAAGAAAGGGCACAACCCCCTATCTACTTCATAAGGAGGGCACTGCATAGGCCAGAAACACGATATACAACCCTTGAAAAGCTAATATTAGCTCTGGTTCATGTGGCAAGATGACTTCGACCATACTTTCAGACTTATAAGATCATCTTACTTACCAGTCAATCGATGAGACATGTACTCCTCAAACACGAGGCTTCAGGGTTGATGACATGGGCAATCAAACTGGGGGAACACGACATCCAATTCTGCCCAAAAGTAGCTATTAAGGGCCAAGCCTTAGAAGCTTTCATTGTGGAAACAACGGAACCAATTGAGGTCGACCAGGAAGAAAAGATCGAAGAAACATGACAACTATACGTTGATGGGTTATCATACTTAGGAGGAAGCGGAGCAGGAGTCCTGCTCATAAGCCCTGGGAAAATATACTATCCCTATGCACTACACTTTTACTTCAAGGCCACGAATAACGAGGCAAAGTACGAAGTACTGATCACCGAGCTCTGACTAGCAAAAGACCTGGAGACTCAAAACATCAAAATCTTCAACGACTCCTAGATCATGGTCCAGCAAGTCAAGGGGGAATATGAGGCTAGGGAAAAGAGCTTGCAACGCTACTTGGAGGTGGTGAAGACCCTCCTCGAAAAGTTCCATTTTACACTCTAACGCAAGTCCCTCGAGAAAAGAACCACAAGGCCAATACCTTAAGTAAGCCGGCTTCATCGGACTTGGACTTGCAGTCCCAGAGGCACTTGATGATGGAAAGGCTAAGCAAATGTAGCTTTGACAAAGAGGCAACAATGATGATGGTGGAGGGGGAAAACTTGTGGATAACGCCAATTATGAGCTATCTTCGAGATGACACCTTCGGAGGAGGACCCCATTGAAGCAAGGAAGATCAGGTTGAAGGCCCCTAAGTACGTGATCCACGATTGTGTGTTCTATTCGGTGGGGTCATTTGCAACTACTTCTCCTATGTGTAGCTTATTCTCCCTATGCAACCGATTATCTGATCCGCAAGACCCAAGAAAGAGCATACGGAAGCCATCAGGGAACCCGATCAATAGCCAAAAAACTCCTCCTAGCGGGGTATTACTGGCCCAAGATGTTTGATGATGTCAACAAGCACATCCAAGATTTCCAGCAATGCAAGATTCATACACCAATCACCCACGTTCCTCAGGAATATATGATGAATATCAATAGTTCCTGGCTATTTGATAAATAGGGAATCAACCTAGTAGGCCCATTCTGGGAAGCTCCAGGCCACTTTTGGTACCTAATTGTGGTCGTAGACTACTTCACGAAGTGGGTCAAGACTGAAGCTTTAACCGGCATAAAATGGAAAACGATATCGATTTCCGTTGGAAGAACATCATCTACCACTTTGGGATCCCCCGGACCATCGTAACTGACAATGGTACCCAGTTTGTTAGTGACCCACTTAAAAGCTAGTGCAAAGATCTGCCAGAAGGGTGCTAGTATATACCATCCCCAAGTTAATGGACAAGTGGAGGTTACGAATCAGACCATTGTCAACGACATCAGGTCAAGGCTCGAAGGCCCAGGAGGGAATTGGATTAATGAACTGCCCAACGTGCTTTGGTCGTATCGGACGGAGTCCTCTACCACAGGTGAAATCCCGTATAGCCAGGTCTACGATTCAGAGGCGATAATCCCCACAGAGTTAATGCTGCCCACCTTCCGAAGACTGTCCACCTTCCAAAGATTTAATTATTTGTGGAGAGTGTCAGTTGGGAATATTGAAGGTGAAAAGAATGAGTGGTTTGGATTTGAAAAATCTAGTATGTTTAATTAGGACAATAAATTGGGGTTTATTTGTTTGAATAGACTGATTAGTTAGTAAATGGGTAGAGCTTTGAGTAATTTGCAAAATTCAGTTAGGGTAGTTCAGCATTTACACGTATAACTATTTTCCAAATAATAAAATGACTAAATTATTTTTTTAGTCCCTAACAAAGTATCTTATAATATATTTTGGTCCCCTTTTGCAAATCAACCCTTAGACAGTACCTCACAAATTCAGAATGATTTGTTTGGTCCCCAAAGGTGGTTTTCAGGGAAAGTCAACTGTAAAATTGGTCAAAATATGTAAAATGATCGTTATACCCCTGAGTTTAAAAAAATAAAAAATAAAAGCTTGGTCTTCTTTGCGCTTCATCTCCACCGCCGCCGCTTCGTCTCCACCGCCGCCGCTTCGTCTCTACCGCCACTGCTTCGTCTCCGCCGCTGCCGCTTCGTCTGGAGCAGTCTCCACCGCTACTTTGTTTGAACCAGATCTGGAGCAGTCTTCGCCGCTGCGGATAAAGGAGATTTCGGAAAAGCTTAATTCTGTGGAGTTCAAAAAGAACATCCTCAGGAAATCGATCGTCAGCCTCGTCACTGACTGGAGGGAGGTTGAGAAAGAATGGAGTTGACCCAAAATTGTTTTCAACACTACTTTTCCGAACATCGGAATGGCGGGATATCGGAAGAAACACTAGCATTGAAAGAGAAGGAATTGAAGGAGCGGTGGGGTTTTTCTAAATGTACTCTCCAAAAAACTCGAATCTGACAGGGAGGATTTAGCCATGTTAGAGAAGCTGGTTCTCGGGAGGCTCAGAGAGGTGGTTTTAAATGAAGAACGGTTAGAGTTGTGGGAGCGGAGAGTTGTGGGAGCGGAGAGTTGAGGGGAGGGAGAAGATTGATGGCGCCTCCAAATTGTGGGATCCTTTGAAGGAGGATTGTGAGAGGGCGATGGAGATGAAGGAAAAGGAGGTTGCTTTGATGAGGAAAGATCTTTAGTTGAAGGAGAAGACGAGAAAGACGAGGATGAAGACCAGGATGTATATATGGAAGCTGGTAACGTGGCCCGCCGGCGGAAGGCAGCAGTGGTGGCAGTGACGGCGGCAGCGGTGACAAACTAAAGAAAATGTTAATTTTAATTGAAAAGTTCAATTGAAAATGTTTTTAATTAGTAAAATTATCATTATACCCCTGGCTATACCGGAAAACCACCTCTGGGGACCAAAACATATCATTTTGAATTGTGGGGTACCGTCTGAGGGTTGATTTGCAAATGGGGACCAAAACATGGTATAAGATACTTTGTAGGGGACTAAACAAATAATTTAGTCCAATAAAATTTTACAAAGTATGCAGATTTGTCTGATTTATATAAAAAAAGAAAGTGTGCAAATTTCTCAGGATAAAAAGGAGTAAATTAATTAGGATTAAAACTTCCCGCAAAGTTCTGTACTACCAGAAAATAGATTTTCCAATTTTTTTATTAAACTAGTGGGAGTTTCACCGCGCGTTGTGCGGTGTTCTTGATTAAAAATATTTAATTTAATTAATATATAATATTTACATGTCTCACATGAATTGAAATAAATAAATAAATTATAAGTATATTCATCTAAGAATAACTATCTAAATTGTAAAACAAATAATAAATTTTGTTGGAATTTATTAAATAATCAATAAGATAAAAACATATTATTCTTATAACCTTTCAAGAAATAATATATTGCAAGCTCATGAAGTAAGTAAAATATAAAAAAGAAACGTTGAACTTGTGGAAAAACAAGGAACTGTGTGTATATGTGAACTAAACAATGAATTGGGTGGCATAAATGCAGACAAGTTTGTGTCAAAATCATTGTCTATATGTTTATTTGGGAGAATTGTTGTCTATATTCCAATATAATCTTATATACTTGCGAAAGTGCCGATATAACCTTCAATCGTTTGAAAGTTAGAAAAACTACCAAATTAATGAAAGTGCCAATATAATCATCTGGTAGACTTTCTGGCGTAAGCCGTGCTTTTCCAACTGTTGACCCACCTTAAAATGACAATAATGCAATCAGACCAAAAGCTGAATTTTGGTGGACAATTATAACCTTACCCACAACCATCGAACCATCGTCGCTGCTGCTGTAACAGGCAGGGTTATATCAGGACATTATGATTTGATAGGGTGCGGGTGGTACTGGGTTTGAGTGGAGAGGTTCAAGTGGTACTGGCTTTGAGTGGATAGATTCGAGTGGTACTGGGTTCGTGTGGAGAGGGTTCGAGTAGTACTGGGTTCGAGTGGAGAGGTTCGAGTAGTACTGAGTTCGAGTAGTACTGGGTTTCAGTGGTACTGGGTTCGAGTGAAGAGAGTTTGGGTGGTGAGGGTTCGAGTGGAGAGAGTTTGAGTCGAGATTCGAGTGGAGAGGTTCGAGTGGTACTAGGTTTGAGTATAGAGGGTTCAAGTGGAGAGTTTCGAGTGGAGAGGGTTTGAGTGGTACTAGGTTCGAGTGGAGAGGGTTTGAGTGGTACTAGGTTCGAGTGGAGAGGGTTCGAGTAGAGACGGTTCGAGTGAAGAGGGTTCGGATGGTGAGGGTTCGAGTGGAGAGAGTTCGGGTGGTGAAGGTTCGAGTGGAGAGGGTTCGGGTTGTGAGGTTCGAGTGGAGAGAGTTCGAGTCGAGATTCGAGTGAAGAGGTTCGAGTGGTATTGGGTTCGGGTAGAGAGGGTTCGAGTGGAGAGTTTTGAGTGGAGATGGTTCGAGTGGTACTGGGTTCGAGTGGAGAGGGTTTGAGTGGTACTGGATTCGAGTAGAAAGGGTTCGAGTGGTACTTAGTTCAAGTGGACTGGGTTTGAGGGGTACTGGGTTCGAGCGGAGAGGTTCGAGTGGTACTGGGTTTGAGTGGAGAGGTTTGAGAGGCGGATGGTTGATGTTCAAGGGATGAATGGTTTAAGTGGTGGCGAGGCGGATGGTTGATGGATCGAGGGGTGCTGCATCCAGGACCTCGAGGGTTAATGAATCAATGGAGATGTCTGAGTGGTACAGGGTTCGAGTGGTAATGGGTTCGACTGGAGAGGGCTCGAATGGAGAGGATTTGAGTGGAGATTGTTTGAGTTGAGCGGTTCGAGTAATAGGAGTTCGAGTAGTACTGGGTTTGAGTGAATAGGGTTGGAGTAGAGAGGGTTCGAGTAGAGGGTTCGAGTGGAGAGGGTTCAAGTAGAGTGTGTCCGAAAGAGGTCGAGTGATACTGGGTTCGAGTGGAGAGGTTCGAGCGAAGAGGTTCCAGTGGTAAGGTTCGAGTGATGAGAAATCGAGTGGAGAGGGTTCAAGTAGAGAGGTTCGAGAAGAGAGGTTCAAGTGATACTATGTTTTAGTGGTACTGGGTTCGTGTAAAAGAGGTTCGAGTAAAGGAGGTTCAAGGGTTCTAGTGGAGATGTTCGAGTGGTGAGGGTACCACCCACCACTGAAAAGAGTACTATCCACCCCTCGAGAGGGGTATACCATTTACCACTGAAGAGAGTATTATCCACCCCTCGAGAGGGGTATACCATCCACCACTGGAGAGAGTATTATCCACCCCTCAAGAATTTTGTCAACCACCCTTCGAGGTACACTATCTACCTCTCGACAGGGTAAACCATCCACCACTGGAGAGAGTACACCTTCCACCCCTCGAGGGTATGCCATCAACGTCTCGAGAGAGGTGTACCAGCCCTCGAGGGTACACCACCCCTCGAGAGGTCTCACATCCACCCCTCTAGAGTACACCAACCCTCGAGGGTACACAACCCATTGAGAGAGTATACCATTGAGAGCGTCGAACCATCCACATTAGCTCTCGAACCATGACCCACTCGAGGCATATATCCCTCAAACCATCCACAACACCACCATTCAAATCACCTATCCCTCGAACACCAACCATCAATTCCTGGAACCATCACCCCTCGAACCATCAGTTCTTGAACATCCACCACACCACCACTCAAACCATCCACCTCTCGAACATCAACCATTAGCCTCGAGGCCTCCATACCACTCGAACCATCCACCCTTTGAACATCAATCATCTGCCTTGAGGGGTGTTGATTCGAGGCATCTCCACTCGATTCATAAACCCTCAAGGCCCTGGAACTATCAACCATCCCCCTCGAGGCATCACCCCTCGACTCAAACCTCTTCACTCTAATGTCTACTCAAACCCTCACCACTCGAACTAGCACCAGTCGAACCCTTTCCATTCGAATCCTCTATTCGAACCCTCTTCACTCGAACCCTCTCCACTCGAACCCTCTCCACTCGAACCCTCTCCAATCGAACCCAGTACTAGTCGAACCTCTTTACTCGAACCCATTACCACTCAAACCCAGTACCACTCGGACCTCTCCATCAATTCATTAACCCTTGAGTTCTTGGAATCATCAACCATCCTCCTCGAGGCATCACCCCTCGATCCATCAACCATCAGCCAATAAATTGATTAAAAAATTTTATTTGAATAAAATTTGTTTTTAGATTTCAGAGATTAAGTATAAATTAAAATTAAATTCTAAATATAATGAGTCTATCTTAAAGACGGTCTTTCCATAAGGTATGGAAAGACCAATGTTTAATGTGCAAATTAGAATAAATAAACTTTGTTAGTCAGTCTAATATGAAATATTGTCTTTTATTTTTATTATAATAATCCGTGTATGAATTTCTCAAATAAATCAAGCAGTACTTGATTAAGTTAAAAGAATAATAAAAAAGGTAAACATTATAGTAATTAAGAGGAAATTTATTCTTTAACTAATGCAATCAATACATATCTTATCATTCTGTTAGTAAAAAATATATGCATATCATTATTCATTAAAAAAAAGAAACTACAATTAAAAAGATAAATATTATTCAAATTAAACTCAAAGCAATAAACTAAAATGGAATAGAGAAATAGAGAAATATAATGGAATAAGGATCATCCTCAACAATGGATTAATTTTGAAACATATGTCATCCTTCTTGTCTTTGAGTTTGGTTGCTCTTCATCTTTACTTTCAAGTTCATTTTCACTTTCAAGGCTTGGCGTCAAATTAAGTTGGACCTTTTTATTTCTTCCTCTTGAGTTTTTGACTATGTAACAATAAAGAAACAAACTATTAGCTTATTAAAAAGAAATTTGTATAGCATATTGGTTTAAGAATTTACTTTTAGAATCTTTTTGTATATCATAAACTTATTTAATTGGAACATCTTCTATCCCCAACATGTCATTTTCTTTTTCTTCAATTTTAGCCTTGTCTCTGAGAGATATAATGTTGTATCTTGGTTCAATTTCACCCTCTCTCATAGCAACTTTTACTTGAACTATGTATTCAGTATTTGCAATTTCATTATTGCGTTTCTCAATATAATCCTATTAAAAACGAATAAGTGTAGGTACAGTTGGTAAGTAGATTTAAAATTATTATATATGTAATGTATAAATTTATGAAAATTTTATGAAACCTTAGTAACATTGTTCATTGCTTGTTCAGCAGTGAGATCCAATAATTTTTCTGCGTTTTCACCAAAAATGGAAGTTGTGATCTTTTCACTCTCATCTGTTAGGAGAGATTGAAGTCGGCACCTAAACAATAAAAGTTAACTTGTTATGATATCCATTTTACAGACCAATACAAAAAATATATTCAATATATGTTAATTTTGAAAATTCGTTATAATTAGATATGTCATGTACGTGATATAAAAAGAAAAATAAAATGTAATATTCATATTAAAGGCTAAATGGATATTTTGAGGACAGTCGTGAACATTGCAAGCAGAGACTTTATGGTTTGCTGATCAGATGATATTGTAGCTCAAAAGATCTTGTTTTACTACTTAATAAGCTTGCAATATATAGATAATTTGCACAATGATATATTATCAATGGTACTGGTAGTTACAAATTTACAAAGTTGTTTTCTTAAGTTGAAGTCGAAATGAAGGATAGTTTGGACAAAAACATTTTCAGCACAAATATCACACCCCAACAAAGAAAAATGTGAAGCTGAATATGGAACAATCTAATAATAAGTAAAGAATGCTTGTTTAGTTCGAAATGGAGAGAGTTTATGTTTTAGATTTTTTAAAAAAAAATTATAACTGTTAAACGTTTTTAAGAATTAAAACAATAAGATGATGAAATGCACAATAACAGTAACATGCTACACTTTCTTTGCAAGATTATAAGTTCAAGACGATTCAGAAATATTCATAATTATCAAACAATTAATCAGGGAACTCTAATACTTACAATTATCTTAGTGATATAATACCAAAAAGAATACAAAAAAGATTTTAATATTAAGTGTGGAAGAATACCAAAAAGATACCTTGGTGCTGAAATTTATTTTTCTTCACAAATATTGCATTTGAATTCAGAGTTGTAGGATGCAGTTGTAGCACTACACTTCTGACATGCCATGTAGTAATAGTTTTGTAGTATATCTTTAAAATCAATCGTCACTCATGTTGTAACCACCTAAAAGATATACATCAAAAAAATTTCTTAAATGTATGTGAAAGAATAATTATAAAATGAAGGTACAATAAAATTGTATTACCTTTTGATGAGCCTTAATGTTTTCAACTTTAGTGTAATTGTGTCTTCGTTGATCGGTATTGCATATATTTGCCCATGTTTAAATTCAAAAGGATTCTCAATTGCAATTGCAATTTCTTTTCTATTTTGTTGCACCCTGAAATATTTAGGATATGTAAAAATAATGATAGATGTAAAAATGTATTTGAAATATCTAAATCGCAAAGGACCATATAAGATGTAGAATATGTAGGACATGTGGTGTTAACATTTTTTTTAGTTGAATGGATTGTTTGTCCTGATCATCAATCATAAGTGATGTTTGATAGTTCGTTGTAACCTCTATATCTATAAAGATTATATATAGAGGAGTTAATCTAATACAATATTGTTTAAAAGAGAATAATAATAATATTAATGGAATAATAAAAATTTAATTACCATTGAAGCAATCAATAGCAAGGCGTCTACCGATTAAAATTGACATTGATTTGATATTTTGAACCAAGAGCTTTCCTTCAATGGGTAGGAATTCTTCCCACATTAATAACACAAGTGTTTGAAATTTGAAATGAAAAAGATATTTTATCAGTAAATATAATTTTAATTTGCTTTTAAGAGATTATACCATATTTTGGGAAGTTTTACTTGTCGTTAATTAAAACAAACTTTTGCACATCTCTTTGTCCTTTTCTGGTTGTAGCCTTGCGGATGGGGAGATATTTTACCACCACTCCTATAACATCTGTAATAAAAAGGATGGAGATGTTTGCTACTCATATTATATCTTCCACATTAGAATAAGAATAAATTGATTAAAAAACAAAGTAAGAACAATTGAGTAACATTAAGAAAAGTTTTAAAAAAATCAATCATGTTATTTGAAGAGTAAAGAAATATTTACCTATTGTTTTATTAGGAGTGTCTAAATAGTCACCAATTTTATCAAAAGAGACATACTCATGTTGAATTTGAGTAATTTGATTTTCATTTTGTACTTCTTCAATGACAGTGCTTGTGTCAATTACCCATTGTATTTTGATACTGTCACTTCTATATCTCTCGTCTTTCTCTCTAATGTCTGCATTGAAAATCTTATACTTTTGTCTAACTGTAATTTGCTACTCATAGTGGATAATGTTTTATTGAACATTATCCCCACAACCTTAGCACCCTACAAAAAGAAAAGTAAAAAAACATGAAGGTCTCAAAAGGTGAATATGAAGTATAAAACATACAGATTTGTACGGATATCACAGTTCAAATATTGTACCAAGTATGGCCAACAAAAAATCCCACACTGTTGCATAAATTTCAATTGTATGACAAGTCCAATACAAATAATTAATGAGAACCTCAACAAAGGAATAAACCATACAATACCCGCAACAACAAAGCAAAATTCAAACAGCATAATAAAACAGCATTAGATTTTGTGTTATCTAATTATTTTATTTTCTAACTAAATAGCTTATAGGGGCATAAGGGAAAAATAAAGCTAATAAGGTTTCAAACTTCAAAGTTTGAATTTTTGCAGTAGTTTTTAGATGTATTGCAAAAGGCAAAGAAGCTATATAAAAACAATTACTTTGCAAGGAACCAAACAAAGAAATAACAACATATAAATATGATAAATCACATATAATGTGTAGATATATTCATATTCAAAAGATGTTCATACCATATAAAAATGGAATTGTGCGTGCTAGAGTTCCCTTTTAGTTTAGGTTGAAGATGTAAATTGAATGTTTTCTCGTAATATATAACAGACTGTTACTACAGATCAACACATAAATCAAGAACCAAAACATGAAAAGAAAAGTGAACTCCAAAAACACCTCAAATATTGGAAAAATAAGTAAAACCAACAAATTCAAATTGCAAAATAGCCAAAATCAGCGATCACTCAATGCACGTGTCACTCTATTTCAAATAAAAACAATAACAACCTCTGTTTTCTTAAGTTTGGCACACTTAAACCTATGGTGCCAAACATTGTGAAACAGAGGGAGTACTAAACCATCAGAAACTGTCGCAAGCAGTATAGAAGTAATCTTACCTATGCACAATCAATTTGACTAATTTGTAACAAAAAGCAGTTGGACGAAAATAGCAAGAAACATATGTAATTGATCTTTACCTCATCATCTGCAAATGTGAATTTTTGCAATTTGGTGAATTTGCTAGGGCTTTGGTAGGGAGAGAATTTATCTTTGACTGTAATAGTACGAACCCAAGGTTTATCGGCATTTCTGAATTCATCAATTGCCTTATCTGTAGCCATTGCGTCTTTGTAGTATCTGAAACATGAAAACAAAAATATTAGTTGCTGTAAAATATTCTACAACGTATGCAAAAAAATTGAAAAAAAGATTTATCTCACCTTTAATATTATAGGAATCGAATTATGTGATTTTTATGTTTTTAACTGCTGGTATTTATATACTTTGGTATGGAATATTTATGGTTTTAAATATATTTTTAGAAGTTATATATGTTTTAAGAAGTCATTATTGAATATATATATATATATATATATACTTATTTATATTTTGTTTCCTAAAATGTATCTTTTAAACCAAAAATAGTGTAGTAATTAAATAAAATCCGTACCATGTAATGATTTTGATTAAGTTATGTTTAACAATAAATGTAGCATTTATTATTTTTCAACTTACCATAGTTTATGTATATATATTTTTTAGATAATGATATACTGTGATATTTTACTTGAATTTTTGTTACCAAATATGAAAGCAACTTATCATAATTAATTGGTACTTCCATAAATTTAATATTATTAGAATATTATTCATATATAGTACTTCAAATTACCTAATTTCTTTACCACACGGGTTTGAGTGGAGAGGGTTCGAATAGAATGGGTTCGAGTGGGGATGGTTCGAGTCGAGCGGTTCGAGTAATAGGAGTTCAAGTGGTACTAGGTTTGAGTGGAGAGGGTTTGAGTTGAGAGGGTTCGAATGGAGAGGGTTCGAGTAGAGTGGGTCCGAAAGAGGTTTGAGTGATACTGGGTTCGAGTTGAGTGGGTCTGAAAGAGGTTCGAGTGATACTGGGTTCGAGTGGAGAGGGTTCGAGTGATACTGGGTTCAAGTGATACTGGGTTTGAGTGGAGAGGTTCGAACGAAGAGGTTCCAGTGGTGAGGTTCGAGTGATGAGGAATCGAGTGGAGAGGGTTCGAGTGGAGAGAGTTCGAGTGGTACTGGGCTCGTGTGGAAAGAGTTCGAGTAGAGGAGGTTTGAGGGTTCGAGTGGAAAGGTTCGAGTGGAGAATTTTGAGTGGAGAAGTTCAAGTGGAGAGAGTTCGAGTGGTGAGGGTTTGAGTGGTGAGGGTTTGAGTGGTGAGAGTCGAGTGGTGAGGGTACCATCCACCACTACAGAGAGTACTATCCACCCCTCGAGAGTGGTATACCATCCACCACTGGAGAGAGTATTATCCACCCCTCAAGAAGTTTGTCAACCACCCTTCGAGGGTACACCATCTACATCTCGACAGGGTAAACCATCCACCACTGGAGAGAGTACACCTTCCACCCCTCGAGGGTATGCCGTCAACATCTCAAGAGAGGTGTACCAGCCCTTGAGGGTACACCACCCCTCGAGAGGTCACACATCCACCCCTCTAGAGTACACCAACCCTCGAGGGTACACCGCCCCTCGAGAGAGTATACCATTGAGAGCGTCGAACCATCCACATTAGCTCTCGAACCAGGACCCACTCGAGGCATATACCTCTCGAACCATCCACGACACCACCATTCGAACCACCTATCCCTCGAACACCAACCATCCATTCCTGGAACCATCACCCTTCAAACCATCAGTTCTTAAACATCCACCACACCACCACTCGAACCATCCACCTCTCGAACATCAATCATTAGCCTCGAGGCCTTCCTACCACTCAAACCATCCACCCTTTTAACATCAACAATCCGCCTTGAGGGGTGTTGATTCGAGGTTTCTCCACTCGATTCATCAACTCTCGAGGACCTGGAACATCACCTATCCCCCTCAAGGCATCACCCATGGACTCAAACCTCTTCACTCTAATCTCTACTTGAACCCTCACCACTCGACCATCACCACTCGAACGCTTACCACTCAACCCTCACCACTCGACCTCTCACCACTCGAACCCTCTCCACTTGAACCCAGTATAACTCAAGCCTCTTTACTCGAATCCATTACCAATCGAACCCAGTACCTCTCGGACCTCTCCATCGATTCATTAACCCTCGAGGTCCTGGAACCATCAACCATCCTCCTCGAGGCATCACCCCTCGATCCATCAACCATCTGCCTCGCCACCACTCAAACATCCACCCCTCAAACATCAACCATCCACCTCGACTCAAACCTCTCCACTCAAACCTCTCCGCTCAAACCCAGTACTCCTTGAACCCAATCCAGTTGAACCTAGTTGCACTAGAACCCTGCCTACTCAAACCCAGTACCACTCGAACCCAGTACCACTAGAAACTCTCAACTGGAACCCTCTCTACTCGAATCCAGTACTACTCGAATCTCTCGACTCGAACCTCACCACCCAAACTCTCTCCACTCAAGCCCTCACCACCTGAACCCTCTTCACTCAAACCCAGTACCACTCAAACCGTCTCCACTCAAACCCAGTACTACTAGAACCTCTCCACTCGAACCTAGTACTACTTGAACCATCTCCACTCGAACCCAGTACTACTCGAACCTCTCCACTCAAACCTAGTACTACTCGAACCCAGTACCACCCAAACCCTCTTCACTCGAACCCAGTACCACTCGAATCTAGCACTACTCGAACCCTCTCCACTCGAACCCTCTCCACTAGAAACCCTCTCCACTCGAACCCTCTCCACTTGAACTCTCACCACTCGAACTTGTACCACTCAAACCAATACCACTCGAACCCTCTCCACTCAAACCCATTACCACTCGAACCCTCTCCACTTGAGCCTCTCTACTCACGTAACAATTTCCTTACTTCACGAGCTTTTGTTTTTCATATGATATGATAAACGTAAGTTGATTGATTAATGTTAGTTAGATCTATGAATCTCGGGAAACATATCTAAACCATGTGAAGACAGTGGTAGGTGTGGAGACAATATATGCACTAATTAAATAATACATATTGCTATAAATCTAATTATATGTATCATAATTGACAGTTACCTTATATAAATTTTACATTATTAGATTGTTCTTGATATTCCTTAATTATTATTTATTTATTAATTAGAATATTTTGATTGAATTAATTGAAGTCTAGATAACCCTAGACAAGTAGTTGAAAAGGGCAAGAAAGTATTATGTATATGTCATTTATAGAATAAAGTATTGTTCAAATAAAATATTTTAAGACATAAAATAGTTATATGAATGAAATGTGTACGTGCAAAATAAATATTCATCCTATATATGTTTAGTTAATATATTATATTTTTGAAATATTTATTTAATTTTATATGGAAATTTGTCTGATCTATGCGTTCAAGGAAATCCTTATAAATTTGTTGCTTAATTCATTCGCTAAACATACATAAATAATCAGTGGAAATTATACTATTTAGCTGTTCATGATGATTTATCCAAGTTTTTTATTTGAGCCAAAAATTGAGAAACAGTTTGTTATGTAAGTTTTTTTTTATTGGTTTATATTTTGCAATATTTTTTAAACTGTCATTGATTGTGTAATGTTTATGTTTTATGTATTCAAAAATTGCCGACTGAAATTCTATCAATGATTAAAAAATATAGTGATGGATTTGTTGAAGTTCATCGTTGTTTTAAATCGGAGGAGTTTTATTTAGAGGAGGATAGTAATGGTCAACTTATTTTCTGCTATGAACAAATGTGCAGTTTCATAAAACCATTTGGAATACTACAATCTGGATATCTTCAATGTATAAGTACTTGTCCAAACATTCTGTTTGTCAGAGGATTCAATCATGCATGTTATGAAACTAAAACGAGTAGTGAACATTTCGCTCTTCATTATTTATATCACTATATGTATCATCATCATATGACGACCCTAAAACTTGGTGATGATGGTAAACTAGTAAAATACTAAATTAATGAATTATCACTATGTTATTTTACATTTTTTTGCTAAGTTGTGTTTTTTATTTTGTAAATGCAGTGGTTGCCCTCAACTTTCGGTTACTCTAGAGGTTGGAAGTTGACAAAAATTTCAACTAAAGTTGGTGTTTTCAATGTGAAAGCAACATACTTAGGAGAAGATGGACTCATATTTGAAGGTCCTGGGTATAGAAATTTCTATAGTTGCAATGATCTAAATGGGGCTGCATTTGCAATATTGAAATATGAAAAAGATGACAAATTGGAGGCTATGTTCTATTTATCCGACGGTACACAACATCCTTTTAATATCCTCTATCCATTATCCTTTCTTGAATCAGGGACTTCGTTGAGCAATCCTATTATTATAAGTAAGTAGTATGTTGTTACTTTTAATTTTTACATTTTCAATCCTCTTTCCCGTATGTTGTGACAAATCTAAAATGGGTATGTTTATAGGTGATACCTCTGATATAGAAGAAAGCTTGGAGTATGAAGTTGAAGTTATTGGTTCATCTTCAAATCAGGAAGTTGTAGTTATTAGTCCATAAACATGAGTGTGAAAATGTTTATGACATATTTGAGTTTTGGTTCTAGTCAATATTTCTATACAGAGTTTTGGTGTTTTTGGAAATTTGAATTATGAGTTTTGCGTGTTTAAGTTAAGTTATTTATTTTTGAGTGTGATGTAATTTTCTTCGTTGATATACGTTTTATAATTATTTATTTAATACATGAATTTCTTCTTTTACAACTCTGTAATAGATTAGGAAATGCAAACATGCATCTCATTAAGAAAATGTTTGAATTTGAGAAAGTTTGATCCAATGATTCGCTTCTAAAGTACTTAAAGAGATTTTTCAATCTGGGTCTCTCATCAAATAAATGAGGCAAAACCAGCACGTTAATAATGAGCGCACCTATTATACGATTTGCCTTTCATGAATCTCACTTTGGGCGTTGACCAAGACAGTGCAAATGCAACAATGCACTTCCAATGAGGTTCGACCACAAGCGGTGGCAGAAACTATTGCACAAGGCGTCTCTCCAGGTGAAGATGTCATGCGTGGTCCCTTCATAAAGTTGTCCTGATCAAAATGCACATCCTTATGGTGGACAAGCAAAAACCACAGATGAGAAAATTATACATGGGGAAAGAAAAGTAAATTCTAAAGATGAGAAGTCATGCTTGAGGAGACAAAAGTCATGCAACACATAATTTGACAAAAGGAATATTCCCATGCAATTGAAAATTGAAATTAAATTGCATTATTATATGTAAATTGGCAGGATCAATTTACATATTTTCTCGTACACCAAGAGGAGGAATATTCTTTGTATTTATGTTATCATCAATGCAATTAAATAGTATAAGCCACTGTTAACTGGAAGTGAGCTTCATTCTAAATAATAACCAATAAAACAGACCAAATGTATACACATTGTAATATGATTGTAATAAGAATGGCATTATGATTGTAATAAGACAAAAATATCCAGCACTAATTTAGATATTTTCCTTGACGTATAAGCATGCCATTAGGCTCAGATTAGCTAGAGCAGCAAAAGGTAAATCTTGAATAATCCCTATAGACACCAAATTCAAGTAGCTATTGACATGAAGCAAGGCAAGAATCATGAGAAGACAAATAAGTTACTTATTTAATGTTACCTGAAATTTCAATTAGTTTAATCACTTACCTACATGATAACCTCTAGGATGTTAATATAAGTGTACATGTAAGCTTGTTGATGTCGGAATCATGTCAATGTGTAAACTTATTTTTTTCCCACAAACTCAAGAAACTAAAAGCAAATTCTTAATTTTTCATCCACCTTGTCTTTTTCCTCCCTCTATTGCTACTTTCATGACTCCCTCCATCTTCCAATATACCAGCCAAAACTTAAAGACCTCTTTTCACACCAGATTTGGCTTTTATAAGGCACACCTTTCTTGACTGAAACGAGACTCCTCCAATAAAACATCCCACTACCTAACAGAGCTCGCTATCAAGGCTTAACTACATAGTGGTACACTATCTTAAAAATTTTAGCCCAAATCTTAGCATTCCTGAAATAAGGCAACCTACATTCTCATCCTACATCGTTTTCAGGACTTTACTATTCAATTCAAATAAAACACAGAACATTTCAGAATGCTACATGCAATCCAACCAACAAATTTAGCTATTAGCTGACTAAGAAGTGGCACATTACGTCACAAATACTTTCTCATAGAACTTAACAAAGCGATCTAGATCACCCACACGTAACATAACTTGACAGAGTGGTTCAGGAGTAGATTGGTGCTGACTGAGCTCAAAGAGATAGCCGTCATGATTCATAGCAAAAGCTATGAAGGTCGAACCACCTCTCATGGGTCCAGGCTCAAAATATATAAAAAAATGCAACCACTGTATCTTTACTTACTAGAAACAGAGCTAAATGTCAAGATCAATTCAAGTTAGAAACCAACAAACCTTAACTGGAGATGAAAAAATAACATGAGCAATTCAAAATGGTCCCATGTTCAACATACGAGGGACCCTTGATGAGGTTCAGTGGTCCAAACACAAGTAGAAAACAAAATGATCATGTATGAACTTTTGTAATAGATGTAGATTCAATTCATAAGTATTTTGAGCATATTTCCCTTGGCCTTTATATCTCTAGCCAACTTGTAAACCTAGAAAACATGAGTTAACAACACAGTAATGAGTCAAGCAACCTGATGCACATTAAATAACACAAAGTAATCCCATCAATTGTTTAGTGTTTACTCACATCTGGGGTTGCAATAGCAAAATGGCCAAAAAGCAAACAAAACATACCCTCAATCTCTTGAACTTTTAGGCTCCAAAAACCGGGTGAAAGGATCATCTAAAGTGGCAATCATCTTCTTTATCGCCGCATATGAAATTACAAGAATTAATGAAAAAAACATACCAAAGGAAATTTTGAAATAATGGGGAAAAAATCCTCACCTGAGACATCTAAGTCCTCTTCTTGTGATTCATTGTCACCAAAAAGTTCAGTTAAAACTATATTCTTGGTTCTGTTATCCAGTCTTGTTTCTTAAAAAGTTGGTGGAGTTAAGAGAACTTTCACTACTTCTGATGTTTTAGCTCGCGACAGAGCAACATAAAGTTGGCCATATGAGAACACTGGTTGTTCCAAATAAAGTTCAACAAAATCCAATGTTTGACCTTGTGACTTATTTATAGTCATTGCAAAACAAAGCCTCACTAAAAATTGGAATCTCTTAAACGGAATAGTGTGTTTCTTCCCTTCATTATATATGAAGGGTATTCTTGGGATAAAAACATGTTTACCTTTAAACGATCCAAAAGCTATTTTAGCTTTTATAGTGGATTGACAAAGCCCTCTACAAATAAATCTTGTCCCATTACATAAACCTTCCGTTGGATTCAAAATTCTTATGAGCATTATAGGGCAATTTGGCTTCAATATGAGTTTATGAGAAGGCAAACCTTTTGGATTTAGGGTATTGAGGAAATCCTCATAATCACTTTGATGTTTCTCATTTAGAGTCCTATAAGTGTTGACGTATACAATGGGTTCACCTGGAAAGCTTTCAATGAAAAAAGCATTTATCCTAAGAATTGGTTGTTGCTAAAATACATCTTCCGACCATTTCCATTGGATTTATAGCATGGCTATTTAAATCAAGCAAAACACATTCAATTAACCTGTAAAAAATTATATGAAAGTGCATCCTTAAGTTAATTAGTTAAATAATACACTATAATTTTTTATAAAAAAAATAAATAAGACTTACTTCGCTAATGATTCCTCTTTTCCAACATATGGAATGACAATATTAGATGGTAATTCAACTTCTTCATTATCATCAATAGTTGTTGTCCCCTCACCAATCCGCAATAAATATGAACAAAATTTAAGATCATTGATTGCTCTCATATTTTGTTGTAGCTTTATTTTTTCTAGTTCTGGCCACATGTTTGAATAAACAATAGATGACAACACAATCTCTTCTCTAGATGCTTCAGGAATAACTGGCAAAGTTTGCCTAAAATCACCTCCAAATAGAGTAACTTTGCCTCCAAAAGGAGCCTCTGAATCCATGAGATCTTTCAATAACATGTCAATTGCCTCTATAGATTCTCATCGTGCCATAGTTTCTTCATCCCAAAGTATTAATTTTACCTCAATAATCAATCTTGCTAGTCCACTCTGCTTGCTTAAAATACAAATTTGCTTGTTAGCTGAATTAAGAGGCAATTTGAATCTCAAATGGGCAGTTCTTCCTCCAGGTAAAACTGAAGCTGCTACACCGGATGATGCTACAGCTAATGCAATATGACCTTCTGACCTTATCTTTGCCAACAAAGCTCTGTATAGAAAAGTCTTTCCCGTGCCTCCAGGACCATTGACAAAAAAACATTTTCTGGTTTCACCGGCAACACTTTCAAGTATTCGATCATATGCAATTTGTTGGTTGTCATTTAGCTGCGTACACAGCAACAATTCTTCTGGAGAAACATGAATACTTTTTCACTTAATGTTTCACGGGTCATTAGTGCATCATCTGGTTCCAAATCAATATCATCAAATATTCCATAAAATCGAAGATCCTTGTCCATTTCAACCAAAAATTCATTAATAATACGAAGCACTTTCTTTTTTAGCAATGATTCTTGTATATGATTGAGAGTTTCATCATTCTTCTTAAAATATGAACATAATTCAGTTTTATATTTCTGCCACAATTTATTTGGATTTTGTAGAGCACAAAATACTAATAAAATGGCAAATAAAGACCTTAAGGTACCTGAAACAAATAAAAGAGAATGTTTAAACAAATTCAGATATAAGTGAACAAATAGTCATATATAGGGTTGCAATTTGTTCACTTATATCATATTTTATAATTCATATAATTATTCTAAGGAGAATCAAAATATACTTTTGCTTTGCAGTATTTTTATCAAGCAAATTGGGTTCTTTTTGCAAAGTGAGTGCATGTTAAAGTAATCTAAATAGTCAGGTTTTATGATGACATTATTAATGACTATATTCGTGCAATCATTTATTTATCATCTAGTGAGAGTTTTTAGAATGCATTTGAGGTCAAAAGAAAAATCATAGGGCGATACTTTGTACATTTTCTTATTCCCAATTTTAATATCACATGTGTTAAAGAAACTTAATCGTTTTATGGGAAAAAGAGGTTGTTGTAGCCTAGTAACTCTGTGTTCTTTTCTCCCCCATTATCTTGCTACAATGTTCTCATTGGACAACATTAGAAAATGCTGGAGGGCAATTATGAGCTATTGCATAAGTTATGTAATGAGCAACATATTCTAAATCAGAAAAATAATCAAGTATAGTGCATAGAAAATCATAGGAAAATTATGAGCTACTGCAGTCCTACACATGATGGTCTCATTTTTCGGTAAGGTATAATAGTATGATCAGAAACCCCTATAATAAATGCACCCTTGTAGATTTCAAGTACTGTTTGTTTTTTAGTTTATATATTCAGTTCCTTCAAACCCAAATACGGGTACCTAATGCTAGATTTATTTAATAACACATTTGAAAATTACCTCAATTCAAATTTAGCACAAAATTCAGCTGGATAGAAAATCAATTTGTAAAATCAAGAATGCAAATTGTAAATGGACGCATGCGTAGTAAATTGTCTACCAAAAACCCAATACTTAATTAACTCCTTTGCTAAGTCCAAATCTTTGCTAATTAACAAAAACACACCTTTTAAACAATTAATCATACACATTAAACACTGGTAAAAATATGTGTTAAATATTAAAACATGATTGTATAAAAATCTTAAGGTACCCGGCATGTGGAAAGTACAAGCTTCATCCAACGCCTCTTCTATATAATCATCTTAACTAACCAATCCAAGTGCAATCGTTTCTTCTCTATATGAAGGGTGCTCTATACCATGAACCGTTTTTAAATATTCATACGACTTTGGACATCTCATATGACATAGTAACAACCTAAAATAATATCTTTCACCTTCCCTTGGGCTGACAGCAACTAATCTTCCAATAACTTCTTTACTTTTTCTCCTTGACCAAGACTGCTTGTTAGGGGACCACACAAAATGTTCTAGAAAATCTTTGTGAAGTAGCTTCATCCTTTTTGCTTCGGAATTGTTCTTATTCATCCAAAAGAAGGCTGTCAGCGTTGTTCTCTTTAAGAAATCATTAGCATCAATGGTTTCAAGAGTTGCATTTTTGTTGAAGGTAATAAATTGTTGTCCGGAAAGATGCACTTGCAATGTACATACAACTGGTTTCATGTAATTTAGTTTAAAACCAAAGATTCTCCAAATGGCTTCTGACGGTCCAACCCAACGACCATCTTGGTAAAGCTTAATCTCATCAACTATCTCATCTTCAGAGTCACCTTGAAATGCAAAACCAACTTTGTCACTACCTTTAAAAATATACTTGTGTACATATTTGATGAGTTGAATAGTGGTACATATCTCAACATTAATATGACAACCATATGTTGCTGCTAAATAAAGATTATAGCCTACTACCCAATTATTGCCCATGCCAACTTTTCGTATTCTAACGGTTCTACCATCATCCCTCCTTCTATATAATGGATAACCATCTTCAGCATGACAAGTTGATTACCTGAAAGGTTTAGGAAAGCCAAATTTACATTTCCCATTCTTCATGCATGCACACTTTGGATTCAACTTACCACATGGACCGTGCATCATATTTTTTGTTACCACCTCAAATAGATGAGGGTCTTTGTCAGGATCAGGTAACTCCTCACACACAATACGATCATACCCATCTGGACCCAATGGTTTACTACCTGGTTTCAAAATGATCAACATATGAACATGAGGTAAACCTTTTTTCTGATATTCAGTGGCATATATCAAAGATTGCACAACACCTTAAACTTTTTTTCCACTAAGTCCTCCTTCAATTGCTCAACTTTACCCTTAAAAACTCTAGCACACAAATTAGACCTATCATTTGCATTCTCTCCATACTTCATATTATCTTCAATCTCTGCCCAATATGGATTGCAAGTCATCATCAAGAACACATCAGGCTTACCAATTTTTTAACAATAGTCATAGCATCAAGGTATCTGCGCGGCATATCTCTAGGTCTGCTAATAAATGAGGAAGGCAATATAATACGCCTACCAATTGCAGAACCAGTAACTAAACCTGCATCGACACCATCAACAATATCTTGAACCATCTCAGTTCGAAACTCAGCTTGCTTTTCTCTTAGCAAATCTAAACTGCATGTCTCAATTTTGATATATGTATCAACCACAAACTGTGGTAATAATCGTCCAACGTGTAGAAACATTGATAAATCATTGTCTCTAATTTGAAGCTTGTAGCAATAGTACTCTCTTGGAGTAACAACTTCTTTCTTTCTTTTTCCATTTCTATAAACTGAATACAAATTAAAAAATATAAAAAATAAATTTCGTAAGTAATATACTATTGCTAAAATTAGTAAAATGCCTTTACTTTCTGCATCAATGAGGGACTCCGGTGAATCAAATTGTAATATTTGTTGGCCATTGTCATTATGCAGCAACTGTCTTTTTCTAATCCTCTTGATATTTAGGTGAAATCCCGGCTGCCCATCGGGAAACATAAGAAGATAATGCATTGGATCATAACAACCATAGTAATGCTTTACATTATATGATTTACCTTTTACGCCATAAACCTGAACCGGAACTGTTCTATCACAATCTTCATTGCCACTTTCTACATATATTGCTACAACTTGAGAAACAGTGGGAAGATTATAACTTCTTTGGTCTAGATTTGGGTTTGCAATAAGAACTATTCATTTTGTTTCGAGATCGGGAACAGTTTTCAATTGCTTAAAGAACCGACGATGGGGATTTTCTCTGAGAATCTCCATTTACACTTTCATAGTTTCCTCTTCAAATTTATCCCATGTCTTAAGTCGTGCACGTAGTTCTTCATGATCAGTGTCAAAGAAATAAAGTTGAACTCCCAACAACTTATGTTTTCCCATTCTATTTAAAGGATTCATAAAATGGTGTATTTGACCATGCACTTTAAAAGTATATACACCATTAGAATTTGCAGTCAGGTTTAGGTCATAACTTCCACTAAAAGTTGTAAAGGCGAGATTGTTGTTGTACGTCCTAATATTATTCCTAAAATGTGTGCATTGTGGTGTTTTTCCAACTAATAGTGGTCGCAACTTGTCAGGCATTTGAATGGGTTCAAAATATATTTCATCTTCACAACAACAAAAAATATTAGATTCTCCTTTGAACCTTTTAGCTTGACAATGCCTACAATCCTCAATAGTAGGCAAGATGCTAGCACAATTTGGAACAGTATCCAACAATCCAAGATGTTTCCTTTTTATTTTCGGTCGACCTACGTATTTTTTTATTTGAAATTATACAAAAAAATATACTTGCAATATGTAATGAAAAGAGAAAATTGATCAAAATCCTATGTAATAAAAAAATGGATGATAACAAACTGTGAAATTTAAAGTCATACAATAAGGATAAATCGAATCATCTTCACACCTAATACATTATAATTGCACATGTGTATTATATATATGATTTGGAAAATAAAATAATTATGCTAATATTAAATTTTATTCAAAAAATGAAAAATACAAATGAAAAAATTACATGTATGTATTGAAACTTACCAGTTGTATTGTGGGAACTTGGATCCAATTGTGATCATCCCGCATCTAATGTTGAAGTCAATATATTTTTCCTCAATGTTTAATGTTCTCTCTTTTAAAGTAAAAGTTCACGTTTCTTTTCAGGTGGCATCTCAGAATAAGTTTTTCTTCTTTTAGCCTTCTTGTCACTTTCATTAACTGGTTTCATAGGAGGATAAAAAAGAAGAGTATAGTTTAATGCAATTTAAAAACACCAAAACAGGCCCATCTATGTCAAGAAATAAGAACATGCTTATGGTTCTAAATTCTACTCTCATAGAAAGGAAATGTACCTGGCCTTTTGTTGGATTCCATGCTTCTCTTGAAAAAAGGTTTCTTTTGTCTAAATATTCTTCGAGTATGAAAGATAGGTCTCTTTTACTGCAGATACAACTGAGTTAAGTTCCTTTTGCGTAGTCAGATACCACTTCTTGGGTCTTAAAGAATGATAAAAAATCACCCCAGTATCTGATATCTGCTTGTATTTGAAAATGTTGAGACAAAAGTGAGGAGCAAGATACCTATGGTGCCAAAATCATTTAGCGATCACTCAGTACACGTGTCACTTTATTTCAAATAAAAACAATTACAACCTCTATTTTCTTAAGTTTGGCACACTTAAACCTATGGTGCCAAACATAGTGAAATAGAGGGAGTACGAAATCATCAGAAACTATCCCAAGCAGTATAGAAGTAATCTTACCCATGCACAATCAATTTCACTAATATGTAACAAAAAGCAGTTGGATGAAAATAGCAAGAAACATAGGTAATTGATGTTTACCTCATCATCTGCAAATGTGAATTTTTGCAATTTGGTCAATTTGTTAGGGGTTTGGTAGGGATATAATTTATCTTTGACTGTAATAGTTCGAACCCAAGGTTTATCGGCATTTCTGAGTTCATCAATTGCCTCATCTGTAGCCATTGCGTCTTTGTAGTGTCTGAAACATGAAAACAAACTACTAGTTGCTGTAAAATATTCTACAACGTATGCAAAAAAATTGAAAATTTTTTTATCTCACCTTTAATATTATAAGAATCGAATTATGTGATTTTTATGTTTTTAACTGCTGGTATTTATATACTTTGGTATGGAATATTTATGGTTTTAAATATATTTTTAGAAGTTATATATAGTTTAAGAAGTTATTATTGAATATATATATATATATATATTCATATTTATATTTTGTTTCCTAAAATGTATCTTTTAAACCAAAAATAGTGTAGTAGTTAAATGAAATCCATATCATCTAATGATTTTGATTAAATTATTTTTAACAATAAATGTAGCATTCATTATTTTCAACTTACCATAGTTTATGTATTTATTTTTTTGAGATAAAGATATAATGTGATATTTTACTTGATTTTTTGTTACCAAATATGAAAGTAACTTATCATAATTAATTGGTACTTCCATAAATTTAATATTATTATAATGCTATTCATTTATGGTACTTCCAATTACCTAATTTATTTACCATACGGGTTCAAGTGGAAAGGTTCGAATGGAGAGGTTCGAGTGGAGATGGTTTGAGTGGAGCGGTTCGAGTGATAGGAGTTTGAGTGGTACTGGATTTGAGTGGAAAGGGTTCAAATATAGGGTTCGAGTGGAGAGGGTTCAAGTAGAGTGGGTCCAAAAGATGTTCGAGTGATACTGGGTTCGAGTGGAGAAGGATCGAGTGGAGAAGTTCAAGTGGAGAGGTTCGAACAAAGAGGTTCTAGTGGTGAGGTTCGAGTGATGAGGAATCGAGTGGAGAGGGTTCAAGTGGAGTGGGTTCAAGTGGAGTGGGTTCAAGTAGAGAGGTTCGAGGGATACTATGTTCGAGTGGTACTAGGTTCGTGTGGAAAGAGTTCGAGTAGAGGATGCTTGAGAGTTCGAGTGGAAAGGTCCGAGTGGAGAAGTTCGAGTGGTGAGGGTTTGAGTGGTGAGAGTCGAGCGGTAAGGGTACCATCCACCACTGGAGAGAGTACTATCCACCCCTCGAGAGGGGTATACCATCCACCCCTTGAGAGAGTATTATCCACCCCTCAAGAAATTTGTCAACCACCCTTTATGGATACACCATCTACCTCTCGAGAGGGTAAACCATCCACCACTGGAGAGAGTACACCTTCCACCCCCTCAAGTGTACTCCATCAACTTCTCGAGAGAGGTGTACCATCCCTCGAGGGTACACCCCCCCTCGAGAGGTCCCCTCGAACCATCCGCCTTGAGGGGTGTTGATTCGAAGCATCTCCACTCGATTCTTTAACCCTCCCTGGAACCATCAACCATCCCCCTCAAGAATCACCCCTCAACTCAAACCTCTTCACTCTAGCCTCTACTCGAACCCTCACCACTCGAATGCTCACCACTCGAACCATCTCCACTCTAACCCTCTCCACTCGAACCCAGTACCACTCGAACCTCTTTACTCGAACCCATTACCACTCGAACCCAGTACCACTCGAGCCCATTACGACTCGAGTGAATTTTTGTAATTCGGTCAATTTTTAAGGGGTTTGGTAGGGAGAGAATTTATCTTTGACTGTAATAGTTCGAACCCAAGGTCTATCGGCATTTCTGAGTTCATCAATTGCCTTATCTATAGCCATTGCATCTTTGTAGTATCTGAAACTTGAAAACAAAATATTAGTAGCTGTAGAATATTCTACAACATATGCAAAAAAATTGAAAAAAAGATTTATCTCACCTTTAATATTATAAGAATCGAATTATGTGATTTTTATGTTTTTAACTGCTGGTATTTATATACTATGGTATGGAATATTTATGGTTTTAAATATATTTTTAGAAGTTATATATATTTTAAGAAGTCATTATTGAATATATATATATATATATACATGTTTATATTTTGTTTCATAAAATGTATCTTTTAAACCAAAAATAATGTAGTAATTAAATGAAATCCGTACCATGTAATGATTTTGATTAAGTTATTTTTAACAATAAATGTAGCATCCATTATTTTTCAACTTACCATAGTGTATGTATTTATTTTTTTGAGATAAAGATATACTGTGATATTTTACTTGATTTTTTGTTACGAAATATGAAAGTAACTTATCATAATTATTTGGTACTTCCATAAATTTAATATTATTAGAATGCTATTCATATATAGTACTTCTAATTACCTTATTTCTTTACCACACGGGTTCAAGTGGAGAGGATTTGAATGGAGAGGGTTCGACTTGAGAGGGTTCGAGTGGAGAGGTTTGAGTGGAGATGGTTTGAGTGGAGCGGTTCAAGTAATAGGAGTTCGAGTGGTACTAAGTTTGAGTGGAGAGGGTTTGAGTGGACATGGTTCGAATATAGGGTTTGAGTGGAGAGAGTTCGAGTAGAGTGGGTCCCAAAGAGGTTCGAGTGATACTGGGTTCGAGTGGAGAAGTTCAAGTGGAGAGGTTCGAGCGAAGAGGTTCTAGTGGTGAGGTTCTAGTGGTGAGGTTCGAGTGATGAGGAATCGAGTGGAGAGGGTTCGAGTGATACTATGTTCGAGTGGTACTGGGTTCGTGTGGAAAGAGTTCGAGTAGAGGAGGTTTGAGAGTTCAAGTGGAAAGGTCCGAGTGGAGAAGTTCGAGTGGTGAGGGTTCGAGTGGTGAGAGTCGAGCAGTAAGGGTACCATCCACCACTAGAAAGAGTACTATCCAACCCTTGAGAGGGGTATACCATCCACCACTTGAGAGAGTATTATCCACCCCTCAAGAAGTTTGTCAACCAGCCTTTGAGGGTACACCATCTATCTCTTGAGAGGGTAAACCATCCACCACTAGAGAGAGTACACCTTCCACCCCTCCAGGGTACGCCATCAACATCTCAAGAAAGGTGTACCATCCCTCGAGGGTACACCACCCCTCGAGAGGTCCCCTCGAACCATCTGCCTTGAGGGTTGTTGATTTAAGGCATCTCTACTCGCTTCATTAACCCTTGAGGCCCTGGAACCATCAACCATCCCCCTCGAGACATCACCCCTCGACTCAAACCTCTTCACTCTAACCTCTACTCGAACCCTCACCACTCGAATGCTCACCACTCAACGTCTCTCCACTCGAACCCTCTCCACTCGAACCTAGTACCGCTCGAACCTCTTTACTCAAACCCAGTACCACTCGGACCTCTCCATCGATTCATTGTAAAGTATACATGATGGAAGCTGAGTACTATGATTGTGGACTCGGGAAGGAAGTAATGCTTGGTTTTAACCAACACAGTACACTGGACTTGGATAAATAGATTATTCTACCCTTCAAGCCTCTTTTCTTCCTAAATTCTGTCATAATAAAAAAAAAGACCCCAGGATCAAGTGAACAATTTTTTTGACAAAAGGAGAGCACATTTAGACTGAAAGCCAAGAGCTGAACAAAAATTCTATTGGAACAAGAACCACAAACAGAGTAAGTTAACATTAACTAAAATTTAACTACATGGATATTAACTAAACTACCAAACAAAAGGCAATTTACTCATCCAATTTGATAAAAACTTATCAAATTCTAATAAAAATAAGTAAACATGCTCACATGTGCACTCGCATATTTCTGTATGTTAGAGCTGCTTACATAAATTTAATCCCCAACCATATTGTCATATTCTTTCTATAGTCCCTATTCATTATCATTACTGCACTCATGCTGATATTTCTCTAGTCTACTTTCTAAAAGTAAAAAATGAAAAGGATGTGTTTCAAAGGTACCTCAACTAAGAGAGCAAATTGTAGCAGAACTATGGAAGTATCAGTTAAAATTTATGTGTGAATATTTATCACAACACTCTTCTCCGCCACCTTGCAATTGCTCAATAAGAAAAAGGAAATTGGCATAACAAGGAAATGACATTGTTCATGAGTAATCCAAGTATGATCCGAACACAAATTTATCTCATTACCATGATTTCTCAGTGTATTAGGAAGCATTAAGAAGTATAGCTAGCAGAAAGCATAAACAACAAAATTTTAAGAAAATGTCTATGAAGGCCAAAATGATAAGAAGATAAGCAAGTCTTACCCAATATCTATAAGCTATAACTGCTGCTAAAGTATTATCAGGAGGCGGGGAGCCTAAACTGATATCCTTAACAACTTCAATCTGAATAGCCTCAGGATCTCCCTTGCGCTCAACTCTAAAGCCATTTGTATTTGATACTCCTCCTCAATATCAGGATCCTTAGAATTGCTTGACTCTTAATCATGCCTCACAACATCCAAAACAGAATCCAATCTACCACTACTACCGACAGAATCAGATGGTACTTCCATTCTATCTCCCCTTGTCACATTGGATGAGGAAGGGGGCAGGGACTCTTCCTATGCGTAACCAAATTCAACTATCCAGATATAGCCTAAAAGGGCTTGTTCTCAGGATGATGAAGGGACCTAGGCAAAAACCTAGTATTTTAACAAAAAAAAGGTATGAATTTATCACAGAAAAACCATCAACCCACAAATCAAACCACAAGAAAGACCAAGCAAATAGTAAAAAAAAAATCAATCTTTCAGCTTCAAACAGTTCCAAAACATGTATATTGAACCATCAGACAGCCACACGAAACAGATTCTTACTCTCTGATCAAACAAAAACCAAAACCCAGATAGAAACAATGGCAATGTCAGTGGAGAAGGCAATGGCATAGAGGTCATCATTGGGTGTGGATGACACAAGGGGAATAGTTATAGAGGAAACAATGGCAGAGAGGTTGACGTTGGGTGTGGAGGAGACAAAGGGAATAGCTTATCGATGTAGATGTGATTGGGCCAAATAGTAAGGCCACAATGGATTGCGGTGGAGAGGTTGAAACGGTGAGGCGCGGTGGTGCTGAAGAAAACAACTGCAAAAGAAGAGGAGTAAAGAATTGCGATGAAGAAGATAAACAGAGAACAAACAGTAAATTAGAAGTTGGCAAAATGGTGTCGTTTTTGCAATGTAAGGAAGTGAAAAAATTACTCAAATACTCCCGGTTGACAGACAGAAAATAAACAATATCTATTATTGGGTGCTTTGGAAGAGGTTGAAACGGTGAGACATGGTGGTGCTGAAGAAAACAACTGCAAAAGAAGAGGAGTAAAGAATTTCGATGAAGAAGATGAACTAAGAACAAACAGTAAATTAGAAGTTGACAAAACGATGTCGTTTTTACAAGGTAAGGAAGTGAAACAATTACTCAAATACCTCCGGTTGACCGACAGAAAGCAAAGAATATTTATTATAGGGTGCTTTGGAAGAGGAGTAAAGAATTGTGATGAAGAAGATGAACAGAGAACAAACAGTAAATTAGAAGTTGGTAAAAATGTGTCATTTTTGCAAGGTAAGGAGGTGAAAAAATTACTCACATACCCACGATTGACAGACAGAAAATAAACAATATCTATTACATGATTTTTGGGAAAAACTGATCTTTCAATGGCATAGGCCCACTGGCTCAGTGCCGCTATAGTCATACTGTAGTCAAATTTTCATTCCCCGCGCTCTCTTTAACACACACACAGTAGTTCCTTTCACCGAAAATTCTCAAACACCTTCTACATTTTGTTCTTTCTGCCTCTCCCGCCATTCGAGACCTGCCTCTCCCGCCATTCGAGACCGATTCAGGTATATCGATGTTCTCCACTTTCTTTCTATTTGTCGATTTCTCATACTCTGCACTTACACAATTCTGAAGCAAAATCGAATTTACGTTCCAAGGTTACTCACATGCTCGATTCCTATGAATTTGATGATTATAGTCACGCCTTTTCACTATTTGTTACTGTAATGGCATAATTGATTTCACGCGCTTAGAGGTATTCAATTTCACTGTCTATTTGTTGCAAATTTTGGTTAAATGTACGTCCCTTTTCAGGATCAATTAGTTTAATACGCAGAAATGTCGAAAATTAGAGTGTGCGCCTTATTCAGGCCTCTTAATTCAAAGGAACGAGCAGACCACGGTGATAAAATATGCGTTCAGCTTGTAGACTCCCAATCCTTTGCGTTCAAGGTTTTAATTTGTCCGGACATTACATCCTTGTGTTTGAATTTATTAATAAGTACTTTCATGGATTATTGTGTCAAATGAGGAGATTATTTGTTTTCTTTTATGAAATCAAATTGTTGTAGGACGAGAAGGAGGAGTTCGAGTTTGGATTTGATAAGGTTTTCTATCCAGGATCTCCGCAATCTGATGTGTATGAGTTCCTGGCTCTACCTATGGTTCAGGGTATGCTGTCATGTTGTTTAGGCCTTTTAGGGTGAAATGATTATTACTATTTTACTAGTGTATATTGTGACACGAGCTAAGACTCAAATATAATGGAAAATAAGCTGATGCGGTTTGTATACCATACTGTAGTATCTTATGATCACTTGATTACGAGGTTGGAAAAGACAATAGGAAGTAGTATGTATGATTTCCTATTTTGTTGTGTATTCGTGTTTTGAAATAACAAACTTATGGTTAACTTAAGTTGTCACTCTTATTATGCAGGTGTTATTAATGGAATAAATGGGGCAATTATTACTTATGGACAGGTAGTCTCAATCCATTCCGGGTCATATGCCTCTCTGCATGTCAATTTGTGGTGTTATTCAAATTTATTCAGTGTCCCATGCCACATCATTGTTAGGAAGCAGTGTTGTTTTTCTTACCAATTTTACCATGTACTATCATAATGGGCACTGGTGATATTACATTACTTATCAAGCACAAGGTTCTGCTGAATAACAGTTTTGTTGAAAGGATCAAACAAGTTGCTTTTGTTTCTATAATGAGGCTTTTCATTTATATTAATGCAAACTATTAGGGCTCTTATTTGTGTGGTATTTGTTTTTCTATTTTCTGAGGGGTAACTGAAGTGTTTCGAGTGTCTGATGTTATTTGTGATTGTTAAAACCATCAAATTCTCTCTTATCATTCTCTGTACATACACATGTGTGGTTGATAGGTGTAGATCCTCCTATGTAAATGTGATTGGATCATATTTGAATTGATTATCTGTTGTAAAGGCACTAAGTATTCCTATACCTCTATCAAACAGCTGACTTCCGTCCTTATCTTTTCTAGGGAAAATTTTGTCCTGTAATCCTTCTTTGTTTCCTTCCAACTTAAAACCATGCAATGCAATTTCCTTAGATTTGACTTCTGGAATTATATTGGCCACTGAACTTTTGCTCGAGTGACTCTTCATTCAAACATATTTTAGTTATGCAATGTAGACTGTGATTGGTGGTATTTCAAGAAAAATTAGCTGCACTTCTATCAATAAGTGGTGGCAACCTGTGTCGTATTAAAGTTTTGCTCCTACAATGGAAGAATCAGGAATAACGATGATAACAGTAATGGGCCTGTTAAATATACACCCTATATTATTTAATTTGTGATTTTTTCTTAGTTTCTTTCTTTTTGTTTCAAATTCATCTTTTGTGTTGTCTTCATCAGGTCTTATCTTTGAGGTGGATGCTTTTTGTTCAGTTACTTTTACATGTACTTCATCTTTTTTATGAAATATACATGTACTTCATCTTTATTATGGACAAATGTTGGCATTTTTATTTAATTACATGTGTAAACTATGCATTTTTCATTTCCTACATAACATTTTGGCTGGCTGAGACTGAGAGGAACAACTTCAAGTTTTTGATTCCTTAAACGGGGACAAGATTTGATCACCATACATATCTGTAGGAGTCAATTTCTAATAGAAAATAGTTGTTTGACTTACCTAGCTTAATGATCATAATTGTGAGTGATGAGATTGTCTTAGCTCAACTTGTCTATGATATGTGATGGTCAGAATGTTTTTTTTAGAAATACTTGAGCACCTGAACTGATATGAGTTTTTGTGTTTAATCCACGTACAGACAGGAGCTGGAAAGACCTATAGCCTGGAGGTAAGGAAAGGATGCAACAATTTTTACAGGAAATTAGAAAGTTAAATATTTTATGAGGAAATGCATTGAGGCTTCACGGCTTTAGGGTCCTAGCATCATGAATGAAGACATGGAAAAGAAAGGACTTCTATCAAGAGTGGTGGATGGCCTTTTTGAAGCTCTCAAATTTTCTGGTCAAATGAACAACAGCGTGATTAAATTGTCAATGGTATCTGGAAATATTCTCCAACTTTTGTATTTGAAATTGGTGTTTCATTTTAATGACTATTCATTCTTCTGCTGTTAACTATGGTTTGAGATCTTACAGGCAGAGATATACATGGAGAGATTGAGGTTGGAATTGCTTAGGTTTTAAGAATGGAACTTATCCAGCTGTTGCAGCAATTTTGATGACTATAGAACTAATAACATGCAGGGACCTGTTTGATTTATCAAAGGATAATATCAAGATTAAGGAGAATAAACAGCAGGGCATAATTCTTAGTGGAGCTACTGAGGTAACACTAAAGCATCATTTGGTACTTCACCTCTTGCTATATCTAAGTTAAAAGTAAATGATATTGTCAGCTAAGAAAATCCCTTCTTTAAGTTGTGGTGTAAGCCTAGATGGTTTAGTTGCGATTAGTGAGCTGTTGGTTTTTTCTTGACGTCTTTCAAAACCAGAACTCATTCTTACTTGGTGTGTCCTCGTTCCTTTACCAAGCAGTGCAAGTCTTTGATAGGCTGAATGCAATGAGCTCGCCTTTTATGATTTTTAGTGTGAACTATGATCAATTTTTTCCTTAACTTCTTGCATCAAAGAACAAGCATATGCCCACTTGGTTTGTTACTGTCTTGAGTAGAACCTGATATTTGAGTAGAACCTGTTCTTACGACTTGTTATTTTCCCCTCTTCTCGTTTGCAGATAAACATTTCCACTTCGGCCGAAGCATTGCAAATTCTACATGTAAGATGTCAGTTCCTGTAATCTTTTAGATAAATTAACATGCAGCTGTTTATGTAGATAATTTTTTGCAGAGTGGGATTGCTAACAGGGCAGTTGGAGAAACACGTATCCACTATTTGCTTCCAACAGTCTTCTTGTCATGGACGCCTTACACTATTTTCATGTTCAACACCTTGTTTAACTTTAACAATGCTAGAAATGAATATGGCTAGCAGCAGAAGTCATTGTTTATACATATTTACAGTCCAGCAGGGGCCCAATACTGAGACAAGGTATACCTTATTAATTAATTTGAGGACTTGAATAAATGAATTGGCTAATCAAGTCTTAAATCTGTGAAAGGTGGAAATCTGGGAAGTTGATCCTTGTGGACTTGGCCGGTTCTGAGAAAGTTGAAAAAACTGGTGCTGAAGGTAGACTACTCGAAGAAGCCAAGACCATTAACAAATCCCTTTCAGCTCTTGGGAATGTAATAAATGCTTTGACTGGCGATTCACCTGGAAAAGCAAATCATATTCCTTATCGGGATTCTAAGCTCACACGACTCCTACAGGATATGCTTGTTAGTTTTTCGTCTTAATCTATGTCTGTTTAGCGTTGCCACTCCTTTTTGTGTCTACTTACTTTGGTTCTATAGGGAGGTAACTCCCAAACAGCTTTGCTGTGTTGCTGCTCTCCAAGTCCTTCAAATGCCTCGGAAAGCCTGTCCTCCCTTCGTTTTGGAGCAAGGCATGCACTTTGATGCTTTAGTTGGTTTCATCATTTACTTGAGAGTTTTGCTAGATGTTTGCCATTCTTTCTGTAAATTATTCTTTTTGCAGTCTCCACTTTCTTTGAACTGCAGTTTTGAATTGAAGTGAAGCGAATGGTTTTCTGTTTCATTTGACAGAGCAAAGCACATAAAGGCATTAGTGCATGCCAAATGCGCGGAAGGTGCGGATACCAAAAAACTTGAATCCCCTTCTCTGAATAAGGATGAACGATGTGAGAGAATACTTGCTAAGGTCTGATTTGATTGCACTTTTTAATACTACCTTTCAGACTGTTTTCTCTAACTCGGGTTTCCAATGATGTAGTTGAAAGAGCATTTAACATCAGAGATAGTTGATCTACTAGAAGAGCTATTTCTACTGGAAGGAATATTTTTTGACCCCAGTTCCGTTGGAGAGTTGGAATCTGCATATGAAGACATAACCTCTAAAACAATTTTATCACTGCAAGAAGCTGTGATGGAGCACAGTGCAAGGCTTGAAGGGGTAAGGTTAAATTACTTGATGTTTCTCGATATGTTTTGCTAAAGTGGGGCTAAAATTACACTAGCTTCAGAACAGTTACAAAAACAAAATGAACCTTTTTTAGAACTTCTTAACACCTCTCTAAAGTTTCTTACTTTTACCCATGACAATCGATTTTTGGACTCAAATGTGTTGCAGCTGGTGAAGGAAAATATGATTCTCAAAGCCCAGTTGAGGTCCGCTGAGAATAGTTTCAGTATTGACATCAGAGTCCAGCAGAGGTGCAGTTTTTTCAGTAGCATTAAGCGCATTACCCTTTTTGAGTACTGGTTTCCTTGGCTCTTCCAGGCAACCAGGAAGATATCATCTCTGAGGTAAGTAGCCAGAGATTCTTTCAAATTTTGTAGAAACGTTCCATGTGCCTTTTTGCTGGCTCTTCTTATTTCTTTACCAGTATGATGATCGATTCCTTTAGATAATCACAAAATACATGCACACCATGCCTTGCTAATATACAACTATGTTCTGGATCATGCTACAGCTACAGCAACAGCAACCAGATTGTGGCAATTTAGTTAATATGCCAGTTGTTGAGTTCTTAATCAATCTAAACACTACCTTTTGGGCTTTGAATATTGATCACTTTAGATTTAAACACTTCTTGAAGCTGATTAGCTTGTTTAATCAGACTGAAATTATCATTCACGGTATTTCGATTATGATGTGTCTATTACTCAAGAATGGAGAATTACAAAAGCTCTTAGTGAAGTCTAGAAATGAAATATTGTTGGATTTGCCTTCACAAGCTTTAACTCCATCCATTTCATACACATGGTTTTAAATCTCTTCATTTTCTGGTTCAGAAATAAATGTGAATATTTTGTTTGCATTGGATAAGGCTCTTCACATTTATCTTATTATGCAGTATGTCTTTCATTCATCAGATCAGAATAGAAATCTATTAGAGAAACTAACAGGCAGATAGAAGTCTGCTATCCTCTTTTTCTTCTCATGGCGGATGTATGCCCACAACTCTTCCGAGTTCACTGGAGAAATTGGCAGATCTTAATAAATTGGATTCCTCTAGTTGTTGCCTGACTTGCGCATCGCTTGTGTGACCCTTTAGCTGATCTCCAAGGCTCTCCATCATAGTTGAACTTAAGCTTCGGAGAGTCTTCAAATCAAACTTGTGCGCCAAGGATTTATGCCCAATCTTCAGTGCTCGATGAAGAGCCATCCTTTTTATCCAAATCAGTATGTCAAGTTCTGATTCAGATAATGAGCATAACCACCTGACATCTTCAATATCATAGTTCCCAAGATTATTAGCCTCAACCATCTGCTGCAACTAGACTAGCAACTGTTTTTCTGCAGCGACGTGACGCGGGAGAGAACTTGCCAACACAGTTTCAAGGAGCCGACTAGTCTATGCGAAACAAACCTCTCGATGGTGCGTAATAGAGTTTGTACTTCTTCTCCGCCTTCCGGAACGCGCAAAGTTTGGCTAATCGATTTCAGCAAATCAGCAGTCAATACAAGCAGCAAATCATTCGAAATCAAAGGCGGAGATGGAGGAATCGAAGAGAGAGAGAGAGAGCAGCCGAGCAGAAGGAAGAGAGAGAGAAGTGGAGATGGATGGTAGGAAGAGTGAGAGAGCAGCAGAACGGCAAGGGTTCCGAGGGGGGAATTTGGCATTGTTACTTGGCTAAAATTTGGGCCAAGAAGTTAGCAGCTACTCTAAATGGGAGTTGGTAATAGTTACTGCAATATTCTTTCCAAAAGGCGTTCGCCCTCTAGGTCCCGATCCCAACGATACCACGTTCATAATTGAGGATGTAAATTACAACACTTTTAGCGGTCGAACACATGATTCTCGAACATTTTCGGTGGTTACAAGAATTCCCCCCATTGGGAGAACCCTCACACTGTGCCTGCTGAGGGTCGAATCCCTCCTCGTGAAAAATGGAACAATATGCTCAATCACTTGGACGATCGTGTAGGTGTATGCTCACAATATTTTTTCTATTTTCTAGTCCTGGTTGTCAAGATATGCTTTGAAGATCACTGGACCAAAAAGGAAGAATGTAGTGGACCAGAGAGAGAGAGTACCAGAGAAGACAAGAGGGTGTCTTTGGAAGGTTGTTCCTGTGGTGAAGCTTCATAGTCTCTCTTTAGTGTGGCTAAAACTAAAAGGCTAACCTGAATATGACACAACACAAGGGATAGTCCTACTCCAAAGGGAGGTCACACCCACCCCTTCCCACTTTTTCCGTTTTAGTTGTAGGAATTTCGAATTTGTTTTTCAAAATATTATGAACCTGTCAACATTTAAATGTGTACTTCCTCCGGTCCTCGGTCCTCGGTCCTTTAACAATGATATCACAAAAAAGAGTACTTTTTTTAAAAATTTACTTTTAATTTCAACTTTCTGTTATCATCCTTGTTAAGTAAGACACTAGGCTTCACTAGAGAAGCAAGTTAGATTAAAGGAGCAATAGTCATAAAGGGAAGGGGTAAGTAAGAAATCTACTCCCTCTATTTCACTAATCGTGATACACTTTTTAATTTAAGATTGTTATATCCATTTATTATTTTTTTAATCTAATTTCATCCACTCATTTAGTATCTATTAAATTCTAACATTCAAAAGTGAAATGACACTAATATATTAAAAGAGGGAGTACTCCATTGTCTCCCACCAAATATGAAAATTGTATAAGAGGGACATTAGAAAAAGACCATCATAATAAGAAAAAAGTGGCAAGGAGTATATCCAAATTAAATAACACTAGTGGCTGATCACGTGAAAAGTGTGGTTTACACATACTCGTGCTGAATAAATGATTACATTATCTTCTCTCTCTTAAAAAAAAACAATTCATGCTTCCTAATTCAAACTGCATATCAATCATTATTACGTTGTTCAATAAATATGTTTGGCTGTTAGTATGTTTACCAAAGTATGATGACAAATAAAAAGTTGATATTTAGAAATTAATGGTTACGGAAAATTCAACAATATTACATACGATAGCATTATTGCTCATATATCTATTCAAATATAGGATCAAACTTTAATAGTGAACAATGTAAAAAAAAAAAAATCAAGTATGCGATTTGAATTGGGACGGAGGGAGCAAGTACATTTCAATTTCATTTAAATCTATTATGGAGATCAGTATAAAGAATTTATTAGAAAAAACATTATCTAGATTCTCCAATTTTTTTTTAAAAAAATATTTCTACTATAGAGATATTAGAGATAGTATTGAATTTGCTCTAAAAGTTAAAACCACTGAAATTATTGAAAAAGTACTCGCTGTTTATCTGTAAACAAAATTTGAAAAGTAAATACTCCCTCCATTTTTTAAACATTGGCACACTTATTAAAAATGAGTGTTTTTTTTAATTGGCACATTCTATTTTTGGCAAGTTTAAGATTATTACATCCACTCATTTTACTTTCTCTTCTTTCAATTCAATTTCATCCACTCATTTGGCATCTCCTAAATTTTAACCCCAAAAGTGATGTGCCAATGTTAAAAAAACGGAGGGAGTATTTTGTTAGATATTTCAAGAATCGAAAGATATGAAAATTTTATTGAAATTGATATTAAATAAGTGATGATTTTAAAATATAAAAGTGATTAAAGTTATAACGATTAAATATACGATCTTGAAATAAAATAAGTGTTACCATTATTAAAATAAACTAGTCTATATATTTAAGAGCTTATCTTTTTGGTTTATGAAAGAGTTTCAAATTTTGAAATGAAAGAGAAGGCATTGAAGTTAAGATCTCTTGAATAAGTATATAATAAGGTTTCACATAGTATGGCAGATTTGGGCGCAACGGAATGCAAAAACTTTCTAGAAGTAGGAGCTGCAACCACCAGCCTGACTTTAGGTAGCATATTCAAACATGCCGGTTGATAGACAGAGAAAGGGGATGATGGATATTGAGGATGTCGAATGTAACTCCCCACCACTACAGTTGCAGGTTGAGCAATGGAACGAGGAACAAGTACTTCCAACCTTAGAGATGGATGGAGCGTTTTAGGAAGCTGGATGACATGGGGCAACTGCGTGGATAATGTTGCAAAGACTGTGACTACAGGGTATCACGCAAAGAAGGCACTTCCCCTGCTCATCAGCTCTAGCAGCAGAGGCATAAGTTTGCCTTCAAGGGATTACACGCGGACTGAGTTTGGGATTTAGATAAATACAAGTGTGGTCGGATTCAGAGATCTTAATCCGACACCTGAATTAGAAGGGGATGACACCGCCAATACAAATCGTGGGAATCCTGGAGAAGATAAGAAATCTGAGCAGAAGGTTTTATCGAATCTGGTTCATCAAAGTGCCCATAACTGTTCTGTAGCAGGAGCACTCAACAACGAACTCATTAAATTGTCTATATAATAAGTGTAATCTTTGTAATAACTCTATTTTTTAGTTTAATGGTATGACATATGCATTTTAAAAAAAGTATATAATAAGGACCTATCATTTTCATTTCATGCCTTGCGTTGTCAAAAGCTCCTACTCTTTTATTTATTGTTTTTGGTGCTGCGAAATCAGTGCAAACTTTTCCAACTTTCTTTCATCTTATCATGAAAGATATCTGGTATGTATGATTTGCACACAAAAAGGGACTAATAAAATCTTAAAGAAAATATTTTGTGCGTGATTTAAAAATTCACTATAAAGAAAAAGTGAGATTATCTTTTGTTATCTTTTCACTTTCGTGATGCCATTATTAATTGGTAAGGAAAACTTCTACCAACAATATGAAGACTTTATTTGGTTCATTTTGTGTGCAAATATTACAAAAGAAATTCCTTTTATAATATGATGAAGTGAAAGTTGGAAAAGTTTGCACTAACTTCCCAACAAAAAAGGCAAAAAAGAAAAAGAAAAAGCAAGGGATTTAGACAATACAAGATAAATTTCTTTTTTCCGGCTATCTTGCATTGTGTTGTGTTCTTAGAATGACAAAGACTATATCCTTTACTCAGATTGACATTAATGTCTTCTTTCCATTTTAAGATTTGAAATGATTTCATTAACTCAAAAGATAAACTTCTGATTTCATATGAGCTCACTTTAATCTAACATAACCCCTACTTTTATTTCAAAATTATATTTTTGATGTTCAAGACTTGAATCACTTCTTTTATTACAAAAAGCTATCACTTATTTGATGTAAGAATAGGGAACTTTATCTGCGAAGTGAGTCATTGAAGAAGACTTTATTTCAGAGAGCAAGTCGTTTTATGTGCTGATACTGTTATTTTTGATAGTTGAAAAGGGCTCCGATCTTCTGCTACACTTCTTTGTAACACTTTATGTTAAATCAATAAAATTATGCCACATGTCCCTCTTGACATAACTCTAGTCTAATCATTTAACCCTGATTAGAATTATTATATATTTAATCAATGACTTAATGATGATTTTATAATTTAACTTTATTAATTACAAACTAAAAGTAAACAAAAGTTCAGGACGTTGTAGATGACAGCGCCGAAGAGCCGCCGCTATCATGTTTCCCACTCCGAGCACCACCCCCCCGCGCTCACCGGCGGCGGGCCAGCGGCTAAGAACTTCACCCTTTAGAACCTCCTCGGCGTATTGGGCACGGGACTCACACACACCATGGACAAGCGCTTGTAGCCGCTGAGGGCCAGCACCACCGTGTTCTCCACCTTCATCGGCGACGAGGCTTGGAAGCGAAGGTGGGCCTAGAGGGAGTTGTTCCGGGGGATTTCGTACCACAGGCGGTAACGCCAAGTTCCCGATTGTGGAGTCTCTGGAGTCTTTCGATTAGCACATCGATGTTATCATTGATGCTGAATTTGCACTTCTTCTCAATTCTCAAATCGCCGGCGAAGTACTTAAACCATCCACGCCGGCGAGCGTAGAATCGGCGGGAGGTGGAGCTTACCTTATCTCCGTTCTGCGTGGATTTGTTGATTAGCGGCGGCGAGTGTCGCCGGGAGTGGCAAACAAGACGGCGGCTATCCTTCAACGTTAATGTCATTTGCAATGCCCTGAATGTTTGACTTGAATTTATTTTTTATATTTTAATTAATTAATTAAAATAATAGAATCATAACTAATTGATTAATTAAATATAAAATAATGTTAATCATGATTAGATGCTTAGATTAGAGTTAAGTTAAGAGGGACACGTGGTATAATTGTATGACTAAATTGTTTTTTTTAGTTCCCTACAAAGTATTTTATACCATATTTTGGTCCTCATTTGCAAATCAACCCTTAGATGGTACCTAACAAATTCAAAATGATATGTTTTGGTCCCCAGAGGTGGTTTTCAAAGAAAGTAAACGGTAAAAATGGTCAAAATAGGTAAAATGACCATTATACCCCTGAGTTAAAAAAATAAAAAAGAAAAAGAAAATCATACGTCTTCTTCGCTCGTCTTCCGCCTGCCACCGCCGCTCGTCTTCCGGCTGAAATTTTTTCTGACGCCACTTCGTTTGGTGCTCTGAAAGCACCTCCAACCACCTCCGCCGGCCTCCGCCGCTCTTGCCGCCAGATGCTCTCCACTCTTAAATCCAGGCCGCTAAAGGAAGAGTATGGAATCCGATCTTCGCACTCGCAGACCTGGAGATCTCCGCTCCACCGCCACTGCTCTGTTCGCGCAATATACATCTGGACGTCAGCTAGCTTTTGGTACCTCAGTACCAAGAGTATCGAAGACCTCATTGCCACCGCCGCTCGTCTTCCGCCTGCCACCGCCTTCTCAAGCGGATGTCTTAATGAGAATTTTGTCTGAAATTAGTGTTGAATTGCTCGTTCGATTTTAACCGGATTCCATAGTTTTTTGTTTAGTTTTAATCGGATTCATTCGGTGTCTGAAATTAGTGTTGAATTGATCACTCGTTTGGTGGAATCCATTTTGATGGGGATGTTGTGCAATCTGGCAGATTTGGATGCAGTGTAGGTGGAAGGCAACGGCATGTGGAAGGCATCGGAAGGCGAGTGGTGGAAGGCAGCGGCGGTGGGTACGGTGGAAGCGGAAGGTGGAAGGCAGCAGGTGAAAGGCGGAAGGTGGAAGGCAGCAGGTGAAAGGCGGAAGGTGGAAGGCAGCGGCAGCGGAAGATGAGCGGTGGTGGTGCGGCGGAGGCGTAAAGGAGGAGGTAAATCCAGACGAGCAGTGGTGGTACGGCAGGTGGAAGGCAGCGGCGGCGGTGCTGTGACGACGAAAAATAAAGAAAAAGAAAATATTAAAATTATGAATTTTTAATTGAAAATATTTTTAATTAGTAAAATTACCATTATACCCCTAGCTATGCTGAAAACCCATTTAGGCTTACCGGAAAACCACCTTTGGGGACCAAAACATATCATTTTGAATTTTTTGGTACCGTCTAAGGGTTATTTTGCAAATGGGGACCAAAAGATAGTAAAAGATACTTTGTAGGGGAACAAAAAAACAAATTAGTCTAATTTTATTGGTGTAACATGTAGTGTTACATTGAAGTGTAACAGAAGATCCGGAGTAGAGCCGTTGAAAAGGGTGAGACTGATGTTGCAGCAAGTGATTCATCATGAGTTGAGTTGCCTTTTGAAGGCCAGAGAATTAAAACAATCAATGGTGTGAATGGGCGAGGTTGCTAGTCAGACAACTTATGTCTTCTAATTCTTGAAAGTAACTAACAATTGGGAATCACTATGTATTAACTCTAGTTTGTTTGATTTTCTTTTGATTTATGGGAAAGAATTTTTTTGGTGATTGTTTTAACATGCATATTTTATAATCATATTTGCAGACATTTAGGTAAGAGATCTAATTTGACCATATCATAAACTCTTTTATAGTGAACATGTCCTAACTTATTATGCCATAAAATAGAAGAAAACTCCATCACGTAAGCAACATAGTGATTCATTTTATTGATAGGCATAAGATTATGTTTGAATATCACACCACATAGATGTCTTTTTCCACGAACACCCCACTCTTAGATTATAATCTCATCAGCTTCTATCACAAGTTTTAGACCAAACTTGTTAAAAAGATCATTAGAACCTAAGTTCCTTTTAATTTGGATATCATACAATACATTGGCGAGTGTAACAAATTTTCTGTAAAATGTATTTTTTCACCCTTCCTTTTGAGAGTCATGGTGGCGAGATCTAGGAACATGCCGAGTTGAGTAGATAATGCATTTGTACCACCCAATCCTTTGCTATACTTCCCTCCTTGCCAACATGAATAAACTACCGAGAGCGAGGAACACCACGAGAACATGGGTGAAGAGGACGTAGAATCCCTCTACAGAGAAAGAAAAGCGAACTTTCACACCATTCATCGAGGCTAACAGGGAGCAGCTCTACACGCAGTTCATCAACACAACAAAGAGGGACACAAAGAATTCTGCACAGGGAGGGAGAGATAATCAAGCATAAAAACATCAAGGAAACAACCACAAAACCTGGAACTACATAGTAGAGGAGGAAATGCAGCACTCCCGATTGATGGATAATTTGCAAAACTTCGCAAGGCCAAAAGGCTTCAAATTACCCACTCAATTGAAAGCTTACAGTGGGATGAAGGACCCCACAGAATATTTTCACTCGTATTGCACTAGCATGAGGTTTTGTGATGCACCCGTTCAACTAATATTCTTCCCCATCTTCTTGGCAGGAATGGTAATCGTATGGTACAACAACTTTCCCAAGAAAAGCATTAGGACATGGTCCCAACTGGCTGATTAATTCATGGGAAAATTCTACAAAAAATATAAATTCATGAAGACATTTGCAGATCTAATCAACGTGACACAAAGAAGTGGAAAAAACATCACAGAATATCATGATTTATTGGTTTCAGAAACTTTAGAAGTGAAATATCTCACATACCAGATGTCATTAAAGGCATTCATGAATAGTATGCGGTCCGGGAATTTTATAAAAAGTTCATAATTGGCATGCAGGAAAAGCTGGGAGATCTCCGGAAGATGGTAAAGATATCCAATTAAACATGGGAAACTAACAACAAGAATTTGGAAAATGAACGAGGGGAGAAAAGAGCTGGGAAAGGCGCCCAAGAAAAAGGAGCAATGAAAGGTGGGAGGGGACTACACTCACAAGAGGAAAAGAAACAACGGCTAGTAGCAAGCCATACCTGGAAACGCCCCTTAGAAAGTTGAGAAAGGAAATCTAGCAAAACCACAAGGAACTGTTTCGAGAACCGACACCTATGAGAGCACCAATGGATAAGAGGAAAAAAATTACTATTGCTAGTTCCATGGAGGCCAATCATGACACATATAGTTATAATGAGCTCCGGCGACAAGTCAAACTACAACTTTGCCAAGGGCGATTTACTCACTAAAAAAAGAGTACTCACCAACATATTCAAGCAGTTGCGATGATGGAAAAAATAGAAACGTAACCAAACTCAGGTAAGGTAAAAGAACAAAATTGCTACGACATTAAAGCAGGGAGATGATGTGATAGATGGGTCCTTAGACAGGGATATTATCCATCCATGGATTAGGAGAGTTCACTTCTATCAACATTTGGAAGGGGAGAGCAAATGCATCACCACACAATGATCAGCGACGGGCGAAAAAGATTTTTGACGGCGGATTGTAGCCGCAGATGGTCAGAAATGCTGAAGCTGATTTTTTTTTTTACAAAAATTTCTAATATATTTGATTTTTTTCGTAAAAAAGAAATTGATATAAAGGTACTAATTGCTATTCCCCTATGATACCAACTGATGCCGACTGATAGGATGGTAAGCTTGAAAAGTCTTGATTTTACAGCCACAGGATACTTCCGCTTTGCTCTGATACCAATTAATATGAATCTCCTTACGAAGACTCTAGATTGCAAAATTTTGAGAAGCACCCTCTTGAAATCAAGAAGACATAGACGAAGTCTAATCAAGAACACAACTTTATGAATTTCACTAAATTAAGGGACTAATTCACGAACTCAAGCACTAGTTGCACCAAAATTAAACAAAGAATCCTAACGGTTCTAAGCACTAATCTTTAATGGAAAAACCGAACGGTTTAATGCTTAACAAGCAAAGAGTATAAACTCAAAATATGAAATATATGATTGATAAAAAAAGGTGAATATATTCGTCCAAGGCCTCCCCTATTTATTGGATATAGTTCGGTTAGTAAAAATCATAATGAAGACATGATTTGGTAATTCCTGTTAGAAAATGGAAAGACTTATGACAACTTTAAGAAGCTAAAACCATATCAAACTAAAATACCTAAAATAAAGAGAGATATGGCCGAATTTATCAAGTTAAAAGCTTGAATGAATATTGCCTTATCTAATCTTACCAAATCTAATTCTAATCAAATCAGAACTGAATATTCTAAACCCTAAATAAGAGTATGACCGAAACTCTTCTAACGCTAACATGACTGATTTTATGGGCTTTACTCATAAAACTACAATGATCGAACTACCTCACTAAAAAACCCCGTGGGAAAAATAATATAGTGTAATTCTCCTAAAACCCTAATCTAATAAATAAATTATTAAACCCTAAAATTTGCATCAAAGACCTCCCTAGAGAAGCCTCCCCTTTCTATACAACATACAATCACTCGTAAAAAAATAGAACATAACAACATGTTAAATATACACTTAACATTATAATCATTAATATAGTCATCATTTCATAAGGTTTACATTAAAATTGATACACTAAACACAGTTAGCCTACCTTAGGACTAGCCACCTTATCTTTGCTAGAATAACTACTAAGGAAATCCACCCACCCACTAAAATCACACTAGCACCATAATTCTCGCCCACACTGTCAGACCACAACTCACCACTGCCAGGCTCAATAAGAATCACACATCGGTCAATTTTTCAACCCTCCATCTCTCATATAGAGGGCAATGAACCCATCCTATCCAATTCCCTAACTATACTAAAGGTATTACCACTTCCCTTCACTGTTTTTTTTATCAATCCTTTATCCATAATGCTTTCTGCATTTTCCAATGCTTTCTCCAAGACAAACCCCTTATCCAATCCAACTATTTCCAGCTCCAGATACTTCTTGCAAAGGCAAAGCATAGCCTCTCACCTCACAACCTCATCCATCTTCACATACATATCTTCGAGTAATCCTTGAAAATCTTGAGTGCTCACTAGCCTACCGGCCAATACATGAGGGTAGGACAAGCATGATCACCCTTCTTTAATGCCCTAACTTCACCATGCAACGTTGCCAACTCCATCACCATTTCACTCAGAATCGTTGCCTCTCATCCTAAGGACGGTTGCAATTCCAGCTTCTTCCAAAACTCTTTGACCTTACCTGCATATTCAACAATACGTTTAGCAGCACCAATCAACGCTTCACAAACCTACATATTACATCCCAATTGGGTAATATGACACAAAATAAAAAAGGAAATCGTAATACCTCTTTAGCGGAAGTAAGAACACTAGCAAATTTGTGAATATCAATCGCGTACTCCTGTGATGACCCTCTAGTGTTCGCAACCACATCATCACCCTCTGAACTGATCACATTCTGTGGTCCTTCCCCACATCCCTCACCACCACTAGCATTGCACTTCGTGACACCAACACTTCACTCACCATCTTTATCTGAACCACGACCTATGCGTGAAGCAACAACATTCACATCGTTGACCTCACGATGACCCCTAGATGCACTGGAATATCAGTCATCATGTATTGATCCTAACAAGTTGTGAAATTTTATAGCTATAAATAATAGGGACACACATCAGAAACCCACTTTTTAGCAAACCAGCAGACTTTTAAATAAAGAAACTAATCATACCTTGCTTGCTTCTAGGCCTCCTCACCTCCACCGTATGAGGAATCAATTCCTGTAGTTCATGCCATTCTTCCATTTTCATTCCCTATTATCAGGAACATCATCATTCCATAAAGGCATTGAATCATTTCCAATACACTTAACAACCACAAACTTATCCTCAGAATCACCATAGTTGCCAGGAACCCCCTGAACGAGATCAACTTTTAACATTGTAGGTTTAAAAATCACCCTGGACTCAACATTATCCATCTTGTGAATGTGGTAATATGTACAAAATAATTCCAAACTAAAACTTATCCTAGCCTTACTACACACCTGCTCAAAACCAACCAGTATAGCCACTCTCTCAGGATGTAACTGAGCAAGTACAACCCCATAAGCCTCCAACATGCTCACAAAGTATTCCTGGATAGGTAGGGTCAGGCTATACTGGAACTGGAATTCGTACACACCAAACATACCAGGTGGCAGCCTCATCACAACATCCCTAACACATAGAACCATGATCTCACAACCAGATGAATATGGATAATAATCCCTCAACACAGCCACATTGGTCATGGGCAATATACTATCACACCCCACTATCACCATCCTTGAATACTACAAATAATGATGTGAATCTACCTCTATCCCTTTTCAACTATCTAAAAATTGCTCACACTAATTATAGAAACTTCTTAATGCCAGTTAAACACACCCTTGTAGCTCCTTTAATATTTCAAACTTGCCCCTAAATTCTTGATCCATTAACAACTGCAACCCAAAAAAAGAGTTAACCCCAACTGCATATACCTATCTATATTTACCTAAGGAGGCGATGCTTACTTTGGTGTCCTTCCATTACAACCTCACAAGGCAATCAAATTCTCTTTATTAACCCACCTCATGATTTCGCTTTTCTAGTTCTAATAATAAAACATGATGATTTAGCTGGCCACGACTCCTTGGCTAGGGGGGCTTATAACATACACCTCCCTAAACCAATAAAAGTCTAAACCCAAAGGCAACACTGCGTACTAACGAACCAAAGCAGCAAACACAAAAAGGTCTATAGAATACAAAGTGTGCTTCACCTCGCTGGAAGATGATAAGTGCCCTCGATTATCTTAACATGACCACCACCCAGCTATAGAAGGAAAACAATATGGACCATGATTACACGATTTATAAGCTAGGTCATAGGCTATAAATGGAAACCAAGAGTAGGGAAAAACTAATGGATTTTTTTCTAGTAAAACTCATAAACAGAAAGAAAGGATGACTTGGGCGTCAAAGCCTAGTCTTGGGAACTTCCCGGGACCTTATTTGAAGGTACCGGGAATGACCAAGCCAGCGTGTTCTAATCTTGGAGATTTGGAAGTCTGGAAGGAATCTCATGAGTCAAGGCCCAAAGTGTCTAGAGTGGCTTAAAAAGTCAAGAGCACATTGTATCTTGAATGGTTTAAGCCAGCAGAAGACGTCAAATGCATATGAAACAACCAGCATAATTTTAGCAACATATGGATTTCAAAGTGGAAGGATCATAAGTATAAGATATGAGGTAAGTACATTAAAACGCCATGGTCTTTTGACTAAGAAAAAAAATGAAGACTAATTTGAGCATCTGAGCTTCTTCCCCCTGATCACTCGGGGATTTTTTTTCTTAGGTTATCAATCCATCAAATGGATATTCGAAGCTGAAGCGGTCTCAGAAAACAACATCATCAACTGGCATGCTCCGTGAGACATGTTTTCAAGTACTTTGTTTTTGCTTTGATAGTTGGTAACTCACGCGAACCATTACTGACTAGTACAACGACGGTTCTAGTAAGACAATCTCAAAGGTTAAACTCGACAATGAATGAACATGAAGTCATGCATTACACATTAGTTGTTCCCTTTAGAGAGCCGAGAGAAGAGGAACCAGCATTGTAATATGTCAGACAATCGGGACATCTGGGAACTACCGGGATGACAGATGCGCATGTAGATCCAAATATGGGTCCCACCTTAGTTATCCAAACACTGATCCCCCCAAAGACTGATAAAAGGAAAAGTTTGTTTCCCAACGCCAATCAGCTTCTCAACCCAGTATTTAAGAGAACCGTTATAGAGAAACAACCAGTGTTACCGATTCATAACGCCCTCCGCCTCATAAGAATTCTGATGAAGTATTTTTTAAGGCTGCTTGAAGGGCAACTTTTAAATTTTTTGAAGGAATCCCTGAGAGAAGCACCTCCTCGCCTTGAAATTGAACTCGCACGCAATCATCACGTACCACGAGTGATAATTCCCCGCACTTAAACCTTACTCACCCTCGAGTAAAAAAAGATTCAAGCACACGAAGGAATTCATATGTCTATATCCTAAACTAATATTCCCCTAATCAAAACCTCACACAAACTTTCAATATCGTAAAACCCAAAATCAAAACTCAAATGAGAATTTTTCACACATAACCCCAATTCCTAAATCTAACCAAACCTACCACTTATCAATTCACTACCCATAAAAGCGTTTCAAAGTCCCGAATTGGAATTCCCAAAGTCCAATGACACAAAATGAAGTTAAAACCATTTAGGAGGTTCAAGCACATACCTCACTTCATACCAATATATCAACCAAAATCCAATGACACAAAATGAAGTCAAAACCATAGAGGAGGTTTAAACATATACTTCACCCAATGCCAATATATCAACCAAAATGAAGTATAATAGAATCAAGAATTTTATAACCCTACTTCATTTTTCAACCCACTAAGTTACCCAATCTGAAGAGGTCTAAAGATGTTGAGCTACACAATCCATCCATATGACAACCGTAACCTTATGACTCCAACGTCGGCAAATGAGTGAAATCATAGCATTTTTTCTTTTTCTCTCTTTCTCTCATTTTGCCTAGGAGCCCTTTCGGGTTTTCATCCTAGCCACACATCATGTTTCTTTGGCTCACATCTCACCGTTTTCCACACATTTTGGCCTCTCATTTTTTCCTAGGTCGCCCTTTTGGGTGTTCGACATATCTTGGCCCCCAATGTTGCCTAAGTTTCCCTCTCGGGTTTTCAACTTTGCGAGTTTCTTTTCTTTCTATTTGTTTTTCAAAATTTTCACTTTTCCAAAATTTGTTTTCTTTCTTTTTCTCATGTTTTTCCAATCAAAAGTAGCAAAAAGCATTCCAAATGAAGCTAGCATGCATGTGAGTTCTCTAACCCCTCCCCACACTTGAAACGTTACATTGCCCTCAATGTAAACATGTAAGGCAAGAATAATAAAACTCAAGTTAAGAGGTAGAGTGACACCCATTTCTCTGCATAGTCACCGGTGATATGGTGCAATCCTATGTACTTGTATCGAATCGGTCCCGAAATTGGTTTCGGAGTGGGAAGAGGGAGCAAAAGTGCTGTAGAAGAACTCACCCCTCGAGAAAAATGTCGTCTCCTTGGTGCCGTTTGATCAATTCAACATATATCGACACATATCTAAGCATCATTATAGAATATAGTAATTAAAGACTCAACGATGTAGTCAGCATACTACAATCGACAAAGATACTATAAAGATGCAAAAATTTTCATATGTCAATATATGTGACATGGTGGAGGAATGAGTGGATGTGTGGTGGTTCTTGGGAGTATTTGGTGGAGAAGAAGGAAGGATTATGTAGTGTTTAAGCTCAATTGAAAAGTTGGATTTTTCATCGTGACTGGAAACAACACTGGGTGCGACTCCCGATGCATTATCGTGAGTCGAAATAGGTAGGGAAGGCTCGGGTCTGGCTGGGCTCGAGGATGAGCGATGATGTTTTGAGGGGCGTTGGTCTCGAGGGACTGAAAAGGCTTCACTGGTCTCGAGCACTGGAAACCTCGAGGGAAAGATGTCTCGAGGGCTTTAGTTCAAATCTAGGGCTTATGGTCTTGAGGACACGAGGTCTCGAGGGTATGCACTTTTGGGCTCTGCTCGAATCGATGGATTGCAGCCTCGAGGGCCTGAGGTCTCGAGGGCTTCAGCTCGAGTTGAGAGATTTCATCCTCGAGGACCCGAGGTCTCGAGGGCTTCAACTCAACTCGAGGAATGATGGTCTTAAGGGATGATGGTTTTTCAGGTTTGGCTCGAGCCAAGGGCTTGTGGCCTCGAGGACCTGAGGTCTCGAGAGACTGGTCTTGAGGGATGGTGGTCTTGAGGACTTATGGCTTTTCGAGTTCTGCTCCAGTCGAGATCTTGAGGGATGATGGTCTCGAGGACTCATGGCATTTTGAAGGGTTGGTCTTGTGGCCTCAAGGACCCGAGGTCTCGAGGGCTTTAACTCGAGTCGAGAGATTGCAATCTCGAGGACTTGAGGTCTCAAGGGATGATGAACTTTCAAGTTTTGCTCGATTCGAGGACTTGCTACCTCAAGGTCTAGAGGGGATGATGTCTCGAGGGTTAGCCTAGAGAACTGGCCTTGAGAGGGTGATGGCTTTTCGGGTTTGGCTTGACTCGAGGGGATGCTATCTCGAGGACCCGTTTGTCGCAACTCACAGAAAATGGAGGCTGGGAGTTAAATTTAGCATAAAACTTCTAATCACATTGCGACTCGCGATGGTCCGTTGCGAGGTCATTGCGAGGTAGTCGCGACTCGCGATGACAAGACCTCCCAGCACTTAGAAAAAATTCAATCTTTTCTTACCAACATTCCAAGCTTTCTTCCCTTTCTCATAGATCTCATTCCTTCATCTCCTCCAATGCAATGCACTTCACTTTGCTACAAAATCACAGAAAAACACACCGTAAAAAGAACAAGACAAAATAACAAAAACTAAACAACAAAAACCAAAATAAAAGGTTGAGTTTATTTACGTCGTCGGCACGACAAAGGTCCATATATTTAAGGTCATTGGCACGACCCTAATGTTATCCATATGGTGAAAGCTTGAACCCCTTCACCATGAGTATCCAAAAGTAGAGAGGTGGGGGTACAAAACTTTCAAGAGGAAAGTCTTGTTGAAATGGAGATGGTTTAAAGGGAGTTGGGTGGTTGGGAGGCTTGGGGTAGTCTTTTGGCTCCTCTCTTATCTCCCTCAAACTTCCGAAAATGGTAGGTTAGTTCAATAAGTAGGGGTAGGGGTGATGATGCTAATGAATGTAGCACAATCACCTCTTCCTCCTTTTTATCATCCTCAACAACCAATTTCTCATCCCCTTCAAACTCAAGATCATTTCCTATGGTGACCTCAGTCACTGAATCCTCGAGTTTGATTTGGGATGGTGTATTTTCAGAGTCACGAGCTTCCATTTAGGCCAACGCTTCTAATATACTCTTCACATGCCCCTCAATAGCCTCAACACTAGAGGATAGCCGAGTGTCTGACTCCTCACTAGTAAAGTTGTTCAAGTTTACTATTGCAATAATGACTTCTTCACGTGTCAAACTTGAACTTCCTTCATGGGCTTGGTTTTGGGGTATGGTATAAGGTGGTGATGGCCAACTATTTTGCTCGTATTGTTGGTTTTCAGGCTCATTCTCATACCACCAATCCGAATTACCACTCTATTTCAGATTGTAAGAATTGTGGTATGGATACCATTCTTGAGCTTCTTGCCCTTGAAAACCAACATCTCTTACCTCTTGATAGCACTCTTCATTATACCCTTGGTTTTGGAAACCAAGGGTTATTTCCCCTTCATAGTGCTATTCCCACAACAATTAGCAAAACTCGGTAGGATGGTCGGAATGACACATCCTACAAAACCTCGCTTGTTGAGCCTCTCTTCTCATCATGAGTTCCCTCTAGGTGAGACGCTCTATTATTAATTTTTTAATTTTTTTTCAAAGGTCCAAAATCATATTGTAAGGATTCTCGATAAAAATTTACCAAGAACTCAAGCAATACTTACTCCGAACAAAAACAACCACCAAGGAGTGAAAAATAAAAACAACTAGCTAATATGCAACCAAATACGCCTAAGCACTTAAAAATAAATGCCTCTTCCCCGGCAGTGGCGCCAAAATTTGGGAGACCATCGCCGTACTTCTCAAAGTTAATATTTATAAGCCCTAAATGCTTACTATCTACAACTAAGTAGATAGCGGCAAGTCGGGGTTGTCCATGAAGAAGGGGGATTTTCTCAAGCGTTTAGACACAAAAGGTTGCTATTAGGCTAGAAGTAGATATATATATATATATACATATAAAAGCATGCAAATGGGGGGGGGGGGTTGTTTGTTTGGTGGTCCTAAGTTATGAACGTTTAAAAGACAAAATAACTAGCAAAGTCAAGTAACTATGCTAATCATCAAACAAACTAAGAAAAAAGGGTTTAAAACTACAAAAGATAAACCATTGGGGGCAATCGATATCCACTTCCAAGACAAATGTAGATCATTGAACCATTCACTAATCCTATCACAATTGTTACCTATGGACGAGGAACCATAGATTTGGCAACAACAAGCCTTCTACCAAAGACATAGCCAGTTAACCAAACATAGCATTCATTAGGCAAAACCTAGAACAAACCACATTCAAGGTTCAACCTTTCATTGCATCTATAGGACAAATATGAGAACCATTAACATTAACACACTTATCTAGAAAGAATCATAACACATTATGCACAAGAAGTTCTAAGTTCATGTTCTCAGATTTTCATGCAAAAGAGCTAAGGAATTCGTCACTTTCCTAACTCCCTAACACTCAATTCATACAAACACTTCCTATTCTCAAACAACTCATGGCATAAATGAAGTAAAACATAGCATTACAAACACATGTATGCTAAATAACAAAGGCTTCAAGAACGAGTGAAACAATATATTCACTACTTCGACTACTAGTTGTGAAGATAATCTTCCATCATTCTTAGATAGTAGTTTGTAAGAGTGAATTTGACATCGCTTGTCAAACCTCACCAATGACTCCCTTAGCCAAAACACGACTAAAAGTATCCCATTGATGGCATTGAGCACGAAGAACCAACAAGCTTGGCAACACTTATAAACACTACACCGTGTCTAAGAATTTAACCAATTCATTCATTTACACAATATTAGTCAAGAACAATGGTTATTCATTGACTTCTCTCATTTGCTACCTAAAACAAACATGACAATGAGTTCGACATCATCACATTCATCTAGCAATTATCAACACACCAAAATAATTAAGAAGCTCTAACTCATGCTCTTGGATTCCACATTAAAAGAGGGGAGAATTAGCTACTTTCTCCCAACCCTAACAAGTAATCATACAAGCAATTCATATACTCAAGCTTCCAACAACATCAATGCCATTAACAATTTACATTCAAAGCTCAATAAATGCACAATAGCAAAAGCACCAAATGGTTCTTACTACATAGATATAGAAGCTTCAACCCATTGCTCCCAAGATAAAACTAAGCTAGATAATTAAAAGACATGATTAACCTACAAAAACTAAGAAAATAAAGAAAGAAAAACTAGGGTTTGATCCCAGAAAAATCGCAGGAAGAAGAGATGGATTCGTCTTGTGAAGAGGAGAGGATAAGGTGAGTATTTATAGTACAAAAAAGCAAGAATAATTTCTGGCCATTCGTTCACCGCGAGTTGCGACGGGCTCACGATGACCTCGCGACGGTGCCTAGTTCCAGCATTTTGATTTCTTTCTTCATCTTGTTTCATGTCCTCCTCTTCTCTTCACTTCTCTTCAATTTTTCAAGTCTTCAAAAGCTCAGATAGAAGTCTTCAAATCTTCAAATCTTCAAAGGTATTCTTCAAAGTCTTCAAACAAATTAACTTGTCACACAAAATTCTCTAGAAAAGTAATAAAAGCGTAAAAGTTGCTTTTAACCCTCCTTAGAGATTTTAAGGGAAAATGTCACATTTAGAGCACAAAAGTGTACATAAGTGAATCCTAAAAGTCCTAATATAACTGTATAAAATGGGCACATCAATAATTGAAGTAACAAATAACTCTCTCTATTGGACATGTTCGACCGAATAGCACTTGGGAAAACAAGTGCCTCTCGTCTAGTTTCCATGTAAACTGTCTCCTTGGGCATAGCTGTTCTGAGTTTTCTTGTATCAGGGGTTTCCACTCAACTGATCTACAATAATTCCATATATCCTCAAGGATTAAACCTCACTATGTATCTTTCCCAGATCTTGATTCTAGAAGCCACACAAGATTTTCAGCAACATATTCAACTCGATGGTTATCCATCATTTGTAGGCTACTATTAGCATATCTGACACCTCCAAGTGATGGTGGGTGGAACATTAGCAACAACGGTCGGGGTATTAAATTAAACTCTATTGATGGCTTATCCAGGAGGCATCAAGAGATGCCGTCAAGCAAATTACACCACCATATTTTGGGCCATCCACCGGGGAACCATATGGTGCGAGGGCCCAACCTCAATTATACTTCAGTACGAAAGACCTAAGTGTGGAACAATGCAACACTACTACATTAGATCAAGAGTTAGAGTAGTTGATCTGTAGGGATCATTAAACATCATTTTCCCCATCTGTGCCTTACATAACGACTTATGCTTGGCCGCAATACTTTAGGCCACTAGATGTTCTACCCGACTATAATGAGGAAACATATACATGATAGTTTCTTGTAGCCTTTAGAAATTTGATTTCTACCTGAAACAGTTTGATTGAGCTTATATGCAAGATGGTGGGGTCATTCCTTAGTAAACAGGCTCTAGCTTGGTATAACTCACTTACCATATGATCTATCTCATATTACTTAGATTTTGGAAAGTTGTTATATGCCAGATTCTACCAAAATAAGTGGTTCACCAAAACGGTCTCGAGCTACTCAACCTCTGGCACAAGACAAATGAATCCACTACTGACTTCTACCAATGATTTAATGATGGTTTGAATATGGTAAAAAAGACTAACACAACTGTTATAATAGGCTTCATGAATGGTATGGTTCATTGCAAGTTATATGTTAAGCTTGCAAAAGAAACACATTAAATCATGCATCAGTTACAAGAGCTTGATTAAAAACAAGTAAAGGTCGAAGAGGCAGCCAAAATAAAGAAGGAAAGCGACAAGGTAGAACATCGTGATCGAGTTGAAGATGGATGAGGTAAACAGTCTTTTGTTTTCACTGCCAAAGCAAAAGTATGACGCCTTCCCTCCACTAACGAGGCCTCGATCAATTTTTTTTCAGTACACAAGTGATCTTCTTCATTATGCGTGCATTAACCGATATATTTGATATACTTTTTAGTTACTTTTACTTGTTGGATTGCTAGTATTAGTTGAGTTTACATGAATGAATCAAGGAAAGAAGCATTCGATTGACCAAGTTACTCAAAGATTTCCCTAAGTGCTTAGCTTAATATTGTAGTTCTGTTTTTACTTTAATGTTTATTACTTGTTAGATTGAAAAACCAAACCCCCCTTATTTTCATGTTTGCTTTACTAGCTATTCCTTTCACTCGTACGGATTGACGACCCGTATGAGGTTGTGTTTTGAGTTGATACATTAGACCTAGAATCTCCGTGAAAAAACCCAGGGCTTATCGCTAACTACCCTATAGGTAGCATAGCAGTAGGAACATGTGCAGAAGTACAAATTTCTATCTTCTGATCGCTCTGCCTCTAACCGGGTTTAGACTTCTAAGCTACGGGTTTTAACGACCCCGATGGGAGGTATGTTAACAAATCCCTCCTTTGATCGCCTTAACCTTTACAGTCACCATCACATACAAGAGCACATAATAGTTGGTGCCATCACCATAATGATCATGGTAACAAAACAGACCACTGTTACAACCCCGAAAGAGAAATTGAGAATTGCATAAGCAAGGGATAACTTTGGGAGTATGTAATATGGAACTAGAGAAAAAATGATAAGCCTTGAGCATTAGTTTACGAGCCAAACAACTACTGAAACTGAATTTAGAATTGGAATCAAAACCAGAACCAAGGAAGTCGGACATTGCCTCAAAACCAATCAACCCTAAACTAGCAGTCAACTCCTAAAGTTAACGGGGTTATCAATGCTATTTTTGGTGTCCTAGGGAACATCCATTCGAATTCAATGTTAAAGGCTTCTAGTCCCTACCTACCTCAGTCAGAGACAAAACATAAACAACTATGACATGACGAAGTCATAACTTAATCCGACAAAGATGCTATCCCTAACCAAGTCCCGCGTGTAGATCTGATGGTGATTTCCAAAATTATAGGAAACATACAAGTAAAAAAGGGTGTTCATAAATGATTAAAGGGTGTTCATAAATGATTAGAGCGGGGTAGGAGTGATATTTGTGCATTGATTTGATTATATGAGAATAAGACGATCCAAAGTACCAAAGTTTTCAACACCTCTATTGGGTTTCACAGAGCATGCAGAGCAACCGATTGGAGTCATCACCCTACCCACCACCATAGGGCCGTACCCTCAATGCAAAACCACTATTTGCAATTGAGAAAATGACTTTGGTGGACCCTTAACTATCACGATCGTCCCCCCTTTGGCCTTCCATTTTTTTCAACACTATTAGCCCATCAACTTGTAGAACTGTTGAGTTGTGGTAATATTTTGAACACTTTTGGCCCCTTAACCATCTCAAAACCAGCTCATTTTCTCATTAAGGGGCAAAAACTGTTCGAATAAAAATTAGAGGTCTGAAGGTGGACGATCATGATAGTTAAAGGGCCACTGCAATTTGGCAGTAATGGGCACACCAAGTCCATTTAAGATAATCATAGGTAGACCATAGATGAGTTAAGCCAAAGATAAATGGTCATCACATCACCTAGTCATGAAGTTCCCAACAGACCAGAGAGTTGCTTCGGTTAGGGGTGATCAACCTATAACTAAGAGTTGTATGATATGTCGATTAAGGAAGCCAGAAATACGGAAATGGAAAGCTCTAAAATACATTCCATACATGGGAAGCTCTACGAAGATGAATCTACGTAATTGTTAATATCAGAAAAGTTATCGGTATCGATAGATGATCTTGATGCCATAAGAGTTGTCCAAATTGGCCAGGGTTGCAGAAAAAGGTTCATAAAAGCCTGATAAAAATATTAAAGCAATTCAAATATATATTGGCATGGAGCACAAATGATATGATGGGAGTGCCTCATAATCTTGCATTCCATAGACTCAACATTGATCCTTCTATTAAGTCGATCAGGCAAAATCATCGAGTGTTCACACTTAATCATGCTGAAGCCATAAAACTTGATGTCCAAAAGCTATTGGACGCAGACATCATTGAGGAGATTGTTTATCCAGAGTGGCTTGCTAATCCAGTGGGTCAAGAAGTTAGATTGAGGATGGCGAATGTGCATAGACTATACAAACCTGAATAAATGTTTTTCGAATAATAGTTACACTTTTTTGTCAATTGACATGTTGGTTGAAGCCATTACCGGGTATGAAGTCTTGGAATTATTTTATGCCCACGAAGGCTATTATCAAATAATGATGGTGGAAGAAGATAAAGGAAAGACTTTCTTCATAACCCACATCATGACATATTACTACAAGAAGAGGCCTTTTGGCCTAAAGAACGTCGAGGTCACCTACCACCTCTTGGTGGATGTTATGTTCAAACAACAGGTGAGTTAAAATATAGCTTTATATGTTGATGATATGGTCGTCAAAAGAAAAAGTTGCGCTGACTTTTTTTGGACCTTGAGGAAAAAATTCAGAAGTTAAGGAATTAAAGTATTAAGTTTAACCCCTCCAAGTGTGTTATAAGTGTAGGAGTGGGGAAGTTTCTAGGGTTTATGGCCCCTAACAAGGGAATAAATGTGAAACTGATGGGATCCTTAGTAGCCTTAAGTAGCTCGTTAAATAAAGCTGTTGAAAAACACTAGCCCTTTTTGGATGTGCTAAAAAAGGAAAAGGAGTTTAAATGGACTCAAGATTTGAAGCCACCTTTGTTAAAGTAAAGCAACATTTGAAGAAATTACCAAATTTAACCAAGCAGGAACCGAGGGAGAAATTATATTTATATATCTCTGCTTCAGCAATGGCAGTAAGCACGATTCTGGGCAAGCAACAAAAACCTCTTTACATTATGAGTGGGGCTTTGCATGGAGCTTAGCTTTTTTACACACCTTTGGAAAAACTTATCATAGCGCTAGTCCAAGCACTGCATTGGCTTCAACCGCACAGGTACACATGATTGTGCTTCTCACCAACTACCTAATCAAACAAATCCTTCACAAATCTGAGGCATCAGGAATAATGATGAAATAGGCTATAGAATAGGGTGAACACGATATCCAATTCCAACCAAGAAGTGCTATAAAAGGCCAAGAATCGGTAGACTTCATGGTAAAGACATTTAATGTTACCTCTGATGAATTAAGGATTGTAGAAGGTAAAAGGTGGAAATTGTAGGTTGATGACGCCTCCAATTTGGTGGGTGATGGGTCAGAAATTCTACTAACACTGTATGCCTTACACTTCACCTTTTAAAATAACTAATGATGAAGCTGATTGCGAGGCTTTGATCATGGGTCTTTTCTTAAACAGAGAGGTGGGAGAACGACCCCTTGAAGTCTACAATGACTCTCAAATTGTAGTTAAACATGTTAGGGGAGAATATGAGATACGTGATAGAAGTCTATAAAAATATCTAACCTTGGCCAAAGCACTACTGCAGAAATTTAAGAGTTATGTTATCACTCAAGTGCCCCATCAAGGGAATTTAAAGGCTAAAACCTTAAGTAAACTTGCTTCGGCTGACTTAAGCACTCAATCTAAACAGGAGTTGTTGATGGAAAAACTTACTAACAGAAGCTATGAAGGAATACTTGCATGTATCACGTGTGTGTTAGAATTATGGATGACCCCAATTATAACATATTTGAAAGATGTTAGCTTCCCACAGGAAAGCAGTGAAGCTAGGAAAATAAGATTAAAGGCCTTAAAAATACATTATCCAGGGCAAATTTTAAAAGAGGGTACCTACAAACTTTGCTCAGATTTGTAGCACTTCCAGAGGATGAACAATTGATAAGAGAGATCCATGAAGAAGTATGTGAATCTCACTACATACCAATATCCATAGCTAAGAAAATACTCAGAGTAGGATACTATTGGCCAACTATGTTGCCAGATGGCCATCTAATATCCAAGCCTGACATAAGTGCTAGCAGTATATGCCCATCACTCATATGCCCCAAACCAAAATTATCCAGATTCATGGAGAATGGCCCTTTACAAAATATGGGATTGATCTTGTTGACCATTCCCATGTGCTGCAGGTCACACAAAATACGTCATTGCAGCCATAGATTACTTCACCAAATAGGTAGAAGATAACACTCTAGCCAGTATTACAGGTCAAAGGGGTATAGGTTTAATTTGGAAGTATTATTTGTCTTTTTGGCATCCCAAACACGATTATCATTGATAATGTAAAATAGTTTGCCAATAATCCCTTTAAAGTGTGGTGCGAGAAGTATAAGGCACCACAAAATTTTACATTTGTGTACCATCTGCAAAAAAATGGCCAGGTTGAAGTGAAAAATAAGACTTTGATTCAAGGGATCAAAAAGAGGCTAAAAGGAGCATAAGGTGCCTATGCCAGAGGAATTACCAAGTGTTTTGTGGGCTTACCGAACTACTAAGAGAGCTGCCACAAGTGAAATCCCATATAGCTTGGTGTATGGGACTGAAGCAGTAATCCCCATGGAAATTGGTGTTATAAAATTTTGAACTGCATCCTTTGATGAAGTTGAAAATGAGGGTGAACTTTAGACATAATTAGATCTTTTGGAAGAAAAGTATGAAAAACCCGCTTTACGAGAGGCCAAGATCAAAGAGCAGGTGAATGAGTACCACAGAAGATGGGTTAAAAGGCTCCGATTCATTCTAGGGGAATTGGTTTTTAGAAAAAATGAGGCCAAAAAGGTTGAACGAGAAGGAAAACTAGCTCCAAACTGGGAAGAACCGTACAAGATCATTGAGGCACACATTGGGGGAAGTTTTGTTCTTCAAGAAAGTGTTGGAGATAAGGTACCCCGGATGTAGTATGTGATTAATATTAAAAGGTCTCATCAATGAGTTAGTAGGAAGCTTATGCGATATGATCCTAAGGCTAGATATGCCAAGATCAGAGCATTTTATATTTGGAATCACTTGTGTTAAAATAAATCTACATAGCCCAAGGGATTGAATCACTCCTTTCAAGTATTTGGTCATTAGTGACACACTATTTGTGTTATAATAAAATGTAATTCCATAATTTCCTGTAAGTTATGATTTAATTTAATTTATTTACTAAAATTCATGCTTTGAACTACAAATGTAACACGAGCACGATGAACATTACAACATCAACATAAGCTCGGTGAATTTAAGAAAAGCATGATGAACATTACAACATCGACATAAGCTCGGTGAATTTAGGAACATCGGTTTAAGCACTGTTGATGTGTGGACCGCTCCGGTATTCTTCCCAAGAATTTACTTAACCTGTAAAAATTATCCCGGAAATGATTTCGGGAGAAGGACTCCGATGATCAAGTCAGTTCTTTCTTCCTAGAACTGGAATTTCTAGAGATAGTTACACTTACCTTAGCTCTTCCAAAGTTTGTTGTATTTATAGCTAATCATAGTTGCAGTTCATTGGGTTTTAGGGATCAATATTGTGGGTGTACCACGATTGCCACGTTCTTCGTTTGTGGCCTTTGTGTTTGCTACTTATTCCGCACATCTCGGCTCACGTATTCTCCGCGAATGGAAGCTTCACCTGTAGTTAATCCTTGTCTTGGGATGAAACATGTTTGTTTCATTATGGTATATTATTGGGCTAGGCCTAGCGATTATCAGCCCTTGATGGCTAGGCCCTATATACACCATAAGCCCCCCTAGCCATGAAGACGAAAATAAATGGAGTAACGACGTGACTTTGTGGTTTAAATACGAACAATTGTTGCTCGTCCACAGGTTGTTCATTATTTAATACTGCGTTCATTGTCATTGTAAAGTGACATTAGCTTTGTGGCTTTATCTCATTCTTCGATCCTTCTTCAAATTTGAATATTTGAATTTTGAGCTCCTTGTGGTGAGGCTATTTCTGTGATGACTTTGTTTCGAGAACCCGAGATTCGCTCCTCACTCTTCGGTATTCCAGTCCACATTTTCCTAATTCTTGTTTCCTTTATACCTCTTAAATGAGGAATTTCAAATGAATAATTAAATATTGCCCTCAATCAGTGACGTGTCTTTTCATCTACCACCGCCGTCTCGATATAAGCAAAAGGTACTTTGCTTTTTGAGTCAGATTACCATTATTGTTTTTCTCTGAACTAGTTTTTTCCCCTCAATCGTGCTAGCATCCTTAGGTTTTTTGCGTATCACTTTCTGTCATCCTCTTCAAGAGTAAGTTCAGTTGTAAATTTAATTTCCAATTCCCTTGCATCATATTCTGGATTTGATATGTTATAATTGTTCCTTATTTTGTAGTAATTTTGTTGGGTGTCTAACTATTTTCCAATCATTTTCTATGGCTTGTTTTCTGTGAAACTTTGTTCTTCAAAACTTGTGTCCGCGGTGTTTGACCCTAATTAAGGTTGTTACTTTCCACTTAAGGATCATATGTCTTCCTCTAACCGTGGTAAGTCCCTTGTAGAAAGATGCACCTTCCGACAAGGATTCCAGTCATGCTGCCAGATCTTTCACCGTACCCAGTATTCAGACTGGTTCATATATAAATGATTTAAATTGTTTCCTCTTTCCTTACCTCTTTTAAACTTCTTTTGCCCGAAAAGTCTGAGTGCCTTCACACTCCTGCACCCGGCTACATTTCCTGTTACTTGGCCTACCTGAACTTCGATCTTTATTTCCCTCTTCCCGCACATGTGATTGAGCTCCTTCGTTCGTATAAGGTTGTGTTGTCCCAATTCCATCCCAAGGGCATCTTTATCATAATGAGGTTTCTTCGGGTGTGTGAAAAATGAACGTTCCTTTCACACCTGAGTTGTTTCGCAACTTCTATCACCTCCGAAAGGTGAAAAACACTGTTGAAAAATTTACCTTTTATCCCGTGAATTTTGGGGTTGAGCTAGTAAGTGATTTCCCTAGTAATGTTGGTGATTGGTGTACAAGATAATTTTCTATAAAAGTAAAACAAGCTCTTGAAGCTACTATACCTTCTTGGAACTATAAAGTTCCTATGTCTAAGTTCCTGATCTGAGTGTCCATTTTACTGAAGACACGAACATTGTGGTCACATTTTGTGTTCATACACAAAATTTTCATTATGCTGACGCTGATGCTAAAGGTGTTTTATCTATTTTTGTTTTGAATTGTTCTATTTGTACGCTTTCATATTTTAACGTACGATTATTCTCTTTACCTTTTCCGTGTGTTCATTTTGATCCATGATGTTCATTTTGCTTCATATATGGACCTATCTAAAGGTGAGGTTGACCCATCGCTCTTCGAAGGTAAAGATGAGGAGATAGATGCCGCTGATGTACATGCCGATAATGCTACTGTGAGCAACACTGCACCTTAGGTACGAACACTACAGACTCTGATGACAAGGGTAAATGTACTGAGGGAGGAGAGACAAGTTGTTGTCACCCATTATCATGTAGAAGGAGAACAAGAATAAGAGGGGTAGGGGTGGTGGGCTTGCCGTACAATCTTTTCCCCCCTTTAAAAGGGGGCGAGTTAACCAAATCGATTCGCAGATTATACCGCGAACTGATAATCCATTGGCGGAAGGGATGATCTCTTATATCATTTCTAATCTTTCTTTACCTGATACTCTAGCTGCGGTAAGTCTGCAATCGAACATTAATAGTCTTCATTGCATCATGATCTCTTGTTTTTAAAATGATTAATAACTTCTTCCTATGTGTTTCTGCCTTATAAGGTTGGCGAGGGCCTCCAAATTGCAAGCGAGCGGCTATCCAAGCATTCTCTTGTTGATGAGTCACTAATGGAGAAGTACAAAGCACAGGAAATTAAATGTACAACACTAGTGAGTTCGCTTAAAGCCATTGAGGAGAGGGCAAAGGCTGCTGAGGAAAAGGAGAGCACCGCTGAGGAGTGAGCTAGGCTCGTAGGGGTGGAGGTGGCTCAACTTCGTTCCAAGTTAAAGAAAATGCGCACCAATGGGCCTGTATCACCTTAATACCCCAAGTGCTAGTAAATCAACTCTGCAAGACCAAGTTGTTCTATAATTTTTTGAGGATATTTCCAAAGATCATCACACCGTTTGGTATTGCGAGGCTGTGAAGAATCAGCGCAAGTGGAATCCTGTTGTTGATCTTAAGAGTCTGCCTTCTCTGAGGAAGTGCACTGATACCCTAGAAAAGAAAAAAATGATTCTCAACAAAGCCTTTATTCAGAAGATTGCTGATGGGGGACATCTATCCTTCTTCGACCAGGTTGTCATTAAAACATGAACCGAGGGGCTTATTGGTCAAAGATAAGAATTTATATTTTTGCACCTTGATCTCACTAATATGCACCTTATCTGTGATACTAGGGTTTAAACACAACACCTAGCTTGCTACCATTAACTATCTCTACCTGCAACCTCTCAGAAAACAATTACGAAGTCAACTAAGACTGGTGCGATGACAAATAGGTCAGGGTATTCTCGAATCCCCCATGCACACACCCACGTGGATGCATTCTCCCCTACCCATTCTAACATCCAAGTTTTTCTTCTCAATGGGCCATCAATAATTGCACCATACATGAGCATATCCCAAAGTGTGTGCTTATATGTGGTGTAATATTCATGCATTTATAACATTCAAGAACAATCACGATAATATCATAAACACAAAAATATGATGAATCTAGTGAATCTCATAAAGCATTTAAAACATACCAAGTGTCAATATGAATCCCATGCTATAAAGCTACTCTACAAAGCTTAGATCCAGGGAAAATATTAGGTTAGATTCCATGGATCTAAAAAATAATAAGAAAGGAAAAAGAAAGCAAAAGAAAATGAAGAAGGAAGGAGAAGAATAACTCTTCTCTTCCTTCTATATAAATTAGAACCTTAGATCTGCTATGGTCCATGAACAATCATAGCCGCGATGCGTGGGATATGGTGCGGTCTGTGAAACTGGGACCGTGCTATGGTCCATGAAGGTTATCATGGATTGAGAGCAGTATGCAGTTTTTGCTTAGAGTTTTCATGCGGTCTGTGAAGGTTTTCACGGACCGAAAACAGCTTGGGTCTCCACTCAGAAATTTTATCACGGCCTGTGAAGGTTTTCATGGACCACCAGCAACTCATGGTCTTTCTCAGAAGTCTTCTCACGGTCTGTGAAGGTTTTCATGGACCAGCTCCATGCTTAGCCAAATTCTTCAACTCTTCATCTACTTGCTTCACGGCCAGGTGCTTTTGTCACAGCCCGTCGCTTGCCTCGTGAAGGTTTCGTGCAGGTCTCGTGTAGGTATTCATGGAACCCCTGGAACTTTTGTGTAGTGTGGGCTGCAAGCTTTGTCACGGGCCGTTTGTTCTTAACCATGGGCGGTTCATGACTGGCCATTGGTGCTTCGTTGGCTGAACTTTGTTTGCTTACCACAAGTGAACAGCTAGTCTAAATCGGGAGTTCTAGTAGTCGATTTTATAGTACTCAAGAAGAAGAATCCAATGGAACCACCCTTGAAGGATAATGTTTCTTGGATCTTTCTCGAATTAAGGACACACTTCTCGGACCAAGATTCACCGTTTTCTCCTTTAGCCATCTTGAATTTTGAAGCCGCCTATCTTTGGCTTGAATCTCCTCCTACTACACATTGATGTTCGTGGCCTTCATCTTCTACCATTACATTGTGAAAGGCCTTTTCATCTTCTACTATTAAAAACAAACAACGTCTAATCTTCTACTACCATTGCGAACGACATTCACATAGAATGTAACCAAAAAGTACCCACGGGCGACCTACTAAAGATGATCACAAGGAAGATCAAGAAACCCATGGATACTAGATGTCCATTAGTACTAATTAAGTCTACAAAATGCAGGATTTAGACAAGAGAACCAAACATGGCCGTCTAAAACCCTTTTCATGTAAACTTAACTAATACTAGCAATCCACCAACTAAAACCAACTAAAAACTATGTCAAATGCATTTGTTAAAGCCTTCGAAATGGTGCAGATTAACATCCCTATGCCTAGATCTCGCATCTTGCCAGCCTTCAAAATCTTCCTTCTGTGTTTGAGCTGAAGGATTGTGAGGTGGATTATTTTGAAGATTTTCCATTTAAGCCTAATGTTGCTGCTCCAACACCTAACCCTAATGCAAATGTAGCTGGTGAGGTTAATGCTATTACTAAAATTCCCATCCAGTAAACCAGCGGGGAGACTTCCACTGAACCATCGAGCTAAGAAGCTGCCGTAGTTATTGTTCAGCCTACGCCTAACTCAAACTCCGAAGTTAGTTGATCCTTAGTGTATTTTGGTTTTTTATTGTAAACCTAAAACAATATTTTGATATGTGTCTGTACTATTTGTGTGACTTTAAGTATGAAGGTTGATCTATTTCTTATGCTCTACACTTTCTCATTGCTCTTACTTATGTGCAGAGCCTCAATATTTTGGTTGGTCGCAAGTTCTTGAAAAACCTTGAATTTATGGGACATAATAATCCTCTTTTTTAACCTATTAGCTTGCTTTGTGCCATCTGATTCTTCACAAAAGAATGTGCAGAGGTTGTTTCTTCGGAACTGTTTTCTCATATTGAATTGCTTCCCTTATGCATTGGGTGGCACCTTCCTATTTCGTCTTCATCTCCCTTTTTGTCTACAAGTTGTCCTTGTAGTAAGCTTATTCCTGATGGGTATAATGTTGAATTGCTTGGTAAGGACATTTTTTGTGGTTTCGTTGATCTCGACTCAGCTGGCAAGTAATTACGATCGCTTAATCTTCATGTCCGTGTTCAAGAGTGGGTGCTTTGATTGGGTATACATTTGAAATATATGCTACTGGGTATTAGAAAACTTGAAAGAAAGTGGAATACGACTGTGAAGGACATCCAGGATGATTTTCACGATTTACGTAGGATATTAAGCGAGCAGAACTATCTTATTCATCGACAATAGTTGAACATGGCAAAGATGCCTTGCCAACAAGTAGAAGCTAGAGATTAAAACACTAGTAAGTATCGTGAGGCCCATCAGAAAATGTTGCTTATTGATAAAAAATATGCCAGTATTGGTGATTTGATGGGTAAGTTGGAGAAAAAGCAGGATGAGTGTGATCACTTATCAACTTCTGCTCTTGGTTAGCAGGAAAAATTCGATGAGCAATTTTCTATAAAAGCACAACTATGAAGTGACAATGAGGAGCTTCATACTGAGTGCACCCAACTTGATAAATATGTGCATCAACTTGAGCAACCTTGTGTTGAATACAAAGACAAACTTTAAGCTCTCTCCTTGTCATCTTGAAGGGCTACTGGTCGTGGAGATGTCATAATGGAAGTTGGTGGTCAGAGGATTAACTTGTCTGAGTTTGTTCGGTTGCACATCTGGTCTGTGGAAAAGGAAATACAAGACTTGATAGCTGAGATGAAAAGGTATGAAGAAACCGTCAATGTTATGAGTGTGCAATTAGATCGTGAAGAGTTTGGCCCCATCATTGAATTCAAGGCTTACTATGGTAAACATCTCAAAAATATGGAGCAAAGAGGTTTCATACGCCATCCTTCCTATTTGCACATGAAATGGCATTACGAGAAATTGGTTAATGACAAAAAGACCGTTGAGGAGAAACGTCATAGGGCCGAGCATTTCTATCGCAAATTTGAGCGTGGTCACCACTGTGATGGGTTATCATCTTATGGATCTTCGCGAGCCTCGAGGTATAGATAGATTTTTTTAAGCACTTACCCTTCCTTTTAATAAACCTAGTTATGACTCTGCAACTTTTGCATTTCCATTGTCGTAGAATTATCTATCATCCGTCCTTTTTAATTATGTGGGTTTTAGCTAGGGGAGTCAGATGTTGCAAAGCTACCAAATTTATGACTTTCTTTAGTCATAGTTTTGTTGGCATATCTATTTTTTAGCAAGGCTTATTTATTGCTTTGTAATGTGCAAAACTGCAAGATCTATTGCTTTCTTTTGTCGCTATTTTAAAGGCTTGTTAGCCTAATAGCAAGATCTATAGCCTGCAGTTATATATATGGCAAAGTTACAATATCTAAAGCTTGCAAGGATCGCGAGTTGTACAAAATTTATAGCTTGCAATTGTTTGATTGATGAAGTGGCAAGATCCAAAGCTTGCAAGAATTGCTAGCTGTGCAAGATCTATGACTTGCAATTGTTTGATTTACAAAATTGTAAGATCCAAAGCTTGCAAGCATTGTTAATTGTGTAAATATGTAACTTGATGTTTGTTGAGCTGCTTGACTTGAAAAAATCTGGGTGTTTTAATTGTAACATGTTGTGAAGAGATATTCTCTATCGTGCAAACTTAAAGAATGAGAAATGTGATCGTGGTCCAGCAATGTAGTTTTTTGCATTAATAATATACTTCCGTGATAATGTTGCATCGCAAACAATGGAAGGAAAGTGTCCAAGGATAGTATCCTAGCATCTATACATGTGGATGTTCACTACCTTTTTCGAATATAAACATAAAACTTCCTTAAGTTTGTCATATGCCACATGTTCGGAACACTAGTACCATCTATCCTTTCTAACTCATAGCTGTTGGACTTGTGAGTTTTTGTGACTTTGTAGGGTCCTTCCCACTTGGGGAATAATTTTTCTCGCTCCTATGATAGACTAGCTTCGTTCTTTGTTTGCACTAGATCGTTCATTTGAAACCGTGTTTCCTTCACTTTCTGATTGTAAGGTCTTGCCATCCTTCCCCTGTACTTAGCTTCTGTGATCCTTGCCAAATCCCTTTTCTCTTCAAGTTCGTCCAGTTCCAACTTCATGAGGTCCGGGTTATCTTCCTCCTTGTAATCACATATCCAGAGGTTTGCATTGTCATTGTCTACTGGTACAACTGCTTCGTGGCCGTAAACTGGGCTGCACGGTGTTTTCCCAGTTGGTTCCTGAACAGTTGTTCTATACCACCATAAGGTATTTGACAATTCATCTACCCATCCAGCTCGCCTTCCTTCCAGTCACTTATGTATTCCTTGAACGATAGTCCTGTTTGTCACCTCTTCTTAGCCGTTGGCCTGAGGGTGTGCTACAGAGGTAAACTTCTGGAGAATCCCGAGATTCAACTTTCAATCGATGAATACCCCACTTGTTCACTTGTGAATTGCTTACTATTGTTCGTAACAATGGTATGTGGCACCCCAAAGAAATATACTATGCTTTTCAACACAAATCTCCTAGTGGCTTCAGCTGTAGCTCTTCCTTACGGCTTCGCTTCCACCCACTTTGTGAATTAGTCAATTGCTACAACCAGAAACTTGGAGTTGCTTTCACCCCTCGGGAATGGTCCAACTATATTAATCCCCCATTTGTCGAATAGCCAGGCTCCATATATTCCTCTCAAAGTTGATTGTGGCTAATGCAACAACAAAGCGTTGATTTGGCAACTTCTACATTTAAGCACGGAGTTGTGTGCATCGTTGAACATAGTCGGCCAGTAATATCCAGCTCAGATGATTTTCTTTTCTATCATTCTAGCTCCTTGATGCATTCCACATAGACCTTCATGAACTTCTTTAAAAATATTTGATGCTGGTGTTGGTCCTACACACTTTATCCACAGAGATAGGAAATCCTTTTTGTATAAGGCCCCATCTTTGTAGGCACAATTAGTAGGACGTAATTCCAACTTCCTGGCCTGCGTCTTGTCTTCTGGTAGCATCCCCTTCACTAAGAAATCTATTAGTGAAGACATCCAGTTTACTTCATCTGCATGAACCACTGACACAATGGTTGTCACTGTTCTTTTGGCTGGAATAACTTCCGTAACGATGTCTCCATGCTCACTAAGAGAATCAAATCCTGCAATTGCTAGCTTTCTTAGTGTGTCTGGCTATGTGTTTTCACTTCACGGTACGTGCTGTATGTCAAAATATTCAAGGTGGGCTATGAGTTGTTGTACTTTCTGTAGATACTTCACCAACTTCTCTTCTCGTACTTTGTAGTCCCCTCACACTTGCTAGGCAAAAATTAGTGAATTGCTAGATACTCGAACACTTCTAACCCTCATCTTTATGGTAAGATCCAAACTGCAAATCAATGCCTCATATTCTGCTTCATTGTTGGTGAGTAGAAACTCAAACCGTAATGAGTATCTGTGTTCACCTCCGTCAGGGTCTATAAACAGCAAGCCGGCTCCGCAACCTTCTTTGCTTGCTGTGCCAACAACGAACAATGTCCAGGAAACTTTTTCCCATTTTGACTTAACTTTATCGATTCTAAAGCTCCGACACAAGCTCGCTCTCTGTGCTTCTTGTTCATCATCTCTGTGATGAAGTCTACTAACGCTTGAGCTTTAATTGCTGTTCTAGGTTTGAATTGTATTTCAAATTGACCAAGTTCCAGGGCCCACTTCTTTAATCTTCCTGATGACTCAGGCTTGTTGGGAACATTCTCGACTGGAAAACCAGTGTAAACTACGATGTGATGAGCATGGAAATACGGTTGTAGCCATTGTGCCGAGTATATCAAGGCCAGAGTTAGCTTCTCCATTGAAATATACGCTTTCTCTGCACCCTGTAATATTTTGCTAATATAATAGACTGGTATTTGTTTCTAGTTTCAATTTGAACCAAAACAGAGCTAACCGTGTTCTGTGAGATCGCTAAATATAAGTATAGTGCTTCTCTGGGGGTGGGTGATTTCAGTTTTGGTAGTGTTAGAAGCTGTTCTTTCAAACCATCATATGTTATCTGGCATTCTTGGCTCAAATTAAACTTCTTGGCATTTTTTAGAACTTCGATTAGAAGAAAATGCTTTTCTGTTGCCTTTGAGATGAACCTACAGAGTGCTTCCAGTAACCTCATTAGAACTTGTACTTGCTTGACAGTTCGCGGCTGAGGAAGATTGACTATAGCTTGAACCTTCTTTGGGTTGGCCTCAATTACTTTTGAGGACACCTTGTATCCTAAGAATTTCCCAGTGCCCACCCCGAACACACACTTCTTGGGGTAGAGCTTCATCCCTATGGCACTTAGTGTGTCCAACATCTCTTGCAAGTCCACAGTGAAGCTATCCACCTTCCTGCTTTTGATAACCATATCATCGACATAAACTTCAACGTTATGCCCTATTTGATTATGAAATGTGTTATCCACTACTCACTGGTATGTTGCTATTGCGTTTTTTAGTCTGAACGACATCATTAAGTAATAAAATGTCCCAAAACTTGTTATAAAAGCTGTTTTCTTTGCATCTTCCAGGTTCATTTATATATGATGATATCTCTTGTAAGCGTCTAAAAACGCGAGCATCTAATACTTTGAAATTTCCTAAAATAGCTAATCAATTTGTGGTAGAGGATAACAATTCTTGGGGTACGCTTCATTTAAACTCGTAAAAGCAATGCACATCTTCCATCATGCGTCTGACTTCTTTACCATAACCATTTTTGCAATCCACTTTGGGTATATGACCTCTTTAATTACCAGCTTCAAGAAGTGCTGTGACCTCTTGTTTGATGGTTGTCTGTCTATCGCTAGCGAAGCTACGCTGCTTTTGTTTGACTGGCTTGACTGCATCACTGATATTCAAAGAGTGTCTAGCGATGTGCAGGTTTACTCCTCACATGTTATGAACACTCCATGCAAAATTTTCTTTGTCACCTCGTAGGATTTCTATGATTCTTTTCTTCTCTTCATTGGGAAGGTATTTCTCTATCTTTACACACTTCGAGCTGTCTTTGTTCTCCAGGCTAACCAGCTCTGTGGCTTTCCTTAGGCCCGCTGCTGATTCTGGTTGATTTATCAATTCTCCATTTGAGATCATGTTAACCATCTTTGGTTTATCTCCCAATATTCCTGCCTTCATTGCGATGACCATGCATTTCCTCGCAGTTTGCTTGTTTCCTCTTATAGTTTCAATCCCAGTTAGAGTTGGGAATTTCATGACCAGGTGGTAAGGGGACCGTATGACCTTTGCTCTGTTCATCCATGGTCTCCTAATAACAACATTAAATGTGCTTGATGCGTCTATGGCTACGGAGTCACACATGATGGTACAATTTCTTCCATTCTCTCCAATAGTGACAAGTAGTTATATATTGCACAGAGGCATTTCTAATCGCCCTGTGAACCCAACTAGAAAGGACATGGATTGTTTTAGGTTAGTTCATTTGAAACCCAACCTGTCAAAGCAGTCGAAAAATAGTATTTTGACCGCATTTCCATCATCTACGAACACTCTGTGTACAATATCCTTTTCGATTTTTACTATAATTACCATGGGGTAATTATGAGGCGAAGCTTTCAGCACTGCATTCTTTTCACTGAAGGTGATAACCTCATCCAATCAGAATATTTTGTCAACAGACTCCTGCAGGGGAGAGTATCGTGCTCTAGCTTTCTAGGCATTGTTGGACAATAACTCCGTAGATATATGTATAGACAGGATGGCCATCTCTAGTAGTTCATTACCTTCGTCCCTCTTACAGTCAATTTCTGCGGTCATGTTTTGATTCTTCGGTAATGTGGTCGTTGTTCCTTGATTCCTCACTAAGGTGTTCGTTGTTTTATTCTCACCATACTGGCTTCCCTTTTCTTTTCTATATTGATCTAAGAAGCCATCCTTAGATTTTCTTCAATTTGTCTTCTTAGATCTCTGCAATACTCAATGTCATGACCATGGTCCTTGTTAAAAGCACAATAGTACTCCCTGGATTTTTTTTGGTGGTGCTAGCATCGGTGCTAATTCCCGGAACAGATCCTTGTGTGCTTGCCATATTCCCTTCCTTGTCCTTGTTAAGGGTGCATCTTGATATGTTGCCATCTATGAACCTGGTTCCCTTCCTTTGAATGGGGTGTTTCCCTTTCCCTTTTTCAAGAAACCCTTCTGTGAAGACTCTACTTCCATTGTTTGCTTTTCTCCTCTTTCCTGCTCTATCTTACGATGGTTTGCTTCTTCCGTTAGCATATGCTACTCAATTATCTTTTGTAGCTCCCTTGGGTTTTCAGGCATATTTTTCGTTAGCTCTTTATAGAATTCTCCTGATCGCATACCTCATGTGAACGCTCCTAATGATGATTGGAAGGAAAAGTCGCGAAGTTGTAAGCTTTTTGTAACAAATCAGTTATAATATTTTGCCAGGCTTACGTCACTTCGCTGGGCTATGTTATTAATATTTGCGATTGTCTTAGTGAAATTTTGTTTCTGGTAGAAGCGACCTTGGAATAGGTCAGATAATTATGCCTAAGATTTGATACTTCCATTTGGAAGATCTTCATACCACGTGATTGCTGTTCCTATCAAAAGGATAGGAAATGCCTTGTAGACTAACTTCATGTTTGTGTCGCGAAATCGCATACTGTTTTTGTATGAGTGCATAAACTCTTTTAGATCCATGGTCTCATTGTAGATCTTAACATGCAAAGGAAGTTTTTGGCATTTTAAAATCATGCAAATGTGAAGCTAGAGGTGATTTATCTGCGTCATCTTCTGCAATGATGTCACGTAACTCTTCCTCGTAGTTAAGGATTCGAAACTCTTGATTTACCCTTTTTTCTGGTTCTGGGGATTTTTGCATGAGATTTTTCAAAAATTGGTCATAAAGACTCTTTCTAATCACCTCCAAGAATGCCACAAACGCTCTCTTTTCCTTGTCATAGTTATTGTTCGGAGGCTATGCTTCTTCCTCCATTTCCTTTTTGTTGTGTTCCTTTTCCCTATTTAGGGTGTGTTCTTGATGATGGTGTACTTCTCTATTACGTCCCAGTGTTTGTTCGCGTGACTGATGGTTATGACTCCTCTCACTTTCAGTAAACACCATTATTTACCTGAGTGGTCTTGAAACAATTTTTTTTAATCCCCACAGTCAACGCCAAATGATATGGTGGACTGCTCCGGCAAGTTGATTGTTCTTCCCAAGAATCTCCTCAACCTGCAAAACTTATCTCGAAAATGAATCTGGGATAAGGACTCCGACGATCAAGTCAGTTCTTTCTTCCTAGAACTAGAATTTCTAGAGATAGTTACACTTACCCTTAGCTCTTCCAGAGTTTGTTGCATTTATAGCTAATCATAGTTTCAGTTCCTTGGTTTTAGGGATCAAGATCGTGGGCGTACCACGATTGCCACGTTCTTCGTTCGTGGCCTTTGTGTTCACTATTTATTCCGCACATCTCGGCCCACATATTCTGCCATGAATAGAAGCTCCATCTGTAGCTGATCCTTTTCTTGGGCTGAAACATGTTTAGTTTGTTGTGGTATATTATTGGGCTGAGCCTAGCGATCATCAGCCTCTTGATGACTAGGCCCTATATACACCAACAGTGAACATCACAACATCAACATAAGCTCGGTGAATTTAAGAACATCAGCTTAAGCATAGTGAACATTACCACATTGAAATAAGCTTTGTAAATTTAAGAACATCGGCTCAAGCAAGGTGAATATTACCACGTTTACATAAGCTTGGTGAATTTAAGAACATTGGCTCAAGCACGGTGAACGTTACAACATCGATGTAAGTTCATTGAATTTTTAAACATCGGCATGTGCATGGTGATTACTACAACATGGATGTAAGTTTGGTGAATTATCGTGCAATAGTAAGAGTCAATTGATTCATATCGATACAAAGATGATTGAGCTCTTCTTCCCAATGATGAAGAATGCATCCTTGTTCATTTTAGTTTAACTTCAAGCGACAAATCTCTTCATGTTGTTCTCAAGTTAACCTAATCATCTGCTCCAGACTCCAAAATTGGATGGATAACACTAATATTATCATGAAGAGTTACTCCATAATGATCTTTCAAGGTAAAATAACTTCACTCTACGTCATTAATACGCTGACCCATCTTGTTTCTTTCCAACAATAGGTTATCCCGTGTAACCTTAAGTGAACGGGTTTCTTTTTCCCTATCGAGGAGCATGTCTCGAAGCAACCCCACTTGCTCTAATCTACCTTCATCCTTTTTCTTCTAAGCTTTAGCCGCTAAAAAAATGCTTCAACATTTGGCAACATGAGTCTCAATCATAGTCTTCAGTTTCTTTGAACCATTTCTACAAAGCTCAGAAGAAAAGGTATATGTAGAAACTCTAGAAGGACGGGAGACTAAAAGTAGAGAGAATTAAAGACTTAAAAGAAATACAAAATAAATTTAATTTTTTTGAAAGAATAAAAATTATTATTAATTTCCCTTGAAAGGAGAAACTTTGGAGAAACAAAAAAAGGGAAATTAATCAAACATAAGTAAACGACATATGCCACAATAACAAGTTAGGCATGAGAGTTAGCCTTCCATATGCCTCTGTTTTCAGCCAAAGATGGGTCTTGAACCACCTCCAGTGGAGAGTCTTGTGGGCCCAAGTTCTCGTCTTCCTTATTATCACTTGCCTCGCTTGAATCATCATCACGACCCCCTTTCCGAGTAGTTCCTTCATCAAAAGTCGATTGCTTTAGGTCCTCGACAGTTAACATATTGGTACACAAGACTACATGGTAAACAAATGATTGCTTAAGCCCATCATCTTGAATAAACTTGTACCAGATACGATCCACCTCCTTGGCACCTTCAAGATGCAAGTATTTTTTAAGCAAACTATGGTGTGCGTATATGGGTTGCTTAAGCAAGCATATGGCTAAGTCATTCTCTCCTATTTTCTAACCAAAAGTAACCACCTGGGTGAAAAATTCAATTCGGGGTCCCCAAACCCAGTTTCCGGCAAGATTTCTGATTTTCAGGCCCATGTACCGGTCATGTGCCATTTTTTCCGGTATGGTAAGGGGCAATTTGGTAATTTCACAAGGTTGCAATTTTCTCTAAATTAAAAACATTTGTGGAAAATGATTTTCTCTGTTTACTCTGCCACCGCATTGTGCCCTCCACTGCTCGCCTCCAACTGATGATCTTTGTGGGAGCACTGGCATTGGCTACTGAGCCTCCAACCGACGATCTTATGCAGCGAACTCCAGTTGGTCGAAGGTGGTTTCTTCTTTTCCAGACAACTTCTTCTTCTTCTTCATGGCCTCAAATTTCGATGAACTTTCAGGGAACCTCTTGTGACAAACATAATGTGGAGGAACTTAATCGTTCAGGTAGGAAATGCTACTGTTTTAACACAAAACTCTTGAAACCAACCAGCATAATAAGCAAGCATTTAATGCATTCCCTTTTAACAACTTCCCACACTTGTTTGTATCTGTGCTGCTGAGTTTTTCATTTTCAATCCAAAGGGGCCCAACTCATATACTCCCTCCATCCTGAATTCGAACGACATCAATTCCAGTGCCTGCGCTCCTAATAAATTTTCTGGCATCAATTCGAACACAATATCCATTCGGCATCGGCGTCGAACTCTCTCTGGCGTCGGCTTGGTAGCGTCAATCTCCAGCGACGGCATCGCACTCTCCCTGGCTTCGGCTTCTACGGTGGTGGTGAGCGCCATTGATCTCCAGCGGCGGTGAGCGGCAGAGTGGCATCAATCTCTAGCGGTGGCGTCGAACTCTCCCTGGAGTCGGCTTGTCCAGCGGAGGGCGCAGTGCGGCGGCGGAGTAAACAGAGAAAATCATTTTCCACAAATTTTTTTAATTTAGAAAAAAATGCAACCTTGTAAAAATACCAAATTGCCCCTTACCATACCGGAAAAAATGGCACATGACCGTCACGTGGGCCTGAAAACCAGAAATCTTGCCGGATGCTGGGTTTGGGTTCCAGAAACAATGTTTTGAATTTGTAGGGTACCATTTAAGGATTGTTTTGCAATTGTGGATCAAAAGATAGTAAAGATACTTTATAGGGGACAAAAAATAATTTAATCTAATTTTTAATTTTTAGAATGGTCTCTTAATTTGTAGAGACCACCATTACTCTAGCTTTAAGTCCCATTCTGAAGAACTTCTTCAATTCCAATATTCTCAGACTACTCTCAAGCTCTAAGATGGAAAGAGAAAGAAACACCCACGGGTGTACCCCAGCGGTTGGGACATGAGTGGGATTGCCAGTGTTCCTAGGTTCGATCCTCGGCAGCGGCAGTGTGGGGAGTGCTTGCTTTGCAAGTGCTCCCTTGTGCGCACCGAGACAATGCCGAGCCCTGGATCCTGGTGCTGGGCTACCATAATTTACATTTCATACGATGGTTTGGATGTGGGTTGGTATGTACCGCTGAGAGCGAGCAGTGATCGCCTTTTGTCAGCTAAGATGGAAAGAGAACTTCACCCGAATTAATTATAAAACAAAAGCCAAACCGCACCTGTCATAATTAGTCTCGTGGCACACAAAAACAAAACCGAACCCCACTTTTCACCATTCGTTAACGTGGCACACAAAAGGCAAAATCTTTTATTTAATATTCAAATTAGGCTTAGAAGAAATTCTAGTCAAACGCAACGAATTTTCTTGACATAAGAATTCAAGCATGCAAGGAATTATATTCAAAATCAAAGAGATTAAATAGATTATTTAAGAAATATAAAATACTTTATTATTTATATTTCTTGGGGGCTTATGATAGTTTTATGGTAGAAGTGGTACACTTCAAGATAGATGTCGTCACTTTTAATAGCTTAAGCTAGTACAAGTGAAAAAATAATTTCCCGTAATGATTCTGATTAATGAAAAAGAGTATAAATAGAGTACAAAGTAAATTAGTCTAAATGTAACTCTAGCATAGTCATCAAGAATAAAATCTTATCTAATCATTAACTTGCTTTATTCTAATATCTCCCCTCAATCGAAGCATCGGATGCTCGCCGACGCATAGCTTGGACTTGAAGAACTCGAATAACGGACGAGAGGGCCCCTTGGTGAAGATGTCCACAATCTGAAGAGAAGTCGGGACATGAGCAACGCGCAGTGTGCCAGATGTCACCAACTCACGAACAAAATGATACTCAATGTCGATGTGCTTCGCCTGCTTGTGCTCCACCAAATTCTGAGCCAAGAAGATAGCACTACTATTGTCGCATAACAACAATGGAGCACCAGAAAGTGGAACTCTAAGACCACGAAGCAAATGAGCAAGCCAAACCACCTCTGAAGCAGTGTCGGTGAGAGCACGATATTCAGACTCAGTGCTGGAGCGAGAAACAATGGGTTGTTTCTTGGCACTCCAAGAAACCAGATTCCCACTTAGATGAACCGCACAACCATAAGTGGATCGTTGAGTTTCCAGACAACTGGTCCAGTCAGTATCAGAGTACCTTATCACCTCAGGAGTACTAGCAGAACTAAAGCTAAGGCCAAAATGAAGGGTGCCACGAACATACCGCAAAATCCATGTTACTGCAGCAAAATGGTCATCTTTGGGATCCTGAAGATACTGGCTCACCGTGTTGACCGAGAAAGCCAAATTTGGACGAGTGATGGTGAGATACTGGAGGGCACCAACAAGAGAATTATAAAGTAAAGGATCCCGAAACGAAGGACTGGTAGAGCTGTGAAGCTGAGAACCAGCGACAAATGGCATAGAAACAGGTGGCGCATTAGACATACCAGCCCAAGTCAAAATATCCCGAGCATACTTTGCTTGGCCAAGAAGTAACCCTAAGGAGGTAGGCGAAACTTCAAGACCAAGAAAGTAACGTAGAGCACCAAGATCATTGATCGCAAACTCTGTGTGTGTCCGATCAATGAATTGACAAAGAAGAGTCGAGTCGTTGCCTGTAAGAATGATATCATCCACATACACAAGTAGATACAGTAACGATGACCCTTTCGAGAGACCAAATAAAGAAGTATTGGCTGGGCTGCAGTGAAAACCAAGTTGTGTCAAATTATCGCTGAAATGCTGGAACCAAGCTCGAGAAGCCGGCTTAAGACCATAAATGGCCTTCCGTAAGCGACGAACATAGTCTGTATGAGCAGAATCTTGATAACCAACGTGCTGCTTCATATAGACTAGAGCATTAAGAACACCATTAAGGAAAGCATTCTTGACGTCCAACTGATGAAGTGGCTAGGAACGTATGGTGGATATGGCGAGGTCTGTCCGAACAGTGGAGGCTTTAACCACTGGACTGAAAGTGTGGTCAAAGTCAAAACCCAAAATCTGCAAGAAACCCTGTGCCATAAGCCTAGCTTTATGACGTTCAATGGTGCCATCTGGTCGATACTTCAGTTTGTAAACCCATTTAGGGCCAACAATATTGACGTCCGATAGGCGAGGCACCAAATCCCAAGTGCGCTATTCATGAAGAGCTGGCATCTCATCATCCATGGCAGAAACCCAAGCCGGATCATGAAGAGCAGTGCGATAATCCATTGGCTCCGACTGAGCAAGTAAGGCGACAGTAAGACCGTGAGCAATGATATCAGAATAATATGTGCATTGAATAGCTCCAGTCATGAATAGAATATCCATACGATGAGTGCGAGACTGAGGTGGAAAGACCAGAGGAGCAGTGATATGTCCATTTTGTGTGGTTATTTTAGGGGTTTTAGGATGTGGATATGCCATTTCCTCCGTATGCTTAAATCTTTTCTTACTCGAGGGCGAGTAAGGTTTAAGTGTGGGGAGGTTTGATGTGTCCATTTTAGACGCATTATTTAGTAGTATTTAGGATCACTTTTGTGCTCTTTTATTATCGAGAGCTTGTGTTTTACCTTGAAATTCACTTAGGAGAGGCAAAAGCAACTTTGTACTCTTTTACCTCTTCTAAGTGGATTTTGTGTGACAAGGGAAGAACACGGAAACAACGAAGACCGGAAGACATTGAAGACTATACTTTCGAAGACTTTTGGATACTCACTTCGAAGACATGAAGACCGGAGGCCGTTGAAGACCATTTTGGAGCTGTTGAAGACTTGAAGATTGAGAGGGATGGCTATGAAGAAGACAAAGAAACAATGCAAAAATCTGGCTCCCGTTGCGACACCATCGCGAGTCGCGACCAACACCGTCGCGAGTCGCGACCAACGGGCGGCTAGAAATCAATTTTATTTTCTTTGCACTATAAATACCCTCTCTTTCCTCCTCTTCTCCAGTTTTGCTCAGCCCGTTTCTCTGGGTTTTAGGGCTCCAAACCCTTAGATTTTCTTCTTCTTTCTTTGTAGCTTTTAGTTCTTTGTTATGGGTTTTGTTTATCTAGGTTAGTTTTGTTCTTGAGAGCAAAGGATTGAAGCTTCCATTATCTATGTAGCAAGAACTCATTTCTATCTATCTATTTGATGTTTTTGCTATTGTGCCTTTATTGTGCTTTGAATGTTAATAGTTGATTCTATTAATGTTGTTGAGAGCTTGATGATATGAAATGCTTGGATCAATTGCTAGCTAGGGTTTGGGGGATTTGGGTTAATTTCCCCCCTGTTCTTGTTAGTAATGTGAGAGTATGATTTAGAGCTTTTGATTGTGTTAGTGGATTGACAATGTGCTAGACGAATGTGATTGATGTTGAACTCTTTGTCATGTTCGTTTGTGTAGCAAACGAGAGAGTCATATGCTCGTGGATGAATGTGCGTTGCACGTTCATCCAATCTCGTGTAATTGCATGAATTGGTTTAATGATTAGTCACGGTGTAGTGGTCATAAGCATTGCCAAGCTTGTTGGTCCTTCGTGATTTAATGCCACCAATGACACCTTGAGTCGTGGTCGCGACTCGGGAGTCATTGGTGAGGTTTGACGAGAGATGTCGAACTCACTCTCGCAAACTACGAACTAAGAAGGATAGGAGTTTAGTCTCCACGACAAGTAGTTGAAGTATTGAATAGATGATTTAAACTCATTCTTGAAGCATTTGGTATTTGGCATTTATGTATTCTTGACGGTGTGTTTCACTGCATGTGTGCCATGAGTTGTTTGAGCATAGGTAGTGCTTGTGTGGTTGAATTGCTTAGGTGTAGGAACGTGACGAATTCCGTAGCGCCTTTGCATGAAGATCTATGAGCATGAACTTAGAACTCCTTGTGATGTGTGTGTTGTGGTACTTGCTAGATGGGTGTGTGAGTGTTGGGTCCTGAATGCTATATGATGGAATGTGTGAATGATTCGATGAACTACATTAGATGTGGAAGTGGATATCCGTTGCCCCCAAGGCATTTTATCTTTGTAGTTAAAACCCCCTTTTCTTTAGTTTTGTTTGATGATTAGCACAGTCACTTGACGTTGCTAGTTATCTTGTCTTCTTATCTTTGTTAACTTAGGAAACCAACCAACCAACCCCCCCCCCCCCCCTTTACTCGCTTTTAAGTGTGTGTATATATATTTACTCCTAGCCTAATATCAACCATTGTGTGCTTAGACGCTTAGGAAGATCCCTCTTCTCTTTGGACGACCCCGATTTGCCACTATCTACTTAGTTGTAGAAAGTAAGCATTTAGGGCTTATAAATTATCTTTTGCACGGCGGGCGCGACGACTGCCCGCCCGTCAAAATGGCGCCGTTGCCGGGGAAGAGGCGTTTATTCTTAAGTATTTAGGTGTATTTGGTTGTGTATTAGCTAGTTGTTTTTGTTTTCCACTACTTGGTGGTTGTTTTTGTTCGGAGTAGGTATTGCTTGAGTTCTTGGTGATTTATTTTATCGAGAATCCTTGCACTATGATTCCGAACTTTTGAAAAAAAATAAAAAGAAAAAAAAATTTTAATGGAGCGTCTCACCTTGAGGGAACTCATGATGAGAAGAGAGGCTCAACAAGCAAGGTTTTGTAGGATGTGTCATTCCGATCATCCTACCGAATCTTGCCCTTTGTTGTGGGAAGAGCACTATGACCGAGAAAGAACCCTTGGTTTCCAAAACCATGGGTACTATGAAGAGTGCTATCAAGAGGTAGGAGATATTGGTTTTCAAGGGCAAGAAGCTCATGAATGCTATCCATACCACAACTCTTACAATCCGGAATGGAGTGGTTGTCTGGATTTGTGGTATGAGAATGAGCCAGAAAACCAATATTACGAGCAACCTAGTTGGCCATCACCAACCTATACCATACCCCAAAACCAAGCCCAACAAGGAAGTTCAAGTTTGACACGTGAGGATGTCTTAAATACCATAGCAAACTTGAACTCCTTTACTAGTGAGGAGCCGGATACCCAGCTCTCCTCTAGTGTTGAGGCCATTGAGGGGCATGTGAGGAACATATTAGAGGTATTGGCCCGCATGGAAGCTCGTGATTCCGAAAACACACCATCCCAACTTGAACTCGATGATTCGGTGAGTGAGGTCACCAATAAAAATGATTTTGAGTTTGAAAGGGATGAGGAGTTGGTTGTAGAGGATAGAAAAATGGAGGAAGAGGTGATAGTGCTACATCCATTAGCATCGTCACCCCTTCTCCCACCTATTGAACCAACTCTAATATTTTTGGAAGTTTTGAGGGAAACGAGAGAGGAGCCAAAAGACTATCCCAAGCTCCCTAACCACTTAATTCCCTTTGAACCATCTCCACCTCCACAAGACTTTCCTCTTGTAAGTTTTGTACCCCCACCTCTCTTATTTTGGATGCTCATGGTGAAGAGCTTCAAGCCTTCACCATACGGATAATATTAGGGTTGTGCCGACGACCTTAAAAATACGGAGCTTTGTCGTGCCGACGACGTTAAATAAATTCGGCATTTCTTTTAGTTTTTGTTTCTTAGTTTGTGTTTCTTAGTTTGTTTTTGTTGTTGTTTTGTTTTGTTCTTTTTATGGCTTGTTTTTCTGTGATTTTGTAGCAAAGTGAAGTGCATTGCAATGAAGGAGATGAAGGAACGAGATCAATGAACGAGGGAAGAAAGCTTGGACAGTTGGTAAGCAAAAGAAAAAAATTTTAAGCCTGGGATGCCCTGCCGTCGCGAGTCGCGATGGGCTTCGTCGCAAGTCGCGACGAACAGGGGAGAAAAATCACTCCCAGCGCCAACTTTCCGCGAGTCGCGATGACCTCGCGACGCTCGTCGCGAGTCGCGACACACTTCATCGCGACGAGCTCAGAAAAATTTTAGCTCCCGGACTCACCTTTCCGCGAGTCGCGATGACTTCGCGAGGCTCGTCGCGAGTCGCGACACACTTCGTCGCGAGTCGCGATGAGCTTAGAAAATTTTGAGCTTCCGGACTCCACTTTCCGCGAGTCGCGATGACTTTGCGAGGCTCGTCGCGAGTCGCGACACACTTCGTCGTGAGTCGCGATGAGCTCAGAAAATTTTGATCTCCCGGACTCACCTTTCCGCGAGTCGCGATGACTTCGCGAGGCTCGTCGCGAGTCGCGACGAACCTCGTCGCGAGTCGCGACGTGCTCAGTAACTTTTGAAAATTTTTGAGCCCGGATTTCAAATTTCCAAGCTTCCAAGTTCCAAATGATTTTAAACATTGCATGATCCTACCTTCTTCTCCACCCAACACTCCCAAGAACCACCACATATCCACTCATTCTCCACCATCCTACATATATTGGCATATGAACATTCTTGCATCTTTATAGTCCATTTGTTGATTGTAGTATGCCGACTACATCATTGTGATCGTAAGTGCATATCCTATAATGATGCTTGTATACATGTCAATATATGTTGGATATTTTTCATGATTATTCTTATAGTGTTGGTTGGGTGTGATTTGGTTGTTCTTTGAAAATACTATGGTCATTAACTCCTGATGCTAAACCTAGTATTACATATCCTTATGTACTTGTGAGTTTAATGTGTTCTTCGTGGTGTAGTCTTGATCAAATGGCACCATGGAGACAATGCTTTTCTCGAGGGGTGAGTTCTTCTACGGCATCTTTGCTCACCCTTCCGGTTCCGAAACCTATCTCGGGACCATCCAAGTACTTGGATATCGCCATATCACCGGCGAATTTGCGGAGAAATGGGTGTCACTCTAACTCCCTTACCTTGATTTCTATTGTTCTTGCCTTACGTGTTTACATTGAGGGCAATGTAATGTTTTAAGTGTGGGGAGGGGTTAGAGGACTCATATGCATGCTAGATTGTTTTGGAATGCTTTTTGCTACTTTTCATTGGAAAAACATGAGAAAAATAAAAAAAATTAGAAAAAAAAAAGGAAACCCGTTAGGTTGAAAACCCGAGAGGGCAACTTAGGCAACATTGGGGGCCCGGATAGGTCGAAAACCCTTAAAGGGCAGCCTAGGCAAAAATGAGAGGCTAACATGTGCGGAAAAAGGTGAGATGTGAGCTAAAGAAACATGATGTGTGGCTAGGATTAAAACTCGAAAGAGCTCCTAGGCAAAATGAGAGAAAGTGAGAGAAATTGAAAACTGCTATGATTTCGCTCATTTGCCGGCGTTGGAGACATAAGGTTGCGGTTGTCACACGGATGGATCGGGTAGCTCAACATCTATAGACCTCTTGGGATTGGGTAGCTTAGTGGGTTAGGAAATGAAGTGTGGTTATGAAATTCCTTATCTCTTTCTACTTCGTTTTTGGTTGATATATTGGCATTTAGTGAAGCATGTGTTTGAAACTCTTATATGGTTTTAGCTTCATTTTATGTCATTGGAGTTTGGTTGATATATTGGCATTAGGTGTAGTATGTGCTTAAACCTCTTAAATGGTTTTAACTTCATCTTGTGTCATTGGACTTTGGGAATATCAATTCGGGGCTTTGAAATATTTTATGGGTAGTGAATTGATAAGTGGTAGGTTTGGTTAGATTTAGGATTGGGGATGTGTGTGTGGAAAAATTGTCATGTGAGCTTTTATTTTGGTATTTTTGATATTGAGAGTTTTTGTGAGGTTTTGATTGGGGGATTAGTTTAGGTTTTGGATATATCATTTACTCCGTGTGCTTGAATCTTTTCTTACTCGAGGGCGAGTAAGGTTTAAGTGTGGGGAGGTTTGATATGTCCATTTTGTGTGGTTATTTTAGGGGTTTTAGGATATGGATATGCCATTTCCTCCGTATGCTTAAATCTTTTCTTACTCGAGGGCGAGTAAGGTTTAAGTGTGGGGAGGTTTGATAATTTTGACGGGCGGGCGGTCGTCGCACCCGCCGTGCAAAAGATAATTTATAAGCCCTAAATGCTTACTTTCTACAACTAGGTAGATAGTGGCAAATCGGGGTCGTCCAATGAGAAGAAGGATCTTCCTAAGCGTCTAAGCACAAATGGTTGATATTAGGCTAGGAGTAAATATATATACACACACTTAAAAGCAAGAAAAGGGGGGGGGGGTTGGTTGGTTGGTTTCCTAAGTTACGAAAGATAAAAAGACAAGATAACTAGCAAGGTCAAGTGACTATGCTAATCATCAAACGAAATTAAAGAAAAGGGGTTTTAAACTACAAAGATAAAATGCCTTGGGGGAAACGGATATCCACTTCCACATCTAATGTAGTTCATCGAATCATTCACACATTCCATCATATAGCCTTCAGGACCCAACGCTCACACACCCATCTAGCAAGTACCACAACACACACATCACAAGGAGTTCTAAGTTCATGCTCATAGATCTTCATGCGAAGGCGCTACGGAATTCGTCACGTTCCTACACCTAAACAATTCAACCACACAAGCACTACCTATGCTCAAACAACTCATGGCACACATGCAGTGAAACACACCGTCAAGAATACATAAACGCCAAATACCAAATGCTTCAAGAATGAATTTAAATCATCTATTCAATACTTCAACTACTTGTCGTGGAGACTAAACTCCTATCCTTCTTAGTTCGTAGTTTGCGAGAGTGAGTTCGACATCTCTCGTCAAACCTCACCAATGACTCCTGAGTCGCGACCACGACTCAAGGTGTCATTGGTGGCATTTAGCACGAAGTACCAACAAGCTTGGCAATGCCTATGACCACTACACCGTGACTAAGCATTAAACCAATTCATGCAATTACACGAGATTGGATGAACGTGCAACGCACATTCATCCACGAGCATATGACTCTCTCGTTTGCTACACAAACGAACATGACGAAGAGTTCAACATCAATCACATTCGTCTAGCACATTGTCAATCCACTAACACAATCAAAAGCTCTAAATCATACTCTCACATTACTAACAAGAACAGGGAGGAAATTAACCCAAATCCCCCAAACCCTAGCTAGCAATTGATCCAAGCATTTCATATCATCAAGCTCTCAACAACATTAATAGAATCAACAATTAACATTCAAAGCACAATAAAGGCACAATAGCAAAAACATCAAATAGATAGATAGAAATGAGTTCTTGCTACATAGATAATGGAAGCTTCAATCCTTTGCTCCCAAGAACAAAACTAACCTAGATAAACAAAACCCATAACAAAGAACTAAAAGCTACAAAGAAAGAAGAAGAAAATCTAAGGGTTTGGAGCCCTAAAACCCAGAGAAACGGGCTGAGCAAAACTGGAGAAGAGGAGGAAAGAGAGGGTATTTATAGTGCAAAGAAAATAAAATTGATTTCTGGCCGTCCGTTGGTCGCGACTTGCGACGAGTTCGTCGCGACTCGCGACGGTGTTGGTCGCGACTCGCGATGGTGTCGCGACGGGAGCCAGAGTTTTGCATTGTTTCTTTGTCTTCTTCATAGCCATCCCTCTCAATCTTCAAGTCTTCAACAGCTCCAAAATGGTCTTCAACGGCCTCTGGTCTTCATGTCTTCGAAGTGAGTATCCAAAAGTCTTCGAAAGTATAGTCTTCAATGTCTTCCGGTCTTCGTTACTTCCGTGTTCTTCCCTTGTCACACAAAATCCGCTTAGAAGAGGTAAAAGAGTACAAAGTTGCTTTTGCCTCTCCTAAGTGAATTTCAAGGTAAAACACAAGCTCCCGATAATAAAAGAGCACAAAAGTGATCCTAAATACTACTAAATAATGCGTCTAAAATGGACACATCAAGCAGTCACAACAGGCAAAGGGGCCGGTGAGGTGACCGACGAAGGAGCTGGTGAGGCAGTTGATTAAGGGGCCAGTGAGGTGGCTGACAAATGGGCCGGTGAGGTAGTCAGAGATTCTGATAGGCTGGTCGGTAGACCAGGTGAGCTGGTCGATGGTGGGGTGGTTGGAGTAGGATGAGTCCTAGCGGCCAATGGATGGTCTGAATCATCAGAGCAGATAAAACATAGTGTCGTAGTCGGTGAGGATGACATCATCGATGAGCTAAGTGGGCAAGCAACCAAAGTGACAAGCCGAGCATGAGAAGATGCTATCATGAACAGAGTAGGAATATCGGCTGATGTATCAGCGTGATCCAAAAAAGTAGAGATATCCAGACAGAATGGATATACTGAAGTAGAACCAATGGCATAAAAGAAAAAAATATCATCAATCCGAACATGTCTGGTGACATATATCTTTCTAGATGTAAGATCCAAACATCGATAATCCTTGTACTGGGAGTCGTACCCAAAAAAGATACATGACAAACAACGAGGAGCGAGTTTGTGAACTGCATATGGGCGAAGATAAGGGTACACACAACAACCAAATACATGAAAGTCTGTGTATATGGGAACCCTACCATTAACAAATTCAAATGGTGATCGTCCGTCAAGAACCGGAGTGGGCAACCGATTTATGGTATAAGCGGCTGCAGCAGAGGCGCAAGGCCATTAGGAGAGAGGAACATGAGAGTGGTACAACATAGACAAACCCATCTCTGTAATGTGGCGGTGCTTGCGCTCAGCCCGACCATTCTGCTCTAGAGTATACAGGTAAGAAATATGATAATGAATTCCCTCTTTCTGAAAGTGATAGCGCAAGCGACCATTTACGAACTCACCCCCCATCACTCTGAAACACTTAAATGGTGGAAGAACAAAAGCCTCAAACTGGCGATAGACATCCCAAAAATCACATTTACGACGGAGTGGGTAAAACCACAAGAGTCGGGAATGATCATCAAGGAAAATGGCATAGTAGAAGAAACTATCAGCAGATATAATAGGACAGCCCCCCATAAATCACAGTGAACTAGATCAAGTACCCTAGCAGCACGTTTATCATTTAACTAAAAAGATAAACATTTCCCTTTAGCCTTTTCACACGCATCACAAAGGGTAGGTTTTGGCAAAACCGATGAGACATATAAAGATTTAGAAGCTCGTAAACCAGAAATAATGAAATACGAAACATAACCAAGTCTAGCATGCCGGATTTCAAAAGATGCACGCGACTTATTTGATTCCACAGTAGACAACAAAACAGATGCACCATTGTCTAAAACATAAAGCCCATTTTCACAATGACCGTGACCTAAAGTTTCCCTAGTGATTTTATGCTGAATAATAAATGAGTGATCATCAAAGCAGACAACAACATTTAAATACCGAAATAATTTTCTCATTGAAAGAAATTTTTTTAGTGATATCAAGCACAATAAGCACATCATAAAGAGACAAAGACTTTGAAATCTGATAAGCACCAACATGAGTAATGGGGAGTTGAGAACCATTACCAACATAGACATTGGCATAGTCATTATATGGTGTCACATGATCAACAACAACGGAAGAATATGTCATGTGTTTCGTGGCGCCAGAATCCAAAATCCAAAATCCAAAATCCACTTGGATCCATATCGCTTAAACTCTGAGATACCACCAAAGTGTGCCATAATTCAAGGATACAAGGCTGGGTAGGAAAATTCTTGATGAGCTGATGCACGAGTACAAATGACGCCCTGAGAGAGGTGGTCCACGTGTGTAGTTGAGGCACTGAAGAAGACTTGCTGAAGAGATGGCGAAGAGTTTCCTGTGCATGGATCTAACGCCGGGAAAGGTTTTTTGCACGTGAACTAGGAACACGGAACTAGCAGCTGTGGAGCTCCCGAGTTTGCCGAACCAAAGACGACCGATACTGAGAACCAGAAGACAACTCCAAAAATGAGAGTGGCCACTGGGAAATAGAGGTAGCCGCTGGTTGAAGAATCGAAGGCGGCCGGAGAAGACAAAGACTAGATAATTATACCGCTGTGGGATTTGAACTTGCCGGAGATGAAGAGTCGCCGCTGAAGACCGCCGAGGAAAGATATACTGATCGGTGAAGGACGGAGACAGAGATCTGGAACTGACCAGAGATATGCTGATCGATACCGCCAGAAATAGGCTGGAAATTTTCCGGAATTAGACCAGAATTTTGCCGAATTTAAGTGGTGGTTTGGTCGCCTGGGAAAGAGAGAGGGGTTGTCGAGATTTTTTTTAGGATTTAGACCAGGATCAGAACTTGCTCTGATACCATGAAAAAATGATTTCCCGTAATAATTATGATTAATACAAAATAGACTAGTCAAAATATAATTTAGCCTAGTCATCAAGAATAAAATCTTATCTAATTATCAACTTGCTTTATTTTAACAACAAGTAACTAAGGGGCTGGAGTTGACACTAGTGGAAAAATGATGATTAAATGTGGTTTTAACTTACCAGAGAAGGCACATTTCAGGTGTCTATTCTGGCTCTGCCTTTAATTGTATAACGATTGAAGAAGGTTTTTCTGGGTCCAAATTTGGTTCCAAATTTGGAGCCTATATCTAAGATTCTTGAAAAACTGCCAGAACCCGAGGTTTCTGGAAGTCTTGAAGCCAAGCTCACACTCAAATCATCAACAAAAATCATCATAATAGTTTATAGAGAAACCAAACTCGAATCATCCATAGTTTACAAAGATCAAACCCTAGCCTCGATTATAGATGGTGAAGGCATACAAAGCTCAACGGCTGCAGAAACGAATAAGCGATGAGGGTGGAGGCGTCGATTAGAGAGTAAAATGAAAAGGGAGATGGAGGCGCCGAAAAGAGTCAAATGAAAAGGGAGGAGGATTTTCTAAAAATATACTAAGGGAGAAAACCCTAAGAGAGCTATTTATAAATTTGGCCATATAATCCAACAAAGGCAGCCCATTAAAGGTTGCTCTACAATAGAATTGCCTTTAATCAATTTTTATTAAAGGTGGAACCGTCTTTAATTGATTTAGCACTGCCTTTAAAATAAAATAGTGTCTTGGGAGAGTAGTTCCGAACTCGGAACTTAATTCGGACACTAATAAAATGCGGTTCCTCTAAAAAAAAATGGAACCACCTTTGATTGCTTGCCTTTAATAGAAAGTTTTCCACCAATGTGAATAACTTAAGCTTGGGCTATAGTTTGAGGCACATTGTTTCTAGAGCAGCCTAAGCCAATAGAAGAAGTCAAGATCATATCGTATCTTGAACGGTTTAAGCCAATAGAAGAGGTCAAATGCATACGAAACTACCAGCATGATTATAACGACATAAGGATTTCAAACTGGAAGGATCAGATTTGTAAGATAGGAGGCAAGTACATCAAAACAAAACATGGTCTTTTGACTAAGAAAAACCGAAGACTAATTGGAACATTGAAACCCTTTCTCCTTGTTCACTCGAAAGATATTTCTTGTAGGTTATCAATCCATGAAATGGAGATCCAAAGCTGAAGTGATCACACGAAAAAGCATCATCGTGGGAAGTGCTGATTGTTTCTCTTGTTCCCCTAGGTTGTAACTAGGGAGGCAATTGCTTTTACAATTTGGAAAAACTTGGCATTGGTAACCTCAAAATATGATCTAGTTGTACGTCACCCTCCCCTCACTCACTCACTCCTTTATACAGTAGATGCCCTCCTTCTCCCCCTTGATTTCATTATGTTTATTTGCTTATTGGTTGTTTCTCTTGTTCCCCAAGGTTGTATCTAGGGAGGCAATTGCTTTTATAATTTGGAAAAACTTGGCATTGGTAACCTCAAAGTATGATCTAGTTGTACGTGTCTCTCCCCTCACTCACTCCTTTATACAGTAGTTGCCCTCCTTCTTCCCCTTTTTTTTAACTGAAAACACTCAAGGGTGGGGGTTGATATATTGGTATCCCAAGCCACATAATTTACGAGCCAGTGACATCATAGTAGTTTTATACAAAAAGGCAACATCATTGCCTCCAAAAGAATGATCAGATACTAATAACTATAAGTCTATATATGTGCAAGATCTAGAAGAAAAAGGTAGTTGTGATTCCAAAGTAGTGAATGTCCACACCCAGTGTAAATTCATTACTTTGGCCAGGCAACAACCAGTCAGTCCCCTCGAGCACACGAATGTCCCCTCGAAAACACGAATGTCCCCTCGAGCGCACGAATGTCTCCTCGAGCACACGAAAGTCCCCTTGAGAACACGAAAGTCCCCTCGAGAACACGAAAGTCCCCTCCTTCTTCCCCTTGATTTCATTATGTTTATTTGCTTATTGATTTTGTTCCAGATACATGTCTTCTGGGTAAGATGAGAGTAATTGGTAAATGAGTTTTGTTTAGCAAATCTCTTAAACTTTTAATGTTATGTATCATCAAAAGGTATGCTTAGGATAATGTGTGCTAAGCATGTCACTATCTTCTCTCTTGTAAAAATAAAAAGAAAGATTAGTTAGTATTGGAGTTTGATGCATATTCGTTTTAGACAGTGTGTGATTTATCTGTTATTTTTATCTGTTATTTTTATCTGTAAATAGGCTCCAAATTTGAGTTCACAAATATGCAAATCCTGTATTGAGTCAATTGTCTTCTTGTTTTTGATGCACTATGTATTGATTGAATTTCTTTCTTGTTTCTAATTCAATATATATCGAGTCTAATATCTTCTTGTTTATGAAGGTGCACGTAATTGTTTATGATTATAGTTGTGAATGCGATACATTTTGACTTGTGGGTACATAACATAAACAAAAATTAATGGATGGAAATGAGAGAATGATTGAGATACTATACAAGTATTGAGAGTACTGTTAGAATCTAAGCAAGATACGAGGGTTTTTTTTTTTTTAAATAAAAACACCCGAGGGTGGGGGGTATTATATTAAGGTTCCCCAAGCCTTAGTCAAAGGTCAATAAAATGTACATGAAGTTTAGTTTGGACATAAAGGATCATTGAGGCAACATAGTTACCTCCAAAAGCACTATCTATCTACGAAATAGGATGAGTAACAACTATCCAAACCGGTAGAGGATAGTTATTGAAGTTGCGATTCCAAAAGGAAGAATCTCCACCCATTGTGTTAATTCTTCCCTTTGGCCAGGCAACTTCAATCCAAAATTACGAAGATTAATCTGAAGATCTCAGAACGTAGAGATAGGTTTCTGAGTAGTCTCAGTTGGAGTAAAAAAAAACTTGAGTGATCTCCTTATCAGTCGTCGAGTAATTATTTGCAGAGAAATGAGTTGGAAGTCCATGAGGTTATTGCTGAGTCGAGCATGAGGTGTTCGAGCGCACGTATCTGGAGCACTCGACCTCGATCCCAGTTCAGTCGCCTTTGTGCACACGAGGTCCCCTTCGAGCACACAAAGCACGTCTCGAGTGCACGGGAGTCCCCTCGAGCACACGGATGTCCCTTCGAGTACACGGATGTCCCTTCGAGTACACGGGTATCCCCTCGCGCACATGGATGTACCTTCGAGCACACGGATGTACCTTCGAGCACACGGATGTACCTTCGAGCACACGGCTGTCCCTTCGATCACACGGATGTCCCTACGAGTACACTGATGTCCCTTTGAGTACATGGACGTCCCTTCGAGCACATGGATGTCCCTTCGTGCACACGAATGTCCCTTCGAGTACACAGGTGTCCCTTCGAGTACACGGGTGTCCCTTCGAGTACACGGATGTCCCTTCGAGTACACGGGTGTCCCTTCGAGTACATGGATATCCCCTCGAGCACACGGATGTACGTTCGAGCACACGGCTGTCCCTTCGAGTACCCTGAATGTCCCCTCGATCACCCTGATGTCACCCTCGAGTACACGAATGTATTTTTGAGTACACGGATGTCCCCTCGAGCACACGGATGTCCTCTCGATTAGACGAATGTCCCTTCGAGAATACGAAACGTTCCGTTGAGCACACAAATAGAGCACTCGAACGTCCCGTCAAGCACAATCCCGTCGAGCACACGAACGTCCCTTCGAGCACCCGGATGTCCCTTCGATCACGCCGGTGACCCCTCAATCCAACCAATGAGTATAGCAGAAGTAGTTCTGAGCTCCCTTCTGGAAACATTGAAAAAGGAAAAATCAGCAGTATCAATCATCTTTGAAGGCTCGCCTATGGATTCTAATATAAGGCGTATGAATTCTATCCATAATAATGGGCCCTTTAATATGCGCCGGAATGTTACTCAAATGAAGTGAAGATACCATCCGGGAATTCGAATGGTATTTAACAATAGCATCAGCCACTGAATTACATTCTCTGTATGTATGCTTAAGAGCAACCTGAGTTAGAAGTGTGTGAACTTGGAACACCAATGGGTATAGAGACCATTTGGAGCATGATGGGTCATTGACCATACAGACGGCCTGTAGAGAGTCAGATTCGACAATTAAATTTGGATATCTAGGGATACAGATTTGACCTGCCCAGAGGATTGCCTTTATTTCAGCTTCCAATGGTGAAATGGCTGATATGGACTCTGACTTGATTAGTAGTGGGAAGCCATAGTTGTCACGAGCAATGAATCCAATAGAAGCAGATGTAGTGGACCATAAGGCATCCACATTAACCTTGATGACATTGGGGCCTGGAAATTCCCAATATACAGTGGAGATGATTGGCTTTTGGTGGTGGTCTAGGGGGGATATATGGGAATGGAATTGGTTGCATGAAATATGATGTCCGTTGGGGAGGCATGGAGAGGCTGAAATGGAAAGATTAAGAATATCTATAACCTCCTTGCTTATATGGGTGAAGGAAAAGGGTTTGTCATCAAGAAAGTATGCATTTCTAGCCTTCCATAGTGCCCAGCAGATCAAAGGAGGCAACAATCTACATATTATTCTCCGAATCCCAGAAAGATCATTACAGTTCCAAAAGATGAAGAAAGTATCCACAATGCTATGAACATTTTGCAGGTTGAAATTAACTAGAAGCGCACTCTGAATCCAAACAGATTTAGCAAGGTGGCAGTTAATGAAAAAATGTTCCAGAGAGTCAGAATGATTGCACATAGGACATTTTGAAGCCAAGCTAAAACCACATTTAATGAGGATATCATCAAAAGGTAAGAATGAATTGAGCAATTTCCATGTAAATATGGAAATCTTCTTAGGTAACCTAGAGTTCCATATGAGCTTAGTAACTGGGAAATTACCTGGTATATATGTTAGAGTTTTATAAGCTGACTTGAAAGAGAATCTACCAGTCTCTTCAGGTTTCCAAATCATCTTATCCTCTCTGTTATATACAATTTCTGCACCCTGCAAAAATATAAGAGTATCATTTTCCAGAAAAGGAGCAATCCTAGGTAAAATTGATGCTTGGTTATTTATAAAATCAGCTACTGAACAGGGGCAAAACATGGAAATGATGTGGGATGGGATGCAGTTTATCAATGGGCCATTCGGGCACCAGTTAGTAGCCCAGAAATCACATACACCTTGGCCATGAATAATTAGAGTGTTCTATTCTGTAATATGATTTATCTCACAAATTCTCTTCCATGTTTTGGATTTTTTGTGGGACTGGGGAAAGGACCACAATAATTTTGCCCACAAAGCGTTCCCTAATTGGCTCTTCCACCATAATTTAAGTGAACAAGAATCAATAATTGACTTAACAGACCTAAAACCCAAAGCATAATGAGATTTAGGGATAGCAATCTCAGTCCACTTTTTCCAAACCTTATTTTTTCTTTCATCACTTTCTAGCAATCTCAGTCCATTTTTTCCAAACCTTATTTTTTCTTTCATCACTTTCTCCCCAAAAGAATCTGGCCATTCTTTTTTCCATAGATTTAACAATAGAAGAAGGAGGTTTACAAACCGTCCAAATATGATGAGGGAGAGAGTATATACATGATTGGATTAGTGTCATTTCCCCCCTGCACTTAGCCATCTATTCTTCCAGTTTTTGAATCTTTTGTCCATAGTTTCAAGGAAAGGATAGAAATATCTAGATAAGGTTCTTCCTTTGAAAATGGGACAACCTAGGTACTTAAAAGGTAGAGTTCCTGTCTTCATCCCTAGAATAGACCTGATCTGAATTTTCTTAGTGACTGTAGCTCTCTTGCTAATGTAAAACTTAGACTTTTCATAACTGATTTTATGGCCCGATGTTAACTCAAATATCTGTAGAAATGCTTTAATCTTAATAAGCCCAGATTTTGATGCTTGCATAAAAATTATGGTTTCATCTGCATAGCTTAAGTGAGTGACTGGTAGAATATTTGCGGGCAGGGAAAAATATTGTAAACTGTTATTTTGAAAAATGAAAGAAAGGCTCCTGGAGAAAGATTCAGTAAAGATATTAAACAGAAGAGGAGATAGGGGATCACCTTGTTTGATTCCTCTAGTTGATTTAAAAAAACCAACTGGATTACCATTGATGAGCACAGAGAAGTAAGCCTGGGACAGATTACTCATGATTGCCTTAAGAAATTGACCTGAGAAACCAAATTTATGGAGATTACTGCGCAAAAAACCCCAGCTAACTCTATCAAAAGCCTTTTTCAAATCTAGTTTGAGCATACAATTGGGAACCCTATTTTTTTTGTCTAAAAACCTAACAATCTCCTGAAGGTATAGGATATTGTCAGAGATATCTCTGTTCTTCATGAAAGCAGTTTGGTTATGAGAAATTAGTTTTTCCATGTAGGGTTTCAATCTTTCCATGAGCACCTTAGAGAAAATCTTGTTAGCAACATTAGAAAGGCTAATAGGTCTGAAATCATCAAAAGAGGATGGGGTAGATTTCTTAGGAATAAGAGTTATCCAAGGGCTAGAGATACCTCTTGGTATGCTAGATCCTAAAAGAAAATCATTCACTGAATATAAAAGGTCATCTTTTATGAAATCCCAGCATTTGATGTAAAATTTACTAGAGAAACCATCAGGCCCTGGGCTACTATTCCTATTCAGCCCCATGACCACTGATTTAAGTTCAGATTCTGTTACAGACCTAGATAAACTATCATTATCTTGCTCAGTGATGATGGAAGGAATCTGGCTAAGGAAATGTGGATAGTAGGTGGAGTCCACAGAGTTCCTAGGTTCAGTTAGCAGGTCTGTGAAGTATTTGACAGCTTCATTTTGGATGTCAATACTATCATCCAGCCATTGGCCAAAAGAATTTTTGATTTTTGATATATTCAATCTACAGTTCCTCTCCTGAACAGTTTTATGGAAAAATTGGGTATTATTATCCCTACACTTAAACCAATTCAGTCTTGACTTCTGTTTCCAAAATTTTTCTTTTTCTTTTAAAGCTCTAAGAAGAAAGGCCCTTTTTTTTATTAAGAATGATAAGTTCAGATTCTAAATGAGATAAATCATAGATTACTTCCTGTCTTCTGAGGTTATCCTCATCCATCATTACATTGGAGTCAATATTACCAAAGCTCTCCTTGTTCCATGTTTTAATTATTTTCTTAACTCTAATTAGCTTAAGATATAGCCCCATCATACCTGTTTGGTGAATAGGAAGAACCCAGTTTGTTCTGATTAAATCCAAAAATTCAGGCCTATTGAACCAACAGTTGAGAAATCTGAAAGGTTTTGGGTATGAGGGAGTCTGAGTAGCAATTTGGAACAAAAGGGGGGAATGATCCGATGATTGCCTATTGAGGATCTGTATGGAGGAAGCTGGAAAGTTATTGCTCCATTGGAGTGTACACAGACCTCTATCTAATCTTTTCGATGTAGGGTTTCTCAGCCTACCATTGGTCCATGTGAAAATATTCCCTAAAGTATTAATCTCCTGTATTCCTTTGGTGTTAATCTAATTATGGAAATCCCTAATGCTGCCTAGATTAGGAGAGCTAGGGCCTCTATATTCATCAGGTGTGACAATTGTGTTGAAATCCCCTATGAAAACAGTTTCGTTTAGTGGTAGGAGACCTAGGGCATGCCATAGAATCTTTCTACCTTCTCTATTTCTAAGGGCATAAATAAAAACTGTTTCCATATGAGAATTAGAGCTAGAATGGATAATTTTAACATTCAGGAATTGCTCATGATGACATATAAGGTTAACAATCAGTGAGTCATTCCACATTAGCCAGATCTTGCCATTATGAAGAGGTAGGTTATTAGAAAAAATCAGTTTCTCCATATAGGAATGGCATTGGGAGTTATCATGCATTGGTTCTATAATACACAGAAGTTGAATTTTCTTTTTCACAATCAAATGTTTCAGCCTGAGCATAGAAGTCTCTATTCCCCTTAGATACCAAACCAAAAAGTTAAATTTGACAAAGTGTGTCATAGATCAACTAATTTATGGCTTTTAGTGGTAGATCTCAGCATCATCTTATTTAATTGAGACAGGTAATTCTTTTTGGTCTTAATCTTACCTTGACCATCAATCTTACCTGATAGGTTACTTGCAACTAGCACATGGTTAGACTGAGAGTGAGTATCTGGAGCAGTTTTACTACCATCATCAAAAGATTCCAGAGGGTCAAGAGTTCGACCTTCCTCAGAGTTCGACAGGTCCTCCATATCCTGCAAAACAGCAAATCTGTTTTCCATCTTTCCTTGGTGAGAAAGTGGAGGGTTAACAGGGGAACATTGGAAACGAGTCAAGTTGTGGGAACCAATCCCTATGTCATCCTTAGCATAAGTTTTAGGTTTTCTTATAGGGATGGTAACCTCTGTTAGGTTTATTAGTTCTTGAAGGACTGCATGGGATTTTTCCCAGTTTTGTGCTACTGATGGATGGTCTGGGAGAGGTGGTTGAGGTAAAAGAGGTGTGGTAGTCTGAGTGATTGTTCCAGTTGTCTCAGGGCCATATGCCAACGGATCAGAGGCAGGGTTAGTATTAGCTAGCTGATGAGATATGATTTCTGAGTTGGGCTTATCTGAGGGAGGCTGATCTGTAGTAAACATAGCAGGTGCTTTTGCAAATTTATGCCCAGTAGCATACCATTTAGGCATTGGTTCAACATTATTATGGGAGATAGCTTTACATTGACCGAGGGAATGTCCCAGTTTAGCACAGTGATCACAGTACAGGGGGATATCTTCATACTCTATATTATATTTCCTATTGTTATTTGTTGATCCTAATCTGATGAAAGTGGTAAGAGGTTTCTGAAGGTCTATCTCAACACACAGTTTAATGGCAGATGGCCTGGTTAACATTTCAGTGGCAAGGTCTTTCTTGATGAAATTGCCTATGCTATTTCCAATAGATTCAATAGAGGAAGCATTATAGTAGTACAGAGGAACTTCCCTGATTGTGCACCATATCGGAACAATTGGGGATTCCTTGTGAATTGAAAAATCCGAAGACCATTTGAGGATCTTCATGTGGACTCCATTGAAAACCCAGCTTCCTTTGATCCAGCATCTCTGATAGTCATTAATCTGATCAGATCTGATGAGGACATGCTTGAAGTCCAGTGACCCCAATTGGTATTTACCATCGAAACCCGCCGTTTTGAAAGACGATTCCAGTTGCTCCATTCGGAGCCTGCCTTTAGTAAATTTGCCTACCAGGGCATTGGCGTAGTGTGCGGAGAGTTTTGAGATCTCTTCCTCAGTGTATAGACATGCTGGCTCACCCAAATGCTCTGATTTTGGGATCAATTCCGGATTGTCCGGAAGAGTTTGGCGAAGATGGGGAGATTTTGCTTGTAGAGCAGAGAGGAAAGTTTTTTTATGGGTACCGAATTGCCGTTATCTGCCATGGTGGCCGGCCACGAAGGCGGCATGGTCAGCACCATTTCTTGTTGACAGGTAAGAGCCGTTATCGGGGAAAAGAAGCCGTTACCGGCGGGCAGACATTGGATTTAGAAATTGTGAAAAGAGAAGAGAGAAGGCGGTACTGTTCACTGGGAGGAGAGCGTGTTTTCGACGTAAACTACCTCTAGCGAAGTGTGTAGGGTTATTCAACAAAGGACCAGGAAGCAAAGGATATCAACAAAGCAATGAAAAACAGCATGGAACTGAAGACTCCGGTGAGGGTGATTAGATAGAAGAAGGATATAGATTCCCCTGCTTACTATTATTTTTGTGATGGGCTTTAATGAGGGAGGTTTTAGATTAAACCTTTAGTTCATGGTTTTATAGTGAACCTCCCAAGTACTACTGCTCTCTGATTTGTTTTGTCCCCTATTACTTTTGTTGGAAGAAAATTTATAAAATATTAAGAGTGGAAACATAATAACTATCAACATAGCTATTAACATTGGTTGCACCTGGGTAGACACAAAGCCCTGACCACCAATTGAGCTAGCCATGTAGTTAATAGCTATCAACATAAGGATTCAGGAGGATATGATAGCTACATGAGACATTCGTGTATTGTGCACATGGTTTAAGAACCATAAACTAAAGACCATCACAGAAATAGGGGTAAACGAACCGAGCTATTCGCAAAAAACTCGCAAACTGGTCAAAGTTTGACTCGATTCAAAGTTTACCAACATCGAGTCGAGCTTGAATACTATTTGAGCTCGAGCTCAAGTTTAAATAATATTGTTCATTTTATGGAGGCAACATGATATATATTTAATATATTATAATATATTACAATATATTATAATATATAATTTTAAAATATAAAAATATCTATATTTAACCATGTCTCGAGTTCAAACTCGAGCACGAGTTTGATTTGAGTTCGAGCTTGAGATATTTCAAATGAGCCAAACTTTAACTAATGGTTGTACGAGCTTGGCTTGGCTCGTTTACATCCCTAATTAGAAGCTGTAAAGTGAAGAAACTAGTGAGGGTGATTGGGTCGATGAAGACTAACAATTCCCTTACTTTTATGATGGGCAATACACTATGGAGTAGGGGTATTCAAATCATCCGACATGACCCGACTCATTTGGATAAGATTGGGTTGCATTAGGGTTAAGTGGGTCAATCGAATTTGGGTTGGGTCGGATTGCGACCTAAATTGACCCATTTACGATTATGCCACATTTTCTTAAAAAAAGAAACAAACTTTAATAAAAATTCATTCAAAAATAGTTTAATACAGCTTATCCTACTCCCTCCGTCCCGGGTAATTTTGCACACTGTGACTTTCTTCAGTTTACTTTATAATTTTTTTGATCATTGATATCTATAATTGTGCGTAAATACAAGTTATGAAAAGTTGATATTCTAAGATACATGCTATTACGAATCTAACAAGATCACATACGACAACATCCTAACTTATTTATCAATTCCAATTTGAGGTCAAAGTTAAACAATATTGACTAAGTGAATAGTTAAATTGCAGATTGGGTTGGGACAGAGAGAGTACATTAATTTACTCTGTAAAAGTTTAACATTCTTGAATAAAAATATAAATTCTACCTCAACTTACTTATTAATATTTCAACTAAAAGTTTACTTCTATTAACACAATTTCTCCCTCTCTCACAGTCCTAATGAGCAAAAATTAATCACTTGTGTTCACAACTTGGTGGGCTCGACTCAATTTTTCTACTTACTTTCTTGAACTCTTCTCACTAATCCCCTATCGAATTAATAAAGTCCATTATTAATCAAGTAGGTCTTATTTAGTAAATGCATAATAGAGATAATATAATTAAGTGAATGCATGTATTTCTTTTGTTTAAATCCCTATTTGTTTGTATAATTCAATAGTATGCAAATAAATATAAATCATACAAAAGACTATTTCTCAATAACATAGATCATACCTAACCTAAAGATTATCCAAACTACTCATCAATGTTTATAATCTGATGCTTGTCAGTTAAAGCTAGAACTTCTATGAATAATCACATAAAAAATTTAGTTGAAATCAAATGAAATTAATACATTGAAATTAAATTAAAAATTGTACAATGAATCACACATTTCAAGGTTCTCAAGTTTTTCAATGTAGACTTCCATACGAAGAGGTTTGTGACTTTTTTCGCAACCAATCTTGTGCACATATTTTACCATCTACCATCCTCGTAGACAAAGAGTTACAAAAAGAATCAAGTACTCGCCTCATTTACTGAAAGTAGACTCTGAACGCACCGTAGATACACGAATACCTAATACTTCTCTAGCTAAAAGGACAAGATATCCACTGGCATTGGCCCTCCACCAACTCAGTAGCCTATCTTCTTTCACTTCTCCTAGATACAAATCCAACTCTGATCTATTTGGAATCCTACCCAAGTCATCATGTTCCTTGGAATACAGTGTGTTCATATAAGGAGCTATCAAATCATAGTTTTCCTAGTATTCAAAACATTCCGACAAGAAGAAGTAGGATTTTTTTTACTTTGTGCAGAAGGACCATAAGTCTTGAATAACTGAAGTAAATAAGAATTGATCTTCTCCTTCAACTCACTACCATCAATAATACCACACATCCCATCGATTACTCAAGATAAACGAGCCATCTTGTATATAGGATCAAGGAAAACTACAACAAATATAAACATGTTCATCCTATCATAATTCATCCAATACTTATCAAACTTGTTTTTCATAGTATATGTCATCAAAGCCAAATCACCACCGTCATCATTTCTCGATTTTGACAATAAAATTCCAAACCATAAATCTGTGACATGTAATCATTTCCCCTGACATAAGATATGAACCAGATAAATAGACAGTAGTATCGGAGAAAACATTCAATATTGGCATAAATGAACTTGCATACTTCCAATCAAGATCAGCTCGCAAATCCTCATCCAAATCTGATACATATTTCCTATCAACCTTTTCAAACTTCTGAAAGGCTTCTTTAAACTTCAAAGTTGATTTCAACATAAAGTATGTAGAATTCCACTTATATTCAATATCCCAAACTAGGTAAGCCTTTTCCCTCCATTCTCCTTATAGTTACACAATTTCTAATTTTTTGAGTCCTAGCGGGGGAAAATCTAACATACCTAACAACATATATGATTCTAAAAATGCATTTATTGAAATCTGTAAAATCCTCTTTGACTATCAAGTTCAAAATGTATATGGCACAACTCATATGGAAATGCTCACCATTCAATTTACCCTTTAATATTGTACATCACTATCATTTGAAGAAGCATTATCAACATGTATATACTTAGCCCGCGACACCTTAGTATAAGAACTAACACAATACAACCAATTCGCTAACCACTCGAAATTGAACCAAGCCCACATCACTGGAATATAGCTGCTTCAGAAAAGGTGTAGAAGCACCACTCGCCACCTGACGCACCTCTATTTGGGATTGTTAATCATAGCTAATTAACCCGAGTGGAAGCTTGTCCCGTGGTATGTTCAAAGATAAGATTTATAGCTCTGCACCATGTTCTCACTGATACGCTACCTAGAGGGTAGTTAACGGAAAGACCTAGGTTGGTCCACAGAGATGCTAGGGATCAAGTATCAACTAAAAGCACAACCTCGTACAGGTCCTCAATCTGTACGAGTGAAAGGAATAACTAGTGATGTGCCCATTTTATACGGTTATATTAGGACTTTTGGGATTAACTTTTGTACACTTTTGTGCTCTAAATGTGACATTTTACCTTGAAATTATCTAAGGAGGGTTAAAAGCAACTTTTACTTTTTATCACTTTTTAGAGAATTTTGTGTGACAAGGTAATTTGTTTGAATACTTTGAAAACTTTGAAGACTTTGAAGACTTTGAAGAATATCTTTGAAGATTTGAAGACTTGGATTTGAGCTTTTTGAAGATATGAAGAATTGAAGAAGCGAAGAGAGGAGAAGGATATGAGATATAAAGAGAAAGAAGAAATAATGCTGGAATTTGTATCTGTCGCGAGACCGTCACGACACGCGATGGTTCATCGCGAGCACGTCGCGACTCGCAATGGACGAGTGGTCTGCATTTCTTCTTGATTTCTATGCTATAAATACTCCCCTTATCCTCTCCTCTTCAACAGCTTTTGCCCAACTCTTTCTTCTGCAATTTTGGGCTTAGAAACCCTAGGTTTTCTCCTCTTTCTTTTCTTAGTTTTTATAGTTTAATTATGTCTTTTAGTTCTCTAGCTTAGTTTTATCTTGGGAGCAAAGGATTGAAGCTTCCATATCTATGTAGTAAGAACCATTATATCCATCTATTTGGTGCTTTTTCTATTGTGCATTTATTGAGGTTTGAATGTTAATTGTTAATGTCATTGTTGTTGTTGGGAGCTTGAGTATATGAATTGCTTGTATGATTGCTTGTTAGGGTTTGGAGGAAGTAGCTAATTCTCCCCTCTTTTAATGTGGAATCCAAGAGCATGAGTTAGAGCTTCTTAAATGATGTTGGTGTGTTGATAATTACTTCTTTTTTAATAAAAACACCCGCTGGTGGGGGAGATATGTATTAGGTTCCCTAAGCCTTTGCGCAAGATCAACAGTAGATACATTGAGTGAAACAAGTTCATCATGAGCAGTGAGACAACATGGTTGCCACCAAAAGTCCTAAAACTATCTATATCTGAGGATATATGAACATATTCCGTAAGGGAAACGAGATCTAAATTAAAGTTACGATCCAAAAGAGAGAGTCTCCACCCCTTGTGTTAATTCTCTCCTTTGGCCAGGCAACTCCAATGTCCATGAAGTCTAGAACTAAACAACGAAGTCCAGAATTACACTGAAATGCTGTCAATCGAAGATTAGATTAGTTGATTTATACTGTACAGCCAAAAATGAGTATTTGCAGCAGCATGAGGAGGCCTATGATGTGTTAGAGTAAAAGTTGAGACCCCAGATCAATATCAGAGCAGCAAGTATTTCAAATCATTGTAACATCTGTCCATAAGGAAGTTAGACTGAGAGAGAGGTTGCAGCGGAAGACCTGTAGAAAACCAGCAACCATCAGCAGTATCTATTCAAACCATCAGAAGTTTGGAAAACCCGAATGTGTGGTGTAAGTTCTTTGTCCAAATTGATAAGGCCTTTAATGTGCACAGGGATATTAGATAGATGCAGGCCTTGATTATGGTTGAGATGGTGCTTGGCTACCGCATCCGCCACACTATTACACTCCCTAAAAACATGTTTAAGTTCAGCTCTACCAAGCAGGGATTTCACTTTGAAAACCATGTCAAAAATTTTCCAATGAGCAGAATATGGATCATTGATCATACTAACCGCAAGTTTAGAATCAGATTCAATTATGAAGGTATGATCGAGATGAGGGAAAATGTGACAAGCATACAAAATGGCTTCAATTTCAGCATGTAGAGGGGTCTCAGCAGAGGAGACTGCAGAGCTGATCAGAATAGGACTACCAGAGGGATTCCTAGCAATCAGGCCAACAGAAGCTTTGTTAAGGGTCCAGGATGCATCCACATTAATTTTTGTGAAGCCATACTTGGGCCTTTCCCACAGAACCGTCAATATATTTGGCTTAGGGGGAGGTCTAAGCAAAGGAGATAGATGCCTAAAGGATGCTGGGATAGTTGCGGAGGACAACAATTTGGGGGGGCATACATGCAATGTTAATTTAATCAGTTCCTGAACCTCCTTACAAATCAGATTAACAGAAAAAGGTTTATTATCAAATAAAAATCCATTCCTAGCTTTCCAGAGAGACCAACACACCAGAGAAGGCAGAATTCCACAGTAGATTTGCTGAAACTTAGGGAGATCAGTGCAATTCCAAAAAATGTGAAATCTATGAGGAATGGAATGCTGAGCATTAAGGTTAAACTGGAGCACAGAGGTCATATTTGACCAGACAGCATGAGCCAAGTGACATGAAATGAAAAAATGCTGGATCGAGTTCGAATGACAACAAACAGGGCATTTCGAAGCTAAACTGAATCCACAAGTAATCAGTACATCATCGAAAGGGAGAAAAGAATGCAACAGTTTCCATGTAAAAATAGTGATCTTTTTTTGCAATGGAATTTTCCATAAAGATTTACTTGCAGGGAAATTACCTGATGATAAAGTCAGGGCCATATAGGCTGACTTGAAAGAGAAATTACCAGAGAGTTCAGGTTTCCAAACCAATCTATCATCTCTATCTAATGTCAGTTGAGCACCCTGCAGAAAAGAAAGCATATCATGTTCCAGAAAAGGCGAGATCAGATCTAAAATAGGGTTTCTGTTACTGATGAAATCAGCCACAGAGATGTCAGTCAATACAGAGATAATACTATCTAGAACATAGTTAAGAAGAGGTCCATTTGGGCACCAGTTAGCAGATAAAAAATTACAACTGCCTTTGCCATGGATAATAATCGAATTATTTTCAGCAAACGAATTTATAGCACAAATTCTTTTCCATGTCACTGATTTCCTATGGGATGGTGGGAGTGCCCATAACAATTTAGCCCACAAGGAGGTACCTAGTTGGCTCTTCCACCATAGTTTAACTGAACAGGAGTCTATAATAGCTTTGATTGATCTGAAACCTAAACCATTCAAATGTGTAGGTTTAGCAATTTCTGCCCATCTTTTCCAAGCCCTATTATTTTTATCCTCAGATCTTCCCCAGAAAAAGTGAGACATTTTTTTCTCAAATAATTTTGTTATACCTTTAGGGGGATTTGTGACAGACCAAATATGTTGAGGAATAGAGTACAAACAAGACTTAATTAAGATCATTTTACCTCCTCCACTAAGCCATTTATTTTTCCAGTTTTGAAGCTTATGGTCAACATTAGCCAGCAAAGGATGGAAATATCTCTTTAAAGTTCTTCCTCTAAAAATTGGACATCCTAAATATTTAAAAGGAAAGGATCCTTTTTTCATTTTTAGAATAGCTTTGACCTGATTAAGTCTAGCTGGTGTAGCCCTTTTACTTAGATAAAAATCAGATTTGTCAAAGTTAAACTTTTGTCCTGAGGTATATTCAAATATTTCAAGGAAGACTTTGATCTTAATAAGGTTCGACCTAGATGCTTGCATAAAAATAATCGTGTCATCCGCATACATAAGGTGAGAAACTGCTGGAATTGAAGCTGGAATTTGATAACTAGCCAGACTACGATTAAAGAATATGAATGATAGACTCCTAGAAAAAGCTTCAGAAAATATGTTAAAAAGGAAGGGTGAAAGAGGATCACCTTGTTTTACTCCCCTTGTAGCCCTGAAAAAACCTACAGGATTGCCATTAACAAGTATAGAAAAATAGGCCTGGGACAAATTATTCATTACAGCATTTAGAAACTTCCCTTTGAAACCAAACTTTAGCAAGATTTGTCTAAGAAAATTCCAGTTAATTCTATCAAAATCCTTTCTTAGATCTAGTTTAAGAATGGAGTTTGGAGTTCTATTTTTTTATCAAGAAATCTAATCATTTCCTGTAAGTACAGGATATTATCTGATATGTCTCTATTTTTCATGAAGGCTGATTGATTAGGAGAGATCAGATTATCCATGTAAGGTTTCAACCTTTCCATTAGGACTTTAGAGCAGATTTTATTTAACACATTGGAAAGGCTAATTGGCCTAAAGTCATCAAATGAGCATGGGGTAGGCTTTTTTGGTATTAGGATAATCCAGGTACTAGAGATACCCCTAGGCATTTCAGAACCGGCTATGAATTCATTAACTGCAGAAATCAGATCCAATTTTATGGTAGGCCAGCATTTGGTATAAAATTTTGGAGAGAAACCGTCAGGACCAGGACTACTGTTCTTATTCAAGCCTTTGATCACATTGAATAACTCAGATTCAGAGACCAGGGAGGCTAACACTTGGTTATCCCTATCCTTGATAATCTCAGGTATTTGACTTAGGAATTGAGGGTAGTAAGTTTCATCAGTGGATAGAGAAGGTTCATTTAGCAATTCAGAAAAATAAGCAATTGCTTCTTTTTGAATTTCCAACTGAGAATTAATCCATTGGCCAGCACCATTTTTTATTTTTGTCATCTGCAATTTATAGTTTCTTTCCTACACCACTTTATGAAAGAAGGAAGTGTTATTATCTCCTAGCTTGTGCCATTTAAGTCTAGCTTTTTGCTTCCAATATTTTTCCTTTTCTTTTAAAGCTTTTAGCAATAAAGCATTTTTCTCATTAAGTTTTATACGCTCAGAGACAGAGGGGAGCAGATCATACTTAATTTCCTGAGTTCTTAAGGCCTCCTCTGCATTTTTAACATTTAGGTCAATATTACCAAAGTTATCTCTATTCCAGCTTTTAAGAGCTTTCTTAAGCCTAATTAATTTCAGGTAAAATCTGAGCATACCAGTTTCAGCTATAGGAAGGTTCCAGCAATCATTAATTAATCCCATAAACTCATTTCTCTGAAACTAGGCGTCAATGAATCTAAAAGGCTTAGGACTGGAGGAGGTCATAGTGGAGACTTGGAGGAGAAGTGGTGCATGATCAGATGTCTGCCTATTCAGGATTTGAATCGAAGAAGCTGAGAATTTGGAGTTCCATGAAACAGTACTGAGTCCTCTGTCTAATCTTTTCGAGGTTGGGTTCCTAAGCCTAGAATTGCACCATGTGAAAAGATTACCCACTGTATTAATTTCTTGTATACCATTCAAATTAATCCAAGAGTTAAAATCCCTGATACTACCTAAGGCAGGTGAACTAGGACCTCTGTATTCGGACAGAGAGGTAATCGAGTTGAAATCTCCAATAAAAATAGTATTACCTTTAGAGATAGGCTGCAGTTCATTCCATAAGGCCTTTCTACCCTCCCTATCCCTAAGAGCATAAATGAAAACTGCTTCCATGTGCCAATTAAGGTGATGATGTAAAATAGTGACATGCATGAATTGTTCATGATAAGATAGCAGAGAGATAGACAAAGAATTAGACCACATTAACCATATTTTCCTATTATACAGAGTCAAATTGTGGGCAAAGGAGAGTTTCTCCATATATGCTTGACAAGAAGAATTATCATGCATCGGTTCAATGATACATAAAAGCTGTATTTTGTTAAGTTTGCATAAATTTATCAGCCTAAGCATTGAAGTGTCCATGCCTCTAAGATTCCACACTAAGAAATTTACATTACAGTTAACTATCATTGTTCACAAGATTTATTACTTTTTGTGGTTGATCTAAGCATCATTCTGTTTAATTGGCTTAGGTAGTTATTTTTCTTTGGTTTAGATTTACCTTGCTGATTACCTGTAGGGGATGAGGTAGCAAGATTTTGATGGCTAGAACTGGCCTCCATCTTTGCCCCAGTCTCAGTCCGATCCACAGTCAGATCCTCATGTTCCATAGAGTAATTATCTAGAACCTGCAAAACAGAGAATCTATTTGCCATCTTTCCAGGCTGGGAAAGTGCAGTATTGTGATTTGGGCTATGCATAGAAAGTGTAAAAGATCCAACTTGAATATCATCTTTAGCATATGCCAGCAGGGTTGGTTTAGATATAGCCGTATCTTTTAGTAACCTAGATATGGAGTTATCTGGACTATCCTGAGATTGTGTATTGGTAGTAGGGTCTCTGTCAGAAGTCTTGATAACCATAGAGGGTGAAGGTAGGTTATGGTTAGTATTAATATAGGTTCCTATATTCATGTCCATCTGAGGGGGATGATCATCCAGAGCATCTAGGATTAGAGGAGGTTTATCAAATTTCTTACCAGTAGCCAGCCAGTGAGATTGAGGTAAACTGAGAGGTAAATTTGTATCCTGAGATTTTTCGTTGTTAGGCACATGACTGGCTTTACACTGAGACAAGGAATGACCTAGTTTTGCACAGTGATCACAGTAGAGAGGAACATCCTCGTATTCAATTTGGTATTTCCTGTTATTGGATACAGAACCTAGCCTTATGTACTGATTTAAAGGTTTTTTCAGGTCAATTTCCACACAAAATTTAATTTCTGATGGCCTTGTAAGCATATCCGTGGCTAGATCATTTTTTTATAAAACTGTCAATGCTATTCCCTATTGCCTCTATAGAAGCTGAGTTATAGTAGTATAGAGGGACTTCCCTAATAGTACACCAGATAGGAACTATTGGTGATTCTATATGTGTTGAGAATTCAGGAGTCCATTTAAGTATCTTGAGAGAAATGCCATTAAAATTCCAAACACATTTCAGAGAACACCTTTGATAATCGTTAATTAGCTCAAACCTAATTAAAACATGTTTATAATCAAGAGAGCCGAGCTGATACTTACCTTCAAAACCCACCGTTTTGAAGGTAAGTTCCAGGTTTTCCATCGAAATTCTCCCTTTAGTAAACTTACCCACCAAAGCGTTTGCGTACTGGGCAGATAGGGTGTCTATTTGGTCATCAGAGTATAGACACGAGGGATCCCCCAAGTGGTTCGTTTTAGGGACAATCTCTGGGTTACTAGGTAGAATTTTGGATAGAGGCGGAGATTTGGTTTGGAGTGCTGCTGCGAAGGTTTTGGGGGGGGGTTTGATCACTTGGGGTTGCCGCCATATCGGCCGGCATAGTAGTGGGGGTGAACCGACCTGGCTGTTGGTGAAATTGGCTAGCTGTTTCCGGCGAATTAACCGTTAATGGCGGACAGAGAGGGAGGAAGATGATGGAGGAAATGTTATTCAGAGAGCTTTTTGGGAGGCGTACTAGAGAGCGTTTTTCGTTTACAACTGGTACCAAATCTGTTAATAATTGCTAGATGAATGTGATGATGTCGAATTCGTTGTCATATTTGTTTTAGGTAGCAAGTGAGAGAGGTCTATGAATGTCGATCGTTCTTGACTAATCTTGTGTAAATGCATGAATTGGTTAAATGCTTAGACACGGTGTAGTGTTTATAAGTGTTGCTAAGCTTGTTGATTCTTCGTGCTAAATGTCATCAATGGGATACTCTTCGTAATAAGGGAGTCATTGGTGAGGTTTGACAAGAGATGTCGAATTCACTCTTGCAAACTACTACCTAAGAAGGATGGAAGATTTATCTTCACAACATGTAGTTGAAGTAGTGAATAGATTGTTTCACTCGTTCTTGAAGCCTTTATTATTTAGCATTTATGTATTCTTGATGCTATGTTTCACTTCATTTATGCCATGGGTTGTTTGAGAATAGGAAGTGTTTTTATGATTGAAGTGTTAGGGTGTTAGGAAAGTGACGAATTCCTTAGCTCCTTTGCATGAAAATCTATGAACATGAACTTAGAACTTCTTGTGCATAATGTGTTGTGATTCTTGCTAGATAGGTATGTTAATGTTAAGTCAAGTAATGAATGTGATAGAATGAGTGAATGGTTCAATGATCTACATTAGGTTTGGAAGTGGATATCCATTGGCCCCAAGGCTTTATCTTTGTAGTTTTAAAACCCTTTTTCTTAGTTTTGTTTAATGATTAGCACAGTTATTTGACCTTGCTAGTTATCTTGTTTTTTTTAACTTCATAACTTAGGACCACCAAACAACCAACCCCCCCCCCTTTACATGCTTTTATATGTGTACATATATTTACTCCTAGCCTAATATCAACCTTTTGTGCCTAAACGCTTAGGAAGATCCCTCTTCTCCGTGGACGACCCCGACTTGCCGCTATCTAATTAGTTGTAGATAGTAAGCATTTAGGGCTTATAAATATTAACTTTGAGAGGTACGACGATGGCCTCCCAACTAGTAATTGCAAACAAAAGAGGGAGGGGTTTGTATTTTAAGATTTAACAACTACGATGCATAAAGGTAAAAATAAAGTAATCTAGTAAAGCTAAGCACTTAAGGAGTCATTGCGCAACATGATTAACCTAATGTTTCAATCCTTAATTCATTCACATGCAAGAGTTACTAAACAACCTAATATTGTGTTCACAACACGTGGTGTGGCCGATAGCATCCACTTCCCCGTACTTGTCACGTCGGGTGCACTGCAACCCTCTATTGACTCTGCTATCATAATTAGGGAAGTACAACAAGGTCTGACCATTGTTGTAGGTCTGTTTCTCCCCCGTGTGATCATGTCCCGGGCTTCCACCACAAAAACACAACTTATCCCGGGTTCTACAGACTAGGCCCGAAGGTAGTTGGCACCTTATCTATAATCTAGGGTCTCTCACACCCTAGTTTGCTACTTTTTGGCTATATCTACTAGCAACCTGTCGAAAAACTTTACGTAATTAGCTAAGACTGGTGCGATGGCAAATAAGTCAGAGCATGACTCGTGTCTCCCTAGCACTCACTCACTCAAACACAACATACTCCCTTACCCATTGTAACATCCAGGTTTTTCTTCCCAAGGGGGCATCAATAAATGCACCATACATGAATACAACCCAAAGTATGTGCCCGGTATTTGGTGTAATATTCATGCATTTTGAACATTCAAGAACAATCATAATAATATCATGAACATATGATAGGACGAATCTAATGAATTTCACATAAACATAAAGGTTATATCAGTGCTAAAATTATCCCTAAGCTATGGAAACTAATCCATAGACATGGAATTCAAATACAAATTTGAATTCCATATCTAGGATGAACACAAAATGAAAAGAAAGAAAAAAGCAAAAGGAGAGAGTGTTTCTCCCCTTCTAAGAGCTCTCATAATAATCTAATCTACTTTTTTACATGTTTAACCTAGTAGAATAAGTTCATATATATAGGAGAAGGGGATTGGGCCTAAAAATAGGCCAAAAATGCTAAAACCCTAGTTCAGACGCTGCTTGGCGCAGACCACGCGGATGGCACGGTCCGCGCAAAATACTTTGTCCCGGGATGCATTATCGTGTAAGACCGTGGTTTTTCACAGGCGCAAGGTACTCTATTTGGCTTGGGGCCATGGCACAGACCGTGAGCTTTGACGCGGGCCGTGGTCAGGAAACATGATTCACTCAGAAGTTTGGCGTGGGGCATAGATTTTAGTATGGGCCAACAGCTGGTCTTGGCATCTTGATCTTGGAATGGTGCGGGCCGTATTGAATAGGACGGTCTGCGCCCATATTTAGCCATTTTTGGGAAAACCATTGAACTTGAGTTGCGCAAACCGTGGCATATGGTATAGGTCATGCCATTTCCTCGTGCCAGAACTATTGGTGTGGGGTGTCTCCTCTGGCGCAGACTATTGGTGCTTGTCTATGAACAGTCCACACTGACTCGTGGTACTTTGGCAGCTAAACTTGTTTCCTTCGCTAAAAGAGAACCATTAGTCCAATTTTTTAGTTCTAGTAGTTGATTTTGTAGTGATCAAGAAGAAGAATCCAATGGAATTATCCTTGAAGGATAATTCTTCTCAGATTCTTCTCAGACTTTGGCACAACTCATCGGACCATGATTCCCTATTTCTTCATTGACCGCTTTGGTCTTCGCTGCCGCCTTTCTTTGACTCCAATGTCCTTCTACCACGCATTTATGTTCATGGCATTCTTTTACCACCATTCTAAAGGTGAATGGACTTTGATATCTTCTACCATTCTTGTGAATGACCTTCAATATCTTCTACCGCCCTTTAGAACGACCTTCACATAGAATGTAACCAAATATACCCACGGGCGACCCACTAAAGATGATCTAATGGAATATCTAGGAGCCCATAGATACATGATATGTCCATTTTATGTGCATATTTTGGGATCTTTTGGGATCACTTTTGTGCTCTTTTGTCATCAAGAGCTTGGGTTTTATCTTGAAATTCTCTTAGGAGATGAAAGAGCAACGTTACGCTCTTTTACCTTTTTAAAGCATATTTTGTGTGACAAGGAAACAACATTAAGACTTGAAGACCGGAGGCCGTTGAAGATCACCCTTTGAAGACTTTCTTTGATGATTTGAAGACTTGAAGAATGGAAAAAACTTGTTATGAAGAAAGAGAGTTTGAGACCTGTAGAAGAAAAAAATAGACAAGTTCTATTTCTGAGCTCTGTCGTGCCTCGCGATGAATGGGTGGCCATAATAGATTTGTCTTTCTTTTTGTTCTATAAATAACATTCTATATTTCCTCTTTCCCCACTTCTCTTCTTCCCGACTTTCTACCAGCAATTCCTAGGTTTTTATCCTTTTTCATCTTGTTTTAATCTCTGTTCATGTTTGGATTATTGTTGTTGATTATTATGGATTGTAGTAGCTAAAGCTAAACTAATCTCTTGGGCGCAATTGATTGAAGCTTCGAAACTTATGTAGTGAGATTCTTGATTTTTCTCATTTATGAACATTTATGGGAAATCATTTATTGTGACATTAATGCTATGTTTTGCTTCATTTTTATCATGGGTTGTTTGAGATTAGGAAGTGTTTATATGATTGAAGTGTTAGGGTGCTAGGAAAGTTGCAAATTTCTTGACTCTTTTGGCATGAAAATCTAAGAACATGAACTTAGAACTTCTAGTGTATAATGTGTTGCAATTCTTGCTAGATAAGTAGGTTAATGTGGATTGTTCTCATATTTGTCATATAGATGCAAAGAAAGGTTGAACCTTGAATGTAGTTTGTTCTAGGGCAAGCCTATTAAATGCTTTATTTGGTTAAATGACTATGACTTTGGTAGAAGACTTGTTGTTATCAAATCTATGGTCCTTCGTGTGAAATGGAAATGATTGAATACCTTTATGGTGTAGTTTGCCTAAAGTGATTGTTAATGAGGTTTGTAAAATGTCATTGTTTGCGTTTGCAAATTACTATTAAGAAGGAATGAATGTGGATCTTCGATTGGGAAGTGATAGTATTCCCCGTAGGCGATAAATGTTAATGAATGAGTAGATGAATCTATGATTTATAAGAAATTTAAAAGTGGAAGTCAATTGCCCCCAATGCTTCGTTAATTGTTGATTTAATCATCTTTTTAGTTGTTGTTGCATGATTATCATTGTTCTCTTGCTTTGCTAGTTGTTGTCTTTCAATTCATAGTTTAGGACCAAAACCAACCAACCCCCCCGTTTACATGCATATATATATATATATATATATATCTATCTATATATGCTTATATGTAGTATGTTTCTCGCTATATATGTGCAAACACTTGGAAAAATACCTCTTCTCGTGGATGACCCCAACTTGCCACTATCCACTTAATTGTAGATAGGAAGCATTAGGGCTTAACAAGGATGACCTCCCAAATTTTGGTGCAGCTGCCAAGGAAGAGGCATTTATTTTTAAGTGTTTGGGCATATTATGCATGATTATGTGCTAGTTGTAAATATTGTTAGTTTGCTTTTATTTTTGTTTTCTTAGTTGACTTTCCATTTTCACTCGGCTTGGAGACGTATTGTTTGAGTTCTTGGTGTATGGCTCGTACGCGATCCTCTTCACAAGAACCCCTACACTATGACCCCGAGTTAGAGTTAAATTTGAGATGGGCTAAGAAGCTTTCTTTGGAAAATGTGAATAACACCCCTCCTAGTGACTATTTTGCGGATACTTCTACATCTATGGAACATCAATATGAGCATGAAGGTGACATTCCAGGAGGAGGATCTCAACATCCTTCTTTCCAAGGAAGAGCTCCTCCTCTCCAAGGAAGGGAGATTCCTTTAGGGCAAGCCTTATTGAGGGACATTATGGCCTCCAACCTTGACAAAAAACTGATGTGTATTGAGTATTCTTTAGTTGGACCAAATAGGCACTTCGAACTCAAGACCGGGTTTATAAACATGCTACCTATCTTCCTTGGTAGGCAAGGAAAAAAGGACAACAAGAATCTCACCGAGTTCCATTTTTTGTGTGGTGGTACAGTTTCCCACGGAGTAGATAATTACTTCTACAAGTTGAAGGCATTCCCATTCACATTAAGGGATGGTGGAAGGGATTAGCTCTACTACCTACCACCCAAAAGCATCAAAAGTTGGCATGACATGAAGACAAAATTTCTAGTCAAGTACTTCCAGGTCTCGAAGTCCGCTGCTTTGAAGAAGGATATAAGAAACATCGTCCAATGACATGAAGAGTCTCTTTTCGACTATTGGGAGAGGTTTAAGAAGTTTCTCGCTAGTTGTCCGTACCAAAGCTATTCGGAGGGTGGTCTACTATTTCTAAAATGGTCTTCTTGATGAGGACCAAATACTAGTGAGGAGTTCTTGTGATGGTACCCTTGGAAACAAGACTTCAAAGGAGGCTATGCAGTTATATGAGGAGCTAGCTAATGAGTCAAGAAACTTTAGCTCGAGTGCCGATTTGAAAGAAGAAATATAATGCCCATAAGTGACCCTTCTAATAGTTGAAAGATTGAGGACCAAGTCTTGGCCTTACTTCTATGGTGAAATCCTTGATGACCAAGCCTTGAAATGTGCCACATGTTAAATCTTGTAAAATTTGTTTATCGGCATATCCTACAGACACTTGCCCTACTTTGCAAGATGATTACGCTGAGAAGGTAGTGCCATGGGGTATCAAGCTGGGCAAGGCTATCAAGGAAACCAAGGCTATCAAGGCAACCAAGGCTACCAAGGTTATTAAGGCTATCAAGTGAATCAAGGGTACCAAAACTGGCTGTACAATTTGGGTAATCATGATAACCCACATCTCCGGTATGGAAACCCTCAAGGAGGTTAAAATACTCAACCGTATCACCCTCCTCAACAACAATATCAGACACCTCAACAAAAACACCAAAGGCTTCTAGACAAGCCCCAAGATCAAGGGGAGAACTCAGGCTTGTCAAAAGATGAGGTGATGCAAACCATTCACCGATTGATCATGTGTACATAGAAAGGCAAAAAATTTCAAGATGAAGCCAATGCAAGCATCAAGAACTTGGAAAATCAAGTAATCCAAATAGCTCAAGTGGTGAGTCGGATGGAGGCCCGGGAAAAGGGCAAACTTCCCTCCCATTCGGAGATCAACCCTCAACAAATTGTGAGTGCAATCTCATTGAGGAGTGGGAAGGAAGTGAAGGAGCCTCAATGCAAGGTTTTTGTTGAGCAGGTGGTTGAGAAAAAGGAAGATGTTGATAACAAGGCCGAAGAGTTGGCCAAAGAGAGAAAAGGAGAAGAGATTGAGGTGGAGACATTTATGCCAAGACCTGGATCAAATCCTGAAACCTCATCCCCACCACACAAGAAGTCAAGAGGGTGGAGATCCCTATCTATGTGCTGGAGCCACCAGTTCCGAAGGCATTAAAGGATATGAGGACCAAGGAGGATAACAAGGATATCTACGAGGTCTTTTGTACATGCAAGGTAAACATTCCACTCTTAAATGCTATAAATCAAGTTCACAGGTATGCTAATTTCTTAAGGAATTGTGTACCTTTCATAGGAAACAACAATTGAAGAGTAAGAAAAAGAGTATGAAGAGTGAATATGTCTCCGCCGTGTTTGATGAGGAAATACCTCCTAAATGTGATGATCCGGGAATGTTTATGATCCCTTGTAAGATAGGAGGAAAATGTGTTAACAAGGCCATGCTAGACTTATGTGCTTCCATTAATGTGATTCCATACTCCTTGTATGAAAGTCTAGATCTAGGCACCTTGCTCAAAATTGGGGTTGTTATTCAACTAGCCAACCGCTCTAGCACATACCCAAAAGGTATTGTGAATGATGTGTTGGTGAAAGTGGACTCCTTAACATTTTCCACTGATTTTTATGTTCTTGAAATGGAAGGTGGTAATAGTGCTAAACCTATTCTCTTAGGTAGGCCATTTTTAAAGACCTCAAGGACAATAATTGATGTGCATAGTGGAACTTTAACCATGAAATTTAACTGGTGGAAGATAGAAATCGACACTAACAATTCTATTGAGCATCAGAGTAAATACCATTCTTTCCAAACTATTGATATTTTTGATGATATAGCGCAAGATGTATTTGAGCCCAATGATGGTAGTTCCTTAAATGTTTCCATAGATGATGCTTTGAGTGATGCTTTGATTGCAAATGTTGTTGGTACTAACTTGAAGGAAAGCAACAATGGTGAGTGCTCTCTTGGGAAAGCAACATCTGATACCTTTTTTGTGTCCATAAGTAAGCCAATGGGGGTGAGTTTCCCTCCTTCTCTTCAGAAGACTTCGGTGGTAGATTGCAAAACACCACCGAAAGTTCGTAAATGTTCATCCCTTGGAGAAGGAGAGAGACCACCGAATGCTCACTTGATTTAGATCACCGTGGAAGAAAAATGAAAGTTATTGGGAATGTTAAGGGAAGATGAGGAGACCCTAGCCATGGTGTGCCAAGTCTTATTTGGGGATGATATGGATCCCACATGTTTTGACCCATATTTAGGAAAAAAGACCGACCGCTTCAGATCGGTTTGTGAGTAAGCTCCAAGGAGGGAAGTAAGTCATGCCGACAAGGTTAAATAGATCATTATTCTTGACTTTCCGTTGATGTTGTTTGATTTTGAATTTTTGTCGTTAATTTCTTTACTTTGGTTTGTTCTATTCACTGTGCATTTTTCCATGATTTTGTAGCAAATTGAGGCGCAAGAAGCTGGATTGGTCAATAAAAAAAAGGCATGGAGAAAGGAGGAAAAGCTTGGACATTAGGTAACATTGAAAATTTTTCAAAGTACCAAGCATGTGTAGCCATCACGAGTCACGACTGTTACATCACGACTCACGACGAGATCATGGATTTCTTGCAAAATGTGAGCTTTGGGGCTCAAGATGTTGCAACTCACAATTGTCTTATCGCGGGTCACGATAGGCCATCGCGAGACACGATGGTTTGGTCGCGACAGGCGACAAAGTCAGGAAGATTTTTGAAAATTATTGCTTCTCAAGGTTAACATATTGCGAGCTGTGACAGACCCATTGCGGCTTGCGATGAGAGTGTTGACTTCAAGTGCCCCGTTGACCCCCCATCGTGAGCCGCGATATGTATCGCGACTTACAATGGCTGAACAGTACCATTTTAAAAATGGGCAACACTCAGAATCTTCTTAACTCTTTCACTCTTAAACCCACTCAACTTCTCCACGTTCCCACCATCTCTCCATCAATCCTCCACTCAAATCCGTCCACCAAGCTACCAAAAACACCTACTCCATCATCCTTAACCTCTCAATCTTCCATAAAAACCCACAAATCTTCCCATTTCGTTAGAGAACACAAAATTCTAGAATTTGGGGGTTTTGTGATTTTGAGCATCCTATTTCAAAATTGTTTGTGGGCTTGATTCCATCTTCCCAATAAGCATCTAAGTGGTACATTTCCTCACTTTCTTGTGCTTGATCTGTGATTTTTGTTATATGATTGATTCTATTGGATGTTGTGTGGATTGTATGCCACACTTTATGAATTGGGATTGTAGGGACTTTGTAGATTTTGGTGGATATTGTGCTTATGAATTTTATTTGATTGATATTACGGCTATGGGATAATATTGTGCCTGTTTTGAATTGCTTATGTTTGTGTGATGTGACTATGGATGCAGTTGTGCTTATGTTGATATGAGATTTTGACTTAATTGGCCAAGAACATAAAGGCCTAAGTTGTGATTGTTGGATTTGGTTGTGGCTTAGGCTATGGAATTGGGCATATTGGTTTGTTGAACATAGTTGATATTTTTATGCAGTTAGGGTTGTGCTTAAGGTAGTTTAGCTATGGGATTTGATACTTAGCATTTTGAACCTGTCAATGATAGCTAAACTAGTTAGGCACAATTGTGTTAATTGGATATGGCATATGGGATATTTAACTATGGGACAACCCTAATGAACTTGAAAGTGTTGACATGTTAAAAGTGACTTGAGCTTTGTATGTAATTACGGATGATGCTTAAATTAGTTTTGCTTGAACTTAAGTGTTAGCATTTTGGAAATGTTGAGGTTAGCTAAACTAGTTTTGAAATACTTGTGATTCCAACATATTACATATATTTTTGTGCATTTTACTTATTTGTTGTGGTTGTTAGACATGACCCCTACCAAGAGACCTAGGGCTCATCCCCGAGGTGCACGCACTGCCGCTCTAGCTCCACCTCCGCCACTGGCTCCGAAGCTGAACCCTGTACCCCCTCCTTCTGACCGGTACATAGGTTTAACCCAGATCAATAGATCATACGCGGATAGGTGGGATGTCCTAGTTACCCATAAGATGATGGAGATGAGCTTTATTGACCACACATCACTTGATACTCCCGGGCTGCTAGAGCCGGTTCACAGCCTCCTCGCTAAAGGAGGGTTGGAGGGTTTCATGAGTAAGAGTGCCCCTACTTACCAATGCTACATGCTGGAATTCCTAATCACTGTCAGGATATGTAGTATGAGAGATGTGAGCCCTGTGATAGGTACATTTATTTCCATTTGGAAGATGTATCTCGGGAGATAACAGTCTCAGATGCGAGGTAGCATTTGGGTGGGAGACAGTAGAGATCCAGAGAAGGTTGGACCCAGCAGCCCGGGAGCGCTCGATTGAGAAGGACATGTTATTCTGAAGAAGAATCAATAAGAGGCAGAAGAACTCCCATGAAAAGAGTAGCGTCATCATCCATCGCGCACTCCGTTTTGTGCACAATTTCTTTGCAGGCATAGTCTTATGTTTGTCAGAGCCGTCAAACATGCCATATAGTGATATTCATTTCCTATGGTATCTGATGAGTGAGGGGTTGGGATATGGATTCTAGGATGAGTTATAGATGAAGAGGGTTGTCGAGTTGGCCGAGAAGCCAAAGGGCAAGATTAGTGTAGGAGGCATGATTACACTATTGGAGGAGCACTTGGGATTAGTTGCACCGGCTAGCTTCCCAAGCTTGGGGAAACATACCTCATACCTCATCACTATTGAGAGATTGGGACGATTCAGAATGGTCAACACCACATAGGTCCCAGGATTATACCACTGGAAATATGGGGTGGGGAATGTCATCTTTATGACACTGTCTCAATGCAACATGACTAAGTTGTAGTTTGATACACCTTTGGAGGATTTAGCTATCCAGACCTACACTTATTTTAGGGAGTAGTTTGAGCAAGAGCTTTAGAACATAGCTCCACCTCCAGCTTCGACTGACGAGGGTGCCTTACCGTCCACTGAGCTGGAGGGTGAGCAGCATCCTCCACTGCCTTCACTAGAGACCGAGCCAATGCAGAAGGACCATATGCCACCACAGTTCCCACAACCTCTACCCAATTTTTATGAGCACATGATGCAGACTGTTCAGGAGGGATTCCGTAGGCAGGACCAGTATCACAGTGGATAGGTTGAGCACAACTTGTTCGTCTCCTGAAGCCTTATGGAGATGGATGAGGAGATCGAGTATCTCTCATTTGGGATTTCAGAGATGCAGTCACAAGCAGGTGATCCGAGTAGAGCAGTGAGGCATCGGGAGCGGCGTCAGAGGAATGCAAACTGGACGGAGCAGTATCAGCAGACATATGCAGGGACAGCGACGATGGTGCCAGGCCATTTCACTCTTGATTGTGAGATTATTGTTTTACACCCCCATGCTTTGATTTATACATTTTTCCCGGTTTTGACTACATTGAGGGCAATGTAGTATTTTAAGTGTGGAGAGGGGTAGTACTGCTTTCACTATTTTGCGAATGGACTTCTTTCTCTAGATTTGGATGCTTTGGATACTTTTCTTTATTTTGGGGATGTTTTTCACTTGATGTACTTGGATTATCTTAGCTTTGACATGTGAAAGCTTTTTGTTACTTTTTATTGGAAACAAATGGAAAAATGAAAAAAATTGAAAAATATAGAAAATGAAAAAGAAACAAAACAAAATCCCGCTAAGTTGAAAACCCGAGAGGGAAACTTAGGCAAAATTGGGGGCCTAAATAGGTCAAAAACCCAAAAAGGCAGGCTAGGCAAAAATGAGAGGCTAGGATAAATATGCGGAAAAATGTGAGATGTGAGCCAAAGAAACATGATGTGTGGCTAGGATAAAAACCCAAAAGCGCTCCTAGGAAAAATGAGAGAAATAGAGAAAAAAAAGAAAAAAATGCTATGATTTCACTCATTTGCCTGCGTTGGAGTCACAAGGTTGGGATTTCCATATGGATGGGTCGGGTAGCTCAACATTTTGAGACCTCTTGGGATTGGGAAATTTAGCGGGGAAAGCGAAGTAAGTTGTGAAATTCTTGATTGTTGATATACTTCGTTTTTAGGATGATATATTGGTATAAAGAGAAGTATGTGTTTGAACTTCATGCATGCTTTTGGCTTCACTTTGTGCCATTGGATTTGGGATTGTCAATTTGGGACTTAGAGATGTTTTCATGAATATCAATGAATTGATAGGTTGATATAGTTTGGATAGATTTAGGAATGGGGGTAGTGGGTAACTTCTCATTAGATCTTAACTTTGGGGTGTGTGATACTGAGAATTTTGTGAGGTATGGATTTGGTGGAATAGTAGTTAGGATGGGATATGTGGATTCCTTTGTGTGCTTGAATCTTTTCTTCGAGGGGAGTAAGGTTTAAGTGCAGGGAGGTTTGATATGTCCATTTTATGTGCATATTTTTGGACTTTTTGCGATCACTTTTGTGCTCTTTTGTCAACAAAAGCTTGGGTTTTACCTTGAAATTCTCTTACGAGAGGTAAGAGAAACTTTACGCTCTTTTACCTTTTCTGAAGGATTTTGTGTGACAAGGAATCAACATCAAGACTTGAAGAACGGAGGCCATTGAAGATCACCTTTTAAAGACTTTGAAGACTTTCGTTGAAGATTTTAAGGCTTGAAGAATGGAATAAACTTTTTATGAAGAAAGAGAGTTTGAGACCAGCAAAAGAAAAAAGTAGACAAGCTCTATTTTTGGGCTCCGTCGTGAGCCGCGATGAACCCGTCGTGGCTAGCATTAAACCGGTGGCTAGAACAGATTTGACTTTCCTTTTGTACTAAAAATAGCATTCTATCTTTTCTCTTTCCTCACTTCTCTTATTCCTAATTTTTTACCATCAAACCCAAGGTTTTTACCCTTTTACATCTTGTTTGAATATTTGTTCAGGTTTGGATCATTGTTTTTGATTATTATTGATTGTAGTAGCTAAACTAATCTCTTGGGAGCAATTGATTGAAGCTTCCAAACTTATGTAGTGAGATTCTTGATTTTGCTCATTTATGAACATTTATGGGAAAGCATTTATTGTGCCAATAATCCTATGTTTTGCTTAATTTGTATCATGGGTTGTTTGAGAATAGGAAATGTTTATATGATTGAAGTGTTAAGGTGTTAGGAAAGTTGAAAGTTTCTTGACTCTTTTGGCATGAACATCTAAGAACATGAACCTTCTAGTGTATAATGTGTTGCAAATCTTGCTAGATAAGTATTTTAATGTGGACTGTTCTCATATTTTTCACATAGATGCAAAGAAAGATTGAACCTTGAATGTTTTTTGTTCTAGGGTTAGCCTAATAAATGCTATATTTGGTTAAATGACAATGCCTTTTGGTAGAAGACTTGTTGTTATCAATTCTATGGTCCTTCGTGTGAAATGGCATTGATGAAACACCTTTATGGTTTAGTTTGCCTAAAGTGATTGTTAATGAGGTTTGAAAAATGTCGTTGTTTGCATTTCCAAATTACTATTAAGAAGAAACAAATGTGGATCTTCAATTGGGAAGTGATAGCATTCTCCGCAGGCGATAAATGTTAATGAATGAATAGATGAATATATGATCTATAAGAAGTTTGGAAGTGGACGTCGATTGCCCCCAAGGCTCCGTTAATTGTTGATAAATCATCTTTTTAGCTGTTATTTCATGATTAGAATTGTTCTCTTACTTTGCTAGTTGTCTTTCAATTCATAATTTAGGACCAAAACCAACCACCCCCACCATTTACATGCTTATATATATGCTTATATCTAGTATGTTTCTCGTTATATATGTGTAAACACTTGGAAAAATACCTCTTCTCGTGGACGACCCCAACTTTCCATTATCTACTTAATTGTGGATAGGAAGAATTTTGGCTTAAAAATATAAATTTTAGAGGTACGGCGACAACCTCCTAATACATGATTTCAATTAGTACTAATTAAGTCTACAAAAAATAGTATTTAGACAATAAAACCAAACATGACCGTCTAAACCCCTTGTCACGTAAACTCAACTAATACTAGCAATCCACCATGCAAAACATACCAAAAACTATTCCAAATGCAATGGTTAATGCATGAAAAATGAAACACATTACCATGACACCCTATACTTGGCCAAGATCTAAAAGAGGGGAACACATTGCGGGAGCCACGATCACACGATCAAAATACCTATAAATAAAGACATAGAATACAAGCCGAAGGTAAGCAACTCTTTACATTCTAACATATAAAAGAGACTTCCAAACTGACTTGGGCGTCCAAGTTTTCTCCCCCCCAGGAACACCCTTGGGGACTTTCTTGCATGTGTTTGGTCAATTATCACTCAGAATGATTTTTCCCACATAAGTGTGGTAGTCTATGGGGATGATTGTTTTTTACTTTCTAGGTTTTAAGGTCCTTGAGAAAGGTTAGAGATCACACCAGAACCACTGTTTACTTAGAAAACACACAAATAATACTCTGGAGTAAGTCAGAACCCTACAAGCAAGGAACATGCAAAATGGAGTTAGAGAAAGCTGTATACAATAACTAGTGCAAGTAACAAATCTATTTGAATAGGCCAAAGAATATTGTATGATGCTGCTGCAAGTTCACAAGCTTTTAAAGGCGATTCAATAATGAAGCCACATAATAGTATCATCAGGAAAAGGGAAGGAACTACTATAACAAACCATGGATAAGAAAATTGGTCAGAAACTAACCCAAAATTATCACCTTTGGTCCTAACCAAAGGTAGTGCAAAAACAAACCTACCATATGAGGCTAATAAACAACGGCGTAACGCAATAAGCCAAAGAATCAAGATAACCACACAATCACACTCACGCACCACAAACGAGGATAAATTCCTATCGCACCTAATTAAGAAGCCAATACACACAAAAAGTTTTCTTAAGGAAAACCGCTATGACGACACAATGATATGTCCACATGTTTTCAAAGGTGAACTGAGAGCAAAAGAACTTTGGTGGAAAAAATATAAATATATGCATATAGAGTGAAAAATCCAATGATGCCATCCATGAACACGAATTCATCTTGGATAATTCTCAGAAATTGGCTATAAAAACTCGGACTATTCTTCCTCCGCTATTTTTCCTTCCTTCTTCAATCTATCTTCTACAACTTTCTAAGTGGCCTTCAATCTTCTAAAATTCTTGTGAATGGCATTCACTAAACTACTTCGAAGTTCTTATGAGCAATCTACAAATTAAGCTAACAAAAAGTAATCTAGATGCTCGTAAGGACAAAAAATCCATTAGAATCAAAATAGATTACAAAATGAAGGATTTTGCTACGAAAACTGAAGACGGTTATCTAAACCCCTTATGATGTAAACTTACCTAATCTAGCAATCTTTTAACAAAAAGATAACAAAAGAGATGTTAAATACTTTGGAAAATACATGCATATGACGTCTCATCATCATCTCAATATACAAGGCCAATCCGCTCCAAGCACATAAATGATACACCCTCCACAAATGATACATGCATTTGTGTTGTATCTTGTTTACTTGAGGACGAGCAAATGGTTAAGTCTGGGGAGTCTGATCTGCTTCATTTTGCATGAATTAACCATTGCATTTAGCATAGTTTTTTGTATGTTTTGTATGGTGGATTGCTAGTATTAGTTGAGTTTACATGACAAGGGGTTTAGATGGCCATGTTTGGTTTTATCTTCTAAATCCAGTATTTTGTAGACTTAATTAGTACTAATGGACATCATGTGTCCACGTGCTCCTGGATATTCCATTTGATAATCTTTAATAGGTCGCCCGTGGGTACTTTTTGGTTACATTCTATGTGAATGCCATTCGTAAGGCTGGTAGAAGATATTGAAGGTCGTTTGCAAGGATGATAGAAGAGATCAAATGCCATTCACCTCTAGAATGGTAGTAGAAGAAGGACACGAATATCAATGCATGGTAGAAGGAGATTGGAGCCAAGGATAGGCGGCAGTAGAATTCAAAGCGGCCAACGAAGAAATTGGAAATTATGGTCCGATGAGTTGTGCCAAAGTCTAAGAATGATCAAAGAAGAATTATCCTTCAAGGCTAGTTTCATTGTATTTTTCTTCTCGAGCACTACCGAATCAACTACTAGAGCTAAAAAATTGGACTAACGGTTCTCCCATAGCGAAGTAAAGAAGTTCAACCCGCCAAGTCACCACGGGTCAGCGTAGCTCAAATTCAACGGTTTTCCCAAAAACAGCTATGTATAGGGCAATACCATCCCAATCAGGATGACCCGCATCATTCCAAGATCAAGATACCAAGACCAGCCGATGGCCCATGCTAGATCACATGGCCCATGAAAAATTTCTAAGAAAATCGTGCCATAGGCCACGATCTGTGCCAAACTCCTGAGTGGATCATGCTTCCTGATTGTAGCCTATGCCAAAGCAGACGGTCTATGCCAGAGACTCACGCCACAACCCTACACCAAATCAAGCACCCCATGCCTTTGAAGACCTATGACCGTGCGTGATGATGTGTCTCACGACAACATACTTGGCGCAGAATGTGCCATCCGCAATGGTCCGCGCCTGAACTATGGTTTTAGTATTTGTGGCCTATTTTGGGCCTATTTTTAGGTCTAATCCCCTTCTCCTATATATATATATATGACTTTAGTCTACTAGGTTAAACATGTACAAAGTAGATTAGATCATTAGGAGATCTCTTAGAGAGGGAGAAAAACTCTCTCCTCTGCCTATTTCTTTATTTTCATTTTGTTTCATCCTAGATGTGGAATTCAAATATGTATTTTAATTCCATGTCTATGGAGTAGTCTCCATAGCTCGGGGATAAATGTAGCACATTACCTTTATGTTTATGTGAGATTCATTAGATTCATCCTATTATATGTGTTCATGATATTATTATGATTGTTCTTGAATGTTCTAAATGTATGAATATTACACCAAATATCGGTACACACTTTGGGTTGTATTCATGTATGGTGCACTTATTGATGCCCCATTGGGAAGAGAAACCTGGATGTTAGAATGGGTAAGGGAGTATGTTCCTTCTGCGTGAGTGTGTGCATGGGAGACCTGAGTCATACTCTAACTTATTTTCCATTGCACCCATTTTAGCTGATTACCAAAGGTTTTCTGCTAGGTTGCGGGTAGAGATAGATAAAAGGTAGCAAACTAGGGTGTGAGAGATCCTAGATCATAGATAAGGTGCCAACGACCCTTGGGCCTAATTGATAAGACCCAAGGATTTGCATTCATGGTGGAAGCCCGGGACGTAATCGAACTGGGGAGAAAAAGACCTACAACAATGGTCGGATCTTGTTGCACTCCCCTAATTACAATGATGTTGTCAATGGAGGGTTGCGAGCGCACCCAACGTGACAGGTACGAGGAAGTGTGTACCATTGGCCATACCATGTGTTGTGAACACAATATTAGGTTATTTAGTAAATCTTGCATGTGAATGAATCGAGGATCAGAACATTAGATTAATCATGTTGCACATTGATTTCACAAGTGCTTAGTGAATTAGCTTACTTGTCTTTTTTACTTTTATGCATTGTAGTTGTTAAATATGAAAATCCAAACCCCCCTTTATGTTTGCAATTACTAGATGTTCGTTTCACTCGTACGGATTGATGATTCGTACGAGGTTGCATCTTTAGTTGATACTTAAGCCCTAGCATCTCTGTGGACAAACCTAGGGCTTGATGCTAACTACCCTCTAGGTAGCGTAGCAGTGAGAATAGGGTGCAGAACTAAAAATCTTATGTTTGACAATCCCATTTGAGAAGCCTTCGTCTGGGTTAATTAGCTACGATTAACGAACGTGGGTGGAGGTGGGTCAACTTCTTGGCTTCAAAGTTTGTGGGTTTGAAGAAGCAACTGTCCAATATTTCTCAATTGGAGACTTTGTATGAGTACTAGGAGAAGTTCAAGCGGCTATTGGCTAGTTTCCCTTATCATCCATTCAAGGAAGGTCTACTACTTCTTTGAAGGCTTATACGATGAAGACATGCGCATGGTGAATGCAGCATGTAATGGTTATATAGTGAACAAAAGACACAAATATGCAATGGCATTGTTCTAGGAGATGACCAATGGTACAAGGTAGTTTGGTACCCAACCGTGTGTGAAAAATATAGAGGAGCCCGCTTGTTCTTCCAAGCCTGAGGAACAAGTCCATGCATTTTCTTCCAAGATGAAAGAGTTCATGAAAGAGAGAATGCAACAAGTGAAGGTGTGCGGAATTTGCAATCTTGATCACCCGACTGGCACATGTTCGAGGAGGTGAAGGCCTTATACTTAAATGGTGGGAATTTGAAGTTTGCGAGAGGACAACAATAAGGGTTCCAAGGGAACCAAGGTGGAGATCGACAAGACCCTTACGCAAAATCCTTCAATCCCCAATATCGTGATAACCCAAACTTTTGGTGGCGTGAGGACAACCAAGGGTACAATTGAGGTAGACCACCTAAACCCTACCCGGGGGGAGAATGACCTTCCAATACCAATGCCCCATTGTATAAGTCGGACTGGGAGGATATTCTTATGGCAATCGCACAATTGGAAAAGAAGAATGATTTGTTCACGGAACAAACAAGAAGGGAGATTGAGGAGATTGGAACAAGATACTTTTCAAGTATTAAGAACCTTGAAGTGCAAGTTGGTGAACTTTCCACTTTGGTGAGCTGGATTGAGGCTAGAGAGCCCGAAAAGCTACCATCCCAACCCGAGGTTAATCCACGCAATGTGAGTACCTTGAAATAGAGAAGTGGGAAGGAGGTACATGAAGCCAAGAATGAGGTCGTGTAAGAGGGTGACAAAATTGTGGAAAACAACAAAACCAATATCGAACAAGAAGAGATAGTAGTCGAGGAGGAGCCCTGAAAAGAGTTCCCCACCACCAAGGCAAGGGTCAACCTTCCGCAGCCATTTCCTAGTGCTCTACAGGGAAGGCCAAAGGTGGCAACCAACGAAGCTCAAATTTTCCAAGTCTTAGAGAAGGTTGAGGTTAGCTTCCAAATCTTGATGTTATTGAACAAGTTCCCTCATATGCTAAGTTCTTGAAAAATGATTGTACTAAAAGAAACAACAAACCAACTACAAATTAGGTCCATTGAAAATAAGGGGAGTAGCCACTTTAGTTCACAAGAACATACCTGAAAAGTGTGATGCCCCTGAATGTTTTCAATCACTATTTCTTTAGGTGGTAAATTGGTGAAAAATTCTATGAATTACTTAGGTCCCTCTACCATTGTTATCCTATTTAGCCTCTATGAGAATCTTGACATATGTGAGCTTAAGGACAGTGGGGTTATTGTCCAACTAGCCGACCATTCCCAAGCTAGCCGTAGAGGTATATCAACAGATGTTATGGTTGGGGTAGGAAATCTAGCATTCCCAGCGGGCTTCTATGTCATTGATATCGTGCACGATAGAGGTGCACCCCCAATTTTATTGGGGCGACCATTCTTAAAAATATGAAGGACTAAAACAGATGTCCATTTGGGGACCCTAACCCTAGAGGATGACATTGACAAGGTTGGTTTTGAAATATACAAGTCTAAGCATGAATCACCTATTTCCTCTCTTGCGTGCAATGGCATAACCTTATGTCATGAACTTGTTAAATGTGATAATTCTTGCATGATTGATGATGATGAGTTCCTTGATGAGAGTGATGAGAGAATGAGTGTTATAAGCTTTTATTGTGATGACAATGTTGATGACACCTATGCCATGCGTGATTTTGGTGATGATCTTTCTACTATGGATTCTATGGTCACTAACATGCAGCAGTTGGTAGAGAGTGGCAAGGATTTGAAACTTCCTCGACCACCTCTTAAACCCGAAGGATTGGATAAGGGATCAATATTAGCTAAGGTTAGTGATTTTGATTATGATGATGCGCAACCCACTATTGAAACCTTGCATGTTCTATTTTCTTTGAATGGGAATTTTGATGATACATATGTTGATACGCATACTTTTAATGTTCCTTGTATGACTAAGAATGCTTTTTTTCCCAAGTGCAAACACTAACATGCAGTGGAGAAGGAAGCAGGTTAAGGAATTCAAACCTCCTAAACCCCTTCCTACTCCTAAAATCAACAAAAATGTGTCAATCATCGTGAAGAATAAATGTGTTTGGTATGTATCGCCCAAAGTAAGAGGTAAGCCTAAGGTAAAGTGGAGACCCATACACAGAGACATGTTCATGGGTGGAGTCAAAGATGGTGATTCTGGTGACCCACCGATTCATTTTGCTTAGATTTTGAAAATGCATGAAAAATTAGTCGTGAGGATGACAATAAAGAAACAATCCTCTTAATTTGTGTTAGTAGCTTTTGAAAGTTTTCTTGTGTGATTTTTTTAGAGTGTTTGATTATTGGTAGTGTTTTAGGGATTATTAGTCATGAGATTTTTGTTTGGAACAGTATTATACGTGGTTGCATATTTTTGGGTGCATGAAATTTTGTGACAAATTTGAAGGAAATGGACTTGGCATGGGTTATCCCAAGCCTCGTGCCATATGATCGGCATGAGACATTCAAACGGCACGGGTCATGCTGTATGAATGCTGCCCATGCCGCCCAGACTGACCAATCAAATCTCACGGGATTCTCTATAAATATCCCCGTTCCCTTAATTCTTCTTCTCACCTCACCAGAAAAAATGTGACCCTAAACCTTTTCTAAGCCTAAATCTCCATAAATCCCTCGTTTCTCAACCAAATTCCTTAAGATTTGTCCCAAAATATTCCCCTTCTAATTCCTCACAAAGCCTTCTACCAATTTGACCCCAAAACAACAAATTCTGCCCATATTTTGGAAATAGAAGTTCGGTCCTCCTTCAATTTTTCTCCTAAAATTTGAAGCAAATCCTGGGTGTTGGAGATCGAAGGAATTATATCTAGGAGGAGTCACGTGCCTAATTTCATTAGATTCCATCACCTATTTCCACCTAGGTAATTTGGCTATTCTTGCTGTTTACCATGTTGAGACAGTGGTTAGCCCTTGTGTGCCCTTTATGGGATTATGCACACTCTGCGTGGAAAATTATGAGCAATTGGAGCATCTTTTTAGACACCCCATTGTAGAGACTAAGTTTGTGGACGAGCAGGCCCTTAAAAACCTAAAGCTCTATAAACCAGTCATGATTCTCTTGAAGATAATTGGTTTGAAGGGATTCATGAAGAAGTCAGCTCCCACATACACTAGGTACACATTGGAGTTCCTGGAGACCATTAAGATGGCGGTCAACAGATAAGAGAACAAGGTGGCAAGATTTCACCTGGGGGACGAGGTTCGATCCATGACCTTTAAGGAGATAGTCACGTGCTTTGGGTGGAAGTACATGAATGATGTGTATGGTTACATTAAGGATAGATCAGGGTTTGACGTTGATACATTCTGGCCTACCATCACCCAAAGACTGCGGGTGAAGGCGAGCAAGACTAATGATATAGTGTATCCGACACTGAGGTATGTGGCAAGATTACTGACCATAGTGGTGATGTGCCATGGAGAGGCCACTACTTCGGCTGAGTGGGACTGTAGGATTTTGTGGTCCATTTGCACTGGGAAAGCATGCCCTGATCTCATAGAGTACGTTATCTCCCAGTGATACAACATTTCCATGAGGCCGACAGGCAAGATAGCAGTTGGGGGCATTATATCACCCCTAGCTGCTTATTTTAGCCTGCTGATGGATGATGGTATATGGGAAAATCTGAACACCTCGTACACACTCACTTTTGGAGTGGAAGCGATGATGATACAGTTAGACGTGGGGTTTATCTAGTGGCCCTACAAAAGCACTAACTTCATGAGACTCCCCTAGTTCAGGAGGACCAGACTTGGGTCGCCGTTCACACTTCAGGATCTTCTCAAACAACTGGATCAGGGTGTACATGTAGTTGTGGGAGACCCCCATACTGAGCAGGATGAAGATAAGAAAGAGAAGGATGATAGGGCTCTGATGGATAAGGATCAGGTTCACTCGCAGCCAGCACAACCTCACCCCATTGACCACTAGCCCATTCAGCCACACCTGATGTTTCCTTAGTTTATACTGCCTCCACCAGTTGAGCAGTGATCTGCACCTAAAATTATGTGTTAACTAATGCATTTGACACATTTTTTTATCATGTTTTGGTTACTAACATGGGAAAATTTGTATAAAATTATGAGTGATGTGTGTGAAGGAGTTTATGTGTTTTTTAGTTCAGATTTTAGTTTTGCAGTCATGTTGTACTAGAGATTTGAATGGGAAATAGGTAATTAAAATATATGTATGATATACCGAATGAAATATATTGTTTCTAATGATATATGATTACGATTTTTAAGATATTTGAGTAGAAAGTTATGATCGATTTATTACTGAGTGGTCAACTAGTAATCTGTCTGATTGCAGTGCTTGTTTAATTCTGCAGTCACGTTGTACTAGAGATTTTAACAAGAAATAGGTAATTAAAATTTATTTATGATATGTGTAATTAAATATCTTGAAATCTAGTTTCTAATGATATATTATTTGGATTTTTGAGATTTGCGAGTAGGAAGTTATGATTGATTTAGTACGGAGTGGTCAACAAGTAATCTGTCTGATTCCAGTGTGTGATAAAGTGAACCATTTGATGGTCGATTGTATTCTTCCCTATCTATCCCTTGAATAGTCTATCAACTAGCCTCTTGTAAGTAGCCCCATCATTCTTTAACCCAACGGACATTTTCTTATAGCAGTACGTTCCCACATCATTAATTAATGATGTTTTTTTCCTTATCTTCTCATGCCATGAGGATTTGTTGATAACCCTTATGCACGTCGAAGAATGCCGAAATTTGATATCCAGTGATGGCTTCCACCAGCTTATCGATTGGTGGCAACGGGTTACTATCTTTGGGGAAATATTTATTCAAATATGATATCCAGTGATTGCCTTCTCGCTTCCCGTACCGCTGTGAGGTTACATTTTTGGGCCACAATTTGATCTCCTTGAATGGATGCCACCCCTTTCTCAGTTAGGAACTTCATCATCAGGTGATAAGATGACTAGACCCCCCGAGCCTGGCACATCAATGGCCTTCCTAAAATCACATTATAAGGGGAAAGGGCATCCACGATAGCAAAATTACACCTGATGGTCACTCCTTTATCGCCATCTGCTACACAAACGGGTAATGTTATCTCTCCTATGGGGAATATTTGGTTTCTCGTGAATCCAGATAAAGGAGAGGCAGACTTTTTAAAAGTTTTTGTACCCTATGTCTAACTGGTCTAAACACTCAGCAAATATCACTTCTAGCCCTCTTTCATCATCAATGAAAACCATTCTTATCAAGGACATTCCAATAATTGCTGAAATTACAATAGGATCTGTATGGGACATTTGGTCTGGTACAACATCCACTTCCGAGAAAGTGACTGTCTCATTCAGTCGAAACCTCTTGTGTCTGGGCTCTTCCGTAGGAACCTTTAGAAACTCAGCTCTTACAACAGTGTTCGAAGATTTCTTTCCCACCATGAAATTGATAAAGTTAATTATCCTTTACATGAGTGGGTTTTCTCCATTTTGGTTACCTTGATTTCCCCCTGTTGATCCTAGGGTCTATCCTGCCTTCCTTCCTGCCCCCTGTCTCGAAACACCTGTTCTCGAGGTCTTCTATCTCCTGTACCCCCATTGTTTTGATTGTTTCTTCTATAAGGCTGCCATTGGTTCATTCGAGGCCTTGAGGAGGCAACCTGGTTCCTGTGTCCTTTTCGTCAGAACCGTAATTCCCGCTCCCACCTATCAACCTCCATCCTTAACTGCATCCAATCGTTTGTGTCATTGACATAATCCCTGTGATGATCACAGTACCAATTCTTTTTCCTCCGGGCTGCAACCAAGTTGTGTGAACTCTGTAAGGGTGGGGGTGCTCGGAATAACCCTCTGTGTATGCTTAGGATTTGTGCAGGGAATTTTCCTCCGAGAGTTGGTTGCAATGGATTATACCTTTCAAATGGTATTCTTATGGGTTCGACCGGCCTTTTCCCCTATGTTTAACATTGCTTCCCATTTTCTCTGTAAGGCTATCTTTTTTCCTTCTAGTTGCCTCCTCTATCCTCGAATACTGCTCTACTACATCCTGAAGTTTTCCCCTGCTCTACTACCATGTTTTCCTGTGCTTTTTTCTTTGCCTGGTAGAGTTCCATCAGGGTTTTGGTAAACTTCTTCTTCTGTGCATACTGGCTTAACAATGCTCTATTAAAATCCCGATATGATCGAAGCGAGACCCTTGACAACTTATTAAACCACTCATGTACTTTTCCCAGCAAGTAGCTACCCACTAGCTTGCATGTCAATTTCTCATCAAAATCCCTGGAATTCATCAAGCCTAGGAACTTTAGGATGAACTCTTGAGGGTCAGTTTCACCACTGTATGTGGGATTTCCTTCTGGAGGCTTCACTTCTATTGGCCATAGAACCTCGGTGATCACCGAGCTGAAAGGAGACCCCGTGACCTGGCCCAAGGGACCGATCAACCTATCAAATTATTTTCTTAATGATTCACTTGCATCCAAGGGGGGTTCCTGTTGCCTCCCCGGCAGGTTCAGCCCCCTGTTGTGATCGACCAATTGTGGCATATAAGGAGGTTGGGTCACTCCCTATCCTGGATTCATCCAATGCCGTCTGAGGTCCGGGTATGCTGGTAGTGAGGGTGGTTGGACATGAGAATTATAAATATCCTGGTTGATTCCCATTCTCCTAAATCCTTTCATACTAGAAGAGGCTATTATTCTATTTGCTGCTCTTGGAATGGCCTGGTTGAGGGCACGAGCAGATGGGGCTAGCAGAGGTAACGAATATAGAGGACCTTGGGAGTAACCAGGAATAGAAGGCTGGGGCCTAGCCTAGATCAGTTCTCCAGTATATGCCTAATAAGGGTAGGTTAATGGGGGTTGAGAGGCCCACCCCTTAGTTATTCTGAAAGGTGATGGTGGTAATGCTCCCGGTATGACCCTATCATCCCTTGGAGGAGGCGTGATTCAATAGCCAACTTTAGCAAGGGCCTGAGCTGCTCATTCCACATCTTGATTTGGGGTCATCCTCCTCGCATTCTGATTTCCTTGTTCGTGTTGACCGAGGTTTCCATACATGAGTCTCCTAAAACCTCTGCCAACCTTCCATCCCTCGGGTCGGCTACCCTTTCGAGTAGGGAATCAGTGTTTCCTTGCTCTTTCTCTCCAATCATTTCCATCGTGCTCGAGGGCCCGACATATCATTCTGGATTAACACTATGGGATTTGCGCCAAATGCCATCGAGGTTTGCCCCCCCTCATTGCCCACACTTGTAATGACCATGCATGCAACTCCATTTCCGATGTTTGAATAGCCATTTTGATGTCTTCGACACGCACGTCATTTTCTACTCTTAGATCCTCTAATGTTAAACTTGATAGAGATCTAGCCTCCATACCTATTAACCTCAACCTTTCACTCCTTCGAACAACCGTGGACATAAAATCTCAAAACCCTCGACCTCGCATAGTTTTCCCCAGAGACGGCGCCACTTGATGCGTCTCCAATAACTGACTAATTCGTGGGCTTAAGTTCTTCTCGAATGGACCTACAATAAAACTATTCTTGGGGTTCTAGGGGTCAGCACTCTGATTCTTAAGTTAGCCCAAGCATTTCATATGATTAAGACAGAATGAATGATAAGTAAAATGCGTACCTTGTATTTATACTCCATGTCCTAAATAATGTTCTCCTTAATTATCGCACTTAGCTGTCCATATATGCGGTAATTAAGTTAGGGCATTAAATATTCCCTGAACTATCTTTCGGGAAACATTTATTCAAATTTGATATTCTCCTTTATTTGAATAAATGGTACGGGATGCCACATCTTTAGCCCAATGGCCTTCCTAGGCTTAACCTCTATCAACTATCTAATATGCATGTCCGTACTATTGAATCCATAGTTGTTTCCTTGGAGGTCAGTGTACGCAACTTTCTTGAAGAATCAAAGTATCAGAGATCCTGGTTCGACCACATGGCCAAGGTTATGACCTATCAATTTCCTAACGCCGTCGAAGAAGTTGGAAATTTCCCTACCTTCCACAAAAGCAATATGAAGGACATGTATGTTAGTACAAGTACCCATGACGGTGACGCAACGGGCAAAGATGACGATGTTGAACCATTTTCTCATTACTATTTGTAGAATACTTATAGCAGTTGTTCAAAATTTCAATTTTGTACCAACCTCGTAGTTTGTTGCACTTAGAATGTCTAACACTTGAAGTTTTGATTCAAATCTAATTCATTTCAGCTTAAATATAACTTGGGCAATGATGGTTCGAGTCAGAGATTTTAAATATTTGTGTTTTATCATTTTTGTATAAAACTACACCCGAACACACAAATTATGGGCCAAATGTAGTTGGTCATCATGCTAAGATCAGCACCATGTATGAAAGCTTCATTATATAACATGAATGGTTAGAATAAAAAAAATTGTACAATTATGAGCTAAGGAGGTTCCCAATATAAATTTTGGGGCACTAGTGCAAATTTTGGAAATATAGTGCTAACATTTGCTAATGGTTTTACAAGTCCTTCCGCCCTTCCATTGCGTGTAGAAATGCATAGACATGATCGTATTGTATTTAATTGCATTTATGTGGTGCCAATTTTAAAGTTTGACCCTTCCAAGATTCTTGGAGGGACTAAAGTGCAAAAAGAAAAACGTTTACTCAAACATCGAAATTGAAATCTGCTCGAACAATATAGTCATCCATATTGTATTTGTAAGCTACACAATTGGGGAAATGGATGGGTTCGGACCCTATATTGAGTTTGGGAGATAATCTGATTACACGTTGAAACTTTGAAGAAAACCTTTACTGTTAACTCAAGAACATGTACTAGCGCTTTCAGTCAATTTACCACCCGGACACAATTATGTTGTGATTATGATTTAATCCCAAAATATTAAATTTGGTGTTTAGTATAGTTTCCCAATGTGTCGTATACGCATGTCACATTCAGGGGACCTGATTGCAAGAAACGAATATCAACAATGTTTAGAGTCGTACTTAGGTAGGAGGTTCAGAAACTATCCATATTAATTATGGTATGTTATAGAATGGTAATCAGATTCAATTAATAGTGGTCGATGGGGTGAATAAAAATGTTTGGGGTCAAAATGGGAATTTTATAAAATATAACAATGCTTATTATTTTGATCGCACGGGGCTTATTCTCAGTCAAAATAAGGTTGAAACAACTGGTAGGATGTCTAATTAAAAAGGTTATTCTTCAATTTGAATAATTTTAGTTGTTAAAAAAATATGTGGGAGGAAAATGAAATAGTACAAAAAATTTTAATGTAGGCATTATTTATATACACTGGTAAATTTTTTTAACAATATAGCTGTATGATTCAAAATTTTTTTGGTGGGAATTGAAAAAAAAATCAAAATTTCACTTTTTTCAAAGGAGGGAAATATTTTACACCGGTAGTGGTATCATTATTTTACACCGGTATATACCAGTGCTGGATACTTAGAACATCTTTTTGATGAATTCTTCCCGCGTTTCAATTTATTTTGACATTAAATGATTAAAAGCAGCCGCGCACAACTATTAGCACAGATATCGATACCGGTGCAGAACACTTAGAAAACATTTCATTCTTTTCCTCTTGGGTTACTAAAAAAATAATTAAAGCAGCTGCTACATCAAATAGACACCGGTAACGTACATTTTGCACCGGTATGTTTACCGATGCTGCATACTTAGACTTTTTGAAACCACCATCTCATGCCATTATCTCTTCATATGCACAGGTAATATCATCATTACCGGTGCAAGTGCAACAGTAATATAAAAAAATCAAAGGGCCATAACCGCATCTCCTCATCAAACCCCATCATTTTCTCTACAAAATCACCCTCCACTCTTCATCCCTTCAATTTCCACTACCATTAACCACCATAACTCCTCATCAATCATCATAACTCCCCATAGCATCCCTTTATCCTTGCTATAAAAGGTTGAATAACCCATAGCCCTTGGCCAAGTACAATAGAAAGAACACGTGAGCTTCACCAATTTTGACTTTTTTAGGTTTCAAGTAGAGGAAGTTTTCCCATTTTCGTTGCATCGGTGAAGGTTAGTATTTTTTATAGTTATCTATGGGTTTCCCTATCAATTACTTGTTAAATAATCATTAATACCCATATGCCCAACACATGTTTGACAAAATGCCTCAATGAACAAAAAAAAGTTAATGAAGAAAACTTGAAATGATAGCCTTGAATGGTATGATTATACAATTGTGTGGATCTTGAGATTTAAGTTTTTCATGGAAGTATGTTTGGTTATACGACTTTTTTAGTTTGTGATAATGTTCATAGTACATTAGAGGAGATTGTACATCCTGATACTATGCAATTTTTTCAATCCCACAAGGGTTGCTTATGTGCCACTTATGTTGTTGTTCAAGTTTTATCATCTGTTAATTTGTAGTTGGTATTATTTTGGGAAATTATATGCCATGTTCTATCATATTCTATGTCAAGTTATATCAAGTTCTATGCATTGTTCTTTTGAGTTTATTATTGAAATGTTCAATTTCTATAACATGTTATATAAAGTTTTATCATTCTCTTGTTCAAGTTCTACCAATGTTCTATCAATGATGATTATCAATTAAATATTGTTTGGTATAACTTTGTAAGATCAAGGGGTTAGTTGACTTATTAGATTAACAAATAGCTATTCTATTATCCCAGATGCCACTGAAAAGGGGGAAGTTAAACCTAAAGAGTAAGCGACATGTAGCAAAGAAGAAAGAGGAGGTCGATGTGGGTGAACAAGAAACTCCTCCAAAAAGGATCCCATTGAAAATACAATTTGAGGAAGAAGCAACATAAAAAATGAATCGACTGGTGCAGAGAAAGAAGAACCCGCCTCACATGAAGATGGGAACGAAAGGGATGTTGAGGGAGAAGATGAGGGTTAAGTGGTGGCCAAACCACCTATTGGCAAGGGAAAGGGGAAGAGCACCCTCAAATCAAGACCAAATGTTGATGAAGCGGACAATGACTTGTCAAAGGTTGGAGGAAAACATGGAGAGGGATTGGACAAGTTTGAGATCAAAAGTTATAAGAGGAGATGTGGAACTAGCACATGCCAGTCTGTGATGTTTGCAAAGCATAACAAGCCCGTCCCTGTGGCATTTGAGTTCTGTGGGAAAAAGTTGTTTTCGCTAAGAATTAGATAACGTGGCACACTTACGGAAATTACGCATTTCGGTGCCGCATCAGATTTGGCACATGCAATCACTGGTGCGATATACCGGAAGATGTAAAGGGGAAGTCAGGAAGGATGTTTAGGTAAGCTATAAAAGAGTGCAATTTTCTTTTTTAAAATTTTGTCATAGTGAATACATGATTAATGTCTGCGTGTTCATATGTTTCATTACATGTGAGCTTCACAATTGGAAACACGTTTACCGATGCTCAACATGAAGTGTTGGAGAAGGATTGCACAAACAGAGCAAGAGACCAGCACAGGAATTGGAAGACAAAGGTGGCAAACAAGTTCATCCATAACGTGGAAAAAGGAATCAACAAATCAAAAGTGAACCCATGGGAGAAGTTCAAGTGGATGGATGAAGAAGAATGACATTTGTTTAAGTGGAGGCATCGGACGCTGGAATTTCAGGTATGATTAAATATAATTAATGTTATTAACTATGTTGCCCATAAATTTTGTTAAAATAAATTCAAATTTATGAGAATGATATCAAGCGCTCCGAGAGGCAAATATTTAGAACAACAAGGGAAAGGATAATACCCTCCACACCGGGAGAAAAGGTAATCGATACGCCCCATGCAAACTAACTTAGGAGCTAAAGGAAAAGGTGAGAATTAGGTTGACTGCTGAGGGATTCAGAAAGAGTTCACACCAGACAGATCTCTTGTCTACTTTGAGGCAAACAAGGACAAGAAATATTTATACACATCGAAAGAGGTTAATAAGATTGCACCAGACACTGTAAGTTACACAAAACTATCCAACTTAAATTAATGTGTAGGTTGTTCCTACATTATTCTTATACAAATATTCTTTCCCATATCAATACAATTTAAAATGAACGAGCTAAAGGAAAAAGGAACATTGATATTGCAGCCGGGTGAAAACATCCACATAAAGGTTACTAGGAGGCCATCGTCTCGCCTCTCAAAGATAATATTTATAATCTCAACTTACGGCTAACTACTAAAGAGTAGCAAGTGGTAAGACGGGGTCGTCCATGAGGAAAATGGGGTTTTATCAAGTGTTGAAGTGTAGTTGAATAACACACGAAGGAGTCACTCTTCGTGTGTGGTAACAAGTTGGGGGGTTTTTAGTTGGAAAAACACTACAACTACTTTAACGACTAAATTAACCAACAATAAGGGCAAACAATACAACTACGATTACACTAGCACAAAATATGTAATTAATATGATAACGAGTCTTGGGCGCAATTGGTTTACATTTCTAGTCATCCTTGGATCATAGATTAATTATTCTATTTTTATGCATCAATCACATATTGTAGAGAACTTGTCAACACCTTTCGAGTGTTGATATTTCTTACCTCTCCTCGGTTATAGTTAGAGTGGGCGATCGGCGCCACACAATAACCCTTATCCTTTGGTCACTCTAGACGATTGGCATCATAGACTTCCCTTAGGATAGCAATACACACGGAGAACCAATGCGACTACCACAATGTCCTACAAGCGAGAAACACAAGATAGCATAAGTATATTTACTAATAACGATTACGAGGATTGGCCTTCATGCTAATTGTTATTAGTGGGCTACATTGATAATTAGACAATACCCATCTAACTTTATCCTAAGTCTGAGAAACTCCATCAATCAACAATCATAATTAGTTGTCACTCATAATTATAACCTAGCATTAACCAACAACAATCACGTAGACCAAAAGTTAAAGTCTTTCGGGTTTGACCAAAAACCTAGCACATAATCAATCCACAATCATTAACTAGTTGATTATCCTAGTCTAAATCATGCATCAGTCACACAAGAAAGCACCAAATATATTTGATAATCAAAGCACAAATTGGGATAAATAGAATCACAACAAATTCATACTTGAAATGCTTACCAATTGCTCCCAAGGTTATATTTAGCCTAGATTATGAAAACTCATAACAAAATAGCAAGAATCCATGGAAGAAATGAAAAAAACTGAGAAAATATGAGTGAAAATAGGGATTTTATGTTTAGGTTCGGCCTTTTGTGAATGAGGAAGAAGGAGATAAGATTTAGAGTATTTATAGTACAAAATGGTCAAAAGGGGGTCAAGGCCTGCTGCAGGTACGCGATTGCGAAATGAACTCGCGGGCGAGTGCAATTGTAAGACGTGGAAGTTGCTGGAGACTGGAGGCGTGCAGGCGTAAAGCTGTGTGTAGTTGATTGTGCATGGGCGCGAGAGCTAGGCGTGAAGGGTAGTGGGGAGACACAGTTTACCGTAACTTTGGCATGAGGCTAAGATATAAGGTTAACCACCACTGTGGCACAAGGCTAAGATGTGATCGCGCTGGTGCATAGTCCTTCGTGCTGGACTCGCGGTTACAGATTGGGAGCTGCTTCCACGGTTTGCTTCTTGCGCATAGGCGCGCAGTTAATCGCGCAGGCCACACGGTCTCAAGGCAGGATTAGGTGGATGCGCACGGGCCGTGTGCTATCTAGCGATGGCCACGCGAACCCATACTGGGACCTTGCTCCACAATCTCCTTTCCACCACGCGGGCGTGTGGCTAAGGGTGCGAGTGCAGTCTTCTTCACTCGGCTGTTCGGCCGGTCGGTCTTCGTTCTTGGCATCCATAATTTCTTCTACCACACATCTTTCGGGACCTTCAATCTTCTACCATTCTTGCAAATAACCTTCATCAGTTCAATTCAAAGTGCTTACGAGTCATCTACAAGTTAAGCTTACAAAAAAAATATAAACGCTTGTAAGGACCAACAATCCATTAGACTATAAATAGGTTACAAAATCAAGGATTTAGATATGAAAATTAAAAACACTTATATAAAACCCGTTATGATGTAAACCTACCTAAATCTAACAATCTTCTAACAAAAGGATAATGAAATGGATGTTAAATGCTTTGAAAAATATATGAATTTGACGTCTGATCAGTTACAAAGAAGAAGGATCACCTGGGCAGGTACAAGGGAACTCAAACGTGTCTACCCACATCGATAGTTGTTCCTTATCTTTCCTGCAGCAAGTGCATTTGCAGTTCCTCAAGGAAGCAGACCTTGCAGAGGAGACCATCTAATGATCAACCAGTCATGAAAGTCATGGTACCGTACCTCGAGCAGTTGGTGAAGGGCATCACATTGCCTTGACGATACCAAGAAGACCATCTATGATCCTTCTAGGCCTTAACAATCCTAAGAAGTCTATTGAGAAGGAAATGGTTGACATTGTTGTGGGTGCTACAAAGTCAGGTGATGAGCCCAACAATGGGGAAGGTAATAAGGAGGTACACCTACATGTATATATGCATTTCCTTTAAATTGAATTACACATCTTAAAATCTCCATAACCATTTTATCATTTTATTTCACTTTGTAACGAACAAGATGGAGAACTAGTGACTCTGTACGTGAAGGACCTTGTCGGTAAGAAGAAAATGGTCTTGTATGGGTTGTGACAAATACCTCATAGTTAGGAAGCCCAACAAGGCAGTGTGGCTCGTATGAGAGTATGCGAGCCACTCTACAATCCTAGGGAAGGATTTCCCTCGGTGTACCACTAGTTCGATAAGTTTGGAGAGGCCTTGAATAATGTCATGGATTGGCTCGTGTCTTTGATAGGAAAGAGAGACAAGCAACCACATAACATCGATGAGAATAATGCCAACATGGAAATGGACAATGGGGATGAGGAGTTTATGATTCTCACCACTGACAATGAGTTACATTCTTGTAGCACCTTAACTTTCGTTTCACAAAAATTACATTGACATGTCCATATTCATTAATCTTTTTAACAGGGTGATACTGAGAAGAAATCCCACTCGAGCACTAATTACTGCCCGTCAACGAGACAAGATTCAAGAGGCTACCAAAATAGGTGCTTCACTAAACTGCAAACCTATACGATAGTTCATTTCTACATACTTATGTGAGCATTTCTTGTAATTTTTCCTCCACAGATTATCAGTAGATGGGACCTGGCAGATTATCCTATTATGGAGAGATTCATCCGGGAAGCCAATGCAGCTATCCTAGAAATGATAAAGAACAAGGACTGCATGTTCTTCCCAGACTTTCGACCATCGACCTTCGTACGCAATTACACCAGCAAAGTGGGAATAGATGTTCTGGTCGAGTTTGGGAGGAGACTCGGGAAAAATGCATTCGATATCCTGAATTTACAATGCGCAGATCGATGTGTGTATGGGGTGAGTTTTAAACCTTACATCCTTATTTTGTATTTTTAATTAATTAGGATTTAATTTTTAGTATCGTTACCGGTACAGGCACCTCTAGGAAAAAAAGGGAGACTAATGCTGGTCGCGTCCAATTCTTCCCCAGCAACTGTAGAAACTTGTCCAACTTCGAGCAGGAGGTCGAACAACATTTCAACCTTATCTGGGCAACAATGAAGGAAACAGATGCTGAGTTCTACATTGTGCCCTGTATTCGATAGTAAGTGTTTTTTTTCTAGATTTAACTTTTAGATTTCAAACCACTTCCATTTCTGTCATTAATTATTCTAATTTTTTGCTAGCGATAACTGGTACGTCATCATTATCCATCCCAGGACAGAAGAGGTTTTCACGCTGGACAATTTGTCGGGGGGTATCAAACCAACAAACTTGAGCAAACCCAGGGTCATTTCTAGGTATTACAATCAATCAAATAATAAGTCCTAGTTTAGTAATATACGAGAAGAAGTAACAATTTTCATTTACTTTCTTTACAGGCTTGCATCCGCATACCAAAGGGAGAGAGAAATATAGAGCTAGAACCCTCCTATACTTGGAAAACTAAGAATATTAAGGTCAGACATTTTGCCATTTCATCCACACCATTTATTAGGTTAAAATTTGGTAATGACATATACCGTTCATGTGCAATACCAAACACAGTATGGTTCATGGCAATACAGATACTCCGTCATGCTCTTCTAGGAATAATTTGTTAATCACCCGGAGACAAACAATATCTTGGAGGTAAACATTAGATCTCAAAATTAGTTATTCTAAATTTCTATTACACATAACTAACATTGTAAGTTTGAAATTAACAGATCTTCCCAGAGGGCCAAGGATTGTACCATGTTTATAAAATCCAAGTTGTTGCACAGAGATGGTGTGAGGCATGGCTCGATGAGTACCAGCATCAGGCGAACACTTTTTTGCAACTTCTGGATGATAAAAATGACATAATAGGATATAGAATTTTTGTGGTTGATCATTAGAATTCTGTTGTTGGTATTTGGTCATACTAAACTTGTGTAGTTTTTTAGTTTATTTCCATTCATTTTGAAGATAATTTTTTCTATTCATTGTTTTTAATAAATTCTCATGTTTTCGGATCAATGTTATCATAGGTGTTTGAAGTTTCTTACAATTTCCGGGCTTTTAAATTTATAATAGTTCTAATTCTAGTATTTGTTGTTGTCGTTGCCCTAGAAATGATCTGGGTGGGACCACCGGAAAACAAATTGGCCATTGTTATTTTTTGCCTTATCATACAACGGTATTAACTATAAAATTTAAATTTTTTATTTTATTTGGAAAACAAAACTACACTGGTATTTTAGAAAATTAATTATACCAGCGGTGGTTTATCATACCGGTGTAATTTATAATACCGGTGCATAAATTACAGTTGTTTTACATTTATATCGATGTAAATTTATATCTACCGGTGCAAATAGTTTACACCGGCTCCTGTCCACATACCGCTGCAAATACTATGTGCCCATTCTACACCGATTGAAAATACCAGTGCATAAATTACAACTGTTTTACATTTAAACCGGTGTAAATTTATAACTGCGGGTGAAAATAGTTTACACCGGCTTGTATTACCATACCGGTGCAAATACAATGTGCCCCCCTACCTTTTCAAAAATTCTACACCGATTGAAAATACCGGTGCATTCTACAGTTTTACACCGGCCGAAATAACCGGTGCTAATAAGTTAATTTTTTACACCGCTATACTTATGCACTGGTATTTTGGGGGGCCAAAATACCATTGCTATAGGGGTATATTACTGGTGCTATTGCCCCTGTTCTATAGTAGTGTTTAGTCAACGAAGACTCTAGCAAACAACCATGCAAAATCTGATGATACTTTTGCAAACCAAAGAAAACAGGTAATCCCCATAAACACATCCTTACCTGTTTTTATACATGTCACATAACCCCAAACATATAAAGTCACTTTTTGATAATGCACCCTTTTGAGGCAATAAGTAGCTTATATTAGTTACGCATACCCTGAGATGATTACTACACATGTCTATTCGCTTGCATATCAACATTGTTATGACAAACAATGAATGTACAATACACAAAAGCAATCAACGATGACTCTACTAATAATTGACAAGATGAAATTGAAAAAAATCAAAGAGTGTAAGAGCACAAGAGATTTTACCTTGGTTCGGTGTTTCCTACTACGTCCTACAAGAATGGTTCCACCAGAATCAATCCAAGATTACAAGGATTACAAGATTTATACGTTTTCTCCTTTCTCTCGGAATTTCTCTCTTAAAGTGTGTGTTCACATAAATTTTCTATTTTCTCCTCCTCTCGGCTTACTGCTCCCAGTACCCCTCTCCCCCGGTAGCCTATTTATCCCCAAGGAAAACAAAGAATTATGCACTTGGTCAACTAGCCCGCATTTTCTTTACTATACACATACACTAGTATTAGCAACTTAAAGAAAATAGACTACATGGGAAAAGATGGGCCTCAAACCAAATTTAAAGCCACATATCCACAAATCTCCACCTTGGCTTTAAGAAGAACCGGGACCGAACAACAATCAACGACACTTAGAACCTCCGTCAAACCATTCTCAACATCCTCCTCTAGTTGCTTAATTTTGCGACATTGTTCAAGTCGTAACAATGACAAAACGTAATCCCTATCCCCACCTTTGTAGCTATATTTTCCAGATTCTCATCTATGTACACCTTCTCAACAACAACGGACCCCTCGGCGACAACATCTCGGATGAAGTGTAGCTTTATGTCGATGTGCTTCATCCTCTCATGAGACATTTGGTTGTCGGTTAAGTATATCGTGCTTTAATTATCACAAAACACCTCCACCTCATTTTGGGTGATCCAGAGCTCACCGATCAACCCTTTTAACCAAAGAGATTCCTTCGCAACTTCTGTGAGGGTGATGTACTCGGCCTCCGTCATGGAAAGTGCAACCACCGGTTGTAGTTGTGCCTTCCAACTCACCGCACAACCAAATAAAGTGAATACATACTCGGTCAACGACCACCTCCTATCCAAGTCACCCACAAAGTCAGCATCAACATATCCTCTCAACTTAGCCTCACCTTCATTCAACCATTTGTAGTGTAAGCCAAAATTTGAAGTTCCATTCACAAACCAAAGAACCCACTTTGTTGCCTCACAATGTTCTCTTCTCGGGTTGGCCAAAACTGGCTCACGAGGCTAGCCACATATGCTAAATCTGGTCTTGTGCACATCATAGAATACATGAGACGTCCAAAGTCACTTGCATAAGGAGTTTGCTCCATACTCGCTTAACCCTCCTTGGTGTTTGACGACATCTTTCCGAAGAGTTTGAAATAAGCCGCCAAAGGTGTTTGAACCTCCCCTGCCTCCGACATCCCGAACTTAGTCACCACCTTCCAAAGATAATCACATTGAGACATAAATAATTCACCACGTCTCCGATCCCATGTGATTTCCATACCCAAAATATTCTTGGCCGATCTCATGTATTTCATTTTGAACTCACTACTCAATAGTCTTTTAAAGTCATGAACCTCATTCTTGTCTTTTGATGCTATCAATATGTCATCCACATATAGCAACAAGAATACTCCACAACCATTCACCCACTTGATATAAACAAAACTATCATAATTGCTCTGAACAAAACCATTTAGAACTATGAACTCATCAAACCTAAGATACCATCGCCTCGGGAATTGTTTCAAGCAATAAAGAGATTTTCTAAGGAGACATACCCGTTCTTAACCTCCAACCTTGATGAACCCTTCCGGTTGAGCCATGTATATCTGCTCCTCAAGATTCCCATGAAGAAAAGTCATCTTCACATCCATTTGCTTAAGCTATAAATCATATTGATTTACCATTGCAAGAAAAACTCTTATCGATGTGTGCTTCACCACGGGGAAATATATCTCATTATAGTCGACCCCCTACTTTTTCATGAAGCCCTTAGCCACCAACCTCTCTTTACACCTTGGCTTCTCAAACCCCATGATGCCTTGTTCTATTTGAACACCCATTTACAACCAACCACCTGTTGGTTTTTAGGCTTGTCCACTAGTTCGCACGTTTCATTCTTCTCAAGTGATGTCATCTCATCCTCCATTGCACACTTCCAAGATTCATGATCTTTTCTTCTCATCACCTATAAATATAGGTTCCAAGTTATCCAACTCGTTGGTGGAAACGAAAGCAAAAGCCACTAGATCGGAATAACCATACCTTTTCGATGCTCGGGTCTCTCTCCTAGTGCTGTCCCTTACCAAGTTGTATGATCCAAGCCCTTGATCATCGTCATGATCCCTTTTCTCCTTGATCATCAACATCAACCTCCCTATCATCAATGTCGTTGTCTTCACCTTTCTAATCTTCACTAATCTTCCCCAATAGTTCCACCTCAATTTCAACCCTTAGAAAGCAACCTCCTTTCTATCCTTGGCCTCTTGAGTCGCTACGATCATGTAGTATTTGGACTCTCTAAAGACGACATCTCGACTATTGATGTACTTTGAATCTCCACCTTCATTGTACCATAATTTTCAACCCTTCACACCTTTTGGGTATCCAAGAAACACACACCTCTTACCCTTAGGATCAAGCTTGACCTCACATTGGTGCATATAAGCCAAACAAACAAACTCACGTAAGTTGTCAAGTTTTGGAGGTGAACCACTCCACACTTCTTCCAGCATTTTAGAATCCAAAGCCACTGAAGGACACTTATTGATCAAGTAAGCCACCATGTTAACAGATTCTCCCCAGAAAACTCGTTGGCATACTGACTTCAAACAACGTGCATCTCATCCTCTCAAGAAACGTCTGGTTCATCGTCTCTGCAAGGCTATTTTATTGTGGGGTTCCTCGGATGGTTCTATTATGCCTAACCATTCCCTCATCCTTAGCAAATAGGTTAAACTCATCACTCAAGAACTCCAAACCATTGTCCGTATGAAGCTTCTTAATTTTCCTCCCCGTTTGGACCTCAACCATCTTCTTCCAATCGTTGAACTTGCTAAATTCCTCATCCTTGGATTTCAAGATGTACACCAAACCTTACGAGAACAATCATCAATGAAAGTGATGAAGTACCTACCTCCACCTTGAGTTGGCATCCTTGACGACCCCCCTACAAATCTAAATGAACACAACTCAGTGTATACCGAGTCACCTCTACGGAGCATGCAAACTTCACCCGTTTGGCCTTACCATAAATGCAATTATCGCAAAACTCTAGGCTGCCAAGTTTATCTCTCACCCAAATAGCCCTTGCTTACACAACTCCTTCAACCATATTTCCCTCACATGACCAAGTCGTTTGTGCCAAAGGCTCACCAAAGAAGTCTCCCGTGGCTCCTCAATAGCCACCACATCACTGATGTGCACTATTTATATCCCATTTTGAGCATATTCAAAATCTAATTTTGTAATATACTAGGGACTTAATTGAAAATAAACTAATATTTTATCAATTAAGGGGCTAGGTTGAATTCATATGCTTTATATCCTAATTCTTTAATTTATGAAATGTTCTAGATCTTGTTAGAGTGTTCGGGTTCGGAAGAGTTCAAGTGTTGAAGAAATAATTAAGTAGAAGATTGGAAGAAGGCCAGATTTTATTTGATAGACGCTAAAATCCAGCAAGCCCATTGCAGGTCGCAACCCTCATTGGGGCCTGCAACAAAGTTAACAAGGCGCAAGGAGCAGATGAGCGAGTTCATTCCAGGCAGCAGCCCACATTTTGGCCCGTACTTTTTAGTCTAAAATCTTCTCTCCCTTCATTCATTTTAGATTCATTTTCGAAAATACTCTCTCAAAACCCTAGTTTGCATTTATTGTTCATCTTTAACTCTACTTTTACCATGGATTCTTGCTATGTTGTTATGGGTTAAACTAATCTAGGCTAAATATACTCTTGGCAGTAATTGGTAAGCATTTCTAGTATGAATTTGTGAGATTTGGTTTTTCCTATTTTATGCTTTGATTATCAAGTATATTTTATGCTTTCTTATATGAATAATGCATGATTTAGGCTGGGATGATCATCTAGTTGATGATTTTAGGTTGATGATTTGCTAGGTTATTGGTCAAATCCGGAAGACTTTGACTTTTTGTCAATGTGATTATTGCTAGTCAATGCTAGGTTATAATTAGGAGTGAAACTAATTATGATTGTTGATTGATGAAATTTCTTAGGCTTAGGATGAATTTGAATGGGTTTGACCAATTATCAATGTGGCTCACTAATAACGATTAACATAAAGGCCGATCCTCGTAGTCATTATTAGTATATATACTTGTGATATCTATGTGTTTTCGCTTGTAGGACATTTTGGTAGTTGTGTTGGGCCTCTATGTGTATTTGTATCCTCTGGGAAGTTTATAACACCAATCTCTAGAGTGACCCGAGAGTAAGGGTTATTGTGTGGCGTTGATCGCTCACTCTAACTATAACCGAGGATAGGTGAGAAATATCTTCACTCTAAAGGTGTTGATAAGTTCTTCAAAATATGTGGTTAATGCATAAAACTAGGATAATTAAATCAATAATCAAAGGATGACTAGAAATGTAAACCAATTGTACATAAGACTCGTTATAATCTTAGTTACATCATTTGTGCTATTTGTTATCATATGTGCATATTTCTTTTTAATAATTTTTTAATCTAGTAATTTAAAGTAGTCATAGTGTTTTTCAAAACCAAAACCCTCACTTTGTTTCCACACACTTAGAGTGACATCTTCGTCTGTTTTTAACTACACTTTAACACTCGATAAAACCTCATTTTCCTCGTGGACGACCCCGTTTTACCACTAGCTACTATTTAGTAGTTAGCCATAATTTGGGCATATAAATACTATCTTTGAGAGGAATGATGATGACTTCCCAAATTCTGGCATCGTTGTTGGGGAAAAGGCATATTTTATTAACGTGTTAGTGTAGATTTTGTGTGTTTTATTTTTTACTTTTTTGTTGTTAATGTTTGCTTGATTTTGTGATTGTTACTTGGGATAAAGTAGTTCTTGGTGTATGGTCGATACTCATACCAATAGACAAGAACTCTTACACTACAGCCCCAATCTCATAGGAACACTCTGAAAAGCAAGGAGACTAGCTCGTTTTTCTAACTAAGCTACCCAGGCATCACCCGAAGTAGTTACACCAACTATGGCGGATGATACTAGAACCTTGAGGGAGCTCATGGCTCCTAACCTAGAAAGCCAATGACTTTGCATCATATTCCCTCCTCTTCAGAAAAATGTCACTTGTGAGCTTAAGTCCAGGATGATCCATTGTCTACCATCTTTCCATGGGATGAGCGGGGAGGGTGCGAACGATCATTTGTCTGAGTTTCACCTTGTGAGCATGAACATGAAGCCATTCGGAGTTTCAGAGGAAATTTTTTATCTAAGGCATTTCCTTTCTCTTTGAAGGATGTAGCCAAAGATTGGTTATACTACCTTCCCCCGGGAAGTATAACATCATGGAAGGAGATGAAGATCAAGTTTTTTGATAAGTTCTTTCCGGCATCCAAGTCGGCGGGGGCTAAAGAAGGAATCTAACAAGAATATCTAATACTTGGGTTAATCTTTATACGAATATTGGGAGAGGTTCAAGAGGTTGCTAGCTAGTTGCCCTTACCACCCATACAAGGAATGAGATATTGTATATTAATTCTTTGATGGATTACATGTCGAAGATATGAGAATGATCAATGTCTCTTGTAATGGGTCGATTGCCAACAAGAGCCTGAAAGATGCCATGAAAATGTCCCCAAGTTTGAGGAGCAAGTGCAAGCCTTATCTTCCATGATGAAGAAGCTAATCAAGGGGAGGGCGCATCAAGTCAAGGCATGTGGGGTGTGTTCGTTGGAACATTCTACCAATGTATGCCCTCAAATCTGTGATGAAGAGTTTGAGGAGGCTAAGGCAAAGGGTTATCAAGGAGGAAAAGTCCAAGGTTATCAAGGAAATAGAGGCTATTGAGGTGGTTAAGGTTTCCAAATTGGACAAGGCAATGAAAAGAAGTATGATCCCTACTCTAAGACCTACAATCCCAGGAGGAGAGACTATCCAAAATTTAGGTGGAAAGTTAATCATGCTAGGCAATCAAATCCCTAAGAAGGTTATCAACATGGCCAAGGTGTGTATCAACTAAATCGTCAAGCGGGACAACAACAATACCAAGGAAATCACGGGTACAATTGGGCACCAAAACAACCTACCTAAGGGATGAGGGGTTATCTAACCCTCAAGAAGGAAAGCCAAGGTCAGAGCATGAGGAGATCATGCATGCTATAACCAATATGGTCGCTAACTTAGAAGACCGAATCACAACTAGAATTGTGAACGTGGAGGACCGTTCTTCTGCAAGATTCAAGAGTTTGAAAGTCCAAGATAGTCAAATAGCATCCTCAGTGGCCCGGTTGGAAGCTAGGGATTATGGGAAACTTCCATCACATTTGGAGTTAAACCCCAACCTATTAATGCTAGTGTTATAACCTTGGGGAGTGGAAAGGAGACCAAAGAACTCAAGGAAATTGTAAAGGCTGGGAAGGAGATAGAAGAGGAGCTTATGGTGAAGGGAAAGGAGGTCGAAAAGATTGTCACTACTCAACCACTGAAGAAGCATGAAATTGAGAAAAAAACCTTCCACCACCACCCTTTTTGGAAGCTTTACGGGACAAAAGTTGTAAGGATGAGAACAAGGCACTTTTATAGGTCTTTTGCAAGTGTGAGGTAAATATTATTCTCTTTGATGCCATTTACCAAGTGCCTATGTTTTCTAAATTCCTTAAGGAATTATGTACCCCTAGGAGGAACAAAATTTTGAAAAATGGTTAATAGATAAAAATTGGTGGTCAAGTGTCAACTCTTTTTCAAAGTAAACTCCCCCTAAATGTGATGATCCCAGCATGTTTACCATCCCTTGCATTATAGGTGGTAAGAATTTCCAAAATGCTATGCTAGATCTAGGAGCATCAATTAATGTGATTCTCTATTCTTTATATGAATCCCTAGATCTTGGAAAATTGCATGAAACCGGGGTAATGATCCAATTGGCCGACTGTTCTTGTGGAAGATGTTTTGGTTAAAGTTGATACTTTGATTTTCCCCGCCAATTTCTATGTTCTAGATATGGAAAATGATAAACGTGCTACCCCTATCTTGTCAGGGAGGCCATTTTTGTAAACATCCAGAACTAAAATCGATGTGCATAGTGGGTCATTAACCATGGAATTTAATGGGGATATTGTGATGTTCAACATTAGCGACGCCATGAAGTTTCCTAGTAAAAGTCATGCTTTCCATGCTATTGATATTGTTGATATTTTTGATGATTATGTGCAATATGTGTTTGTGATTAATGGAAAAGATTGTTTAAACGTCTCTTTGGAAAATAGTCTTGACATAAATGAATTGCATGATTATTCTTTGAGGGTAAATTTGCTTGAGACTATAGAGAGGCCTAATTTTGTTGATAGGCTACCTCTCAGCCCCCATAGTAAAGTTCTCGATGCACCTCGAGATGTGAGAATGCCCACATCTCTTGAGAAGGCACTGGTAGTGGAATTGAAACCACTACCCGAGAATTTGAAATATACATTCCTTGGTGAGGGAGATACTTTACCTGTGATATTGTCAAGTAAACTCACTAAGGAATAAGATGGGAGGTTGATGGAGGTTCTTAGAACCCATAAGGAGGCAATTGGGTGAATCATTCCCGATATCAAGGGGATTAGCCCTTCCACTTACATGTATTGTATCTTGTTAGGTGATGGGGCTAAACTGGTGAGGCAACCCTAACATCGGCTTAACCTGGCTATGATGGAGGTGTTGAAGAGTGAGATTCTAAAATTGCTCCAAGCCAGAATGATTTTCCACATCTCCGATAGCAAGTGGACAAGTCTCACCCAAGTTGTGCCCAAGAAAAGCAGTGTAATCATGATAGAGAACCAAGATGGAGAATTGGTTCCCACTCATTTACAAATAGGTGGAGAGTGTGTATTTACTACTGTAGGTTAAATGTAGTAACTAGGAAGGACCATTTCCCTCTACCTTTTATTGACCAAATGCTTGTGAGGCTTGGCGGGTGAGATTTCTATTATTTTCTAGATGGGTATTCTGGGTATTTCCAAATTTCCATAGTCCCAAAAAACCAAGAGAAGACCACTTTTACATGTCTTTTTTGGTACTTTTGCCTATAGGCGAATGCCTTTCGGTCTATGCAATGCTCTCGGCACATTCCAAAGGTGCATTATTAGTGTATTTTTGGAGTTTTTTGAGCACTTTGTAGAGGTTTTCATGAATGATTTCACCGTTCATGGAGATTCTTTTAATGGTTGTTTAAACCATCTATCTTTAGTGCTCAAGAGATGCATTGAAAGCCATCTCATACTAAAGTCTTAAAAATTCCACTTGAAGGTAGAAAAAGGCATTGTATTGGGTCATGTAGTCTCTTCTCTCGAGGTCCAGAGGTAGATAAAGCCAAGGCTGACACGATCCAATACTCCTTGAGTGTTAGAGAAGTTAGGTCATTTCTAGGTCACGCGAGTTTTTACCTGGATTTCATTAGAGACTTTTCTAAGATTGCCTCCCATTTGTACAAATTTTTGCAAAAAGAGGCAGATTTTGTGGTTGACCTAGAATTCCAAAGAGCCTTTGACACTTTGAAGGCAATGCTTGTTTCTGCCCCCATTATCCAACCCCTTAATTGGGACCTCTCTTTTGAGATTATATGTGATGCTAGTGACTATGCCATTGGTGCAGTTCTAGGTCAAAGGGTAGGAAGAATCCCACATGCTATATACTATGCCTCAATAGCTCTTAATGATGCACAACACAATTACTCCACCATGGAGAAAGAGTTATTGGCGGTATTATTTGCCCTTGAAAAGTTTAGGTCGTACCTACTTGGTACAAAGGCCATTGTCTTCACGGACCATGCGGCTCATCGCCATTTGATGACCAGAAAGGAAGCCAAACCTAGGTTGATTAGGTGGTTACTTCTCTTGAGTGAGTTTGATTTAGAGGTGAGGAATAAAAAGGGGAGTGAAAATGTGGTGGCTGACCATCTAAGTCGGTTAACATCGATTGATGAGTCAGAGAGTACTATTGAGAGGCCCAAAAGGGAGATCATTCAGGAAGAATTTCCCAATGAATGTTTTTTTGCAATTAGACAGGCTCTCCCTTGGTATGCCGATCTAGTTAATTTTCTTGTCTCCCAACAATCTCCCCCACATTTCTCTAAAGCTCAAAGAGATAGGTTAAGGAGTGAGGCTAAACATCATGTGTGGGATGATCCATATTTATGGAAGCATTTCCCGGATCAAATGATCTGGAGATGTGTCCTGGAGAGGGAAGTGAGTTCAATTCAAAATATGTGTCACTCTCTTGCATAAAGTGGGCACTTCACTGCCAAAAGAACTACTTTGAAGGTGTTTGAAAGTGGTCTTTATTAGCCTCACATGATGAAGCATTCCTATTGATTTTTCCAATCTTGTGACAAGTGTTAAAGAACGTGAAACATCTCCCAAAAGAATGAAATGCCACAAACAAGCATCGTTTATTGTGAGGTTTTTTATGTATGGGGGATTGACTTCATGGGACCCTTCCTAAACTCTTTTTGGTGCATCTATATTTTGTTTGCCATCGATTATGTGGCCAAGTAGGTTGAGGCAAAGTCCACAAGGACCAATGATTCAAAAGTGGTGGCGGATTTCTTGAAAGCCAATATCTTTTCTTGGTTCGGAATTCCCCGAGCCATGATTATTGACCGAGGAACTCACTTTTGCAATCGCACAATCGAGGTATTGATGAAGAAGTATGGGGTAACTCATAAAACATCCACGACCTATCACCCATAATCAAATGCCCAAGCCTAGGTCTCCAATCGAGAGATCAAGTCCATCCTCGACAAAACAATTAAACCAAATGTGAGGGGTTGAAGCATTTGGCTAAATGATGCTTTGTAGGCATATAGGACGCCCTATAAGACACCGATTGGAATGTCTCCATATCGGGGGGTTTTTGGGAAGCCATGTCACTTACCGGTTGAGCTTGAACACAAAGCGTATTGGGCCGTAAAAAGCTTTAATATGAAATTGATTGAGGCTGGTGTGCACCGGAAGTTGCAATTGAAGGAGCTTGAGGAAATTTGGAATGAATCCTATGGAAACTCCAAAAGTTACAAGGATAAAACCAATGCTAAGCATGATAGCTTAATCAAGATAAATGACTTTGACATTGGCCAAAATGTCCTTCCATTCCAATCACGCCTTCGGTTATTTCCAGGAAAATTGAGTTCAAAGTGGATTGGCCCTTTTGTAGTGAAGAAAGTTTTCCTGCATAGGGCGGTGGAGATTATGAGCAAGGAGACTTCTAAAGTCTTTAGAGAGAATGACCACCGCTTGAAGCACTACTATAAGAGTTTCCAATCAGAACTAGTCAAGAAAACACTCCTCGATGACCCTGTTAGTGACTAGAGGCTTAGGGAAGTGAATACATCATACCGACGACGTTAAATAAATTTTTTTAATCATCTAGGTGCCATTGATGCAATCTTGTTGATGCAGCTTCATTTTTGTGGCTTTGTGAATAATTCGAGCCAACGACGTTAAATAAACTTAGTTTTAATTATCCGGAGTATCCCCTTGATGCAAGTGTAATTTTATTTTTAATCTTAGTGTCAATTTTAATTCATTATTTTATGTTAAATTTTTTGATAATCTTTTTGAAAATTGGTTTTTGGAGCAATATTATGAAGGATTGCATCCTGCGGGTGGCAGACATATTTATTCTTGCAGGCCGCAACCCACATTGTGACTTGTGACCCAAGTAACAAAAAAAATGGGAACACCAAGAAAAATGTGAGGCTGGCAGTGTCTCCCTTGTGGGCTGCAACCTCAATTATGTTACACCCCAGGGCTGCCATCTCTCTTTCTGTTTTCCCAACTATCCCACCATTTTTTTTCTCCCCTTTCGGCCCTCCACTCTTATTTCCTCTCCAAGCCCAACTCGCCTTATTCTCTCCCAACCATCCCCTCTTATTTTCTCTTAGCCACCATCCCTCCTCCTTTCCACCACAACCAACTCACCGGAATCCGCCGTCCAACCCCTCTCCTCCAACCAAAATACTCCCCTCTCCATCCTCTTTACATTCCTCCACATCCCAACACTCAAACCATTCTCCATTAACCCAAAATTTGATTTAAAAACTCAAGAACCCTAGAAATTAGGGGTTCTTGAATTTTTGGTCAAATCAACCATCTTTTCTTGCATTTCATATATTCGTGTTGTCTACACTCATTCCATCTCTCCCACGGTAACACTTCTCACTTCATTGTTGAATTTAAAGTGTGTTGAAAAGTTGGTGTTCTTTAATTTTGATTTTTGCTGTAGTATTGGGATTGTGTGATGCCAATTGTGATATGGTATTGAATATTTGGTCGTTTGTTGAGTGTTGGTGAGGTAGTAGCATATTAAGGATGATTTCTTCGGTGATTGAGGTTTGTGACACTAGGTTACACTTTGATACACTTTTTGTCACACTTTGTGACCCTTTGTGACACTTCCTAGAATTTTCTTGCATAGTGTATCTTCGTTGACTTTTGGAGTTTGTTCTGGATTTTTAGATATCTTATAGCTCCAAAAATAAAAGCCACTTGTGTTTCTAGTTCATCCCGAGCTCATGCGGTTGATCACATAGGGTTCACCCACATTACATGGAAATATGTTAGATGGTGGGCGAAGTTGGTCACCCCCAATTGCATGATTCATTCAACAAAGTTTTCCCATCAGGGCACTTTGCAAAATTGGGGTTGTGGAAACCCATTGTGCAATCATTTAGGATGGTAGGTTTGGCTAGTTTTCTGGACAGGGAGGCGTTGACCTTCTAGAGGTACACACTTGAGTTCCTTGACACACTTAGAAAGGAGGATCGGGATGGGGAGAAATACATCTCATTTCACCTCAACAATGAGCCACGATAGATGATTTATAAAGAATTATTTGAGGCTTTTAAATGGGGGCTTAGGATCGGGGATGGTGATTACGTCAATGCCCCTAGTTACAGCAAGATAACCTTTTCAACGGAAAAGCAAGATGCGGTACTGACAAGGCTTCCCCCATTGTCCATCCAGCTTTGCACATTACCCACAGCTTACTAGCCATTGGAGTGTTGTGTCAGGGTGAGCTCACTTAGTGTCCCAATAACTTTATAAAGTGTCTCTAGGCAATGACATCTGCGGGACATGGGCATCCTGTCTGGATAGATCAATGGGTCAACAAATGTATTGAGCTATCAAAATTAGATAAAGGAATGATAAGCATGGGAGGGATGGTGACCCTCATTGCCACATAGTTGAGGATACTTGACCCGTGCACAGGCGAGTTTGTTTCAGGCAGGCATGACAGCTACCTAGAGGTCGACAGGCTACACGACTCTAGTATGTTGCAAGTTGTTGGGGATGACTTTATTTTGAGGTACGGGCCGTAGTCTCTCTTGTTCATGAAACTTTCCCAAGCAGAAAAGGTGGCCATCATTAAGGACACACCAGTCCACAATCTTTTCATACAACCAGACACCGAGCATAGCTATAATTTTTGAGTTGCACTACGGACTGAGCAACTTTAGCTACGAGAGCCGCTACCTAGTCAACATGCACCACCTTCCCATGCACCTCCCCAAGAGGACCAGCAGGATACCCCCAATCTAAGACATAATGTACTTGACAGGCTTGCTCATATTGACGGTAGATTTGACAAGTTTCAACTGCATGTCGACCAACAGTTTCAGCAGGTCCACACCAAGCTTGGCACCATCATCTCAGAGGTTCGCCAAGCTCATCATTGGGGAGGAGCTGGACCCTCATGGTCCTAGTTGTGAGTACTTTCCTTTTTTCTGTTATTCTACATTTACACTTTGATCTTTTATATGCATTGGGGACAATGCAAGATTTTAAGTGTGGGGTGGGGGAATCAGTTAAGCTCATTACTAGCATGTGCTTTTGATGTGATATTTCTCATTTTGTATTGTATTTAATAACTTATTAGAAGGTTTTGAAAAAGGAAAAAAATTAACCTCACTAAGTTGAAAACCCATTTGCGGGAAACTTAGGCGAAATTGAGGGTCCGAATAGATTGAAAACCCAAAAGGGCAATCTATGCAAAAATGAAAGGCTAAATTGTGTAGTAAAAGGTGGGGCATGAGGTAAAAAGAATGAGAAGCTAGTATGAAAACCTGAAAGGGCTCCTAGGCAAAATGAGAGAAATTGAGAGAAATGACAAAATTTGAAGGCCCATTTTGCCATTTTGGAAAATTTTATGTAGATTTAACTTCTTCTACCTTATTTTTGGATGATGAAGACCTCATTTGGATGTAATTTTGTCTTGGAAATTTTATTGGGTTGAATCCTTTAGGCATAAATATGGGTATGTGGAGTCTCTCATGTTTAGGGTTAAAAGAATTCTTCGAATGTGTTATGGGATTGAAACAAAATTTAAGTACCACCTTAGGCCTTTATTTTATTCACTCAAGAACGAGTAAAGGTTTAAGTGCAGGGTGTTATGATATGCTCAATTTATATCTCATTTTTAGCACATTCTAAATATAATTTTGTAATAGATTAAGGACTTAATTGAAAAGAAACTTACATTTTATCAATTAAGGGGCTAGGATGAATTCATATGTTTTATATACTAATTCTTTAATTTATGAAGTGTTCTAGATCATGTTAGAGTGTTTGGGTTTGGAAAAGCTCAAGTGTTGAAGAAAAAATGTAGTAGAAGATTGGAAGAAGGCCAAATTGTCTTTGGTAAAAGATTGGAAGAATGCCAAATTTTATTTGGCCTGCTTGTGACCTGTAGTCCACATTGCGGCCCGTAACAGAGTCAACAAGGTGCAAGGAGTGGGTCAGTGAGTTCATTCCGGGCTACAACGGCAGAATTTGGCCTACTTTAAAAGCACTTTTCAGCCTAAAAACTTCTCTCTCTTCATTCATTTTAGATCCATTTTTTAAAATACTCTCCCAAAACCCTAGTTTTCATTTATTGTTCATCTTTAACTCTATGTTTACCATGGGTTCTTGCTATTTTTTATGGGTTTTCATAATATATGCTAAATATACTCTTAGGAGCAATTAGTAAGAATTTCTAGTATGAATTTGTGAAATTTGGTTTATCCTATTTTATGCTTTAATTATCAATTATATTTTGTGCTTTCTTGTGTGATTAATGCATGATTTAGACTAGGATGATCAACTAGTTGATGATTGTGGGTTTATTATTGGCTAGGTTTGGGTCAAATCCGGAAGACTTTGACTTTTTATCAGTGTGATTATTGTTGATCAATACTAGGTTATAATTAGGAGTGACAACTAATTATGATTTTTTGATTGATGAAATTGATTAGGCTTAGGATGAATTTGAATGGGTTTGACTAATTATCAATGTGGCTCACTAATAACGATTAGCATGAAGGCTTATCCTTGTAGTCGTTATTAGTATATATACTTGTGTTATATATGTGTTTCTCGCTTAGTGGACATTGTGGTAGTTTTTTTGGGTCTCCATATGTATTTCTATCCTTGGGGAAGTTTAGGACGCCGATCGGCTAGAGTAACCCATGGGCAAGGGTTATTATGTTGTACCGATCGCTCACTCTAACTATAACCGAGGAGATGTGAGGAATATATTCACTCTAAAGGTGTTAATAAGTTGTCACAATATGTGGTTAATGCATAAAACTAGGATAATTAATTGATGTCCAAGGATGACTAGAAATGCAAACCATTTGCACCCTAGACTCATTATAATCTTAGTTACATCATTTGTGCTATTTGCGATCGTATTTGCTTAGTTCTTTTTAATCATTTGTTAATCTAGTAGTTGAAAGTAGTCATAGTGCTTTTCAAAACCAAAACTCCCACTTTGTTACCACACACTTAGATTGACATCTTCATGTGTTTTTAACTATGCTTTAACACTCGATAAAATCTCATTTTCCTTGTGGACGACCCCATCTTACCACTAGCCACTATTTGGTAGTTAGCCGTAATTTGGGCATATAAATACTATCTTTGAGAGGCATGGTGAAGGCCTCCAAATCATCAACCACCATGCTCCCTTGAGGAACATAAAGGTAACATTGCCTAACACCTCACATGACCACAAGTGCACCCTTGGTGACAACCAAGACATTCTTCTTGCCTTTCCAACAAAAGCTATATTGGTCCAATGTTCCAAGGGAAATCAAGTTCCTCCGCAATTCTGGGAAATGTCTCACCTCCATTAATATCTGCTCTATCCCATCATGAGTCTTGATTCTCACCAAACCAATCTCCGCCACCTTGCATGATTTGTTGTTCCCAAGCAATACCTCACCCAAAGGTGCCTTTTCGTAGCTTTCAAACCAACATTCATCCGATGTCATGTGGAATGAGAAACCAGAGTCCATAATCCACCTTTTATCTAGGCACAAGGCTAACACCACAAGGACCTCAGAGTTCTTGTATCCATGGTCCACAACTTTAGCTACTGCTATTTCAACTTCTCGCCTCTTGGTCGCTCCATCTCCTCAATTCGGACAATTCTTTTTCATGTGTCCTTCTTCATGGCACTTGTAACACTTGATGATGAATTTCATCGAGTTCTGAGACTTCGACCATGAATTCTTCTTGCCTTTGAAATCTTTCTTATCCGACCTCCCTTGGTGCATCACAAAGCTGTCTCCTCCAGTAGACTCAATCTACATCTGTCTTTTGTGCTCCTTCAACTTTAAGACCCCTACAACCTCATCGAGGGTGATATCATCCCTCCCATGTTGTAGGATATCAACAATGTGCTTGTATGACTTAGGCAACGAATGAAGCAAAATTAAAGCTTGATCTTCGTCATCATACTTCACCTCAATGTTTTCTAAATCTACCACCAATTTGTTGAACTCATCAAGATGGTCCATCAAGTCTCTCCCTTTTGCCATCTTGAATGTGAAGAATCGCGCCTTTAGAAATAAACTTCGTGATAATATCTTCGTCATGTAGAGAGACTCTAGCTCTAACCACACCTCCGCGGCCAACTTGCAACGAATCACACCTCCCTTAACACTTTATCGGCAAGGCTAAGGATCAATATATTGCGAGCTCTTTCCAATACATGTTCCTTCTTTGCCTTATCCCAAGTAGAAGGAAGTTTATCCTCTCCCAAAAGAGCTTTGACAAGCCCCATGTTGCCTAGGTACGCTAGCATCTTCACCTTCTATAAGCCAAAGTTATTCGACCCATCAAACTTTTCAATATCGACTTTGGAAGTCGCCGCTATCACAAAACAAGTAAAAGCTTACAATGGACAATTCATTAAACACCTTGTGGGCACACTGATGTGTCCATTTTATGTGCATATTTTAGTACTCTTTGGGATCACTTTTGTGCTCTTTTGTTATCAAGTGCTTGTGTTTTACCTTGAAATTTTCTTAGGAGGGGTAAGAGCGATTTTACGCTCTTTCACCTTTGTCTAAGTGGATTTTGTGTGACAAAGGAAAAACATCGAGACTTGAAGATCGGAGACCATTGAAGATCACCTTTTGAAGACTTTGAAGATTTGAAGAATAACTTTGAAGATAGAAGACAAAAAGAATCGAGGATTTGAAGGCAAGGTGACACAAGGGTGAAAATGGTCATTCCAGCCCGAGCGAGGCCATTCCCGCCTGGGCGGGAGCCAGTTACACTGTTGATTTTTGCTTTTCTTTTCGTCCCTCTTGTACTATAAAAGGAATTTTTGGCCAACCACTGCATATCTTATCCTTCTTGGCCGAAATTCATCTTCTCCCAACCCTAGGTTCTTCATCTTTTCCATCTTTTCTCTCTTCATTTCTCTATGCATATGTTTATGGATGTTAGTATGATTTGTATTAGCTAAATCTAGTTCTTGGGAGAAATTGACTAAGGCTTCCAAGCCCATGTCTTAAGAACAATTTGTAGCCTATTTGATACTCTTACTATTATGCATTTACGGAGTGCATGGTATATTCCATTTATCATTTCAGGAGAGTGTAACATGATGGATCCTTCGGGGGCCATTGATTGTGTTTGTTAATGTCATTAATGTTATTGAAAGCTTGAGTACATGAAGTACTTGTATGATATGCTTATTAGGGTTTGGGAAAATGGGTTGATTTCCCCTTTTCTTGATAAGAATCCAAGAGTATGATTTAGAGCTTTTAATTGTGTTGATGTATTTATAATTGCTAGATGAATATGATAATGTTGAACTCTTTGTCATGTTTGTTGCTTGTAGCAATTGAGAGAAGTCTGTGAATGTCGATCGTTCTTGAATAATCTTGTGTAAATGCATGAATTGGTTAAATGCTTAGACGCGATGTAGTGTTTATAAGTGTTGCCAAGCTTGTTGATTCTTTGTGCTAAATGGCATCAATGGGATACTTTTAGTCGTGTTTTGACTACGGGAGTCGTTGGTGAGGTTTGACAAGAGATGTCGAATTCACTCTTGTAAACTACTATCTAAGAAGGATAGAAGTTTATCTTCACAGCAAGTAGTGAAAGTAGTAAATACGTTGCATGTTCAATGATGGATAAGAGGCTTGGAAGTGGAAGTCAATTGCGCCCAAGGTTCCGTCAAATGTCATTTTCATCTTATCTTTAGTTGTCTTGCATGATTAGCATAGTTCTCTTGCTCTGCTAATTGTTGTCTTTCAATTTGATAACTTAGGATAAAAAACAAACCAAACCCTCCCTTGTTTACATGCTTTTATATGTAACTATGTATGTATATGCCTAGTATGTTTTCTCCTATGTATGTTTAAAAAATTGAATAGATCTCTCTTCTCATGGACGAACCCGACTTGTCATTATCTACTTAATTGTAGATAGGAAGCATTAGGGCTTAAAAGTATTAACTTTGAGAGGTAGGGCGACGACCTCCCACACACAATAAATAGCACAAATTTTCCACAAACATTGCTCTGATACCAATTTGTTGCAGCAAATAACAAATATATAATGCACAGAAGCAATCAACGATGAGTCTACTAGAAATTGACAAGATCAAAGAAAAAAAATCAAAGAGAGCAAGAACACGAGAAATTTTACCTAGGTTTGGTGTTTTCACCTACGTCCTGTAAGAATGGTTCCACTAGAATCAATCTGAGATTACAAGGATTACAAGCTCTCAATGCTTTCCCCTTTCTCTAAAAACTTTCTCTCTCAAAGTGTGTGTTCAAAGAATTGTTCTATTTTCTCCCCCTCTCGGCTTACTGCTCCCAATACCATCCGGTAGCCTATTTATCCCCAAGGCAAACAAATAATTATGCACTTGGTCGACTAGCCCCACATTTTCTTTACTACACACATACACTAGTTTTAGCAACTTAAAGAAAATAGACTACATGGGAAAAGATGGGTCTCGTCCCAAATTTAAAGACACAAATCCACAAAAATTACCCTCAATCTTTTGGATAAGATATCCCATCACTCGAGGATAAAGGGGTATTAGTCGATAGGCACAAAACTACCACCATAAACCTAGTTGAGCATTTTCTTTCTACATACTAGTTTGGTTACACCGCTCGTTACGCGGTGAGATTGATAACAAATTATAGAAATTCTATAGTAATGGTAAAAGAGCTGTAATTTAAGTTATAAATGTACCAATTATACATGTAATAATAGAAGTGTCCATCCCTTCGAAGGATAAGAGTTCGACCCTTTCGAGGGTTGAGACTTGGACCCCTTCGAGGACTGAGATCTCGACCCCTTCGAGGATAGAAGAGCTTATCCCTTCAAGGGCTGAAAGCTCGACCCCCTCGAGGAAAGAAGTCTCCATCCCTTCGAGGTCTAATATCTTGACCACTTCGAGGATAAAAGAGTCCATACCTTCGAGGGCTGAGAGCTAGGTGATGTGTCCATTTTAGATGCATTATTTAGTAGTATTTAGGATCACTTTTGTGCTCTTTTATTATCGAGAGCTTGTGTTTTACCTTGAAATTCACTTAGGAGAGGCAAAAGCAACTTTGTACTCTTTTACCTCTTCTAAGTGGATTTTGTGTGACGAGGGAAGAACACGGAAGCAACGAAGACCGGAAGACATTGAAGACTATACCTTCGAAGACTTTTTCGAAGACATGAACACCGTCGTCGTTGAAGACCATTTTGGAGCTGTTGAAGATTGAGAGGGATGACTATGAAGAAGACAAAGAAACAATGCAAAGTGCTGGCCCCCGTCGCGACACCATCGCGAGTCGCGACCAACACCGTCGCGAGTCGCGACGAACTCGTCGCGAGTCGCGACCAAAAGGCGGCCAGAAATCTATTTTATTTTCTTTGCACTATAAATACCCTCTCTTTCCTCCTCTTCTCCAAGCTTTTCCAGCCCGTTTTCTCTCTGGTTTTTGGGCGAAAACCTAGGTTTTTTTTCTCTTCTTTCTTTTCTTAGCTTTTTCTTAGTTTAATTATGTCTTTTGTTATTCTAGAGTAGTTCTTGTACTTGGGAGATATGGATTGAAGCTTCCACTTCTATGTATTGAGAACCATTTCTATCTATCTATTTGGTGTTTTTGCTATTGTGCATTTATTGTGCTTTGAATGTTAATTGTTGATTCCATTGATGTTGTTGGGAGCTTGATGATATGAAATGCTTGGATGAATTGCTAGCTAGGGTTTGGGGGATTTGGGTTAATTTCCCCCCTGTTCTTGTTAGTAATGTGAGAGTATGATTTAGAGCTTTTCACGTCATTGGTGAGGTTTAACAAGAGATGTGGAACTCACTCTCGCAAACTACGAACTAAGAAGGATAGGAGTTTAGTCTCCACGACAAGTAGTTGAAGTATTGAATAGATGATTTAAATTCATTCTTGAAGCATTTGTTATTTGGCGTTTATGTATTCTTGACGGTGTGTTTCACTGCATGTGTGCCATGAGTTGTTTGAGCATAGGTAGTGCTTGTGTGGTTGAATTGTTTAGGTGTAGGAACGTGACGAATTCCGTAGCGCCTTTGCATGAAGATCTATGAGCATGAACTTAGAACTCCTTGTGATGTGTGTGTTGTGGTACTTGCTAGATGGGTGTGTGAGTGTTGGGTCCTGAATGCTATATGATGGAATGTGTGAATGATTCGATGAACTACATTAGATGTGGAAGTGGATATCCATTGCCCCCAAGGCTTTATCTTTGTAGTTTTAAAACCCCTTTTCTTTAGTTTTGTTTGATGATTGGCATAGTCACTTGACCTTGCTAGTTATCTTGTCTTTTTATCTTTGTTAACTTAGGAAACCAACCAACCAACCCCCCCTTTTACTTGCTTTTAAGTGTGTGTAAATATCGTTACTCCTAGCCTAGTATCAACCATTTGTGCTTGATTGCTTAGGAAGATCCCTCTTCTCATTGGACGACCCCGATTTGCCGCTATCTACCTAGTTGTAGAAAGTAAGCAAAAAGGGCTTATAAATTATCTTTTGCACGGAGGGCGCCACGACCGCCCGCCTGTCAAAATGGCGCCGTTGCCGGGGAAGAGGCGTTTATTCTTAAGTATTTAGGTGTATTTTGTTGTGTATTAGCTAGTTGTTTTTATTTTCCACTACTTGGTGGTTGTTTTTGTTCGGAGTAGGTATTGCTTGAGTTCTTGGTGATTTATTTTATCGAGAATCCTTGCACTATGATTCCGAACTTTTGAAAAAAAAAATAAAAATTTAATGGGGCGTCTCACCTTGAGGGAACTCATGATGAGAAGAGAGGCTCAACAAGCAAGGTTTTGTAGGATGTGTCATTCCGACCATCCTACCGAATCTTGCCCTTTGTTGTGGGAACAGCACGATGACCGAGAAAGAACCCTTGGTTTCCAAAACCATGGGTACTATGAAGAGTGCTATCAAGAGGTAGGAGATATTGGTTTTCAAGGGCAAGAAGCTCATGAATGCTATCCATACCACAACTCTTACAATCCGGAATGGAGTGGTAATCCGGATTTGTGGTATGAGAATGAGCCGGAAAACCAATATTACGAGCAACCTAGTTGGCCATCACCACCCTATACCATACCCCAAAACCAAGCCCAACAAGGAAGTTCAAGTTTGACACGTGAGGATGTCTTAAATAGGATAGCAAACTTGAACTCCTTTACTAGTGAGGAGCCGGATACCCAGCTCTCCTCCAGTGTTGAGGCCATTGAGGGGCATGTGAGGAACATATTAGAGGTATTGGTCCGCATGGAAGCTCGTGATTCCGAAAACACACCATCCCAACTTGAACTCGATGATTCGGTAAGTGAGGTCACCAATAATAATGATTTTGAGTTTGAAAGGGATGAGGAGTTGGTTGTAGAGGATAGAAAACGAGAGAGGAGCCAAAAGACTATCCCAAGCTCCCTAACCACTTAATTCCCTTTGAACCATCTCCACCTCCACAAGACTTTCCTCTTGAAAGTTTTGTGCCCCCACCTCTCTTATTTTGGATGCTCATGGTGAAGAGCTTCAAGCCTTCACCATACGGATAACATTACGGTCGTGCCGACGACCTTAAACATACGGAGCTTCATCGTGCCGACGACGTTAAATAAATTCGGCATTTCTTTTAGTTTTTGTTTCTTTTAGTTTTTGTTTCTTAGTTTTTTGTTGTTTTGTTTTGTTCTTTTTATGGCATGTTTTTCTATGATTTTGTAGCAACATGAAGTGCATTGCAATGGAGGAGATGAAGGAATGAGATCAACGAATGAGGGAAGAAAGCTTGGACAGTTGGTAAGAAGAAGAAAAAATTTTAAGCCTGGGATACCCTGCCGTCGCGAGTCGCGATGGGCTTCGTCGCGAGTCGCGACGAACAGGGGAGCAAAATTCACTCCCAGCGCCAACTTTCCGCGAGTCGCGATGACATCGCGAGGCACCGTCGGGAGTCGCGATGTACTTCGTCGCGAGTCGCGACGTGCTCAGAAATTTTCGAGCTTTCGGACTCAACTTTCCGCGAGTCGCGATGACTTCACGAGGCTCGTCGCGAGTCGCGATACACTTCGTCGCGAGTCGCGACGAGCTCAGAAAATTTTGAGCTTCCGGACTCAACTTTCCGCGAGTCGCGATGACTTCGCGAGTCGCGACACCCTTCTTCGCGAGTCGCGACGAGCTCAGAAAATTTTGAGCTCTCGGACTCACCTTTCCGCGAGTCGCGATGACTTCGCGAGGCTCGTCGCGAGTCGCGACGAACCTCGTCGCGAGTCGCGACGTGCTCAGTAACTGTTGAAAATTTTTTGAGCCCGAATTTCAAATTTCCAAGCTTCCAAGTTTCCAAATGATTTTAAACATTGCATGATCCTACCTTCTTCTCCACCCAACACTCCCAAGAACCACCACATACCCACTCATTCCTCCACCATCCTACACATGTTGACATATGAACATCCTTGCATCTTTATAGTACATTTGTTGATTGTAGTATGCCGACTACATCATTGTGATCGTAAGTGCATATCCTATAATGATGCTTGTATACATGTCAATATATGTTGGATATTTTTCATGATTATTCTTATAGTGTTGGTTGAGTGTGATTTGGTTGTTCTTTGAAAATACTATGGTTATTAACTCTTGATGCTAAACCTAGTATTACATATCCTTATGTACTTGTGAGTTTAATGTGTTCTTCGTGGTATTAGTCTTGATCAAACGGCGCCATGGAGACAATGCTTTTCTCGAGGGGTGAGTTCTTCTACGGCATCTTTGCTCCCCCTTCCGGTTCCGAAACCAATTTCGGGACCATACAAGTGCTTGGATTGCGCCATATCACCGGCGAATTGCGGAGACAGGGGTGTCACTCTATCCCCTTACCTTGATTTTTATTGTTCTTGCCTTACATGTTTACATTGAGGGCAATGTAATGTTTTAAGTGTGGGGAGGGGTTAGAGGACTCATATGCATGCTAGATTGTTTTGGAATGCTTTTTGCTACTTTTCATTGGAAAAACATGAGAAAAAGAAAAAAAATAGAAAAACAAAAAGAAAAAGAAAATAGAAAAAGAAAAAAAAAGAAAAAAAGAAAACCCGCTAAGTTGAAAACCCGAGAGGGCAACTTAGGCAACATTGGGGGCCCTGATAGGTCGAAAACCCTTAAAGGGCGGCCTAGGCAAAAACGAGAGGCTAAAATGTGCGGAAAAAGGTGAGATGTGAGCTAAAGAAACATGATGTGTGGCTAGGATGAAAACTCGAAAGAGCTCCTAGGCAAAATTAGAGAAATTGAGAGAAATTGAAAAATGCTATGATTTCACTCATTTTCCGGCGTTGGAGTCATAAGGTTGCGGTTGTCACACGGATGGATCGGGTAGCTCAACATCTATAGACCTCTTGGGATTGGGTAGCTTAGTGGGTTAGGAAACGAAGTGTGGTTATGAAATTCCTTATCTCTTTCTACTTCGTTTTTGGTTGATATATTGGCATTTAGTGAAGCATGTGTTTGAAACTCTTATATGGTTTTAGCTTCATTTTATGTCATTGGATTTTGGTTGATATATTGGCATTAGGTGTAGTATGTGCTTAAACCTCTTAAATGGTTTTAACTTCATCTTGTGTCATTGGACTTTGGGAATATCAATTCGGGGCTTTGAAATATTTTATGGGTAGTGAATTGATAAGTGGTAGGTTTGGTTAGATTTAGGATTGGGGATGTGTGTGTGAAAAAATTCTCATGTGAGCTTTTATTTTGGGATTTTTGATATTGAGAGTTTTTGTGAGGCTTTGATTGGGGGATTAGTTTAGGTTTTGGATATATCATTTACTCCGTGTGCTTGGTTCTTTTCTTACTCGAGGGCGAGTAAGGTTTAAGTGTGGGGAGGTTTGATATGTCCATTTTGTGTGGTTATTTTAGGGGTTTTAGGATGTGGATATGCCATTTCCTCCGTATGCTTGAATCTTTTCTTACTCGAGGGCGAGTAAGGTTTAAGTGTGGGGAGGTTTGATGTGTCCATTTTAGATGCATTATTTAGTAGTATTTAGGATCACTTTTGTGCTCTTTTATTATCGAGAGCTTGTGTTTTACCTTGAAATTCACTTAGGAGAGGCAAAAGCAACTTTGTACTCTTTTACCTCTTCTAAGTGGATTTTGTGTGACGAGGGAAGAACACGGAGGCAACGAAGACCGGAAGACATTGAAGACTATACCTTCGAAGACTTTTTCGAAGACATGAACACCGTCGTCGTTGAAGACCATTTTGGAGCTGTTGAAGACTTGAAGATTGAGAGGGATGACTATGAAGAAGACAAAGAAACAATGCAAAGTGCTGGCCCCCGTCACGACACCATCGCGAGTCGCGACCAGCACTGTCGCGAGTCGCGACGAACTCGTCGCGAGTCGCGACCAAAAGGCAGCCAGAAATCTATTTTATTTTCTTTGCACTATAAATACCCTCTCTTTCCTCCTCTTCTCCAAGCTTTTCCAGCCCGTTTTCTCTCTGGTTTTTGGGTGAAAACCTAGGTTTTTTTCTCTTCTTTCTTTTCTTAGCTTTTTCTTAGTTTAATTATGTCTTTTGTTGTTATAGAGTAGTTCTTGTACTTGGGAGCTATGGATTGAAGCTTCCACTTCTATGTATTGAGAACCATTTCTATCTATCTATTTGGTGTTTTTGCTATTGTGCATTTATTGTGCTTTGAATGTTAATTGTTGATTCCATTGATGTTGTTGGGAGCTTGAGGATATGAATGCTTGTATGAATTGCTAGCTAGGGTTTGGGGGATTTGGGTTAATTTCCCCCCTGCTCTTGTTAGGAATGTGAGAGTGTGAATTAGAGCTTTTGATTGTGTTAGTGTGTTGACAATGTGCTAGACGAATGTTATTGATGTTGAACTCTTCGTCATGTTCGTTTGTGTAGCAAACGAGAAGAGTTATATGCTCGTGGTCTATGAGTGGTCGCTCTTGACTAATCTCGTGTAATTGCATGAATTGGTTAAATGCTTAGTCACGGTGTAGTGGTCATAGGCATTGCCAAGCTTGTTGGTCCTTCGTGCTAAATGCCACCAATGACACCTTGAGTCGTGGTCGCGACTCGGGAGTCATTGGTGAGGTTTGACGAGAGATGTGGAACTCACTCTCGCAAACTACGAACTAAGAAGGATAGGAGTTTAGTCTCCACGACAAGTAGTTGAAGTATTGAATAGATGATTTAAATTCATTCTTGAAGCATTTGTTATTTGGCGTTTATGTATTCTTAACGGTGTGTTTCACTGCATGTGTGCCATGAGTTGTTTGAGCATAGGTAGTGCTTGTGTGGTTGAATTGTTTAGGTGTAGGAACGTGACGAATTCCGTAGCGCCTTTGCATGAAGATCTATGAGCATGAACTTAGAACTCCTTGTGATGTGTGTGTTGTGGTACTTGCTAGATGGGTGTGTGAGTGTTGGGTCCTGAATGCTATATGATGGAATGTGTGAATGATTCGATGAACTACATTAGATGTGGAAGTGGATATCCATTGCCCCCAAGGCTTTATCTTTGTAGTTTTAAAACCCCTTTTCTTTAGTTTTGTTTGATGATTGGCATAGTCACTTGACCTTGCTAGTTATCTTGTCTTTTTATCTTTGTTAACTTAGGAAACCAACCAACCAACCCCCCCTTTTACTTGCTTTTAAGTGTGTGTAAATATCGTTACTCTTAGCCTAGTATCAACCATTTGTGCTTGATTGCTTAGGAAGATCCCTCTTCTCATTGGACGACCCCGATTTGCAGCTATCTACCTAGTTGTAGAAAGTAAGCAAAAAGGGCTTATAAATTATCTTTTGCACGGCGGGCGCGACGACCGCCCGCCTATCACTAGGCCCCTTCGAGGACAGAGGAGTCCATCCCTTCGAGGAAAGAAGTCTACATCCCGTCGAGGACTGAAGACTCCATCCCTTCGAGGGCTGAGAGCTAGACCCCTTCGAGGATTGAAGACTCCATCCCTTCGAGGGCTTAGACCTCCACCCCTTTAAGGACTGAGAGCCCACCCCTTCGAGGGCTGAGAGCTATACCCCTTCGAGGACTTAAAGTTCACCCCTTCGAGGGCTGAGGGTCCATCCATTCGAGGGCTGAGAGCTGGACCCCTTCGAAGACAGAGAGTCCACCCCTTCGAGGGCTGAGGGTCCATCCCTTCGAGGGCTGAGATCTGGACCCCTTCAAGGACTGAAAGCTGGACCCCTTCGAGGACTTAGAGCTAGACCCCTTCAAGGACTGAAAGCTGGAACCCTTCGAGGACTTAGAGCTACACCCCTTCGAGGACTGAGAGCTGGACTCCTTTGAGGATAGAAAAGTTCATCCCATCGTGGGCTGAGAGCTAGAACCCCTTTGAGGATAGAAGAGTCCATCCCTTCAGGGGCTTAGATCTCCAGCCCTTTAAGGACTGAGAGTCCACCCCTTCAAGGTCTGAAGACTCTATCCCTTCGAGGGCTAAGAGCTGGATCCCTTCGAGGAGTGAGAGTCCACCCCTTTGAGGACAGAAGAGTCAATCCCTTCGAGGGCCGAGAGCTTAACCCCTTTGAGGGTAGAAGACTCCATCCCCTTCAAGGACTGAGAGGTAGACCTTATCGAGGATTGAGAGGTAGACCCCTTCGAGGGAAAAAGGCTCGACCCTTTCGAGGGCAAAAGGCTCGACCCCTTCGAGGGCAAAAGGCTCGACCCCTTCGAGGATAGATGACTCCATCCCTTCGAGGGCTGATAGGTTGACCCCTTCGAGGACTAAGAGTCCATCCCTTTGAGGGCTGAGAGTTGGACCCCTTCGAGGAGGGAAGACTTCATCCCTTCGAGGGCTGAGCTGGTCCCCTTCAAGGGAAGAACACGACATCCCTTTGAGGGCCTAGAACTCGACCCCTTCGAGGGCTGAGAGTTGGACCCCTCGAGGGCTGAGAGCTGGACCCTTTTGAGGGCTGAGGGTCCATCCCTTTGAGTGCTGAGAGTTGGACCCCTCGAAGACAGAGTGTTTACCCCTTCGTGGGCTGAGGGTCCATCCCTTCGAGGGCTGAGATCTGGACCCCTTCAAGGACTGAGAGCTGGACCCCTTCGAGGACTTAGAGCTAGACCTCTTTGAGGACTGAGAGTTGGACTCCTTCGAGGATAGAAGAGTCCATCCCATCATGGGCTGAGAGCTGGAACCCCTTCGAGGATAAAAGAGTCCATCCCTTTAGGGGCTTAGATGTCCAGCCCTTTGAGAACTGAGAGTCCACCCATTCGAGGACTAAAGACTCTATCCTTTCGAGGGTTGAGAGCTGGACCCTTCGAGGAGTGAGAGTCCACCCCTTCGAGGACAAAAGAGTCCATCCCTTCGAGGGCCGAGAGCTTAACCCCTTCAAGGAAAGAAGATTCCATCCCCTTCGAGGACTGAGAGGTAGACCCCATCGAGGACTGAGAGGTAGACCCCTTCGAGGGCTGAGAGCTTGACCCCTTCAAGGATAGATGAATCCATCCCTTCGTGGGCTAACAGGTCAACCCCTTCGAGGACTAAGAATCCATCTCTTCGAGGGCTGAAAGCTGGACCCCTTCGAGGATAGAAAACTCAATCCCTTCGAGGGCTGAGAGCTGGACCCCTTCGAGGGAAGAACACTCCATCCATTTGAGGGCCTAGAACTCGACCCCTTCGAGGGCTGAGAGCTGGACCCCTTGAGGGCTGAGAGCTGGACCCCTCGAGGGCTGAGAGCTGGACCCCTTCGAGGACTGAGAGCTGGACCCCTCGAGGGCTGAGAGCTAGACCCCTTCGAGGACTAAGAGTCCATCCCTTAGAGGGCTAAGAGCTAGACCCCTTCGAGAATATAAGATTCCATCCCTTCGAGTGTGGAGATCTCGACCCCTTCGAGGACTGAGAGTCCATCCCTTCGAGGGCAGAGAGCTGGACCCCTTCGAGTGCAGAGAGCTGGACCCCTTCGAGGTGTGAAGACTCCATCCCCTCGAGGGCTGAGATCTCGACCCCTCGAGGACTGAGAGTCCATCCCTTCGAGGGCAGAGAGTTGGACCCCCTCAAAGGCTGGGAGCGAGACCCCTTCGTGGACTGAGAGCTGGACCCCTTCGAGGACTGAAGAAAAGGACCCCATCGAGGACTAAGAGTCCATCCCTTCGAGGGCTGAGAGCTGGACCCCTTCAAGGGTTGAGAGTTGAATCCCTCAAGGGCTGAGAGCTAAACCCCTTCGAGGATAGAAGAGTTCTTCCCTTCAAGGGCTAAGAGCTGGACCCCTTCTAGGGCTGAGAGCTGGACCCCTTGAGGGCTGAGAGCTAGACCCCTTTGAGGACTAAAGACTCCATCCATTCAAGGGCTAATAGCTAGACTCCTTCGAGGGCAGAGAGCTGGACCCCTTCGAGGGCAGAGAGCTAGACCCCTTCGAGGGCTGAGAGCTGGACCCCTTCGAGGGCTGAGTACTGGACCCCTCGAGAGCTGAGAGCTAGACCCCTTCTAGGACTGAAGACTCCATCCCCTCGAGGGATGAAGACTCCATCCCCTTGAGGACTGAACACTCCATCCCTTTGAGGACAGAAGACTCCATCCCTCGAGGACTGAAGACTGCATCCCTTAAAGGGCTGAGATCTAGACCCCTTCGAGTACTGAAGACTCCATCCCTTCGAGGGCTAAGAGCTCAACCCCTTCTAGGGCCGAGAGCTGGACCCCTCAAGGGTTGAGAGCCGGACCCCTTCGAGGGCTGAGAGCTGGACCCCTAGATTACTTAGAGGTAGATCCCTTAAAGGGCTGAGATCTAGACCTCTTCGAGTCCATCCCTTCGAGGGCTGAGATCTGGACCCCTTCGAGGGCTGAGAGCTCGACCCTTTTGAGAACTGAGAGTCCATCTCTTCAAGGGCTGAGAGTTGGACCCCTTCGAGGGTTGAGAGCTAGACCCCTTCGAGGGCTGAGAGCTTGATCCCATCGATGGTTGAGAGCTGGATCCCTTCGAGGGCTGAGAGCTGGACCTCTTCGAGGGCTGAGAGTTGGACCCCTCGAGGGCTGAGAGCTGGACCCCTTTGAGGGCTGAAAGCTGGACTCCTCGAAGGGGTGCCCAAAATGACGTCATTTTCGTCAGCCACCTGGCAGCACATGCAGCTGTACATGGAGGCGCCACAACTTTTGACAAATGGGATGTACAAAAGGACAAAAGTGGTGCCCAAAATGATGTCATTTTTGGTGGTCACTTGAGAGCACATAGAGGAGCACACGTTCGGCCTTACTGGGAAATGACCACTGTGCCCCTGACGACGGTCGATACAAGCATGCTGTTTCTAAGTATTCCTTTTATATAGTAAACCAGATAAAGTCATACGTAGCTCTGTGCCAACACTAAATATTTATTGATAAGACGTCCAATGCATGCATTTTTAAAAGTATTTAACATCCTTTTTGTCATATTTTTGTTATAAAATTTCTAGATTTAGGTAGGTTTACATGATAAGGGGTTTAGATGACCATTTTGGGTTTTTATATTTAAATCCTTAATTTTGTATCCTATGTTTAGTCTAATGGATTTTTGGTACTTACGAGCATCTAGATTCCATTTTGTGAGCTTCATTTGTAGATGTCTCGTGGACCCTTTGTAGTGGTTTAGTGAAGGCCACGTGCCAAAATGTGGTAGAAGATAGAATGGTCGAAGAAGGAAGGCAAGGAGGCTGATGAATTGTCACCCGGAAGTTTAGACAAAGTTCTTAAAATTATCCGAGAAGAATCATTGGATTCGTCTTCTTGAGCACTACAAAATCGACTACAAGAACTCCCAAAATGGATCAACGGTTCACCCGTGGAAAAAAACAAGAAGCCGCAAATTGTAGCACGCCCAGGCGGAAATGGCGTCGCCCTGGCGGATGGATCTGAATTTTGGGCTGAGACCTCCACCGCCTGGGAGAGGCCATTTCCGCCCAGGCGATGCCATTTCCATCCGGGTGATGCCTGCTACGCTTAGACCTTCTTTTTGACCAACTTGGGCTATAAATAGCCCATTTTCTTCTCCATTTTCTCTAAACCCGACTTGGGGTTTCCAAAATTCTAGTTTTCACCATTTTCTTCCATTTCTTCTTCCTTTTTTTTAGATCTTTGTTCTATGTTATGAGTTTTGATTATCTAGCTAAGTTTTGTACTTGGGAGCAAATGATTGAAGCTTCCACACCTATGTAGTAAGAACCTCTATTTCATTCTTTCTTGAAGCATTTGTTATTTAGCATTCATGTGTTTAAATGTGATGTTTTCCTTCATTTATGTTATGGGTTGTTTGAGTATATGAAGTGTTTGTATGATTGAAGTGTTAGGGGGTTAGGAAAGTGGAAAATTTCATAGCTCTTTGACATAAGAATCCAAGAACATGGAATCAAAATTTCTTGTGCATAATGTGTTGTGACTCTTGCTAGATAAATATGTTAATGTGGATTGTTCTCATGTTTATCCTATAGATGCAATGCAAGGTTCAATCTTGAATGTGGGTTGTTCTAGGTTTAGCCTAATGAATGCTATGTTTGGTTAAATGGCTATGTCTTTGGTAGAAGACTTGTTGTTATGAAATCTATGGTCCTTCGTGTATAATGCCATTGATGAAATACCTTTATGGTATGGTTTGCCTAGAGTGATTATTAATGAGGTTTGCAAATGGTCGTTGTTTGTCTTTGCAAATTACTATTAAGAAGGAATGAATGCTGATCTTCGAATGGGAAGTTTTAGCATTCCCCATAGGTAACGAATGTGATAGAATGACTGAATGGTTCAATGATCTACATTAGGTTTGGAAGTGAATATCAATTTCCCCCAAGGCTTTGTCTTTTGTAGTTTTTACCCCCTTTTCTTAGTTTGTTTGATGATTAGCATTGTTAATTAACTTTGCTAGGTATTTTATCTTTTAATTTCATAACTTAAGACCACAACAAACCAAACCCCCCCCCATTTACTTTCTTAAATATATATATATATCTACTTCCATCCTAATATGAACCTTATACGTCTAAATGCTTAAGAAAATCCCTCTTCTTCGTGGACGACCCCGATTTGCCACTATCTACTTAGTTGTATTTAGTAAACATAAAGGGCTTATAAATTATAACTTTGAGAGGTACGACGACGACCTCCCATTTATTAATAAACTAGTACAATATATATTTAGCCTCCACCCAGGGAAAGAAATATATTCTCCGATTTACTAAAAAATCTATTTGCACTACGCACTTCATAACATCGTGGTTGGGGAGGCTTATGATATATACTCAGCCCGTGACACCCTAGCATAATTCCTAACCTGCTACAACCTATTTGCTAGCCACTCGGAAGCAATCCAAGGCAACCTTAATAGAAAATAGATAGTCCCAAAAAGGTTCAAAAGCAACACTCACCAAAATTGTGAAAAATGGTGCAAAAAGGTTGCGATATAGACTACGTCTCACAAAGGTGCAGAATGGTCGCGACACCCTTTAATAGGCTATGATCTAGAGGAGGGAAACACATTGCGTGAGCCACGATTGAAAGATCAAAATGCCTATAAATAAAGACATAGAATACCCAATGAAGGCAAGAAACTCTTCACACACTATATAGAAAATAGACTTCCACACTTTTTTTTAGATTAAACCATCCTAATAGATGGGGGGAATATATTTGGCTCCCCAAACCGTAGAATTACCCCCGAGGGTAGCAAAAAGAGTTACATCTGAACAATATCAATCATGTGATGATACAAAAAAGGGGAAGCGAAGTATAAATAACATCCTTGTCTCTCGAATTGTGTAAATCTTCTACCATTACTAGAGATCAAACCGGGATAAGGGAACACGAACAAGTCAGAGAGATGAGAATTCAAAACCCTTATCAGTCAATGTCCCTTTACCTAGCATTTGATCTCATAGAATTCCTCAACTATGAAGATCTCGTGCTCCTTTGTGCCTGGATACCATCCTGAGCATTTCCAATCTGCAAAAAGAAAAGAGAAAACAACAGCAGTCTCTGACCAAAACAAAATTGTGTAAAGCCGGGAAAAGAATTCAAACTAGAAATCCATCCGTTGTGCGATCTGTGTTCCCTTTTGCTGTGCCAATTCTTACTCCGTGGACTCCATTTTTATCTAGCAAAATCAAACCTCTAAGGATAGATGGGGAGTTTCTGATAGTTAAGTCTCCGTTTAGGGATTTCTCCCTTGCATATTTTGCCAAAAAATCAGCCACTGTATTAGCTTCCCTAGGAGCATATTGGATTGGATTTTCTTTATGCAACATATTCAGATGACAGGTAAGAGAAAAAAGTCTCCATGAACCAACATAAGGATCTTGTATTGCTTTAACTGCTGGTATGCAGTCAGACTCAAGGATACTACCTCTAATATCCAGTTCTAAGCAAAAAATATAGGCAAAAAGAATACCTTCCAACTCTGCATGTAGAGGAGATTCTGATCTAAAGGTTTTGACTCTCATGTGTTTAGAGTATCGTAAATTCCACACTGACTAGAGTATCGTAAATTCCTCTCCCCCCCCCTCCCCCCCAAAGACTTTCTTGTAGGTATTTGGAGTGGTAGAACATACCATGCCAATTTGAGGCATGTCATCACCAAGAAATATTTTTCCCACATCATCAGCCGTAACAACTATTCCAAAAAAATACATTTCTACTGTCTTACAAATCAATTCCCCAGAATGATTAGCAATTGGATAAAAATTCACAATCCTTTTATGCTAAGTCCAAATTTCAACAATAAAGTGGGAAGTCAAGCACAAGTAATCTATATTTTGATTAGATCTCCACAAATCAGTAGTAAAAGATACACTAGAAGATATATTACCAAAAAATTGCTTCAAGTATATATTTTCTTCCAAACACAACTCATAGCAGTCTCGAGTTACAGTTGAAGGAGAAGGAATTTCAAAATTAGTTTTTAACTCTTTGAAAAATAAATTAAATTCATCGATATTAATCATAACAACCAGTTCCTTTCTACTTCTATCTTGATCAAAGGCAATCACACGTGTAGGAGATTCACTTACTTTCCACTTTTTCTTTGGAGGAATGTAGAAGTAAAACTTCACACATCTTTGAACGTGTTTTAGAAAAGAAGTAGTCCCCAATATTGTGGACCAAGCTATACGCTTTGCACAAAAGGTGCAAGTGGTTTTCTGTTGCTCCTTAGGCACATTGGGATTGATAGTATAGTAAGACCATACCCACGACTTTAAAGATTTGTCTTCACTAGTTGTGTCTCCCTCTTGAGTATCAAAGCTATGAGCTCTTGGAATGAAGGAATGGTTGATACTAGTAGCACTTGTACGCACACCATTCCCAGTAATTGACATTTTCAAGTTCCTACAACATTAGATAAAGTTTCTTGACTTGGTTAAAACATTGACAACATGAAACTATCATATAAAACATACAAACAATATGAATGCATCATTTACATGCTTATGTCCTGTTACACATTTCTTCAATATCGGTTTAAATAGTATACAAACATGTTTCCTTTAGTTCAAATTATTATTAAACATTGATTCTTCCTGAATCGGGGAGGGTTGAAGGCTCAACACATAAACCATTCAAGCATTATGAAATGCAATCAGGTTAGAAAAATGTGTCCCAGTCAGTATGAACTATGAAGTATTTCGCATACAAAGTCTAAAAATACTAGCCCAAAAATTTATCATAACTCCAATTAATTAGATGTTATTAACCAACAGCAATTATATCAGCTAAATCAATATCAATTATATCAGCATAAGATCATCAAAATCTATCACGAAACTATTATAACATGAGATACCTAATTTCCAAAACATAACTTAAAATTTTCTAAAATATTTTCCATCAGAGACATTGAAAGCCTTAACATCCAACTCAATCAACTATCATTTATAATGGGAAAACATCTCATTTAAATCAAAGAGAAAAATTCCTACGACACCGTCTCATCATAGCAAATGGTGAGACAAGGGACAAGATAGGAATTAATAAAAATAAAGCTGAAAAATAGGACATGATTGCAAGTATAGGAAGATATGATGAAAATGGGGTAAAAACCGGGTTGTAAAAAAAAAGTGTCAAACCGGCTGAAAATAATCTTCGATCAAATAACTGTCCAATCAGATCTTCTTTCCTCCCTAAAATCTAGTAATTTCATTCCTCCTCAAACTCAATCCAAACCATATCTAGTAAACAACGTATTCAAGATCTCAAATCACCAATCAAACTTTGCATTGCCGGTTCATATTTGTAATCGAGCTCGGATTTGCAAATTCTAAAAAAAAAATTGGAAATATTGAAAAGCACAATATTTTGCTTCGAAACATGAATTTTGTGCCGGAATGATAAAAAAAAGCATATTTGAAACATGAAATTTGTGGTTGAAAATCTTAGTTTTTGAAATCTCAACAATTGGAATTAACAGTTAAAATATATGATCTAAGTTACTGTTATAACCTTTGGGAAACGAAGCAATTCAAGGCAATGAAATTATTTTGTATAGAGGAGAAAGTAGTAAAGATGTTGAATATGAAAATTCAACAAACTTACATCCAGGTTTGGTTTTGATTGAGTAAATACAATTAAACGCATGAAGTAATGGTATGAACACATGAAGTAACGTTTTCATATTTTGATAGATTTTTTGCCAGATCTGGAATTCAATTATATGCATTTTCTTAAGAACATTTTTCTGTTTCAAATTTGTTGGAATGTTTGAAGTAATATGTTAAACGTACGTACAATGTAACTGCATGAACACATGAAGTAATGTGTTATTATTATGCTGGATAATTAGCCAATGTCTGGAATTCAGCTATATGCATTTTATTGACAAAATTTAGGTGTTTTTCTATTTATTGAAACGTGCGAAGTAATATGGTAAACACATGATGTAACTGAATGAACACATGAACTAACGTGATACTATTCTATTGGATAATTCGCCAAGGTTTGGAATTTGGCTATATGCATTTTGTTGAAAAAAATTTAGGTGTTTTTTAAAAATTTTCCTTAAACGTATGAAGTAATATAACAAAAGCATGATGTAACTACATGAACACATGAAGTGACATTCTATTATGCTGCTAGATGATTCAACAAGGTCTGGAATTTGATAATATGCATTTTGTTACGAAAATTTAGGTGTTTTTAATTTTTTTGAAATGTATAAAGTAATACATTAAATAAATGATGTAACTGCATTAACATAGGAAGTAACATGATCGAATTGAGTTAGAGGATTTGTCAATATCTAGAATTTATTTATGTGCATTTGGTAAAGAATATTTTGATATATTTTTTTAATTTGGTGAGCATAAAAACTAATATGCTAAATACACAATGTAACTGAATAAATACATGAAATATTGAGATGTTGAAGGTCTGAAATTTAATTAAATACATTTTCTTCAAAATAATTTGGTATTTTAAAATTTACTTGAATGTCTGAAGCAATATGCCAAATACACAATCTTACCTCATAAACACACGAAATAATGTGTATAAAATTTGCTATATATATCATCAAGATTGCGATATTTCATAAAATGAATGTCATCACGAAAAATATGATATTTTATTTTTTAAAAAAATTTATGAAATAAGATGATATATACACAATTACAATGTCTGAACATGAGGTGATTTGATTATATATTAGTAGATGAATAATGAAGGTGTAGATTTTATTAAATATTTTTTTATGAAACATGTGAAATAAGATGTTATATACTCGATGAAACTGCTTAAACACCTAAACTATGGTGTTTATTTGACTAAATTAAACATGAATGTATTAATTTAATTAGATAAATGTTGTTGTGAAGAGTTTCGTATCTTAATGTTTACTGAAATTACTGAAGTAACTTGTTGCATACGCAATGTAAATGCTCAAACACGTGAAGAAATGTGTGCACATATTTATCAATAACTTGATAGCTGGTTAGGATGGCCGAACTAAAACCTCACATACATGAACTAATTGCATAAATAAATGATCTAATGAGTTTGTCTATGTTACTCGTAGTTTGTAAATGATACATATTTTCAAGAACCGATTTTGACACCAGTTTTAATGACTTATCAAAAGGATCATCTGAACTAAGTCAACAGGTTGCGCATGAAGGAGATTGAAGGAGGGCATGCTCAATAAGTAATTGAGAGATTTTCAAAACAACAAATGGTCTAGACCATTTGTCTAGACCATATGGGATTCAATTTTATATTGTAATTAGATTATTATTTTGTACACTGATGCATCTTGAAACCGATCAAGTTGCTCTGTTGGATCCTTTGGTCGTAATCTGTAAAACAACGAGCCTCGGAAGGTCCTAGGGGAAAACTCTCTTTATGCTTAAGCCATAATAATACTCAAAGGCGTGTATAAAGTGTGTGTACAATAACAAATACATGCCTAGTATTTATACTGTATTAGTAGGCAGTATGTGTCTTAAATTGTAACTCATAATATCCGAGAAATATGGTAACCAAATATAGGATTATTCATTAACCTATTAGGCCAAAATAAGCACAAGACATCAATTGGGCTTTTACCGAATTCATCCATCATCAAGAGCCCCCAGAAAATTCAATGGGGCCTCGAGGTTGACAATCTTCGAAGTGCCTTGAGGGTTATGGTCTGTTAAGCTCTCTATACCCTGGAGTAAGGACTTCGAGCTTTGAGGCATCATTTGGTTTTCTTATTTTTATTAATCTTTTTATTTCCCTAACGGAATTTGAGGAGGCGCACGTGCAAGCTAGCTAAGCTAGAAAGCGCGTACGAGCGGCTGTTTTTGAATGGGTATGACAACTTTTTCACGCATTTTCAAATTTTCACCTTCCCCAACATAGTTATTAATTTGGCCACCATTTTACGCTTCTTAACCCCCTCTTTCCCCCATTTTTCTTCATTTTATGCTCAGTTATTTTCAGAGGATTTTCAAACCAACATTCAATTCCATACTCTCCGCTCATTCTACCAATTTCTCTTTCTCCATCAATAAGTTTTCTTAACCTTCTTCTTTTCTCTTTTCTTTTACTCCATCCCTCTCTATTATAGACATCTCAATTGAGAAATCGGATGAGAGGGGGCACTCCGGCGAGACTATGTCTGAGAGATTTGAGGCTGGATCTCCTGAGGAGAGAGATTCTGAGGCTACACTTAGCAGTTCTAGGAATTTTCCCCGGGATTATAGCCCTAGAGTTGATGAGATTCGGCATACCAATTATATTCCTATCACTGAGATGCCTCAAGGAGAATTCCCTCGCGTTTGGTCTCCAGGTCGGGGAAAAGAGTATATTCAAAGGTCATCCCTTATTGGGGATATCTAATTTAGCTCCCCTCCTTGCGAAGAAGGGGATTCTTCGAGGGCCTTCAAGGAGTTTGAGGGAAGCATTAATAAGATAATATTCCTACTCTCGAGTCTCAAGATAGGAACATTCGAGAGACCACTATGGGAGAGGAAACTCTAGAGCCCCAAGCCCACAAAAGATCTTGGTCAATATTGGGAATTCTACAATCTCTGCCTCCTGGTCAAAGGATTCCCCCTAACGTCAACTTACAATGGCTGGGAAAATAGGGATCTCTTTAGAGTCCTCTCGATGGGAGGTCAGCTATATACTTAAAGCAGATTCGTTCAGGGCTACGTTTTCCTTTCCACCAATATTCTCAAAGTTACATAGGGATTTCCAAGTGAACCCTACTCAGGTCCACCCTAACGCGATAATAACCATTATGATATTCCTGACGTAGTGTCATAGATTTGGTATCAAGCATGGATATAAGTTGTTCTGTTCTTTGTTTACGTATCTTCCAGCGGTAACTCTTCAGAAAATATCATTACGCTTTACACTAGGCAGAGCTTTTGATTGTGTTGATGGATTGATAATTGCTAGATGAATATGATAATGTTGAACTCTTTGTCATGTTTGTTGCTAGTAGCAAATGAGAGAAGTCTATGAATGTCGATCGTTCTTGACTAATCTTGTAAAAATGCATGAATTGGTTAAATGCTTAGACACCGTGTAGTGTTTATAAGTGTTGCCTAGCTTGTTGATTCTTCCTGCTAAATGTTAGCAATGGGAAACTTTTAATCGTGTTTTGACTACGGGAGTCATTGGTGAGGTTTGGCAAGAGATGTCGAATTCACTCTTGCAAACTACTATCTAAGAAGGATAGAAGTTTAGTTTTCACAACAAGTAGTGAAAGTAGTAAATAGGTTGCATGTTCAATGATGGATAAGAGGCTTGGAAGTGGAAGTCAATTGCACCCAAGGTTCCGTCAATTATTTTTTTCATCTTATCTTTAGTTGTCTTGCATGATTAGCATAGTTCTCTTGCTTTGCTAATTGTCGTCTTTCAATTTAATAACATAGGATAAAAAAAAACCAAACCCCCTCTTGTTTACATGATTTTATATGTATCTATGTATGTATATGCCTAGTATGTTTTCTCCTATATATGTTTACACACTTGAAAAGATCCCTCTTCTTGTGGATAATCCCAGCTTGCCATTATCTGCTTAATTGTAGATAGGAAGCATTAGGGCTTAAAAGTATTAACTTTGAGAGGTACGGCGACGACCTCCCACACACAATAAATAGCACAAATTTTTCACAAGCAATGCTCTGATACCAATTTGTTGCAACAAATAACGAATATATAACGCACGGAAGCAATCAACAATGAGTCTACTAGAAATTGACAAGATCAAAGAAAAAATCAAAGAGTGGAAGAACAAGAGAAATTTTACCCAAATTTGGTGTTTTCACCTACGTTATGTAAGAATGGTTCCACTAGAATCAATCCGAAATTACAAGCTCTCAATGCTTTCTCCTTTCTCTCAAAAATTTCTCTCTCAAAGTGTGTGTTCAAAGAATTGTTCTATTTTCTCCCCCTCTCGGCTTACTGCTCCCAGTACCACACCCCCCCCCCCCCCCCCCCCCCCCCCGGTTAGCCTATTTATCCCCAAGGCAAACAAATAATTATGCACATGGTCAACTAGCCCCGCATTTCTTTACTACACACATACACTAGTTTTAGCGACTTAACGAAAATAGACTACATTAACGTTACAATAATTAAAATTAACGTTACAATAATTAAAATTAACGTTACAATAATTTTTACGTTACAATTAATAAATTAAAATACTCAGATGAGCATAAATTAAAAAACTAAGATGAGCATAAATTTCTTTCTCCCTAACAGCTAAAACATACACGTAATGGAAAAAAAATGAAATAACATTGTGGCTAGAATTAATATTACATTCTTACAGTACAACAAATTAAAATATCAAAATAACGTAAAAATACGTAACTTAACGTTACAATAATTAATAGGACATAAATTATTGTAGATAAATTAGAAACAGCATTACGTAACAAAATTAGCAACAAAATTAACGTTACTGCTATTAATAGGAGATAAATTCATAGGAGATAAATGTGCAATAGTTTCTACGTAACAGTTAATAAATTAAAGCACAAAGACGAGCATAAATTTCTACGGCACAAATTATTAAATTTAACAACTACGTAACTAATTAGTAAAATTACCTCCGAAGACATGGAATTTCTAACACCCTTTCCGGAGTAATTTTTGCTCGTTTTGGATAGCAAAAAATTTTGAGTGCCCTCAAAATGAGTAGAATTCGTGCTAAAAAAAAAATGGCACGGCTCGCGCCCAGCCCACGGCGAGCCGAGGCGCGTCCGGCTCGCGCCCAAGGCCTGGCGAACGGACCGCGCGCGGCTCGCGCCCACCGCACGGCGAGCCACGGCTCGCGCCCACACGCCGGCGATGGCTCGCGCCCACACCACGGCGACCGGCCCGCCGGCGGCTCGCGGTCCACCGGCGGCGAGCTGACCGGCGGCGGCGCGCGCCCAGGCTATGGCGAGCCGACCGGCGGCGCCTCGCGCCCAGGCCGTGGCGAGCCGGGTCCCGCGGCGGTCCGGCGGCGGAAATTAATTAGATTAATTAACTAAATTCGTTTCGTTAATATTAACTAACTACAATTATCTAAATTGATTTTAATTTACCTATTGAAAATAAAAAAATAAAAAATACTGTATACGTATTAGGGCGAGAATAGTAAAATACAGGGCGAGATATAGCGATCCACAATTTAAAGACACAAATCCACAAACTTTACCCTCAATCTTTTGGGTAAGATATCCCATCACTCGAGGATAAAGGGGTATTAATCGATAGGCACAAAACTACCACCATAAACCTAGTTGAGCATTTTCTTTCTCTTTCTACACATGAAGTCATACGTAGCTTTGCGCCAACACCGAATATTTATTGATGAGATGTCAAATGTATGTATTTTTTAAAGTATTTAATATCTTTTTTTTAATATTTTTGTTATAAGTTTGCTAGATTTAAGCAGGTTTACATGATAAGGGGTTTAGATGACCATTTTCAGTTTTTATATCTAAATCCTTAATTTTGTAACCTATGTTTAGTCTCATGGATTTTTGGTCCTTACAAGCATCTAGATTCCATTTTGTGAGCTTCATTTGTAGATGTTTTGTGAGCCCTTTTGAGTGGTTTAGTGAAGGCCACGTGCTAAAATGTGGTAGAAGATAGAATGGTCGAAGAAGGAAGGCAAAGAAGCGGATGGATTTTCACCCGGAAGTTTAGACAAAGTTCTTAAAAATATCTGAGAAGAATCATCCTACAATGGTGGTGTCATTGGATTTGTCTTCTCGAGCACTACAAAATCGACTACAAGAACTCCTAAAACGGATCAACGGTTCACCCGTGGGAAGAAAAGCAAGAAGCCACGAATTGTAGCTCGCCTGGGCAGAAATGGCGTCGCCCGGGCGGATGGATCTGAATTTTGGGCTGAGACCTCCCCCGCCCGGGCGAGGCCATTTCTGCCCGGGCGATGCCATTTCCGCCCGGGCGACGCATGCTACGTTTTGACCTTCTTTTTTACCAACTTGGGCTATAAATAGCCCATTTTCTTCGCCATTTGCTTTGCCATTTGCTCTAAGCCCGACTTGGGGGTTCCAAAACCCTAGTTTTTCACCATTTTCTTCCATTTCTTCTTCTTTCTTTGTAGATCTTTGTAGATCTTTGTTCTATGTTATGGGTTTTGATTATCTAGCTTAGTTTTGTACTTGGGAGAAAATGATTGAACCTTCCACACCTATGGCTTAGTTTTGTACCCCCACCTCTCTACTTTTAGATGTTCATGCTAAAGGGGTTCAAACCTTCACCATATGGATAACATTAGGGTCGTGCCGACGAACTTAAAAATACGGAGCTTTTCGGGAGGCAACCCGAGCTTTTAAGTTAGGTTAGTGTTTTTCTTTTATTGAAAAAAAAATCCTCAACCATGGCCTCAAACCCTTACCCAAAACCACAAGAATACCACCAAAAACCACTACCAAAACCACCATCTAGGAGTACTACTAGTTTTTGTCTTTTGTGAGTGTTGATTGGGATTTGCATAGTTGTGGCTTCGTAGTGGATGAATCAAAGTTGCATGTTGGACGTAGTCGAGAACATGGAGGAGAGAACATTCATTGAGAAGTGAGCATTGCCATCACCAGGAAGGACCTTCAATGTCCTAGTTGAGAGTATTTTTTTCATCTCCCTTATTTCTTTATCTTGTTCTTTTCACATTGAGGATAATGTGTGTTTCAAGTGTGGGGAAGTAAAGAGACATATATCTCATTGTATTGTATTATAGTGTGCATATTCTCCACTTTGATTTGTTTTGTTTGAAAAAAAATCCGCTAAGATGAAAACCCAAGAGAGAAACTTAGGCAAAAGTGGGAGGCCTGGATGGGTCGAAAACCTGAAAGGGCAGCCTGTGAAAAAATGAGAGCCCAAATGGTGTGGAAAAAGGTGAGGGTGAGCATTGAAAAAGAAAATTGTGTGAAAGTAGGATGAAAACCGGAGAGGGCTCCTCGGTAAAATGAGAGAAATTGAAAATTTTATGCTTCTCTTGATTTGTCTATTGATTGCTTTTTTCGGTAGAGTAAGTTAGCTTGGAATTATATGTATACCTCACTTTTGTTATGGTTTGTTTGTTGTTTAGATTATCTTAGGCTTTGGGATGTGGAGAGTGTGAGAGATTCTTATGTCTTGGGGGTTAGGGTAGTCTAGGAATATAATGTTGGATGTTTTGGTAAAACTTTTACATGCTAGTTTGCTTGTTCTTATTTACTCGAGGACGAATAAGGTTTAGGTGTGGGGAGATTCGATGAGACGTCAAATGCATGTATTTTCCAAAGCATTTAACATCACTTTTGTCATATTTTTGTTGTAAGATTGCTAGATTTACATAGGTTTGCACGATAAGGGGTTTAGATGACCTTGGTTTTTATATCTAAATCCTTCATTTTGTAACCAATGTTTAGTCTAATGGATTTTTGGTCCTTACGAGCACCTAAATTCCATTTGGTGAGCTTCATTTGTGGATGACTCATGAGCCCTTTGGAGTGGTTTAGTGAAGGCCACGTGTCAAAACGTGGTAGAAGATAGTAGGGTCGAAGAAGGAAGGCAAAGAAGCGGATGAATTGTCACCCTTAAGTTTAGACAAGTTCTTCAAATTATCTAAGAAGACTCATTCTACAAGGGTGGCATTATTGGATTCGTCTTCTCGAGCACTATAAAATCGACTACAAGAACTCCCAAAATGGATCAATGGTTCACCCGTGGGAAGAAGAACAAGAAGCTGCGAATTGTAGCTCGCCCGGGCAAAAATGGCGTCCCCCGGGCGGATGGATCAAAATTTTGGGCTGAGACCTTAGCCGCTCGGGCGACGCCATTTCCGCCCGAGCGATGCCATTTCTGCCCGGGCAACACCTGCTGTATTTTAACCTTCTTTTTTACCAACTTGGGCTATAAATAGCCCCTTTTCTTCCCCATTTGCCCAAGCCCGACTTGAGGGCTCCAAAACCCTAGTTTTCACCCTTTTCTACCATTTATTTTTCTTTCTTTGTAGATCTTTGTTCTATGTTATGCGTTTTGATTATCTAGTTTGGTTTTGTACTTTGGAGCAATTGATTGAAACTTCCTTGCTAATGTCTTGAGAATTATTTCTATCTATCTATTGCTTTCTCTATCGTGCATTTATTGAGCTTTAATTGTGAATTGTTAATGACGTTAATGTTGTTGGAACTTTGATTATATGAATTGCTTGTATGATTGCTTGGTAGGGTTAGGAGAATGCAGCTAATTTTTCCCTCTTTAAATGTGGAATCCAAGAGCATGAGTTAGAACTTCTAAACAATGTTGATGTGTTGATAATTGCTAGATGAATGTGATGATGTTGAACTCGTTGTTATGTTATTTTAGGTAGAAAATGAGATAAGTCTATGACTGTTGATCGTTCTGGACTAATCTTGTGTAAATGCATGAATTGGTTAAATGCTTAGACACAGTGTAGTGTTTATAAGTGTTGCTAAGCTTGTTGATTCTTCGTGCTCAATGCCATCAATGAGATATGCTTAGTCGTGTTTCGACTAAGGGAGTCATTGGTGAGGTTTGACAAGAGATGTCGAATTTACTCTTCAAACTACTATCTATGAAGGATAGAAGATTTATCTTCACAACAAGTAGTTAAAGTAATGAATAGATTGGTTCACTCATTCTTAAAGATTGTTATTTAGCCTTCATTTGTTCTTAATGTTATGTTTTACTTCATTTATGACACGGGGTGTTTGATAATAGGAAGTGTTTGTATGATTAAAGTGTTAGGGTGTTAGAAAAGTGACAAATTCCTTACCTCTATGGCATTCCAAGAACATAGACTTAGAACTTCTCGTGCATAATGTGTTTTGATTCTTGCTAGATAAGTATGTTGATGTGGATCGTTCTTATATTTATCCTATAGATGCAATGAAAGGTTGAATCTTGAATGTGGTTTGTTCTAGGTTTAGCCTAATGAATGCTATGTTTGGTTAAATGGCTATGTCCTTGGTAGAAGGCTTATTGTTATCAAATATATGGTTCTTCGTGTATAATGTCGTTGATGAAATACCTTTATGGTGTGGTTTCCCTAAAGTGATTATCAAGGAGGTTTTCATATGGTCGTTGTTTGTCTTTGCTAATTACTATTAAGAAGGAATGGATGTTGATCTTTGAATGGGAAGTTTTAGCATTCCTCATAAGTAACGAATGTGATAGAATGAGTAAATGGTTCAATGATCTACATTAGGTTTGGAAGTGAATATCAATTTCCCTCAATGCTTTGTCTTTTGTAGTTTTAAACCCCTTTTCTTAGTTTGTTTGGTGATTAGCATAGTTACTTGAATTTGCTAGTTATCTTGTCTTTTAATTTCATAACTTAGGAAAACCAACCAACCAAAATCCCCCATTTACTTGCTTATATATATATATATATATATATATCTACTTCTAGCCTAATATGAACCTTATATGTTTAAACACATAAGAAAATCCCTCTTCTTCGTGGACGCCCTGATTTTTCACTATCTATTTAATTGTATTTAGTATGCATAAAGGGATTATAAATTTAACTTTGAGAGGTACGACAATGACCTCCCAAATTTTGGCGCCGTTGCCGGGGAAGAGGCATTTATTTTTAAGTGTTTGGGCATATCATGTGTGATTATATGCTAATTGTAAATATTTGTTAGTTTACTTTTATTTTGATTTCTTAAGTTAATTTTCCATTTTCAATTGGCTTGGAGACGTATTGTTTGAGTTCTTGGTGTATGGTTCGTACGTGATCCTCTTCACAAGAACCCCTACACTACGACCCCTGAATTTGAGACGGGCTAGGAGGCTTTCTTTGGAAAGTGTGAATAACACCTCTCCTAGTGACCATTTTGTGGATACCTTTTCCTCTATGGAACATCAACTTGAGCACGAAGATGAGCATCCGGGAGGGGGACCTCAACATCCTCCTCTCCAAGGGTGAGCTCCTCCTCTCTAACAAAGGGAGATTACTTTAGGGCAATAATTTTTAAGAGACATCATGACCCCCAACCTCGATCAACAACCAATGTGCATTGAGTATCCCGTGGTTGGATCGAACGGGCACTTTGAGCTAAAGACCAGGTTCATCAACATGCTACCCATCTTCCTTGGTAGGAAATGGGAGAATGCCAACAAATACCTCACCTAATTTCACTTCTTGTGTGGTGGTACGATCCCCCATAGAGTGGATAAAGATTTTTATAAGTTAAAGGCATTCCCGTTCACACTAAGGGATGATGCAAGAGATTGGCTCCACTACCTACCACCCAAGAGCATCAAGAGTTGGTTCGATATGGAAACGAAGTTTCTAGCCAAATACTTCCTGGCCTTGAGGTCCGCCGCCTTAAAGAAGAACATAAGCAACATCTTTCAATGGCATGATGAATCTCTCTTCGACTATTGAGAGAGGTTCAAGAAACTTCTCGCAAGTTGCCCTTACCACGGTTATTCAGAGGGGGATTTGGTTTATTACTTCTACAATGGCCTTCTTGATGAGGATCAAAGGTTGGTAAGAATTTCTTGTGGTGGCACTGTTGGGAACAAAACTTCATCTGAAGCCATGCAATTGTATGAGGAGCTAGTGGAAGAATCGAGAAACTTTAGCTCAACGGCCAATTTGAGAAGGAGAAATCCAATGCCCACAAGTGACTCTTCCAATAGTGGGAAGCTCGAGGACCGAGTCTCGACCCATGTATCTATGGTGAAATCATTGATGACAAAGCCCGAGAATGTGCCACATGTTAAATCATGTGAAATTTGTTACTTGGCGCATCCTACGGACACTTGCCCTACTTTGCAAGAGGACTATGTCGAGGAGGTGAGTGTCATGGGATATCAAGGAAATCAAGGCTACCAAGGCAACCAAGGATATTAAGGTGGGCAAGGCTACCTAGGTCAACAAGGCTACCAAGGTTATCAAGGGTACCAAAACCGGCCGTACAATGGAAACCCTCAAGGAAGCCAAAACCCTCAACCGTATCGGCCTCCCCAACAACAATATAGGCCACCTCAACAACAATTTCAAAGGCTCAATGGGAGAGCTCGGGGTTAACAAAGGATTAGGTGATGCAAGCCATTCACCGGTTAGGCATGTGTACGGAGAACAGTGAAAAATTCCAAGATGAAGCCAAGGCGAGCATCAAGAACTTGGAAATTCAAGTGAGCCAAATAGCTCAAGTGGAGTATCAGATGGAGGCCTGGGAAAGGATAAACTACCCTCCCAACTGGAGATCAAAATATGAGTGCAATCTCATTGAGAAGTGGAAGGGAAGTGAAGGAGCCCCAAGCAAGGGTTGTTGTTGAGCAGATGGTTGAGAAAGAAGAAGATCATGAAAGGAAGGCCAAGGAGTTGGACAAAGAAAGAAAAGAAGAAGAAATTGAGGTGGAGACATTTGTGCCAAGACCAGGATCAAATCCTGAAACCTCATCCCCATCACACAAGAAGTCAAGAGGGGCGGAGATCCCTACCTATGCGCCAAAACCACCATTTCCGGAGGCATTAAAGAATAGGAGGACCAAGTAGGACACCAAAGACATCTACGAAGTCTTTCGTAGATGTGAGGTAAATATTCCACTCTTAAATGCTCTAAATTAAGTTCCTAGGTATGCTAAATTTCTTTAAAAATTGTGTACCGTCAGTAGGAAACAACAATTCAAAATTAAGAAAAAGAGTGTGAAGAGTGAATATGTCTCTACCGTGTTTGATGATGAAATGCCACATAAATGTGATGATCCGGAAATGTTTACAATCCCTTATGAGATAGGAGGAAAATATGTTAACAAGGCCATGTTAGACTTGGGTGCTTCAATCAATGTAATTCCATATTCCTTGTATGAAGTCTAAATCTAGGTGTTTTGCACAAAACTGGGGTTGTTATCCAACTATCCAATCACTCTAGCACATACCCGAAAGATATTGTGAACGATGTCTTGGTGAAAGTGGATTCTTTGACATTCCCCGCAGACTTTCATGTTCTTGAAATGGGTGGTGACAATAGTTCTAAACCTATTCTTTTAGGAAGGCCATTTCTAAAAGACTTCAAGGACCATAATTGACGTGCATAAAGGAACATTGACCATGGAATTTAATTGGGCGGAAGGTAGAATTTGACACTAATAATTCTATTGATCATCTTAGTAGATACCATTCTTGCCAAGTTATTCATGTTATTGATGATAAAGTGCAAGATGTAATTAAGCCCAAAGATGGTAGTTCCTTAAATGTTGCCATAGATGATGTTTTGAGTGATGCCTTGATTTCAAATGTTGTTAGTACTAACTTGAAGGAAAACAACAATGGCGAATACACTCTTGGTAAAACAACATCCAACATTTTTCGTGCATCCACGGGTAAGCCAATAATGGTGGTTTTCCCTCCTTCCCTTGAGAAGACTTCGGTGGAAGAGTGCAAACCACCACCGAAAGCTCTTAAATGTTCACCCTTTGGAGAAGGAGAGAAACCCCTTAAATTCTCACGTACTTGGGATCACCACGGAACAAAAAGGTGAGTTGTTGGAAATGTTGAGGGAACATAAAGAAACCCTTCGCTATTTGAAGAAGGTTTTGTTTGGGGATGATGTGAATCCCGATTGTTTTAACCCAAATTGGGGAAAGGAGACCGATCATCTCGGTTCATTTTGTGAGTAAGCTCCAAGAAGGGGATTAAGTCATGCCGATAATGTTAAATAAACTTGGTTTTGATCATCCAGATCGTCATTCGTGACTTTTCATCGACGTTATCTCAATTTAAATTTTTATTGCTATTTTTCTGATGTGTCCATTTTAGATGCTTTATTTAGTAGTATTTAGGATCACTTTTGTGCTCTTTTATTATCGAGAGCTTGTGTTTTACCTTGAAATTCACTTAGGAGAGGCAAAAGCAACTTTGTACTCTTTTACCTCTTCTAAGTGGATTTTGTGTGACAAGGGAAGAACACGGAAGCAACAAAGACCGGAAGACATTGAAGACTATACTTTCGAAGACTTTTGGATACTCACTTCGAAGACATGAAGACCGGAGGCCGTTGAAGACCATTTTGGAGCTGTTGAAGACTTGAAGATTGAGAGGGATGGCTATGAAGAAGACAAAGAAACATTGCAAAACTGTGGCTACCGTCGCGACCCCGTCGCGACACCATCGCGAGTCGCGACCAACACCGTCACGAGTCGCGACGAACTCGTCGCGAGTCGCGACCAACGGGCGGCCAGAAATCAACTTTATCTTCTTCCAACTATAAATACTAATCTCTTTCCTCCTCTTCTCCAGCCTTTTCCAGCCCGTTTCTCTCTGCATTTTGGGCGAGAAACCTAGGTTTTTTCTCTTCTTTCTTTTCTTAGCTTTCTCTTAGTTTAATTATGTCTTTTGTTGTTCTAGAGTAGTTCTTGTACTTGGGAGCTATGGATTGAAGCTTCCACTTCTATGTATTGAGATTCATTTCTATCTATCTATTTGATGTTTTTGCTATTGTGCATTTATTGTGCTTTGAATGTTAATTGTTGATTGCATTGGTGTTGTTGAGAGCTTGATGATATGAAATGCTTGTATGAATTGCTAGCTAGGGTTTGGGGGATTTGGGTTAATTTCCCCCCTGTTCTTGTTAGTAATGTATGAGTGTGAATTAGAGCTTTTGATTGTGTTAGTGTGTTGACAATGTGCTAGACGAATGTGATTCATGTCGAACTCTTCGTCATGTTCGTTTGTGTAGCAAACGAGAGAGTCATATGCTCGTGGATGAATGTGCGTTGCACGTTCATCCGATCTCGTGTAATTGCATGAATTGGTTTAATGCCTAGTCACGGTGTAGTGGTCATAGGCATTGCCAAGCTTGTTGGTCCTTCGTGATTAAATGCCACCAATGACACCTTGAGTCGTGGTCGCGACTCGGGAGTCATTGGTGAGGTTTGGCGAGAGATGTCGAACTCACTCTCGTAAACTACGAACTAAGAAGGACAGGAGTTTAGTCTCCACGACAAGTAGTTGAAGTATTGAATAGATGATTTAAATTCATTCTTAAAGCATTTGTTATTTGGCGTTTATGTATTCTTGACGGTGTGTTTCACTGCATGTGTGCCATGAGTGGTTTGAGCATAGGTAGTGCTTGTGTGGTTGAATTGCTTAGGTGTAGGAACGTGACGAATTCCGTAGTGCCTTTGCATGAAGATCTATGAGCATGAACTTAGAACTCCTTGTGATGTGTGTGTTGTGGTACTTGCTAGATGGGTGTGTGAGCGTTGGGTCATGAATGCTATATGATGGAATGTGTGAATGATTCGATGAACTACATTAGATGTGGAAGTGGATATCCGTTGCCCCCAAGGCATTTTATCTTTGTAGTTTAAAACCCCTTTTCTTTAGTTTCGTTTGATGATTAGCATAGTCGCTTGACGTTGCTAGTTATCTTGTCTTTTTACTTTCGTAACTTAGGAACCAACCAACCAACCAACCCCCCTTTTACTTGCTTTTAAGTGTGTGTAAATATAGTTACTCCTAGCCTAGTATCAACCATTTGTGTGCTTAAACGCTTAGGAAGATCCCTCTTCTCTTTGGACGACCCCGATTTGCCGCTATCCACCTACTTGTAGAAAGTAAGCAAAAAGGGCTTATAAATTATCTTTTGGCGCGCGGGCGCGACGACCGCCCGCGCCCGTCATTTTCATTGTTTTAGTTTATTTTATTTCAATCACGGTTGTGTTTTCCATGATTTTGTAGCAAAATAGGTCGAGCATTGGAGAATCGACAACATTTTTGGAACGAAAAAATTGGCCATGGAAGAAGAAGGAGGGCAACAAAAAAAGGATTAGGGAAGCTGGCCTCGGGAAGTTGGGAGATCTCCCACCCGGGAGGCCAGGCTCCCACCCGACCGATGAGCACGGGCAAAAAAAAAAGATAAAATCCCAGAGAATCAGGATGGCCGTGGATGCTGGAAGCCTTCCCGCCCACGCGGCCAAGCCCCTGCCAGCACGATGCACGGGCACTGTTCAAATAAAAAAAATAAATTTTAAAAAAAATTATTTCTTCTTCATTGCCTCTCTTTTCCAATTCAAGAACTCCCCCAAATAACCCATCTCCATCTTCCAAATTTCACTAGTTTTTGTGGTGATGTGCTATATTGTTAATTGTTCGTTGGACTCTTGGAGCTTGGGGCAGTCTTTGCATCAATAGTTGTAAGTTGTTTTTCCTTTATCCTTATGCTTGAAACTTATTACCTTAGGTGTTTTACATTGAGAGCAATGTATGATTTTAAGTGTGGGGAGGGGGGGGGGTTTAATGATTTACATGTACATAATTAGCTACTTTTGATTGGAAAAACAAGAAAAAAATGGAAAGAAAAATTAATCCCGCTAAGTTGAAAACCCGAGAGGGCATCTTAGGCAACATTTGGGGCCCGGATAGGTCGAAAACCCGAAAAGGCGACCTAGGTAAAAATGAGAGGCTAAATGTGCAGAAAAAGGTGAGATATGAGCTAAAGAAACATGATGAGTGGCTAGGATGAAAACCCGAAAGGGCTCTTAGGAAAAATGAGAGAAAGAGAGAAAAAGGAAAAATGTTATGTGTTCACTCATTTGTCGGCGTTCGAGTCATAAGGTTGCAGTGGCCTTATGGATGGATCGGATAACTTGACATCTTGAGACCTCTTGGGATTGGGAAATTTAGCAGGGAAACGAAGTAAATTATGAAATTATTGATTGGTTATATACTTCATTTTTAGGATGATATATTGGTATAAAGTGGAGTATGTGTTTGAACTTTATGTATGCTTTTAGCTTCACCTTGTACCATTGGATTTAGGATTGTCAAGTCAGGATTTGGAGATGTTTTAGGGATATCAATGAATTAATAGGTTGATATGGTTTGGGTAGATTTAGGAATGGGGGTTGTGGGAAACTTCTCATTTGATCTTAACGTTGGGATGTGTGATATTCAGATTTTTGTGAGGTATTGACTTGGGGGAATAGTAGTTAGGATGTGGATACGTTAATTCCTTCGTGCACTTGGATCTTTTCTTACTCGAGGGCGAGTAAGGTTTAAGTGAAGAGAGGTTTGATGTGTCCATTTTATGTGCATTTTTTAGTACTTTTTAGGATCACTTTTGTGCTCTTTTGTTATCAAGAGCTTGTGTTTTACCTTGAAATTCTCTTAGGAGAGGTAAGAACGACTTTATGCTCTTTTACCTTTTTCTAAGTGGGTTTTGTGTGATAAAGGAAGAACATCGAGACTTGAAGACCAGAGACCATTGAAGATCACCTTTTGAAGACTTGAAGATATGCACATAAAATCACATAATTAAGAAAAAGAGTGTGAAGACTTGAAGATTTGAAGACTAGCTTTGAAGATTGAAGACAAAAAGAATCGAGAATTTGAAGGAAAGGTGACACAAGGGTGAAAATGGTCATTTTCGCCCGGGCAAGGCCATTCCCACCCGGGCACGAGCCTGCTGCACTTCTGCTTTTCTTTTCGTCCCTCTTGTACTATAAAAGGAATTGTTGGCCACCCACTTCATATCTTATCCTTCTTGGCCAAAATTCCTCTTCTCCCAACCCTAGGTTCTTCATCTTTACCATCTTTTCTCTCTTCATTTCTCTATGTATTTGTTTGTAGATGTTAGTATGATTTGTATTAGCTAAATCTAGTTCTTGGAAGCAATTGACTAAGGCTTCCAATCCCATGTCTTAAAAACAATTTGTAGCCTATTTGATACTCTTACTATTATGCATTTATGGAGCATTGATTGTGTTTGTTAATGTCATTAATGTTATTGAAAGCTTGAGTATATGAAGTACGATATGCTTGTTAGGGTTTGGGGAAATGGGTTGATTTCCCCTTTTCTTTATAAGAATCCAAGAGTATGATTTAGAGCTTTTGATTGTGTTGATGGATTGATAATTTCTAGATGAATATGATAATGTTGAACTCTTTGTCATGTTTGTTGCTTGTAGCAAATGAGAGAAGTCTGTGAATGTCAATCGTTCTTGAATAATCTTGTGTAAATGCATGAATTGGTTAAATGCTTAGACGCGATGTAGTGTTTATAAGTGTTGCTAAGCTTTTTCATTCTTCAGGCTAAATGGCATCAATGGGATACTTTTAGTCGTGTTTTGGGGAAATGGGTTGATTTCCCCTTTTCTTGATAAGAATCCAAGAGTATGATTTAGAGCTTTTGATTGTGTTGATGTATTTATAATTGCTAGATGAATATGATAATGTTGAACTCTTTGTCATGTTTGTTGCTTGTAGCAAATGAGAGAAGTCTATGAATGTCGATCGTTCTTGACTAATCTTGTCTTAATGCATGAATTGGTTAAATGCTTAGACACGGTGTAGTATTTATAAGTGTTGCCAAGCTTGTTGATTCTTTGTGCTAAATGCCATCAATGGGATACTTTTAGTCGTGTTTCGACTACGGGAGTCATTGGTGAGGTTTGACAAGAGATTTCGAACTCACTCTTGTAAACTACTATCTAAGAAGGATGGAAGTTTAGTCTTCACAACAAGTAGTGAAAGTAGTAAATATGTTGCATGTTCAATGATGGATAAGAGGCTTGGAAGTGGAAGTCAATTGCGCCCAAGTTTCCGTCAATTGTTGTTTTCATCTTATCTTTAGTTGTCTTGCATGATTAGCATAGTTCTCTTGCTTTTCTAATTGTTGTCTTTCAATTTAATAACTTAGGATAAAAAACAAACCAACCCCCCTTGTTTACATGCTTTTATATGTATCTATGTATGTATATGCCTAGTATATTTTCTCCTATATATGTTTAAATACTTGAAAAGATCTCTCTTTTCGTTGATGATCCTGACTTGCCGTTATCTACTTAATTGTAGATAGGAAGCATTAGAGCTTAAAAGTATTAACTTTGTGAGGTACGGTGACGACCTCCCACACACAATAAATAGCACAAATTTCCACAAATAATGCTCTAATACCAATTTGTTTCAACAAATAACGAATATATAACGCACGGAAGCAATCAACGATAAGTATACTAGAAATTGACAAGATCAAAGAAAAAAAAAAAATCAAAGAGTGCAAGAATACAAGAAATTTTACCTAGGTTTGATGTTTTCACCTACGTCCTGTAAGAATGGTTCCACTAGAATCAATCCGAGATTACAAGGATTACAAGCTCTCAATTCTTTTTCCTTTCTCTCAAACATTTCTCTCTCAAAGTGTGTGTTCAATGAATTGTTCTATTTTCATCCCCCCCGGCTTACTACTCCCAGTACCCCCCTCCCTCCCGGTGGCCTATTTATCCCCAAGACAAACAAATAATTATGCACTTGGTCAACTAGCCCAACATTTTCTTTACTACACACATACACTAGTTTTAGCAACTTAAAGAAAATAGACTACATGGGAAAAGATGGGCCTCGTCCCAAATTTAAAGACACAAATCCACAAACATTACCCTCAATATTTTGGATAAGATATCCCATCACTCGAGGGGTATTAATCGATAAGCACAAAACTACCACCATAGAGCATTTTCTTTCTACATACTAGATTGGTTACACCACACGTTACGCGGTGAGCTTGATAACAAATTATTGAAATTCGGTAGAAATGGTAAAAAAATTGTAATTTAAGCTATAAATGTACCAATTATACTTGTAATAGAAGAGTCCATCCTTTTGAAGGCTGAGAGTTCGACCCTTTTGAGGGTTGAGAGTAGGACCCCTTCGAGGAAAGAAGTCTACATCCCTTCGAGGACTAAGATGTTGACCCCTAAGAGTCCATCCCTTCGAGGGCTGATATCTGGACCCCTTTGAGGACAGAAGACTTCATTCTTTCAAGGAATGGAGACTCAATCCCTTCGAGGGCAGAAGTCTCAATCTATTTGAGGGCCTAGAACTCGACCCCTTCGAGCCCAGAAGACTCCAAGCCTTCGAGGGCTGAGATCTGGACCCATTCGAGGGCTGAGAGCTGGATCCCTTCGAGGGCTGAGAGTCCATCCCTTCGAGGGCAGGGAGCTGGACCCCTTCGAGAGTTTAGAGGTAGACCCCTTCGAGCACTGAAGACTCCATCCCTTTGAGGGCTGGTAGCTAGACCCCTTCGAGCACTGAAGACTCCATCCCTTTGAGGGCTGGTAGCTAGACCCCTTCGAGGACTGAAGACTCCATCCCTTCGAGGGCCTAGAACTTGACCCCTTCGAGGATAGAAGACTCCATCCCTTCGAGGGTAGAGATCTAGACCCCGTCGAGGACAGAAGACTCCATCTTTTTGGGGGCTGAAAGCTCGCCCCCTCGAGGATGGAATACTTCATTCCATAAAGGGCTGAGATGTCAGCCCCTTCGACGACTAAGAGCTGGACCCCCTTGAGGGCTAAGAGTTCATCCCTTCGAAGGCTGAGAGCTGGACCCCTTCGAGATCTGAGAGCTAGACTCCTTCAAGGTCTGAGAGCTGGAACCTTTCGAGAGCTTAGGGTCTTGATCTCCACCCCTTCAAGAACTGAGAGTTCATCCCTTCGAGGGCTGAGAGCTGGAACTCCTTCGAGTCTTGAAGACTCCATCCCTTCGAGGGCTAAGAGCTGGACCCCTTCGAGTCCTGAAGAGGCCATCCTTTTGAGGACTGTGAGTTCGAACTCTTCAAGGGCTGAGAGTTCACACCTTAGTGAGCTAAGATCTCGGCCTCTTCGAGGACTAAAGACTACATCCTTTCAAGGGATGAGAGGTAGACCCATTCAAGAATAGAAGACTCCATCCCTTGGAGGGCTTAGATCTCAACCCCTTTGAGGACTGAGATTCCACCCCTTCGAGGTCTTAGAGTCCACCCCTTCGAGTTCTGAGAGGTGGAACCCCTTCGAGGCCTGAAGACTCTATCCCTGCGAGGGCTGACATCTCGGCCCCTTCGAAGACTGGAGACTCGATCCCTTCGAGGGCAGAGACCTGAACCCCTTCGAGGGTTGAGAGCTGGAGCCCTTAAAGGCTGAGAGCTGGACCCCTCGAGAATGAGAGCTGGACCCCCTCGAGGGCTGAGAGATAGATCCCTCAAGGGCTGAGAGCTAGACCCCATCGATGGCTGAGAGCTGGACCCCTCGAGGGCTGAGAGTCCACCCCTTCGAGGGCTGAGAGCTTGAACCCTTCGAGGACTTAGAGCTGGAGCCCTTGAGGGCTAAGAGCTGGATCCCTCAAAGGCTAAGAGTCCACCCCTTCGAGGGCTGAGATTCCCCCCCTTTGAGGATAGAAGAGTTCATCCCTTCGAGGGCCGAGAGCTTGACTCCTTCGACGATAGAACATTCCATCCCTTTGAGGACTGACAACTCGACCCCTTCGAGGATATAAAATTCCATCCCTTCGAGGGCTGGGAACATAACCCTTTCAAGGACAGGGAGCCCCACCCCTTCAAGGACAAAAGACTCCATCCCTTCGATGGCTTAGATATGGTCCCCTTTGAGGGTTGAGAGCAAAACCCCTTTGAGGACTAAGAGTCCATCCCCTCGAGGGTTGAGAGCTAGACCCCTTCGAGATTAGAAGAGTCCTTCCCTTCGAGGGTTGGAAGCTGGACCCCTTCGAGGAATGAGAGTTGAACCCCTTCGAGGGCTGAGAGCTAGATACATTGAGGGCTGAGAGCTTGAACCTTCGAGGACTCAGAGTTGGAGTCCTCGAGGGCTGAGAGCTAGACCCCTCGAGGGCTGAGAGCTGGACTCTCGAGGACTAAGTCCATACCTTCTATCCTCGAGGGCTGAGAGCTAGACCCCTTAGAGGACTAAGAGTTCATCCCTTCGAGGGCTAAGGGCTAGACCCCTCCGAGGGTAGAATAGTCATTCCCTTCGAGGGCTGAGAGCTGGACCCCTTCGAGGTCTTAGAGATGGATCCCTCGAGGGCTGAGATCTGGAACTTTTGAGGATAGAAGAGTCTATCCCTTCGAGAGCTGAGAGCTAGGCCTCTTCGAGAATGAAAGAGTCATTCCCTTTGAGGGCTGAGAGCTGGACCCCTTCGAGGGCTGAGAGATGGAGCCCTCGAGGGCTTAGAGTTGGACCCCTTGAGGGCTGAGAGTCCACCCCTTCGAGGGATGAGAGCTTGAACCCTTCGAGGGATGAGAGCTTGAACCCTTTGAGGACTGAGATCTGGAACCCTCGAGGGCTTACTGTTGGAACCCTCGAGGGCTGAGAGTCCACCCCTTTGAGGGTTGAAAGCTTGGCCCCTCGAGCACTAAGAATCATCCCTTCTATCCTTGGGGGCTGAGAGCTTGGCCCCTTCGAGGACTAAGAGTCCATCCCTTCAAAGCATGAGAGCTAGGCCCCTTCGAGGAGAGAAGAGTCCTTCCATTTGAGGGCTGAGAGCTGGACCAATTTGAGGGCTGAGAGCTGGACCCCCTCGAGGGCTGAGAGCTGGACCCCTCGAAGGCTGAGAGCTGGACCCCCTCGAGGACTGAGAAGTCTATCCCTTGTATCCTTGAGGGCTGAGAGCTAGACCCCTTCGAGTGGTGAGAGCTATAACCTTTTGATGATTGAGAGCTGGAACCCTCGAGGGATGAGAGCTAGACCCCCTCGAGGGCTAAGAGCTGGACCCATCGAGGACTAAGAGTCCATCCCTTCTATCCTCGAGGGTAGAGAGCTAGACCCCTTCGAGGACCAAGAGTTCATCCCTTTGAGGGCTGAGAGCTAGACCGCTTGGAGGATAGAAGAGTCATTCCCTTCGAGAGGTGAGAGCTGGACCCCTTCGAGGGCTGAGAGCTGGAGCCCTTGAGGGCTGAGAGCTAGAACCCTTGAGGGCTGAGGGCTGGATCTCCTCGAGGGCTGAGAGCTGGAGCCCTCGAGGGCTGAGAGTCCACCCCTTCGAGGGCTGAGAGCTTGAACCCTTCGAGGACTAAAAGCTGGAGCCCTTGAGGGCTGAGAGCTAGACCCCTCGAGGGCTGAGAGCTCACCCCTTCGAGAAATGAAAGCTGGACCCCTCGAGGGCTGAGAGTTAGACCCCTTTGATGACTAAGAGTCCATCCCTTTGAGGGCTAAGAGCTGGACCCCTCCAAGGGGTGCCCAAAATGATGTCGTTTGCATCGGCCACTTGGCAGCACATACAACCACACATGGAGGCGCTGCAACTTTTGACAAATGGAATTCACAAAAGGAAAAAAGTGGTGGCCAAAACGATGTTGTTTTGGGTGGCCACTTGAGAGCACATGGAAGGGACGTTCGGCCTTGCTGGAAAATGACCACTATGCCCCTGATGACGGTTGACACAAGCGTGCCATTTCAAAGTGCTTCTTTTTTATAGTAAACCAGAATATACGGCAGTGGTAAACCAAAACACCCTCTGCACGATAACCATTAGGTAAAATAAAATAATAGAAAATGAACCTGATAAGAAATGCAAGCAATGGCGATATCAGTAGTAATAATGACACTGGCGTTTAAACTGGGTGAAAAATATTAGGACCAAATAAACATACCAACATGATTCACCATTGAACCCTCCACTGACTTAAAAGAATGCTTTAAACCATCCTGCTCTCTTCTCCGCTGCAACAATTGTCCCTTTGCCTTAGGAGATAATTCAGCATAAGTTTTTCTCCTCTTAGCATTTCTGTCTAATCGATCAACGACCTCCATCGATATATTCCCAAGGTTTTATAACCAAAATTTTTTTAATGTTATACAAACTTGGCCAAAGACCTGAAATTAAAAAACCCGCAAGCAGTTACCAGGAGAAGAACAAATTAGATGAAAGAGTTTGGATTAGTAAAAATAATGTTTATAATTTTTGCTTTTTGCATAATGTTTTTACTAGTTGAGGGGAATATTCCTTTTATATAGTAAAAAAAGTTTGGATTTGGGAAAAAAAGGGAGAAACAATGCTTATAATATTTTATTTTTGCAAAAAAAGGAGGCAAAAAGACTCCATCCCTTCGAGGGCCTAGAGCTTGACCCCTTCGAGGAATGAAGACTCCACCCCTTCGACGGCTAAGAGCTCCACCCCTTCGACGGCTAAGAGCTCCACCCCTTCGAGGGTTGAAAGCTGGACCCCTCGAGAACTAAGAGTCCATCCCTTCTATCCTCGAGGGCTGAGAGCTAGACCCCTTCGAGGACTAAGAGTCCATCCATTCAAGGCATGAAAGCTAGGTCCTGTCAAGGATAGAAAAGTTCTTCCCTTCGAGGGCTGAGAGCTGGATCCCCTCGAGGGCTGAGAGCCGGACCCCTCGAGGGCTGAGAGCCGGACCCCTCGAGGGCTAAGAGTCGGACCCCCTCAAGGATTGAGGAATCCATCCCTTCTATCCTCGAGGGCTGAGATCTAGACCCCTTCGAGGGCTGAGAGCTATAACACTTCGATGATTAAGAGCTGGGGCCCACGAGGGATGAGAGCTGGACCCCGCCGAGGGCTGAGAGCTGGACCCCGTCGAGGGCTGAGAGCTGGACCCATCGAGGACTAAGAGTCCATCCCTTCTATCCTTGAGGGCTGAGAGGTAGACCTCTTCGAAGACTAAGGGTTCATCCCTTCGAGGGCTGAGAGCTACACTGCTTCAAGGATAGAAGAGCCATTCCCTTTGAGAGTTGAGAGCAGGACCCCCTTCGAGGGCTGAGAGCTGGAGCCCCTTGAGGGCTGAGAGCTGGAACCCTTGAGGGCTGAGGGCTGGACCCCCTTGAGGGTTGAGAGCTAGACCCCTCGAGGGATGAGAGCAGGACTCCTTGAGGGCTGAGAGCTGGACCCCTCGAGGGCTGAGAGTCCACCCCTTCGAGGGCTGAAGCTTGAACCCTTCGAGGACTGAGAGCCAGAGCCCTCGAGGGTTAAGAGCTAGACCCCTCGAGGGCTGAGAGTCCACCCCTTTAAGGGATGAAAGCTGGACCCCTCGAGGGCTGAGAGCCAGACCCCTTTGATGACTAAGAGTCCATCCCTTTGAGGGCTGAGAGTTGGACCCCTCGAAGGGGTGCCCAAAACGACGTCGTTTGCGTCGGCCAACTGGCTGCACATACAGTCGCACATGGAGGCGCCGCAACTTTTGACAAATGGGATTCAGAAGAGGACAAAAGTGTGGCCAAAATGATGTTGTTTTGGGTGGCCACTTGAGAGCACTTAGAAGGGCACACGTTCGGCCTTGCTGGAAAATTACCGCTATGCCCCTGACGTTGGTTGACACAAGCGTGCCATTTCAAAGTATTTATTTTTTATAGTAAACCAGAATATGCGGTAGTGGTAAACCAAAACACCCTCTACACGATGATCATTTGGTAAAATAAAATAACAGAAAATGAACCTAATAAGAAATGAAAGCAATGGCGATATCAACAGTAATCATGACACTGGCATTTAAACTTGGTGAAAAATATTAGGACAAAAAAACATACCAATATGATTCACCATTGAACTCTTCACTGACTTAAAAGAATGCTTTAAAGCATCCTACACCATTCTCTACTGCAACAATTGTCCCTTTACCTTAGGTGATAATTCAACATAAGTCTTCCTCCTCTTAGCATTTCTGTCTAATCGATCAACGACCTCCATCGATATATTTCCAAGGTTTTATAACCAAAAAAATCTTAATGTTATACAAACTTGGCCAAAGACCCAAAATTTAAAAACCCACAAGCATTTACCAGGAGAAGAACTAATTAGACGAAAGAGTTTGGATTAGGCGAAACAATGTTTATAATTTTTGCTTTTTGCATAATTTTTTTATTAGTTGAGGGGATCATTCCTTTTATATAGTAAAAAAATTTTGGATTAGGGGAAAAAAGGGAGAAACAATTCTTATAATATTTTCTTTTTGCAAAATAAAGAGAGGCATAAAGACTCCATCCTTTCGAGGAATGAAGACTCCACCGCTTCGACGGCTGAGAGCTCCACCCCTTCGAGGGTTGAAAGCTGGACCCCACGAGGACTAAGAGTCCATCCCTTCTATCCTTGAGGGCTGAGAGCTAGACTCCTTCGAGGACTAAAAGTTCATCCCTTCAAGGCATGAGAGCTAGGTCCCATCGAGGATAGAAAATCCTTCCCTTTGAGGGCTTAGAGATGGACCCCTTCGAGGGCTGAGAGCTGGACCTCTTCGAGGGCTAAGAGCTAGAGCCCTCATGGGCTGAGAGCTGGACCCCTTCGAGGACTAAGAGTCCGTCCTTTCGAGGGCTGAGAGCTAGACCCCTTCAAGGATAGAAGAGTCATTCCCTTCGAGAGCTGAGAACTAGACCCCTTCGAGGGCAGAGAGCTGGAGCCCTCGAGGGCAGAGAGCTGGAGCCCTCGAGGGCTGAGAGCTAGAACTCCTCAGGGCTAAGAGCTGGACCCCTCAAGGGCTTAGAGTCCACCCCTACGAGGGCTGAGAGCTGGAGCCCTCGAGGCTGAGAGTCCACTTCTTCGAGGGCTAAAAGCTGGAGCCCTTGGGGACTGAGAGCTAGACCTCTACGATGACTAAGAGTCCATCCCTTCAAGGGCTGAGAGCTGGACCCCTTGAAGGAGTGCCCATAATGACGTCGTTTGCGTCGGCCACCTGGTAGCACATGCAGCAGCACATGGAGGCGCCGCAACTTTTGACAACAGGGATTCACAAGAGGACAAAAGTGGTTTCCAAAATGACATCGTTTTGGGAGGCAACTTGAGAGCACATAGAAGGGAATACATTCGGCCTTGCTGGGAAATGACCACTATGCCCCTGACGACGGTTGACACAAGCATGCCGTTTCCAAGTATTTCATTTTTCTAGTATACCAAAATAGGTGGCAATGGTAAAACAAAACACCCTATGCACGATGACCAGTTGGTAAAATAAAATCACAGAAAATGAACCTGATAAGAAATGCAAGCAATGGTGATATCAGCAGTAATCATGACACTGGCGTTTAAACCGGGTGAAAAAATTTAGGACAAAAAAAACATACCAATATGATTCACCATTGAACCCTCCACTGACTTGAAAGAATGATTTAAAGCATCCTACTCCCTTTTCCACTGCAACAATTGTCCCTTTGCCTTAGGTGATAATTCAGCATAAGTCTTCATCCTCTTAGCATTTCTGTCTAGTCGATCAACGCCCTCCATCGATATATTTCCAAGGTTTTATAACCAAAAAAATCTTAATGTTATAAAAACTTGGCCAAAGACCCAAAATTTATAAACCCACAAGCATTTACCAGGAGAAGAACAAATTAGATGAAAGATTTTGGATTAGGCAAAAACAATGTTTATAATATTTGCTTTTTGCATAATTTATTTATTAGTTGAGGGGAATATTCCTTTTATATAGTAAAAAAACTTTGGATTAGGGAAAAAAGGGAGAAACAATGCTTATAATATTTTCTTTTTGCAAAAAAAATGGGAGGCAAAACGACTCCATCCCTTCGAGGGCCTAGAGCTCGACCCCTACGAGGAATGATGACTCCACTGCTTTGATGGCTGAGAGCTCTACCCCTTCGAGGGTTGAAAGTTGGACACCTCGAGAACTAAGAGTCTATCCCTTCAATCTCCGAGGGCTGAGAGCTAGACCCCTTCGAGGACTAAGAGTCTATCCCTTCAAGCACTACCATGCGAAGACACCTCTAGCACCAGTTGTTTTGGTTCCTAGCACCGATTTTGTAGTGGCTAAAAACCCGGTGCCTAAGTAAGCGATGCTATATTATCACCGGTTGAAGCAAAACCGGTGCTAAATTTCTTTTATTAGCACCGGTTATTTTTTGCACTGGTTTAAGTTGTCGGTGCTATAATGTACCAAATTAGCACCGGTTTTTTGTAACCGGTGCTAGAAAAAACCGGTGTAAATGGTCATTCTTTCACCGGTTATAACACCGGTGATGAATAAAATTTTGTCGCACCGGATTTGTTAGCACGGGTTATGGAACCGGTGTTAAATGTTTCTATCTAACACCGATTCGTAGGTAGCACCGGTTTTTAAACTGGTGACAGAAAAGAAAATTGCACCGGTTATAGTTTAGCGACGGTTTGGGAACCGGTGATAAAAAACAGTTTCATTGCATCGGTTATATGTTAGCACCGGTAAAAAAACCGGTGCTAGAGTTGTTTATTTGTTGCACCGGTTAAATTTTGCACCCGTTTGAAAACCGGTGCAATGAAGTAAATATAACACCGGTTATGATCGCACCTATTTTTAGTAGCGGTTTTGAAAGCGGTGCTACAAGCGTTAATTTTGCACCGTTTAATATTAGCACCGCTTCTCTAATCGAAAGAAACCGGTGTTAAAAGCGTGAGTAACTATTGTGGTCACTATAAGCTGCGGCGTACTGCAGCTTCCAGCGTTCATCTTCTCACAGCCAGTTCCTTTTTTTTCCAGGCATGGTACCCAATATTTCTTGTGCGTAGTAACAGAATGGTGCACAAAGACAAATTGAACAAATTGTGAGCCACAATGATGCATAGACAAGAAATTAGGTTGAAGAAAGCATTGAATCTGATGAAGTGTAATTTATGACCAGCAAAAGAAGAGCATGAAGTGTTTCGTAGTGTCCTAAGATACTGAAACCCCCCTCAGCGTCGAATTTGATTAGTATCAGAAGAGATGGTCAATTACCTTTCTTGTAACAGATAATACTAACCACTATCCGACGATTTGTGCAAGTCCTTGTATGATATTCAATTGAGCTATACATTTTGGCAGAGTATTTTTTGCAAAAATACAAACCCATTTCAAAGCAATACTCCATAGTTCATCGCTCCCCAGTGGAGTGTAATCTTCCGGGAATTGCTGAAACAATGCATTAAATGCCATGTTAAGAGAAGGATGTATATGTGAGGATAACAAATACATGGAAGAATTGTAGGAAAACGTACCGGAATAATGTAAATGTCATGTACGTGCCTAACAATTTTTTCCATGTAATACATGCAATGGTATCCGCACTCCCAAGTACTACTTTGTATCTTGTGCTGATGATGGAAAAGACAATTTGTTGAACCGATTACAAAGATGAAAATGACACGTGAAATATGAAGGTATGAGATGATACGTACACTGATGTTTATGACATCCCAAGTGTAGTTGGAAGGGTAGGACCTATTTTGTTTGGAATTGGACCGTCGATATTTTGTTGCAATCCTACAATAGATGGAAACCTATTTTTGTCAACATGAGGAATATTATTTTCAAAAATTGGGGTTCACACAATATATGATAACATACTGAGTAACAGTAATTGTAAATAATTGAGCTAGGAGAGTGCGAAACGTACAAGAACACAATTACAGGAACAACCATTTTTGAAAAACATCGAAGCTAAAGGAAAGAAACGAATGTGTTCCACTTACAAATGAATCATTTTAATGCATGATCTATTTTGTTTGGAAATTCCCCCAGTCATTGAGTCGATACAATATACTCGATCGATTTCTGTTATGAAGATAAGCAAAGACCAATGGTCTCTATGGGAAAAGGGAAAAAACAAAAGTACTTAAGATATATTCTTAAAATAAAATCACAGCACACGGTTGCTTTCGCTTCCATGTGGGCGGGTCTAGCTACTCGGAAAACGAATGGAACTTACTCTCGATTGTATCAAAAGATGTACATGACAGCCGAAACCTCGTCCGCAGTCAATTCCACCCTTTGATTTGCCTTCTGAGCTATTGAGTTCGAAGAGGAAGGAATAAACTGGACGTGGCCTCCACGTACCACCCCATCGCAGAGGTATCTTGCAAATTAATATGGTTAGTGAAGAAAATATAATGATACTTGTTTCTATGAATAATGAAAGCATGTACTTCTTACGATGCATATATATCAAGTTGGCACCCATTGATCCACTCCATTTCATCAGCTGCGTCCAAGCTGTTCATGAACAGTTGTATCTTGTCAGTAAATATGGCTGTATAGACTTCTTCTGATCTGAACACCTTTGCGATGAAATTGATGCGGAATACTTTGTCTGGTCCACATATTTGTGAAGATAGCCGTAAAGCATCATTAATCTAGTGAACAGCAGCGATGCATTCTTGGTTTTCCGTAGCTCCCTAATCATTACATTCAGAATCTAATAATGTTAGTTGAACAGTATTTGTATGTAATTCAGTCGTGGATGATAATGTAAAGGCTGAAATGAGTTCTCACAAATATATATTAGGGAGAAATCGACGAGGTAGGATTTGGTTGCCTATTCTCCGATGATGTAGTTTTTTCTTTTGGTAGTTGCTAATGGGTAAAATGTTAGTGATGCATAGGAGAAAATCAGTCGGAATGAAATAGTATGGGGGTATGTACCTCTCCTTTTACCGATCGAGTGGCCACCCCTCCACGAGGAGTATCTTCCTTAGCCACTGGTGTGAGGTTTGTTTGAGGACTTCCAATTTCGTCGACCACCATTTCATGTGGAGGCGGTTACTGCTCGTTCTCCTACGTTCATAGATGAATAACATATCATGTTATTGTATTAGTAAGAAAGATATATATGAGCACCAATGAGAAGAAGAATACAATTATCACACCTCATCATCCTGTTGCTCTATGACACTTATCAGCTTCCCCGGCCATAGAATGTTATATCCAATGGCCTGAGTGACAAACTCAAATTCTTCGTGTTCAATCGGCAAAGGTGCCTTTGGTATGATCGCAGGTCCTTTTAGATTTACTCGCTCCCACTTGATGGGTAAGTCATTTTCCGCTTCCTTTGGAAAGAACATACTGAATGCAGCTACCTCCCTTTCTCCATGATGGTTCAAAACATATAGGCAGCATATTTTTCCTCTCGGAGAGATGAACTTAGAGATTGGGTAAATACATTGGTCGGGCAATAACTAAGTATTCTATATGGAAGGAAAACAGATAAACTCGAAAGTGCAAGCGATAGATGATAATAAGTAATGAATTGTACATGTAGCTGTTAAAGGCTGCAGCGTGCTGCAGCTTTTAGTGCCCAGCTGAGACTGAGAGCTACAGCGCGCTGCAGCTTCTAGCGTTCATCAGCAAAGAACTGTATCCCCACAACATCAATCCAAATCAGGAAATGGAAATCCATACACTACAAATCACATAGCAAGAAAGGAACAAATACGATTGCAGTTCACGGTTTGGACTACCTTGTCATCCACTACATCCCGATGCTGAAGGAATGAATACCCAGTTTTCCTTGTTTGTGAGGGTGGAAGATGTAGCAAGGAAATTACGGACATCCAAGTGTGGGGGAATTGCTTTACCCAATTTCCCAGCTAGCCAATTTGTTTGGGCCTCAAGTAAAGTAACAAATGTTTCCCTGAGCTCGATGACATCTGTTGGTTGTTTGTTTGAATTTGAAATTTCCTCAGATGCTTTCGTGTTTGTGCTCCCACATCAACTAGATGCGTAATGGGTGACAGTCATATGTGGTATGGCCTCATATGTGGTAGGGCCTCATATGCTTAGACGTTGCGGAGCAACCTCTCCAATGACCTCCGTGATCCTTCCTACCCGTTGCTTGAACTAGAATATCTTCTTTTCCATGTATAACCAAATCTCCCTTTTGCTTCTTATCCAAAAGGTTTTTCTAAGAAACAAAGAAAATATAAGCCATTTGATCGGGATAACATAAAAGAATATCAATAGAGATAGATTCAATTATGAATTATGCTCAAAATAGTGGGGGCTGCTCTTCGGACAGAGTCGTTGGTGTAGGTTGATAATTTATTGTCCCAGTTAGCGGCAAGGAACACTTCCGAGCGGTCCAGTTTGAAATCCATGCTTTGAACTAAATCCTCTGCTTCTCCTACACTCTGACCTTCATCCAGAAGCGCCTCAATTTTAGCGTTTCTTTTCCTCTTCTCGAGTTCTACTGCAACCCTACGGTTCCCTCCACTCCCCGTGTGATGGATGTAGTCCTTTTGTGAGGCACTTAATGTTGCTGCGTCACTTACCGCCTATTTGGACATCATTTTGTAAACTGCTCTCATCGTAAAGACTAGAGAAAAATAATATTGAAGGAAGTACCTTGAATTCAGTGGTTGACCTGTGTTTCACAAACAGCTCCCACTCATTTTTGTCCATCCAGCGATAGTCTCTCCATGCACAAGGGCCCAGGTTTTTTTGTACAATGTACTTGTTCACCACCTTAGTCTTCCAATTCCTCCACTTTTCTCCTGCATAAACTATCCATTTATTTCGAAACTTATTCATCTCATTGAAAGTCATTTTCGTTTGTATATCCCAGCTAATCTGGAGGATAAGGACACATGTTGTTAGTGCGACATGTAACGAAGTTGACATGAACAATGGAGGATTAGAAGACACTTACGAGAATGTCTTCCCATGCATTCTTCTTCACATGGTCTGGGACTGATCTCCAATTATGCCACGTCCCAAAGTGGATTCTTCACCAGAAGGCATAGCCAACATACATCGACCATCGGCTGCGCATAACTAGGGGTTCAAAGTCATCATCGAAGAATATTTTTAGAGGCTTCTTTTGTTTCGCAAGCAACACGGACTTGCACGTGGCTGTACCTCTGTGCTTGCAATACTCTCCAATCTCAAACTTGTCGAAAGCTCCCACTCATGTCTTCTTTTACCATAGTTTCTTCTTCTTCTCCTGACTTCTCTGATCTCGAGTAATATTTCCGGGAATCAGCCCTTTTCTCGCTATTGCGTCACAGTTGGCATCCTGCAGAGGGGTAAAACATTTATCGACAACAGTTTGTCTACCACCGGAGTCAAACAATTTCTTCCTCGGCGGCGCCATTGAATCTCTTCTATGAGTAAATGAAATAGAAGCAAAACATTAATCCAACACAGCCCTTTGCAAATTTTCACGAAAATCCAACCGAGTTCAACAAATTTGTATAGGGGGCACGTGGGTAGGCAAAAATTATGACACAACAAGCACGCATATCATGTATGAACATGAAACAACACCCACAATAGTATAACAAGAAACGTCAACACAAACTCACATGCAAAGAGACCAACCTAAATATAGCTACTCATTATACCCGGGAAAGATGGAAACTACCAATGGGTGTTACCTTATTCCGTCAACAGCCGGCTGTATTGGTTACCCCCTCCACTGTGAAGATTCCGACCTGGGTACGAAATTTGTGGAGTTGAATGTCGACAAAATTGGTGTATTTGGTTGGCGACCAGGATTGGGAGGTTGAAGCCCGACATAAATGGTGAAGGGAGGGACACTGTTTTTGGGGGAAATCTGCACGGGGTTATGGTGGGAAGAGGGGGAACTTGGGATTAGGGATGTGGTGGGTGGAAAGAACTCGGTGCAATGTGGTGGGGAGGGAAGGGTATGGAAACCGAGGGTTAAGGATATGGAGGGAAAAGGGAAACATTTGGAGGGAATGAAAATGAAGCTTTGTTGGCACATTTTGGTGTTTTATAATTTCAAATGCTTTAATTAAAAAAAACAATCCATACGAATGGGAGGGATATGTATTATATTCCCCAGCACCTGGAAAAGATCGTGAAACCTTTAAAATCTTATACTCCCTCCGTCCCAAAATAAATGGTGTGCGAGAGACTTCCACGTTCATAAAGAAACCTGTCTAACCGCTAATGCGTTGAAACCATCGCGCAAGGAAGTTACAGATACTCTCTACCTTTCCACCAACTATATTTCCTAACCTAATTTTTCAGTTCCCTTCTCTAATGTTTCCCCCAAGACCACCACCAAAGCCATTTATTTCCATAGTATACTGGGAATCTCCAGATCACAGTCTCATCAAGGTTAACGTGGATCCATCTTGGTCTAATTCCTCTGCTTCAATTGGCTTAATTGCTCGCAATCACCAAGGTTTACCAATCCTTTTTAGATCAGAGACCATAACAGCCACATCTCCACTGGAAGCTGAAGTTAAGGCAATTCTTATGGCCTGTCAGATCTGTCTGGACAGATATCCCTACCTCATTATTGAATCTGACTCGCTACAGGCAGTAATTATGATTAATGATCCTTCAGTTTCCGAATGGACCCTATACCCTCTAGTTTTTCGAGTTCACACTCTTTTATCCCATGCTACCCTCAAGCACACATACAGATAATGTAACTCAGTTGAGGATGCCATTGCGAAATATCAAGCATCCTCTGCAAGGGTTTCTCCTTTGCATGTGACCAACATTCCGGCACATATAAAAGGTTTAATCTATATGGATAGTATTCATACACCTTATATTAGAATCCATAGGCAAGCCTTTAAATAAGATTGATACTGCTGATCTTTCCTCTATTCCGTCTCAGGTTATGGACTACTTCCCTTCATTGATTTGGATTTTTTCCTGCTCTTTCACGATGGCTACCATTTTTCACAGCCTCACTTGCGCTTTCACCATCTCATTTGCGCTTGCACCATCTCATTTGCGCTTTCACAGTCTCATTTGTGCTTTCACAGTCTCATTTGCGCTTTCACATTCTCATTTTTTCCCTGCTCTTTCGCGATGGCTACCGTTGAAACCATCGAGCATTCGAGCCTGGAGCCCTCGAGCCCTGGAGTCCAGCATAGAGAAAAGTGCTTGAATGAAGACATGAACGTGTGGTACAGTTTCATAGCTTCCCGGCTACTCAAACACTTAAGCTCTCGTGTGATACCTCGAACACTCAAGCTCTCGAGCCCTCAAGCTGAGGAGGCCTCGAGCCCTGGATCCCTCGAGCACTCAAGCTCTCAAGCCATGCCGCCCTTGAGCCATCAGACACTCGAACCATCGAGCACTCAAGCACTCGAGCCCTCGAACCATCGAGCCTCGACCCCTCGAGACCTCGAGCCCCGGAGTCCTCGACCACTCAAGCCTTGGAGCCCTCGAGCCTTGGCGCCCTCGAGCACTGGATACCTCGAACACTTAAACTCTCGAGCCCTCGAGCCGAGGAGGCCTCAAGCCCTGGATCCCTCGAGCACTCAAGCTCTCGAGCCCTTCCGCCCTTGAGCCAGCAAGCACTCGAACCATCGAGCCCTCGAACCATCGAGCCTCGACCCCTCAAGACCTCGAGCCCTAGAGTCCTCGACCACTCAAGCCATGGAGCCCTCGAGCCTCGGTGCCCTCGAGCACTGGATACCTCGAAACTCAAGCTCTCGAGCCCTCGAGGCTAGGAGGCCTCGAGCTCTGGATCCCTCAAGCACTAAAGCTCTCGAGGCCTCGAGCCGAGGAGGCCTCGAGCCCTCGAGCCGAGGAGGCCTCGAGCCCTGGATCCCTTGAGCACTCAAGCACTCGAGCCCTCGAACCATCGAACCTCGACCCCTCGAGACCTCGAGCCATCAAGCACTTGACCATCAACCCCTCGAGTCTAAAACTTAATATTCAATTGGTCTAACATTCAGCCCAAAACAAATGTAAACTTCAGCCCAATTAGTATAAGGTGTTTGTGTATTAGTCTTTGGCCCACAACCTCTGCTCTTCCATCACCTTCATCCGCCGTTCCCAAGGCCATTACTCTGCCGTTCCTAAGCCCCATCCTCCGCCGTTCCCAAGCTCCTTCCTCCGCCGTTCCCAAGCCCTCCGCCGACCTCTACTCCCTCCGCCGTCCTCTACTCTCACGGCACCGTCCCCTGCCACCTCTGCCGTGCCCTGCTCCCTCCACCATCCTGGATCCCTCTGCCGTCCACTTCTCCAGCTGCGCCCCTTCATTGGCCAAGCTCTGTCCGACCATCATCGACGCTACACCGAACACCACTCGTCAATAACCCGTACTCCGAATTAGGTAAGGGGACTATTCTCCTAAGGTTTGTACCAAGAAATATTTTCTTCCTCACGGGTTGATTTCATGACAATGCCTCATTGTGTCAATGCCCTCATTGTGCTCTTGTTTTCAGCATTGGTGAATAATTTTGTGCATTACCTGATTGTTCATGATATGTGATTCTGGATGGCATAACCCGTGCTCCGATATGATATGATAATGTTGTGCATAACCTGATTGTTCATGAAATTTAGTCTTGCTCAAGGGTTGATTTCATGATAATGCCTCATCGTGTCAATGCCCTCACTGTGCTCTTGTTTTCGGCATTGGTGAATAATTTTGTGCATACCCTGATTGTTCATGACATGTGATTCTGGGTGGCCCATTGATTCGTCCCAGGATTTATAGAATGTGCATCTAGTTTAATTATTTTACTTCTGTTAATATCATCTGAGACTGGGATTCACTGTCAATAAACATTATTCCATAGAAAAAATGCTTAATTTAGAATAAGTTGATTCTGTATTATTTACCTTTCGGATTGTGTATTATTTACCGTTTTGCATTCTGGCTTCTGTTAACACATTTAGTTTAATGGACATGGCACCCAAAAAATTTGCAACCAAGCAAAAGAACAACACCAAAAACCCAGCCAAAAAGGCTAGAGTGGTGGAGGGGGAGGATGTCGAGCATGGGACTCAGATTATTCCGTTGACTCAGCCCATACCAGCCGCAGAGGTGGACTGTACTGAGCAAATTACTGTGTACAAGGACTTCATCTCGAGGGGCCTCATCCTTGAGAGAGGGTTGAGGCTGGAAAAGCCCTTCGGGAACTATGTGAAGGAGCACGACTGGGAAGGCTTCATCGCACAACCGACGCGTGCAAACTAGACTGGGATGGCGTGTGAATTCCTGTCGCTCATGAAGTACAAGAATTATGTAACTATTTTCCTCCGGGGTCATTTGGTCGAGTTGTCTTCGGATTTGATCAACAAGTTCTACAAGATCCCACCAAAGCCCTCGAGCTTGTACGAAGCCGCTGACACTGCAGTTGAACAAGCTTCATGGGAAGACATCATCACTGCAATCTATGATGACAGTGATGCAGTAATTCAGAATCTACCACAAGAATGGTCCAGCATAGAGAAAAAGTGCTTGAATGAAGACATGAACGTGTGGTACAGTTTCATAGCTGCCCGGCTACTTCCCGTGAAATTGAATAACGAGGTTCATCGGTCCCGTATGCTACTGCTCTACAAGATAAAGAAGAACATGAGCATAGATGTTGGGAGTACAATAATGGCATACATCTGGGATTGTGTCAATGCCCATAACTGCATAGGCTTGTTCTCACTCATCACTGCAATATGCGTGGAAGCAGGTTGCAGATACAAAGATGATGATGTCACAATAATGCCAAAGCTCCCCATAGACCCTCTCATATTCTCGAAGAAGAAGAACGTTGCTGAGTCATCTAGGGTGGCAATAATTAAATCACCGAATGAGAACTCGGATGGGGACTTGGCAGCATTACAACTGAAGGTGGATCATTTGGTGCGCTGGACATCGCAGGTTGGGAAGATCCTCACAGCCATGTATGGCGATAGAATCAATGAATTGGGGCTAATCCCTACCTTTGATTTGCCAAGGCCCAACACGGTGGAGAAGAGGGCGCACAGGAAATGACTGCCCACATTGAGCTCACATCTTCGTATTATCAGGTTGTTTCATTTGCTAGTTTAATTTGGATGTCTGACTCGTACATTTTTTGCTTTCGAAACATACATTGCTCCTTTGTTGGTATTGTTTGGATGTGATTTTGGAATGTTAGCTTTCAAGCCATATAACATATTTGTGCTGTTGTCTTAAACAAACTGCATGAGCAATTCATTTCAGGTTCATGCGTGTGTAAAATTGTTGCAGCGCGCTGAACCAGTAGAGCTGCAGCGCGCTGCAGCTGCCACAACCTACCATAGGAATAGAAAGCCAATTTTTTCACCAGCCTTTACCAAAAGCGCCGGAGTACGCTACAACGGAAAGAACTGCTCGAAATGGCAACAAATTGGGAGATAGTTGTACAATAGTTGCCAGGGGCAACAAAACACAACAAAGTACAAACAGTAAATAAATTTTAACTTCGACATCATTGTTCGACCCCCCTAGTCTACAACAAACTTCATCTTCTTGGATTGACTGTCTCAAAATTCTCAGCCATCGTCATCTATCCAAATGCCATCTTTGTGTTTCCTCCGTATGGCTCCCCCTCAATCCCGTTGTCACTAGGTAGAGGGGAAATAGAGGGGAACTCTAACCTTCCACTTGTAACCTAAAAATCAATTTCATCGCGGAAAGAGAATTTCCTACCTTGTACCACAACAGACCAACCTACATTGCACGGGTCATTTACATAGAAAACTTGTCTTGCTTGTTCGGCCAAAATAAACTGATCATTTTCATATGCCACACGAGTCGGGTCAACAAGGGTAAATCCCATTGGATCATCATTTCGAACCCCAGTTGTGTTATCAAACCATTGGCACTTGAATACCGGAATCTTGAATTCTTCATAGTCAAGCTCCCAAATCTCATCAATAACAACATAGAACGACATCACAGCTAGGACTGGTTTTTTGTCTTTCTTACTTGCTTGCCACATAGTCTCCGAATCAATGTATACCCCACTATTTTAGGTCGTGCTCTTCAAATCTTGGTCCCTAGTAGAAAAAGAAAAACCGTTCATGTCATATCCGGAATACCTCAAAACCGTGCAGTTAGGCTTCCTCACAAATGCCCTAATTTTTGGGTCGTAATCAGCAACATTGCATCGATCATATAACCAATTCACAAACTTGTCATTGTGCTCCAACTGAACTTTATTAGGGGGCCACGTGGGATGACACTCTGTTATCTAATTAAGGTGCTCGGTCACATAAGCAGTAGTCTCCAAACAATTCCTCAACACATACAAATGAACTGACATCAGATCACTATTCAATGGAGTAAATAACGTTCCCCTCGACCTCGGCTTGCCCCCCTTCCTCCCAACATGTCGATTCAGGGGCACCCCAAATTTTCTGTGTCCCTACAAATAACAAGAGAAAAATTCAATCACTTCTTCGGTAACATACCTCTCAACAATACTAGCTTCCGGCCGACTCATACATTTCACGTACCCCTTAAAGACTTTCATGTGACGCTCGAATGGATACATCCAATGCATGCAAACTGGACCGCATATCTTTACCTCCCGGACTAGATGGATGACCAAGTGAACCATTATATCAAAAAAATGATGGAGGGAAATACATTTCCAAGTTGCAGAGCACAACAACATCTTTTTGTAGGACATCCAGATGGTCCCGGTCAATAGACTTCCGACATATGGAGGAAAAAAATATACAAAGTCTAGTTATTGAGTGCCTTACGTCGGCCTCCATTACCCTACGAATAGCAATAGGTAAAAGTTGTTGCATGAAAACATGACAATCATGAGATTTTGACCCCGTCATCCGACAATCCTTCGTAACTAGCCAACTCACGTTTGATGAATAACCAATGGGAACCGTCACTGATTTCAAACTATCACAAACTGATATTCTCTCCTCCTTAGACAAGGTACAAGGTGCAGGGGCCAAGTACGTCCTCTTACCCTTCACTTCTAGGTCATTTCTCTCCTCCTTAGATAAGGTGCAAGGTCATTTCTGATTCCCAAATCAACCAAGTCCAACCGGGCATTCAAACAATCTTTCGTCTTCCAAGGAATATTCAAGAGGGTGCCTATCAAACTTTCACAAACATTTTTCTCGATATGCATCACATCTAGGCAATGCCTAACCTCAAGATGCTCCCAATATGGTAGATCAAAAAATATTGACCTTTTCTTCCATGGCCCACCACAATGCATTTTGTCCTTGCCTTTGTACTTTCCCAACACCACTCTCAATTTCTTAACCTTACTGTGAATCTACACACCAGTTAGTGGTGTAGGGGATTTCCTTCGTTCTTTCCCGCCAACAAAATTGACCACATCATCTCGGTATTTATGGTTTCTGTGGAGCCATTTTCTATGGCCAAGATACACTGTCTTTCTTCCATGTCTTAGCTGTTTGAATTCAGTCTTCTCCTCAAAAATGGGATATGCTTTATGCCTCTTCACAACGTACCCTGAAAAATTTCCATAGGCTGGAAAATCATTAATCGTGCAAAAAAGCATGGCACGAAGTTGAAACTCCTCATTCATATGGCCATCAAATACCACACCCCTTTATCTTCCCACAGTATCTTCAAATCATCGATCAATGGTCTCAAATACGCATCAACCTCATTCCCAGGTTGTCTAGGACCTGAGATTAACATAGGCATCATAACATATTTACGTTTCATGCACAAATATGGGGGAAAATTGTATATAACCAACATCACGGGCCACGAACTATGCTTCAATGACATATTACCAAATGGATTCATCCCATCAGTACACAATGCAAGGCGAAGATTTCTAACCTCCGAAGAAAAGGAAGGATATCGCTTGTCAAAATTTCTCCATTGTTCACCGTCCGTCGGATGTCTTATCTTGTCGTCATGTAGTCTTTCCCGCTCTCCATGCCATCGCAAGCTCTTCGCATCTTCTGAATTTGCAAATAACCTCTTCAACCTAGGAATTATAGGAAGATACCACATACACTTCAATGGGACCTTCTTCTTCTTCTTAGCCAAACACCCATCATCATCATTCGTCACACCCTTATATCTTGCATTTTGGCACACGGGACATTCAACAGCATCTATCAAATCACCGTTATACAAAACACAATTATTTGGACATGAGTGTATTTTCTTGTATTCCAAACCAAGTGGTCACAATATTTTCTTGGCCTCGTAATAGTTTTTCGGAATTCCATTCCCTTCCAGAAACTTATCCTTCAGAATCTTTAGTAGTGAATTCACACTTGCATCACTCCAAGAACTTGTAGCTTTCAAATTGAAAACCTCCATAAAAAAGAAGATTACGGTATCCTTACTTTTACATCCCGGATACAATGACTTCTCTTTCCCGTCAAGCAAAGCAGTCAACATTGTAGGCTTCCCCTCAAAATCTCTCACAATGTCATCGAACATACCATCAACTGTACATTTGTCTCCATCTACCTTGTCAGACCCACCGTCATGTCCTTGATCAACCTCTCCATGAAATGTCCATACAAAGTAACCTCCATCAAATCCGTTCTTCAACAAGTGAAATCTAACAACCCCACGATCATCAAACCGTTCACGACACAAGCATCTTTTGCATGGACAAAGTATCCTCTCCTCCGGACCAAAGGCATAATCTAGAAACAAATCAATAAATGCAATATGTTCACCACTCCCTCTAGCTACACTTGGACAGTTAACCATTTTTTCCCTCAATGCAACCATTGATTCTCGGTCCGTTGTATCTAAACAAGACAAAACACAGCAATATTACACATATTTTCATTGGTTAAAACTACGAAAAATGAACATGATCTTTTTGCTACACAATACTAAACGTGTCATGTCCGTGTATAAGTATGCGAATCGATCAACTGCATGTTCTCGGGAAATATATAAATATATATACCATCTACCAAAAGAAACACAAAAATGTTCACATCAACAATCATTAATTTACACTCTCACAACATGATCGATACTCAACCAATATAAGCTAGGCATAGAGAAACCAATAATAAATACGAAAAAACTACCTCCAATCATGCATTTATGGTTCTAGTTGATTGAAATTCCCAAAAATTAATGAATGCTTACTTCCATGAGTCTTCATTTGTTTGAGTTATTACACACCTTCCCAAGAAATCTACCATCTAATAATGGATTTTCAAGTTCAGAATTAATTTAAGAGGGTAAGTTCGGAGCATTAAATGCTCGATTTAGCACCAGTTTTTGCCAATAGTACATAAAACCGGTGCCAGTTTTCCCGCCTTTTTCCGCGAATTCATTCAGCACCGGTTTCTACATTTCCATAACACTGGTTCCTATAACCGGTGCCAAAAACATACATGACACCGGTTTTCTAGGATTCTTTGCACCGGTCTTAAAACCGGTGCGAATATGACATCGGTTATCGTTCATGCTTGTTTGAGTAATAGCAATGAGACCGGTGCTAAACTCTCAATGGTTTCCACAAATTCTAGTAGCGGTTTCCCGACCGGTGTAAAAATGACACCGGTTTTTATTTAAATAACCGGGGCAAAAATATTTTTAACCGTTGCCACAATAACATCGATTTTACAACCGGTGCTAACACACAAAAAAACCGTTGCTAAAACATGGTTTGAATCAGTTTTCATAATCGGTGTTAAAAAACTAGGGCCAGAGGGGGGTCTATGTGGTTGTGAAGGCATGAGAGCTAGGCCTATTCGAGGATAGAAAAGTCCATCCCCTCGAGGGGTGAGAGCTGGACCCCTTCGAGGGCTAAGAGCTAGAGCCCTCAAGGGCTGAGAGATGGACCCTTTCGAGGACTAAGAGTCCATCCTTTTGAGGGCTGAGAGCTAGACCCCTTCAAGGATAGAAGAGTCCTTCCCTTCGAGAGGTGAGAGCTGGACCCCTTCGAGGGATGAAAGCTGGAGCCCTCGAGGGCTAAGAGCTAGAACCCTCGAGGGTTGAGAGCTGGAACCCCTCGAGGGCTAAGAGTTAGATCCCTGAGGGCTAAGAGTTCACCCTTACGAGTGTTGAGAGCTTGAACCCTTCGAGGAGTGAAAGCTGGAGCCCTCAAGGGCTGAGAGCTGGACCCCTCGAGGGCTGAGAGTTGGACCCCTCAAGGGTGAGAGTCCACCTCTTCGAGGGCTAAGAGCTAGACCCCTTCGACGAGTAAGAGTCCATCCCTTTGAGGGCTGAGAGCTGGACCCCTCGAAGGGGTGCCCAAAACAACGTCATTTGCGTTGGCCACCTGGAAGCACATAGAGCCGCACATGGAGGCACTACAACTTTTGACAAATGGGATTCACAAGAGGACCAAAGTGGTGGCCAAAATGACGTTGTTTTGGGCAGCTACTTAAGAGCACATAGAAGGGAACACGTTCGGCCTTGCTGGGAAATGACCACTATGCCCCTGACGACGGTTGACACAAGCGTGCCATTTCCAAGTCTTTCTTTTTTATAGTAAACCAGAATATGTGGAAGTGGTAAACCAAAACACCCTCTGCACGATGACCAGTCGGTACAATAAAATAATAGAAAATGAACCTGATAACAAATGCAAGCAATGGCGATATCAGCAGTAATCATAACACTGGCGTTTAAACCGGGTGAAAAAAATTAGGACAAAAAAAGATACCAATATGATTCACCATTGAACCCTCCACTAACTTAAAAGAATGCTTTAAAGCATCCTGCTCCCTTCTTCACTGCAACAATAATCCCTTTGCCTTAGGTGATAATTCAGCATAAGTCTTCTTCCTCTTAGCATTTCTGTCTAATCGATCAACGACCTCCATCGAAATATTTCCAAGGTTTTATAACCAAAAAAATCTTAATGTTATACAAACTTGGCCAAAGACCTGAAATTTAAAAACCCACAAGCATTTACCAGGAGAAGAACGAATTAGAAGAAAGAATTTGGATTAGGCGAAATAATGTTTATAATTTTTGCTTTTTGCATAATTTTTTATTAGTTGAGGGGATCATACCTTTTATGTAGTAAAAATATTTTGGATTAGGGGAAAAAAGGGAGAAATAATGCTTATAATATTTGCTTTTTGCAAAGAAAAGGGAGGCAAAAAGACTCCATCCCTTCGAGGGCCTAGAGTTCGACCCCTTCGAGGAATGAAGACTCCACCGCCTCGAGGGCCTACAGTTTGACCCCTTCGAGGAATGAAGACTCCACCGCTTCGAGGGCTGAGAGCTCCACCCCTTCGAGGGTTGAAAGCTGGAACCCTCGAGGACTAAGAGTCCATCCCTTCTATCCTCAATGGCTGAGAGCTAGACCCCTTCAAGGACTAAGAGTTCATCCCTTCAGGGAATGAGAGCTAGGTTCCTTCGAGTAGGGAAAAGTCCTTCCTTTCGAGGGCCGAGAGCTGGACCCCTTCGAGAGCTGAGAGCTGGATCCCTTCAAGGACTGAGAGACTATCCCTTTGAGGGTTGAGAGCTAGACCCCTTCAAGGATAGAAGAGTCCTTCCCTTTGAGAGCTGAGAGATGGACCCCTTCGAGGGCGGAGAGCTAGAGCCCTCGAGGGCGGAGAGCTAGAACCCTTGAGGGCTGAGAGCTGGAATCCCTCAAGGGCTAAGAACTGGACCCCTTGAGGGATGAGAGTTCACCCCTACAAGGGCTAAGAGCTTGACCCTTTGAAGACTGAGAGTTGGAGCCCTCGAGGGCTGAGAGCTAGACCCCTCGAGGCTGAGAGTCAACCTCTTCAAGGGCTGAAAGCTGGGGCCCTCGAGAGCTGAGAGCTAGATCCCTTCGACGACTAGGAGTTTATCCCTTCTAGGGCTGAGAGCTAGACCCCTCGAAGGGGTGCCCAAAATGACGTCGTTTGCGTGAGCCACCTGGCAGTACATGCAGCCGCACATGGAGGCACCACAACTTTTGACAAATGAGATTCACAAGAGAACAAAAGTGGTGGCCAAAATGATGTCATTTTGGGAGGCCACTTAAGAGCACATAGAAGGGCACACAGTCGGCCCTGCTGGGAAATGACCACTATGCCCCTGATGACGGTTAACACAAGCGTACAGTTTCCAAGTATTTCTTTTTTATAGTAAACCATAATATGCGGCAATGGTAAACAAAAACACCCTCTACACGATGACCATTCGGTAAAATAAAATTACAGGAAATGAACCTTATAAGAAAAGCAAGCAATGGCGATGTCAGCAGTAATCATGACACTGGTGTTTAAACCGGGTGAAAAAAATTAGGTTTAAAAAAACTTACCAATATGATTCACCATTGAACCCTCCACTGACTTAAAAGAATGCTTTAAAGCATCCTGCTCCCTTCTCCGCTACAACAATTTTCCCTTTGTCTTAGGTGATAATTCAGCATAAGTCTTCCTCCTCTTAGCATTTCTGTTTAATCGATCAACGACCTCCATCGATATATTTCCAAGGTCTTATAACCAAAAATATCTTAATGTTATACAAACTTGGCCAAAGACCCGAAATTTAAAAACCCACAGGCATTTACCAGGAGAAAAACAAATTAGACGAAAGAGTTTGGATTAGGCAAAAAAATATTTATAATTTTTTCTTTTTGCGTAATTTATTTACTAGTTGAGGGGAATATTCCTTTTATATAGTAAAAAAAGTTTTGATTAGGGAAAAAATGCTTATAATATTTTCTTTTTGCAAAAAAATGGGAGGCAAAAAGACTCCATCCCTTCGAGGGACTAAAGCTCGACCCCTTCGAGGAATGAAGACTCCACCGCTTCGAGGGCTGAGAGCTCCATCCCTTTGAGGGCTAAGAGCTCCACCCCTTCGAGGGTTGAAAGCTGGACCCCTCGAGGACTAAGAGTCCTCCCTTCTATCCTTGAGGGCTAAGAGGTAAACCCCTTCGAGGACTAAGAGTCCATCCCTTCAAGGCATGAGAGCTAGGCCCCTTTGAGGATAAAAAAGTCCTTCCCTTCGAGGGCTGAGAGCTAGACCTCTTCGAGGGCTGAGAGCTGGACCCCTTCAAGGGATAAGAGCTAGAGCCCTTGAGGGCTGAGATTTGGAACCCATCGAGGACTAAGAGTTCATCCCCTTGGGGGCTGAGAGCTAGACCCCTTCAAGGATAAAAGAGTCCTTCCCTTCGAGAGCTGAGAGCTGGACCCTTTCGAGGGCTGAGAGCTGGAGCTCTCGAGGGTTGAGCTGGAGCCCTCAAGGGCTGAGAGCTAGAACCCTCAAGGGCTGAGAGCTGGAACTCCTCGAGGGCTAAGAGTCGGACCCCTCAAGGGCTGAGAGTCCACCCCTACGAGGGCTGAGAGCTTGAACCCTTCGAGGACTGAGAGCTGGAGCCCTCGAGGGCTGAGAGCTAGAATCCTCGAGGCTGAGAGTCCACCTCTTCGAGGGCTGAAAGTTGGAGCCCTCGAGGGCTTACAGATAGACCCCTTCGATGACTAAGAATCCATCCCTTTCTAGGGCTGAGAGCTGGACCCCTCAAAGCGGTGCCCAAAATGACGTCGTTTGCGTCTGCCACCTAGCAGAACATGCAGCCGCACATGGAGGCGCCGTAACTTTTGAAAAATGGGATTCACAAGAGGACAAAAGTGGTGTTAAAAAACACGCCATTTTGGGTGGACACTTGAGAGCACATAGAAGGGCACATGTTCGGCCTTGATGGGAAATGACCACTATACCCCTGACGACGGTTGTCACAAGTGTGCCATTTCAAAATATTTCTTTTTTATAGTAAACAAGAATATATGGCAATGGTAAACTAAAACACCCTCTGCACGATGACCGGTCGGTAAAATAAAATTGCAGAAAATGAACCTGATATGAAATGCAAGCAATGGTGATATCAGCAGTAATCATGACACTGGCATTTAAACCGGGTGAAACAAATTAGGACCAAAAACACATACCAATGTGATTCACCATTGAACCCTTCACTAACTTTAAAGAATTCTTTAAAGCCTCCGGCTCCCTTCTCCGTTGCAACAATTGTCCCTTTGCCTTAGGTGATATTTCAGCATAAGCCTTCCTCCTCTTAGCATTTCTGTCTAATCGATCAACGGCCTCCATCGATATATTTCCAAGGTTTTATAACCAAAAAAATCTTAATGTTATACAAACTTGGCCAAAGACCCGATATTCAAAAACCCACAAGCATTTACCAGGAGAAGAACAAAGTAGACGAAAGAGTTTGGATTAGGCGAAAACAATGTTTATAATATTTGCTTTTTGCATAATTTATTTATTAGTTGAGGGGAATATTCCTTTTATATAGTAAAAAAAGTTTTGATTGGGGAAAAAAAAGGAGAAACAATGCTTATAATATTTGCTTTTTGCAAAAAAAAGGAGGCAAAAAGACTCCATCCCTTCGAGGGCCTAGAGCTCGACCCCTTCGAAGAATGAAGACTCCACCGCTTCGAGGGCTGAGAGCTCCACCCCTTCGAGGGTTGAAAGCTGGACCCCTCGAGGACTAAGAGTCCATTCCTTCAAGGCATGAGAGCTAGGACCCTTCTATCCTCGATGGCTGAGAGCTAAACCCCTTCGAGGACTAAGAGTCCATCCCTTCAAGGCATGAGAGCTAGGCCCCTTCGAGGATAGAAACGTCCTTCCCCTCGAGGGCTGAGAGCTGGACCCCTCAAGAACTAAGAGATGGACCCCCTCGAGAACTGAGGAGTCCATCCCTTCAATCCTCGAGGGCTAAGAGCTAGGCCCCTTCGAGGGCTGAGAGATTGAACCCTTCGAGGACTGAGAGCTGGAGCCCTCGAGGGCTGAGTGCTGGAGCCCTCGAAGGCTGAGAGCTGGCCCCCTCGAGGACTAAGAGTCCATCCCTTCTATCCTTGAGGGTTGAGAGCTAGACCCCTTCGAGGACTAAGAGTCCATCCCTTCGAGGGCTGGGAGCTAGACCCCTTCGAGGATAGAAGAGTCTTTCCCTTCAAGGGCTGAGAGCTGGACCCCCTCGAGGGCTGAGAGCTGGAGCCCTGGAGGGCTAAGAGCTGTACCCCTGGAGGGCTAAGAGCTGGACCCCCTCTAGGGCTGAGAGCTAGACCCCTCGAGGGCTGAGAGTCGACCCCTTCTAGGGTTGAGAGCTTGAACCATTCGAGGACTGAGAGCTGGAGCCCTCGAGGGCTGAGGGCTGGACCCCTCGAGGGCTGAGAGTCCACCCCTTCGAGGGCTGAAAGTTGGACCTCTCGAGGGCTGAGAGCTAGACCCCTTCGATGACTAAGAGTCCATTCTTTTAAGGGCTGAGAGCTGGACTCCTCAAAATGGTGCCCAAAACAATGTCATTTTTGTTGGCCACCTGGCAGCACATGGAGGTGCCGCAACTTTTGACAAACGGGATTCACAAGAGGACATAAGTGGTGGCCAAAACGACGTCATTTTGGGTGGCCATTTGAGAGCACATTGAAGGGCACACATTCGGCCTTGCTGGGAAATGACCACTATGCCCCTAACGATGGTTGACAGAAGCTTTCCGTTTCCAATTATTCCTTTTATATAGTAAACCAGATGAAGTCATACGTAGCTTTGCGCCAACACTAAATATTTATTGATGAGATGTCAAATGCATGTATTTTTCAAATTATTTAACATCGTTTTTGTCATATTTTGCTATGAGATTGCTAGATTTAGGTAGGTTTACATGATAAGGGGTTTAGATGACCATTTTCGATTTTTATATTTAAATCCTAAATTTTGTAACCTATGTTTAGTCTAATGGATTTTTGGTACTTACGAGCATCTAGATTCCATTTTTTGAGCTTCATTTGTAGATGTCTCATGAGCCCTTTGGAGTGGCTTAGTGAAGACTACGTGCTAAAATGTGGTAGAAGATAGAAGGGTCGAAGAAGGAAGGCATAGAAGCGGATGAATTGTCACCCGGAAGTTTAGAAAATGTTTTTAAAATTATTCGAGAAGAATCAGCCTACACTAGTGGCGTCTTTGGATTTGTCTTCTCGAGCACTATAAAATCAACTACAAGAACTCCCAAAACGGATCAACGGTTCACCCGTGGGAAGAAAAACAAGAAGCCGTGAATTGTAGCTCGCCCGGGCGGATGGATCTGAATTTTGGGCTGAGACCTCCGCCGCCCGGGCGAGGCCATTTCTACCTGGGCGAGGCCATTTTTGCCTGGGTGAAGCCATTTCCGCCCGGGCGACCCCTGCTGCGTTTAGACGACCTTTTTTACTAACTTGGGCTATAAATAGCCCATTTCATTTCCCATTTGCTCTAAACCCGAGTTGGGGGTTCCAAAACCCTAGTTTTTCACCATTTTCTTCCATTTCTTCTTCCTTATTTGACTCTTTCTTGAAGCATTTGTTATTTAACATTCATGTGTTTAAATGTGGTGTTTTACTTCATTTATGTTATGGGTTGTTTGAGTATATAAAGTGTTTGTATGATTGAAGTGTTAGGGTGTTAGGAAAATGACAAATTTAATAGCTCTTTGACATGAGAATCCAAGAACATGGAATCATAATTTCTTGTGCATAATGTGTTGTGACTCTTGCTAGATAAATATGTTAATGTGGATTGTTCTCATGTTTATCCTATAGATGCAATGCAAGGTTGAATCTTGAATGTGGGTTGTTCTAGGTTTAGCCTAATGAATGCTATGTTTGGTTAAATGGCTATGTCTTTGGTAGAAGACATGTTGTTATCAAATCTATGGTCCTTCGTGTATAATGTCGTTGATGAAATACCTTTATGGTATGGTTTGCCTAGAGTGATTATTAATGAGGTTTGCAAATGGTCGTTGTTTGTCTGTGCAAAATACTATTAAGAAGGAGTGGATGCTGATCTTCGAATGGGAAGTTTTTGCATTCCCCATAGGTAACGAATATGATAGAATGAGTGAATGGTTCAATGATCTACATTAGGTTTGGAAGTGGATATTAATTTCCCCCAAGGCTTTGTGTTTTGTAGTTTTTACCTTTTTTTCTTAGTTTGTTTGATGATTAACATAGTTACTTAACTTTGATAGTTATCTTGTCTTTTTATTTCATAACTTAGGACCACAACCAACCGAAACCCCCCATTTACTTGCTTATATGTATATATATATATATATATATATATATATATATATATCTCTTCTAGCCTAATATGAACCTTATATGTCTAAATGCTTAAGAAAATCCCTCTTCTTCTTGGACGACCCCGATTTGCCACTATCTACTTAATTGTATTTAGTAAGCATAAATGGCTCATAAATTATAACTTTGAGAGGTACGACGATGACCTCCCAATTATTAATAACCTCGTACAATATATATTTAGCCTCCACCCAGGGAAAGAAATACATTCCTCGGTTTACTAAAAAATCTATTTGCACTACGCACTTCATAACTTCGCGGCAGGGGAGGCTTATGATATATACTCAGCTCGTGACACCCTAGCACAATACCTAACCCACTACAGCCTATTTGCTAGCCACTCGGAAGCAAGCCAATGCAACCTTAATAGAAAATAGGTGGTCCCAAAAAGGTTCAAAAGAAACACTTACCAAAATTGTGAAAAATGGTGCAAAAAGGCCGCGATCTAGACTACGTCCCACAAAGGTGCAAAATGGTTGCGACACCCTTTACTAGGCTATGATCTAGAGGATGGAAACACATTGCACGAGCCACGATTGCAAGATCAAAATGCCTATAAATAAACACATAGAATATCCGATGAAGACAAGAAAATCTTCACACACTATATAGAAAAGAGACTTCCAGACTGACTAGAGCATCGTAAATTCCACCCCCCCCCCCCTCCCCCCACACCCCCCCCTACCCCACCCCACCCCACCCCACAAAGACTTTCTTGTAGGTATATGGAGTGGTAGAACTCACCATGCCAATTTTGAGGCATGTCATCACCAAGAAACATTTTTCCCGCATCATCAGTCATAACAACTATTCCAAAAAAATACATTTCCACTTTCTTACCAATCAATTCCCCACAATGATTAGCAATTAGACAAAAATTCGCAATCCTTTTATGCTAAATCCAACTTTCAACAATAAAGTGGGAAGTCAAGCACAAGTAATCTATATTTTGATTAGATCTCCACAAATCAGTAGTAAAAGACACACTAGAAGATATATCACCAAAAAATTGCTTCAAGTTTATCTTTTCTTCCAAACACAACTCATTGTGAGTGATAGTATGGTAAGGCCATACCCACGACTTTAATGATTTGTCTTCACTAGTTGTGTCTCCCTCTTGAGTATCAAAGCTATGAGCTCTTAGAATTAAGGAATGGTTGATACTAGCAGCACTTGTACGCACACCGTTGCCAGTTATTGACATTTTCAAGTTCCTACAACATTACATAAAGTTCCATGACTTGGTTAAAACATTGACAACATGAAACTATCATATAAACATACAACAAATCTGAATGCATCATTTACATGCTCATGTCCTGTTACACATTTCTTCAATATCGATTTAAATAGTATACAAACATGTTTCCAGTAGTTCAAACTATTCTTAAACATTGATTCTTCCTGAATCGGGGAGGGTGTAAGGCTCAACACATAAACCATTCAAACATTATGAAATGCAATCAGGTTAGAAAAATGTGTCCTAGTCAGTATGAACTATGAAGTATTTCGCATACAAAGTCTAAAAATACTAGCCCAAAAATTTATCATAACTCCAATTAATTAGAAGTTATGGATCAATAGCAATTATATCAGCTAAATGAATAGCAATTAAGTCAGTAAAAAAATCATTAAATCTATCACGAAACTACTATAACATGAGATACCTAATTTCCAAAACGTAACTTAAACTTTTCTAAAATATTTTCCATCAGAGACATTAAAAGCCTTAACATCAAACTCAATCAACTTTCATTTATAATGGAAAAACATCTCATTTAAATCAAAGAGAAAAACTCCTATGACACCGTCTCATCATAGCAAATGGTGAGACAAGGGACAAGATTGGAATTAATAAAAAATAAAACTGAAAAATGGGACATGATTGCAAGTATAGGAAGATATGATGAAAATGGGGTAAAAACCGGGTTGTAAAAAAATGTGTCAAACCAGCTGAAAATAATCTTCAATCAAATAACTGTCAAATCAGATCTTCTTTCCTCCCTAAAATCTAGTAATTTCATTCCTTCTCAAACTCAATCAAAACCAGATCTAGTAAACACCGGATCTAAGATCTCAAATCACCAATCAAACTCTGCATCGCCTGTTAAGATTTGCAATCGAGCTCAGATTTGCAAATTCTACAATTGTTTTTGGAAATATTGAAAAGCACAAAGTTTTTCTTCGAAACATGAATTTTGTGTTGGAATGATAAAAAAAGCATATTTGAAATCTTCTATGATCTGTGAAGGTCAAATAATCGAGGTAACATGAAATTTGTGGTTGAAAATCTTAGTTTTATGGTTGAAATCTCAACTATTCGAATTAACAGTTAAAATAAATGATCTAAGGTGCTGCTATAACCTATGGGAAACGAAGCAAATCAAGACAACGAAATTGTTTTGTATAGAGAAGAAGTAGTAAAGATGCTAAACTTGAAAATTCAACAAACTTACATCCAGGTTTGGTTTTGATTGCGTAAACACAATTAAACGGATGAAGTAATGGTATGAACACATGTAGTAATGTTTTCATATTTTGAAAGATTTTTTGCCAGATCTGGAATTCAATTATATGCATTTTCTTGAGAACATTTTGTTGTTTTAAATTTGATGGAATGTTTGAAGTAATATGTTAAACGTATGTACAATGTAACTCTATGAACACATGAAGTAATGTGTTATTATTATGCTGGAAAATTCGCTAAGGCCTGGAATTCGGCTATATGCATTTTATTGACAAAATTCAGGTGCTTTTTAATTTATAGAAATGTGTGAAGTAATATGGTAAACACTTGATGTAACTGAATGAACACATGAATTAACGTGATACTATTCTGTTGGATAATTCGCCAAGGTCTGGAATTTGGCTATATGCATTTTGTTGAAAAATATTTAGGTGTTTTTTTCAAATTTTTGCTTAAACGTATGAAGTAATATAACAAAAGCATGATGTAACTACATGAACACATGAAGTAACATTCTATTATGCTGCTAGATGATTCAACAAGGTCTGGAATTTGATAATATGCATTTTGTTAAGAAAATTTAGGTGTTTTTAAATTTTTTGAAACGTATAAAGTAATTCATTAAATAAATGATGTAACTGCATTAACATAGGAAGTAACATGATCGAACTTCGTTAGAGGATTTGTCAATATCTAGAATTTATTTATGTGTATTTTGTGAAGAATATTTTGATATTTTTAAAATTTGTTGGAGCATAAGAAGTAATATGTTAAATACACGATGTAACTGAATAAATACATGAAGTATTGTGATGTTGAAGGTCTGAAATTTGATTAGATGGATTTTTTTCAAAATAATTTGGTATTTTAAAATTTACTTGAATGTCTGAAGAAATATGCTAAATACACAATCTTACCTCATGAACACATGAAGTAATGTGTATAAAATTTGCTATATATATCATCAAGATTGCGTTATTTCATAAAATGAATGTTAATACGAAAAATATGATATTTTATTTTTTGTTAAAATGTATGAAATAAGATGATATATACAAAATTACAATGCCTAAACACATGAAGTAAATTGATTATATATTAGTAGATGAATAATGAAGGTGTAGATTTTATTAAATGTTTTTTTATGAAACATGTGAAATAAGATGTTATATACTCGATGAAACTGTTTAAACACCTAAGCTATGGTGTTTATTTGACTAAATTAAACATGAAAGTATTGAATTAATTAGATAAATGTTGTTGTGAAGAGTTTCGTATCTTAATGTTTACTGAATTTACTGAAGTAACTTGTTTTATACGCAATGTAAATGCTCAAACACATGAAAAAATGTGTGCACATATTTATCAATAACTTGATAGTTGGTTAGGATGGCTGAACTAAACCCTCACATACATGAAATAATTGCATAAATAAATGATCTAATGAGTTTGTATATGTTACTGGTTGTAGTTTGAAAATGATACATATTTTCAAGAACCGATTTTGACACCAGTTTTAATGACTTGTCAAAAGGATCATCAAAACTAAGTCAACAGGTTGCGCATGAAAGAGATTGAAGGAGGGCATTCTCAATAAGTAATTGAGATATTTTCAAAATAACAAATAGTCTAGACCTATGAGATTCAATTTTATATTGTAATTAGATTATTATTTTGTGCACTGATGCGTCTTGAAACCGATCAAGTTGCTTCATTGGATCCTTTGGTCATAATCTGTAAAACAACGAGCCCCTGGAGGTCCTAGGGGAAAAATCTCTTATGCTTAAGCCATAATAATACTCAAAGACGTATATAAAGTGTGTGTACAATAATAAATACATGCCTGGTATTTATTGTGTATTAGTAGGCAGTATTTGTCTTAAATTGTAACTCTTAATATCCGATAAATATGGCAACCAAATATAGGCTTATTTCATTAGCCTATTAGGAAAAAACAAGCACAAGACATCAATTGGGCTTTTACCTGATTCATCCATCATCAAGAGCCCCCAGAAAACTCAATGGGGCCTCGAGATTGACAATCTTCGAAGTGCCTTGAGGGTTATGGTCTATTAAGCTCTCTATACCCTAGAGTAAGGACTTCCAGCTCTGAGGCGTCTTTTGGTTTTCTTATTTTTATTAATGCTTTTATTTCCCAGACAGAAGTTGAAGAGGCGCACGTGCAAGCTAGCTAAGCTGGAAAGCATATACGCAGCGGCGGTTTTTAAAAGGGTATGACAACGTTTTCATGCCTTTTCAAATTTTCATCTTCCCCAATATATTTATTACTTTGGCCACCATTTTAGTCTTATTAACCCCCTCTTTCCCCCATTTTTTCATTTTATGCTCAGGCATTTTCAGAGGATTTTCAAACCAGCATTCAGTTCCATGCTCTCTGCTCATACTACCAATTTCTCTCCATCCATTAATAAGTTTTCTTAATATTCTTATTTTCTATTTTCTTTTAATCCATCCCTCTCTATTATGGACATCTCAAGTGAGAAATCCGATAAGAGGGGGAACTCCGGCGAGACTACGTCTGAGAGATTTGAGGCTGGATCTCCTGGGGAGAGAGATTCTGAGGCTACACTTAGCGGTTCTAGGAATTTTCCCTAGGATTATGACCTAGTGTTGATGCGATTCGGCATACCAATTATGATAATTCCCTCGCGTTTGGCTTCCTGGTCGAGGAAAAGAGTATATTCAAAGGTCAGCCTTTATTGGGGATATCTAATTTAGCTCACCTCCTCGCGGAGAAGGGGATTCTTCAAGGGCCTTCAAGGAGTTTGAGGGGAGCATTAGCAAGATAATATCTCCTACTCTCGAGTCTCAAGATAGGAACAATCGAGAGTCCACTAGGGGAGAGGAAACTCTAGAGCCCTAAGCCCACAAAGGATCTTAGTCAATATGGGGAATTCTAAAATCTCTACCTCTAGGTCAAAGGATTCCCCCTAACGTCGACTTACAATGGTTGGGAAAATAGGTATCTCTTGAGAGTCCTCCCGATAGGAGGTCAGCTATATACTTAAAGCAGATTCGTTCAGGGCTATGATTTCCTTTCCCCCCGATATTCTCAAGGTTACTTAGGGATTTCCAAGGAACCCTACTCAGATCCACCCTAACGCGATAATAACCATTAAGATATTCCTGATGCAGTTTCATAGATTCGGTATCAAGCCCAAATATAAGTTGTTCCGTTCTTTGTTTACGTATCTTCCAGTGGTAACTCTTCATAAAATATCATTACACTTTCCACTAGGCAGAGGAAGCAAAAAAAATTTACCCTCCCAGATAATTTGGGAAAGTGGATGGATTTTAAGAGAGGGATTACTTTCAACTATCTTAGGTATAAGGTCCGTCGATGGAACCTTGATGTTAAGGACGAGACCTAGTTGCCAGAGAGGTTTTTTTTCCCCGCTCACCTCGAGGATATTTGGGAACATCTTCTATCATCGCCTCTCTCTTATGCCGACTACTCCAACCCCCGATAACTTGACCGGAGGGCAAGCTTGGCAAGTTGAGGTTAATGAGAAATACGTTTACGAACCAGCAAGTGAAAGAAAGTTGTCGAGGTTACAACATCTGGCTCCAGAAGGTGAGCTTAAGTCTAAGTATTCTTTCGATCTAGTCACTCGAGAACCCCCTCTCGAAGATTACATTGATTATTTTGATTTTGATTTTTGATGCTTCATTACTCATTTTCCTATTATGCATTTTTTCTTCTTCTCACTTTCCTCTTCAACTTTTTTTAGTGGGCAGGAGTTTAGGTACTGCTATGATTAAGAAGGGAGGGGCAGTAACCCCACGAAGAAGGTCATTCCCCCAATCCCCCACGCTAATAGAGTTTCTATCGTCGAGACCACCTTATGTCTAGATGAGGCGAGGTTTATGGACTTAAGTCCCAGATTGGAGAGATTGCGGAACTTTAAAATTTGGTGTTGGATAAAATCGCAAGACTAAATGACGATCTCTGAAGAAAAGATTCCACTATCAAGGAGAACCCCTCATTAGTTGAGTCATCTCTTTCCGAGAACACCCGACTAGTGGCCAAGAATCATTTCTTAGGGGAGAAGACCCCTGAGTTAGAAAATAAAGTTCATTTTTATTATCAGAGTCTCCAAGCTCATAGCCTATTCCATGGTGTGGCCCGCCTAAAGCTTATCGATGATAAATCCTTTCCTGGATTACTTCTCAGAGCATCCCATCTTTGGCTCATAAAGAACCAAGTAGAGTCACATGGGACTAAAGGCCAAAAGGAGGCTCATACGGCCATTCTCGAGTGGATTCAAAGATTGCATGTCCGTTCTCCAAGGGGTCGACGTTCTTTGAAGCTGGCACCCAAGAAGACAACCAAGGGCAATGGTTCTACAAGTTGCAAAAAAAAGCGATCTGTGAGGAAGCGTACCAAGAGTCAGAATCCTTGATCAAAGAACTCTTGCTCTAAGGCAACAATAAACATAGATGATTATCCCAAAGAGGAGCAGGAGAAGGATTTCCAATGGGAGCTTGGTATTAAAACATAAGAAGTGGAGAGCATAGGGAGGAATTAAAGAAATTAGTCCCTTGAAACCTCAAGACTTATAATTATGAATTGTATAATATTTATACTTTACATTTGTCAGTTCCTCGAACATATATTGTTCCTTTCGTTCATAAAGTATCTCTCATATGTTGCTTCCTAGGTTATTTATTAACCGAGCCTTTGGCCCTAGAGCATAATATGCAAAGTTTTTTTTTCAGTGGTGTGCATATAGAAATACTTAACAATTGAAAGGTATAAGAGAAAACAGAAATTTTACCCAGTTTCAGTGTTTCCACCTACATCCTGCAACAATTAATCCACTAGGTCATTAATCGGGGCTACAGTTGACAAGTGGTATGACAAGGATGCTTCTTATTAGCTTCTCACGCGATTCATCAACCTTAGCTAACAAAATATTCAAGAGCTTATAGCTCAAATCTACAACCTTAGCTGGAAGAATATATGAGAGCTCCTAGCTCAAGTCTGCAGCCTTAGCTGGAATAATATATGAGAGCTCATAGCTTGAATCTACAGCCTTAGCTAGAATAATCTTCAGAAGCTTGTAGCTCAAATCTACAGCCTTAGCTGGAATAATCTTCAGGAGCTTATAGGTCAAATTTACAACCTTAGCTGGAATAATGTATAGGAGCTTGTAGCTCGAATCTACAGCCTTAGCTAGAATAATATACAAGAGCTTTTATCTCAAGTCTTCGGCCTTAGCTGGAATAATGTACAAGAGCTTTTAGCTCGAGTCTTCAATCTTAATGCGTAGCATAAGATCCTGTGGTGTCACTAGCTTCTATCAAAGCTGATGATACTTCTATAGGTTTGTAATATTCCATATCTTTGGGACTCGATTTCCCCTCATAGTCTCGAGAACATAGCTACCTCCTGGATATTCTTCCACAACTTTATAAGGTCTTTCCCAATTAGCAGCAAGCTTTCCTTCCGGGTCCTGCCAACTTTTTTCATTCTTTCTCATCACCAAGTCTCCAGGATGTAAGTGTACCTTCCTGAACCTTCGATCATAATAATGCTTCACTTTTTCTTTCACCTTGGCCTCTCGGATCAAACCAACTCTCTTACCCCTTCTACCATATCAAGGTCCAGGCGTCGATTCTCAATGTTGACACTTTCTTCAGGTACGACCATTATCATTGGGCTTGGTACCCCTATTTTGACTGGAATTATGGCCTCTGAGTCATAGATCGGACTCTAGAGTGCCTCCTCAGTAGCAGAGGACTTTGCGGTTCTGTAAGCCCACAATACACTGGGTAATTCACATATCCAGTTCCCTGCAGCCTCTTTGAGTCTAGCTCTGATACCATTAAAAAAGGTTCAATTAGTTACTTCTACCTGACCATTTTCCTGAGGATGGTACATGGCCGTTAATTTCAGTTGAATCTTGTATTCCTCGCACCATTTCTTGAATGAATCGTGGGAAAATTACTTTCCATTATCCGTTATGATGTCTTTGGGATTCTAAATCTGCATATTAGGATTTTTCAGAAAAAAGCAATCATTGGCTTTCCTGTCATATTAGTAAAGGGCTCTGCCTCCACTAATTTTGTGAAATAATCTACATCCACAATCAGGTATTTGAACTTTCCAGGAGCCTAGGGAAATGGACCAACCAAATCAATTCCCCTTTTTTCGAAGGGCTATGAGCTGTAAATATTCATCATTTCCTCCAGGGGGATGTGCCTTAGTGGAGCATGCTTTTGACATTGATGACAAGCCTATATGTGTCTATTAGCCTATTCAAATATCATTTGACAGTAATACCCTGGTCGAATAAACCTCCTCAACACTGATCTGGCTCCTTGATGGCTTTCACATATGCCTTCATGAGCTTCCCTAACCAAATAATCTACTTCGTTGGGGATTTACACATCAAATCCATGGTTGAAAATGTCCTATTTTATACAAGGTTTCATCCTGCAGCACATATTTTTGTGCTTTGAGCCTGATTTTCCTAGCTTCCACTACATCTTCAAGCAGGGCCCCCTTTCGAAGATAACTCACAACTGGTGGCATTCAACTATCTTCTTATTCAACAGCCATTACCATATGTTCCTCGAAGCTTTGATTATTCAGAGTCTCAATGAGCAAGTGCCCTCGAGGTTTAGCTCCCAAGTCTGATGAAGCTAGTTTGCTTAAGGCATAAGCCTTATGGTTTTCCCTCTCAGCGCCTGCTTCAAAGCATAACTTTTAAAATTATTTAGCAAGGGCTTTACCACTTCTAAGCTACTTGGCCTCATATTCCCCTTTTACTTGCAGAACTACGATTTGAGAATTGCTAAAGATTTCCAAATCTTCCACCTTTAACTCAATAGCCAATTGCAATCCCGTGATCAGGGCTTCATATTCAGCCTCGTTGTTCATTGCTTTGAAAGAAAAAATTAACACATATGGATAATCCTTTCCCTCAGGGCTAGTGAGCAGTACCCCTGCTCCACTCCCCCCTGAGTGCAAAGAACCATCCACGTATAGCTTCCAAACCTCCTTCTCTCTAACCTCCCCCTTGAGTTCAATAGGCTTAGTGGTTTCCACTATGAAGTCCGCCAAGGCTTGTCCCTTGATTGCAGTCCTGGGATGAAAGTGTATGTCATGCTCATCTAACTCCACTGTACATTTCATCATTTTTCCTGATGCTTCTGGTTTTAAGAGAACTTGTCTGAGAGGAGTAAGATGATTGTGTACCCCTGGAAGTAAGGCTACAACCTTCGTACATCATGTACCAATGCTATAATTGACCTCTTGAGGGTTGTGTCCCTTGTCTCGGATCCTTATAGGGCTCGACTTACAAAGTAAATGGGGTGTTTGACCCTATCCTTCTCCTTCACAAGTACTTCACTGATGGCTAAAGGTGAGGCCAAAATATATAGGAAGAGCACCTCTCTTTTTTTGGTTTCATAAGGGTTAGCAATAATTGAAGGTGCTCCTTCAGCTGTTGAAAAGCTTGCTCACACCTGCTAGTCCACTCAAAATTATTTGCCTTTCAAAGTACGTTGAAGAAAGGAAAGTGTTTCTTTGCCCCTTCCAGAGAAATCTACTTAGAGCTGCCAAACATCTCGTTAGCTTCTACACATCCTTCACGTTTTGTGGGCTTTTAATTCTCAACAAGGCCTCGACTTTCTCTGTATTGGGGTCAATACCCCTCTCGGATATAATAAAACCAGGGAATTTTCCTACTTCCACTCCTATCACGCACTTGGCCAGATTCAGCTTTAGGTTTGCACCTCTGAGCCTCTCGAAGGTTTCCTTCAAATATATCAAGAACTTTTCATAGCTTCTACTCTTCACCACCATATCGTCCACATATATCTCTCTATTCTTGCCTATTTATTCCCTAAAAAACTTATCCTACTAACCTTTAGTATGTCGCCCATGCATTCTTCAAACAAAACGACATCTTTTTGTAACAGTACGTACCTACGTCTATTATGAATGAAGTTTTTTCCTTCTCTTCTTTTGCCATCAATATCCGGTGGTAGCCTTTGTGGGCATCGAAGAAAGAGAATACCTGGTACCCCGCAATAGCTTCCAACAACTTTTAATGGGGGTAAAGGATAACTATCCTTAGGGTAACACCTGTTCAAATCTATGAAATCTATGCGCATTCTCCAAGTTCTGTCATGATTTGGGACCATCACTAGGTTAGCCATCAATTTTGGATGAAATACCTCCTTTATCACCTCTACCTTAGCAATTTATCCACTTCTGTCTTGATGGCTTCTACTCTTTAGGGTGCGAATATTCTCCTCTTTTGCTTAACGGGTTTAACTATTGAAACAATGTTCAACTTATGAACTGCTAACTTCGAAGGGACCCCTGTGAGATTCGAGGTATTCCACGAAAACACATATTTCTATTCACCAATCATACTCCTCAGTCCCCTTTCTTATATATATCTGGCATGAGTTTTCCTATAGCCATTGTTCCCCCCTATCTCGGATAGGCACCTGCTCAATTTCTGTGAGATTAACCCCCTCCCCCCATGCACTGAGGCTACATACCTCATTGAAGCTATCCATTTCTTGTTGGGAACTTCATCATCTTGTGATATGGAGACTATATTGCTCGAGCCTGGCACATTCATGGCCTCCCGAGAACTAAATTGTATGAAGAATAAGCATCAATGTCTGTGAGGTTACAGTCTATGGTCACTCCTTTGTCCCCTTATGATATCCAAACTAACAGAGTAATCTCTCATATAGGATATATAGGGTTTCCAGTGAACCCCAAGAGGGGGTGGTTGATTTTTTTAAAAATTGTTCCTTCCTATATCTAGCTGATCAAAACATTCAACAAACATTATCTCAACTCCACTCCAATAATCAATAACTACCTTTTGCACTAAAGAAGTCCCAATTACAGCAGAGACAACCATAGGATCTGCGTGCGGGGTCTGATATAGAACTGCGTCCGCTTCAGAAAAGTTATTGTTTCATCTTGTTGGAATCTCTGGTGCCTCGGTTCTTTAGTGGGGCCTTGTAAGAATTAGCTTTCATAACTAAATTTGAAGATATTTCACCCACAATCCCGCTTATCATATTGATCACTATGCGGATTGGCAAGTTTTTCCATTCATGTTATCTTGATTTCCCACCAACTATTCCCATGGGGCTTCATCCCTTCTCCCATGCTCTCTATCTCGAGATTCTTGAGGTTTTGGACCTTGAGGCCTTTGATCCCATCTACCCCCATTATTTTTCTAGTTTCTTCTGTATAGCAGTCGATCGTTTCGGGGTCAAGGGGGTCGCCTCGATGTCCTCACCTGGGACCAGGACCTTGAAACCACCCTTCTTTTTCACATCTTTCTATCTCCATTTTTAAATAGATACAATCATTTGTGTCATTGTCGTAGTCCTTGTGAAAGTCACAAAATAAATTTGTAGCTCTTCTTCCTACTATTGATGAGGGTGTGTTCGACATTGGTTGGGGCTATCTAAGTACCCCTCGATAAAAATACTTAAGATCTGTGCTGGCAATTTGTTCATAGGGGTATACCTCTCGAAGGTAGATCTTGCTATTTCCATCGGTTTCTTCCCTCGAGGGTCATTACTTATTCCCATCCTACCAACCATACTTTACTTATTTCTCCTCATGGCTTCTTCAACTTTTGAATATTGCTCGAAAATTTCTTGGAGTATTTGTAGTGTTTGAGGAACATTACTACTCAGTTTCATATACAGTTATAGATCTCACATCCCCAGCAAGTATCCCTGAATTACTTTATTCTATATGGTCTCCACCACCCCCAAGCTTTCATCCATATAACGATGGTAAAAGGCTTTTGCTGTTTCCCCCGGATTTTGTTTTGTTTGATACAATTCCAGTGGATTTTTGGTAAATTTCTTCTTTTGAGCATATTGGCTTAACAGCGCCGCAATAAAATCCCTATATGAATGCAGAGACCTCTTTGGCAACTTGTAATACCATTCTTGAGCCTTCTCTTAAATAGAGCTCCTCAGCAACTTGCATGTTAATTTTTCACTGAAGTCTCTTAATTTCATTAGACTGAGGAATGTCTGGATAAACTTTTCAGGATCAGATTCTCCACTATAAGTAGGAAGCCCCTCCGGGGTTTCGTATCTACTGGTCAACTTTTCCCCATTATTAATGGAGAGAAGGGGCATCCCGCCGCTTGGCCAAGTGGCCCAATCAATCTGTCCAATTCCCTCTTTAGTGCATCTCATGTATCCCCTCTTGGTCACATCGGCCCTTCAGGTACATTCAACCCCCTATCAACATGATGTACCCATTTTATACGGTTATATTAGGACTTTTAGGATTAACTTTTGTATACTTTTGTGCTCTAAATGGGACCTTTTTCCTTGAAGTTCTCTAAGGAGGGTTAAAAGCGACTTTTACGCTTTTATTACTTTTCTAGAGAATTTTGTGTGACAAGGTAATTTATTTGAAGACTTTGAAGAATACCTTTGAAGATTTGAAGACTTGTAATTAAGCTTTTGAAGAATTTAATAAGTGAAGAGAAGAGGAGGATATGCAAAAAAAAGGAGAAAGAAGAAATGGTGTTGAACTTGGAGTCCGTCGCGAGGTCGTCACGAGCAAGTCGCAAATCACGACGGATGAGGGGTCAGAAATCTTCTTGCTTTTGGCACTATAAATACTCACCTTATCCTCTCCTCTTCAGGAAGCTTTTACACCCTTCTTCTTCTTGCATTTTTCTGGGTTCAAACCCTAGTTTTTCTTTTTTTCTTTCTTAATTTTTGTAGGTTAATCATGTCTTTTAATTGTCTAGCTTAGTTTTATCTTGGGAGTAATGGATTGAAGCTTCCATTTCTATGTAATAAGAACCATATATATATATATATATATATATACATATATATATACATATATAAATATATATTTGGTGCTTTTGCTACTGTGCATTTATTGAGCTTTGAATGTGAATTGTTAATGGCATTGATGTTGTTGGAAGCTTGAGTATATGAATTGCTTGTATGATTACTTGTTAGGGTTGAGAGAAAGTAGCTAACTCTTCCCTCTTTTAATGTAGAATCCAAGAGCATGAGTTAGAGCTTCTTAATGATGTTGATGTGTTAATTATTGCTAGAGGAATGTGATGATGTTGAATTAGTTGTCGTGTTTGTTTTAGGTAGCAAATGAGAGAAGTCAATGAATGTCGATTGTTCTTGGCTAATCTTGTGTAAATGCTTGATTAGTGGGAGTAATGAATAGATTTTGTCATTCGTTCATGAAGCTTTTGTTATTTAGCATTCATGTTTTTTTAGTGATGTGTTTCACTTCATTTATTCCATGTGTTTTTTGAGAATAGGAAGTGTTTGTATGATTGAAGTGTTAGGGTGTTAGGAAAGTGACGAATTCATTAGCTCCTTTGCATGAAAATCTAGGAACATGAACTTAGAACTTTTTGTGCATAATGTGTTGTGATTCTTGCTAGATAAGTATGTTAATGTGGATTGTTCTCATATTTATCCAATAGATGCAATGAAAGGTTGAACCTTGAATGTGGTTTGTTCTAGGTATAGCCTACTGAATGCTATGTTTGGTTAAATGGCTATGTCTTTGGTAGAGGCTTGTCGTTGTCAAATCTATGGTCATTTGTGTATAATGCCATTGATGAAATACCCCTACAGTCATTGTTTGTCAAGGGTGATCATCAATGAGGTCTGCAAGTGGTCGTTGTTTGTCTTTGCAAACTACTCTTAAGAAGGAATGAATGTTGATGTTCCCTTGGCATTCCCCATAGATAAAAATTGTGATAGGATGAGTGAATGGTTAATTGATCTACATTAGATTTGAAAGTGGATATTGATTGCCCCCAAGGCTTTATCTTTTGTAGTTTTAAAACCTTTTTTCTTAGTTTTGTTTGATTACTTAGCATAGTTGCTTGACTTTGCTAGTTGTCTTGTCTTTTAACTTTCATAACTTAGGACCACTAAACAACCAACCCCCCCCCTTTTACTTGCTTTTATATGTGTCTATATATCTACTCCTAGCCGAATAGCAACCTTTTGTGCTTAAACAATTGAGAAAATCCCCCTTCCTCGTGGACGACCCTGACTTACCGCTATCTACTTAGTTGTAGATAGTAAGCAAAAAGGGCTTATAAATATTAAATTTGATAGGTACGGCAACGGTCTCCCACAACATCTCCACGATATTTGATACATGGGCTGCTAGGCCATATGTTCGGGATTCATCCAGTCCTGCATAACCCTTGAAAATTGCGTGGGGATGCCCGTAGGGGTCATAAAATTTGTAACCAGCAGGGTTACTTGGAACCCCTTATGCTTCCATATCCCTAAGACCTATACGCTATCTCAGTTTGGGGAAGCACGACTGTCAGAACTACAGGGATCGAAAGGGGTACGGAATATACTACCCCTATAGGATGTTGTGGGAATGAAGGCTGAGGTCATGTTTTATGTCTCTCTCGAGCATATCAAAAGTAGGGAAGTGCCAAAATGGGTTAGGAAACATTACTCACGTGTATCTCTGTGGTAGTCAAAGGTGCTACCTTCCTCGATATACCCAGGGGAATCGAGAGAGGTGTGATTTGATACTCAGCATCTGCTAGAATCTGAGCTGCTCTCACTAAGTTTGGCTGTGAGACAACTACTCTCATTTCTTGATTCACCTGTACAGCTCGTTCATAGGCCTCTACAAGGTAATCACCATAAACTTTCATGAAACGACCATCCCTTTCATCGTATGATCCAGCGGGTACATCCTACATAGGATTTGTGACCCCTGCACCACATCTCCCATTATCCTCCATAGCCCTCGAAGGTTTAGCTACATCTTGTGGAACCTTGACTATAGGTGGACGAGGCTCTATAGAGCCTTGCACTATCCCCTACTCACCAGTCGAAACCTGAAATGCCTCTGGCTCACTTGCTCAGACCTGCATCGCTCCTTGTTCAACGCTTTGGGGTGCTGGAGGATTAACCATCCTTCTTCTTCTTCCTCGATAGGGAGATTGTATCTCATCAGTAGCGCATATCCCCTTCAACTTTAACCTCTCACTCCTTTGAGTATTCATGAAAGTGGACATAAACCAAAAAACCCAAATTTGACTAAATCGGTCTCACTAGGCATGCCAATTGATTCGTCTTGAAACCGATCAAGTTGCTCCGTTGGATCCTTTGTTTGTATTCTGCAAAACAACAATCTGATAGAGGTCCCAGGGAAAAACTCTTGGATGCTTAAGTCAGACGAATACTCAAAGGCATTCATAAAGTGTGTGTACAATAACGAATACATACCTGGTGTTTATACTGTATTAGAAGGCAGTATTTATCTTTAATTGTAATTCCTAATATCTGAGGAATATGGTAACCAAATATACGCTTATTTCATTAACCTATTGGGCCGAAATAAGCCCAAGACATCAATTGGGCTTTTAACTGGTTCATCCATCATCATACACATTACTTAAATTATGAAAGTAATCATTTTAATTTCTCTTCTAATTCCTTAAATACCTATACTAATGTTTGAAGTTCAAATAAGTAAAATAATGTTCAAATTAGTAAATCCCATCAAGTAGTATATTTAAACTTATGATACCAAATAAATGAACTAATTACTGTGAAAAGTTTAAAATATGAAGAACTCAAATTAAACCACATCACATGGTTATAAAATTTTTGATGTTTGAACTAAATAACTATATAACTAAAATAAAGTGTTAAACCATTAAAAAATCACAATCATAACTTGTAGCACTAAAACAACATTCTGAACTATAAGATAAATTCAAACCTAATAAGTAACTGAAGAAAAAAGGTAAATGAACTAAACATCAGAAAAATATTTACTTTGACAAACTACATATTAAGTAGCCAAATAGCATTACCAAGAGAGACTACAAAACTTGAATAAAAAACTAAACCATTAAACAACCGAACAAAATAGATTTAAACACCAAGCTAATCTGGTTCAGAAATTGTCATATAAAACTACAAGTTATAATCCATTAAGAAAAAAAATTCAACATCCTAGCAAATTCAACATTCAGAATCAACAAAAACAAAAATCATTCATTATTCAGATATTATGAAACCAAATCCTTCAATTACATTACCAATCCAATATACTTTTTTGACTTTAGTAACTTCTTGCAAACAACTTTGTTTCCTTTCCTCAGGGGTTGCACAATTGTGGATACTTCTAGATTGCCACACAAATTCTCCATTGCAGCAGTTTTGGACACTCCTGGATTGCCAATTAATTCTTCGTCATTCAATAGTTCAAAAGATGGCATGTTTTGGTGTTGGACCTCTTCACCAGCAAACTATGGACACCTTCGGCAATAGTTATATATTCTATCCTAATAACCAAGCTGGTGATACAAAATGAAGAACAAAAAACATGCTAAAAATTAATAGTTTTAACTACACTATCATCAATAACAATATCCTTCTCAATTTCTTTTTCAAAAAGATAAACTAATAAATTAAATAGCTGAACTAACAACATATACATTAAAAGAAAGTGTAATCATAACATCTAACCAAAATTTTTTTGAAATGTTGAAACAGTGGGATCATTCATCACGACCTTTTCAGTAGCTATATAACATCACAAAGAAACACATGAAACATTAAAGCTAATAATGCAAAAAAAAAGAACCGATGTAGAAAATTAGTTGCACCTGTATTTTAGACATGTGTATAAATATTAAAAGTTGGGGGGGGAGGGGGGCTCAGAGTATCTGCACCAGTAATATTTGGGACACCGATGTAGACATTTTGCACCGGTATATAACATATGAACCGGTGTAAAACCGTGATTTGTACACTGGTATTAAATATAACACCAATCTTTCTTTTGTAATGGGAATATTGTTTTTTTGCACCGGAATAGTTTTGCACCGGCATATTTTTTACACCGGTATTATTTAAAATAAATTATTTAAAATGTGATTGATTTTTACACCGGTACATTCATTTTCTACCGGTGTATGATTTGGATAAAATTTGCAATGCCCAATTTTTTTTCTGATGGTCCCCCCGGGATCATTTCTAGGGCAATGACAGCCAGAGATACTTGTGAACTATTGTAAATTGGCAACCTTTGAATCGGTAAGAAATTTGAAACAACCTATTACGAAAATATTGCTCGCAAAACATGCGAACATTATTCAAACTACGAAATAGAAGAACTATCTTAAGCATGGATTGAGACAAAGTAAAAAAATCACACAAGTTTACTATAACCAAACACCATCCATTGAAATCTAATATCATCACTATTGAAAATCAACCATCAACCTATTATGTCATTCTTATCATCCAGAAATTACAACGTAGTGTTCGCCTGCTGCTGGTAGTCTTCGAGCCAAGCCCTACACCATCTCTCTACTACACCTTGAATTTCGTACACATGGTACGGCCATTTACCCTCTGGGAAGATCTGTTAATTTCAAACTTACACTATTAGTCAATAATGTTGCGTTTAATAGAAATTAATAATAAAAATTTTTGAGATGCAAGGTTTACCTCCAAGATATTGTCTGTCTACGCGTGATTAACAAATTCTTCCATGTAGAGCATGATGGAGTACTCGCATTTCCACAAACTATTCTGGGTTTGATACTGCACAGGAAAGGTAAAAGTAATTATTAACCCTAAACATAATAAATTAAGGGATGAAATGACAGAATGACTTACCAATATGTTCTTGATTTTCCAAGTGTAGTCGGGTCCTGGCCCCGTCTTTCTCTTCTCCCTTTGAGAACCATAACCTCCTCGTCGTTGTCGTCCATATCACCTCTGGTATTGAAATCATTGATGTCACTTGGTTGCTCATCTACCTTACCTATTAAAGACATCGGCCAATCCATGATGCTATTGAGGGTCTCTCCAACATTATTGAAGTGGTGGTGCACCGAGGGCAATCCTGCCCTACGATAGAGGACTGGCTCGCATACTCTCACACGAGCCACACTTCCTTTTTGGGCATCCTGGCGACTAGATACATGTCGTAACCCATGGGCGACCACTTTCTTCTTCCCAACAATGTCTTTAATGGAAAGAATCACGCGTTATCCATCATGTTTGTATAATATTTTAGTGAATAGATAAAATGGTTATGGAGATATTTCAGATATGTAATTCAATGTATAGGACATGCATAGATTAATTAAGGTGTACCTATTCATCTCAGTCTTTGTCATTGGGCTCTTCACTGGACTTTTTAGCAGTTGTAGCAATGTCATCCATCGCCTTCTCTATAAACTTCTTAGGATTGTCAAGGCCTAGCAAAATCTGAACACCGCTTGTAGATGCTAAGCCCTTCACAAATTGCTTGAGGTATGATACCATGCCTTTCACGGTCGGTTGATCGTTAGATTGTCTCCTCTAGGCTATCTGCTTAGTTGAGGAACAGCAACCGCACTTGCTGCGGGAAAGATGAGGAACAGCCACCGTTGTGGGTATACCCATCTGAGTTTCCTTGTACTTTCCCAGATGATCCTTCTTCTTTGTCACTTTTATGAGAATGTCTTTCCCCGGCTGCAGTTCCAATGCTTTTTTTTCCTTAAGCTTGTTCAATTTCAACTAGGAAACATATAGGAACGCAATTTTTTATATGAATAATGTGAAATACATTTAAAGATTAATTTAAATGGTCAATTTTAGCGTAACTTACAACGCCCGGTGCGATCTTCTCAACCTCCTTCAATGTGTATAACACTTTCTTATCTTTGTTTGCCTCAAGGTGGACAAGAGATCTATCAGGTGTGAAATCCTTTTGACTAAGTTGTTGCTCAATCTCCTCGTAAGTAAATCCCTGGTGGTCAACCTAATTCTCTCCTTCTCCTTCTGCTCCTTAATCAATTTGTCACGGATGTATCGATTACCCCTTCTGCCCGTGTAGTACGTGTAATCTCTGACCTTGTTGCATTCAATATTTGTCTCCCTGAGCCTCTGATATCGTTGTTATAAATAAAAAATTAGTTGAATAGAATTTGTGGGCAATATAGTTCTGAGCAAGTATTAATTTTTTCATCATACCTGAAAATCTGGATGCCGATGCCTCTTTTCAAACAAGTGCCATTCATCTTCATCCATCCATTTTTACTTCTCCCATGATGGTATTCCTATTTTATTGATGTCTTTGTCCACTTCGTGAATAAACGTGTTTGCCACCTTTGTCTTCCAATTCCTATGTTGGTTTTTTGCCCTATTTGTAACCTCCTTCCTCAGTATTTTTAGTTGATCGGCTGCCATAGGTGTTTCAATTGTGAGGCTCTATTGGAATGAATCATATGAAAAGGCATGTCATTAATCATGTCTTCACTAAGACTTTACCATAAATAAAAATTTTAAATAAAAATTTTCGAGAGTCTTACCAGAACATCCTTCCATGACTCTTCCTTAACATCTTCAGGAACATCACTCCAGTGTTCGCATGCACCAAATCTGATGCTACACCGGAAAGCATAATTTCCATAAGCATGCCACGCTGACCAATTCTTAATGCAACCTGCTGGATTCCCATGAAACTCAAATGCAACAGGAGTTGGAGTGTTATGCTTTGCCAACATCAGAAACTGGCACGTGCTAGTTCTTCGTCTCCACAGATAACTTTTTAGCTCAAACTTGTCCCATCCTTCTCCATTTTTTGCCTCCATCCTTTGTCAAGTCGTTGTCTGCTTAATCAACAGTTGGCCTTCCTTTGATGGTTCTCTTTCTCTTTCCCTTATGAATTGGTGTTTTGGTCGACTGTTTACCAGCGTATTCTTCTTCAACATCCCCTATGATCACATCACCATGTTCCGCGATTTCTTCTTTCTCTTCACTAGTTAGGTTATTTTTTTTGTGTTGCTTCTTCCTCAAATTGTATCTTCAACGGGATCCTTTTTGGAGGAGGTTTGTGGTTCACCACATCAACCTCCTCATCGACCACATTCTTCACCTCATCCTCCTCCTTCTTCATAATTGGTTGCTTCTTCTTCATGTTTAATTTCCCCTTCTTCGGCGGCATCTAAAACAATAGAATAGAAAAATAACTATTTAAACAATAACGGTACTTAAAGATCAACATAGATAGAACGTGGCGTAGAACTTGAAAAACAAATTCATAAAACTTTTGAGCAAAACATGGCATAGAAATTAAACAATACCTACATAAAACGACATTATGTATGGCATAAAGCTCATATAACATGGCATAGAACTTGAACGAACAAGGCATGGAACTTGATATAAAATGAAATGGAACCTTTTAGAAGTTGATCAAAAACCATACAAATCTCTTTGGATTCAAAAAATAGGCCTACAACCGAGCAATTATCACTCCCCTTAACATGACTATCATTATTATCACCAACCAAAAAAATCTAGTTTTACATCATCCTTCCAAAAAAATGCAAACTTTTTAACCCCGCAATTGTATAACCATACCATTCAAGTTACCCTTTCAATTTTTTTTCAATTTACATGTCTTTGTTTATAGAGGTATTTAGTCAAACATGTGTTGTGCGTGAGGGTTGGAATGATTTTTTGAAGAGAAGTTGATATGGTAACCCATGCTTACATAAACACCAACATTTACCTTCACCAATGGAGCGTTTGTGTTGCTACTCTCTTTGCTTGAAATTGCCAAGAACAGAATGGGATGAACCTATGCAAGTACTTTCTTCTCTTGTGTTTTCATGGGCTGATGAAGGATTTCTTCTCTTGAGTTTCTCAAGGGTTGCTCAACCCTTTATAGGAAATATGATGGGAGTTAAAATGATTGATGTGGAGTTATGGTGGTTCAATTTAGTGTTAATTGAATGGTTGAAGTGGTGGAGGATGGTTTTCAAAGAGAATTTGAAGGTGTTTGATGTGGAGAGGAGGAGTTGTGGGAGTTATGTCCGTTTGAAATGGTTGAAAATCATATGAAGCCATTTTTTTACACCGCTAATATGTAGAGTACCGGTGTAATATTTGTAAAAATCGGTTTGGAAAATGGCTAACTGTTCAGCACCGGTAGGGTTACCGGTGTAAAAATGAAAAACAATTAGCTACATGCAGCTGCGTGCGGGTGCTTTAAATATTTTTTTGGAAAAAATAGGATGAACCCTAGAGGAACTTTAGAAATTTTAGACTAAGTACTCAGCACCGGTACATGTACCGGTGCAAAAACATGTACCGGTGTAAAAACTTTCACACCTTCGAAAAAATGAAGAAATTAATTTTTGAAATGCGCACCAAAAAAATTGAACATATACACTGGTATTTTCTTAATATTACCGGTGTAAAAATTAGTTTTGTGAATAATTCAAATTCTCTCTTATTTCATTTACCTCCCGTGTATTTTTCCAACAACCCCAATTATTCAAATTGATGCTTAATTATTGTAAAAAAGACTATGTACAAGTTATTTTATGCAAATATTGACCACACATGGGCCCCGTACGTTGACGTTACTAAGCATTGTTTAATTTTATGAAATTTGCATTTTGACCCCAAATATTTTGTTTCACCCCGTCAAGCACTTTTCCATCGGACCATATATGATTTTAAGAGGCTCCATATTGAATAAGTAATGTTTCCGTACCTCAATGGTATGGAGGAATCCGCAAAATTGATTATATGCGTTTATTCCAATTAGGTCCCCCAAATTGTGGCATACAATTACGACATCTTAGGACACTACATGAATTACCAAATTTAATATTCTTAGCTCAAATCACAATTGCAACATATTTGTGTCCGGGTGGTGATTAGTCCTAAAATACTAGTAGGTGTTGTAGACTAAACGGCAAGGGTTTACTTCATAGTTCCTATGTGTAATCTAAACATCTTCCAGACTTAGTACAAAGTCCGGACCCGTTCATTTTCCTGCATGTGGAACTTGAAAATACAAAAGGGTTGTTTTGTGGACCATCTGTTTTGATTGGATTTCAATTTCAATTTACGAGTAAACTTTTTACTTTTTGCAATTTAATCCCTTCAAGAATCTTGGAAGGGTCGAAATATAAAATTGGCTCCATATATATGCAATTCAATACATTACAATCGTGTTCATGCATTTGTAGACCCAACGGGTGGATGGAAGGGCCTGTAAAACCAATAGTGAATGTTTGCACTATATTTCCCAAAATTGTACTATTTCCCACAAATTTTCTTGGGGAACCTCCATAGCTCCTAATGCTACAATTTTTTTAATTCTAACCATTCTTGGAATATAATGCACCAAATTTGGTGGTCCTGTTGCACCCCCTTAGGCCAACTACATTTGGCCTATCTTTTTCATCTTCAAGAGTGTATTTGACTTCAAGAGTGTGTTTGTCTGAGAAACAGTCTAAGTGCAACACTATCAATGTTTAGTTCAGAATCTACTCTTTCAAACTAGTACTACAAGTTTTCTACAAAAAAAATAATGAGAGAATGGTTCAACCCCATCAGCAGGTCATGTTGTATCACCATCACAGGTACTTGTGCCCACATCTATATCCTCGACATCACCTTCGCGAAAGGTAGGGAAATTTCCGACTTCTTCCACGGTATTCAGAAATTGATACGTCATAACTTTGGCCATATGTTCGTGCCAGGATCTTTGATATTTGGATTCTTCAAGTAAGTTTGCGCACCGACCTCCAAGGCAGCAACTCTGGATTCAATAGTAGTGACAGGCGTGTCAAATGTCTGTCTGTAGAAAGAGTCCACACAAATCATACCCATTGATTGGCCATAAATGTCATGTGCACAGGCACTAACTCCTGATATTGAATACAACGCAGAGATGATACTACAGTAGGCATAAGATCCCATCTGATCCCATTCCCTTTGCAACATAGGACAAATTCGACGACCAACATTCCATTGAAGCTCCTTCTTTATTGCATACAAAAAGGTGAGGCGAATTTTGTGGACTTCTGTGTTCACAGTTACTGGATGGATTCTAGACGCCACAAACTGGTACCACCCATTCATTTCCAGAGTTAGAGTTTTCTTAGGTATTTTGCTCCAACTTGGTTTGACCAACTCATCTATGTCCGTACCTGCCCTAGTTACAGTCCCAACGATCTTCTTCTCAATTGGTCTTAGTAGAATATACACTTCATTACCTAGAAAATGGAGTGCGAGAAACTCGTCCTCGTCGTTTGGAACATTGGGCAACACCCAAACAAGCCATTGATAGATTCTCGTCCTCATCGTTTGGAACATTGGGACAGTTTTTCCCACCCAAGCTGCCGGATAGTTTGTTCGAATGGGGGGAGATGCTTCAATTCCTCTCTCTATGTGATGACGGTGTCCTTTGTATAATTCATGGTCCAACCTAGCCTCCTCAGACACAAAGATACCATCATTAAAAGTGTGTGGTGATAATTTTGGCAATGATGGAGACGGTAAATGGCGTATCCTTTTCGAATTGGATTTGGGAGGCATTTCCTAAAAAACACATTGAAGCATTTCATCAAACACCAAGTCAAGCTATCCATGATGTCACATTATCAATGGTTCTATTTCATATGCAATTGTTAATTAATCATACTGATAAGGTATTGATGTGGTCTACCTGATTATATGGAAACCTGCGTATGATTTCAACAAAAATGGGTAGTGATGGAGACAGTATTAAGTGAGCGATATAAATTTTCTACTGTGAAAATGGGGATCTAAAAGGGTTTTAATTAATTGAACATTTTTGTACACCGGTATTCTACATATACTGGTGTAAAAAATAGCCTAAAGTAGCTGCTCTAGGCTTCTTTAAATATATTTAAAAAATTACCTAATCTGACCTGAGAGTAATGATCAAAAACAATTTCTAAGTACCCAGCACCGATACATTTACCGGTGCAAATTCAACAAAAAGCAACTGCTTTAGGATGCTTTAAATGCCAACAAAATTTCCATGTTCACACCAGATACAAATGCTCAAAAAACACTTTCTAAGTATCCAGCACCGATAGAAGCTCTGGTGTGAACATGCAAATTTTATATATAAAAACAGCTGCTTCAGGCTGCTTTAAATGCCAAAACAAATTAACATTGTTAGACCCAAGAGCAAATATAAATAAAATATTCTAAGTTTTGTGCATCGGAAAGAGTACCAGTGCATAAGTACAAAATAGAGAACCTCCCTTATTTCTCTACACCGGTAATTTATGTTTTACCGGTGTGAATAAACTGCATCTAGTAAAACTTTTAATTGAAATTATAACACATTCTCCCCGATTCAATTCATAAACACTCCATTGAAATCACGTATCATACCAACCCATTTATAACAAGAGTGTCAATTAAATATATTACACGCTAATTTGCTTTAAGATCAGACGTTTTTTCACAAAACATGGTCAGAAAAACAACGGCTATGAACGACCAATCTATCGCTTCCACTTAAAGACATTGTCCCCACCTACTATTTCACCTCTCTCATCAACTCACAGCCCATCACCATGAGAACGCCTTCCAACAATGGGTCCCCCAACATCTTCCAAACTAGGAAATACTGATGGAAACTCAAGACTATCAGTTATGGCGGGCTGATCAATCTTATCATCAAAGTAAAACTTCTTCCCGTGCAACACCGCATGATACTTCTCATTTGAAGGGTACTTAATGTAAAAAACTTTTCGTGCCTAGGCAGCTAAGATGAACTTGTCATCTTCATATCCTACACGATTCAAGTCGGCCAATGTGAACCCCATAGCCTTCTCAACTACAATATCGGAACTGTGTTCCACCCAACACTTGAAGACAACAACCTTGAACTCTACATAATTCAACTCCCAAATTTCCCCAATCGCTCTATAGAAAGGCATCACAGCAACAACTAGATGTCTATCTCTCTTTCTTGCCAACCACATGGATTCATATTCAATATATCACCACTCTTTTAAGTGGTGCTCTTCTCATCCTTCACCAATGTTGAGAAACTAAAGCCATTAATGACATAACCAAGGTACCGTCTAACAGTGCAGTTCGGCTTCCTTACAACTGCCCGTAGCTTACTAGGCATCCCTTCGACATTAGAACAATTGTAAAACTAGTTTACAAACCTTGAAGAATGCTAGACCTGAATTTTATTCAAGGGATAGTCTAGAAGAATCTCTTCAACAGAGAAACATGCTCTTCATTATATGTCACAATCTTGCTACTATTACGTAATACATGCAGGTGAACATTCATCAACTTAGCGTGATAGAATGTATGAAGCATACCCTTAGAACGGGGAGTCTCATTCAGCCTTTCACAGTATGGTCCACTTGAAACACCAACCGCTCTTCTTCCAACCAAGTTTGATGTACAATACTTGATGATCTCCTCAGTGGCATACCTCTGAACAATGGAGGCATCAAGTCGACTATGATTATGAACATAACAAATAAAAATAGCCATGTAGCGCTCAAAGGGGTACATCCAATGCATTCCAACCGGCCCGCACATACGTATCTCCCTAACCAAGTGTACCACTAGGTGCACCATGATGTCAAAGAATGATGGGGGTAAACACTTCTCCAAATGGCATAGAAGAACAACAGCCAGTTCATCTAGTTACCCACTAATATTTTTCCTGCATATCAAGTTGAAGAAAAAACACAAGCGCCTAATTAGAAATCTAACTTCCTCTTCAAAACACCCATGGATTGCAACGAGCAAAAGTTGTTGCATAATGACATAACATTCATGTGATTTCAATGCATTAAGACGCAACTCATCTTTCACAAACCGACAGTACCTTCATTCCTTGGATGCTCTCACACACCGATCTCCTCTCAGCAACTGACAGATTATAAGGAGCGGGGGGGAGTAGGTACGTTTTCTTCCCTTTTACCTCCGGTGCTAGATCCAACTGTATACCAAGGTCTACTAAATCTTTCCTCACATTCAAGCTATCCTTAGTCTTCCCGGGAATGTTCAGAAGCATTCCAATTAGACTCTCACAAATGTTCTTTTCGATATGCATGGCATCCAAACAATGGTGAACCTCCAAATTTTCCAAGTACGACAAATCAAAGAAAATGGACTGTTTCTTCCGCAGTCCGACTTCAGCCCCACCACCCTTTGATAACTTCTTAATAAGAAAAACATTTAATTTCTTCACCTTGTTGTAAATAGCTACATCAGTCAAAGGTTTGGGTTCCTTTCTCCTCTCCCTCCCACCAACGAATGCAACCGCATTATCTTGCAACTTGTGCTTCACTGGAAGGAATTTACGGTGATCGAATTAAACAGCCATCCGCCCATTTTTCATCTGATGGTAATCAATCTCATCCCCACAAATTGGGAAAGCCTTGTGACCCTTGACCACATACCCGGAAAGGTTACCATATGCCGGGAAATCATTTATGGTACAAAAAAAATCGCCTTCAATGTAAACTTTTCACCACTAAAACCATCAAACATTAAAGCACCAACCGACCAAAGAACCTTCAAATCTTCTATCACAGGGGAAAGATAAGTGTCTATGTCATTTCCATGTTGTTTCGGGCCTGAAATCATGATGGGCATCAACACATATTTTCTCTTCATGCACAAGTACGGGGGAAGATTGTAAATGGAAAGCATAACCGGCCACGAACTGTGATTTGAGGACATATTACCAAATGGGTTCATACCATCAGTACACAAAGCAAATATCAAATTTCTGGATTCAGATGCAAAGTGTGGGTACATCTTATCAAATTTCTTCCACTGGTCTGCGTCATCCGAGTGCCAAATTATATCATCATCTTTACAACCTCCCCTATCAATGCACCATGTCAAGTTCTTTGCATCCTTTTCATTCTTAAACAACCTTCTCAGCCTCGAAATAATTGGAAGATACCACATACATTTGGCGGGAACCCACCTCCTCACCGGCACAACATGCTCTCCACCGACAACCATATTTCTCTTCTTCTTATAATGCGACACATTACATACTAGATAAACACTTATCCTTAAGGTCACCCCTATATAGGACACAATTTTTTGGACAAGAATGTATCTTTTCATACTCCAGTCTCATCGGACACAAAATTCTCTTAGCTTCATAAAGGTTATCAGGAACCCCGTTACCAGGTGGAAGCTTTTCTTTCAAAACTTAAGCAATTTATTCATGCTAGTATCACTCCATGACCCTACACCTTTCAAATTAAACAACTCCATCAAGCACAACATAACAGTGTCTTTCTTCTTGCAATCGAGATACAATGGTGTATCCTTCTCACCAAGGAAGTTAGCCAAAACCTCGTGCCTCCTTTTAAACTCATTAACAACCTCCTCACACATGTCATCCAACTTAGCATCCCCAAAAAACTCTCTCTCACTACTAACTCTCACTTCCGGTGGTGATTTTTCCCCATGAAAGGTCCACACAACATAATCTTTCGTAAACCCCCGGCTATACAAATGGAGTTTCAGGATGTCCTTCTTATCAGTTCAAATTTGATTTCCACAATCACTACAGGGATATAATATTCGCTTCTCTCGAAAGTATGCTCAAAGAACTCATCCACGAACATAATATATTCATTGCTCACCCTACTAATGTTGGCATACACATGCTTACACCTCTCGATGGTGCGATACAACTCTACATATCAATAAATGTCCAACAATCAAGTTTCAAAACATTTAATACAATAGAATTTTTCATGATGACTTCCTAATCATGCAACATCATAAATGCACAATATACACCAATATTCCACATTACAATTACAACATTCTTAACACAACCCACACTATAAGAATCAAAAGCCATGGCATTATAACTACAACAACCTTGAGAACAAATCCCAAATTAATATCAACAATTCTACCTCAATCACCACAAATGATCAAACACAAAATGTAAATATCTCTACTAACCAAAACCATACATGAAATCCTTAATATTCATAAATGTAATTCAAAAAATTGTACCTTTAAGGGTCTTCATTGTGGAGAATCCAATGCCTTCATCAACCAAAAAACACCATTAATGAACCTCTTCTTCCAAAAATCTCGTTTTTAACCTGCTAAAAAGAGTTGGTAGGTGAGCATTTAATATGATTTGTTATACCGGTATTAAGACTTTATCGGTGCGTATGTAACTTCTTACACGGCCAAAAACAGTCACCGATGTAGATATTTAGCCTAATCTCTCGTATTTTTTGCTTCAGCACCAGTAAGTTCATAGTACAGGTGTAAAAATGAATAGTTTTGGCGTCAAATTACAGAAAAAAGAAAATTTCTATGCACCGGTATTAAGAAAATACATGTGCAGGTTTTATTCCTACACCGGTTCTAATAGTAACCGGTGTACAAATGCAACCTTTTCCCACATTTTTTTATTTCTGCACCGGTAAGTTCCGGCTACCAGTTTAAAAAGTTGTCTTCTTGGTGCCAAATTATTTTTTTTAAAAGGAAATATGTACACACCGGTAATCGTTTACTGGTGCACATGTAAGCAAATGCACCGGTCATAACAACCTACACAGATAATACCAGTGCAAAATTTTTGAAAATGTACATCGGTAGAATCAACACCGATGTGAAATTAGGTGAACTGTACACCGGTTGACAGGATATCAGTGCGTGTATAATTATGTGCACCGGTATTGATGTTAACATGATAAATACCGGTGCAATTGGTTACATACGCACTGCTATACCTGTACTCATGAATTTATGCCGGTTTGTATGTACCTGTTTTCCATTTGAATGTTTGTGGTCATTTGTTTCTCAACAAAAGAGTTAGATTTTGAAACTGTGCAACTCAATAGTAGTTCTATCTTCTAGGATACAATAACATAAAAAAAGAGTTGTATTTCCTCTTATACCATTTCCTTTAGTTTTAATGTTATATACAATCATGTTTTAGAGAGTACAAATGAAAAATAAAATGTCATGGGCGGATTCTTAATGTAGGAATACCATGGTAAATAGTTTAATCATATCATACGTAGTTGACGTTTAAATTGTGCAGATGTTACAGTCTACAGCCCTCTGGGGCAAGGTGTGTTTGCATGGTTTGTTTAAACACTCCTTGCTTCGGTTCCCCAAAACTGTTTCATTTCGATAGTTTAAATTAATAACCATTAGTTAAAGGGAACTGCATAGGTTGCGTTCGATTAATGTGTTGCCCTCTAACTGTGTAATTCTTATAGCATTTGTAGAACTTTTCCATTTTAAATGTGGAGATTTCGTAGTCTATGAGCACTGGAAGAGGCATGGTGTGATCATAGTTAACTGTATTTAACATTAAAATGTGTTGATGTTAAATTAATTGTTAAGACATATGTAAACACACCATACCTCTTTCAGTGTGCTTAAATGCTGCATCATTACGACATTTGAAATTGTTTTTTCGACAACAATTAAAAGATATTGTTTTAGTGCACAACTCCGTAGTTTAAATTGTGCAGAATTTGTTGGTGTTTTGTTGATTTGTAGTTGATGTTTAAGCTGTGGATATGTTATAGTCTACAGGCCACCGAAGCAAGGAGTGTTTGACATGGTTTGTTTAAACACCCCTTGTTTCGATTCCCCCAGATCTGTTTCATTTCAACATTTTAAATTACTAAGCATTAGTTAAAGGACACTGCATAGGTTGCTTTCGATTAATATATTGCCCCCTAAATATGTAATGCTTATAGCATTTGTAGAACTCTTCCTTTTTCGAATGTGGAGATTTTGTAGTCAATGAGCACCAGAAGAGGCATGGTGTGTTCACAGGTAACTGCATTTAATATTAATCTGTGTTGATGTCAAATTCACTGTTAAGACATATGTAAACACACCATGCCTCTTTACTGTGCTTAAATGTTGCATCATTACGACATTTGAAATTGTTTTGTTCGACAACAATTAATAGATATTGTTTTGTTGTACAACTCTGTAATTTAAATTATGCAGAATGTGTTGGTATTTTGTTGATTTGTAGTTGAGTTTAAACTACGCACATGTTACAATCTATAGGTCATCAAAGCAAGGAGTGTTTGACATGGTTTCTTTAAACACCCCTTGCTTCGGTTCCCCGAGAACTGCTTCATTTCGGCATTTTAAATTACTAACCATTAGTTAAAGGACACTGCATAGGTTGCCTTCAATTCATGTATTGCCCTCTAACTATGTAATACTTATTCCATTACAAAAAGTATTGTAACATTTGTACAACTAAGTAATTTAAATTGTGCTGAATTTGTTGGTTTTGGGGATGTTTTGTACTTAATGATTAAACTGCTGAGATATTGCAGTTCACCCGGGCCGAGGAATCTTAGAGTGTTTGACATGGTTTGTTTATACACTCCCTGCTTCCTTGGCTCAGGGAAACTGCTTCATTTCGACATTTCAAATGTCGAAAAATGCATTCAAATTTGTAACATGTTGAACGTTTTGACTGAATGACGAACTAGATTAAGGCTTAAAGGTCTTTTTCCAGCCAGTGAGTTTAAAATTACTAGCTATATTTTTTTGTTTATCGCCCAAATTCTAGCACCAGTATTTTGAACATATCCAAACTGAGGCCTATGGTTGGGGGGTACAAAAATTGGACACCGGCAAGTGATCTCCGATGGTGTTTTAAATTTCTAGCACCAGTAACATATACCGGTGCCTATGTATCACATTACTAGCACTGCTCATATATTCACTGGTATGAAAATTCATAAAATATCGATATGTATGGTGACAAATATCGGTTCCTATGAGGGGTCCTTCCAATAGTGACTTTTCCCGATTCCTTGGTATACTGGCAGGAAAAACTAGACGAAAAACAGTCATTTCCAGAATATATATTAAATCCAAAATGGAGATATCAGGTAAAGACTAAAAAAAATTTAAGAAATGAAAATTTTCTTCTACAAAAAACACAACCACACAATAAAAAACCTAAAATACAATATAGGGAAGAAGTTGTCATCAATAAAACAAATCAAACAATAAAACTGATTAGAACATACATAGAGATGTGGATTGGTAGGCAGGATTTTCTTAGGCTGGTGGAAACTAACTGGAATCTAGACACTCCCTACAGAGGGATGTATAGGTTAATAAATAAATTGAAGAGACTCAAGATGGAAATAAAGCAGTGGAACACATCACAGTTTGGTAAGGTTGAACAGAATCTGTCACTATATGAGCATAAGGTTAATGACTTAGAAATCTTGTTTCAACAAAATCCTTCTGAATCTATTTTGACAGAATTGAATAAATCTAAACAGCTTTTAATGAGGGCTCAAAAAGAGGAAATAACATTTCTTAGGCAAAAAGCAAGGCTGAACTGGTTTAAATATGGTGATGCGAATACAAGTTATTTTCACCATTCAATTAGGGAAAGGAGGACTAAAACTAGAATTAGCAAGATAAGAGATGATCAAGGAAATTGGACCTCTGATCCTACACAGATTAAAGAGGAGGCTGTGGGATATTATAAAGCTTTGTTTAACATGGAAGAACCTCAGAAACAGGGAACATACATGAATTATTTTCTAGCTGAAATACCAAGATTAATAACTGAACAAGAGAATAATTTATTGTTGGCTCCTTTTCTGCTAAATGAGCTCCAGTTTGCAGTTTTTGATTTAAACAAACATAGCTCCCCCGGACCTGATGGATACTCTGGTTTCTTCTATACTACTTTTTGGGAAACTGTTAAAACTGATTTACTGGAGGCTGCAAATGATTTCCTAACAAGTGGAAGCATCCCTAAGGCAATTTCAAGCACTTGGCTGGCTCTAATACCAAAAAAATCAATACCTGTTACATTTTCTGATTTTAGGCCAATCAGCCTTTCAAATTTTGTTAATAAGGTATTCTCTAAGATGATGTTGGAAAGGATTAAACCGTTTATGTCTCAACTTATATCTCCTGAACAAAGTGCTTTCATGAAAGGGAGGGATATTTCGGATAACATAATTCTAATGCAAGAAATGACCAGAATGTTAAACAGGAAATCACAGAAGCAGAACTTAATCATTAAATTAGATATGCAGAAAGCTTTTGATAGAGTATCATGGTCTTTTCTTAACTCAATTCTCCTTAAATTTGGTTTTCATGGTATATTTGTTAACCGAGTTATGCAGAACATAGCTTCAGCCCATTTTTCAGTGCTAATTAATGGAGTAGCATCAGGTTTCTTTGCTTCAAACAGAGGAATTAAACAGGGAGATCCTCTTTCTCCATTATTGTTTAACATCTTATCTGAGGCTTTCTCACGAGGACTTAAAAAACTGTTTACTATGGGCTATTTGCAAAGTTTCAGGTTACCTAAGACATGTCCACAGATTACCCATTTAATGTACGCTGATGATACAGCAGTTTTTCTTAGTGGAAACAAGAAACACCTGAAAAGATTTAAAAATTTTCTTTGTGCATTTGAGCAAACATCAGGACAAAAAGTAAATTTCTCCAAATCTAATTTCTATGTATCTACTAACACATCAGTAGAAAGATCTCAGATCCTAAGTAGGAATTTAGGGATGGTTAGAGGAGTGTTTCCTTTTCAATACCTAGGGATTCCAATATTTGCAGGGAGGAACACTCAGAGATACTACTACCCTATTTTGGAGAGAATGGATAAATGCATTAATAACTGGAAAAACAAGTGGCTGAGTACTGGTGGTAAAATAATCCTAATAAACCATTGCTTGCTTTCTATCCCAATTCACTTGTTTGCTGTACTAAGGCCTCCAAAGTTAGTGGTGAGAAAAATGGAGAGGATGGCTTCTGGTCTGTTTTGGGGTAACTCAGACAGTACAGGGGCTAGGAAAAAATGGAGAGCCTGGAGAAAAATGTGTATTCCAGTACAAGAGAATGGGATAGGTTTCAGAGACATTCAAGCTACAATTGATTCTTTTTCCTGTAAGCTATGGTGGAAGCTTCAAATGAACACAACACAATGGGCTCAGCACCTCTGGACTTTACCTGATTCTTACAAAAATTCTCAGGTATGGAAGAGAATTTGTAACATAACTGAAAAAACTAATGGTTTGACTAGAGTTATTCATGGAAAAGGAAAATGTTCTTTCTGGAATGCAAATTGGACAGGGGAAGGAGCTCTATATTACAAATGGCCTGATGATGTTGAAATACCATTCCCTGATATCACACTTAGCTCTTTCATTCTGAATAAAAACTCTAATCTCTCTACTCTGGAGCCACACTTGGCTACCAATATAGTTTCAATTCTGCAGGAAGTAGCCATTCGAAACTCACATGAGGACAGACTGATATGGACACCTTCAGTGGATGGAAAATTTTCAGTAAGCTCGGCTTACAGGATTCTGAGGCCAGGGGGAACAACCATCAGACATCTTCATAAGGTATGGGCAAAATTCATACCTGTTAAAATGTCAGTTCTAATCTGGAGAGCTTTGAATGGAATTTTGCCATTTGAAAATGTTTTGTGTAAGTTAGGTTTTTCACTAGCCTCTAAATGCCCTATATGCTCTAATCACTCAGATTCTATCAGCCATTTTTTTAATTCCTGTTCTAAGGCTGCAGCAGTATGGGATAAAGTTAATTGCATGCTTAATCTGAACACACCTGAATTCAGGAGCTTTAGTCATTTAGTGGAATACTATCTTAACATAAGGGCAGGCACTGTGATTCTGCATCAGGTGTATACTGCTGCATTCATTGCCACAATCTGGTCCCTTTGGGTTTTTAGGAACAAAAAATTATATGATAATCATACTTTCTCAATAGATGCATGCTTCCAGTACATAAAGGATCTGATCTTCATAATTTTTACTGCAAACCCATTGAAAGGCAATTTGAATGAGATTAAGGAACTTACACAGGCTGGAACTATCCCCCACATATATCAGAAAAATAAAAAGAGACACACACTTACTGCAGTTAGATGGGATAAACCAAAAAGTGATTACAAGATTAATACTGATGCTTCATGGGTAACAGGAGGAGACTCATCTTGTGCAGTAATAGTTAGAGATTGGAGGGGAGAGGTTATACATATGAGAGTCAAAACTTTTAAATCTGAATCTCCTCTACTAGCAGAGATGGAAGGCATTCAATTTGCATATCAGACATGCTTAGAACTTGATTTTAAGGGCAGTACTATAGAGACAGATTGCAAATCTGCAGTCAAAGCAATTCATGATCCTTACACTGGTCCCTGGAGATTCTTTTCACTTAATTGTCAACTGAATCTGTTGCATGTAGACAATCCAATAACATATGCTCCTAGGGAAGCTAATACTGTGGCTGATTTTTTGGCCAAATATGCAAGGGAGGAATCCCTAAATGGAGTCTTTCACATTAGCAATGCCCCTTCTTTCCTTAAAGGCTTGATTAATTTAGATAAAATGGGAGTTCAGGGGATAAGATTAACAACTGCAAATGGGAACTCAGATTACACATAAGCTGGTAGTTGGTTTGGATATAATGTATATAAATGTTGTGGAATGGAGACTGCTGTCTTTAGTTTTTCTGCAGATATTCGGCTCAGATTCGGAAACACATCAGAAGCAAATGAGGACTCACAAGAGAGGAAACATGGTCAGAGTACAGGAGAATTTCAGAACTACCTGAAGCAAGGGAGGAGCTAGTTCATAGGAGAGGAGAGGAAGTACTGCTCGAAGATAGGAGATTTTGAGGATGGCAACAATTAATGAACACTCAGGTGATCTTGTGTCTTTCTTGGCATGAATAACATTGACTAATAAGGGTTTCGATTGTTCGATTCCCTGACCATGTTCGTGTTCCTCATGCCAGACGGACATAAGAATACCAATCTGTAATTTCGCATTTTCAGTTAGCTTAGATTGGACTATTCATAGCGCTTTTGGAAGCAATCTTCTTTTTGCTTGGAGGCCTTCGTTGGATCCCGGATCATCATGAATGATCTTTTGTAAAAACTCTACTTGTAGCACTTCTTTTGGGTTTGAGGAGCCTAATAAATTCCTCCCATCCATCGGATGGTTCCAATTAAAAAAAATAGAACATACATAAAACGAGAATTGCTAAGAAACACATAATACATCAACAATGTCATCAGTAAAACAGATCAGCAACACTAAAATCCCTAAATAAAAGCATAAATGAGCAAACTAAGTATATATATATATATATATATAATACCTTGTAAAACTTTCGTACAAAGAACCGAAGAAGAAGCAATCCCCAATCGTTTCATCTTTACCCAAACTAAATTCCATCGATGCCTTCAATTGTGTCATAATAACAACTCTGCAAAAATAACGATACAAAAGTCACAAACGCACAAAACGACCGACATTAAAGTTGCATGGCTGGAAATACAGAGAAAATCGCCGAAAACTCACAGAGAACATAAAACTCCAAAAATTGACAATGAAATCGACCGAATGAAGCAACTAATACCTCGATGACAACGGATTATCAAATACGATGCAACATAGCCAACAGATTCATGATTAAATACTAATTTAAGACGGTTTCGAATCGAAAAAATGGATGCGGTTTGAAGGAAAATTGATTAGAAAATTGATTAATAACTAAAAATATATATCTTATATACTATTGTATCAAAGTTCATATAACTATTAAAATTTCTTAGAAAACTCTAGTCTCATTATAAGGTCTCACCCAATTCTTTGTATAAATGAAAAGTCAAATGATTGAAGTAGTTTAAAATTAAGAAATGAGACCTGAAAATTATTAACTTTGTTACAATGCAGGAAAGCTGCAGGTAACATCAGTTCACTAATAAAGAATTAAAAATCTTATTTTACGCATAAGGTCATTCAGTCCGTCTCCTATAAGACCGTCTCGTGGTGAGATTAGGGACTAAAGGAAAAGTAAGAAAAGAGCAAGCTAAATTTGGAGGCAAAAATAAAATTACTTTGAACTCGGAGTTATAAACAAAAAATGCAAAACAATTGGGGGACCAAATAGAAAATATAAGAAATTTCCCAAACAAATCGTCTTTCTCCTTCGATTTGCTTACTCCACCGGCGCCCCCTCGTCTGCTCCGCCATCGCTGCTGCTTTTGCTCTGCCGCCACCACCTCATCTGCTCCACCATTGCAACCTCGTCTGCTCCATCATTTCTGCCGCGTCTACTCTCGCATCCACCTTTTTCTGCTCCCTCCTTTCACCAGTGCTGAACCCTAATCCCCAAATCCATTGTACGCTCCTCTCCCGGAATCCTCATTGGCGACGTAAAATACACCTTTGGTTTATTGCTATTTCTTATTCTGATGAGAATTTCCATTAATTTGTCAAAATTTGGCACGGTTTAAAACCAAAGATTAGTGTCAGCATCAGCATAGGCGTTGGCGTTGCGTTGAAAATGTTGGTGGAACTCACTGTCCTCTGAATCATTGAAAACATCCTCCGAAAACTCAATCAAGTCATCGTCGTTGAAGTTCAACGGCGAAAACCTAACCTTGAAATTGGGTGCCTCGCCTCTCCACCGTCGTCACCTCGCATTCTCTGTTGTGTGAAACCTTTGATTGCGATGTTCATCATTCGATTTGCAGAACGCCAGTGTCAATTTTGTGAAGCTTTCGATGAGGATTTGCAGAACGCCAATGAGGATTGTCGGTGATGATTTGTTGAGAGGCAGTTATTTTGCAGTTGAGCAAGCTGAAATCACCTCATAGGAAGATTTTTGAGATTCAAAATTCTCACCTTTCAATGCTCAAGTTGTTCTGCGTGTAACCAATACTACTAGAGAAGGTGCAGTTGGTTCTTAGCAAAAAATTTCATTCAACTGATATTGTGATAGAGGTTAAGCCCAAGAATGCCATTGGGTCGAAGGTATAGCAGCCTAGTTATGGGGAATATTTAATACTCAACTTAATTACCGCATTCATGGGTAATTAATGGCATTAATTAAGGAGGACATTATTTAGGACATGAAGTATAAACACATGGTACACATTTACTTATGATTCATTATGTCTTAACCATATTTGGATGCTTGGACTGACTTAGGCATCGGAGTATAGACCCCTGGAATCCCAGGGATAATTTAATTGCATATTAGTTCGACAAGAACCCAAGCCCACGAACCGGTCGGTGGTCAAAGACACATTAAGTGGCACCGTCTATGGGGACAACTAAGTCGGATCAAGGGTTTTGAGAGTTTATGTCCACGGTATTTTGAAGGAGTTAAAGGTTGAGGTCAATAGTTATGGGGGCTGGATCTCTCCACCAAGGTTAACATCGGAGAATCCATGAAGAGAAAATTATGCCCACATCGAGGACAGTGAAATGGCTAATATTCAAACTACGGGAATAGAGTTGCGAGTGGAGCCTAATACAGGCATAGCCTATGGGGGGGAAAACCTCAGTGGCAGTTGGGAAAAATCCCCTGGCTCCAGTCCAGAATGATATGATGGGACCCTCGAGGACCCTGAAAGTGATGGGAGATCAAAGACAAGGAAACACCAATTCCTTGCCCAAAAGGGTGGATGATTCGAGTGATGGAAGGTTTGTGGAGGTTTTGGGAGATTCGTATATGGAAGCTTATGTTCAAAATGGGCTAGGAAATCAGAATCTGGGGAGGGTGACCTCGAATCAAGATGTGGAACGAGCAGCTCAGGTCCTGGTTGCAGCCGGTTATCGAATCACCCCTCCTCTGAGGGGTGATAGGGTCACGATGGGAGTATTACCACCCTCACCTTTGGGAATGACTATGGGGTGGGCTCCCCAACCCCCGATAGCCTACCCTTATCAAGGATATGCTGGAGAACCGCTACAGGCTAGACCCCAGCCTTCTATTCCTAGTTACTCCCATGGTCCCGTATATGTGCTACCTCCGCTAGCCCTATTTATTCCTATCCTCAACTTGGTCGTTTCGGGAACAGCATGTGGAATAATGGCCTCTTCTAGCATACAAGGATACGGGAGTATGGGAATCATTTAGGTTTTGTACAATCCTTATATCCAACCACTCCCACCGCCAACATACCCGAGTCTCGGACAATATTAGATAAACTTGGGATACAGAGAAACCCAACCTCTTTATATGCCACATTTGGGTGGTCACGATATGGGGGTTGAACCTATCTGGGGGCAGCACGAGCCCCCCTCGGATGCAAGTGAATCATTAAGAAAAGAGTGGGATAGGTTGATCGGTCCCTTGGTCCAGACTGTGGGGTCTCCTTTCAGCTCAGTAATCACTGGGGTTTGATAGCCAATAGAAGTGAAGCCCCTAGAAGAACTTCCCACATACGGTGGTGAAACTGACCCTCAAGATTTTATACAGACTTTCATGGGCTTGATGAGTTCGAGGGACTTTTATGAGAAGTTAACATGCAAGCTGGTAGGTAGCTACTAGCGGGGAAAGGTACAAAAGTGGTTTAATAAGTTGCCAATGGGCCCGCTTTGATCGTATTGGGGCTTCAGCAGAGCATTGTTGAGCCAGTACGCACAGAAGAAGTTTACCAAAACCTTGTTAGAACTCTACCAGACGAAGCAAAAGGCAGGAGAAAGCACGAAAACCTTCTATCATTGGTATGTAGATGAGAGTTTGGGGGTGATAGAAATGATGGAGAATGAGGTAATCCAGGGGTTCCTGCTGAGGATGCAGGACCTGGAATTATACAAGAAGCTAAGCACAAATACCCCTAAGACTTTGCAAAACATTCAGGAGGTTGTAGAACACTATTCGAGGGTAGAGAAGGAAACTAGAAAGAGAAGAGATGGCCTTACAGAGAAAGCAGGAAGAAATGTAAAGCACTGAGGGAAAAGGCCGGTTGAACCCGTAAGAACACCATTCGAGAGGTATAATCCATTGCCTCCAAGGAAGAACCCCTGCACAGATTTTAAGCATACATAGGGGGTTATTCAGGACACCCTCACCCTTGAAGAGTTCGTACAACTCGGTTGCAGCCCGGAGATCAAAAAATCAGTACTATGATCATCACAGGGATTATAATCATGACAAACAATTGCATACAGTTAAGGATGGAGATTGACAGGTGTGAACGGGAAAGATGATTTTGAGGATAGGGACATAGGAACCAGGCAACCCCCTCAAGGACCCGAATGAACCAGTGGTAGCCTTACAGAAGAAATAATCAAAACAATGGGGGAGAGGAGATAGAAGGCCTCAAGAACAGGTGATTCAAGATAGGGGGCTGGAAGGAAGGCATGATAGACCCCAAGAGCAACAGTGGGAAATCAAAACGGAGAAAACCCACCCATCCAAAGGGTAATTAACGTCATCAATGGCATGGTGGGAGAGAGATCTTCGAATATTGTTAAAAGGGTTGAGGCTCGGAGGGTTCCCGCGGAAGAGCCCAATCATAAGAGGTTTCGACTGGATGAAACGGTCACTTTTTTGGAAGCAGATACTCTGCCGGACCAAACGCCCCATGCAGATCCTATAGTTATTTCAGCCATTATTGGAACGTCCTTGATCAGAAGGGTGTTCGTTGATGATGGAAGTGGGGTAGAAGTGATGTTTGCTGAGTGTTTTAACCAGTTAGATATAGAGCGTGAAAACTTGAAAAAAATATGCTTCCCCTTTATCAGGATTCATGGGAAACCCATATTCCCCATAGGATAGATAAAATTACCCGTTCGAGTAGCGGATAGTGACAAGGGAGTGACCATCAGGTGTAATTTTGTTGTTGTGGATGCACCTTCCCCTTAAAATGTGATTCTAGGAAGGCCATGGATGTGCCAGGCTCAGGCGGTCTGGTCACCCTATCACCTGATGATGAAGTTCCCAACTGAAAAGGGAGTGACATCCATTCAAGGGGATCAGACTATGGCCCAAAAATGTAACCCCACGACAGTACGGGAAGCGAGGAAACAAAGGGATGTAGCAGTAGTATAAGGAGAGGCAGGATTAGCTGATACAATACAGATGCCTATTCGAGATAAAGGGCCAGTAGCTGCTGGGAAACTAATCCCTGAAGATGTGAAAGGAAGACCGAAAGACTTGTTAGGAAAGTACAAATACGTGTTCTCATGGGATACATCTAACCTGACGGGGGTTTCTTCGAGTCTTACGCTACATAGACTGAACATTAACCCTTTGATTATGCCAATAAAGAAGAAGAGAAGAGTGTTTGCTGAGCTGAGGATTTTAAAAAGGAGGTGGAGAATTTATTGAGGGTGGACGTAATCAAGAAGGTATTCTATCCTGATTGGATTGCTAACCCAGTCATGGTTCCAAAGCATGATGGATGATGGAAAATATGTATAGACTTTACTGATTTAAATAAGTGATGCCCTAAAGATAGATATCCATTGCCACCAATCAACAAGTTGGTGGAAGCTATCACTGGATATCGAATTTTGGCATTCTTTCACGCGCATAAGGGGTAAAACCAAATCCTCATGGCGGAGGAAGACAAGGAAAAGATGTCGTTTATTACATATGTGTGCACGTATTGCTATAAGAAGATGCCCTTTGGATTGAAGAATGCTAAAGCTACTTACCAGAGGCTGCTGGATAGACTATTCAAGGGACAGATAGGAAGAATATAGAAATATATGTGGATGACATGGTGGTAAAAAGAAAAATTTAGGAAGAATTCTTAAAATATCTAAAAGAAACATTTGGTAGGCTTCGAGAAGCTAATTTGAATTTGAACCCGTCTAAGTGTGTAATTGGTGTATGGGCAGGGAAGTTTCTCAGATTTATGGTCTCATAGAAGGGGATCGGTGTAAACCCGGAAAAGGTCGAAGCTCTGAGGGCAATGAAAACCCCACAATCGATAAAGGATGTGCATAAGCTTACAGGGTCTCTAGCAGTATTAAGCAGGTTCTTATCGAAGGGGCACTACCCTTCTTTGATGTGCTTTGAAGGGAAAAGACGTTTGAGTGGAATGGAAAGTGTGATGAGGCATTCGAGCAGTTGAAAGAATATCTGGGGACATTGCCTACCTTGATGAAACTAAACAGGGATCAGATGTTATACTTGCATATTTCTGCATCACCGCTAGCAATTAGCGCGACTCTAGCAAAAGAAAAAGAAAAGGTTCAACATCCAATTTACTTTGTTAGTCGTGCCTTGCAGGGGCCGGAGACAAGGTATATGGTTCTCAAAGGGTTAATTCCAGCCCTGGTACATGTAGCATGAATGTTGAGACCCTACTTCCAGGAACATAAGATATTGGTGCTCACAAACTACCCCATTCGACAGATCCTACTAAGGCCAGACATTTCAGGAAGAATGATGAAGTGGGCAGTTGCTTTGGGAGAGTATTATATCCAGTATCAACCTCGAGTTGCAATTAAGGGGCAGGTGCCGGCAGACTTTATAGTGAAAACTACAGAGCCCCTTGAGGTTTGTTTGGATTCCATTCAGAATGATGAAACAAGGTAAAGACAAATATGGAAGTTGTATGTAGATGGTTCATCACATTCAGGAGGAAGTGGAGCCGAGGTCTTACTAACTAGCCCCAATGGCAGATATTATCCTTATACATTGAACTTTGCATTTAAACCAACTAACAATGAAGTTGAGTATGAGGCACTGATCATTGTATTGCACCTCGCAAAGGAGTTGCGGGTGGAGAATCTAGAGGTTTTCACTCACTCTGAAATTGTGGTTCAGTGGGTGAATGGAGAGTATGAGGCCAGAGACTGTTACGTGCAGAGGTACCTCGAAGTAGTGAAGAACCTGTTAAAAATTTTCAAATCTATACTTTGACGCAGGTTCCGAGGGAAAGCAATCACAAAGCGAACGCTCTAAGTAAGCTCTCTTCTTCGGATTTGGGACCCTATCTCAGCAACAACTCCTCATGGAAACTTTGATTAGGAAAAGTTTTGAAGAACCTGTAGTGATGGTGATTGAAGCCAAAGACTCCTGGATGACAGCTTTTGTGGCATATCTTCAAGAGGGTGTCCTGCCAGAAAACGAAGTGGATGCCAGAAAAATAAGGTTGAAGGCTCTAATGTATGTGTTGCAAGAAGGAGGGTTGTATAGAAAGGGCCAGCTACCTCATAAGAGAGGTTCACGAAAGGGTATGTGGTAGCCACCAAGGAGCCAGATCCGTGGCGAGGAGGCTCATTCGAGCAAGGTTTTACTGGCCAAAAATGTTCGAGGATGCGATTCGATATATTCAGGCTTGCCATCAATGCCATAGATATGCACCTATAGCACATGTTCAACAAGAAGAAATGAGAAGTATCTATAGCTCGTGGCCATTAAACAAATGGGGGATTGATTTGGTGGGCACTTTTCCAGAAGTGCCGGGGAAATTCATATACCTAATAGTAGCTGTTGATTATTTCACAAAGTGGGTAGAGGCTGAGCCCTCGACAAACATAAGAGGAAAAACGGTCATCTCCTTTTGCTGGAAGAACATTGTGTACCATTTTGAAATCCCAAGAAAACTCATTACGGACAACGAAACACAATTTTCTCAGGATCCCTTCAAGAAGTGGTGTGAGGAAATTCAAATTAAGCAAAAGATGACATTTGTTTACCACTCCCAAGCTAACAGGCAAGTGGAAGTGACCAGCATGACGATAGTAAATGGAATAATTACCCAATGTATTATGGGCATATCAGACACCTGAGTCTTCCACTACTGAGGAAATGTCTTATAGTCTTGTATATGGCTCGGAGGCAGTAATCCCTGCGGAAATGGGAGTTCCTAGCCCAAGGATGATGGCTGTTGCAGATGAGACAATCAATCAACAAAATCAATGTCTGGATTTGGATATAGTAGAGAAAAAAGAGAGAGTTAGCTTCTCTACATGAGGCTAAAGTTAAGAAACGGGTCAGAAGATACTATGACAGAAGGTTAAAGAAGGAGTTGTTTAGCTCGAGAGACTTGATAATGAGAAAAAATGAGAAAAACATAAAGGAACCCGAGGGGAAGTTAGCTGCAAATTGGGAAGGACCTTATAAAGTAATCGAATCGCACTCGGGAGGAAGTTATGTTCTTGAGCAGATGAATGGGGTTTGAGTGCCAAGAAGGTGGTACTTTACCAACTTGAGAAAATACTACTAGCTGTGACGTTCGAGTGGTTTGCTCTAAAGCAGCACTCTAGTTGATATTCGAGCGGGTTGCTTTAAAGTGGCGCTCTAGATGATATTTCCAGCTACGGCTGATGTTTGAGTGATTTTCTCTAAAGAGGTACTCTGGTTGATGTTCGAGCGGGTTGCTTTAAAGAGGCACTCTAGAAGATATTCTACCTACAACTGATGTTCGAGTGGTTTGCTCTAAAGCAGCACTAGTTGATGTTCGAGTGGGTTGCTTTAAAGTGGTGCTCTAGATGATATTTCCAGCTACAGCTGATGTTCGAGTTGTTTACTCTAAAGCGTTACTCTAGTTGATGTTCGATCAGGTTACTTTAAAGCGGCGCTCTAAATAATATTTCCAGCTACGGCTGATGTTCAAAGTGGTTTGCTCTAAAGCGTCACTCGAAGGCAATCTGGTAATATTGAAATGATAAACTAGTAAGAAACATTAGCAGGATGTAGGTGGAAACACCGAATCTGGGAAAAATGCATGTGTCTCTAAATTACTTAATTCTTACTTACCAAACATATTCGTATTTTTCTCCGCCTAAGAAAATTTCACAAGGCGCTCATATTCGAGGGGTAAACTATAAAAGATATTGGTTATTTATTCAAACCTCATCAAACATATTAAGAATACATTATTTATACAAGCAACTATCTAAGTTTATTCATTTAATCATATTTACGTAGCGGAAGGAAATCCCGCCTGAAACAATTCTCCAGTGGAGATGGGTTTTTCTAGCTCCTTCACATTTGCCTCTATTTCTATGAGTTCTTCAAGTTTTATACCGACTGCCCTTCGGATATCCTTCATTTGTTCCTCTACAGGATATTCTGAGGGATCAAGAATGGCGACGACATTACATTGCTTCTTCGTGGAAGATTCAAATGGGTCCTTTGAGGATGACCCAGCATTTTTGCAATGTTTTGAGGAAGATTCTTGGGTAACTTTTCTCAAAGGGACAAGATGTTTTTCAGCCTCCTTAATGGAAAACTTCTGTGACCGAGAGGCAGAGTGAAAGCTCGAGGGGGTGAATCCCTTTACCTTTAGCCCTGCCAGCCAATCGAGAATGAGGTCAAAAGCCTTTTTCTGCTGAGGTGTCCCATTCTCATGACCGTTAACCTCTTCCATCCAGTACTAAGCCACTTTAAGTACTAGAAGTTTTGGTAGATGATCATTGCTGATTAAGTAGGAGGAGGGAATGTCATGGGAAAGCATGTGGGCATGAAGGCTCACTTTGTGTGCTGCAATTTTTTCCTCATACTCAGCGAAACGCTGCTCCACTTATGTAGCTTGTATCTTCCATGCCTCGATCTCCCCAGAAATTTTTGCGTTCTCTGATAAAAGAGATTCCCCCCAAAGAGCTATCTTTACTTGAGGGGCTCCCTCGAGGGTCTGGAGGAGGTTCGCTTGAAGAAGGGGGATTCTCGCTGGCTATCTTCCAAGCGAGCAAGTCCTCCTTAAGGCTAGCCACTTTACGTTGAGCCAATAGATGTTTTTCAGCAAGTAATTCCCTCTGGGCTACTAGTCTGAGATTTTCTCCCAAGGAACCGATCAAGCACCTTTCCACTACTGGAAGCCTAGTCGCAGTGGCAAGGCAGGACTTCAGAGAACCAAACTTCAAATAAATTTGATGTGTTGGTTCTTCTAATACTTCATTAGCTGGTTCTCGACCCTTTACCACTTCTAAGGGATAAATACCATTAAATTCTTTGCTAAGGAAATCCTTAACAAACCCCTTAAAAGTAGGATGGTCTTTTGATTGCCACAGCTTCATTTCAGCTTCGAGTTGGTGGAGCTTGTCCTTCAAGGAATTCTTCTCTTGATTATACTTAGAAAGATCTCAAAGGGCGGTCAGTAGCTGCTCATGTGTCTCATTCAGCTCTTTTTGGGAACTCGAAAGCTCCTGATAATCGCCTTCTAACACCATTTTCAACGAATTATACTATGAAAATAAAACAAAGGTAAAATCAATAAGTTGCAACAAAAACTGTATTTTTATTGATACTCAAAGTTTAAAAAAGGGGGGGTTACAATTGAGGGGCCCTAAGAAAAAAATTACAATTAGGGACCAACCCTAGAATCATCCTCATTTGATGTGGAAGCAATTATTTCTTCCACTTGGCCAGAGGCGGAATCCCGCTCAGGAGAGGCGTCTGTAGCCTCTGGAAGGGGGATCGTATGAATCCCCTCAGCATTGAAGAACTGCCCTTTAGACTTGATGAAATCCAAAAGGAAAAAATGAAGGCCGTTGTTCTTAGTGACCTCATCCCACTTCATGTCCAGAGTGGTTTCGAGCTCTGGATTAACCAGTTCGTCCACCTACTTGGCCAGATCTTTAGATAGAGGGGTAGACACTTAATGCTTTAAAAATTCCTTGGCTAATTCACTCTGGCCAATTTTCTTGGCCATACCCAGAAGATCCAAGAAAAGTTGAAGTAGCACAAGGCTGTTCAACAGCTTGTGCTTGAAGGCCTCGAGCAGTGAACTTGCATAGCCGGATTCTCTGCATCTTGAACCCCCTTTGCAAGGGTGTCCTTCTCTAGCATCCATTAACACATCTCGGCATCAACACCCTGCCTCTCCCCCTCTAGAAGCTTTTGTCTTTCCTCGAGCACCCTATCCTTTTCCTCAAGCACTCTATCTTTCTCCTTGAGTACCTTATCTTTCTCCTCGTGAGATTTCCTTAGCTGCAAAATCTCAGCATCCTTTTTGCTGAGCTCCTCACGAAGGGTACCATCACCAGCGGAGCAAAGAGAAAAAAAGGTCGTCATTCTCTTGGTGGCCTCTGCCATTTTCTCGGTGGCCTCGTGGAATATTTGGGAAGCCTGACAAAACAATTTAGTTCCAATTGATGTTGTAAAAATGAGGGATGCTAAAAAAGTTAAATGTATAAAAAAAGGAAATAGAAAAGAACCTTAGGGTTAGGTGCCACCGTTAAAAGGTGATGCTCGATCCTGGATACAAGCGTCGCATCCTGCGAAGGGGGCAGAGATTATTGATGAACATCCACACCGCCATGTGATCCCATAAGCAGTCTTGGTGAAGAGGGATCGATAGTATTGTTGTTCGCCCTTGTCTTCTGGAGAACGTTCCTGGTGTGAGGTGACCACTTAGCACCAGTGGTTGAGATAGGCCTTTCAAGGCCTGCTGTAGAAGGGGAGGCTGGGTTTGAGAGGGGAGACATCGGATTCGAGGGAATAGCAGCCTGATTCGAGGAGTCAATGATTCCCTTTGAATGAGCCTGACCCTGTTTCGAGGGCTTCTTCTTCTTTAAGCCCTTAGCGAGACCCACTAAAAAAGGAAAGAGAAAGAGAGTCAGTCAATAGAGGTAAATCCAATAACACAACAAATGGGAGAAGTAGATATTTATTAAGGCACCTTCGGAGGGTCCTGAATGCCTAAAGTCACTAAGGATGGTCTCGAGGGGGGCTCATCTCTAGGGCCCTCAGTTTCTCTTCTCCTCTTTCTTGTATCCTTCTGGAGTATGTTATACACATATTCTTCATAGACTCCGGGCAAGAACGCAAAGCCTCTAATATAGGGGTTGGGGTTGTTGAAGAGGCTGTAGTCGAGGGAGCTGGACAACAGTTTTTTCCTATCCTTCTCGAGGGCATCTGGGAATATATATTCCCCACGTTTGGGAGACTTGACTCGAGCGCCCCAGTTCCACGGAGGAACTCGATATCTCCTACTTTCAAACAAAATACCTTTCTTCCATCTTTTCCAGTCGTTCAAATTTCTAGGAACACTAAAAACCTTATAATGTGCTTCTCAATTGACAAACGTGACTATCATATCGGTACACCACCCACTATAGGACACAAAGTATAGCAATCGAAGTAGCTTATAACTGGATTTAATACCGAACTCATCACACCTGGTCAAGAACATTATAATGATCACCAAAACGTTGGGATGAACTTATGCAGGGCTCACTTGGAATTTTCTAAGGAGTTTGGAAAAAAAGGCAGAAAGGGAAATGTGAGCCCGCAACAAAGGTGTCTGAGGGAGATGGAAGATCTTCCTTCGGGAAGGTTATGGGTGGTATCACCCTCTTGGAAGGGTTGAAAATCGGCATCTGGGCTGTTCGTTGACTAGGAGGGATTGAGTCCAAAATTTTTGACATGGTGGGCCACACTACGTGAGCAACAAAACACAAGCATCCAAATACCTTTAAAGATGAGTAATTTGGAGCTTGTCCATATAGTGTCTCAAAGGGAGTGCGACCATTGAGATGCTTTGTCGATGTCCGATTAATCAGATAAGCAGCAGTAAGAACACATTCTCCCCAAAACTCAATTGGGAGACTAGCTTGAAACCGTAAGACACGTGCCACGTTGAGTAAATGGTGATGCTTTCTTTCAACTCTACCATTGTTTTCTGGTGTATCAACCATAGATGTCTCAAAAATGATCCTAGATGCAGCAAAATGAGATCTCAAAGGTAAAAATTCAGTCCCGTTGTCAGCCCGGACACGCAGTATAGTTCGGCCCCATTGATTCTTCACCAGAGCATAGAATTCCAAAAATCTATAAGCTACTTCTGACTTAGCCACTAATAAATAAACCCAAACAACTCGGGAATAATCATCAACTGTTGTAAAAAAATCACCACTAGAGGATGGTGTTCTATAAGGACCCCAAACATCACAATGTACTAATTCAAATAATGCAGTAGCATTTGTAGAACTCAATGGAAAACTATGTCTAGTCTGTTTTGCTCTATAACGTACAGAGCAAGGTATAATAGTATTACTTGTGCTAAAATCAAGAGTAGGAATAGAAGACAACATCGTAGAAGATAGATGACCAAAACGTTGATGCCATAAATCAGATGAAGAAACCGAAGCAACTGTCGGAATAGACTGCAGGATATGGGGACGAACGCGAGTATCCAATAGACGAAGCCAATAAACTCCCCCCTTGCTGTTCGCCCACGGAAATCACAGTCCTCATATTGATTTTCTGTAAAATGCAATAATTTTTAGTAAAAAAAGCTAGACATCTTAAGGCAGATAACAATCTAGAGCATGATAATAAATTGCATCGCAGAGTAGGTAGGTAGAGCACATGAGTAAGAGTGACATCACCAAAATAAATAGACCCATATTGTGTAGCAGACGACACAGATCCATCAGGCAGTATAACATTCAAAGTATTGGTAGCAGTAGTAATATCAGTAAGAGAACCCTTATCACCAGTCATGTGAAATGAGGCTCCCGAATCAAGAATCCACGGTAAAGGAGACTTACCTGACCTGTGGTCAGATAACGAATAAAACTTATTAAATAAATATACGGTCATACTCCATTGGTTGTCAGACAGAGCAGGACCGAAATCAGATCGTGTAGGTAAGCCAGAGTCGGCCACCACTACGCTGGCGAAAATAGCCATAACACAATTTATTTTTATTAAATAAACAAACAAAAAAAATTGAGTGAAACAAACATGTGAGATAGCAACAAGATGCTGCAGAAACAGCAGTTGGTGGCGTGCGTCCCTGTACGGTGCGTGGAAACACGTATTGCTGAAGGGGAGGTCATGTGTGCTTCAAACATGTGTGACTTCATGCACCACTTCATGCGCCTTCAATGGTCGCGCGCGTGAATCTCACTCGCGACTTCCTTCCTAGGAGAAACGGCGAACGGCGTCGGAACGAGTTGCTGGAGCGAGGTAAGTTACCGGATTGGGGCTCGGTCTGGACTGAGTCGCTGGAGTGAAATGGAAAATAGCAAACGGTGCCAATCGACGGACGGCGGTTGATGGCGAGTCTTCGTTGGCCTGGCAGATATATCGACGGCGGCCACCGTTAGATCGAGGCTCGGCAAGATTGATTTGGCTTGTCGGAAATGGTTGGATACCAAGGCGATGAAGGCTCGCTAGACACAGAGGCTCACTGGAGACAGGAGATAGCGGAAGCTCACCAGACACAGAGGCTCGACGGAGGCTCGAATTGGCGAACAGAGAATATTTTTTTAAAGGGACAAACAACTCTAATCGGCGGTGCGTCACGCACAGACGATGGCAACCGTGTTTACGGAAAATCTAAAATGGAAAATTTTAGGTTCTTAGGATCAGGTATTTAGGCTCTGATACGATGTTGAAAATAAGGGTAATGGTCTGTGTTTTATTTATGACCTCAGGGTCCATTATATAGTAGTATAAAATACCTATAGAAAGTAGGAAAAAAGAAATATAATCTAATTACAATTACAAGTAATATTTATATTACTTAACAAACATATACGTGGAAATGAAATTCATCATAATAAAATTAAACATTGTGACTATTTGTCTTACATCGAACATTGTGACTATTTGTCTTACATCGAACATTGCTACTCTTGTACATCTTTGTTCCTTTCTATTTCCTCCCTCCCTCTAAAATCATTCAACGATTGTTACATACAATGAAACTTACACATACAATAATAAACATTCGAGCCTAATATCCGTACTTGTGCCCATAAATTAAATATCCGAGCTTGATAGTTACACAGCGACTATAGAAGTGAAGGTTAACATTTTAGTTGGTACACTACTGGAAATAGGTAAATAGGCACAGGTATGAGTGTATTGGTGTCAGAATGCCGGTTCTAATAATCACATTAGTACTGGTATAAACATCTAAAAATTGAAGTACTGGTGGCTATATAATAAACTGAACTGGTTCTATACCGGTGCTCAGTATTGGGGCCTATGTAAGAAAAAAAATAGCTTGAAAATTTTGAGCATCGGTACGATTCATAACGATGCAGAAGGGCAGTTCTGTGTAGAAATTTATGCGGGAAGTGTTGAAGTCTGCACCGATAGTTGTGGTGGTATCGGTGCTCATAGATTAAAAAAACCACGGGAAATTTTACAGCACTGGTATATGTACCGGTGCATGAATCTTATCAACAAAAAAATCAGATAAAAACAAGCACCAGTTTAAAATTTTACATGAAGGTACCGGTGCTAATGAGAAAAAACTGAGGGACATTGTACAACACCGGTATTTGTACTGGTGCATGAATGTTATTGACAAAAAATGCGAGAAATGGGATAAAAACAAGCAACGGTTAATAATTTTTGAACTAGCACCGGTTCTCCTACTAGTGCTATGTTGTCAAAAACATGTTTTGCACATGTTTTAGTTGATCGTACCAGTGCTATTGATGCATTAAATGGCCACCTACCACATTTTCTAGTGAGTAAAAATACCTCGGTAGATGCTTTTTGAGCTCATTGATGCTATTTGTGGATGAAGAAGACATTGAATGCTAATCAATGAAGTCCCTTGAAGGAACTTTATGTTTTGTTTAAATTTATCATTTATGGTGGAATATGTGTGGAATGATATGTTGATATAAATATATTGTAAGTTTGAACATTGTAATGTTGTTTGACACTCATGATGAATAGGGTTTATTAGCTAGTATTGTTGATGTATTGAATGACTTTTGAATGCATGTGATTTGATATGTAGGATGTGGTACAATTGTAGTAGTGTGTGATGTTGCATGTTGCATATTCATAGGGTGTGGTATGAATAAAATTTATGTTTATGGTGATAAGTGTATATTTTTTTGGATGTTTAAATGTTGTAAATTGATTAAATTGTAGACCATGCCATCGAGAGGCATAAGCATGTGTATCACAACATTAGTTTTGTGAGTGATGAATTTATCGCTTTGGTTGGGGAGTTCTTGCAGCATACATTTAGTCTCGAAAAGCGCACTACTACAAATTAGAGCTATTGCAACACTTTCCTTGCAACAGTTATTTAAAATGTTACAATAGTTATAAAGCGCTTAACTTTTGAAAAGTGTTACATAAATATCGAAAAGTGTTACCTAAATTGTAAAAAGTGTTACGTTAGACCTAATGTAACATCACCTAAGGTAATACTTGTAAAAGTGTTACAATAGGTTCAAAGTGTTACAACATCACCTAAAGTAACACTTTTACAAGTATTACTTTAGGTGATGTTACGTTAGATCTAAAGTAACACTTAAATAAATTTAGGCAACACTTTTCAATATTTACGTAACACTTTTCAAAAGTTTAAGTAACACTCTAAGCTATTGTAACATTTTTTAATAAGTGTTTCAAGGAAAGTGTTACGTTAGCCTTAGTTTGTAGTAGTGGCACATCCTATGTCCATGTTGTGATTCTAATAGTCTTAAGCGTACTGACGACCAGGACTTGCTGTAACTACATTTGTACAAGAGAGATTTTTCGAAAGATTATTTGGTTTGGACATTTCTTGGCAAGAAACCACCGCCGAAGGTGATTGTAGGTAGCAATGGGGAATATTTTGGGGGTTTGAAATTGGATGACATGTGTGAGGAAGTGGTGGATGAATTCAGGGGGAGTTCTAAGGTTCTGTTGAAATTTCTAGATGAGAAGGATAGACCGTTGTTTCCCAGTTGCAAGAAGAAAGACACTGTGATGTCAGATTTGATGGAGTTGTTTAACATGAAAGGTGTTGGTTCGTGGACCGATACTAGCATGGATAAATTGTTGAAGTTTTTGAATGAGAAGCTCCCCCTAGCAATGGTTTACCAGACAACCTGTACGATACGAAGAGAATTTTGTGTCCAATGGGAATGGAGTATAAAAAAATACATGCATGCCCCAATGATTTTGTTTTGTATATGGATGCTTTGGAAAAACTAGTGGCTTGCCCTGTATGCAATGTTTCTATTATAAGGAAAAGAGAAATGAGGTTGTGGATGAAGAGGTTATTGTGAAGTTAAGGAAACTGGTCCCTGCGAAATGTCTGTGGTACCTTCCTATTTCCTTGAGGCTTAAGAGGTTGTTTATGAACACTGAGGGTGTAGAAAACATGACATGGTACAAGGATAGGGATTGTCCTGATAATTATATCATTAGTCATCCTGCTGATGCCGATCAGTGAAAGAATTTTGACAAGATGTATCCTGAGTTTGCAGCTGAACCTAGGATTTTGAGGATGGCTATGTGTACTGATGGTATGAATCCCTTTGGTAACATGTCATCAAAACAAAATTCAAGGCCGGTTATGCTTTGTATTTACAATCTACCACCGTATCTATACATGAAGAGGAAATATGTTTTGATGCCATTGATGATTTTGGGTCCGAGATAACCCAGAAATGAAATCAATACCTATCTAGCCCCACTCACTTAAGATTTGAAAGCTTTTGTGATCTGACGATGCTGATGTGTTCGATGGTAATTGTGGGATCAAGTTCAATTTGAAGGTCATGCTTTTCTGCATGATAAATGATTTTCCAGCTTATGGTAATCTTTCTGGCTACGTGGTTTAGGGTCACAATGCATTTCATGTGTGTGAGGAAGCAACAGATTTTACGCAATTGAAAAATGGTAGGAAGACTGTGTATCTTGGTCATAGGAAATTCCTCCCAAAAAAGCACAAGTTACGAGATGACACTATTCATTTTGTTGGAGGGAGAGAGAGGAGGAAGGTGCCAAGAATATTGAGTGTGTTTGTCATCCATAGCAAGGTGGAGAAAATAAATGTTATTCTTCGAAAAAAGGTATCTAAAGCGGTTGCCTTAAATGATGGACCTTGGAAGAAAAGATCGATTTTCTTTGATTTGTCGTATTGGATACTTTGGAGGTTCACCATTATTTGGATGTGATGCATAAAGAGAAAAATGTGTGTGAGAGTTTAATTGGTACTCTAATTAACATTCCTGGTAAGATGAAGCATAGCTTGAATGCACAAAATGACTTGGTTGAACTCGGTGTATAAGTTGGTTTAGCTCTGGAAGTGAAAGGTAAGCGGACACACCTACCATTGGCCCCTTAAAATCTTTTTATCAGTGAAAGAAGGTTGGTTTGTTAGTGTATTCAGGGAATCAAGCAACCGTTTGGCTACTCTTCCAATGTTAGTCGGTTTGTGAACGATGAATTGCATCTTAATGAGTTGAAACTCCATTGTCACATCTTGATGCAACAAATCTTTCATGTGGCTATCTGTGGTATCATGGAAGAGGAGGTGAGATATTTCATCATGCGCATGTGTTTCTTCTTCAACTCAATTTTCAATGAGAATATTAGCAGGAAACAACTTGATGAGTTGGAGCATAAGGGGATAGTAGTTCTATGTTTGTTTGAAAAGTAATTTCCCTCGGAATTCTTTGACATTATGGTCCATCTCTTTGTCCATGTTGCAAGGGAAACTAGAATATGCGGTCCCATCGGGATGTACCTTTCAACCAGCACATGGGTTCTTTAAGGGTTTTGTACATAATCGATTCCGACCTGATGCTAGCGTTGTGCAGAGGCATGTCACAGAGGAGATAATTTAGTATTGCACTTCAAATTTGCTGGGAGGATAGCAGTAGGAGTCCCCCAGCATGTGGAAAATGGTAGGAAGAATGGGATCCCACGTATAAAAGGTACCCATACACACCGTTTAATGCTGAGTTGATGAAATTTCATCTTAATGTTTTGCATAATAGGAGTGAGACTACAATGTATGTTTAGGAGCACATGTCACTGTTGGAAGAACTCTATCCCAAATAGCCATCAAACCAGTTGCAACTGGAGCATTATACAATGTTTGTAAATTTGTTTTGTAATTGTTGTAATGTGGAAGAGATGCCCTCTAAACTTTGTGTGTTTGCAAGGACACCCGGCTGCAGCGTGAAAAGATACCAGGTCTATGATATTAATGGATACAGTCTTTCAACTGTGTCTAAGGACAACAAGAGCACAACTCAGAATAACAAGGTTTGCGTGGAATCTGAATCCATGTGGCAGTTGAGCAAGAAAGGAAAAAAACCTATCATTGCAGTTATGACATTTTATGGGGTCATCGAGGAGATTTGGGAGTTAGATTATGTTGAGTTTAAAGTGGTTGTGTTCAAGTGAATATGGGTTGGAAATAATATAGGGGTTTATTCCAAGATGCCCATGAGTTTTGTGCTGGTGGACTTGAATCGAGTGGGCTACAAGAATGACAAGTTCATCTTAGCTGCTCAAGCTTGCCAGATGTTTTATATCTGAGACTTAACCAATGAGAAGTGGTATGTTGCACTCCAAGGGAAGAATTACTTTTTCGAAGATGAAATTGATACACTCGTAAAATCTGAAATTGCAGAGTTTCCCTGTGTATTCCCAAGTTTGGAGGACATCGGCGAACCACAAGTATGTAGACGATCACATGGGGATGGATTGTGCGTGGACGAGAATGGTCATATTGTGGGTAGTGATGTAGTCCTGAAAAGGAAAAGATAGGGTTTTACGTTTGGTTTATCATTCCCTTGTGTACCCTTTCGTACCATTTTGGATGGCCCAAATTAAATAAAAGTGATTATTAATATTCTGTTTTGGCACCGGTAGTAGATATTTGTATAATATTTTGTATGAAATTTGTATTCCATTATTGGTAGCACCGGAAAACTCATTGTATTACAGTGCTACATAATAGAGAACGTACTTGCTCTATTCTTAATAAAGGTACAAGTGAAACAGAGTATTATAACCGGTAACATACCAGTTCTAATAATAATGGGAACGGCTGTGATGGATAATGATCCTGGTTAATATACAGATGCTTGGTACTTAGACAAAAAAAATACTGAGTTGCTCACTGGTTCCCTCAAAAATAATTAAAATGCATTAAAAGTAGCTACTTTGGACTCCTTTTCATATTTGGCACCGGTACGTGTTGGGTAAGGCCACCAGTAAGTGCATCTGGTGCTCAACATTTAGACAAAAAATGATGAGTTTCTCTCTGGTCCACTCGAAAATAATTGAAATGCATTGCAAGTAGCTGCGTCAGGCTACGTTTCACATTTGGCACCGGTACATCCTGGGTAAGGGCACCAGTAAGCGTATCCGATGCTCAAGACTTAGACAAAAATGATTAGTTGCTCTCTGGTCCCCTCAAAAATAATTAAAATGCATTCCAAGCAGCTACATTAGGATCTGTTTCACATTTGGCACTAGTGCGTGCTAGTTAAGGGCATCGGTTTGTGTACCGATACTTTGTACTTAGTCAAAAAAATGATGAGTTTCTCTCTAGTCCCCTCGAAAATAGTTAAAATGATTTCCAAACAACTACGTCAGGCTGCTTTGACGTATTAGCACCGGTATATACGTATTGGTACAGGTTTAGCTATTTGTACCGGTGCTAGGATGGAAGTTAAGGTCTTCAAAAACATTAATTTCTACGTCATTTTATTATACCTACGCAACCTCTTGTTCATATCAACGAAGAGAAACCCTTATTTTCCCCAGAACGTTAATTTTGCTTCACATAGGTACTATCATGGTCTACCTTTAAGATTATAATGATTTTGTCATGTTTTATATTTGTGAAGAAAACCTAGTTTGCTTTGTTCATTTCAAAATCCACTCTTTTCCATTCAAATTGTGATTCTAATTGGAGTATGTCAACTTAGTTTTCAAATCCCTTGTGTGGTAGATATAAATATAGATTTTTGTTGTTCTAGTCATCGGTACAAGCACGTTGTTTGAATTTGGATGAACTTTGGGTAAATTACCATTGCCCACAAGGTGTTTGATAAAATGCCTTTATGTGAACGTAGAGGATGGCCCCCGAAACCCCCAATAAGAGGCCTAGGAAAGAAGGGTGTTCATCACCATCAAAAGGTTATCACTCGAGGCAGGCGGATGAGAGATTTGTGTCCGATGAGGCAAGGTTATTGACCTAGAATTACAAAAAGAGGAAGCATAATCCATAACGTGGAATCAAAAAAAATCCACCATTTCAAGAAACTATTCGGAAATTGGGATGGGAAAATATTTTTGCTACACCTCGCGCTTTCAACTTGACCATCATAGCCAATTTCTATGCAAATTTGAGGTGTGGATTGAACATGGGCATGGTTTTATGTCATGGAAAATATGTCCCTCTCACTCCTAAAGCTATCAATGAACTGTATGGATTGCCCAATGTCGAAGATATTGGTGTTGATCAATAAGGATGGTGATTTGCACAACGAAGTATCAAGAATTTTTGTTTAGTGCATTACAAGTGAAGGTACCAACATGGATGCTCTTGTGTTTCCCATGTGGACAAAAATTCTGAAGAAATTACTAAAACCGGATATGAATGTGTGGTATCACTTCGTGGCCTCCCGTATCAACCCTAACACAGTGAACACCGAAGTGCATAAGAGTCGGATAATCAAGATATATGCTACTAAAAAGAAACTTCGTAGGAATGTAGGCGCTGAAAGAGGACAAGGAGAAGTTAGGATCCTATGGTTTTTGTAGTCTGATTTCTTCCCTTTGTGAAATTGTAAGTGTATCTAACTATGAGAACGACACATATGGTCTTCCGATGACGCAAATTACTGTTGAATCGTTCTGCAAGATAGTTCCACCTCCTTCTGCTACGTCCATTGAAGCTAGGGTCTCTACACTTGAGACAAGAATTTAAAGTTTGTGGATGGATTACCAATTTCAAAGGAGATGGTACATGAGGAAAGTGATAAGCTACCAATTTCCAGAAGCACTGAAGGTAGTCAGTCCTTTCCTAACAATGAAGGTAGTCAGTCATTTCCTAACACAGATTGACATTTGTTTTGGATCAACATCACAAGAAGGGGACAAAGCAACTTGCAACAACGAAGTGAATCCATTATCCCGTTATTATTTGTGAATGAAACTAATGGATTTTCTTGTATTTGGATAATTAATACTCTTGCACCCGTAACTTTGTTTCAGATATATTTGGATAATAATTATTACCTAAGGAGCTGTTTATAATTTTTCTCCTTGGTAGATTAGTACTTAGACTTTAATCTTTCTAATTAAAGAATCCGGATGTAACTTCTTTTTCAAACGTTTAGCACCAGTACATTGCAACATCGGCATTGGTATGAAAACTTTTGGCACAATATAACCAAGAATTGCACTATAACTGCAATTTTAAGAAACCTAAGAAATGGTTTTAAATTATGTTTATTAGAAACTTTATGAAAAACCCTAGGATATGAAAAATAAAGTGCATTCGACCTTTGGACCCACTTAAAACAAAAATTGGGGTCATATGTAATTTTTCAAAACTACATAATCCAAGGTAGTATCAAGGTGAAAATCATAACCTTTAAAAGTTTGAACTACTATTAGAACCGGTATTTACTTCATGATACTGGTGCTATATTTTTTGCTGGAACTAAAATTTATTTAAATATTTTGGACTCTTATGGTGGGAAAATTGAAATATTTATGCATCGGTAAGGTCAATTTTGGCACTGGTTTAGGTACCGGTACTCAACACTTAATCAAATTTATTTGTCATTGGCTCTTTGTCCATCACCATAAATTAAAAATATTCTAAAACCAGGTGCACGCAAATGCTCTTCATACTAAAAAGCACCGGTACCATATACTGTTGCTCAATATTTAGACAAAATATTTTACCATTACTCTCTGTCCAACACGATACATTAAAAATACCACCAAAGTAGCTTCTCTTTACATTACAAAGCACCGGAATGATGTACCGGTGCTCAACACTTAAACATTTTTTGGAACATTTCTCTCTGTCCAACCCAATAAATTAAAAATACCCTTAAAGAAGTTGCGCACAGCTGCCTTGTATAGTAGAAGGCATCGGTAATAATTAATACACGTGATCTGTCCATTTTAGATGCATTATTTAGTAGTATTTAGGATCACTTTTGTGCTCTTTTATTATCGAGAGCTTGTGTTTTACCTTGAAATTCACTTAGGAGAGGCAAAAGCAACTTTGTACTCTTTTACCTCTTCTAAGTGGATTTTGTGTGACGAGGGAAGAACACGGAGGCAACGAAGACCGGAAGACATTGAAGACTATACCTTCAAAGACTTTTTCGAAGACATGAACACCGTCGTCGTTGAAGACCATTTTGGAGCTGTTGAAGACTTGAAGATTGAGAGGGATGACTATGAAGAAGACAAAGAAACAATGCAAAGTACTGGCCCCTGTCGCGACACCATCGCGAGTCGCGACCAACACAGTCGCGAGTCGCGACCAAAAGGCGGCCAGAAATCTATTTTATTTTCTTTGCACTATAAATACCCTCTCTTTCCTCCTCTTCTAAAAGCTTTTCCAGCCCTTTTTCTCTCTGGTTTTTGGGCGAAAACCTAGGTTTTTCTCTTCTTTCTTTTCTTAGCTTTTTCTTAGTTTAATTATGTCTTTTGTTGTTCTAGAGTAGTTCTTGTACTTGGGAGCTATGGATTGAAGCTTCCACTTCTATGTATTGAGAACCATTTCTATCTATCTATTTGGTGTTTTTGCTATTGTGCTTTTATTGTGCTTTGAATGTTAATTGTTGATTCTATTAATGTTGTTGAGAGCTTGATGATATGAAATGCTTGGATGAATTGCTAGCTAGGGTTTGGGGGATTTGGGTTAATTTCCCCCCTGTTCTTGTTAGTAATGTGAGAGTATGATTTAGAGCTTTTGATTGTGTTGATGGATTGATAATGTGCTAGATGAATGTGATTGATGTTGAACTCTTCGTCATGTTCGTTTGTGTAGCAAACGAGAAGAGTTATATGCTCGTGGTCTATGAGTGGTCGCTCTTGACTAATCTCGTGTAATTGCATGAATTGGTTAAATGCTTAGTCACGGTGTAGTGGTCATAGGCATTGCCAAGCTTGTTGGTCCTTCGTGCTAAATGCCACCAATGACACCTTGAGTCGTGGTCGCGACTCGGGAGTCATTGGTGAGGTTTAACGAGAGATGTGGAACTCACTCTCGCAAACTACGAACTAAGAAGGATAGGAGTTTAGTCTCCACGACAAGTAGTTGAAGTATTGAATAGATGATTTAAATTCATTCTTGAAGCATTTGTTATTTGGCGTTTATGTATTCTTGACGGTGTGTTTCACTGCATGTGTGCCATGAGTTGTTTGAGCATAGGTAGTGCTTGTGTGGTTGAATTGTTTAGGTGTAGGAACGTGACGAATTCCGTATCGCCTTTGCATGAAGATCTATGAGCATGAACTTAGAACTCCTTGTGATGTGTGTGTTGTGGTACTTGCTAGATGGGTGTGTGAGTGTTGGGTCCTGAATGCTATATGATGGAATGTGTGAATGATTTGATGAACTACATTAGATGTGGAAGTGGATATCCGTTGCCCCCAAGGCTTTTTATCTTTGTAGTTTTAAACCCCTTTTCTTTAGTTTCGTTTGATGATTAGCATAATCACTTGACCTTGCTAGTTATCTTGTCTTTTTATCTTTGTTAACTTAGGAAACCAACCAACCAACCCCCCCCCCCTTTTAATTGCTTTTAAGTGTGTGTAAATATAGTTACTCCTAGCCTAATATCAACCATTTGTGCTTGATTGCTTAGGAAAATCCCTCTTCTCATTGGACGACCCCGATTTGCCGCTATCTACCTAGTTGTAGAAAGTAAGCAAAAAGGGCTTATAAATTATCTTTTGCACGGCGGGCGCAATGACCGCCCGCCCATCAAAATGGCGCCGTTGCCGGGGAAGAGGCGTTTACTCTTAAGTATTTAGGTGTATTTGGTTGTGTATTGGCTAGTTGTTTTTATATTCCACTACTTGGTGGTTGTTTTTGTTCGGAGTAGGTATTGCTTGAGTTCTTGGTAATTTATTTTATCGAGAATCCTTGCACTGTGATTCCAAAATTTTGAAAAAAAAAAAATTTAATGGAGCGTCTCACCTTGAGGGAACTCATGATGAGAAGAGAGGCTCAACAAGCAAGGTTTTGTAGGATGTGTCATTCCGATCATCCTACCGAATCTTGCCCTTTGTTGTGGGAAGAGCACTATGACCGAGAAAGAACCCTTTGTTTCCAAAACCATGGGTACTATGAAGAGTGCTACCAAGAGGTAGGAGATATTGGTTTTCAAGGGCAAGAAGCTCAAGAATGGTATCCGTACCACAATTCTTACAATCCGGAATGGAGTGGTAGTCCGGATTTGTGGTATGAGAATGTGCCGGAAAACCAATATTACGAGCTACCTAGTTGGCCATCACCGCCCTATACCATACCCCAAAACCAAGCCCAACAAGGAAGTTCGAGTTTGACACGTGAGGATGTCTTAAATACCATAGCAAACTTGAACTCCTTTACTAGTGAGGAGCCGGATACCCAGCTCTCCTCTAGTGTTGAGGCCATTGAGGTGCATGTGAGGAACATATTAGAGGTATTGGCCCGCATGGAAGCTCATGATTCCGAAAACACACCATCCTAACTTGAACTCGATGATTCGGTAAGTGAGGTCACCAATAATAATGATTTTGAGTTTGAAAGGGATGAGGAGTTGGTTGTAGAGGATAGAAAAATGGAGGAAGAGGTGATAGTGCTACATCCATTAGCATTGTCACCCCTTCTCCCACCTAGTGAACCAACTCCAATATTTTCGGAAGTTTTGAGGGAAACGAGAGAGGAGCCGAAAGATTTTCCCAAGCTCCCTAACCACTTAATTCCCTTTGAACCATCTCCACCTCCACAAAACTTTCCTCTTGAAAGTTTTGTACCCCCACCTCTCGACTTTTGGAAGCTCATGGTGAAGGGGTTCAAGCCTTCACCATACGGATAACATTAGGGTCGTGCCGACGACCTTAAAAATACGGAGCTTCGTCGTGCCGACGACGTTAAATAAATTCGGCATTTCTTTTAGTTTTTGTTTCTTAATTTTCATTTTTTTTAGTCTTTGTTTCTTAGTTTTTGTTGTTGTTTTGTTTTGTTCTTTTTATGGCATGTTTTTCTATGATTTTGTAGCAACATGAAGTGCATTGCAATGATGGAGATGATGGAACGAGATCAATGAATGAGGGAAGAAAGCTTGGACAGTTGGTAAGAAAACGAAAAAATTTTAAGCCTGGGATACCCTGCCGTCGCGAGTCGCGATGGGCTTCGTCACGAGTCGCGACGAACAGGGGAGAAAAATTACTCCCAGCGCCAACTTTCCGCGAGTCGCGATGACATCGCGAGGCACGGTCGCGAGTCGCGATGAACTTCGTCGCGAGTCGCGACGTGCTCAGAAATTTTTGAGCTTTCGGACTCAACTTTCCGCGAGTCGCGATGACTTCGCAAGGCTCGTCGCGAGTCGCGACGAGCTCAGAAAATTTTGAGCTCTCGGACTCACCTTTCCGCGAGTCGCGATGACTTCGCGAGGCTCGTCGCGAGTCGCGACAAACCTCGTCGCGAGTCGCGACGTGCTCAGTAACTGTTGAAAATTTTTTGAGCCCGGATTTCAAATTTCCAAGCTTCCAAGTTTCCAAATGATTTTAAACATTGCATGATCCTACCTTCTTCTCCACCCAACACTCCCAAGAACCACCACATCTCCACTCATTCTCAACCATCCTACATATATTGGCATATGAACATTCTTGCATCTTTATAGTACATTTGTTGATTGTAGTATGCCGACTACATCATTGTGATCGTAAGTGCATATCCTATAATGATGCTTGTATACATGTCAATATATGTTGGATATTTTTCATGATTATTCTTATAGTGTTGGTTGGGTGTGATTTGGTTGTTCTTTGAAAATACTATGGTTATTAACTCTTGATGCTAAACCTAGTATTACATATCCTTATGTACTTGTGAGTTTAATGTGTTCTTCGTGGTGTAGTCTTGATCAAACGGCGCCATGGAGACAATGATTTTCTCGAGGGGTGAGTTCTTCTACGGCATCTTTGCTCACCCTTCCGGTTCCGAAACCTATCTCGGGACCATCCAAGTACTTGGATATCGTCATATCACCGGCGAATTTGCGGAGAAATGGGTGTCACTCTAACTCCCTTACCTTGATTTTTATTGTTCTTGCCTTACGTGTTTACATTGAGGGCAATGTAATGTTTTAAGTGTGGGGAGGGGTTAGAGGATTCAATGCATGCTATATTGTTTTTGAATGCTTTTTGCTACTTTTCATTGGAAAAACATGAGAAAAAAATTTTTTTTTAAAAACAATAATATGAAAAAGAAAACCCGCTGAGTTGAAAACCCGAGAGGGCGACTTAGGCAACATTGGGGGCCCGGATAGGTCGAAAACCCTTAAAGGGCGGCCTAGGCAAAAATGAGAGGCTAAAATGTGCGGAAAAAGGTGAGATGTGAGCTAAAGAAACATGATGTGTGGCTAGGATGAAAACTCGAAAGAGCTCCTAGGCAAAATTAGAGAAATTGAGAGAAATTGAAAAATGCTATGATTTCACTCATTTTCCGGCGTTGGAGTCATAAGGTTGCGGTTGTCACACGGATGGATCGGGTAGCTCAACATCTATAGACCTCTTGGGATTGGGTAGCTTAGTGGGTTAGGAAACGAAGTGTGGTTATGAAATTCCTTATCTCTTTCTACTTCGTTTTTGGTTGATATATTGGCATTTAGTGAAGCATGTGTTTGAAACTCTTATATGGTTTTAGCTTCATTTTATGTCATTGGATTTTGGTTGATATATTGGCATTAGGTGTAGTATGTGCTTAAACCTCTTAAATGGTTTTAACTTCATCTTGTGTCATTGGACTTTGGGAATATCAATTCGGGGCTTTGAAATATTTTATGGGTAGTGAATTGATAAGTGGTAGGTTTGGTTAGATTTAGGATTGGGGATGTGTGTGTGAAAAAATTCTCATGTGAGCTTTTATTTTGGGATTTTTGATATTGAGAGTTTTTGTGAGGCTTTGATTGGGGGATTAGTTTAGGTTTTGGATATATCATTTACTCCGTGTGCTTGAATCTTTTCTTACTCGAGGGCGAGTAAGGTTTAAGTGTGGGGAGGTTTGATATGTCCATTTTGTGTGGTTATTTTAGGGGTTTTAGGATGTGGATATGCCATTTCCTCCGTATGCTTGAATCTTTTCTTACTCGAGGGCGAGTAAGGTTTAAGTGTGGGGAGGTTTGATGTGTCCATTTTAGATGCATTATTTAGTAGTATTTAGGATCACTTTTGTGCTCTTTTATTATCGAGAGCTTGTGTTTTACCTTGAAATTCACTTAGGAGAGGCAAAAGCAACTTTGTACTCTTTTACCTCTTCTAAGTGGATTTTGTGTGACGAGGGAAGAACACGGAGGCAACGAAGACCGGAAGACATTGAAGACTATACCTTCGAAGACTTTTTCGAAGACATGAACACCGTCGTCGTTGAAGACCATTTTGGAGCTGTTGAAGACTTGAAGATTGAGAGGGATGACTATGAAGAAGACAAAGAAACAATGCAAAGTGCTGGCCCCCGTCGCGACACCATCGCGAGTCGCGACCAACACCGTCGCGAGTCGCGACCAAAAGGCGGCCAGAAATCTATTTTATTTTCTTTGTACTATAAATACCCTCTCTTTCCTCCTCTTCTAAAAGCTTTTCCAGCCCGTTTTCTCTCTGGTTTTTGGGCGAAAACCTAGGTTTTTCTCTTCTTTCTTTTCTTAGCTTTTTCTTAGTTTAATTATGTCTTTTGTTGTTCTAGAGTAGTTCTTGTACTTGGGAGCTATGGATTGAAGCTTCCACTTCCATGTATTGAGAACCATTTCTATCTATCTATTTGGTGTTTTTGCTATTGTGCTTTTATTGTGCTTCGAATGTTAATTGTTGATTCTATTAATGTTGTTGAGAGCTTGATGATATGAAATGCTTGGATGAATTGCTAGCTAGGGTTTGGGGGATTTGGGTTAATTTCCCCCCTGTTCTTGTTAGTAATGTGAGAGTATGATTTAGAGCTTTTGATTGTGTTGATGGATTGATAATGTGCTAGATGAATGTGATTGATGTTGAACTCTTCGTCATGTTCGTTTGTGTAGCAAACGAGAAGAGTTATATGCTCGTGGTCTATGAGTGGTCGCTCTTGACTAATCTCGTGTAATTGCATGAATTGGTTAAATGCTTAGTCACGGTGTAGTGGTCATAGGCATTGCCAAGCTTATTGGTCCTTCGTGCTAAATGCCACCAATGACACCTTGAGTCGTGGTCGCGACTCGGGAGTCATTGGTGAGGTTTGACGAGAGATGTGGAACTCACTCTCGCAAACTACGAACTAAGAAGGATAGGAGTTTAGTCTCCACGACAAGTAGTTGAAGTATTGAATAGATGATTTAAATTCATTCTTGAAGCATTTGTTATTTGGCGTTTATGTATTCTTGACGGTGTGTTTCACTGCATGTGTGCCATGAGTTGTTTGAGCATAGGTAGTGCTTGTGTGGTTGAATTGTTTAGGTGTAGGAACGTGACGAATTCCGTAGCGCCTTTGCATGAAGATCTATGAGCATGAACTTAGAACTCCTTGTGATGTGTGTGTTGTGGTACTTGCTAGATGGGTGTGTGAGTGTTGGGTCCTGAATGCTATATGATGGAATGTGTGAATGATTCGATGAACTACATTAGATGTGGAAGTGGATATCCGTTGCCCCCAAGGCTTTTTATCTTTGTAGTTTTAAACCCCTTTTCTTTAGTTTCGTTTGATGATTAGCATAGTCACTTGACCTTGCTAGTTATCTTGTCTTTTTATCTTTGTTAACTTAGGAAACCAACCAACCAACCCCCCCCCCCCCTTTTAATTGCTTTTAAGTGTGTGTAAATATAGTTACTCCTAGCCTAGTATCAACCATTTGTGCTTGATTGCTTAGGAAGATCCCTCTTCTCATTGGACGACCCCGATTTGCCGCTATCTACCTAGTTGTAGAAAGTAAGCAAAAAGGGCTTATAAATTATCTTTTGCACGGCGGGCGCGACGACCGCCCGCCCGTCAACACGCACCGATAATTTTTGGTTATATGATCATGATTACTAAAATAATACTGATTTCATCTTTGGCACTAGTATGAATCCATGTATACCAGTGCTATACTAAAACATATAAAACCCCTCTTCCGCTTCCACTCCACTTCCGCTCAGCCCGATCGTCTTCCCCAATCACTCCTCCATCTTTCTAATCACTTCCCGTCGTCACTCCCCCGTCTTCTCGCTCACTCCTCACCATTACTCTGCCGCCAATCACTTTCTTATCTTCCCCAATCACTCCACCGCCCCCACTGCTAATCACTCCCTTATCAATCCCGCTCCTTCTCGATAACTCCCCATTATCTTTCATTTAAGTCTCTGCAGGTGATTGAGGCAAGCCACTCTGTCGTGACCTTCGCTGACAAATTTCCGGTGACCTTGGTAAACTTCCAGTGACCCCCTTAGAGACATCGACGTTGATAATCCATCAGAGACATTGACCTCGATAATATACCGGAGATATTGACCTTTATAGCAGTTGTACCAGTCCTCCATCATTCGAGAAATTCCATTCATCCTATTCCCATCTAATTAATGGTTAGTTCCTGCCGTTCAAGCAATTCCACTAATCCCATTCCATTCATCCTTTACTTTGTGATTTTTCCTTCGTAAATGAATTTTGATATTGATTGTTTGTCGGTGTGATTAATGGATTTGGATTGTGGGTTGTGGGTTGTGAATTGTGAATTGTGAATTGTGAATTGTGAATTGTGAATTGTGAATTGTGATTGTGATTGTGAAATGTGATTGTGAATTGTGATTTTCCACTATATCGAAGGTTAGGTTCTCACACATTTGGATTGGGATTAGGTCAATTTTGTTTGGATTGTTTGTTGAATTGTTTGTTTAAATGTACACAATGGAATGTTATGAATAGCAAATGTTGGAAAAACTTGGTCCTTGGAAATGTTAGCTTTCTTTGAGAATTTTGATTGCTAATTTTTTCTATTGTTACATGTTCTCAATCATGTTGTCGATTGGCTTCATGTTTTTCTCAATCAAGTCTATTGTTTTGATCATTGCTGATGCCTCCCAAGGGTAAAAAATTCGCTGGAAAGAGCAAGAGAAAGAGGGGCGATGCAGCACCAAAAATTGAAGAATATATTGAGACCACCACACCCTCCATTCCCTTGAGATTAAAAATTGAGGAACTCGGTGATAACATCGATGCAGTACCATCCACACTAAATGAGGAGCCTACAGCAAAAAAGGGTATCGGGAAGATGGTCGAGATTGACGATGTTACCAAGGAGGGGGGGAGCATGGGAAAACCTTTGAAAGTTTGAAATTAAATCTTGGGGCAAGGAGCGTACACCCGAATGCCAATAGATAATGCTTGCAAAGGAGAGGCAACGGTTACCGATACAGTTCAACCTAGCTGACATGGTTTACACAAAGAATTGGACCACATGGACTGCACACTGTAACTATACATTCCAGCGACGAATCAAGTTTGGGACACACAGGCACTTGAATAACGTTCCCGATGAAACCAAAGAGGAGGCTTGGAAGGACATCATGGTAAAAATATTTCATAATAGATATTACATTAATTCCATTACTTTTATTAGATAACATTAGTTCCTAATAATTATCAATGATTACCAGCTAATAATTTTTTTTGGTTGTGAATTCAATGCAGGTGAGCTTCAAGTTTGAGCATAACTTGACCCCGGCATAGCTTACAAAATTGACGGACTTTGTGTACGTAGCGGCCGGAAATGCCCACTACAACTGGAAATAAATAAATGGCCAAAAAATACATTCATCGGGTGGAAGACGACATAAATGAGTCAAAAACAAAATCATGGGACAAGTACAAATGGATGGAGGAAGAGGAGTGGAACAGGTCCTACAAAATAGACGACATGTGAATTAAAGGTAACTTGTTGTCAACATTCGTGTCTTCACAATGCAGTTTCATTTTGAGCTACTTATATCGATTACATAATACTAACTTAAATTTTTGTGATTTGGATAGAAAATTCGTGCCAAGAATAGCAATCACACAAAGGAAAAGGTTTATACACATTGGATTGGAAGGAGCGGTTACTGGGTCACTCGGGCTAGGATCATTGAGAAAAAGAAGGAAGAAAAGAGACTGAAACTGGCTTCAAAGGGGTTGATGGAAGAGGAGATTGAGAATGAGGTTGAGAGCATGGATTTTAATGTGGACACATCCTTGGTATGCCTCGAGCTCACCAAGCTGGAAGATAAGACCACATACACTAATCCCGTCGACAGAGCCGATGCTGAAAATATTGTGAGTATTTTCAAATAATTTGTCTTTTCAATGTTTATATTATTATTTTAATGTACATATTTTAATATTATTTATAATTCTTATATTGTACACCTAATTACAGATAAAGATGAATGAGGAGGCTGCTAGGGGTATATTGGTCCTGCAACCCGGGGATGACTTACTGATAAAGGCAACTGGCAAGAAGGATCACCCAGAGAGGTATAGGCGTACTCAAACCAACCTCCCAAAATATTTTTTCATACCCCATCTATCCCGCAGCCAAAGCAAATGTAGTAGCAACTCGTCCCTCACCCCGGCAATCCAAAAGAAGCAAAGTCCATACCAACCAGTGGTGAAGGCGATGGTGGCATACCTTGACCAGCTAGTTAAGGGGATTTCATCGACTCGATGAGTCCAAATACCATCGGGGATCGATGATCCCAAGTCATTCATTGAAAAGGCATTAGGCCTAGTGTCCGTGACACAGACCAAATTTGAGGGTGCTCCAAACGATGATGAGGTAAAAAACTAGATTAAAATTTATTTTATTTTTCTCATCCATAGTATTTTTATAAAAATATAGTTTATATATTATCTAACGAACAAAGTTCTATGATGCGTGACAAAATGGGGAGAATGTGACTTTGTTTGTGAAGAAATTAGAAGGGTCGAGGGCTATGATGGCAAAAGATTTTCTCCAAACAATGCACCACGGCCATATATCAGCAATTGGAATTGCTCATGTCCTAGTATCGAAGTCGGTATTCCATGCTAAAGAGGGATTTCCATCCGCCAACCACAAATTCGTCGATGCCGAAGAGGCTCTTGGACATGTGGTTAACTGGCCCATGATTTTGATCGATCGGGATTTGGATATCCCAAACAAACATGAGAATGATGTGTTTGCCAATGAGTGGGTGGACAAAGAATGGTAATTCCTAGAGGTCCCCGATGACGAGGTATTTCAATTAAATTATTCTTCATATATATGTTATTAGTTACATATTCTATGTGTTTAAATGTAAGTATTTTCAAATTACATTGTCACTACTTTGTCCATGAAGCCTTCTAATTCGACTACAAGTTATAGGCCGGGCGAAAAAAACTGCGACACCTATTCAGCCACTGAAATTGGTAATGCTATCGTAGCTTGTCACTATATCAAATATACTATTTGGACAGTTTACATATACTAAACACATCTTTTTTTACTGATAACAAGCAGATTGTAAACCATCGTGACTTAATTGAGTATCCAATGATGAGGTATTTCATTGACCTTTGCAATGAGGTGGCAAAGGAAATGAATGCTATGGGGAAGGTTGTGTATTACAACCAATTTCCTATATCCACATATGCTAAACCAAACAAAAATGCCATTTGCATCCAGAAATTGTTGGAGTTCGGAGGCAAGCTCGGGAATTTTTGTGGCATGACATGGATCTCGAAAGCCCAACTAGATTTGTGAATGGGGTAAGTTCCAAACAGTTCAATTGAAATTTCTAGTTCCTTAAAGTAGCGATGTCATAAATTGAGTTGTACGCTAACAAGAACCTATGGAGAAAAGTGGAGGGCACGAACAATGTGATAATTAAATTTTGTGTCGCAAACATAGGAAGAAATGACAACTTACATCAAGAGAGGGACATCAATAATCGGCGTACCATCATTTGGGACACGATAGTTGCTTCACATGGCGACATTTTTTGTCCCCTACCTCAGGAGGTCAGACACAATACAATAATGTTTAAATTAATATCAGTTAAGTCAAGTTCACCTGAGATATAATTTGTAAAGTACTAACGTATGTCACATTTGTTCCTCATCCTCATTTGTCTCAGTATTAACCATGTCTTCACATTGGACACACTCACCGGTGGTATAAATTCTGATGATTATATCGGAACACAAGTTCTTTCCAGGTATTAATTTCCATTCAATAAGCCTTCATTCTTTCCATGATTGTTTCAAAGTTAATATCCAAAAATAATATATCCCCAGGCTCACATGTAAATATTACAGGGTGAAGTGGAAGAATGAACCCTAAGCCGATTTCAACTGAGAGATAATAAACATCAATGTAAGTATTCACCATAAAACGTTACACATACTTTGTAGTTTTTCCTCACTCCTTGCACTGATTATACATTATCAATTCTTGTATTCTATCTTAGCACCGAGAACAAGGAAGAGGCTGGAAATGCGGAAACTATGTCATGCTATTTCTGGAAGAGATCGCCCTAAAGACAACTTCGAAGAATCCACTTGACGTAAGTATCAAAACTCCAAAACAAATAACATAATATGTTTCTGCTTTCTTTTGCAGTACCCCGTCCTACTAACTAACATTTAATCGAATCAAATCGCAGGTTTTTCTAGAAAACCAAGGTCAATACAATACCTACGAACTTCAAGATGTGGCAGGCAATTGGTGTGAGGCATGGGTTACTATTTATACAAAAGAGGCCAAAAATGTTCCGGGACACTTTCGTTTATTGATATGTGTGGATGAGTGTGGGAGTTTGTGTATTAACATTGATATTTCATGCTTTGTTTTCTTTTACCATGTGTGGGTTCATATTTTCTTCAATAGCATAGTTACAATTTTCTCAACATTTCTATGGGATTATTATAATCCTTTTCCCCGTGGTTGATCCGAGATGGTACCGGAATTTAAAAATTATCCACCCAATTTTTTAAAAAATTAGCACCAGTTATATAATTAATTCCGTACCAGTGCTATGAGAAAATAATCTTTAATATCATACCAGTGCTACAAGTATATTACATACTGGTGCTACTGGAAACAACAGACAAAAAATTTTGGTGCTAATATATCTAATCTGGTTCTAAATACAACCCCATGCAAAACAACCATAGACATAGGTACATAACAACTACTGGTGCTAAAAAAATTGGCACCGTTATGTTTCTAATACCGGTGCTAATATGTCATATGCCGATTCAATATTTGAACATCATTCTCAAAGTTTTAAAGCATCAGAACACAATCCAAACTGGTGTTGTAAAAAAAATACAAGCACAAATCCTAATTACCGGTGCCCAATATTTGTATCTAGTCATACTTATTTGAACACTGGTATACATGTTTTTGAGGACCGGTAGCTAACTTACCGGTACTCATATTTTGCACAGGTATGTCATACTGGTGCTAATAAATCTTCTCTCTTGCATTGGGTCACTTAGGCACCGGTATCCCAGCTGGAAAAATTTCGGTGTCATAAAGGAATTTTTACCGGTGCCTATGGGGGGTCCTCCCAGTAGTGGTAGAAGGTACAAGTTGACGTGAAGCAAGGGCGTGTACTATCGCCAACGCATGGTGTGCGACGACCGTGTGCAAATGAAAACAACGAACACATGGTCTGCGCGACTTGATGCAACTTGACTTTTCTATGTTTGTTCTCTTTCCTCTAGTACTATAAATATAGCTCCCTCTTCTCCATTTTAAGAGAGCCCGACTTTCACACTAAAAATGATGGGTTTATCATTTCTTCATCTTTTCTTTCCATTTTTCTTGCTACGTATATGTGCATTATTATTGGTTTTGTCATGGCAGGCTAATCTACCCTTGGAAATGATTGGTTAGCTTTTCTAACTTGATATTGTGAGATGCTGATTATTTTACTTTTGATATTGATTATCTATTTGGTTGTTTGCATTTATTTTGCATTCAGTGCAGAATCGGCCAGGTTCACAACTTGTTCTTATTTTTTTGTTAATTACTTGCTAGCCTTAGAGGGTGGAATTCGATGCTTACCCCTCATTGTTTTTTGTAGCCAACTATTAGCATTTATTACACTCATTCTTATAAGATTCAATTGTGCTACTTACATTTTCCTCGGTCGTAGGACAAAGGTAGGTGTATTGTTTCTCTATGCCTTATTTTTTAAAAGCACCATAAGGTGGGGGATATGTATTAGGTTCCCCAAAACCTATGTAGAAACCAAAAGATGTACAAAGATGTTTGGGATATTACATCGGTAAACCACCTCGTTGCCTTCAAAATATTAAACTAATAGTAGTGGAATGGTGGATGAAAACTGAAAGGAGTAAAGATGCTAGGTCAAGGTCCGGTGGAGTGCTCGAGGGGTGGTGTACTCGAGGGGTCGAGTGCCCTAGTTCTCGTGGGGTGGTGTGCTCATGTTCGCGGGGTCCATAGTTGTCAAGTGCCTTAAATCTCGAGGGCTGGAGGGCTCATGTTCGAGGGCTCCAAAGTTCAAGTGCTTCAAAATTCGAGGGCTCCATGGTGTCAGGACTCCATGGGTCGAGGTCTTTCGGTCATGTGCTCGAAGCTCCAGTCTCGAGTTCTCGATGATCCAGTCTCGAGTGCGTCAGTCTCGAGTGCTCGATGCGTCAGTCTCGAGTGCTCGATGCATCAGTCTCGAGTGCTCGATACATCAGTCTCGAGTGCTCGATGTTCCAGTCTCGAGTGCTTCAGACTCGAGTGCTCAATGTTCCAGTCTCGAGTGCTTCAGACTCGAGTGCTCGATGCTCCAGTGTCAAGTGCTCGATGCTCAAGTGCTGGAGTGCTCGATGCTCAAGTGCTGGAGTGCTCGATGCTCCACGTGCTCGAGTGCTCGAAGCACCTAGCGCAAGTGCACAATACTCCCAGGTCGAGTGGTCCGTACTCCAGGCTCGAGTGAAATAGTGCCCAAAGTGCTGAAGTGCTCATTGCACCGGGCTCGAGTGCTCAATGCACCATGCTTGAGTTCATGATGATCCAGACTCTAGTAGTGCTTGATGCTCCATTCCCGAATGGTCGATGCTCCAGTTTCGAGTGCTCAATTCTCCATTGTTGAGTGCTCGAATCTCCTTCTGGAGAGGTTGAGTGCTCAATGCTCCATTCTCGAGTACTCGATGCTCCAGGCTCCGATGCTCCAGGCACAGTCTCGAGTGCTCGAAGTTCCCATCTCGAGTGCTCGATGGTCCAATCTCGGGTGCTCCGTGCTCCATGCTCGATGCTCCAGGTTCCAAGCATAAGTGCTCGATGATCCAGTCTCGAGTACTCCATGCCCCCTGCTCTATGCTCCAGGTTCCAAGTATAAGTTCTCGATGATCCATTCTCGGTTGCTCGATGCTCCAATCTCGAGTGCTCGATACTCCAGTCTCGAGTGCTCGATGCTCCAGGCTCGAGTGCTCAAAACCCAAGGCTCGAGTGCTCGAAGTTCCTGGCCCGAGTGCTCGAAGCTCCAGGCTCAAGCAAGAAAATAGTCTATGTACTGATTCAAACTGATCCTTCGAGGTGTCCAGTTCTCGAGTGCTCTGTATGTCGAGGGCTCCAATTCACGAAGCCACCAAAGCTTGATTGCACGAGGGTGCAAGGGCTCTAAGGCTCCCTGTTCGAGTGGTCGATGCTCCAGGCTCGAGGAAGAAGTAGTCTATGCTCACAGGTGTGTCCTTGAGGACATGCGTAGTAGTAGTCCCTAAGAAGTTGGCGCTGGACAGTAGCTCGGAATGCCATCCGATTAGCCTGCATAAAAAGCCAAATTATCAGCAGTATCAATCCTTATAAGGGCCATTTTTCTGCATTCTTATATGAGGAGTGTGTTCCTTGTCCAAAGTGATAAGGCCTTTGATATGTGTTGGAACATTTGATAGATTGAGGCCTTGATTATGGGAGGAGTGGTGTTTAGCAATTGCATTAGCCACAGAATTACATTCCCTGAAAACATGTTTGAGTACTGCACTGCCTAAGAGGGATTTAACTTTATAAACCATATCAAACAGTTGCCAATTTGCAAAGTAGGGATCATTTAACATTTGAACTGCCGGCCCTCGAATTTTGATTCTCTATGCCTATTGTTACTTATGGGTTAAATTTATAAGGCTCATTTAGGTTATCCGGTAATATAGGTTATTACAAGCATCACTCACTTATTTTAATTCTATTTGAAGGATGGGGAGAGTTATCTCGAAAGTAAATGGGTATGCAAACAATATATATGGCTCCAAAAAGGTGAAATATTATGCTAACACCATTCCGATACGGAGTAAATCATTCATGTCACCAATCATTTAAAACTACGGGTAAAAATATCACAATCATAAACACATACACCACCAAATCCACACAAAAAAATTATTTCCATGCAATTCATTATAAACAACCAATAAATTAAATATCTCACGAAGAGTAATGATACACAATCTTTCATCATCGTAAATGTTTATGAACTAATGTGGCCTCTAAGGTCAGACAATAGCGCTCTCTCTGAAAAACGCTCTCTCTGAAATAACGATTTATTTAATCCTTCTCCTTCTTTTTGCCGGCAACGGCTAGAACCGTCGAATTGGTACTGCGACGGTAACCCCATCGGCTATGCCGACTGAGATGGCGGTACCTACTGTCAACCAATTCCCCCCCAAAACCTTCGCTTCGATACTCCTAAACAAATCTCCACCTCTATCGAAAACTTTACCTAGCAATCCAGAGCTCGTTCCCAAATCCCAACACCTTAGGGAACCATCGTGCCTATATTCTGAAGACCAAATAGCGACTCTATCTGCACATTATGCGAATGCTCTGGTTGGAAAGTTTACAAGAGGCAGAATATCAATGGAACATCTGGAGCAGGCTTTCAAAACTGTTGGTTTCGAAGGTAAATATCAGCTTGGCTCCCTTGATTACAAGCATGTCCTGATTAGATTTGAGCTTATAAATGATTATCAGAGATGTTGGATGAAATGTGTTTGGAATTTCAATGGTATTTCCCTTAACATGCTAAAATGGACCCCCTGAATTTTCAACACATAGAGAATCACCAATAGTTCCTATCTGGTGCACTATCAAGGAGGTTCCCTTATACTATTACAATTCAGCTTCTATAGAGGCAATAGGGAACAGCATAGGCAGTTTTTATTAAAAACGATCTAGCCACAGATATGCTTACAAGGCCATCAGCAATCAAATTCTGTGTTGAAATAGATCACCAAAAACCATTGAGTAGCTATATTAGGCTGGGCTCTGTGACTAATAATAGGAAATATCCAATTGAATATGAGGACATCCCTCTATACTGTGATCACTGTGCGAAACTTGGTCACTCTCTGCCTCAGTGTAAAGCTAGCTTTCAGAGTACCAATGATAGTACTCAGGATACTATCTTAGACCATAATTTACCACAGTTCCAATAGCAGGCTACTGGCAAGAAATTTGATAAACCGCCTTTGATCCTTGACTCTGTGGAAGACCCTTTTCTTTCTGAGAAAGATAATACTGTTACGGAAGGAACCTCTAGAGATCTGAATCACAACCCTCCACCCAATTCTCCCTTTATTGTCAATCAGGATATGGTGTGCACTTCTAGAAATAATAGTCAGACTCATGAATCTCCTGATACTTCTATCTCGAGGCTGCTTAAGGACACAGCTAAATCTAAACCAACATTATTGGCATATGCTAAAGATGATATCCAGATTGGCTCCTTTTCTATATCTATGTATAGCCCTAACCACAAAAATTCACTTTCCCAGCCTGGAAAGATGGCAAATAGGTTTTCAGTTCTACAGGTACCTGACATCTGCTCTAAGGAAATTGAAGAGTCAGCAGGGACATCAAGGCCTTTGGAGGAGATTATGTCAGAACATCAGAATAACACTGGTTCTTCCCTCACAGGTAACAACCAAGGTAAGTCTAAATCTAAAAAAAACAACTATCTAAGACAGTTAAATAAAATGATGCTTAGATCAGCTACAAAAAGTAATAAATCATGTGAACAATGACAGCAAATCTTAATGTTAATTTCTTAGTGTGGAACCTTAGAGGAATGGACACTTCAATGCTAAGGCTGTCTAATTTATGCAAACTAAAGAAAATCCAGCTTTTGTGTATTATTGAACCTATGCACGATAATACTCAATGTCAAACTTACATGGAGAAACTCTCCTTCACACATAATTTGACTTTGCCTAATGGAAAATTTTGGCTAATGTGGACTAACTCTTTATCCATCTCTTTGCTATCCTCTCATGAACAGTTTATGCATGTTAATATTTTACATCATTCTGTTCATTTGCTTATGGAGGCAGTTTTTATATATGCTCTTAGGAATAGAGATGGTAGGAAGGTTTTATGGTCAGATCTGCAGTCTATTCCTAAGGGTGATACTATTTTCATAGGAGATTTCAACTCAATAACTTCCCTATCTGAATATAGAGGCCCCAGTTCTCCAACTTTAGGAAGTATTAGAGATTTTAACTCCTAGATCAACTCTAATGGAATTCAAGAAATTAATACGGTAGGAAACCTCTTCACATGGTGTAACTCTAGGCTAAGGAAGCCTACTTCTAAAAGATTAGATAGAGGCCTAAGTACAATTTCGTGGATCTCTAAATTTCCATCCTCTTCAATCCAGATCTTAAATAGGCAGACCTCTGATCATGCTCCCCTTCTTCTTCAGGTTTCCAATCTGACCTCCTCCAACCCAAAGCCATTTAGATTTATAGATGCCTGGTTTCAGAGAACTGAGTTACTCGAGTGATTAATGATAGTTGGGAATCTCCTATGGCTGCAACTGGCATGGTTAGATTTTATCTAAAACTGATTAGGCTTAAGAAAGTTCTAAAAACTTGGAACAGAGATAAATTTGGAAATATTGATTTGAATGGTAAAAAAACTGAAGAGGACTTAAGAATCCAGGAAGTTAACTATGATTTGTCCCCCTCAACTTCTGAGCGAGTAAAACTCAATGAGAAAAATGCTTTATTGCTTAAGGTTTTAAAAGAAAAGGAAAAATATTGGAAACAGAAAGCAAGATTAAGATGGCATAAGCTAGGGGATAACAACACATCTTTTTTTCATAAAGTAGTGCAAGAAAGAAACTGTAAACTACAGATAACTAAAATTAAAAATAGGGCAGGACAATGGATCAATTCACAGTTAGACATTCAAAAGGAAGCAATTGCTTATTTCTCTGATTTTTTAACTGAACCTGATTTACTCTCTGATGAAACTTACTACCCCCATTTTTTAAGTCAAATACCTTGTATTATTAATGATCATGATAATCAGGCTCTAACCGCTCCAGTCTCTGAATCAGAGCTAGATTATATCATTAAGAGTTTAAATAAGACAAGCAGTCCAGGTCCAGATGGATTTTCACCTAAGTTCTATAGTAAAAGCTGGCCTATAATTAAACATGATTTGATTGATGCTATTAATGATTTTATTGCTGGTTCTGAAATTCCTCGGGGAATATCCAGTACTTGGATTACCCTTATACCGAAAAAAACAACACCATGCTCATTTGAGGATTTCAGGCCAATTAGCTTATCAAATGTGTTGAATAAGATTTGCTCTAAAGTGTTAATGGAGAGGTTTAAACCTCACATGGAAAAGCTGATCTCCCCTAACCAAACTGCATTTATGAAAAATAGAGACATCTCGGATAATATTCTGTATTTACAAGAAATGATTAGGTTTCTAGATAAAAAATAAAGAACACCAAATTGCATTCTTAAATTGGATCTAAGAAAGGCTTTTGACAGAATTAAGTGGAATTTTCTTAAACAAATTTTGATTAAATTTGGCTTTAAAGGGAATTTCTTAAATGCTGTCATGAACAATCTGTCACAAGCATATTTTTCTGTACTTGTAAATGGAAATCCAGTTGGCTTCTTCAAGGCAACAAGGGGAATTAAACAAGGTGATCCTCTATCCCCCTTTCTCTTTAATATATTTTCGGAAGCTTTTTCTAGGAGTTTATCATATATATTTCTCAATAGAAGTTTAGCTACCTATCAGACTCCGGCTTCAATTCCTGCTGTTTCCCATCTCATGTATGCAGATGATACGATTATATTCATGCAAGCATCTAAGCCAAATCTCATTAAGATCAAAGCCTTTCTTGATATCTTTGAGTACACCTCGGGCCAGAAGTTTAACTTTGAGAAATAAGACTTTTACCTAAGTAGAAAAGCAACACTGACAAAGAGTAATCAGGTAAAAGCAATCTTAAATATGAAAAAAGGTTCATTCCCTTTTAAGTACTTGGGATGCCCCATTTTTAGAGGAAGAACATTAAATAGATATTTGTTTCCTCTCCTGGCTAATGTAGATCTTCAGTTACAAAATTGGAAAAACAAATGGCTTAGTGCAGGGGGGAATGGTCTTAATTCGGTCATGTTTGTATTCAATCCCTCAGCATATTTGGATGGTAACCAATCCCCCTAAAGGAATTATTAAATCATTTGAGAAAAAACTATCTCAATTCTTTTGGGGACAATCAGATGGAAAAAATAATAAAGTTTGGAAAAGATGGGCAGGAATAGCAAAACCTACAAAATTGGATGGTCTAGGTTTCAGATCTGTTAAAGCTATAATAGATTCTTGTTCAGCTAAACTGTGGTGGAAAAGACAACTTGGTATTTCTTTGTGGGCTAAACTATTATGGTCACTTCCACCATCCCATAGGAAATCAGTAACATGGAAAAGAATCTGTCTTATCAACTCCTTTGCTGAAAAAAATTCTTCTATTATTCATGGTAATGGAAAATGTAATTTTTGGACTGCAAACTGGTGTCCACAGGGTCCTTTGCTTAACCATGTGCCTGATACTATATCATCTGTTATGGCGGATATCTCTGTGGCAGAGTTCATAGGCAACAAAACCAGTATTTTAAATCAAATTTCTTCTTTCCTGGAACATGATACGCTGTTATTTTTGCAGGGAGCAGAACTAACACAGGTCAGGGAGGACAGACTCATTTGGAAACCACAACTTACGGGTAATTTTACTTTCAAGTCGGCCTATAGGTCTCTCACTCTCTCAACAGGTAATTCCCCTGCCAGTAAGTTCTTATGGAGTAATCTTCTTCTCAAAAAGATCTCCATTTTTGTATGGAAACTGTTACATGCATTTCTCCCATTTGATGATGTACTCATTACATGCGGTTTTAGTTTAGCTTCAAAATATCTGGCCTGTTGTGAGTCGAATTCGATACAACATTATTTCATCTCTTGCCCCCTGGCTCAATCTGTCTGGTCCCATATGACCTCTCTTATTCAGTTGAATCTTAATGCTCAACATTCTATCCCTCAAAGATTCTTTTTATTTTGGAACTGCCATGATTTCCCTAAGTTTCACCAAATATATTGTATGATTCTACCTTCTCTGGTGTGCTGGAGTCTATGGAAAGCCAGGAATAACTTTTTATATGACCATAAGCCAATTTCTGTGAATCCTATTTGTAATGAGGTTGAGACCTTAATTAAATTGACATTAAATGAGTGTCCTCCGAAGCTGTTATCTATTAATTCTATCCCTCCATCCTTCAAGCATCTTACCCCTCTGTTTAGACCTCCCCCAAAGCCTAATATAATGACAGTTTACTGGGAAAGGCCTAAGCCTGGATTTACTAAAATTAATGTGGATGCATCTTGGAATTCAAATAAAGCTACTGTTGGTCTTATAGCTAGGGATAGTTTAGGCCAACCTATTTTGATTAGTTCGGCTATCATATCTGCTGAATCATCATTACATGCAGAAATCAAAGCTATCCTGCATGCTTGCCATATTTTTAACCATCTTGATCATACTTTCATATTAGAATCGGATTCTAAACTAGCGGTTGAAATGATTAATGATCCTTATTCTGATCATTGGAAATTTTTTGATATGGTTTTTAAAGTGAAATCTTTACTCGGAAGAGCTGAATTGAAACATGCTTTTAGGGAGTGTAATTTTGTAGCTCATGCTATTGCAAAACACCATTTTCTGCATAACCAAAGCCTCCAACTGTCTAATGTTTCTCCCTATATCAGAGGACTCATTTCCATGGACAGAGAATCAGTACCATATATTCAAGTTTCCAAGGCTACACGGGTTTAAGAATTGATACTGCTAAGATTTGGTTGTTCGGTTTGGTTTTATGCAGGTTACTAGTACAATTGGCTGGTCTACTTATTGGATAAAGGATGTTGCACATACGGATGTATTCACTGAAGAGTTCTATTCAACTACAGCGTTTGGCTTTTGCATTCAAATTTTGAGGCTGGATGTAGTCTCGGAATTTAACTCAACAAGCAGCACCCTTTTGGACTCTACCTTCCTCAATTTAGTGTAGGCTATTAACTTTGTGTTTGAAGTTGCCTGGCCAAAGGAGAGTATTAACACATGGGGTGGAGATCCTCTTTTTTGGATCGCAACTTTGACACCTATCCAGTTTCTATTGGATAGTTGATCACAATTTTAGTATAGAATTCGTAGGACTTTTGGAGGCAACCAAGTTGCTTCACTACTCATTCTCAAACAATCTTACCTAATGTATATCCTATCCATCTTTGAAGAAGGCTTGGGGAACCTATAATATATTCTCCCCCACCCTCGGGTGCTTTCATTAAAAAAAACTAATGTGGCCTTTTACAGTCTTCATTGGAGTGCATCAAATTCTTTCTTCTTCAATAAAATGCCAATAATAAGGCCAAAGAACAAATCTAAACTTGTATCTAATAAAGATATAATAGATTTAGAATCATGATAAGAAAGTAATACTCTTTGATTTGCCTTGATAGAGCCCTAAGTGGTCGGTGAAACGTAATTATAACGTTGCATCTATTAAGTAACAGCTTCTACACGTTGCAGCTATTTTTTTTTCAATGGTATATTTAACCGCTGTTGTGCGTAGCATCTTCTTTACCGATGTAGCAGCTATTTTTTTATTTGCCAAAAGAGGTTCCTAAGTGGGCGGTGCAATGTAAATATAACCTAGCAGCTGTTGTAGTAAAAATTTCTACACATAACGTGGAAAGTATTTTAAAAAATAGCTGCTACATATTATAGTTGTTCAAAAAAACTACTGCTACATGTTGCAACTATTTTTTTTAAAGGTGCTACACAAAATTTGTAATTCTAGATGAGTAAATAAAAATCAATGCTCCACTTTTGTGTTTCTACATAAATGATTAAAATAAATAAAATTCTTTCATTAATAGAAACTTAACATAATCAGTTGTAACTTCAATTGTAGTTGCATGATCAAAACATACCTCTACAAAATCACACTAAATCCTACAAAAACTAAAGTGTAACTAAAATCCCCTATTTCAATCAATAGTAGATGGTGGATGAACTCTTGAGTCTTGACAGAGTTGCGATGATTTGATGGGTGAAATTTTATGTTCATTTGGCTTTTACTTCTTCAACCGCCTTATCTTTCACCGCTTATGTTGCTCTCAGTGCTCTAATTCATTTCGAGCTGCTCCCAGCTCTCATTCATTTTCTGCAAATCATCTCAAGACAAAATCCTAGCAAAATGTTAAGAGATTATTGAAAAATCCATGCTATCTTCTTAAATCTATTGGTGATAAACGTTGTTAACCCTAAGGGTTAGTACATAAGAGATGTATTGCCTATTCCTTGCTGAATGTAAAAACAGCATGACCTATTCATAAATACAAGCTACAATAAAGGTTTATGTGTTAATATTCATCAATAACAATAGTTTTCTGATTAAATATCATATCAATAACCCCACCAAAGAGTGACAGAAACTAAAGCCCGAATTCCTTATCAAATGATGCCTCTTAAAACAGAAACAATTTATGCACAAGGATAAAATGCTTCAATTTGGCGATACTGATACATCTCTTCTCAACCCTTTTTCATAGGAAAGAATATACAAGTAGAAGGGAAATTGTAGCCGGAGCACGGGAACAATAAGGATGTCTTACTAATAAAGATGATACACGAGTCAATCTATTACAAGCTTTCAGGAAATGGAATAGAAGCACAACAGTGGTAGTACCCATTTTCATCAAATGCAAACCTTTTTGATAAATGGGCTTCCCGGATCAGATATTTTCCCCAATCCTCCGATCCATACTGATCGGCAATGGGTCTAGCATCAAAGGAATCATTATATCTTTTCCTGTAATTTCTGCCACTAATTTTAACATGGTAGGATTCAATAGGGGTAACATAGTTGAATATAAATCTACTCTTTCAAGAAAAACCTACAAACACAAATATATAAACTGTGATTTAATGAAACAAGGGATTAATGACAGCACCTTTTTCGGTGTCGAACGTTCATCACAGTCGCATGAAACTGCAATTCAAGTGAGCAGGGTTAGTGATGACGAATTCGAGTCCCAACAATAACGAGAGAAAATGAAGGGGCAAAATAGAAGCAGAATGAGAAAAAAAAACTATAAAATAAAAGTAATGATTAAAATCTAGGATGGATTTATTTATACATCTCAGACTATAAGAAGACATGAGAAACAAGGATTTACCAAATCCACTCCATGGGCACAAAAATAACGGAGGGGGTTCAGCGGAAGAGCATTTCTGAAGTTGTAGATGATATGCAATGGGAACATATTACTCCTCAACGGAGTTGTACTTAAAGTCATAGAGAACATAAATGAACATATAATCAAATAAAAGAGAAAATACCATAGATAATATATATTTGAAGCAATACCTTCAACTTATGTTTTGCATCTCTCTCAAGAGGAAGGCCAGCATCGACAAATGCATCAATAATCACCTCTAAACAAGCTAAGAAAAACAAAACACACCATGATAGAATGATTTGCCGTAATGATTCTAATTAATGAGTATAAATGGGGTATAAAGTAGACTAGTCTAAATATAACTCTAGCCTAGTCAACATGGAATAAAATATTATCCAATCTTCTACTTACTTTATTCTAACACCCCCCTCAAGCGAAGCGTCGGATGCTCACTGACGCACAGCTTGGAACTGAAAAACTCGAACAGCGGACGAGAGATCCCTTTGGTGAAGATGTCTGCAATCTGAAGAGAAGTTGGAACAAGAACAACACGCAGCTTTCCAGATGTCATCAACTCACAAAAAAACAATAGTCAATGTCGATGTGCTTCACCCGCTTGTGCGCCACTGGATTCTGAGCAAAAAAGATAGCACTGTTGTTGTCGCATAACAACAATGGAAAAACCAGAAAGTGGAACCCAAAGATCACGAATCAAATGACTGAGCCAAACCACCTCTGAAGAAGTGTTGGCAAGAGCACGGTATTCAGACTCAGTGCTAGAGCGAGAAACAATGGGTTGTTTCTTGGCACTCCAAGAAACCAGATTCCCACCAAGGTAAACTGCATAACTATATGTGGACCGGCGAGTCTCCAGACAGTGTGTCCGATCAATGAGCTGGCGAAGTAGAGTCGATTCGTTCCCTGTAAGAATGATATCGTCCACATACACAAATAGGTACAGTAACGACGACCCTCTTGAGAGGATAAATAAAGAAGTATCGGCTGAGCTGCACTGAAAACCAAGTTGTGTCACATAACTGTTGAAGTGCTGGAACCATGCCCGAGGAGCCTGCACTTGGACCACGGGACTGAAAGTGTGGTCAAAATTAAAACCCAGAATCTGGGAGAAACTCTGCGCCACAAGTCTAGCTTTGTGAAGCTCAATAGTGTCATCTGGTCGATACTTGAGCTTATAAGCCCATTTGGAGTCAACAGTGTTGACATCCAATGGTCGAGGCTTCAAGTCTCAAGTGTGCTGACCATGAAGAGCGGCCATCTCGTCATCCATGGCCGAGGCCGAAACCCAGGATGGATCCTGAAGGGCAGAGCGATAATCAGTGGGCTCTGTCTGAGAAAGGAGTGCAGCAGTGAGACCATGAGTAATAATATCCAAATAATTCTAACACTGAATGGCACCAGTAGAAGACCAAGTAGCCATCCAATGGGTGCGAGGTTGCAGCGGTGAAGCTGAAGGAGTCGAACTAGCTGACGATGCTGAAAAAGACCGAGCAGAACTGGCTGAAAAAAATCGAGCAGACTAGCAGAAGACGCTTGAGAGAGGATGGTCACAACTGGCTGGGCGTGGTGGCCGGCAACGGAGGCGTGGTGATCGGCTGCTGAGGCGTGGTGGTGACGGGTGAGGAGCCGAGTCCGGGTCGACCATCCGAATGGATCATAGCGGTGAATGAGGTGTGGTTGGAGTGGGAAATGGCGTGGTGGCCCCAATCGATGATGGAACAGCTCTATCAAAAAATTATGAAATCTCCAGATCTAAAATAGAACGACTGTCCGTAAAAGATGAGACATAGGGGAATAAAGTTTCATCAAAGCGAACATGGCGAGAGACATAGATATGCCTAGAAGTTGGGTCGAGACACTGGGAGCCCTTGTGACGAGGGCTATAGCCAATAAAAACACATGGAATAGACCGCGTTGAAAACATATCAATAGCAGTGGCACGTAGACATAGGAATGCACGACATCCAAATGGGTGAAAGAGGGTATAGTCAGGCACATAACCAAAAATAATCCCAAAGGTTATTTTCCACCAAGAACTTTACTAGGCAGATGGTAAATGATGTAAACCACGGAGGAGAAAGCTTCCACCCAATAACAGTGCAGCACAGAAGAGTGAAAAAATATGGCAAGACCAGTCTCTGTGATGTGACGATGCTTCTGCTCAGCTCGGCCATTCCGAGCTAGTGTATAGGGCAAGGACATTTGATGATGAAGGCCACATGATATGAAGTGAGCCTAAAGTCGGTGATTAGTAAACTCTATGCCACGATCGGTCTGAAAATTTTTAACCCTAGAAGAAACTGGGTCTCAACGAATTTTTGAAACTGGATAAATGTGTCATAGAAGTCCGACTTATTCCGCATCGGGAAAAACCATGCGAATCGCAAAAATCATCGATGACAATGGCGTAATAAGAAAAACCACCTGCAGATAAAACACGAGCCGGTCCCCACAAATCACAATGCACCTTATCCAACAAACTAGTAGTGCGTTTGTCACTAGTGGAAAAAAGGTAAATGGCTACTCTTGGCCAACTGACAAGGAGAGAAACTAACAGATGCAGGCATAACGGAAGTGAAAGAAATATGGCCCCGTTGACTTAACAACAGAACGGTATCATGAGACACATAACTGAGGCTAGTGTGTCACTGCTATAAAGAAGCCTGAAGCTTTCCAGAGTGTAATTTTCCTAAAAAGTTGGAATCACCAATTTCGGGAAAATAAAGACTTGAACTATGGCGGCCTTTACCAATTATCTTCCATGTATGCTTGTGCTCAATGGAAAATGTGTTGGCATCAAATATAACACGGTCAGGTAAATCACGAGTAAGCTTACTAATGGAAAATAAACTTCTAGTAATTTTAGGAACTACAAGGACATCATTAACAGAGTAACTAGAGAAATGACACTGACCGGTGTGAGAAATAGATAATGATTCACCATTTCCAATAAGAATAGCATCAAAACCACGATAATATTGTACCTTATCAAGATGACTGGTGCGAGCAGTGATATGAGATGTAGCTCTTGAATCAACGATTCACTGATTCGACGAAGGATGACGGTTGGGACCATTCAAACTATCCTGCAACAAAGTTTTGTCTGCCATCCAATTAGTGGAAAAATCTTCCTGAGATAAAGGTGCCAAATAAACCATCGTAAGAAGATGCCCAAAAAATATGCGCGCAAGATGCCGATATCAACAACCAAGCTCGTGATTCAATGTGCCAAAGGAAGGCTAAAAAATATGCCCAAAACCGCCATGTGCATGTAAAGACTCACAGAGGATGCTGATGGAGTCTCCAGGCATGTAAATTCACGATCGAAAGGGAGTAGGTGCGCGTCTGCAACATGCGGCATGGTTGCACGCGCTTCTGGAAAGGAATGCGGGCACGTGGATATAATGGTAAGGCTGAGACGCAAGCTTTAAATACACTGGAGAAGATGACCAAACTTGAAGACAACGAAGCTGATATTTGATATCCCAAAATGAAGCCACTTCCGGAAGAAGAACCTGATGCCGGAGATGACTTGGACGCCGGCGAAGTTTGTCGCTGCCTGAGATGGATGAAACCGGAGATCGATGGAGAACAATTTTTGTCGGAGAGGGGTACCATTGTCAGATACAGATGCCGGAAATGACGATGACAAAGCCGGAGATGAAGAGTTTAGATATTCGGAAAGAGTGAGACGCAGACGAAGAGGAGGTTGGACGAAGAAGACTGTCGGAAGATGCCTGGAATTCATCGAAAATTGACCGGATATTCGCCGGAATTAGGTGCCTTGGTCGGCTGGAAAAGAGAGAGGGGAAGTGGCCAGAAAAAATAAAAATAAATTTAGGGTTTATGATTTAGGATCAGAACTTTCTCTTATACCATGATAGAATGATTTGCCTTAATGATTCTGATTAATGATGAAGAGTATAAAAAGAGTATAAAGTAAACTAGTTTAAATATAACTCTATCCTAGTTGATATAGAATAAAATATTATCTAATCTTCTACTTAGTTTATTCTAACACTATCACATGGATGTATCCAGATTTAAATATCAGAGTACAGATATTTTAGTAAGATGCTAAAAACGAAATTATTTCTACCAAAAACCACGTATATAATATGAAAATGATAACAATTATCAATCTTCTCTCTCAAAAGAGATGCATCTCCCTCCTCCTCTATGACTTCGAGCTCAGAATTTGGAGGAGGATAAAAGCCAATCTTTCCGCTCGTAGGGGATCTTCTGATGTAGGGTTTGCACATGCCTGGAAGCCAATTTTTAACAGCATCTAGAGGAGGCATATCAATTATGGGGAAAACCCTCTCTTCCCCAGGACTATTAGCAATTTGATCGGATACGCCATCTCCAGCATTTGAATTGTACTGGAGTGCTTCGGAGTGAATACATTCCAGGTCATTAACGGTTCTCTCTGGTGTACTTATTCCTGTCTCGGCTACCCTAATTTCACCGGAAAGTTTCTCAGAAGCAGAACCCTCATCAGAGCGGGCCATGATTGAACGGGCAGGAAACAAAAAGATTAGAATGAGAGTAGGGATAAAAGAACTTACTGATTTTCTGGGAAAGGTGATGGAAATTGGATTGCTTGAGAGAAAAATAAGAAAAGAATGCTTGTAAAAAGATGCCTGCAAATAAGAAAAGTGAATAAGGAAGAGCAGATGGGAGGTAATTATGGGGGCTGAAGTGACAGGTAATTATTGCTACCTTGGAAATATAAAATTTATGGAAAGACGTAATCGCTTCTTTGTCTTTTGACAACGCATTGTTTGGGGAGCAGTGACACCCGCGGTTGTACAACACGTGCGCACCCTTTTGGAATCATAAACGACAGAGTTGATTACAAAACTAGGTTCTCACCCTCGAAGGCAAGAGCAATGAATTGCAAGGTTCATTTCGAGTCTTCAAAGTCCTCGAACTGTCCCATGCATTCAAGACCTCAAAGACGGTGTTCCGGCTTTCTAAGGTCGAGAACCATTTTTTTGGGGGCTCTTGATAGAGGTTAAGCCCAAGAAGGCTATTGAGCTGAAGGTATAGCAGCCCAGTTAGGGGAATATTTAATACTCTACTTAATTACCACATTCGTGGGTAATTGAGGGCGTTAATTAAGGAGAGTGTTATTTAGGACATGAAGTATAAATACAAGGTGCGCATTAAATTATGATTCATTCTGTCTTAACCATATTTGGACGCTTGGACTGACTTAGGCATCGGAGTGCTGACCCCTTGAATCTCATGGACAATTTAATTATAGGTTAGTTCGAGAAAAACCTAAGCCCACGAACTGGTCGGTGGTCAAAGACACATCATATAGCTTCTGTCATTTCTCTATATTTGGTTCTTGCTCTAGAAAAACCTCGATGTAGCTTGAAAATCACTTGAGGTAATGTTGTTTTTGTCATTTTTCCCATGGTTGGTTTCTTGCTTCACATGTACACTTGTATATACTTGAGAGCTTATGAGATGGTCAAGAAGGCAGTGCAGGTATTGGTTGAGCTATAGATCCTTTTGTGATTGTTACTTTAGGTTTACCATGTAATTTTAGTTATAGTACATGAATATTGTTACTCGAGCTCATCAGTGATATGGTCGCTTGGATCACATGTAACATGAAATGTTGTCTGGAAGATTGTTCTGCTACTTTGGTTTTTGCTAAAACATGACTAGCCACTGAGTTACTTCCAGGATCATTGTTTGGGAATCTTTGCATATTGTTCTTTTTGTCTCTGCATTTTTCTTTGTTTTGCTCATGGTATTATAATTTGAAAAACATTACCTTCAAATTATAATTCATCATATTAAATTATTAAAATATTATTTGGGCATGATTATTTAGCATTTGTCTTTAGTTGGGCCTAACTTTTAAAACCTTCATATTATAATTTATCCTATTAAATTATTAAAACATCAAGGTTAAAAGTAATTCTAAGGAAAATATTGAATAGATAAACGTCACATAAAAATAATAAAATATTAAACATCAAATAAAAAAACTAAAAATACATAAGATTATAGTCAAACATCAAATATATTAGAATAGTTTAATGTTAGGTATAAATTAAAATACACATCAAACAAAAACAGCTAAACATCAAATATATAAGTTTAAAGTTCAAAAAAATAATAAAATAACATCCAATACAAAACTAAAATACACATAATGCTCCGTTCATCTAAATTTAGATTGTCGGAACTCGATTATTATTTACTGTCATACTGAGATGTTACACAGTTACGTTGTGATGGTTTAAATTTTTTATTTGAGATTTTATAAAAGTACTGATGAAAATGTTGATTTAAACAAGGTATTCATATGCTACACTGCACTTATACATTCCACTGTGGTTACATTGAAATAACTTGTTAAACATCATTCATTACAAAAAAGGGTTCAAATGCCCTAAAAATTTGCTAACATAAAAATATATGAAATTCAAATAAATCCAAAACATGAACAACAATCTAGTGCCTCAGCTCTAATGAATAAAGCTTTACTTTTAAAACATCATTCAAACAATACATCCCAAGCAATCAAATTATATCCCCCCCCCAACTTATTTCCCTCGTTGTGTGCTTGTTCACGAACTTGTCTTCTCACTTGTTGGTTTTGAAGAGGATGATTTTTATACTCCACCAACACCAAGATCAAAGGTCGGGTCCGGTCCTCTATTCAAGGGAACACCTTTTGGAGCCAACTATTGATAGCATATTTTTATTATCTCATCAGTGGCATCGTAAAACTCTATCTTAGAAACTGTTAATGTGAAAAAAACTTAAAACATCGCATACAATAACACACATAACATGACTGACAACTACATTGTGAAACGTCAGATACAGTATTTAAAACATCAATATAGAAATTTTAAAACATCACAGAAAAATATCAGAAAAATGTAATTGAACATCAGTTGCATACCTACATATGAAAACACCACGAGCATAAAATGCTGAAATTAAAACGTCACACCAACACAGATAAAAGTACTTAAAACCTAAAGCATGATACATCATAAAGAAAACCAGAAACATCTACAACCATATGTAAAACATCACATTTGAAAAATAATAAAAATCCATATCCTACTTCCTTCTTAATTGCAAAAACAGTGGGAAAGCTTTCTTAGGCATCTAAGTACAGCACAAAAAAATTTGCACAAATCGTAACAAAACCCTAAGATATCACACACAATCAAAATTGAACATCAATTGCACACTTAAGCATGAAAACAACACAAACATCAACCGTTGAAATTAAAACATCACACCAACACTGATAACAGTACTTAAAAGGCTAAAACCTGAAATATCACACTGAAAATGAGAAACATCATTACCTATAACTGAAACATCATTGCTGAAAATTAAGAAAACATACAATCCTTCTTCCTTCTCGATTGCAGCAGCAGCGATGCAAATCTTCTTAGATGTCTTAACAAATAGCAGCAGCAACATAAATATTAGCACAAATTGAAACAAAACCCTAAGATATCACACACAATCAAAACAAAAACAGAACATCGATTGCACACTTAAAACAGTACAAGCATCAAATACTGAAATTAAATCATCACACCAACACAGATAACAGTACTTGAATCCTAAACATGAAACATCACACAGAAGACCTGAAATATCAAGAATGGTATTTAAAATTCCATATCTACAAAATAACAAAATTTTTAGATCCTTTTTCCTTCTCGATTGCAGCAGCAGTGGAAAAAGCTTTCTTAGACATCTAAGGAACATCAACAACAACAAAAATTGGCACAAATCATAACAAAATCCTAAGATATCACACACAAATCAAAAATGAATATCAATTGCACATTTAAGCATGAAAATACCACAAGTATCAAGCGCTGAAATTAAAACATCACAACACTGATAACAGTACTTAAAGCCTAAAACCTGAAACATCACACTGAAAACGAGAAACATCATCAACCGTAACTAATACATCACAGTCAAAAATTCAGAAAACTAACAAATGACTCTTCCTTCTCGGTTGAAGCAGTAGTGATGATAATCTCCTTATAGATCTAACAAACAGCAGCAACCAAACAAATATTAGCACAAATCCATAAGAACAACAAACAAAATACAAAAAATAGAGAAATCACCAAATATTAACACATTGAACAACATAAATCCTAGAAAATCACATGAACCAAAAAAACAAAAATCGGAAAAAAAAATATGCATACAAATTCGGAGAAAAAAATATTACCTTCGAAGATAAACACAAAACGAAACTCTATTGAGTTCGGCCACCAAAATATTCACCGGAAAACTCCAAAAATTGCGACGAATCATTGCGCGCATGAAAGAGGAAGAAAAACGGAGATGATGAGCGATTGAATGGAAGAAAACGACCTCAAATTGAAGAAGATGGAAGAGAAACGGAGATAGGAGAGAAGAAGGAGATTTGAGTTGGAGAGAGAATAAGAAGAAGGAGGAGCAGTTGAATCGAGAGAATGGGAGAGAGGAAATGAGAGAAGAGAGAAAGTTTCAAAAAATATGAGAGAATAATGAGGAAATGTTAATATTTATACATTGACTTAAATGTAAATTATAGTGAAATTTCACATCCAACTGCTGGACTTTTAAATTTTTAATTAGTAACCACATTTACGATTAAATCCCTGATTTCACTGTGAAACGATCTTGTACAAGACTTTGTCAAGGTCATTTACATTTGAAACAAAAGGTTTTTGAATCTAATTTTTAGGGGGGAAAATAGCCTCTTGACTTTTAGTTTCTGGTTAATTAGTAATTAATGACAGTTAGAAAATCGCATCCAAGTAAGCAAATGCCAAACAATGACAAATGGAAAACTGAGACAATAGGTGGTAATTTAGATCGATATCTATCTTATCAATAATATTGAATTATTGATAGATCCAAACAAATTATCCCGCTTTCTTCATATCAACTTCATAGTAAAAATACACCAAGTTGATGAGCGTGCAGGCAAACACGTTCATTGCAAATTTGCAATAATCTCTATATCTTAAAAGTGGGAATGTTGGGATGAACAGTGATTGTCGTCGCTAATTCGTTTCCTTTTCTTTTTTTTTCTATTCCTCCCTCCTTTGCATTATTACGGCAGTACATGTGTGGTTCTTATCTTTTTTTACGGTCGTACACACGTTCTGCTACCCATATATATCTTTTGCAGCCATCTTCCACACATCATTCCTACCATTTTCTTCTGTTACATCCAGACTTCTCTTCTTCCCACTAATCTCTTCTTTGCCGTATCTTCTCTTTTTTTGCTTCCTGTCTATGTTTATCTGTTCTCCATCCTTCTATTTTTTGGCTTCCATAAGATTTTGCTCTCAGATGGTTGGGTTCCTATCCTTGCACAATTCTACAAGGTAATTTCATAGTTTTCTTAACCAAAATTGCCCGCATTTTCCATCATCGTTGCTTCGATTTATGTAATGTTTCTGGTATGCTTTCAATTTCTTAGTCAAAATAGAGTCTGACAGAATGTGATTTTGGCCTTTTCTCTGGGTTCCTAATGTTCATGTGTTCTTCTCCTTCAACTTACCGAAGTTTGATTTGTTAACGCAAGGTGTTCGTTGAATTGCCTGACTTGTTTTGCTAATTGTTTTCTCCTTTTTTCCCCTTCTTATTCATAGAGGTTGTGCCACCGCGATTCAGGACAGCTACGTGAATTGGGGGATTCTTTCTGATGGAGTTTGGTATGAAGTAGCCAATGGTTGCGATGGATTTTTCCAGGGGTTAGGAACCAACTGTTCAAGGTCAGAGTGGTAGATGGTTAGAGTGGTACAGCGGTGGATGGTTGGAGGGATGATATTTTGAGGGATAATGGTCCCATGAGTGGATGGTTGATGGTTCGAGTGGTGGTAGGGAGGATGGTTGATGGTTCCAGAGATTCGATGGGTGATGCTCCCAGGAGGCGGATGGTTGATGTTCGAGGGGTGGATGGTTCGAGTGGTGGCGAGGCGGATGGTTGATGGGTCGAGGGGTGATGTTTCGAGGGGGATGGTTGATGTTTCCAGGGCCTCTAGGGTTGATGAATCATGGTATGATGCCTCGAATGAACACCCCTTGAGGTGGATGGTTGATGTTCGAGAGGTGGATGACTCAGCTGGTGGCGAGGCGGTTGATTGATGGGTTGGGGGATGATGTCTCGAGGGGGATGGTTGATGGTTCCAGGGGTCGAGATTGATGATTCGAGGGAGGATGTCTCGAATTAACAGCCCTCGAGGTAGATGGTTGATAGAAAGATTCTCCTGATTCGAGTGGTGAGAATTCGAGTACGCCTCCCTCTCTACATACACCACCTTCCACCACTACCGGTCTCCTCTCCACTGCCACCTGGCGGCAAGCCGTAGCTCACCAAGCCTCGGTGGCGACACCACCGGAGACCAACAGCTCAATTCCCACTCTTCTACTCATTCCCGCCTACCACCACTATCTCCCAACCTTCCCACCACCTCTACAGCCTAAGTCGGCCGCCTCCTCTGCCCCACCTTTGCTGGAGACGACCAAGGCCCAGCCTGAATCAACTATTTGAAAGGTGGCGCCGCCAAGATAACCATTTATCCCCTTCTACCACAGCTAAGAACGATAAAAGCCCAGAAAACTCTACTCCAACCCTGCCGGAGAGCCCTGTTCACCAAAATGTGCTACTACAACGCTGACGGAGATGTCCAGAGCAACTCACAGGTGGTCCCGACCTCATCCTGATTCAGTGGAGGCATTTCCTCAAGCAGAGACTTTGCTGTAACAGATCACACCAGCTGCAGATTCTCCAGATCCATTACTAGCAGAGGAGCAAGCATCCTCTCTCAATTACCAGCATCACCAGTAACAGCTCCTTATATTCACTGGATTCTTGCTTCTCCATTCATCTGATCTTGTGACCTTCTTGTTCAACAATCAATGTTATATAAGATGGAAATGGAATAGATACTAAATAGTGGTATATATATTGTTTAAGGTTATAATATGAACAGTTTCATATTAAAAAACCCCTCTGATCAATGGGAATACAGATCATAAATAAAGACTGGGGTTATGTACCTTATCCAAATTCATCCATCCAACCATCCACTGCTCTTAAATGTGTCGATCCTTGGATGAACAGTAAACTTTCGTCATAATTTTGTAATTTCCCCCCCCCCATACGCATTATTGTCTATATTTATCTGTTCTCCATCATTCAACATGTGTCCTCTACTTTTATACGTGGTCATATCTGAAGCTCTTTCCAATTACACGTATAGTACTGGTTCAAGTGATACCGGGATCGAGTACTACTAGTTCAAGTGGAGAACAGTCGAGTGGATAAGGTTCAAGTAGAGAAGTTTGAATGGAGAGGTTCGATCGGTAATGGGTTCGAGTGGTGGGGGTCTGAATGGAGAGGGTCTGATTAGAGAGGTTTTGAGTTGTACTGGGTTCGAGTGGTACTGGCTCGATAGGTACTTCTTCAGTGGTGAGGTTCAAGTGATGAGAGTTCAAGTGGTGAGGGTCGAGTGGACAGGGTTTGAATAGAGGTCCGAGTGGTACTGATTTAAGTAGTACTGGTTCGAGTGATAGGGGTTCAAGTGGAGAGAGTTCAAGTCGATATTCGAGTGAAGGGGTTCGAGCGGTACTGGGTTTGAGTAGAGGGTTCAAATAGAGAGGTTTGAGTGGTACTGGGTTCAAGTCAAGAGGGTTTGAGTGGTAATGGGTTTGAGTGGAGAGGGTTCGATTGGAGAGAGTTTGAGTCAAGATTCGAGTGGAGAGGTTCGAGTGGTACTGGTTCAAGTGGTACTGGTTCGAGTAAAGAGAGTTCAAGTGGTACTTTTTCAAGTGGTAATGGTCTGAGTAGTGAGAGTTTGAGTAGTGAGGGTTCGAGTGGAGAGAGTTTGAGTGGAGATTCAAGTGGAGAGGTTCGAGTGGTACAAGGTTAGAGTGGTACTGGGTTCGAGTGAAGAGAGCTCGGGTGCTGAGGTTCGAGTGGAGAGACTTTGAGTTGAGATTTGAGTGGAGAGGTTTGAGTGATACTAGGTTCGAATAGAGGGTTCGGGTAAAGAGGTTTGAGTGGAGAGGGTTTCAGTGGTACTGAGTTCGAGTAGAGAGAGTTCAAGTGGTACTGGGTTCAAGTTAAGAGGGTTCGAGTGGTGAGGGTCAAGTGGAGAGGGTTAGAGTAGAGGTCCGAGTGGATATGGTTCAAGTGGTACCGGTTCGAATGGTCAGGGCTCGAGTGGAGAGAGTTTAAGTCGAGATTTGAGTGGAGAGGTTCGAATGGTACTCGGTTCGAGTAGAGGGTTCAAGTAAAGGGTTCGAGTTGAGAGTTTCGAGTGGTACTGGGTTTGAGTAAAGAGGTTTGAGTCGAGACTAATGGTTGATGTTCGAGGGGTAGATGGTTTGAGTCAAGGTAGATGGTTTATGTTCGAGGGGTGAATGGTTTGAGTGGTGGCGAGGCGGATGATTGATGGATCAAGAGGTGATGCCGCGAGGGGGATGGTTCCAGGTTCTAGGACCTCGAGGGTTAATGAATCGATGGAGAGGTCTGAGTGGTACTAGATTTGAGTACTAATAGATTCAAGTAAAGAAGTTTGAGTGGTACTGAGTTCGAGTAGATAGGGTTCGAGTAGTGAGGGTTCGAGTGGTGAGGGTCGAGTGGAGAGGGTTCGAATAGAGGATTCGAATGGAAAGGGTTCGAGTGTTATTGGTTCGACTGGTGAAGGTTCGAGTAAAGGTTAGAATGAAAAGGTTTGAGTCAAGGAATGATGCTTCCAGGGGGATAGTTGATGTTTCCAAGGCCTCGAGGGTTAATGAACCGAGGGATGATGCCTCGAATTAACACCCCTCGAGGCAAATGGTTGATGTTCAAAGAGTGGATGGTTCGAGTGGTAGGGAGGCCTCGAGGCGTATGGTATATGTTCGAGATGTAGATGGTTCGAGTGATGACATGGTGGATGTTCGAGAGGTGATGGTCCCAGGAATGGATGGTTAGTGTTCGAGGGGTAAGTGGTTCAAATGATGGTGTCGTGAATGGTTCGAGGGGTATATGCCTCGAGTGGGTCATGATTCAAGAGCTAATGTGGATGATTCGACACTCTTAGTGGTATACTCTATCGAGGGATGGTTTACTCTGGGGTGGATGTGTGACCTCTTGAGGGGTAGTGTACCCTCGAGGGATGGTCCACCTCTATGGAGATGTAGATGGCGTACCCTCTAGGGGTGGAAGGTGTACTCTCTCCTGTGCTTGATGGTTTATCCTCTTGAGAGGTAGATGGTGTACCCTCGAAGGGTGGTTGACAAAATTCTTGAGGGATGGATGATACTCTCTCTGGTGGTGGATGGTACACCTCTCTCGAGGGGTGAATAGTACTCTCTCCAGTGGTGGATGGTACCCCCACCACTCGACCTTCTCCACTCAAACCCTCTCCACTCTAACCTTGTAGTCGTAGCCTTTTCACTCGAACCCTCAAACCTTATACCTTGAGGGGGATGGGATGTTTCCAGGACCTCGAGGATTAATGAATTGATGGAGAGTTTCGAGTGGTACTGGGTTCGAGTGGAGAAGTTTGAATTGTAATAGGTTCGAGTGAAGAGGTTCGAGTGGTACTGTGTTCGAGTGGAGAGGTTCAAGTGGTGAGGGTTCGAGTAATGAGCACTTGAGTGGTGAGAGTTCGAGTGATAATGGTCGAGTGGAGAGGGTTCGAATAGAGGATTCGAGTGGAGAGATTCGAGTGGTACAAGGTTCAAGAGGAGAGGTTCGACTGGTGGTGAGGCAGATTTTTTATGGGTCGAGGTGTGATACCCCGAAGAGGGATATGGTTGATGGTTCTAGGGCTTCGAGGGTTAATGAATCGAGGAATGATGCCTCGAATAAACAACCCTCGTGGAAGATGGTTGATGTTGAAGGGGTGGATGTTTCGAGTGGTAAGGAGCCCTCAAAGCGGATGGTTGATGATTTGAAAGGTGGATGGTTCGAGTTGTGGCGTGCTCGATTTTTTAGAGCAGATGGTTCAAGGGGTGATAGTTCCAGGAGTAGATAGTTGATGTTCGAGGTGTAGATGGCTCAAGAGGTATATGCCCCGAATGGGTAATGGTTCGAGAGTTAATGTGGATTGTTCAACGCTCTCAGTGGTATACTCTCTCGAGGGGTGGTATACCCTTGATGGATGGTGTACTCTAGAGGGGTGGATGTGTAACCTCTCAAGGGGTGGAATACCCTCGAGGTCTGGTACACCTCTTTGGAGACGTACATAGCGTACCCTCGAGGAGTGGAAGGTGTACTCTCTCCAGTGATATGGAAGGTGTACTCTCGAGGGTACGCTATGTACATCTCGAGAGAGGTGTACCAACCCTCGAGGGTATACCATCCTTCGAGAACTTACACATCAACCCATCTAGAGTACAACAGCCCTCGAGGGTATACCACCCCTCGAGAGAGAATACCACTGAGAGCGTTGAACCATCCACATTAGCTCTCGAACCATTACCCATTCGAGGCATATACCCCCTCGAACCATCCACGTCTCGAATATCAACTATCCACTCCTGGAACTATCACCCCTCGAACCATCAGTTCTCGAACATCCACCACGCCACAGCTCGAACCATCCTCCTTTCGAATCATCAACTATCCGCTTCGAGGGCTCCCTACCACTCGAAACATCCACCCCTTCAACATCAATCATTTGCCACGAGAGGTGTTTATTCGAGGCATCATTCCTCGATTCATTAACCCTCGAGGCCCTGGAACCATCAACCATCTCCCTCGAGGTATCACACCTCGACCCATTAAAAATCTGCCTCGCCACCACTCGAACCTCTCCTCTCGAACCTTGTACCATTCAAATCTCTCCACTCAAATCCTCTATTTGAACCCTCTCCACTCGACCGTCACCACTCGAACTCTGACCACTCGAATGCTCACTACTTGACCCCTCACCACTTGAACCTCCCCACTCGAACACAGTACCACTCAAACCTATTACAACTCGAACTTCTCCACTCGAACCCAGTACCACTCGAACCTCTCCATCAATCTATTAACCCTCAAGGTCCTGGAAACATCAACCATCCCCCTCGAAGCATCACCCCTTGACCCATCAACCATCTGACTCGCCACCACTCAAACCATCCACCCTTCGAACATCAACCATCCACCCTTCAAACATCAACCATCCACCCTTCGAACATCAACCATTTGACTTGACTCAAACCTCCCCACTCTAACCTCTACTCGAACCCTGACCACTCGAATCAGTACAACTCAAATCTTTTCCAATCGAATCCTCTATTCGAACCCTCTCCACTCGACCCTCACCACTCGAACTCTCACCACTTGAATCCTCACCACTCGACCCCTCACCACTCGAAATCTCTCCACTTGACACTCACCACTCGAATGCTCACCACTCGACCCATCATCATTCGAACTCTCACCACTCGACCCATCACCACTCGAACTCTCTCTACTCGAACCCTGTACCACTTGAACATATTAACTCGAACCCTCACCGCTCGAACTCTCTCTACTCGAACCTCTCCACTATAACCCTCTCTATTCGAACCTCTCTACTCGAAACCTCTCCACTAGAACCCTCTCCACTCGAACCTCATTACTCAAACCTTCTCAACTCGAACCTCTTTACTCAAACCCGCTCCACTCGATTCCTCATCACTCGAACCTCACCACTGGAACCTCTCCGCTCGAACCTCTCCACGACTCTACTCGGACCCACTCTACTCGAACCCTCTCTACTCAAACCCTTTATTCGAACCTCTCCACTCAAACCCTCTCCATTAGAACTCCTATTACGCCTCACTACTACTTTATTTTTATTTAATTTTAATTTTTAATTAACTAACGACTAAGCGATTTCATAACCCGTTGTTGACATTGCGGGCTGGAGACCCCTAGTAGATTATAAACACACTTTCGTGTAGTTGTCCCTTTTTTTCACTTTTGGGCTGTTGAATTAATAACTTAATATCATGTTTTCTCTTTTAAATATTAGAGCAAAGTGGATATATAACACTAAATAATTGACGAATGTGTAGATATAACTTTGCGATAATTGAAACTGCAAATATAACCCTAATGTTTAGGTTATATGCAAATATAACTTTTTTCGACAGTTGGACACCGGAATACGCTGAAAAGACTATTTTTCCCCTCTGTAAAAAATAAAATATATATATATATACATATATATACATATATAATATTGAAATTACATTCATGCCCCTAAAGTCCTAATTCATTCTCTTACATTGTTCTTCGATTCTTTCTCGTGGGCCTTCTGAAACACATAGATTAATCTGTTCGTCGCATTTTTCTCCGATCTCATCACCGCAAAGCCCTAAATTTGTGTCTAATCACTTATTCATTTCCGTTGATCTGTCCCCGCCTGGCCTAGACATCGATTTCGATGAGATTTTGGGGGATGGAGCTCTTGATTTCTAGTGCCAAGCTCTCGATTTTCGGTGCAAACCTCATCCAATCCCATTTCCCAAATGCTTTCCGCCGCAACACTGCACCAATTTCAGTAACGTGGAGGCTGCATTCTCCTTAATCTGAATGATGGACCCCGTAGTACCATCCAACAAATTGATCAAAACCCTAATCCCAAAAAACCTCCTAAATGCCTCCCTGCTCTCCTGGAAGCCAGCAACCTGCGCAATCACGGCAGTCGCGTCCTTGGTAGTTCCAAATCTTCCATTGTGGCACACCAGCAAGAAAAGAGCGGGGACTACAGCAAGGCCCACCAGACTGGGCCGATTGAGCGGGTATAGCGTGATCCCAAACAGCGCTTTAAACCCATCTTTGATACTCCGAGAGCTGGAATCAGGGTTTGTAATCATACCCACAAGGCCGAACAAGATATCCCCCTTGTGGAATATGAGGGCGCGGTAAGACTCCTCCCAACAAACTGAAGAACGTGGCAGCGACGCATTGTGCAGTGAAGGGGGGGTAAGGTTTGAGCAGCACGTGAGAAAGCATCAAAGAAATCGGGCATTGATGTCAAACGCTCCTTGGAAGATATATAGAGGTTGTGGAGAGTGGCAGTGGCGTTCTCCTGAAGGAGCTGGTTGGGCGAGTACAGGGCTTCGGCTATGTACGAGGCGCCGGCAGTGTCAGTAATGATTGTGCAGCTGTCGGGATCGGTCTTGGAGAGTTGCCACAGCTCGGAAATGGATTATGCTCGGAAACATATCCAAGCTTCGTGACTAATGCTTTCATTTATCCAAGCTTCTTTTTACCTACATTTTCTAGCGATGGTGCTTTCAGAGAGCAGAGGAGGCAACGGTGATTTTAGAGGGTTCAAGGGGTATTTTTATTTTTTAGATTTTTGTATTTGGTTCAAAGGATATTTTGGTCATTTACAGTTGATCAATGGGTGGAAATGGCCAGTCAGTGCCAGAATAATGACTTTAGGGTTATATTTACACTTATATATAATAGTTAGGGTTATATTTGCACTAAAAATTATCTCCAGATTATATCTTCATGACTTTCTCAATTATATAAGATTATATATGCATATTACCATAAATATTATAACGAGATAATACTCATGCTAATGCACAGATTTGTAAATGAAAATGAAAAATATGATATATTTTTTAATGTATTAGTTTCAATAAGTTAATATATATAGAGTCCGTCTCTTGAAAGACGGTATTTTCATAAGACATGGAAAGACCAAGTTTAAAGTGCAAATTAAAAGAAATGAAAATAAATTTTTTGGATTGCATGAATCGGGTTATAAACTTTATAACTATTGCACGTTGCATAACAAATTTGTAATATTGCAACTAAGACCTTTTATCTTTTATTATTCTAATTAAACCCCATCTTTTCATAAGCCTACGGAAAGACGGTCTTTCCCAAGAATTTGCCATATATATAATATTAATATTATAAATTGAATACTCCCTCCATCCCGGATTAAACTGCACACTTTCTATTTTGAGCTTTTCCAGTTTAAATTACAATCTCAGATTTTATGCCATTTTTATCCTATTTGACCCGTATTAAAATGTCAAGTTTTCCCCTGATGTTTAAAAAAATTACGAAGGTTTTCAGCTTTTATTTGTTGATTAGGTTGATTAATTACATTGGGAATGTGCTTGTGTTAGGACAGACAATTTTTTATGTTAGGGGATTGAGTATGTTAGGGTGATGGTCCAATGAAAGTTTGACATGGTAAATAAATTAATTTAAAAAATCATAAAATACATATAACTAACTTTTGACCCCTCTAACTTACCACTTGTCTAAATTTTATCAATCTCTCACCCCAGCATACTTAATTCCTTAACATAAAAATTTTTCTGGTGTCAGGACTCACATGGGGTGAGGAATCATTCACGCAATTTGCTCTCTCACATTAATTCCTCTTCTTTTCTCTCATTTCTTCATTTCTCCCATGCATTCTCTCTCTTTCTCACCATATTGCTCTCATTTGCCTTCATTTCTCCATTCTTCCTCACCAAATCTCTCCCATCTCACCATATTACTCTAATTTGCCTTCATTTCTCCAGCCTTCCTAACCAGATCTCTGCCCCTTCTCTTCCCACTTCTCTTTGTTCTCTCCCCAAATTAGAGCTGCTTGAATTTCTTCGCGATTTGTCTATCCAGACATTACGGATCCCTACTCATTGTGTGCATTTTTTTGCCAGATCTTGTTTGAATTCGGGTTGCACCAGTTTAGTTTTTGAAAAAAATAGTTTCAAAGGTGACTTTTATGTGTTAATGTTGAATATTGGGGTTTTGCTCATGTTCGTTGCAACGATGTGCTTCAAAAATCCCCTACTTTGAGTCGCTACTTTGATTTTTTTGAAGGGTTTATTGTTTCTTGTTCATTCTTGGCTTTTAATGGTTGGATCTAGTTTTTTAAAAGATGTTTGAGTATGTTTTCTTGATTACAAATCATGGGAAATCGTCAACGTCGATTCCAGTGCATTTGAGAACTCCTCTGCTGCTCTATTTGATGAAGCCAAGAGAAATTTTTAAAAAAATTTAAACTGAGTTGTGTTGGGTTGTATTTGAAAGGTTCTTAGTGTTTGAATGGTTGTATTCATGTAAATATGTCAGATTTCTTATGGTTAAGAGGTTAATTTTGAAGGTTCTGGTGTTTTTTATAATCATTTAATTTTTCAAGTTTGTGGTTTTGTTATTTTAATTACTTGCTTAATTTTTTTGATTAATGTGCAGTAGTCACTATTTGTTGACAGCAAAACTCAACTTTATGGCGGTTTTTCATTACCTTTTCTACTGTAGAATTTTGCAACCATTTTTTCTCTCTCTGCAAATTAATTTGGGACAGAGGGCGTAAGAAAATTTGACGGGCGATCTTTGTTGACGTATATGAATTTTATGTAGAAAAATAATTAAACGTTGTATAAAAATACTTTACTTTATAAAAAATATAGTGCTAACAGAATGAAAGATCTCTTATTTTAATGAATCAAAACAATCTAATCAAAGTTATAAAAATTATGTCTCCTTTAAAAGTGCATCAATTAAAGAAGATAAATAAGAAACTACTTACAACATTACATAAGGTATATTTTATGAGTGACACATGCCTTGATGACGTGGCTATGGATGAAAATGGGGCGAGTGGGTACGGATTATGGTTCATCTATATCCATGCCCACCTAAAATTTTTATACTTATACCCGCTCTATCACCCATGGCAGGTACAACATTAAAATCCACCCCCACCATCACCCACTTGAGTCTACATACCCACTGCAAATCCATTTTACCCATCCATCTTTATCTCTAGAAAAGCCTAAAATTTTACTTCAAAATTAATATTTTTAATATTAACAGTTTAATAATGTTTGCATGAAAATATTATAAGTAAAATACGTGCATTATGGACAAGTAATAGTTTATAATATAATAAACCAATGTGTACATATCAGGTATAGTGGGGCGGGTATGAACTAATATCAACGTCCGGCTCACAATTTTCATACTCATACTCATCCCACCTCAACCAAAACTACATCCATACCCGCCCCATTGGGGCGGATGCGGGGTAAGCCTCCACCAAAATCCACCCCACTGCCATCCCTAGATGTGACTAATTCTAAATGTAACACATGGCAAAGGTGATTTGGCTACGCATGGGATTATGGGTGTGTTTGGTAGAGCTGTCCTTATAAGTTAAGCTGACTTATTTTGAAAGAAGAGGCGATCAGCTTCTGCTTCTCCTCAAAAAATAGCTCCTGCTTCTCCTCAAAAAATAGCTTCTGCTTCTTAAATAAACACTTTTTTAACTGTTTATCAAACACAAAGCATGTGCTTAGCTTATAAGCAAAGCACTTATATGCCCTGTCAAACAAAGCCTATATGTGGCCAAGAGTTGCTCTTTTAGTATATAGTACTTGATAACAGCCTATGCCGATGCACGGATTTATGAACGAAAATGAAAAATATAGCATAATTTATAAATTTAATATGTAATAAATTATTGTTATATTTAGGAGAATTACACACGATGTAGTATCTAAGATAAATAAAATATTTATTAATATTTTAATGTATTTATTTCAAAAATTAAATGTGAGGGTGTCACTTGGCCGAGAATTTACTCTTTTAGTAGAGTTGCTCCATTAATTATCACAAGTTTCCAAGAAATATATTGGAATTGAAAAGTAAATAATGTCATACTTGTTTTTTTTTTAAGTTGACAAGATTTGAGAGTGTTACTTGTTAAAAATTTATGAAAAGTGATGTGGTTAAATGCGGATATGCCAGTTAACTAAAAAGTTGTTATATAATATACAGATAGATGTCACAATGGAGTATTAACTTTATGTAAACTACAGATACACGATATTTTCATAAAATTGTACATATCCGTCTTATATTTTTGACTAAATTATTTTTTTTAGTTCTTTACAAAAGTATTTTATACCATATTTGGTCTCCATTTGAAAATCAGCCCTTAGAAGGTACCTAACAAATTTAAAATAATTTATTTGGTCTCCAAAGGTGGTTTTCAAGGAAAGGCAACTGTAAAATTGGTCAAAATATGTAAAATGATCATTATACCTCTGAGTTTAAAAAATAAAAAGATCTGAAACAGTACATCTTCGTCTTTACTGCGGTTCGTCTCCGTCGTCGCCGCCGCCGCTTTCGTCTGAACCGATCTTAGCACTTGCCGTGATAAATAATTTTAGTATAATAACCAAAGTCATGCTTCAACACTCCTCTGTTTAATTAATCCGCAAAACAAATACTGCTGCAAATATTGAAAATGAAAAATATTAGTTGACCTTGCAGATTCTGGAACTACTCTAGCATACCTTGCAGAATAGGCCTTTGATCCTTTTGTTAATGCAGTAGGTTGCTTTGCTGAAGTTCTGTTAATTCAATTCTTCGTTAATGATTTTTTAATATGAGATAGAAGATCGTGTATAAAATTTAGTTTTATCTAATTAATTCAATTATTACTACTGTGTTCCAACATAACCTATTTAACCAAATATGCAATAAAGTAAAGCATAAAAGTCACAAGACTTGGTTACGCAGTTCGGTGAAATCCACTTACATCTACGGGGTCTGACCTAGTTCAGAATGAATCAACTAATCAGAAAGATCCAGTACAAAGTACACCATTCAATTATACTTATCTTATCTAACTATAACGTGAATCCTGCAAGCTCCCCTTGCTACAGATCCGCCTTGATCAGACTCCCTCTGACCTCAAAACTCATCGACGCTGGATCTCCTCTTCCCGAGGAATTAAGGCATATGATTCTGAACTTTGTACAGCATTTTCGTGTGTTGGAACATAGAATTCTGGCTCTTTGCAATTCTCGAAAGATAAAAAATCTGTGTGCAGATTTTTTCTATTAAGTCCGTAAATAATGCAGCCGTGTTTGTTCTCTATATATAGTCCATGAGCAGATCTGAATTCTCCATGATTATCTCCATAATATTCCTATTCCAAATCTGCTTCTTGAAACATATCCAAATCTCATAAATAAAGGGATTTCCCTTATCTCTATATCTCCATATATTCGATAATAACAACTCCATATTTATAGAGATTTTCCATAAATCAACTATGCTTCCATACGCCTAATATATAGAAGAATATTTAGATTTCCATAAATCACAAATACCATAATATTCTGTCTTCTTTATCCGTAAACACCTTGGCGTAAATATGCTGAATTTCGCATGCACACATGAAGTTTATTCCATCTCCAATTCCATAGCATTAATCAAATCACACACATATAGGAACTGATATATTCTCCAACTCAAATACAACTTGGACTAGATGTATCCTTCTCGGATTCAGTCTTCAATCTTTCCTTATTTCACCAAAATTCTTTCTTTGATGTTGAAACTCAATAATATCATATTTGCATAATTTCCACAAATTGCCAACTAGATAAATCTAGACTTTACAATCTCCCTTTGGCATTTTGTGGACCAATCACCTTTTGGCATTTCATCACAAGAGCTTATGCAAATAAAGACATCAACCTTGAAAACCACTCTGGATGTTGGAACATAGAAACATAACATCTCCCCCTAAATTCCAGATTCCCTCAACATCCAGGACTAATGATCATGTTGGAACATCAACCCAACGGAGCCAATAAAGTCATCCAAGAAATTCAAAACATCTCCCCCTTGGGAACATAAATATGCCAAACTCATTAGACACAGAAAACCAGAATCTTCATTAAATACAGCTTCCCCTGAAGCAAAAATCTGGCCTATGTTGGAACATAACCATAACAAAACCTTTAAACCTCTTCAGGAGCAGCTATCTGTGCCTCATCTAATCTGGCATTTTCTACCTCCAAATCTACCATCTAAATGGATTGAGCTCACAACTTCACACCATTGTACCACTCAAAATCTGGATCAATGTTGCCTCCCATAGAATTCTTCTACAATCTCTCGGTTGTACTCCTTGTAGATTGAGGTAGCAGTCTTGAGACCCAGATAGTCCAGGTAAGCTGTAAATCCACACTCCTCATATACACCCAGATCAGTTGTCCTTTTGGCTAAAATTATATCTCTCATGGCAGTTTGATCAGAAGTGCCTTCAATAATCTGCTCACCTTGTGTTGGAACATCAGTCACCGATGTTGGAGCATAACAGCTCTCAACTTTACCCGCCTTCTCTATATTGGAACATAAGATCATTTCATTGCTTCATAATCAACACATCACCTACTCAGCTTCACCCACTTCATCAGTACTTTCTCCCCCTATCTGGTGTTGGAACATAGACTTGTTCACCATCCAGATCATAATCTTCTCCAGCCACAGTTACTGATGTTTGAACATCTGAATCTCTAATCCATGTCCACATCTTCTCAACCTGTCTCCATACTCTATGTTGGAACATGACCAGCATCACTGTCTTCCAACTCCTCATCATCATAAACCAGAATAGAAGGAAGAACCATCTTTCTAATATATTCGACCATCATTTTTTCACTTTTTTCTTTTTTCTAATTTTTTTGTGTTTTTCTAATTTTCTGTACACAAAATAAATAAACAAAACTTCTACAACTAAATAAAAGTTTTAAAGAAATACCTCAAATCTGACAAACACCTAAGTATTGTCTGAGGAGCTCAACAGTAGCAGTGTCCAACGGCTTTGTGAAAATATCCACAAATGGTCTCGATGTTGGAACATAGGCTACCACAACTTTTCTCTCAACCCAAATTATCCTTTTGACTTCATTCAAGTAAGATTCCTTAAGATCATCCTGAATTCTTACAAATACTCCCACCATACTCATCTTCAATTCAGTTTGCATCAAAGTCACAAAATCTTGTTGAAGAAAAACAAGCAAGGTGCGATCTTCTCCCCCTCGACGAGAACCTTTCTGAATAGGAAAGGTTTTGAGTCGCTTATACCACGCCCGTGGTGCTTGTTTTAATCCATACAAAGCCTTCTTGAGTCAATGATATACTTCCACATTAACCACACAATGTAGGGGAGCACTCTTAACAACTTTTTGGTACATCATAAAATTCATAGTGCACGCCGTAACAAGGAGAATGCGAATAGATTCTAACCTGGCAACTGATGCGAATGTCCCATCAAAATTAACTCATTCATCCTGAGTGTGGTCCTGAGCAACTAATCTTGCTTTATTATCACTGGGTTCGATAAGGGAGAGAAACCATTGTAGGCCAGCAAGTTTCCCATAATTAATTTGAGGGATCGATCAAGTCCTTCTTCTGCTTGATTCAGCCTGCACTGATGTTGGAACTTGGGAGAGTTCTAGAGAGGACAATGTTCCAACATTGCTGAAGTTATAAGAGTCATCAGCTTCATCTTTAAGATCTGTCTCATCTGATGTTCCAACATCATTACGTCCCTGATCTGAGAAATCATCCGATGTTGGAACATAGTCAGCCGTACGATCCACTTGATCACATTTGACATTGTAGTTGTTAACTTCTTGTTCCAATAAGTAACATTTGTCCGATGATCGAATACCAGTAAGCACTTTGTTGTAGCCATATTTCACTATGCACTTTTCCTTATGGAATTCCACGGTCATATTATCATCACATAGCTGGGTGATACTTAGGATATTAGCCTTTAGATCTTCCACCAACAAAACACCAGTGAATATGGGGAATCCTTCAATATGAATTTCACCTTTTCCAACCACTCGAATTTTCTTTCCATTGCCAAACGTAACAAAACCACCATCATATGGCTGGATATTGGTCAGTAATTCCTGAGTTCCAGTCATGTGGCTAGAGCAACCACTATCAAAGTACCACGAGTCTCTAGAATGTGCAATAGGAGACGTGTGATCAATAAGGCAAGTACTCGTGCGTTTAACAACCCATACATTTCTAACCATTCTTGATCGCTGGCATCGTCTATGTTGGAACATACTGAAAGTTGTCGCCCTGTCATGATATCTCTGAGAAGTTTTCGGCATTGTCCCTCTGTGTGACCTTGATACATGCAGTAGCTTCAGATGAGAGGTTTCCTTTGATGGGTCTTGATCACCTTTTCTTTATCTCTGTCTTGAAATTAACTATGCTACCCGATGAGTTTTCATACCCAATTCCTTGTCGATCTCCAAAGTTCTTTCTCATGGTCAGAATATTATCAAGTTTTGCTTTACCAGTGTTCAACTTGGTAATTGTTGCTTCGGCCATCTCAGCTCTCTTAGTTTTTGAGCTTAGATTCAAATTTAACTCTTCAATCTCTCTTCTGAGTTCACCAACTAGAGCTCGCAACCCCTTTTCCTTCTCAGCCAGATGATTTTTCTCTTCCTTCAACGATTTATTTGTGTCAACAACTTGAAGGCACATGTCATACATCTTCTCATGTGTACTGTAGATATCTTCATCACTCACAGCTAGTCCGCCATCATCACTGGACATGTCAGCAGAACCTGTGTTGGAACATACAGCTTCGTCTTTCTCTGACATGTTGGAACATACCTCAACTGATCCACTGTGAAATTTTGCTCCAAATGCCATATAATTGCTTGTAAGTTCCTCTTCGTCTTCTTCATCATCTTCACTCAATGAGGTGACATATGATTTTCCTTGCTTCTTTAGGGTATTAGCACATTCAGCCTGGATGTGGCCGTATCCTCCACATTCTCGACATTGAATTTTTTCAAACTGTCTTCCTTCACCACTTTGGTTTCTAGAGAATTGCTGACTTCCTTGTTCCATCCGAGTTCCACGATTACCAAAATCTTGAGGACGAGTTTTGTTTCCACCAGATCTTTCATGTGAATTCTTGTTTACCACCTTCTTCAGCATTCTTGAGAAATTCTTGGTGATAGGAGCAAGTTCTTCAATTCCATCATCACTATCAGATTCGTGGATGACCCTTGATGAAGAGGATTTGAAAGCCAACTCCTTCTGTACTTTCTTTGTAGGCTGTTGTATTGTCATCTCATAGGTCTGTAGTGATCCCATTAGTTCATCTAAGGGCATGGTGGCTACATCTCTTGCTTCTTCTATTGCTGCTACTTTCATAGAAAATCTTTTAGGAAGAGATCTCAAGGCCTTTTTCACCAATTTTGTGTCCTTGTAAACTTTCCCAAGTTGATACGCCATATTGGAGATGTCTCTGAGTTTCCAATTGTATATAGAAATAGTATCATCCTCCTCCATCTTCAGTTCCTCAAACTTTGTAGCCAACGTCTGCAGTTTGGATTCACGTACACGACTTGTCCCATCATGTACAGTTTGTAAGATATCCCATGCTTTCTTTGCTTCTTGGCATGTAGAGATGAGTTTGAACTGATCTTCATCTACTGCAGTAAATATGACATTTAATGCTCTGGAGTTTGCCAAGCTTCCCATTCTTTCACCTGGTGTCCACAACTCTTTAGGCTTAGATTCTCCTCCTTCAGAATTTCCAACAACGGGGGGTTTCCATTCTGTTTCAACATAGTACCAAGCCAATTCATCCAGTGAATTTATGAACACCCACATGCGAGCCTTCCAGTAGTTGTAATTTGTTCCTTCCAACTGTGGTGGCCGAGACACAGAAGCTCCTTCTCTGGTCGCCATTGGTAAAACCGGATCTCACTTTCCTTGACACAACCAAGGGAATAATAAGTGACCAAACTCTGATACCAATTAAAATTTGGTTTTACCTAATTAATTCAATTATCACTAATGTGTTCCAACATAACCTATTTAACCAAGTATGCAATAAAGTAAAGCATAAAAGACACAAGACTTGGTTACGCAGTTCGGTGAAATCCACCTACATCTGCGGGACCTGGCCCAGTTCAGACTGTATCCACTAATCAGAAAGATATAGTACAAAGTACACCATACAATTATACTTATCTTATCTAACTATAACGTGAATCCTGCAAGCTCCCCTTGCTACTGATCCGCCTTGATCAGATTCCCTCTGACCTCGAAACTCGTCAACGCTGGATCTCCTCCTCCCGAGGAATTAAGGCATATGATTCTGAACTTTGTACAGCAGGTTCGTGTGTTGGAACATAGAATTCTAGCTCTTTGCAATTCTCGTATAATAAAAAATCTGTGTGCAGATTTTTTCTATTAAGTCCGTAAATAATGCAGCCGTGTTTGTTCTCTATATATAGTCCATGAGCAGATCTGAATTCTCCATCATTATCTCCATAATATTCCTATTCCAAATCTGCTTCTTGAAGCATATCCAAATCTCATAAATAAAGGGATTTCCCTTATCTCAATATTTCCATATATTCGATAATAACAACTCCATATTTATAGAGATTTTTCATAAATCAACTATGCTTCCATACGCTATAGAAGAATATTCAGATTTCCATAAATCACAAATACCATAATATTCCGTCTTCTTTTTCCGTAAACACCTTGGCGTAAATATGCTGAATTTCGCATGCACGCATGAAGTTTATTCCATCTCCAATTCCATAGCATTAATCAAATCCCACACATATAGGAACTGATATATTCTCCAACTCAAATACAACTTGGACTAGATGTATCCTTCCCGAATTCAGTCTTCAATCTTTCCTTATTTCACCAAAATTCCTTCCTTGATGTTGCAACTCAATAATACCATATTTGCATAATTTTCACAAATTGCCAACTAGATAAATCTAGACTTTACAGTGTATTATTATTATAATTACTTAATGATATTTACTACCTTGGTTCTTGCAGATTAATCAAGTTGTCACTCCATCTATACAGTCATTTGTTACAAAGGGAAACCAGTGTTATTTAGTCATCTCACGGTAATAAACATTCATAAGGGAACCGACCTGGAGCACTTGCAATTGCAACATCAAACAATACACATTCATATGGTATTTACATATGCAACACACCATTGCCCTCAAATTTCCTGTCAGTTCTAGTGTCAATGGAGAAAAATTGTCCCAGCTGCTATCCTAACAAAATTGTAGCATGTGTTTTATTGCAGCCCGGTCCAATTTAAGATGGCCCTTTTCTTTCTGTTTCTGCCAATGCCAGGGTATGCCACCAGCCACATGCTACGTTCTTCGCAACACATCCTTCGATGCTGACTTTGGATGGTATGTTACGGTCGATTACATCACCCAACCCGAGCTACATCAAGAGCGTAATCATGAGTGTATATTCCAACTGACAAGAGGAAGCATGAATGCGGGAAGATTAAAACATCGTACCTGGCCGTACTTGTTCCATCCCCAACTAAACACTTGGCCATCCTCTTCAAGCAACAAAAACCAATATGTCAGTAATATGAGAATGAAAAAATATCTCAGTCCTTGTACGTAGCAAGACGATGGTTCTCGTCGGAATTGGCTCAGGAAAGGTAAAGTGTGGCTTTGAATGTTTACAAGTAACAGACTGAGTTGTTTTCTCTATTTGCTAACCAGTGTGGTCATCGAGTAGCTCCACCGCACCGGAGAATGCACCACCTTGCATATGTAGGAATGGTCGGTGACGCTCAGCTTCTTCTTCTTCTTTTCGATTCCATCGAAGCAGCAATCAGAAACATTAACCAGAGGTGAAGACTTCTCAGAGCTGAAGACTTCTTTAGGGACGCAGAGGCAAAGGCTTTCGAGGTCACGGCGGCAGCGTTGCTTTGAAGAAGTTGGGTTCGGCCAGAGTTGGGCATGAGGTGCGGAGGTGGCGGTGGTGCAGAGAAGTAGATGCCAAAATCTGTAGGCGGCGGTGGAAATCGACAGCGGCCGAAGGCGGCCACGGCCGGTGGTAAAAATAAATAGAAATTAAATTAGGAAATTTTAATTGAAAATGTTTTTTAATTAGTAAAATTACCATTATACCTCTAACTATACCGGAAAATCATTTAGCCTTACCAGAAAACCATTTAGCCTTACCGGAAAACCATTTAGCCTTACCGGAAAACCACCTCTGGGGACCAAACAAATTGTTTTGAATTTGTTGGGTACCGTCTAAGGGTTGATTTGCAAATGGAGACCAAAACATGGTATAAGATACTTTGTAAGGGACTAAAAAAATAATTTAGTCTATATTTTTTTTCTATGTTCAACACTTTGTACTTAATATGCAATAGTAGTATTTATAACTTAACATTATCTACGTTTCATTGTATTTAGTATACTTAATTTTCACTTGAATATAAAGTAAATGCAATAAGCGAATGAAATTAAAAATAAAAAGTTTTACAAATGTACCAAAAAGAGAGTATGTTGTAGAGCAAATGTTTTTGGTGACCCCTTAACTATGACCATCGTCCACATTTGGCCCCTTATATTATTATTTTTTGAACACTTTTGGCCCATCAACTTACAAAGCAGCTTAATCGTGACCCCTCCGTCTAATAAGACCGTTCAGTTGTGTTTTCGACGTTAATTTTAAAGGAATATTTCACATTTTATTTTTTCTTTATCCTTTATCATTTTTCTTTATATTTTTTTATTTTTTCCTTTATCCTTTATCACATATTACCTAGCATACAACCACCACCCTCCCTTGCCCCACCCATTCCCCTGCCGCCGGTTATTAGCGCACCACCGCTCTCCGACTGATGTTTGGTATGGCCACCAATCGCCGGTGATTTGATATCCCTACGGCCACAATTTTGGTCTATCGCTCCTACATGTTTGCTGTCGTGGATTATTCCCGCCGTTGCTAAGATCGCTATTCATCTCCAACAAGAATAGCTCTTGGATCCCACCGTCTTCTGCCATGAGTTACCTTCCCGGCTAGAAAAACTCCTGAGATTTGGCCTCGACTTTCATAGTCATCGGCGATTTCCCACAGCTTCTCCCAACCACCTTCTTTCCAGGTTGACATAGATTTGTCGACGTTCCATCAGTAAAAGCAGCCAGAGCCATCAACTTACCCTTTACCTAATTTTCAATACTCCTGGATTGAGTTTAATTGGTTGATACTCTACAAATGTCTTTGGCCATTCTCTGGCGAGTTAGCGCTGATCCACCGTGTTATCGAGTCATTGTTCTCCAGTGATTCCTAGTTTGTCAATGTTCTCGGGTCTTTGATCTCCAGAGATTTCAACCCTCATCGCCATCGCTCTCACCTTCCACAGCGGTGCGACAAGGACGAGGTGGCAGGCCTTCGTCGTGCCTCTCAAAGATATAATTTTTAAAGCCTTAATGTGGCTAACTACTAGAGAGTAGCTAGTGGCAAGTCAGGGTCATCCACAGAGAAAAGGGTTTCAATCAAGTATTAAATGTAGCTAAAAGGCACACAAAGATGTCAATCTAAATGTGTGGTAACAAAGTGGGAGGTTTTGATTTTAAAACACTACAACTACTTTAAGCCAATAGATTAACAAAAAAAATTAGAACAAACGATATAAATACGATCACAAATAGCACAGAAGGATGTAACTAAGATTATAACGAATGTTGGGTGCAATTGGTTTACATTCTAGTTATCCTTTGATTATCGACTAACTATCCTATTTTTATGCATTAACCACATATTGTGGAGAACTTGTCAACACCTTTCGAGTGAAGACATGTCTCGCCTCTCCTCGGTTATAGTTAAAGTGAGCGAACGGCATCACACCATAACCCTTACCCTCGGGTCACTCTAGACGATCAACGTCATAGAATTCCCCGAGAATAGAAATATACATAAAGACCCAACACAACTACCACAATGTCCTACAAACGAGAAACATATAGATAGCACAAGTATATTTACTAATGATGACTACGAGGATCGACCTTCATGCTAATTGTTATTAGTGAGCAACATTGATAATCAGCGTCATCAATCAATAATCATAATTTGTTGTCACTCCCGATTATAACCTAGCATTGACCAACAATAATCACATTGACAAAAATTCAAAGTCCTCCAGGTGTGACCAATAACCTAGCAAATAATTAGTCCACAATTATGAACTACTTGATCATCCTAGTCCAAATCATGCATTAATCACACAAGAAAGCACAAAACATAGTTGATAATCAAAGCATAAAATAGGATAAATCAAATCTCAAAAATTCATACTAGAAATAATTATCATTTGCTCTCAAAAGTATATTTAGCCTAGATTATGAAAACCCAGAACAAAGAACACAAATCCACAAAGAAACATGGAAAAAAATGAAAGATAAAAATGAAAACTATGATTTTGGAGGCCCCCAAGTCGGCTCTCTCAAATAGGGAAGAAGGGTGACTATTTATAGTCTAAGGAAATAGTGAAAAAAGGCCAAAAATGTTAAATTCTGGACTGATTTCACAGGCCACGCTATATGTCGCAGCCTACAAAGGTGTTTATGCTATCTTCTTATTTCCTTCGCTACGTGTGAACTGCTGATTTGTTTTGAGAGTTTTTACAGTCATTTTTATAGTACTCGCGAAGAAGAATCCAATGATGTTGGACACCAACTCATCTCGGATAATTCTTAGAAATTGGCTGCAAAACCTGGATATTTTTTCATCCGCTACTTTCTCTTCCTTCTTCAATCTATCTTCTACCACTTTGTAAGTGACCTTCAATCTTCTACCATTAAATCTCTCATTAAATCTCTCATTAAATCTCTCTCACTTAAACCTTTACTTGTCACTAGTGGAGAGTAGTCAATTAAAGGAAGTTTTAACGGATCAGAGAAGACACTTTTCGAATGTCTTCTATGGTCCTAACTTTGGTTATATCGATCAAAGACGGTTCTAAAAACCTATTTTTGAGGTCCCAAAGAAAAGCCGCTAGAAACGAAGCAAACCCAGCGTTCTATAATGAACACAAATACTATGTATATCAACAGCTAAAAAAAACAAGCCTAACAGATCTAAAGAAATTTATTCTAACAAAAAAAGGGAAAAAACTTTGAGGAACCCCCATAAAAAGAAACAAAACATAAACAAATGCCTTATAATAGATATGGAGTCCTTATACATGGTGTAAACCTAACCCAGTGGCGGCGGCATCTCAAATTTAGTGGCGTCGGTGTCGGCGTCTCAATCTTAGTAGCAGTGCACGGCGCCTCAAACTCCGCAGCGGCGCACGGTGTCTTAAAGGCAGCGCACGCCTGTGAAAATCTTGAATCATAAGAATGAAAGGTTTGTAGAAAATAGAGGAGCTAGGGAAGAGCTCAAATCATTTTTGTTTCAATCATCCTTTTTTGTGTGAATACCATCATGCCAAATGTGCAGCAATCCAATGTTTTTAAATCAGATCCAACAGAAAATGAATCTACCTATTACAAAGAGACACGTGGCCATTCTATCAACCAAACATAGCAATAAACAAAATGACATTGCAGACGTGCGTTTCAGCAACAAATGAAGTTGGCGCCAAAATTTGAAACTGATGAACACCCGCCTGTGATTGAAGAACACCCGCCAGAATCAGGAATTGCTACTCAGTTTTCACCCCCTCCTCAAGCTCAGCTGTGGGAGAAACAAAGCTGAGCTTGGACAGATTAGCACGAAAAGGAACTGGTGGGAGATTTTTGGTCAGCAAATCTGCAAGCTGTAAACGGGAAGAGACAAAAGAAGGAAGCAAAAAAACTTCAAGAAAGTAATCCCGAACCAAATGGCAATCAATATCAAGATGTTTGGTTCGTTCATGGAAAACTGGATTCGCTGTGATATGTATGGCAGCCTGATTGTCGCAGAACAGAGGAATGGGAAAGAGAACCTGAAGAAGAAGATCCCGAGCTAGGTAACTGATCCACTTAAGCTCACAGGCAGTCATGGAGAGACTTCTGTATTCTGCCTCGGCAGAGGACTTTGAAACGGTGGATTGCTTTTTGGATTTCCAAGAGACCAATGCAGATCCCAAAAAAACCACATAACCAGTAACAGAATGGCGGGAAATCTTGCAAGTAGCCCAGTCGGCATCACAGTATGCATGGAGATTGAGATCATTCTCTGAAGCAAAAAAAGACCATGATTTGAGTGATGATGAAGATATTTAACTATGTGTAAAGCACCTGTGAGATGATGATGAGTAGGTGCTTGAACAAACTGGCTTAATTGATGCACAGCAAAGGTGACATCAGGCCGAGTATAATTAAGATAGAGTAATCTACCAATCAGCCTTCGGAAAATACTTGGATCAGAGAGGAAAGGAGAAGATTCATCATGAACAATCCAACTTACTGGTAGTGGAGTGGAAACCAACTTGCAATGAGTCAGACCACAATCAGCAACAATATCAGAAATTTACCTCTTCTGATGCAAATGTAGACCTGATCTGGTTCTGTGAAGTTCTAAACCCAAGAAATAATGTGCAGCACCAAGATCCTTGATGGTGAATTTCTTATTCAATGAATGCTTGACCTCTGTGATAGCATCTAGGGATGTTCCCATAATAAGAACATCATCTACATAGACTACCAGTGCCAGAAAATATGTGGAGCTGATCTTCAATAAAAGGCAATGATCATGGTAAGATTGAGTGGAATCCAGGGATAACAGATGCTGAGTTAACTCCTTATTCCATTGCCTAGATGCCTGTTTCAAACCATAGAGACTCTTGGTCAATTTACAAACCAAAGAAGAATCGGAAGCTGCATAACCATCTGGTAACTTCATGTACACTTCCTCATCCAAATGACCATGAAGGAATGCATTGTTAATATCCAACTGATGTATATACCACTTGGAAGCAGAAGCTAAGGCAAGAAGCATTCTGATGGTGACTACCTTTGCTACTGGAGAGAAAACTTCAGAAAAATCAATCCCTTCAATTTGATTAAAACCTTTTGCCACTAATCTTGCTTTGTGCTTAGCAAGTGAACCATCTGCATTATACTTTGTTTTGTACACCCATTTAGATCCAATTGCCTTCTTTCCAGGGGGCAAATGAACCAAATCCCAAGTGTGATTCTGCTCCAAAGCAACTAGTTCATCATCCATGGCCTTGATCCACTCAGGTGAATTCTTTGCCTGATGATAAGTGGATGGTACTGGAATATGTGAAATGCTACAAGCTGTATGTGCAGTGATATTGGACTGAGGGATAATAGGAAGAAGTGAGGAAGAATATACATAATCCTTTGACAAAACTGGTGGTTTGATAACTCTAGTACTGTGCCTCAGATTAGTATCAGTAGAAGGTGTGGAAGCAGAAATAGGAGATGGATTAGAATGACTTGGTATCTGTGATTCAGGGAGCATGGAGAGATGTTCTGAATCCAGGTAAGGCAAAGAGAAAGGAAACTGATCAGGACGTGAATAAGGAAAGACCGATTCATGAAAAACCACATCTCTAGAAACCACAATTTTCTGATGATGGAGATCAAAAAGTTTATAGGCCTTTTGCCCTGGAGGATAGCCAATGAAGATGCAAGGAAAGGCTCTCTCAGCAAATTTATCTTTGTGAGGTGCAGTGTTTGTAGCATAAGCAAGGCATCCAAAAGATCGAAGGTTTTGAATATCAGGACTTAGATCAAAAAGAAGTTGATAAGGAGAATGCCAAGACAGTATTGGTGTTGGTAATCTGTTTATGAGATATGTAGCAGTGAGTATGGCATCTCCCCAAAAAATCTTTGGCAAATGAGACTGAAACAATAAGGCTCTAGCTACTTGAAGCAGATGTTGATGATTTCTCTCAACAACTCCATTCTGCTGTGGAGTATAAGAGCAGGATTTTTTATGCAAAATACCAAAATCTAAGAAAAGTTTTTCACATTCATGATTTACAAACTCACTTCCATTGTCTGATCTCACAAACTTGACAGAGGCATTGAAATGATTTTTGATCATGATCAGAAATGTTTTTAGAAGTGCTGGTATTTGATCTTTGGTTCTAAGAAGATAAGTCCATGTGCAACTTGTAAAATTATCCACTAATGTCAAAAAATATTTGCAATCAGTAGTTGACCTTACTCTATATGGCCCCCAAAGATCAATATGCAATAAAATGAAAGGAACAGATGTAGAAGAAGTGCTGGATGGGAATGGTAATCTGTGTTGCTTTGCCGTAGGACAGATAGAACATATAATCTCATTTGGAATGTCTTTGATTACATCAAAATGCTTCAATACATCAGTAGAAGGATGACCTAATCTATAATGCCAAGATTTAAGTGACAAAGGAGAATGACTGATTGCTGCACTAGAAACTGGAACTCTTGATACTGAATGAAGACTGGCTGATTGAAGTCTGTGATGTATGATTTCTGGCTGGAAAGAATGAGAATCAAGAATGTATAAACCATTGTTTTCTTTGATCACTGCCAGGACTCTCTCAGTCTTGAGGTCCTGCAGTAAGCAATGGTTTGATGAGAATTTGAACAGGATTGGCATTGACCTAGATAACTTACTGACTGAAAGAAGATTGCATTTGAAATCTGGAACATGCAAACAATCAAGCAAGATGACTGATGAAGTTAAACTGACAGTTCCTTTGCCTTTAACTAACTTAGTGGTATGATCAGGCATGTATACTGGAGTAATGTGGCTTACAGGTGAAACTGAAGTGAATTGAGAGATATCTCCGCACATATGGCTTGAAGCCTCACTATCCACTATCCAATTATCATCATTCAGAGAAAACACATTAAGTGAAAAAATCAGTAGTAACACTACCTGCAAAGTCATGATAATGAGCATAGTTTGTCATTGCTCCCTGATGCTGCATAGGCTCCTTCCTTTTTTGTTTCTTTTCCAGCTGTGCTTCCACCATTTTTGCAATTAAAGCTTGGAGTCTTCCATCAACATCACTGAGTGGACTTTCTTCTTCTGTTTCAGTCACTCTATGTGCTGAGTATTTCTGATAATGCTGATTTGGTTGATATGCCTTCTGATATGGTTGTGGAATGAACTGTGGTTTTTGTGTTGGCTGAATCTTAACTGTAGTGTCTTTGTTTCCTTCCCACCAATCTGGATAGCCTTTGATCTTGAAATAATTCTCCTTCACATGTCCCAATTTCCCACAATGATCACATTTCAGATCAGGTCTCCTAACATTTCTTCTCCTATTACCATCTATATCTTCATTTTGTTCAGTAGAACCATCTCTATATTGATAAGGCCTTTTTGTATCCCTATATACTCTGACTGCCATTGCTGATGTATTCTGAATCTCTTGATAACCTTCATGCACTGATTTCTGTTTCTCTATTCTGCTGATCATCTGACAAGCCTTGCCAACACTAGGAAATGGATCCATCAGTAAACTCTGGTGACTAATTGAGCTGTACTCTTCATTCAATCCCATCAAGAATTGATGAAGTTTGTTATCTTCTTCTTCAGCAGGCAGACATGCATAGTTAATGCAATCAACATTGCATCTCCTCCTAGGTCTTAAACAAGCATACTCATCTCATAATCCCTTCAACTCAGTAAAATAAACAGCCACAGAATCACTTCCTTGCTTCAGTTCACAGATATCTTTCTTCAATTTATGAATTAGAGGTCCATTACATTCTCCAAATCTCTCTTTCAATTCATTCCACAAAGTATGTGCATCCTCACAAAACATGAAGCCTCTTGCTATTTTCTTCGAAATTGAATTCAGAATCTAGGAAATTAGAGTAGAATTCACCTTATCCCATCTGTCGAACAAAGGATCATCCATCTCTGGTGCCTTCAGCTCTCCTGTCAGAAATTTAAGCTTTCCTCTGGATCGAATTGCCACAACCATCGATCTGCTCCATGTTATGTAGTTATACTCATTCAGTGGTTCTGCAACTAGTACTAAGTTCGAGTTGTCAGAACTTTGAAGATTAAAAGGATCATCCACATCATTCCTTCTAGGTTTGATACCTCTCAGTGAATTCCCAACTGAGTTTATGGATTCAGAATCTGAATCCATTTCTTATGGATATTGATAGAAACAGAAAATTCTAAATCAGAAAAAACAACACAGGATCTACCTAGATAGCTCTGATACCATGTGAAAATCTTGAATCATAAGAATGAAAGGTTTGTAGAAAACAGAGGAGCTAGGGAAGAGCTCAAATCATTTTTTTTTCAATCATCCTTTTTTGTGTGAATACCATCATGCCAAATGTGCAGCAATCCAATGTTTTTAAATCAGATCCAACAGAAAATGAATCTACCTATTACAAAGAGACACGTGGTCATTCTATCAACCAAACAGAACAATAAACAAAACGACATTGCAGAAGTGTGTTTCAGCAACAAACAAAATTGGCGCCAAAATTTGAAACTGATGAACACCCGCCTATGATTGAAGAACACCCACCAGAATCAAGAATTGCTACTCAGTTTTCAACGGCGCCTCAAACTCTGTCGGGCAAGGACTTCAGCTGCGGAGGCGGAGTCTTCAGCAGAGAATCCAGAGTCTTCACCGACGGAATCAGATTCGGAGTCCAGTGGCAGAGCCAGAGTCTTCACCGGCGGAGTTGGAGTCGAGGGAGAGAGTCGGAGGGTGAAGGGTGGCTGAGAGAGCCAAGGCGAGGGAGGCTGAAGGAGTGGAGGGAAGTGAGCGGCGGACGGTGGCCTTATGGTGGAGGGAAGTGAACGCACGGTGGGAAAATAACTAAGCCGGAGAAAATAACTAAGGAAAATTAGTTTTGAAGACTAAAACGGCAGAGAGAAAAGACATGAAAATAACTAAAGAAACCCAAGTGATCTGGGAGGGAGTTCCAAATTCAGACCTCATTAGGATCCTTAATTAAATCCAGTTCTGCAATAGAATCTTTTTTAATTGATGTAAAATAAAGTCGGTTCTTCAAGAATTGACTTTAATCAACTAAAAAGTGTCTTTAAAATTTTTGATGGAGATCACGATTTGGAACTCGTTGGAATCCTACTTAAAGGCGGTTCCTCAAGAACCGCATTTAATTAAATGTCTTTAATCAAGAGTTCTCCACTAGTGCGTTCTTGAGTAAATAAGAACAAGTAAAGACCTAAGCATAAACTAGCATGCAAAGGTTTTCCCAAAACATCTAACATTTTATTCATAGACTACCTTAGCCCCCAAGAGATAGAATCTCTCGCACTCTCACATCCCAAAGCCTAACATAATCTAAACAATCTTTATACCAATCAAAGGTGGGGTACAAAATTCAAGTGTAAAACTTGCTTAGTCTACCAAAGAAGATACCAAATAGACAAACTAAGAGAAGCATATAATGTTTCAATTTCTCTCATTTTCTCTCATTTTGCCTAGGAGCCCTCCCAGGTTTTCACCCTAGCTTCACACTTTTTTTTTCTTTTTCAATGCTCACCTGCACTTTTTTCCACACCATTTGGCCTGTCATTCCTGCATATGTTGCCCTTTCGGGTATTCGACCTCAATGTGAACAAAATGACAAGATAAAGAAATAAGGGAGAAAGGAAAAGATATTCACAACTAGGACCTTGAAGGTCCTTCTTGGTGGTAGCAATGCTCACTTATCAATGAATGTTCTCTCCTCCATGTTTTTTAACTCCGTCCAATATGCAACCTCAACTCATCCACTACAAATCCACAACTATGCAAGTCTCGATCAACACTCACAAAAGGCCACAACTAGTAGTACTCCTAGAAGGTGGTTTTGGTGGTGTTTTGTGGTTTTGCAGAAAGAAGGGTGACGGAATATTTTTCATTTATTTTTTCAAAATAAAAATCTACTAAAACAATTTAAGAACTTGGCTTTCCTCCTGAGAAGCTTTGTATATTTAAGGTCGTCGGCACGAACCTAATGTTATCCATATTTTGAAGGTTTGAATCCCTCCACCTTAAGCTTCCAAAAGTAGAGAGGTGGGGGTAGAAATCCTTTAAGGAAAGGATTTTGTGGAGTTGGAGTTTGTCTTCAAGGAGATGAGCGGTTTAAGAGCTTTCCATAATCATTTGGCTCCCCTATTGTCTCCTCCAAGAATTCAAAAAATGGTGGAGTTGGTTCAATTGGTGGAGGAAAGGGTGATGGTGCAAGAATAATGAATATAGAACAATCACCCCTTGCTCAACTTCTTTGTCTTCAACAACCAACTTCTCATCCCCTTGGACCTCATCTTCAACTTCCTTCACCACCTCGCCCATCAAGGTAGAAGGATTAGCACTTGACTCTGGGCTCACCTCTGGTTGTGATAGAAGCTTTCCAGAATCTCTAGCTTCTAAATGACTCACGGAAGATGCGAATTAGCTAATTTGGGTCTCAAAGTTTTCAAATCTTGAGGAAGTGTGAGCCTCCAAATCTTGGACCATATTCGATATTGCTTGCATGAGTTCCTCATTCGAGCTTGAACCACCTTCTTGAGCATAATTTTGGGACATGGCATAAGGTAATGAATGCCAATAATATTGCTCATAGTGTTGGTTTTCTGGTGCATTCTCATACCACGAATCCAGATTACCACTCCACTCAGGATTGTAAGAATCATAGTAGGTATACCATTCTTGAGCTCCTTGACCTTGGAAACAAACAGCTCCAACCCCTTCACAGCACTCCTCATAATGCCCTTGGTTTTGAAAACAAAGGGTTCTATTCTCCTCTTAGTTCTCCTCTATCAACCACACAAGACTCGGTAAGATGGTCGAAATGACAAATCCTACAAAACTTGCTTGTTGAGCCTCTCTTCTCACCATGTGTTCCCTCAATGTGAGACCTTTCTCTTTTTTGTCCCTCTTTTTTTAAAATAATTTAGAATCGTAGTCTAAAGATTCTTGATAGAAGTACACCAAGAACTCAAGCAATGCACACTCGAAACAAAAACAAATAAAAACAAAGAAGCACAAAAAATTTGGGGTCGTAGTGCAAAGGTTCTCAGTTCATGGAACAAGCATGGAGCATAAACCAAGAACAAAGGAAATACGTCCTTCGGAAAACCAACAAACAAAAAGCAAGAAAAAACTATGAACAAACAAGAACACACAAAGAATAACACAAAGAACTGCACTAATACTTAATAGAATACGCATTTTCCCTGGCAGCGGCACCAAAATTTAGGAGGACGTCGTTGTGCCTCTCAAAGATAGAATTTATAAAGCCTTAATGTGGCTAACTAATAGAGAGTAGCTAGTGGCAAGTCAGGGTCGTCAACAAAGAAAAGGGATTCAATCAAGTATTAAAATGTAGCTAAAAGATGTCACTCTAAGTGTGTGGTAACAAAAAAGTGGGAGGTTTTGAGTCTAGAAAACACTACGACTACTTTAAGCAACTAGATTAACAAAAAATTAGAACAAACGATGTAAATACGATCACAAATAACACATAAGGTTTACATTTCTAGTTATCCTTTGATCATCAACAAATTATCTTATTTTTATGCATTCACCACGTATTGTGGAGAATTTGTCAACACCTTTTGAGTGAAGACATTTCTTGCCTCTCCTAGGTTATAGTTAAAGTGAGCGATCAACACCACACTATAACCCTTAGCCTTGAGTCACTCTAGATGATGTGCGCCATAGACTTCCCCGAGAATAGCAATACACATGGAGACCCAACACAACTACCACAATGTCCTACAAGCGAGAAACATATAGATGTCACAAGTATATCTACTAATAACGACTACGAGGACCGGCATTCATGCTAATCGTTATTGGTGAGCCACATTGATAATTAGTCAAACTCATTCAAATTCATCCTAAATCTAAGCAATTTCATCAATCAATAATCATAATTAGTTGTCACTCCCAATTATAACCTAGCATTGACCAACGATAATCACATCGATAAAAATTCAAAGTCTTCCTGGTTTGACCAAAAACATAGCAAATAATTAACCCACAATCATCAACTAGTTGATCATCCTAGTCTAAATCATGCATTAATCACACAAGAAAGCATAAAACATACTTGATAATCAAAACACAAAATAGGATAAATCAAATCTCACAAATTCATACTAGAAATGCTTACCAATTACTCACAAAAGTATATTTAGCCTAGATTATGAAAACCCAGAACAAAGAACACAAATCCACAAAGAAACATGGAAGAAATTGAAAGATAAAAGTGAAAACTAGGGTTTTGGAGGCCCACAAGTCAGCTCTCTCAAATGGGGAAGAAGGGGGGCTATTTATAGTCAAAGAAAATAGTGAAAAGGGCCAAAAATGTAAAATTCTGGGCTAATTTTATGGGCCAAGCTATATGTCGCAGCCCACGTAGGTGTTTCTATCATCTTCTTATTTCTTTCGCTATGGGTGAACCGCTGATTTATTTTGGAAGTTCTTGTAGTCATTATTATTGTACTTGCGAAGAAGAATCCAATGATGCTATCCATGGACACCAACTCATCTCGGATAATTCTCATAAATTGGCTACAAAAATCTGGATCATTCTTCCTCCGCTACTTTGCCTTCCTTCTTCAATCTATCTTCTACCACTTTGTAAGTGACCTTCAATTTTCTACCATCCTTGTGAATGGTCTTCACTAAAATACTCTGAAGTACTTGTGAGCAATCTACAAATTAAGCTCACAAAAGGGAATCTAGATGCTCGTAAGGACCAAAAATCCATTAGAATCAAAATAGATTACAAAATGAAGAATTTATAAACGAAAACCAAAAATGGTTTTCTAAATCCCTTATGATGTAAACCTACCTAAATCTAGCAATCTTCTGACAAAAAAAATAACAAAAGAGATGTTAAATGCTTCAAAAAAATATATGCATTTGACGTCTCATCAAGAGGTGAGCGACAGTGTTCATCTCCGGTGATGGTTAGGGTTTTGAAGACCAAATGCTAAGCTTTTGGCGATGAGGTGAAATCGGCAGTTGGAAGTGGGGTGGTGGAACTGGGAGTCGGGAGCCGGAAGGGGAAAGGGGGAGGGGTAAGGAGTTGGAGTTGTCAATGGCAAGGTGAAGTGGGGTGGTGGGGTGGTGGGGTGGTGGGGTGGTGGGGTGGTGGGGTGGTGGAGTAGAGGAGTAGAGGAGGAGAAGGGTAAGGGGTAAGGAGAAAGAAAATGGAAAAGGGAGAAACAAAAAAGAAAAAAAAGAAAAAAACCATTTTGTCCTTAAAATTGACTCTTTAACCAAAAGCTGACGAATTGACCAGACAAAAGTGCTACAACTGAGCTGTTTTGTAAGTTCAGGGGCCAAAAGTGTTCGAAAAAAAAAGATATGTGGTCAAAGGTGGACGATGGTTATAGTTAAGGGACCGAAGTCATTTGTTCTATGTTGTATATTGTGACAAAGAGAGTGATAGTTCTTCTATTCTAATACTTGGTTTGTAGATACAAAAGAGTAAAAGAAATTGAAATTTTTCTGCATGAATGAAAAGAGGTTCATATTTTCTATTATACCAAGATAAATGAATAAAGGAAAAAAAAGCTCCCAAAAGGAAAATTTTGTTTTCCAAAATCTAACCCAAAACCCTAGCCACCACAGTCGACTACGACCGCAGTTCAGTGGCGTTCCACTTTTTTTCCTTCCTGTTTTTCCTTTACTCATCGTCTTTTAATTTATCAAATTTGAGATTGGGAAGGTGGATGGTGCAGATTGTCACACTTGCACCACCTAGCTTTGCCACTAGCTCGCACTACTAAGCTCTGCCACTAGCTCGCACTACTAAGCTTTGCCACTAGCTTGCACTACTACTATGCCCTAATCTGGTTCTTAAGCTTACCTCCAAGAAGGCGCTTTACGCGATAGGTCATCTCTTTATATTCACGCGACAGGCTATCTCTAAGAGGGCGCTTGACGCGGCCGAGCCGAGAGAAGTATTGCACAAAAAATGAGCTGTGTGGAGATGAATGTGTTGTGATGAGATGAACATGTCATGTGGAGATGAATGTCCCGTGTGCTGGATATGAGTTTCACCAGAGAATAATGACAGATGTCTGATTGTGTCGGCTAGCAAAAAAGAACCAGGGTGCCGCAGATGAATGCGCTAGACGGAATAGAAAAGGGCTTGGTCGAAGAGAATGGTCAGCCATCGACAAGGGGAAATGGAGAAGCCTCGCACGGTATATGGTGTCCGTCAGCTCATGGTGATGCTCACGGAGGTCGGCATCGAAAGATAGCAGATTTCCATCTCTCCTCTTCCGAAAATCCAGCCCAAAAGCACATCTAACATATTATTCTTTCTTTCAGCCCAACCCTAAAATCTATCTACACTCCATGCCTAGCCATGTTTAATTGATATTTTCTTGGCCGGATATGGCCACGACAACCTCGTGGTGGCCGTGATGGAGAGACAACATGGATCAGGGGATGAATATATCATTTGTGGTGATAGGTTATGGGCTGCAGTAAAAATGGGTCATACTATGACGGGTACATGGTTTGGCCCACTGAAAAATAGGAAAATGGTTCTTTCTGCAATAGTCTGTATTTGTCGAACGAAAATTTTTGGCATACAACAGAGTTCCCAATTGCCAGTACCATATCTGTGGTTGATTTGGAGTGCAATTGCTCCCTAATCGATGCCTACTTTTGGGTTCTAGAAGATTTGCATTGTGGATTAACTTTCATGGATGAAAGCAGAGCTTAGGTTAAGTTTAATATTACTTGGGGTAAAATTCATTCATACCCCCCAATTCTTAGGTTTGTGCAAATATACCCTCCAATTTTTCAAAACTGCACATATACCTATTGACCAACAGTGACTAAAACACTCATACCCCTATAGTCGGAGACCAGAGTTGACCAATCAAATTCCGGCGTTGATCGGACTAAAAATAACCAAAATACCCCTATTTTTATTTTCAATATAATTTAGGACAATTTTACCCCTGGGGTGAGCCCCGTCATTAGAAATTGAACAAGAATTCCAAGGTTATATCAGCACTTAGTTTTTAAAATTCAGGGTTATATTAACACTTGTTTTAAAATTTAAGGACATCACTTATATTACTTCATATCGTTCTTATTAACATCCAAACAAAATTACAAACGAACTTTGGAAAATCAGAATTCAAGAACAAACTCGTCTCTTTGCTTAAAAAAAACAGAATCTACCCATAAAATTAGTATAACTCATAAAATTTGGGCTAACAATATGCCGATACCAATGATCAAAATACCACTCTTCATTATGTTTCTTTTCTTATCTGTTGAAAGAGTGGGACAACAAAGACAAGAGTACTAATGGACAAAAAAAATGAGTGGGAGCATTAAGAAGACCTCTCTAATCAACTGCGGTTGAGTGATAGATAACCAGCTTCGAGGTAGAAGTGAGGATTGAAGCAGTAGAAATGGTGTTTGCAGAAGCCATTTTAGGTGTGGATAAGGAAGGAGGGTATGGTGAGAGGAAAAATACTAAAATAATGTACTACGGCTTAAGATATAGAGTAAAAGGGAGGCTTATAAAGATGAAATGAGGGAAAACAAGATGGAGGGAAACACATGTAATATGTAAAAAAATTACAATACCTTCCACGTCACCTAGAGTGGTACTCTTCAAGCAGCAGCGCCATTTAAACTGGGAGTGGAGGTTTGTTTTCTCCACCGACATCTTTGCCGATCCCTTAGAACTCAAATTCAACCCTCAAAATCTCAAAATGAAATAAGAATGAATTGAGGTTTTGGATTTAGAGTTAGGGAGGACAAAATGGTCAATATAAATTTTTACCTTTTTAATTATTTAGAGAGGAGAAAATCAATCATTTCAACTTAATTCAGAAGAGATCACAGTTGACCAAATTTCAGGTGGAATTAGAGACGTTTGTGCACTTTCAAAAAATGGGGGGTCATCTATGCACAAACACAAGAATTGGGGAGTATAAATGCACATTATTCTATTCTTTGTTGTTTGATGTTTTTATTATTAGGTGTTAAGTATAAATGCACATTATAAATGTTTTTATTATTCCATATATGCACAAACACAAGATGTAGGTTCTTCCTTGCTGCTGATTGGTGAAATCCAATGATAACCTCAGTTGTGGCAACCCGATTGGGATTTACCTGGTCAACCATGAATAAATATGGAGGCAACGCAGTACCGTTCTGTTTCAAAACAAAAGGGCATGCACTTGAAACTACTATAACAGATGCCTCATATCGATGATTGGAAAAATCCAGTAATGGGCTCACCAAACTACAGAGTTGATGCAACTCGGTGAAGATGAGAATTTAGGTGCATGGATCGAGTAGCAGACTGCCAAAATGGCATGTGGACTTCCATTCAGAAATTTCCTGTGGATCGCAAGTTCATTTGTAGAAGGCACACCCCGCATTGTGTGAGTCTGAAGATGATTTTCAAGTTTAGGAATATTAGTTCTACCTGTTATCTAGGGGTTGTGCGCTCAAATCTGACACAATTATGTAACAATCTTGGAATTAATAAGAATGATACAACTATTTTTGAAAAAGAAATAAAAATATGAACATAGACAATTAAATCTTTTTTCACTTGAATAATGTGGTTCATACCCAAATAAAAATATAACTCATATATATTGTGCAAAAATATACAATTCAGACCACACGATTCAGGATCAACATTATTGCATTCACTCAAATGACTAAGTCATGGCATTTAATCAAATAATAATGGAAAATGGGAGGGATGATGATTGGGACCAATTTTAGCATGACAATTGAATCCCACACCTCAATATGGTTGCTGCACCGAACAGTGTGCTTACAGGCACAGAGAATGCTTCTTTTCTTGGCCTTACCTCATTTGTGAAGATTGTTAAGTTTGGAAGCTAACAACAAGCATACCAATATCTCTCCCTTATTTTTTGGACAACTTCTCAATAAAAACCTCATTCATTTCTACAGCTTGCACCAAACAATATGGCTTCCATTTCCTCCCTCCAAATCTTCGCCTCATCCTTCTTCATAATCTTCTGCACTTTCTGTCCATTCACCGACTCCATCGACTTCAATTACCCGGCGGTTTTCAACTTCGGCGATTCCAATTCCGACACAGGTGGCCTTGTTGCCGGCCTCGGCGACTCCCTGCTCCCACCAAACGGAGAAACTCACTTCAAGAAACCATCTGGCAGGTTCTGCGATGGCCGCCTCATCGTCGATTTTCTCAGTAAGACCTGATCCCTACATCTTGAACACTTGCTTCTTGTGAAATGGTTTTCGATGAACTAACTACTTTTCTTGTTGAAAAAATGATGCAGTGGATGCATTTGATCTTCCGTATCTGAATCCTTATCTGGACTCAATGGGGGCGCCAAATTTCAGGAAGGGGTGCGATTTCGCAGCTGCTGCTAGCACTATTCTTCCTGCAACTGCTTCCTCTCTTAGTCCATTTTCGTTTGCCATTCAGGTGAGGCAGTTCGTCAGGTTCAAGGAAAAAGCTCTTGAACTCACCCAAGGTACTTCTGCATTCCAATTCTGTTAAAAAGCAATCACCATTACCAATTGATATTTACTATAGAAGCCCATAATTCTTACACGAGTCCAAATTAGGTTATTGGGCCGATGTTTGATTCGTGTTCGGCTTCTTGTAGGAAGTCGGAAACCAAGCAAGTACGTTCCGGACCAAAATGCTTTTGAGAAGGGCCTTTACACATTTGACATTGGCCAGAATGATATTGCTGGTGCCTTCTACTCAAAGACATATGATCAAGTCATTGCTTCAATCCCAAACATTTTGGCAGAATTTGAGAATGGCATTAAGGTTAGAACTTTCTCTGGAAATTAGGTACCATTTCGCATGTGTATGTTTCACTAATGTGGCTTTGTTATTCCAATGGCAGAGTCTATATGATGAAGGAGCGAGGTTCTTTTGGATCCACAATACAGGTCCTCTTGGTTGCTTACCTCAAAATGTTGCCAAATTTGGAACAGATCCCTCCAAGCTTGATGAGCTAGGTTGTGTCACGAACCACAATATGGCTGCCAGACTTCTGAACCTCCAACTTAATGCTCTCTGCAAGAAAATTCAAGGACAATACACAGATACGAATGTTACATTGATAGACATTTTCTCAATCAAGACCAATCTCATTGCCAATTATTCTCGATACGGTCAGTATATACTCCCTCTGTTTATTTATGCGTAAAGTTCTTACTTTCTATCTTCGTCTGTCCCAATCAAAGGTTGATATTTCTTTAACAGGGCTGAAACTTATGGCTAAAATTCTGCCAATTTATTTCAATCCTCATTTTCTCTGCCATATCAGCATGTATAAATTATCATGCCAAAAGAAAATATGAACCTTGCATTGGGACTAGGGGAGTATTACACACTCCCTCGGTCCCTCCATTTCACTTAAGAAGTTGCATAGTATTACAACCACAACATTGGAGACCTGCCAACTGGTGGTTGTGCTAATTTTATTATATTGAGGACACGTACATGCCAAAGAAAAAAGCTTGATAGATTTGTTTGATCGGACATGGTTTGGTCTAAATCATTAGTTTCCAGAATTGGTAGTTAGGAGTATTCTTCATTAATCAGCAATCACTTTTCACTTCTCTCTTTTTTAGTTTCATTTTCTTGATGATTTCTCCCTCCTACTAGAACTTAAATGAGATTTTCCCTTTATCTTAAATTCTTACCATACTAAAATGAAACATTTGCGGTCCTCGTGAAAATTTTGTTCTAGATATGTACATTTAACGGCCTCCCGGCTCCGTTCTATTCGACTGAACTGAACTTTGGACAATTTATTACGCAGGATTTGAACAGCCAATCGAGGCATGCTGTGGATATGGAGGTCCGCCATTGAACTACGACAGTAGAATTACGTGCGGTCAAACAAAGGTGTTAGACGGAAATACAGTAACAGTGAAAGCATGCAATGATAGTAGTGAATATGTGAACTGGGACGGGATTCATTACACAGAATCTGCTAATCATTTTGTGGCTTCCCAGATTCTCACCGGCAAATATTCTGATCCGCCCTTTGCCAACCAAATGCCCTATCTACTTAAACTCAAGTTCTAACTCCATCTTCCATATTTTCTATTTATTCATCACATTCTTTTGGCCAACCTATTTGGTTGAAGCTGCAACTGAATAAGTATCAATCAATTTCTTGGCTTTCAGCATACTGATTGACTTGATAGAAATCAATTCATTTCATCAGAATGTAAATATAATACTGTAAAGATTTCTGATTTCACTTGCGTGTAAATTTATCTGCAATACCATTTATTCAACTTGTCTAATATCTTGTCTAGCAATAGACAGTATATAGTAAATGATAATACCCTAATGTGCAAGCCACATAGTATGATACTACTTATAGGCTATAGCTTATATGAATGTGTTATGATTCAGCCACTGAAAGAGAAAATGGTCGACCAAAAAAATGTGCAGTTTAGTTTGGGATGGAGGAGGGTAAGTGTGTATGGTATAGGGAGTAGATAGACATGAATGGGTGCCTGGTACTCAATAGTGCAACTGAGCTTCATAATGAGGAATATCCAGGAAAATCAGACTTGGCATTTTCTCTTGAATTAACTCATTCATCAAACTTTTAACTACACCATTTGTACATTAACCAAGTAGTATATGTTTCCTCTTCTCTGCTCAACTTCAACTAGAATAAGGTTTTACCGAGGTACAGAAACAACTCACTTCCTGGAGACATAAGCATAGTATTGTGCCATGGGGACGACAAAAGCTATTACCAACAGCCCTCCAACTACAAGTGTGAATTGCCCTCTCTTCTCATCAGTCTCCTCCCTCGTTTTGAAGTTGGACTCCCTCTTGCTCTCTCTCACTGCTGGGCCTCCGGGATCTGGGAGCCCGTCGATGGCTGCAACAAGGCGCTCGGCAGTACTGTACATCGCTTCATTGTACTTCTCCTCCGTGGCAAGCACTATTTTGATGATGCCAGTTGACAAATCACAATGATATCATAGTGTTGGGAGTAGAAGAGGATTGAACATCATGCACATCATACACAATTCTACTAACAACCCTTTAAATCATTCTATGTTCAGACACTCCCTTCTGCCTCAAAATGATATGTTAGGAAACAAAAAGAAATAGATGTGGGAAAGAGGTATCACCTGGAAGATTTTCAGACACAGTAGAATCGAGCACAGATTCACCCACAGCACTAATAAACTCGGGACCTCCGGTGATTGCTCCTTCCTTTTGGCTGGTGATAAGCACAACTATGCCCTTTTTAGAACCCTTTTCAAGAGTAGGATACCAACGCTCCAAAACTTGGTCAGCATACTCAAACGCATCAGCTTTGCTCTACACACACAAGAAATGGACTAATCAGAAACTTTTCCAATATTTCAGCACCTCACTTCATGTCATGACTGAATTCAGTCCACATTGTACTACAACAGTCCATGCACCTATGTGTTAAGGGAACATAATGTCATTGAATCATTCATTGTATTCCTCAGACTAGTTTCAGTTTAGTACACCTAGGACTAACTACAAATTGAACACAATATTCGCACCGTGAACCAGACCAGTTAAAAAGGAGGTTTCAACAAGAGAGACATGTTATATTATGACAACACTTTTATACTTGATATTTTACTTGTTTAAGGATACATGAAACACACTGCACAAAAGTAAATTTACATGTTCCCTCCCAGCCAAACTTTAGCTCCTTACATAAGAATGTAGAGACAGTCAGTTCTAAACTTACATGAACATAAAGCCCCAAGTAAGTTAAAATTAGTTGATGAAACAACTTCTTATAAGTAAATTCTAGTACTCCGAACTCTTAACTTCCTAGTTATGATGAGATTAGATGATTATTTCATGGTTAGGACTCCCTAAAAAGACATTAAATTTAGAAGACACTGGTTGCATTCTTAGAGTTGAAAATCCGAACAGTAGAAAGCAACAAAGAGAACATATATGCTAAAAGGCAAAGGTCAAACATGGACAGAAAGGGGTCATGGACCTATATCAATAGGAATATACGTACACAGGGCGATCAGCCTTGGGCTCTAATTCCATGTAAGAATCATGTGCTTCTATCGTGAAACTAATCGGTACTCTGTAGAGTTGACCCGTGATCTTATATACTGAGCAATTGTTTTGTCAACCACCAATGTTGACTCTCAACATTGGCAATCCTCAATCAAAAAGTTAAAAAATTGCTAATATGGAAAGGGTGTAGAAGATAATGCAAGAGAGATCAAAGCAGATGGATGGATTAGAAATAGTACAGTGAGCTTGCGGACAGTGATGAAATTAATGTGGAAGCCTTTTCTAGACTCGAGATCGGACAGCAATCTTTTCAAGTCCGATTTGGTGACTCTGCTGAGAACACCAGCATCATCCAGCACAAACGTGTCCTGGGACGGGACTTCATTGAGAACATCAAATTCGGTGGCGAAAGCTGGCGGCGCGGGCACAATGTTGGGGCAGTAGTTGAGCGCCAGGGAAAGCGCCACTGCAGCAAGGCCCTGGTGGAGATGGGAAACCCAATTCTTGGGCTCTGGAACTGAAAATGGGGTCTTACTTTTAGGTGATGATGAGGATTGATCAGCGATTGGTTTGTTGAGGCAAGAACAAACGGGAAGAATATGGGGTTTGGAAGATGAGGTTGCTCTGGGGTTGAAAATTGGAGTGAGTGATGCAGGGGAGAGGATAGTTTCCATGGCTAATGTGGGATGTGAGGGGACTGGATTTTGGATGTGGGATTTTTGGTTTGGGGGACTTTTTTAAAAAATAACAATTTTGGCCATCCATTTGGGTGGTTTGGATTCTTGGCTGGATTTGAAAGGGATAACGTTCTAATTTTTGGACATGGAAAGCGGATAGGGGCCTTTTGGACTATTTACCATTGTTTTGGCGGGTAATAAACTGGATTAGCACACTTTTGTGACTCTCTGCCACCTTTATTTTTTATTTGAGTGAATTATTTTACGCAAAATCTTGTTTTAAACCGAGATATACTATAATTGATATAACAAATAATGTGATTTGATATCTATTTATTTTATTTAATAAAATTTCTATAATTTTAAAAAAAATTAAAATTTAATATCATAATGTATATATAATTATAATTGTTCAACCTTTACTTTTATTGAAACGAAGTTTTTCATGATAGATCTAATTGCTATTCAATCTAACAAGAACCTTTCTCATAATTTTATGGTACCCTTATGTTATTTTTTTTTTTTTTAACTAAGACCATCCATAGATGGGGGAAGATGTATTGGCCTTCCCTAGCCGTAAAGATATGAAAGATGTACATCAGAGAGAAAGTAAGTCCGGAGCTAAGTTTAGATATACAAAGTTGCTTCCAAAAAAAAGATTGTAATGAATTCCTAAGACATAAAGCTAAGCAAAGCATCCTCGAACTTGTTAGTGAGTCGAAAACGAAACACAAGTCAGTCAGAGAAGGTCACTTAGCTTAAAATGCCTATATTTGCTAAATCTCAAAGAAACTATATGTCGAGGAGAAAGGTGCTACGATCAGTGAGCAGCTGCAGCAGGGAGCAGCCCCAAAATGCCTCAGAGTCTTGAAGTATAATCCAGATTTTCCAAAGAATCAACCGTCCTGCAAAAGAAAACCATATTCAGTAGCTTCCGTTCATTGAGAAATTCTTAATGAGGGCGTACCATACTGGTCAAGCCTAATCAGACCTCTACATATCTGAGGAAGCAAAAGCAAACTATGAAAAACACAGTTAGATTGAGCCTTGAGACAGTGTTTAGCCAAGGTGTCAGCAACCAAATTAGATTGCCTATGTATGTGACGTAGAGACATATCACCTAAAGCTTGATGAATTTCGTCTGCCAACTGAAAGAGTTGCCAATTTGCCAATAATGGGTTTTCAGCAGAGTGGACAGCTTTTAGGCAGTCTGATTCAATGACAATAGGGGCAGAGAATCTAACAGCAGTCTGAATAGCAAAGAGTATAGCTCTTAACTCTGCCTCGAGAGGAGAATTAGCCTGAGTATAGCTAGTCCTAGCCAAAATAAAACCACCCGTAGAATCCCTGGCAATCAGTCCTAATCCACACATATTAGAGTAAGCACACCAAGCAGCATCTACATTAATCTTGAAACCTTCATTTGGCCTTTTCCAAGCAATTATGAAAATTTTAGGTTTCGTATCAAAGGTAGAAAAGAGTGGTTAGCAATACCATAGTCAAATACAGATGAAATATGAGCTGGTTTGGAGCAGAAAGAGTAGAAAATTTGGTCTCTGATATGATTTAGAACTGCATTACTATTAGGGAAAACAGCATCATGTAAGCATTTGTTCCTCATTTTCCAAATATTCCAACATGTAATGCAAGCAGCAGTTCTAATTAAAGTAGAGTGCAGAGAACTCAAGCCCTGATATGTTAGATAGAAGGAGATTCTTTCCCAAATAGAGGAGAAAAGAATATCCCTAATACCCATAAACTGGTGAATAGTACTCCATATATTTAATGAGAAAGGGCAGGAATTGAAGCAGTGCTCCAAGGAATCCACATGATTACTACATAAGTAGCATTTAGAGGCCAGGCAAATTCTCATATTTTGCAAGACATTACCAAAAGGTAAAAACGAATTGATCAGTTTCCACATGAAAACCGAGATTTTTTTCTCTATTCTCCTATTCCAAAACAGCTGAGTTGAAGCAATATTACCAGATTGTGAGCTGAGTAGGAGGTATGTGCTTTTGAAAGTGAAATCACCCCTAATACCTGGTTTCCATATAAGCCTATCACTTCTATGTGGATATAATTTTGAATCCTGCAAAAGAGAGAAGATGTTAGGGGGAAGTAATGAAGAGAATTTTTGGATCAGTGTGTCCTTATTGGTGATGAAATCAGAAACCGTGCAGTCCTCAGGGATTTCAACCTGGTCTGGCTCACAATAATCTATAATAGGACCAACATCAAGCCAATTAGAAGTCCAAAAATTACAGGAACCTCTACCCACAATCACTCTGGAATTCGATTCAGACCAAGCATTAATATTACATATTCTTTTCCAATTAGGGGAGGATCTATATGAGGGTGGAAGAGATGCAACAAAATGTGTCCACAGAGCAACCGCCTGTTGGTATTTCCACCAAAGTTTGGCCGAACAAGTATCAATTATGGAGTTAATTGATCTGAATCCTAGACCATTTTGGTTAATAGGAAGGCAAAGAGCTTCCCATTTCCTCCATGCTCTCTTAGGTTTCTGATCAATAAAACCCCAGAAAAATCTGCTAACTTTTTTCTCTATGACAGCAACAATTTTCTTGCTTGGTTTAAGCACTGCCCAGATATGTTGTGGAATAGAGAAAATGCAAGATTTATTTAAATTCTTATGTTAAATTCTCACCGGCATATTTATTTAAATTTTAGTTTTAAATGGGTATCCATCATTCAGGTTCCATTTCATTTTGAATAATTATGTGAAGTTTTGTCAGAGGTTATCCGAGGAATTTAAATTTTGCAATTGTGTCCCTAAGTTTTCCTTAATCTTTTCTATTTGATTGTCTGGATGTTATAAAATTATCTTTAAAAAAAATGTGTTTTTAACCATGTGTTTTGGACGAAAGTGAAGAAATGACCTGATAAAATTTGAGAGTGCAAAAATAACACTGAACTTCGTTGACCATAATGTCAAGGCCAATTTGGCCGAAATTTTATGAAAAGATAATTATATCCCGAGTCCGTCTCTTGAAAGACAGTCTCTCCATAAGTTATGGAAAGACCAATGTTTAAAGTGTAAATTAGAAGAACTGAAGATAAAATTTTTGGGTTGCATGAACCAGATTATAAATTTTATAACTACAACATGTTGCACACTAAAATTTTAATATTACAAGTAAGACCTTTTACCTTTTATAATTTTAATTATACCCGCCTTTCCATAAGGGTATGGAAAGACCGTCATTTCCAAGACTTTGCCTTATATCCCTGTTTAAAAATATAAAAAAAACAAAACAAAAGGATAAAACAAAACTCTTTTAACAAAATCTTTTTTAGAGCTTTTAACAAAACACTTTAACGAACCCTAGCGGCGTGGGTTGTGTTGAAACTGTTCACCAGCGGAAAATCTTCACGACCCAGTCGGAAGCATCTTTTCAGCTAACGGCAATTTCGTATTTCATAATTTCAAAACCTCCATTCCTTGGATTTTTACAATCCGATCAGACTTAACACATTTTTGTCAAAATTATAAATCCTCTTTCGCTTTCCCTCCTCCTCTGTTTCCCTGTCTCCATCGCTACCATCGAGAAACGCCGCCGACCAGAGGGAATCGAATATACAGAGGCTCGGAATGAGGCGGTCATTGTTGCAGTCCTCATGTCGCTATTCCGGTTTGCCACTGGCCAAGGAAGTGCCAGAAGTCCCCAAAATGCCCCCCTTGGATTACTCGTCGTCGCCATACGACGACCCCACCGCGGAGGAGGTATACAGAAGAGGAAGGAGTTCCTGAGCCCTTCCATGTTCCACTTCTACAGAAAACCCGTACATAATTTGGATCTTTTTGGGTTTATCGCCTCTGTTGGCTGGGTTGATTAGCAATGTGATAGCTCTGGGTGCTTTGGATTTGCTTTTGTTGGATTTCTGTTACCGGATTCGTTCCTATGGAATCCGATGGATATTCTCTGTTTTGTGGATTCGAATGAATTGGTGGGTCTGACTTTGTGATTTCTGGCGACTTCGGCGCAGAACGCGGCGAAGGCTCGACGGCGCTCGAAGTTTCCGTCAGTCGTGCTTGAAACCCTTTTGTTGGTAGTCTTAGAGGGGGCTTAGGGCCTCATATGGGTCCTCAAACTGTTCGATCCCGGTTGTGACAAATGGAATCCCGATTGGGGCGGTGGATAGGTGACGGCGCTCGGTGGCGGCAGGTTTAAAGGGTATGAAGTTGAGGAGAAGAATCTTAGGGTTAAGGGTATAATGGTCATTATAATTTTAATTTTAAGTTTAGGGGTATTTTTATCTTTTCAATTAATGTCAATGTCTGAATTATATTAGTCAACATTGGAATAGTGCAATTTGGGTAAAATTGCACAATTTGATCAAAAGATAGGGTTAATTCTATACTCTTAGATTATACAAGGTTATATCTGCACTTTCTCAGTTCAATACGGTCATTTTTGCACTTTTTCCATTATCTTTATAACTTCAATAAATAAAAATTAAGATTCGATTGTTCCTTTTAAATGGTCGCTGCAGTTCCAACTTATGTTGAATCAACGGTGCTCCGATCCTGCAACAAATCTTTCAGATTGATTTTGGGGTAAGAGATCCGATGCTTAAAATAGTATCTGATAACTCATTTTATACTCTCTCTTTAGCACATTTGATACTCATAATTGTAATAGATTATAGGTTTTGATTTAGAGAGCTGGATACTCCACCAATTAGAAGGCTATGATCACATTTCATCATTTTGTATCCTAACTCCTGGATTTGGAAAATGTTTAATATTTAGTTGGATCCTTCCATGTTGGGGGATTGAAGATTAGATTTGAAGTTAATATTAGATCATCGGAAGAAGGCCACCTGCAAAAAGTGGTGGAAGAAGGAAGACTAAAAATGAGGGCAAAAGATTGAGCTGAGTTTTGAAGCCCATTTTCATGCATGATCTGATATGAATTGGTGTTCAAGGTTGCATTTTTGGATTCTTCTACGCAAGTACTATAAAATCGACTAAATGAACTCCCAAAACGGATCAGTGGCTCACCCGTAGCAATATTAATAAGAATGGGGCAGTAGCTCATCCGCGGACCCAAAATTCTCCCAGAAATTGACTTTTTAGGTCTTCTCTCCTCTATTTCCTTGGACTATAGATAACACCCTTCTTCTCCATTTGAGGTGAGCCCAACTTGGGGACTCCAAAACCCTATTTTTTCATTTCTCTTTTAATTTCTTGGGCAAAATACAAAACTAACCCTATTATTTTCTGGAAGTATCAATCTAACCCTGTAAAATCAAAAAGTGCGATTCTAACCCTTAGTTTTTCAACTAATGTGCTGATATAACCTTTTCGCACTACTCCGCGTTAACTTGGCATTTTCTGGCATTGACTAACCTAAAAATACTAAAATACCCCCAATCTTAAAACTAAAAATTTAATGACAAAAATACCCATAGGGTTCTTCTTCTTCATCATCTCAAAAACAACAGTTGTCACTGCTCCGCCACCACCGCCGCCACCACTCCATCGTCGTCGGCAAGCGAAATCTAGATTTCCCCAATTCTCCCAATACGAGAAGGATAACCCTAGCTCCACTGACAAAATTTCTCCACCACAACCACGCCCACACCACCGATTCAATAGCCCATCCCCGCCACACCCCAACCCCAGCACTCATTCGAACCCCCCGCTGCTTCACCTCACATCCACCACTGCCTCTGCCACCGATTCCCGTAGCCCAGATCACCAGCGAACTTCCTCCCCGATGGAGTCCACCAATTTATCCTCGGTCTTCATGATGTCGGGGTTGATGGCTCCGGCCCTCACCGCCACCACCACCACCTCAGTTTTATTAAAATGCATGGAGAAAGTCGATCGAAGGATAATCCAGCTTGAGCCATAGCCATCGAAGCCAATGAATTGGATGGAATTTTGTTATTTTGCGGAATTTGAAGGCTAAAACTTGACTACTATGATTGTTGGATGAAATTTCAAAGGTGAATGAAATGGACTTTGAATTTCATCCAGAGTGATGAACTTGTGGCAACCACGCTCCTTTCCAGATTTCTCGTGACATTTTTCCCCACAAATCACATGTGATTCGATCTATTTTCATATTGCATCCATGACGGCGGCCACACCACCGATTATCATAGGCCAGCCACGCCACACCCCAACCCTGACATCGATTCAAACCCATCCATCCCCACCACCACTATCGATTCCCACCACCATTGGCAAGTTGGCGGGAAAGGACAAGAAGAGGGCCCATCTAGGCAGAGGGGATTGGTGGCGGAAATGAAGAGAGAGGGTGGTTTTGGGGCAGCTCGGAGATGCGGGAGTAGGTGGTGGTGGTGCTAGGGTTTAGAGGGAGTAGGCAGTGGTGTTGTAGGTGGCGGCGGATATCCGAGAGAAGGTTGTGGTGTTGCACAAATAAGAAGGAGGGATTTTTAGGGGGTGTGGGATTCTAGTTTGAGAAAATAAGAGAGGGATTTTTAGGGGTAGTACAGTATTTTCCAATTTTTTAAAATAGGGGTATAATAGTCAATTCATAGAGTTCTAGCCAAATTCAGCTTCCTAGGGTTAGATTGTCACTTCCGACCAAATAATAGGCTTAGAATTGCACTTTTCAATTTTACAAGGTTAGATTAGCACTTTTGACTAAAACATGGGGTGATTTTAGAACTTAACTTTAATTTCTTCCATGTTTCCTTGTTTGTGGATTTGTATTCTATGTGATGGATTTTAGTTATCTATGCTAATTATACTCTTCGGAGCAACTGGTAAGCATTTCTAGTATGAATTTGTGAGATTTGATTTGTCCTATTTTGTGCTATGATTACCAATCACGTTTTATGTTTTGTTTTTGATTAATTCATGATTTAGAATAGGATGTACAACTAGTTGATAATTGTGAATTGATTATTTGCTAGGTTTTTGGTCAAACCCGAGATAGTTTATCTCTCTGTCTATGTGATTATCGTTAGGTTATAATTGGGTGTGACAACTAATTATGATTATTGATTGATGAAATTGCTAAGGTTTAGGATGAATTTGAATGGGTTTGTCTAATTATCAAAGTATCACACTAATGATGCCTAGCATGAAGGTCAATTCTCGTAGTCGACATTAGGAAACATAATTGTGCTATCCCGATGTTTCTCGCTTGTAGGACATTGTGTTAGTTGTAGTGGGTCTCCATGTTTATTGCTATTCACTACTACAAAAATGACTTTGAACTTCGGTTCTCCAGCACTGTTAACTTTGGTTCTTGGAGAAAAAATAACCGAAGTAAAAGGAGGGGCAGTAAAAATTCATCATTTTACTTCGGTTGAAAATAACCGAAGTTATGAGTTTTACTCTTTTTACTTCGGTTGTGAAAAATCAAAGTTAAAAGTTTCCCTGAAAATGAAATCAAAACCGCACCCGATATCGGGTGGTTTAACCAAAGTTGAAAGTTTTACCCAAAATCGGAACTGAAATCATACACGATGTCTGTTGCTTAAACTTCAGTTATTTATAACCAAAGTTAACAGTTTAACCTGAAACCAATACTGAATCCGCAATCAACATCAGGACTACCTGGGCATAGGATGCACAAAAATGACGTCATTTTTGGAGTGCAATGAGCTAGCGTAAACCAGCCACCCGATATCGTGTGTCTTGTTTTGGTTGAACCAAAACAACATAATGTCCCGCCAATGTTAGTCATCGGTTTCGCTCATAAACTGTAAATACACACGAGACGGGAACCGACCACCTGAAAGCAAAATCTACGTGCAACCGATAAAGGGTAGACTGTAACATAAATTAATTTTTTAAATTCAAATTGAATGACATACGAGAACCGTCATGTTAATTGCATAGTACGAACAAAGTTATCACCACAAATAACATTCATACCATTGCTACTCTGTTAAAAATATTCTAAAAACATCTTTGTTCCAACGACTATTAGAAACATGCCAGTATAGAACATGCCAAAAAAATTTCAGAAAATTGATACTCTATTTCTAATCTAGATAAAGATTATAAAATAAAATAATATGCCTTGGAGAGTATCAATGGGAATTTTAGAAAGTAATCTATACAAAAGACATAAACAATAGGTAGTATGTTACTCAGTACTTGGGTGAATGAAAATTTTCACGTGCTTCACCATTACATATAACCTGTCCTCCACCCGGTTGTCGTTTAAAACATGAGTCGGGGGGCTTACGGGTCAAAGATAGATATTTATATTATGCACCTGTTCTTACTGCTAAGCTGTTAATGGGTAGTAAGCTGCAAGCCCTGGGTTTGTCCACAAGGATGCTAGGGCTTAAGTACTAGTTAGAAAAACAACCCCGTGCGGGTCGTCAATCCGCACGATTGAAAGGAATAACTAGTACTGTAGACATGCAACTGGGGGGGTTGGTGTTTTCAACTAACAACTACAAGCATGTAATTGACAAACAAGTAAACTATTTATACTAAGCACTTTGGAATCATTTAGCAACATGGTAGTTCTAATGCTTATATCCTCGATTCATTCACATATAGACATACAAAAGACCTATCAGTGTGTTCACAACACATGGTGTGGCCGATGGCATACACTTCCCCAACCCTGTCACGGTGGGTGGGCTCGCAACCCTCCATCAGCATTGCCATCGTAATGAAATTATGATTTTTCATAGTATTGAAGAAGAAGAGATAATTGTCAAGGAAGCACCCTCCAAAGAGCTCCCATCACCCGAGGCACAAGTTGCTTTTCAACCTCCATTTCCAAGTACTTTGAAGGGAAAGCCAAAGGTGGAGACAAATGAGGCCAACTATCGGAAAGTCTTAAAAAAAAATGGAGGTATCTATCCCTATCTTGGAATTTATTGACAATGTGTCTTCATATGCTAAATTTCTTAAGGTTGCATGTACTAAGAAAAGGCGTATACCACCTAAGAAGTTAGGGAAGCTAAAAATTTGAGAAGTCGCCATTTTGAATCATAAGAATTTGCCTAAGAAATGTGATGACCTCGAAATATTTTCTATCCTGATTTCGTTAGGTGGAACACTTCTCGAACATGCCATATTAGATTTAGGAGTGGGAGGTCATCGCCGCACCTCTCAAAGTTAATACTTTTAAGCCCTGATGCTTTCTATCTACAATTAAGTAGATAATGGCAAGTCGGGGTTGTCCACGAGAAGAGGGATCTTTTCAAGTGTTTAAACATATATAGGAGAAAATATACTAGGCATATACACACATAGATACATATAAAATCATGTAAACAAAGGGGAGGGGAGGGGGTTTGGTTGGTTTTTTAGCCTAAGTTATCAAATTAAACGACAACAATCAGCAAAGCAAAAGAACTATGATAATCATGCAATACAACTAAATATACGATGCAAATGATAATTAACAGAGCCTTGGGGGCAATCGACTTCCACTTCCAAACTTCCTATAGCTCATTGATTCATTCACTCATTCAATTAAATTTATTTTCTATGGGGAATGTTATCACTTCTCATTCAAAGATCAACATTCATTCCTCCTTAAGAGTAGTTTGCAAAGACAAACAACGACCATTTGTAAACCTCATTGATGATCACCAAAGACAAACAACATCATAGGGGTATTTCATCAATGGAATTTCACCCAAAGGACCATAGGTTTGATAGCAACAAATCTTCTACCAAAGACATAGTCATTTAACTAAACAAAGCATTTATTAGGTTAAACATAGAACAAACGACATTCAAAGTTCAACCTTTCTTTGCATCTATATGACAAATATGAAAACAATCCACATTAACATACTCATCTAGCAAGAATTACCACACATTATACACAAGAAGTTCTAAATCCATGCTTTTAGATTTCATATAAAATGAATTAAGAAATTTGCAACTTTCCTAACAATCTAACATTTCAATCTTACAAACATTTCATATAATCAAACAACCCATGGTATAAATGAGGTAAAACACAACATTAATGGCATAATAAATGCTCTCCAATAAATGTTGATATATAAGCAAATATAGAATCTTACTACATAAGTTTGGAAGCTTCAATAAATTGCTCCCAAGAACTAGATTTAGCTACAAGAGTTTATACTAATTAATGCTAACAAACCAAACATAATACAAGAGAATTCAAAGATGAAAAATGGTAGAAACTAGGGTTAGAAACAGTACTAAAAATGCAGGAAGAAGAGATGTGAATGAGAGGAAAGAGAGTGCTATTTATAGTAGAAAAGGATAAGGTTAGGTTCTGGCCACCCATTGGCCGCGATTCGCGACGGGTTCTTCGCGACTCACGATGGGTTCTTCGCGACTCACGACGGGCGCCAGAACTTAACCTTGTTTTCTTTTCTTCTTCTTGTGGTAAACACTTATCTTCACAATGATTCCTCTCATTTTCCAAGTCTTCAACTCTTTGAAAAAAGTCTTCAAAGTCTTCAAAAATGGTCTTCGAAGGCCTCCGGTCTTCAAGTCTTCGTGTCTTCGAAGCAAGTCTTCAAAAAGTGATCTTTTAATGGTCTCCAATCTTCAAGTCTTCGTGTATTTGAAGCAAGTCTTAAAAGTCTTCAAAAAGTGATCTTTTAATGGTTTCCGGTCTTCAAGCCTCTATGTTCTTCCTTTGTCACGCAAAATCCACTTAGAAGAGGTAAAAGTGCGTAAAGTTTCTCTTACCTCTCCTAAGAGAATTTCAAGGTAAAACACAAGCTTTTGATAATAAAAGAGCACAAAAGTGACCCCAAAAAGTACTAAATTATGCACATAAAATGAACATATCAAACCTCCCCACACTTAAAATGAACATATCAAATTACTTCGTCTTCTCCCACTAAATTTTCCACTCCCAAAAAGTCCTCAAGATGTCCAGCTACTCGATTCATCCGTATGGCCACCGCAACCTTATGACTCCAACGCCGGCAATTGAGTGAACACTTAACATTTTTCAATTTCTCTCATTTTGCCTAGGAGCCCTTTTGGGTTTTCATCCTAGTCACATGTCATGTTTCTTCGGCTTACATCTCACCTTGTTCCACACATTTAGCCTCTCATTTTTGCCTAGGTCGGCCTCTTAGGTTTTCAACCTATCTGAGCCCCCAATGTTGCCTAAGATGCCCTCCCGGGTTTTCAACTTAGCGGGATTCTTTTATATTTATATTTTTTTCATTTTCTATTTTTTTCAATTTTTTTCAATTTTTTCATGTTTCTCCAATCCAAAAAGTAGCAAAGTGCCTTCCAAATGTTAAGGCTAAGAAAAGTGTCAAAGCCAAAATTATCCAAGTACATCAAAAGAAAAACATCACAAAACAAAAGGGAAAAAATATCCAAAACAAAAAAAAAGAGTTATCCAAAAGTAGCAAAGTCTTCAAAGTATCTCCAACCCCAACCGTGCAATCAGTAGATACCCCTCCCCACACTTAGACCACTACATTTCCCTCAATGTAGAAAATAGGGCCAACGTGTACAAAGCGAAGTACAGAAAGGGTAAGGAGGGTATGGTGCTCACAAATCATTAATGTGAGGAAGAATGACCACTACCAAAATAGCGCTGCTGATAATGAGCCAGCCAATCCGTGCTCCTCTGCCTCCTAGCTCTCCACCTCTCTGCTCTCGGATCGGGGAAAGATCGCCTGCTTAGGACCGCATCTCATGAATGCGAGCTGATAGGTGATCAATCTCCTCATCCATGTCCATCAAGGTCTGAGAGACAAACACGTTGTGCTCCAATATCATGTTGTCCTGGCGGCGGAACCCGTCCTGCATGGTTTGCATCATCCGCTCATAAAAATCTGGTGGAGACTGGAAGTAGTGAGTTGGCACATCATCTCGGTCTCTGGTGGAGGTTGCAGGGAGTGCTGCTGCAGTCAGTCGGAGAAAGGCAGGTCGCTATCATCGCGCTGGACAGGGGATGGACCAAGGTCGTGGAGCTTGTGCTGGAATTCCTTTCTACACGATGAGCCAGGTGAAATCGCCAAGTCTCCTAGAGGTGTATCAAATTCTAGCTTCGTCTTGTTAGGCTGAGGAAGTGCCATGAATGTGACCTTCCTAGCACCGTACAACCAGTGAAATACACCCATGGTCCGGGTGGCACTGAGCATCTCAAATCGAACCAACCTCTCAGCAGTGATGAGGTAAGAAGTGCACCTCCCTAAGCGCGGAAAGTCAGCCATAGGAACCAATCCTAGGTACTCCGCCAAGAGGTCTATCATACCTCCAACCATAATCTTCCCCTTTGGCTTTCCTGCCACCTCTATAATTCTCTTCATCCACAGCTCAGTCAATAACCCGTATCCTAGTCCCTCACTTGTCAAGTGCCACAGAAAGTGAATGTCATTGTCTGGCACATTCGTCGGCTCCACCGAGCGAAGTACTGTGCTAGCCAATAGTCGGTGCATATAACAGAGTGCAAGGTGGATGATGGCACCGCTCTTGTCATAGGAGTTCTTTGGCTTCATGTTGATGACACTCCAAAATTGCATGTCATCCTCGATCAATCCCTCCTGGGCCTGTAGGTCCAACCTTGCCCGTATCTCTGCAGTGTCCCATCTAAATGCCTTCTCAATCTGCGAGATAGTTATCTGTCGAGATATATCATCCAAGTGGAAAACAATGTACCTCTCACATAATTGATCATCTCTCATGCTGCATATCCTGACCGTGGACAGGAACTCTAGCGCGTCTTTCCGGTAAGAGGGTGCACTCCTACTCATGAATCATTCCATCCCCCCTTTGGCGAGGAGGCATCGGACATGCTAGGTGAGCCTAAGAGCGTTCAGTATGGGCACGTCTACAAAGCTCGTCCCCTTGAGTTGACGACTTTCCAAGGCTTCCCACCTATCAACATAGGACCTAGTGATCCGGGTCAAACCCATGTACCTATCTGGAGGGGGAGGTACATGGCTCGATTTTGGATCCGGTAGTGGAGGCGGAGGTGGAGCGGCGGTGCACCCGCCTTGGGGAGGAGCCCTGGGTCTCTTTGTAGGGGCCATATCTAACAACCAAAGCAAACAAGTCAAACGCACAGGAATATGTATATATGCAATATTGCAAATTCATACTCAACCTTAAACTGGTTTTTGTCAATCATCACAAGCCAAATCAAGTCCAAGCTAACTAGTTCAAGTCCTAATTACAATTGCACATTTAGTCCATGTTATGTCTAACATGCCCATATTCTCAAGTCCATGAAGTTCTCATATAGTTGAAATCTAGTATGCTATATCTCAAAATCACAGTCATGCCTAACTAGTTTAGCCACCATTAGTACATTCATAAGGTCAACATTCAAGTCCCATGGCCAAACTACCCAAAGCAAAATAACATTGCAAAGTACAATAACAATTTATCCAACTAACAACTATGTCTAATCAAGGGCTAACATGCCTCATATCTAGTATAAGCCACAATCCATTATCATCCAAAGCAACACAAATGGCACAATGCAAGCACAAGACCATACGAGCAACTCAATACAGCCAACCAAACTGCAAACACAAAATATGCACACCATCCTCATCAAATCAAATTTCAAGAACAATATATTCACAGAAATCAACCAAGGGCCAACAATGTAATTTCCTAAGGCATAACACATAATCTACACAATATCCAATAAATAGAGTATACAATCATAATCACAATTAAAGTTCAATAAAGTGAAGAAGTGTACCACTTCAATGCCTAGGATGAGAAAGGAATGAAGCCCACGAGCAATTTGAAGGTTAATTGCCAAAAATCACAGAAATCCCAAATTCTAGGGTTTTGTGTTCTTCAACAACTATAAGGTGATTTGTGGGTAGAGCTTAGGAAGAAAGAATGAGGTATGGAGCGGCGGTGGTTACATGAAGGTGAGCGGCGGTGAGGTGCATGTGAGTGGCGGTGAGGTGGACGGTGAGAGGCGGTGGAGAATATGAAAAGAGATTGGTTTGTGGCCAAATAAATTGATTCTGCCCATTTTTTAAAACAACTCTGCACGCTCGTGGAAACTCGCAACGTGTTTGTTGTGACTCACAATGGGTAGGTTAATGGATACCTAAAGTCAATGCTTAATATGTCGCGACTCGCGGCAGCTTCGCCGCGACTCGCGTTGAGGCCATCGCGACTCACGAAAAGTGTAGGCCGGGAGCTCTAAATTTCTACCTAAATTTATGATTTGGTCGTGACTCACGACCACTTCATCGCGACTAGCGACGAGGCCACTGCGACTTGCGAAAAGTTGAGCCTGAGAGCTCCATTTTCAGCCAAAATTTCTGATTTGGTCGTGACTCGCGACCACTTGGTCGCGACTCACAATGGTCCATCGTGACTCACAATGAGGCCATCGCAACTTGCAGAAAGTGGAGGCTGAAACCCAAAATGAGAAAAAAAATTCCGAGCCCGTCACGACTCGCAGCGAGGTGGTCGCAACTCGCGGTGGGCTACCCACCTGGTACTTAGAAATATTTTCTGCTTTCACCTCTTGTCCAAGTCTTTCCCTTTGACTCCAAGCATTTCTCCCTTCAAAATTCAAATGCCTTGGTTTCAAATTGCTGCAAAATCATGGAAAAACAACCCGTGAAAAGTAGAAAGCAAAAACAATGAAACTAATGACAAAATCCAAAACCAAGCAACATCAACGGAAGGTCACGAATGACGATCCAGACGATCAAAACCAAGTTTATTTAATGTTGTCAGCACGACTTAATCCCTTTTCTTGGAGTTTACTCACAAACTGGATCGAGGAGATCAACATCCTCTCCCTTTTCCGGCACAAAATTCTCGTGGTAAGGTTTCAAACATTGTCCCTTGACCTTGAATGTATTAGACTAAGCTCGATCTAGAATCTCCCCCGCGACATGCAGGAATGCCTTCACCACCTCAAAAGGACCGATCCATCGGGACCTCAACTTACCTGGGAATAGACGAAGGCGGGATTAGAATAGTAGGATTTTTTTATGAACGTCAAATTTCTTCCTAATGATCATCTTGTCGTGCCACACCTTTGTCTTCTCTTTATAGATTTTGGCATTCTCATAAGAAACCCTCCGGATCTTATCTAGTTCATCCAATTGTAACTTCCTAGGTAAGCCGGCCTCATCTATATCAAGATCAAATTCTTTGACCGCCCAATACGCCTTATGTTGAATCTCCACCGTTAGGTGATAGGGCTTACCGAACACTAACTGGTACGGTGACATGCCGATTGGTTTCTTGTAAGTCATCCTATACTCCCCCAAGGCATCATTCAACCTAGAACTCCAATCCTTCTTATTAGGGTTAACCATTTTTTGAAGGATGGACTTGATTTCCCAATTGGAAACTTCAGCTTACCCATTGAATTATGGGTGATAGGCGGTGGGTGTGTTGTGAGTAACACCATACTTCTTCAAGAGTGCCTCTATGGTCCGATTGCAAAAATGGGTGCCACGGTCACTAATCAAGGCTCGGGGTACCCCAAACCTATAGAAGATGTTATCTTTGAGGGATTCTGCAACCACTTTGGAATCGTCAGTCCTAGTGGGTTTTGCTTCAACCCACTTCGACACATAATCAATGGCAAGAAGAATATATGTAAAGCCACAAGAACTAGGGAAAGGTCCCAAGAAGTCAATACCCCAAACATCAAATATTTCATGATATAGCATAGCTTTTTGGGGCATCTCATTTCTAGATGAGATATTTCCTACCCTTTGGCCCTTGTCACAAGCCTTACAAAATATGTATGCATGCTTATTCAAAGTAGACAAATAAAATCCACTTTCCAAGACTTTTGTAGCGGTCATTTTAGCTCCAAAATGACTGCCGCATGCATGAGAATGACAAAAAGTGAGAATTGAATGAACTTAATTATCGGGGATGCATTCCCTAACAACTTGGTCTACACAATGTTTCAACAAAAAAGGATCATTCCACACATATTATTTAGCATCGCTTTTTACCTTATCATTCTGTGCTTTAGAAAGTGAGGAGGAAATTAACAAGAGACAAGAAAGTTCACAATGTCGGGATACCACAGTTGGATGTCCTTGATAGCGAAAAATTGTTCATCGGGAAACTCCTCCCGGAGTTGCTCCTTCATTAATAGATTTACCTTATTATCTTGGCAGGGTGCCAACCGGCTCAGGTGATCAGCCACGAGGTTCTCTGTGTCGTTCTTGTCTCACACCTCTAACTCAAATTCACTCAGGAGCAGGATCCACCTAATCAATATTGGTTTGGCCTCTTTTTATGTCATTAGATGACAAAGCGCTGCATGGTCAGTGTACACAATAACTTTTGTACCAAGCAAGTAAGATCAAAATTTTTCCAAAGAAAATACCACTGCTAGAAACTCTTTTTATGTGGTCGAATAGTTTCTTTGGGCCCCATTGAGAGACATGGATGCGTAGTAGATGGTGTGAGGTACTCTCCCCACCCTTTGAACGAGCACCGCTCCAACTACGTAATCACTAGCATCGCACATAATCTCAAAAGGCAATGACCAATCCGAGGGATGTATAATAGGGGCCGAAACTAACCTTCCTTTCAATGTATCAAAGGCCCCTTTACAACCCTCATCCACCACAAATTATACCTATTTTTGCAACAACTTACACAAATGGGATACTATCTTCGAGAAGTCTTTGATGAACCGGCGATAGAATCCTGTATGGCCAAGAAAATAGCGCACTTCGCGCACATTAGTAGGATAAGGCAAAGTTTGAATTGTGTCTATCTTTGCCTTGTCAACCTTAATACCCTTAGAGGAGGCAACATGGCCTAAGAAAATTCCTTGCTCTACCATAAAATGACACTTCTCAGAATTTAACACAAGATTAGTATCAATGCAACGTTTAAGAACTTGTACCAAATTTGCCAAACAGTTGTCAAAAGAATTACCATGAATGGTGAAATCATCCATGAATACCTCGACAATGTTTTCAACAAGTTGTGAGAAAATGCTTACCATACACCTTTGGAAAGTTACGGGAGCAGTACATAACCCTAAAGGCATACGCCGGTAGGAAAACGTACCAAAGGGGCACGTGAAGGTGGTCTTTTCTTGGTCTTCCAGGGCAATATCCACTTGAAAATACCCCGAGTACCCATCCAAAAAAGCAATAGAAAGGGTGGCTTACAAACCTTTTGATCATTTGATCAATGAATGGCAATGGGAAGTGGTCCTTTCGGGTCTCCGCATTTAGTCCACTGTAGTCAATACAAACGCACCACCCATTTTGAACTCGAGTGGGTACCATTTCACCCTTCTCATTTTCGACTACCATCACCCCACTCTTATTGGGTACCACTTGAGTTAGACTCACCCTCTTGCTATCCGATATTGGATAGATCGTGCCCGCTTGGAGTAACTTGAGGATTTCCAACTTTACCACCTCCATCATAAGCGGGTATAAACGGCGTTGGGGTTGTCACACAGGTCTTGCATCTTCTTACAACCAAATTCTATGCATGCAAGTGGATGGACTTATGCCTTTGATGTCAGCAATAACACCACCATCAACTTTTCTTCTTGCTCCTTGGTGAGCTTGCTTGAAATGATAACCGGAAGCATCTCCTCTTCCCCAAGAAATGCGTATTTGAGGTCACTTGGCAAAGATTTAAGCTCAATCACCGGAGATTTCACAAGTGATGGAAGGAATTCCGGATCTCGGGTTCCTTTAAGACTAGTGGGCCGGGACTTTGCACCACTTCCTCAAGAATGTTAACTCCTCAATTCTTTCCTTCAAGTTAGTACTCATGAAATATACAAGACATGCATTTTCAACATCATTTTCCAAAGAAACTAACATGGAATCATCATCACTCAATTCATAAACATCTTGCACAACATTGTCAACAAAATCAATAGCATGGAAAGAATACTCTCCAAGAGGATACTTCATAGAGTCGTTTATGTTAAAATCTACTTTAATCCCATCAAATTCCATGGTGAGGGTACCGTTATGCACATCAATGATGGTCCTAGAGGTTTTTGAAAGTGTCATCCCCAACAAGATTGGGGCGGCATGTTTATCATGCTCCATGTCTAGGACATAAAAATCCGTGGGGAATATTAAGGAATCCACCCTAACCAACACATCCTCGACGATACCCTTAGGGTATGCACTAGAACGGTCGGCTAGTTGGATCACCACCCTGGTTTTGTGCAAAATACCAAGATTGAGGCTTTCTTTCAAAGAGTAAGGAATCACATTTATTGATGCACCTAAGTCAAGCATTGCTTTTTCAAAATGTGTATTTCCTATCATGCAAGGGATCGTGAACATGCCGGGATCACTACATGTATGGGGTAACCCCCTTTGGCACAAAGCGGAGACATGTTCACTTCTCCCATTTTTAAGCTTGTTCTTTGTTATTTGTTTCCTATTTACTACACATAATTCCTTCAAAAAAATTTCATAGCTAGGAATTTTTTCAATAGCATTCAAAAGAGGGATATTTACCTCACACCTACGAAAGACTTCGTAGATGTTCTTGTAGGACTCATTCCTCTGTTTGTCCTTTAGAGCTTCCGAGAACGGTAGTTCCAGCACATATGGAGGAATTTCCACTACTCTTGACGTCTTGTGGGGGGGGTATGAAAGTTTGGGAATGGAGGTTGATTTCTCAATGGTGATATCCTCTTCGTTCTCATTTCCCTTCCTTGCTTGCTCCTTGGCCACCTCTTCGTTCTCTTCTTTTACTTCTTTCTCAATCATTTCAAGCTTTCTAGGTTCTTCCTCAACAACTTCACCAACCGAGGGAGAGCCAACCTCTTTACCACTTCTCAAAGTGATAGCACTTGCATTTTGTCGAGGGTTGATCTCCGATTAGGAGGGTAGGTTACCCCTTTCCTGGGCTTCCATCCGATTCACCACTTGAGCTATTTGGCTCACTTGAGTTTCCAAGTTCTTGATACTCGCCTTGGCTTCATCTTGGAATTTCTCACTTTTCTCCGCACCCATGCCCAACCGGTGAATGGCTTGCATCACCTCATCCTTTGTTAGCCCCGAGCTCTCCCCTTGGTTTCGAGGTTTGTCTTGAAGCCTTTGAAAAAAATTTTGAGGTTGCCTATATTGTTGTTGAGGAGGCCAATACGGTTGATGGTGTTTGCTTCCTTGAGGGTTTCCATACCGGAGGTTCGGGTTATCATGATTTCCCAAATTGTATGGCCGGTTTTGGTACCCTTGATAACCTTAGTAGCCTTCGTGACCTTGGTAGCCTTGCCCACCTTGATATCCTTGGTAGCCTTGATTCCCTTGATATCTCATGGCACTCACCTCCTCAACATAGTCCTCTTGCAAAGTAGGGCAAGTGTCTGTAGGATGCGCCAAGTACCAAATTTCACATGATTTAACATGTGGCACATTCCCGAGCTTTGTCGTCAATGATTTCACCATAGGTACAAGGGCTGATACTTGGTCCTCGAGCTTCCCACTATTGGAAGAGTCACTTGTGGGCATTGGATTTCTTCTTCTCAAATCGACCCTTGAGCTAAAGTTCCTTAGTTCTTCCACTAGCTCCTCATACAATTGCATCGCTTCAGATGAAGTTTTGTTCCCAAGAGTGCCACCACAAGAAATTCTTACCAACCTTTGATCATCATCAAGAAGGACATTGTAGAAGTAATAAACCAAATCCCCCTCAGAATAACCGTGGTAAGGGCAACTTGCGAGAAGCTTCTTGAATATCTCCCAATAGTCGAAGTAAGATTCTTCATGCCATTGGAGGATGTTGCTTATGTCCTTCTTCAAGGCAGCGGACCTTGAGGCCGGGAAGTATTTGGCTAGAAAATTCATTTTCATATCGAGCCAACTCTATGCTCTTGGGTGATAGGTAGTGAAGCCAATCTCTTGCACCATCCCTTAGTGTGAACGGGAATGCCTTCAACTTATAGAAATATCCATCCACTCCATAGGGGACCATACCACCACACAAGAAGTGAAATTCGGTGAGGTGTTTGTTGTCATTCTCCCTTTGCCTACCAAGGAAGATGGGTAGCATGTTGATGAACCCGGTCTTTAGCTCAAAGTGGCCGTTCGGTCCAACCACGGGATACTCAATGTACATTGGTTGTTGATCGAGGTTGGGGGCCATAATGTCTCTTAACAATGCTTGCTCCAAATGAATCTCCCTATGGTGGAGAGGAGGAGCTTGCCCTTAGAGAGGAGGATGTTGAGGTCCCCCTCCCGAATGCTGATCTTCATGCTCAAGTTGATATTCTATAGAAGAAGAGGTATCCAAAAAATGGTCACTAGGAGGGGTGTTATTCACACTTTCTAAAGAAAGGCTCCTAGCCCGTCTCAAATTCAACTCTAACTCGGGGTCGTAGTGTAGGGGTTCTTGTGAAGAGGATCGTGTACGAACCATACACCAAGAACTCGAATAACACATCTCCAAGCTAAGTGAAAATGGAAAATCAACTAAGAAATCAAAATAAAAGCAAACTAACAAATATTTACAATTAGCATATAATCACACATAATATGTCCAAACACTTAAAAATAAACGCCTCATCCCCGGCAGCGGAGCCAAAATTTTGGAGGCCATCGGAGTACCTCTAAAAGTTAATACTTTTAAGCCCCTAATGCTTCCTATCTACAATTAAGTAGATAATGGCAAATCGGGGCAGTCCACGAGAAGAGGGATCTTTTCAAGTGTTTAAACATATATAGGAGAAAACATACTAGGCATATACATACATAGATACATATAAAAGCATGTAAACAAGGGGGGGTTGGTTGGTTTGTTTTTGAGCCTAAGTTACCAAATTAAATGACAACAATTAGCAAAGCAAAAGAACTATGCTAATCATGCAATATAACTAAATATACGATGCAAATGATAATTAACGGAGCCTTGGGGACAATCGACTTCCACTTTCAAACTTCCTATAGCTCATTGATTCATTCACTCATTCAATTAAATTTATCATCTATGGGGAGTGTTATCACTTCTCATTCAAAGATCATCATTCATTCCTTCTTAAGAGTAGTTTGCAAAGACAAACAACGATCATTTGCAAATTGATCACCAAAGACAAACAACATCATAGGGGTATTTCATCTATGGCATTTCACCCAAATGACCATAGGTTTGATAACAACAATCCTTCTACCAAAGACATAGTCATTTAAACAAACAAAGCATTTATTAGGTTAAACTTAGAACAAACAACATTCAAGGTTCAGCCTTTCTTTGCATCTATACGACAAATATGAAAACAATCCACACTAACATACTCATCTGGCAAGAATTACCACACATTATACACAAGAAATTCTAAATCCATGCTTTTGGATTTCATATCAAATGAGTTAAGAAATTTTCAAATTTCCTAACACTCTAATATTTCAATCTTACAAACATTTCATGTACTCAAAAAACCCATGGTATAAATAAGATAAAACACAACATTAATGGCATAGTAAATGTTCTCCAATAAATGTTCATAAATGAGCAAATATAGAATCTTACTACATAAGTTTGGAAGCTTCAAACAATTGCTCCCAAGAACTAGATTTAGCTACAAGAGTTCATACTAATTAATGCTAACAAACCAAACATAATACAAGAGAATTTAAAGGTGAAAAATGGTAGAAACTAGGGTTAGAAATAGTACCAAAAATGCAGGAAGAAGAGATGTGAATGAGAGAAAAGAGAGTGATATTTATAGTACAAAAAGAATAAGGTTAGGTTCTGGCCACCCGTTGGTTGCGACTCGTGGCGGGTTCGTCGCGACTCGCGATTGGCGCTAGAACTTAACCTTGTTTTCTTTTCTTCTTTATGTGGTAAACACTTATCTTCACAATGATTCCTCTCATTTTTCAAGTCTAAACTCTTTGAATAAAGTCTTCAAAGTCTTCAAAAATGGTCTTCGATAGCCTCCGGTCTTCAAGTCTTCATGTCTTCGAAGCAAGTCTCAAAGTCTTCGAAAAGTGATCTCTTAATGGTCTCCGGTCTTTAAGTCTTCGTGTCTTCAAAGCAAGTCTTAAAAGTCTTCGAAAAGTGATATTTTAATGGTCTCCGGTCTTCAAGCCTCCATGTTCTTCCTTTGTCTCTTGATAATAAAAGAGCACAAAAGTGACCCCAAAAAGTACTAAATTATGCACATAAAATGGACATATCAAGGAGCTTCTATCAATGTGGTTACATTTAGTCTATTCTAATGTCTTGAAATTGGTGAACTTAAAGAGACTAAAGTGATTGTTCAACTCGCCGATCACTCCCAAGCTAGCCCTCATGGGCTAGTAAAGGATGTGATGGTGGGAGTAGGCAAGTTGGTTTTTCCGGTGGACTTTATGTTCTAGAAATAGCACACGAAGGAAGTGCACCACCAATCCTTTTGGGTGACCTTTTCTAAAAATGTCTAGGACTAAAATTGATGTCCACTTAGGAATCTTAACTCTAGAGGATGACATAGACAAAGTGGATTTAAACATTTATAAATTGAGGCATGATTCAACAAAACCTTCTCTCATGTGCAAAGGCGTGACACTTTTTTATAAGCATGATATTCTTCAACCTTCTTGTGCTACCAATGAGCATGAATATCGTGTTGACAAGTTTGTGAAGGACCCTGATGAATTTAATGATTTGGTCAATGATATGTCTGTACTAGATTGTTTTTCTATGCTAACCAAATTTCAGTGGGAAAAGGGAAGCGTCGAGGATTTGATACCTCCTCGACCTCCTCCTAATCCCAAAGTGAAATTCAAGGAGTCAAGGTTGGCAAAGCAAGGAGAGACATTTATAGGTGCTAACAAGGGCTACAAAGGTAAGGATGACTCTTTGTAGAGACCTCTCCACAATGATGTCATCGTGAGCAGAGTTACCGATGGAAATTCCGAAGACCCACCTACAAAGGTAAGGATGACTCTTTGTAGAAACCTCTCCACAATGATGTCATCGTGAGCGGAGTTACCGATGGAAATTCCGAAGACCCACCGGTAAGTGCTTCAAATTAGAATGCGTGAAGAGGAAATAAGTCGTGATGATGACAATAAATATATGTGGTTCTTTTGTATTCTTGTTTGAAGTAGTGACTTGGTAGAATTTGCATGTCTTGCTTAAAATAAAGGATCTATTGAATGAAATTCTAGCTTGACTTGGAGATCTAGATGTGAAAATGTGTGCTTATGTGTAGATGGAATGGATTTTGATGGGTGACATGGTTTCTTTCAAAAGTTGAGAAAAACTAAGGAATAGGGAAAAATCTGGGGTTTACTTCGTGACAATGCTTGTCACGAATGGCATGTCTCGTGCCATGATGATGGCCATGAGACTCTCTCTCGTGAAGGTGGGAAAACTGGGCAGAAAATTCTTTTCGTCGATTCTTGATTTTCCAACCCCCAACTTGTCTAAAAAATGTAACTTTTCGAAAAGGAATTTTGGATTTCAAAAGTAAAAATGAATTTTTGATTCAAGAAGTGAGATTTCCTATTTCCTTAGGATTTTTTATGCAATTAATACTTCCAACATTAATTGATTGTACTATGACAGGCGCGGGCGGTCGTCGCGCCCGCGCGCCAAAAGATAATTTATAAGCCCTCAGTGCTTACTTTCTACAACTAGGTAGATAGTGGCAAATCGGGGTCGTCCAATGAGAAGAGGGATCTTCCTAAGCGTCTAAGCACACAAATGGTTGATATACTAGGCTAGGAGTAACTATATATACACACACTTAAAAGCAAGTAAAGGGGGGGGGGTTGGTTGGTTGGTTGGTTCCTAAGTTACAAAAGTAAAGAGACAGGATAACTAGCAACGTCAAGTGACTATGCTAATCATCAAACGAAACTAAAGAAAAAGGGTTTTAAACTACAAAGATAAAATGCCTTGGGGACAACGGATATCCACTTCCACATCTAATGTAGTTCATCGAATCATTCACACATTCCATCATATAGCATTCATGACCCAACAATCACACATCCCATCTAGCAAGTACCACAACACACACACCACAAGGAATTCTAAGTTCATGCTCGTAGATCTTCATGCAAAGGCGCTACGGAGTTCGTCACGTTCCTACACCTAAGCAATTCAACCACACAAGCACTACCTATGCTCAAACCACTCATGGCACACATGCAGTGAAACACACCGTCAAGAGTACATAAACGCCGAATAACAAATGCTTCAAGAATGAGTTTAAATCACCTATTCAATACTTCGACTACTTGTCGTGGAGATTGAACTCCTATCCTTCTTAGTTCGTAGTTTGCGAGAGTGAGTTCGACATCTCTCGTCAAACCTCACCAATGGCTCCCGAGTCGCGACCACGACTCAAGGCGACATTGGTGGCATTTAGCACGAAGGACCGACAAGCTTGGCAATGCCTATGACCACTACACCGTGACTAGGCATTGAACCAATTCACGCAATTACACGAGATTGGATGAGCGTGCAACGCACATTCATCCGCGAGCATATGACTCTCTCGTTTGCTACACAAACGAACATGACGAAGAGTTCGACATCAATCACATTCGCCTAGCACATTGTCAACACACTAACGCAATCGAAAGCTCTAATTCACACTCTAACATTGCTAACAAGAACAGGGGGGAAATTAACCCAAATCCCCCAAACCCTAGCTAGCAATTAATCCAAGCATTTCATATCATCAAGCTCTCAACAACATCAATGCAATCAACAATTAACATTCAAAGCACAACAATTGCACAATAGCAAAAATACCAAATAGATAGATATAAATGAGTTCTTGCTACATAGATAGTGGAAGCTTCAATCCTTTGCTCCCAAGAACAAGAACTACTCTAGAACAACAAGAAAATACATAATCAAACTAAGAGAAAGCTAAGAAAAGAAAGAAGAAGAAAAACCTAAAATGGCGCCCAAAACAGAGAGAAAACGCGCCCTGGAAAGCTTGGAGAAGAAGAGGGAAAAGAGATGGTATTTATAGTGCAAAGAAAATAAAGTTGATTTCTGGCCACCCGATGGTCGCGACTCGCGACGGTGTTCGTCGCGACTCGCGACGGTGCCCCGGCTCGCGATGGTGTCGCGACGGTGTCGCGACGGGGTCGCGACGGCAGCCACAGTTTTGCATTGTTTCTTTATCTTCTTCATAGCCATCCCTCTCACTCTTCAAGTCTTCAACAGCTCCAAAATGGTCTTCAACGGCCTCCGGTCTTCATGTCTTCGAAGTGAGTATCCAAAAGTCTTCGAAAGTATAGTCTTCAATGTCTTCCGGTCTTCGTTGGTTCCGTGTTCTTCCCTTGTCACACAAAATCCACTTAAAAGAGGTAAAAGAGTACAAAGTTGCTTTTACCTCTCCTAAGTGAATTTCAAGGTAAAACACAAGCTCTCGATAATAAAAGAGCACAAAAGTGATCCTAAATACTACTAAATAATGCGCCTAAAATGGACACATCAAACCTCCCCACACTTAAACCTTACTCGTCCTCGAGTAAGAAAAGATTTAAGCATACGGAGGAAATGGCATATCCACATCCTAAAATCCCCAAAATAACCACACAAAATGGACATATGAAACCTCCCCACACTTAAACCTTACTCGCCCTCGAGTAAGAAAAGATTCAAGCATGCGGAGTAAATGATATATCCCAAAACCTAAACTAATCCCCCAATCAAAGCCTCACCAAAACTCTCAATCTTAAAAATCCCAAAATAAAAGCTCACATGAGAATTTTTGCACACACACATCCCCAATCCTAAATCTAACCAAACCTACCACTGATCAATTCACTACCCATAAAAATATTTTACAGCCCAGAATTGATATTCCCAGAATCCAATGACACAAAATGAAGCTAAAACCATAGAGGAAGTTTTAAAAACATGCTTCACCTAATGCCAATATATCAACCAAAAACGAAGTAGAAAGAGATCAAGAATTTCATAACCATACTCCGTTTCCTAACCCACTAAGCTACCCAATCCCAAGAGGTCTAAAGATATTGAGCTACCCGATCCATCCGTGTGACAACCGCAACCTTATGACTCCAACGCCGGCAAATGAGTAAAATCATAGCATTTTTCAATTTCCCTCAATTTCTCTCATCTTGCCTAGGAGCTCTTTCGAGTTTTCATCCTAGCCACACATCATGTTTCTTTAGCTCACATCTCACCTTTTCCGCACATTTTAGCCTCTCATTTTTGCCTAGGCCGCCCTTTAAGGGTTTTCGACCTATCCGGGCCCCCAATGTTGTCTAAGTTGCCCTCTCGGGTTTTCAACTTAGCGGGTTTTCTTTTTCTCTTTTTCTTCTTTTCTTTTCTTTTTTTTTCATTTTTTTTTTTATTTTTGTTTTTCTATATTTTTTTTTTTCTTTTTCTCATGTTTTTCCAATGAAAAGTAGCAAAAAGCATTCCAAAACAATCTAGCATGCATTGAATCCTCTAACCCCTCCCCACACTTAAAAGATTACATTGCCCTCAATGTAAACATGTAAGGCAAGAAGAATAAAAATCAAGGTAAGGGAGTTAGAGTGACACCCGTGTCTCCGCAATTCGCCGGTGATATGGCGATATCCAAGTACTTGGATGGTCCCGAGATGGATTTCGGAACCGGAAGGGTGAGCAAAAATGCCGTAGAAGAACTCACCCCTCGAGAAAAGCATTGTCTCCATGGCGTCGTTTGATCAAGACTACACCACGAAGAACACATTAAACGCACAAGTACATAAGGATATGTAATACTAGGTTTAGCATCAAGAGTTAATAACCATAGTATTGTCAAAGAACAACCAATCAACCCTCAATTACCACTATAAGATTATGCATGAAAAATATCCAACATATATTGACATGTATACAAGCATCATTATAGGATAAGAACTGACGGTCACAATGATGTAGTCGGCATACTACAATCAACAAATGTACTATAAAGATGCAAGAATGTTCATATGTCAATATATGTAGGATGGTGGAAGAAATGAGAGGTATGTGATGTTCTTGGGCGTGTTGGGTGGAAAAGAAGGAAAGATCATGCAATGTTTAAAATCATTTGGAAACTTGGAAGCTTGGAAACTTGAAATCCGGGCTCAAAAAATTTTCGAAAGTTGCTGAGCACGTCGCGACTCGCGACGAGGTTCGTCGCGACTCGCGACGAGCCTCGCGACGTCAGGGCGACTCGCGGAAAGTGGAGTCCGGGAGCTCAAAATGTTCTGAGCTCGTCGCGACTCGCGACGGAGGGTGTCGCGACTCGCGACGGGCCTCGCGACGTCAGGGCGACTCGCGGAAAGTGGAGTCCGAGAGCTCCAAATTTTCTGAGCTCGTCGCGACTCGCGACGGAGGGTGTCGCGACTCGCGACGGGCCTCGCGACGTCAGGGCGACTCGCGGAAAGTGGAGTCCGAGAGCTCCAAATTTTCTGAGCTCGTCGCGACTCGCGACGAAGGGTGTCGCGACTCGCGACGAGCCTCGCGGTGTCAGGGCGACTCGCGGAAAGTTGGCGCTGGGAGTGGATTTTGCTCCCCTGTTCGTCGCGACTCGCGACGAAGCACATCGCGACTCGCGACGGCAGGGTATCCCAGGCTTAAAATTTTTTTCTGTTTTCTTACCAACTGTCCAAGCTTGCTTCCCTCGTTCATTGATCCCATTCCTTCATCTCCTTCATTGCAATGCACTTCATGTTGCTACAAAATCATAGAAACATGCCATAAAAAAGAACAAAACAAAACAACAACAAAAACAAACTAAGAAACACAAACTAAGAAACAAAAACTAAAAGAAATGCCGAATTTATTTAACGTCGTCGGCACGACGAAGCTCCGTATTTTTAAGGTCGTCGGCACGACCCTAATGTTATCCGTATGGTGAAGGCTTGAAGCTCTTCACCATGAGCATCCAAAACAAGAGAGGTGGGGGCACAAAACTTCCAAGAGGAAAGTCTTGTGGAGGTGGAGATGGTTCAAAGGGAATTAAGTGGTTAGGGAGCTTAGGATAATCTTTTGGCTCCTCTCTCGTTTCCCTCAAAACTTCCGAAAATGTAAGAGTTGGTTCACTAGGTGGGAGAAGGGGTGACAATGCTAATGGATAATGTAGCACTATCACCTCTTCCTCCATTTTTCTATCCTCTACAACCAACTCCTCATCCCTTTCAAGCTCAAAATCATTTTTATTGGTGACTTCACTCACCGAATCATCGAGTTCAATTTGGGATGGTGTATTTTCGGAATCACGAGCTTCCATTCGGGCCAATACCTCTAATATGTTCCTCACATGCCCCTCAATGGCCTCAACGCTAGAGGAGAGCTGGGTATCCGGCTCTTCACTAGTGAAGGAGTTCAAGTTTGCTATGGTATTTAAGACATCCTCACGTGTCAAACTTGAACTTCCTTGTTGGGCTTGGTTTTGGGGTATGGTATAGGGTGGTGATGGCCAACTAGGTTGCTCGTAATATTGGTTTTCTGGCTCATTCTCATACCACAAATCCGGACTACCACTCCATTCCGGATTGTAAGAGTTGTGGTATGGATAGCATTCATGAGCATCTTGCCCTTGAAAACCAATATCTCCTACCTCTTGATAGCACTCTTCATAGTACCCAAGGTTTTGGAAACCAAGGGTTCTGTCTCGGTCATAGTGCTCTTCCCTCAACAAAGGGCAAGATTCGGTAGGATGATCGGAATGACACATCCTACAAAACCTTGCTTGTTGAGCCTCTCTTCTCATCGTGAGTTCCCTCAAGGTGAGACGCTCCATTAAGAAAATTTTTTTTATTTTTATTTTTTTATTTTTCAAAAGTTCGGAATCATAGTGCAAGGATTCTCGATAAAATAAATTACCAAGAACTCGAGCAATACCTACTCCGAACAAAAACAACCACCAAGTAGTGGAAAATAAAAACGACTAGCTAATACACAACCAAATACACCTAAATACTTAAGAATAAACGCCTCTTCCCCGGCAACGGCGCCATTTTGACAGGCGCGGGCGGTCGTCGCGCCCGCGCGCCAAAAGATAATTTATAAGCCCTCAGTGCTTACTTTCTACAACTAGGTAGATAGTGGCAAATCGGGGTCGTCCAATGAGAAGAGGGATCTTCCTAAGCGTCTAAGCACACAAATGGTTGATATACTAGGCTAGGAGTAACTATATATACACACACTTAAAAGCAAGTAAAGGGGGGGGTTGGTTGGTTGGTTGGTTCCTAAGTTACAAAAGTAAAGAGACAGGATAACTAGCAACGTCAAGTGACTATGCTAATCATCAAACGAAACTAAAGAAAAAGGGTTTTAAACTACAAAGATAAAATGCCTTGGGGACAACGGATATCCACTTCCACATCTAATGTAGTTCATCGAATCATTCACACATTCCATCATATAGCATTCATGACCCAACAATCACACATCCCATCTAGCAAGTACCACAACACACACACCACAAGGAATTCTAAGTTCATGCTCGTAGATCTTCATGCAAAGGCGCTACGGAGTTCGTCACGTTCCTACACCTAAGCAATTCAACCACACAAGCACTACCTATGCTCAAACCACTCATGGCACACATGCAGTGAAACACACCGTCAAGAGTACATAAACGCCGAATAACAAATGCTTCAAGAATGAGTTTAAATCACCTATTCAATACTTCGACTACTTGTCGTGGAGATTGAACTCCTATCCTTCTTAGTTCGTAGTTTGCGAGAGTGAGTTCGACATCTCTCGTCAAACCTCACCAATGGCTCCCGAGTCGCGACCACGACTCAAGGCGACATTGGTGGCATTTAGCACGAAGGACCGACAAGCTTGGCAATGCCTATGACCACTACACCGTGACTAGGCATTGAACCAATTCACGCAATTACACGAGATTGGATGAGCGTGCAACGCACATTCATCCGCGAGCATATGACTCTCTCGTTTGCTACACAAACGAACATGACGAAGAGTTCGACATCAATCACATTCGCCTAGCACATTGTCAACACACTAACGCAATCGAAAGCTCTAATTCACACTCTAACATTGCTAACAAGAACAGGGGGGAAATTAACCCAAATCCCCCAAACCCTAGCTAGCAATTAATCCAAGCATTTCATATCATCAAGCTCTCAACAACATCAATGCAATCAACAATTAACATTCAAAGCACAACAATTGCACAATAGCAAAAATACCAAATAGATAGATATAAATGAGTTCTTGCTACATAGATAGTGGAAGCTTCAATCCTTTGCTCCCAAGAACAAGAACTACTCTAGAACAACAAGAAAATACATAATCAAACTAAGAGAAAGCTAAGAAAAGAAAGAAGAAGAAAAACCTAAAATGGCGCCCAAAACAGAGAGAAAACGCGCCCTGGAAAGCTTGGAGAAGAAGAGGGAAAAGAGATGGTATTTATAGTGCAAAGAAAATAAAGTTGATTTCTGGCCACCCGATGGTCGCGACTCGCGACGGTGTTCGTCGCGACTCGCGACGGTGCCCCGGCTCGCGATGGTGTCGCGACGGTGTCGCGACGGGGTCGCGACGGCAGCCACAGTTTTGCATTGTTTCTTTATCTTCTTCATAGCCATCCCTCTCACTCTTCAAGTCTTCAACAGCTCCAAAATGGTCTTCAACGGCCTCCGGTCTTCATGTCTTCGAAGTGAGTATCCAAAAGTCTTCGAAAGTATAGTCTTCAATGTCTTCCGGTCTTCGTTGGTTCCGTGTTCTTCCCTTGTCACACAAAATCCACTTAAAAGAGGTAAAAGAGTACAAAGTTGCTTTTACCTCTCCTAAGTGAATTTCAAGGTAAAACACAAGCTCTCGATAATAAAAGAGCACAAAAGTGATCCTAAATACTACTAAATAATGCGCCTAAAATGGACACATCATACTACTTGTCCCCTAATTTGAAATTCCATCTTTATCTACATTGTACCTCTCTCTCTTTTTTACCTATGCTGAAATTTTGTTCTCATGGTACAATTCTCCACCTAGTTTCATAATCTACTTACTCTTTCTTCTCAATAATTACTCAGTCACACACACTCTTTGGTGAGCTCAAAAAAAGTGAAGTTTTTCTCCCAAAAATTAGCAATTTTTGCTTCTTCTTGTGTGGATCTTACACTTCTTGGCTTCAAAATTCGGGCAATCCTTTGATCTCTTTGTATATATGCTTGATTGACATTGCATTTGGCACTGTTTCTAACCCTAGTTTCTACCATTTTTCATCTTTGAATTCTCTTGTATTATGTTTTTATTTTTTAGCATTAATTAGCATGAACTCTTGTCGCTAAATCTAGTTCTTGGGAGCAATTGACCAAGGCTTCCAAGCCCATGTCTTAAGAATAATTTGTAGCCTATTTGATACTCTTACTATTATGTATTTATGGAGCATTGAATGTGTTTGTAAATGTCATTAATGTTCTTGAAATCTTGAGTATATGAAGTACTTGTATGATATGCTTGTTAGGGTTAGAGAAAATTGGTTGATTTCCCCTTTTTCTTGATAGGAAATCAAGAGTATGATTAAGAGCTTTTGATTGTGTTGATGGATTGATAATTTCTAGATGAATATGATAATGTTAAACTCTTTGTCATGTTTGTTTCTTGTAGCAAATGAGAGAAGTCTATGAATGTCGATCGTTCTTGACTAATCTTGTGTAAATGCATGAATTGGTTAAATGCTTAGACACGGTGTAGTGTTTATAATTGTTGTCAAGCTTGTTGATTCTTCGTGCTAAATGCCATCAATGGGATACTTTTAGTCGTGTTTCGACTACGGGAGTCATTGGTGAGGTTTGACAGGAGATGTCGAATTCACTCTTGCAAACTATTATCTAAGAAGGATAGAAGTTTAGTCTTCACAACAAGTAGTGAAAGTAGTAAATAGGTTGCATGTTCAATGATGGATAAGAGGCTTGGAAGTGGAAGTCAATTGCACCCAAGGTTCCGTTAATTGTTGTTTTAATCTCATCTTTAGTTATCTTGCATGATTAGCATAGTTATCTTGCTTTGCTAATTGTTGTCTTTCAATTTGATAACTTAAGATCACAAACCAACCAAACCCCCTTTTTTTCTACATGCTTTTATATGTATCTATATATGTATATGCCTAGTATGTTTTTTTTTCTATATATTTTTAAACATTTGAAAAGATCTCACTTCTCGTGGACGAGCCTGACTTGCCATTATCTACTTAATTGTAGATAGGAAGCATTAGGCCTTAAAAGTATTAACTTTGAGAGGTACGGTGACGACCTTCCAGAATGCACTGAAAAACCAACACTGCGAGCAATATGATTGGCTTTCATCACCTTATTCTATTCCCCCAAACTATGTTCAGGGTGGAGGTTCAAACTCGGAGCATGAGGAACTCATGCAAGCAATATCGAATATGGTCAAAGATTTGGAGGCTCTATTTTCCTCAAGATTAAAAAACTTGGAGACCCCAATTAGCCAAATTGCATCTTTCGTGAGTTGTTTGGAAGCTAGAGATTCTGACAAGCTTCCATCAAAATCAAACCCACTGATTTCATCCACTACAAACATTTCCACAACACTACGTCGCCCACCAACCTCACCCAACTCCTAGTACTCATGTAGTGCATCACCATGATTGTACCTCGAATGAAGGTGAAATATGAAGATATTGTTTGATTCAGAGATCTTTGTTTTGTATGTTGGGCTTCGGTCTAGCAGAATATACGCTATGATTAGAGATTCATGCACAGAGTAACACCACGACCTTCGGTCCGAGGAGGAGGTTCAACTATAATGCTTATCACTCCCCTTCCCCTTTCTTGCCCCGCCACCCCTATTCCCCTTGTGGTCCCATTCCTCTCTTTCTGCAATCACCGATTCCCTTCCATTTTGCGGCTCTGCCAAATATTTCAAACGACCCCTAACAAACACCACACACTCGGAGTCTTCATTTTTTTTTCCGTCTTCCTTCTCCAGAACCTCCCCAAATCATCCTTAGTTTAAGATTTGTACCCATTGATTTCAGCCACCACCATTATCCAAGATTTGATAATTTTCTTATTTCTTATATCGCGAGAGTATTCGAGTAGTACCCTAGTCCAGAAATCCATAGTGATTAGAAAATTAGATTGAATTCATCATCAGTTCGTTAAACTTTTAGTCTAGTCATATTATATAGGTTTTCCAGAGACAACAATTGGTGGTGTAATCAAGACGTTGAGTCCTCGAAGGAAGATAACATAGATAATGGAGATTCTAATGCCGCACTGTTAATGTGATTATTCGCATTTCACGGGTCGAATCTAGGCCTACTCATCTCCTGCTTCAAATAATATATATCTCATGGCTTGCTGAGCTATCTCTCTCCAAAAAAATTTTAAAAAATTTTGATCTGAGCCCAGTTGGATGGTAATAGTGATCAGTGGGTGCTATGATTAAGATTAATTAAAAGAGAAATGGTGATAGTTTTATCCAAAATTTTAACTGATTAAAATCGAGAGCTTTTAGGTAATTTTAACACTGGGTGGTTTTAACTGGCGTTGACTGCGTACTTAGGCCAACTTGTGAGCATTTCAGCACTTTGAGAAACTCGGGACCAAATCGTCACATATGAAATAATTAGGGGTTACATGAACATTTTTTACCAGATTAAATTTGAGGGAATTTTGGTCATTTCACTATTAGCAAACATTGAGTTTAAGTTCCAGCCAACTTGAGATTATTTCATTCTTTTGGAAAACTCGAGGTCACATTGTTAAGGAACTGGGAGTTACATGAGCACTCTTTTTTTCAAAAAAAATATTTATGAAAATACATCATAAAATTTGATTGAAATATCAATAAAACATGCACATCACACGAGAAAAAACTTCGACTTGCGAGGTTTTATTACAGAATTCTTGACCGCAAGATTTTAATGATTTAGAACCATCAATTTGTCATTTATTTACACATAGTATTTCAAAAACAACTAATATTTACTTCCATATCCTCTCTCATAAACCAAATTTTCTATTATTTCTTTCAGAACCAAACATCTCTAAAAATATATATATTTCACCCTTAATCTCATCGGACATCATGATATTGTACCAAACTTTGTCTATTGGTAAAAAATAGGGGAAACATTTAAATATGATACTCCTAGGTGAAATTAGCATACTTCTTTTATCCCAAACTAAATTGTACATTTTACTGTTTGATACTTTTCCTATCAAACTTTGATTATATATCTAAATAGATATATAAGCAATAATACTATTCTATGTGATATCATTAGATTCATCATAATAGAGTAGTTTTCAAATATTAACTTTTAATCTAACATTATTACGCATAATTAATCATTAATAATCAACCATATCTCTTGAATGACAAAGTCTTGTGCGAGACCGTCTCACAACGAGACCAATGATTAATGTGTAATATGATGAAGTCTAAGTAGAGATGGGGTTCCAAATATATTTTAAGATAGTTTGGGAGAGGAAGGAGGGATCTGGGTACAAATACCATTTTTTAGGGGGTGATAGGCATAAAAATGGGGAATCAATGATTCGGGTCATAAGAATCTCGCGGGTCAAGAATCAGGTAGGAGAAATTCGTGGATCATTTTTTTCCTCATTTTCGTGCAATGCGTGAGTGTTTGCTACCATACTTGATGTTTCATTTCCAGTACTTAATGTTTCAACCAAACCTTGTAATGTTATACCATAGGTACTTTTTAGACTAAAACAATCATGTGTTTAAAGTTAAAAATCTTGATCTTTTAATGTAAATATTGTGTTTATATGTTAAAGTTTTCATACTTTACTTATTTTAATACAAGCTAGTGATATTTTACATATTGATATTTAACTTATTTTGATACTTTCATTTTGATTAATGTGTTAAGTTTTCAACTTGTTGTTTTAAAAGTTAAAATTGATGTTTCTTATTTTTATAATAGAATTTTATTTAATGTATTCTTGATGGTTCAATAGTGTGAATTTATTTTTCAAACTAACTTTAATATTGATTTTTTTCCCGATATCAGTATCACATTTTGGTGCACATATCAACATAGTTAATGTTTCATTTCTAGTACTTGATGATCGAACCAATTTTTGTGATGTTTTCTCACAATTCTTTCTTTTACAAAAGTCGTTTAATTATATATTTTAAACTCATATTTTCACTTTTATTGATGTGTTAGCTTTTCAGGATGTCATGTTAAAAATTAATATCGATGTTTCTTTTTTAGACACTGATTTTTTTTAAAAGATACCAGTGTCATATTTTGATATACCCTTTAATGTTTTAAAATTCACGTGTGCTCCAATTTAATGTCTTTTCCAATTAATATTTTGATGTACCCTTTGGTGTTTTAATATTAAAATTTAATGTCTTTTCCAAATTTTTTATTTGATGTTCAACAATTTTGCTTTAATGTATATTACAATATTTTATTTGATGTTTAAGTATTTAAATTTTAGATGGTATTCTGTGAGACAGCCTAAACTTTAGGCAGTGGCTTTTTATGTAATTCTAACAATATTCTAGCTATGGGGACCTATCTCTAATTATTTTACAGGAACCTATCGATAATAACTTTCCAGGGGCTTTTTCGTCCAATTTTGGTCATCATTTCCCCGCCACCTACGATCTGCAAAAAAATCAATAAAATATTTTTAAAAAGCAAAAAATAATTTTTAAAAACTGCAGCAACATCAGCAAAAAATAGCAGAACTTCAACATCAGCAAAAAATAATTTTTAAAAACTGCAGCAACATCAGCATAAAATATCAACTAAAAAACTGCAAAAAAATGTTAAAAATTTAATAAAACAACAAAAAAATATTCAAAATTTCAAATAAAAATTGGAAAAAAATGTTGACTACCACTAACAAAAAATCAACAGAAAATCATAAAACATCAACAAAGCTAAATTATCTTTTTTTTTAAAAAAAACTAGAAACATCAACATATATCACCCAAAAGCTAAAAACATCAATTATTATCACCTAAACTTCACCCACAAAATGAAAAATGTCAACATAAGGAAAATAAAACACTACAAAAAATCAACCATATCATCAAAAAGCTACAAAAAATCAACCATATCATCAAAAAAGCTACAAACATCAACCCTATCACCTAAAATTCATCTAGAAAATGAAAAACATAAACTTGGGAGGAAAAAAAACTAAAAACATCAACAAGAAAACTGCAGTATCTCAAGAGTATATATTATTCACTCTGAAAATATTAAAACATCAACAAATGTTATTTTTAAAAACTACAAATATCAACTTACATCACCCAAAAGATACAAACATTAACTCCTAACATCCAAACCTCATCCGGACAATGAAAAAAATCAACATAAGAAAAAAAGACACTACAAACATCAAGTCTTATTACCAAACCCTCAGCCGGAAAATGAAAAACATCAACATGGGAAAATTTTTTTAAAAAACCACAAATATCAATCCATATCACCCAAAAAATTGCAAAAACATCAACTCATATCAATTAAACCTCACCGGAATAATAAAAAACATCAAAATAAGAGGAAAAAAGCGACGAACATCAACAAAAACCAACAATACCTCAAGAATAAAATTATTTTAAAAAATAGGACCTAGTGGGATTTGAACTATGGTCCCTAACCTCAAAGCATAGAACAATAACCACTACACCATAGACTCTTGTTGAACTTACACTCAGTCAAATAATATTAAATCTCAGCATATACATGAAAAACATAAATTCTTCAAAATAAAAGTCACGCTGAGACTCAAACCCGAGGCCTCAAACCTCAACAGCAGCAGTACTAATCACTGGACCAAACAAACTTTGTTGACAAAAAGCTCAGTCATGTAATTATTAAAGCTCAGCAAGTCTTCACAAAAATTTAACACAATATTTAACCTCACCACTCAGACACCGAAGCTCAGCTGTCGTCCGTCCACCGTCACCACCATCCGTGGCCACTGTCTGCGCTGAACGTCATCGATGGAAGATGCCCCCAGTTTGCTGGAGAATCACTGCAAATTGGCGCAGTTGTTCTTCAACCTTCGCCACCATCGTCAATCCTCGATTCCATTGCCATCATCAATCCTCAATGCCATAGCCAGAACCGATCAAACAACGGTTTCATATGATGCCTCTTGTCGACAGGAGCTTTGCATGGCAGCGCCAGAGCTGAAACCATAGCTTCACCGATGATAATCGCGATGCTGCCCTAGCTCCGTCGGTGAGTTGTAATCACGATGTTGGTGAGGTGCCCTAGCTCCGCTGTGACACCAGCGGAAGAAGAAGAAGTGCAGCGGTGGAGCGGTGGTTTCGATCGGCGGAACTGTGGTGGTTGGCGACAGTTACAAGATTTAGATCGGGGGAGAGGGAAGGAAGGAAATTAAAAAATGAGATTATATATATAATACTTTTATAATTGCACAGTAAGTCGCTGAATTTATTAATAATATCAATCTCATCCCAATTTAAAATTTAAAATAATTGCAGAATAAACCTCAGCCTAAAGTTTAGGCTGCCTAAAAGAAGAGTTTGTGTTTTAATTTAATGTGATTTTAAAAAAAATTATTTAATATTTCACAAACTCTTGTTTTAAGCAGCCTAAACTTTAGGCCATGGTTTATTCTACAATTATAACAAATTTGAAATTGGAATGGGTTTTTCTAAAATTTGCTAATAAATTTAGAGGCCTAATGTGCAATTATAAAAGTATTATACATAACATAATTTTCATTTTTTTTCCTTTCCTTCTTCCTCTCCTCTGATATGATATTGTAACCGCCACCAGCCAGCATTGTTCCGTCGATTGGAACCACTACTCTGCCTCCGCATTTCTTCTTCTTCAGACGACGTCGCAGCAGAGCTAGAGCACCTCACCGGTGTTGCGATCACACCTCACCGGCGGAGCTAGGCCGGTGTTGCGATTATCACCGGTGGAGCTAGTCCACGAGATGCGAGAGGCGCTACCATGCGAAGCTTTCATCGGTGAGAGGCATCTAAGGCAGCGCCACTGCCATTCAATTTGCTGATTCTGCGAACTTCGTTGAAGGACATCCAAGGCAATCACTTTTGAATTGTCAATTCTGGCAAGAGGCATCTGAGGCTCATTTTGTCTAGACGAAATTGTTTTTTAGTCCCCTACAAAGTATATTATACCATGTTTTGGTCCCCATTTGCAAATCAACCCTTAGAAAGTACACAACAATTTTCAAACAAATTAGTCGGTCCCCAATCCCAGTTTCAGGCCAATTTTCTGGTATAACGTCAAACGTGCCGGACACATGACATTTTTTTCGGTAAGGGCAGGGGTAATTTAGTAATTTTATAAAATAAAAATGTTTTCCATTTAATAATGTCCCAAACATTTTTTACGGAGGTGGTGCTCCAGCGAGAATGCTCATCGGCGACTGATTTTGAGTGGGTTTTTTACTGATTCCGCTCAAATTTTACAGCAATCAACGCCCGTTCGAGGTTGTCGGTGGTCATTCAGTTGAGGATTAGTTTACCCATGGTTGTCTGTGGCGGAGTAGCTCACATGTGGTCGTCCGTGGCCATTCGTGGTGAAGTAGCTCACTTCTGCGGCCACCCTTAAAATCACAGTGAGGAAAACTTAGTGCCTAAAACCTCTGCCACCATAGTCTGAACAAACCACCGCCACCACCGTTGTTTCCCAATCTCGCCGCTGCGCAACCTATTGCCGGCAGCAGACAATGTCTTTCGACTTCTTGTTCGAGGCCCAGCGAAGAGGAAGTTGAGTATGACAATGACAACTCCGCAGAAGGCCCCTTCGAAGCTCAGCCGGAGAACTCTGACGAAGAAGGAGAATATGAAGAGGAAGGAGCTAAAAGCAAAGAGAAGATAAATAAATCGAAGTTGTCGCCGTGGGATTTCTCCTCCTACTAGGAATCAATCGTCGACGAGCATTCTCGCCTAAACACCAACTGAAGAAACTGAACCAACCGAATTAGAAGCAATTCAGTCGATTGCAGATCCAAACTATCCATTAGCACAAAACTTCAAAATCTCAAGAAAAAGGAAAATGCCACAGAACACAAAGAACATCCACTGCTCCCGGCTTCTTCTTCCCCTTCAACCTTAGTCGCCGACGAGCACTCTCGCTGAAGCACCACCTCCATCTAAAACATTTGGGAAATTATTTAATGGAAAATATTTTTATTTTGTAAAATTACTAAATTACCCCTGCTCTTACCAAAAAAAATATCATGTGTCCGGCACGTGCACCGTTATACCAGAAAATGGCCTAAAACTGGGATTGGGGACCGAACAAATTGTTTGAAAATTATTGGGTACTCTCTAAGGGCTGATTTGCAAACGAGGACCAAAACATGGTATAAGATACTTTGTGGGGGAATAAAAAAAATTTAATCTTTTATCAAATAGCAGTTTAGGCATCTTCTTCTGTTAGGCGAGATCCACTCGTGTTATTGAAGAAGATGACTAGTGTATGCAATCACACGCTAGCAACGGCGATGATGAATGTTGGAGACAACGGCGGACGACAATGGAGACGGCGGTGGACGGCAACGGAGACGCTGGTGGGCGGCGATGGACGAGGTTTTGCTTTCGAGAGGTGAGTGTTTTTTTTCAATAGAGATAAACTGAGGTTTAATCTTTAAGCATATTGTCACTAAAGCTCTCTGTTGCAGTGGTTAGTACTCTGAATGATGATGTTAGATATCGTGATTTAGAAACTTACTAGAGGTTTTTTTTGAAGAATTTATGTTCCTAAGGTGCATGCTGATGTTTAATGTTATTTGACTGAGTGTATATTCAGTAACAAGTGTTTGGTATAGTGGTTATTGCTTTAGTCTCTCAAGCCAGAGACCTGAGTCCAAATCTCAATAGTTCCTTTTTTTTTTGAAGAATTTTTATTCTTGAGGTACTGTGGCTTTTTTGTTGATGTTTGGAGCTTTTTTTCTCTTATGTTGATGTTTTTTATTATTCGGGTGAGACTTAATTGAAATGAGTTAATATTTTGTACTCCCTCTATCCCAGCCATTTCTGTACACTTTTTGGTCAACTTTCTCAGACCATGTTTGACCACCCATAACTTTAGTTACGTATATTAATGGTGTAACAAAATTTAATATTTTGAAAATAAATGAAGCTGAGAATCTAACAATATCTTACATGATGATATTGGTATATATATACTAACTGAAATTTATGGTCAAACATGCCTTGAGAAAGTTGACTAAAAAGCTTGCAGATATGGCTGGGACAGAGGGAGTAGTTTTTTTGGATGATATGGATTGATATATTTGTAGTTTTTTTTTATTTTCTCATGTTGATGTTTTTCATTTTTCGGCCGAGGTTTTGGTAATAGGAGTTGATGTTTGTAATGTCTTCTTTCTTATGTTGATATTTATAGTGTCTTTTTTCTTATGTTGATGTTTTCATGTCTTTTCTTTTTTAAGAATTCTTATTCTTGAGGTATTGTAGTTTTTTGTTGATGTTTCTAGCCTTTTTTTCTCTTATGTTGGTTTTTTTTTATTATTCGGGTGAGGTTAAATTTATATGAGTTGATGTTTTATTATTTTTTTTGGGTGATATGGATTGATATTTGTAGTTTTTTTTTCTCATGTTGATTTTTTTCATTTTTCGGCTGAAATTTTAATAATAGGAATTGATGTTTGTAGTGTTTTTTTCTTATGTTGACGTTTTCCATTTTTCGGATGAGTTTCAAGTGTTAGGAGTTGATGTTTGTAGTTTTAAAAAATTGTGTTGATGTTTTATGATATTCAGAGCGAATAATTTATACTCTTGAGGTACCATAGTTTTTTTGTTGATGTTTTTAGTTTTTTCTCTCATGTTTATGCTTTTTATTTTCTAGATGAGTTTTAGGTGATAGGGGTTGATGTTTATAGCTTTTTTGATGATATGGTTGATTTTTTGTAGTGTTTTTTCCCTATGTTGATGTTTTTCATTTTCTGGGTGAAGTTTAGATGATAATAATTGATGTTTTTAGTTTTTTGGGTGGTATAGGTTGATGTTTGTAGTTTTTTAAAAAAACTTACAATTTATCTTTATTGATGTTTTTATGATTTTCAGTTGATTTTTTGTTAGTGGTGATCGACATTTTTTTTTCAATCTTTTGTTCATTTTTATTTGATTTTTGTTGTTTTATTTTATTTTTAAATATATTTTTTTGTTGCAGTTTTTATTTGATGTTTTATAATTTTTCGTTAATGTTCTGCTTTTTTTTTGCTGATGTTGCTGCACATTTTTATTTATTTAAACTTTTTTTAATTGAATTTTCTTTGCAGATTGTAAGTGGTGGAAAAATGATGGGAAAAATGGATGAAAAAATCCCTGGAATATTATTAGCAATAGGTCACTTTAAAATAATTAGAGATAAGTCCCTGCAAAATTATTAGAGATAGGTCCCTGAATCTAGAATATTGTTAGAATTGTATAAAGTCTCATGCCTAAAGTTTAGGCTGCCTCACAAGAGACCATCTTTTAGTATTTTAACTAATATTAGTTGATGCCCGTTTTAATATTTTACTATTTAATTTATTGTTCGTATTTTTGTTTTGATTAACTATTTTAATTTGATGTTATAATATTTTAATTTGATGTCAATTAGCTTATAGCCCAACATAAAACCCAATTCTCAAGCCCAAGTTTGACCCAAAACAGTTCCTTATGGTACAATATTGTAGAAATTTGGATTCTGCCCAATAATTCAGGCAAGACCGAAATATGACCCGATGCACGGAGCAACTGACTTCTCCGGTGGTGCAACTGTCTTCTCCAATAGGACCCGACATTCCAGAACATCCATTCAGAGCCTACATCACCCACCAACAACTCAAATTTTGATTTCCTTCTACCAAAAAATGGAAGCAAAACCTGATTCATTAGACCGAAAAATGGAAACAAACTCCAATTTTGGTAAACCGGAAACAGGAAGCAAAACTTGATTTCAACCAACAACGGTATTCAGACTCAGTGAAATGAGTGAAACACAAAGAAAATGAGTGAGCCAAACCACCTCTGAAGTAGTGTTGGTGTGAGCACGGTATTCAGACTCAGTGCTGAAGCGAGAAACTGTGGATTGTTTCTTGGCACTCCAAGAAACCAGATTCCCACGAAGATAAACCTCATAACCATAAGTGGACCGACGAGTCTCCAGAAAGTGGGCCTAGTCAGCATCAGAGTATCATAACACCTCAGGAGTACTAGCAGAACAAAATTTAAGACCAAAATGAAGAGTGCAATGAACATACTGCAAAATACGTGTCATTGCAGCAAAATGGTCATCTCTGGGATCCTGAAGATACTGGCTTACCATGTTGAACAAGAATTCCAAATTCAGACGAGTGATGGTGAGATACTGGAGAGCACTAACAAGCAAACGATAAGTGTAGGATCCCGAAATGGAGGACTGGTAGAGCTGTGAAGTTGAGAACCAACAACAAATGGCGTAGAAATAGGTGCGCATCAGACATACTGGCCCGAGTCAAAATATCACGAGCATACTTTGCTTGGCCAAGAAGTAACCCTGAGGAGGTAGGCAAAATTCAAGACCAAGAAAGTAATAAAGAGCACCAAGTTCCTTGATTGCAAACTCTCTGTGTGTCCGATCAATGAACTGGCGAAGAAGAGTCATGTCGTTGCCTATAAGAATGATATTGTCCACATACACAAGTAGATACAGTAACAACAACCCTCTCGAGAGGACAAATAAAAAAGTATCGGCTGACCTGCACTGAAAACCAAGTTGTGTCAGATAACAACTGAAGCACTGAACCAAGCCCGAGGAGCCTGCTAAAGACCATAAATGGCCTTTCACAATCAACAAACATAGTCTGGATGAGCAGAATCTTGATACCTAACGAGCTGCTTCATGTAGATCGAAACATCAAGAACACCATTAAGGAAAGCATTCCTGACGCCTAACTGATGAAGTGGCCAGGAATGCATAGTGGCTATGGCGAGGACCGTCCGAACAGTAGAGGCTTTGACCACATGACTGAAAGTGTGGTCAAAATTAAAACCCAGAATCCGCAAGAAACCCTGCGCCACAAGTTTCAATAGTGCCATATGGTCGATACTTGAGCCTAAAGACCCATTTGGAGCCAACAATGTTGACATTTGAAGGTCGAGGCACCAAATCCCAAGTGTACTGACCACGAAGAGCGGTCATCTCATCATCCATGGCTGAAACCCAGGCTGGATCCTGAAGGGCAGAGTGATAATCAGTGGGCTCTGTCTGAGAAAAGAGTGCAGCGGTGAGACCATGAGCAATAATATCAGAATAATCCCGGTACTGAATGGCACCAGTAGAAGACCAAGTAGTTATCTGATGGTTACAAAGGTGTGGTAGTGAAGCTGGAGGAGTCGAACTAGCTGACGATGCCAAAGAAGATCGAGCTATGCTGACTGAAGAGCCACCGTCGGAAGTCACTGGAGAAAGGACGACCGAGACTGGCTGAGATGTGGTGGTCGGCAGCTGAGGTGTGGTGGTCGTTGGCTGAGGAGCTGGGTCCAGGTTGGCAGTCCATATGGAGCATGGTGGTAAAGGAGGGGCTGCTGGAACAGGCACAGGTGTGGTGGCCCCAAACGATGAAGTAACAGCTCCATAAAAAATGATGAAATCTCCAGATCCAAAATAGAACGACTGTCCACGGAAGATGAGACATAAGGGAATAAAGTTTCATCAAAACGAACGTGGCGAGAGACATAGATACACCCAGAAGTCAGGTCGAGACACTGGAAGCCCTTGTGACAAGGGTTGTAGCCAATAAAAACACACAGAATAGATCGCGGTGCAAACTTATCAGTAGCAGTGGCACGCAGACATGGAAATGCACGGCAACCAAACGGGTGAAAGAGGGTATAGTTAGGCACATGACTAAAAATAACCTCAAAAGGTGGGCAGACGGTTAATAATGTAAACCGCAGAGGAGAAAGCTTCCACCTAATAACAGTGCATCATAGAAGAGTGAAAAAACATGGCAAGACCAGTCTCTGTGATGTGATGATACTTCCGCTTAGCTCGGCCATTCTGAGCAGATGTATAGGGCGAGGACATCTGATGATGAATGCCACATGATATGAAGTGAGCCTGAAGTCTGTGATTAGTAAACTCTGTGCCACCATCGGTCTGAAAATTTTTAACCCTAGCAGAAAACTGGGCCTCAACAAATTTATGAAACTAGATAAACGTGTCATAGAAATTCAACTTATGCCACATCATGGAGAAACCATGTGAATCTAAAAAAATCATCGATGAAAACAGCATAATAAGATAAACCACTGGTGATAAAACAGGGGCCGGTCCCCACAAATCACAATGCACTTTATCCAACAAACCAGTAACGCACTTGTCACTAGTGGAAAAGAGCAAACGGCTACTCTTGGCCATTTGACAAGGAGAGCAACTAATAGATGCAAGCATAGCAGAAGTGATAGAAATAAGGCCCCGTCGATTCAACAACTGAACAGTATCATGAGACACATGACCGAGGCGAAAGTGCCACTGCTCAAAAGAAGTATGAAGCTTTCTAGAGCGTAATTCGCCTAAAAAGCTGGAATCACCAGTCTCAAGAAAATAAAGACCTGAACTAGGACGACCTTTACCAATTATCGTCCATGTATGCTCGTGCTCAATGGAAAATGCGTCGGCATCAAATATAACACGGACAGGTAAATCACGAGTAAGCTTACTAATGGACAATAAGCTTCTAGTAATCTTAGGAACCACAAGAACATCATTAACAGAGAAACCAGAGAAATGACATTGACCGATGTGAGAAATAGATAATGATTCACCATTTCCAACAAGGATAACACCAGAAAACATTGTACCTTATCAAGATGACTGGTATGAGCAATGTTATGAGATGTAGCACCGGAATCAACGATCCACTGATTCGACGAAGGATGATGGTTGGAACCATTCAAACTGGCTTAAAACAAATCTTTGTCAGTAATCCAATTAGCGGAACAATCTTCCTAAGATAAAGGCACCAAATAAACCATAGGAGGAGCTGACAATCGGCCCAAACAATGTGCGCGTGTGAGACCACGCGCGGTGAAGCTGGCCTGCGAATCAAGACGACAGGCGCTTGAAGACAAGCACTGGAGACACAAGGGTGCGTGTGATGCTGAAGTACCAGAGATAATTATCGGGACTAAGAAGAATGACCGAAGATATGACGCCTCTGAGGAGATTACGACGAAGGATGTCGTCGGTGTTGGAGATACCCGCCGGAGATGAAACCGATATTGTCGGAACTGAAGTTAAAGATGATAGTCGGGGACGACACCAGTGCGCCTCCGGAGAGCAGCCGCGTGGAGCGGCGGGGAGGTATGGAGTGACGTGGAGCGGAAAGGAGTCGCGTGCGTCTGGGAGATCCGCGTGGAGCCGTGCCTCGGAGGGGAGCGGAGCATAGGGGGAGCGCGTGGCTGGAAGAGGACGGCGATGTGAATTTCAAGTTTTTAGGTTTTGGATCAGAAGAGACTCTGATACCATGATAGAATGATTTTTCGTAAGGGATTGTATCATTGATGACGGAATATATATATAGAGAGAGAGTACAATAGAGGTGTAATAAGGAAAGAATTCTAATTATAATAAATCATAATCTAATTAGTAATCTGATTTATCCTAACAAACTTCCCTACATATTTTAATTCTGACCCCAAATTCAAAATATTAATACTTTGACTCTTGAATTTAGAAAGGTTCTATGTTATGATTCTCTTATTTTATATTTATATCAAGAAACAGACTCTTTTTTAATAGAGTGAAAATATTCTATGCTACTCCCTCCGTCCTAGGGCAACCTACAGAAAGAGAAACTTTCTTTTTAATTTGACACATGTGAAATGACAAAATAGCCCATGCATTCTTCACCTAATTTCTACGTGATGTTTTCTCTCTTCATCTTCCACTCTTACCAGATCCGCCGTCGATTCCTCTATCATTTGTCGCTCCCTACTCTCTCCGCCCCATCGACTCTGCCTTTTCTCATCCTCCTCCTCCTTTCAGTGTCTCTCTCCGCCTCACCTCTCCTCCTCTCCCTGCACCTCCTCTCTTTGCACCTCCTCTCTCTACCTCATCCACTCTTCGGTCGCAAATGGGAGGTAAACAAGGGTTTGGTCGCAGAAGGGGGGAACTAGGGTTTCGTCTTCGATCGTAGATGGGGGAACTAGGGTTTCGTCTTCGATCGTAGATGGGGGAAGCTAGGGTTCTGACGCGGATGGAGTGATGGCGGGGAGCGTAGCAGTGCACGAGTATCGAGAAGCAGCGATGGTGAATTGACGGGAAAGCGTACATGAAGCAGTGTGATGAGTTTTTCGATTGCAAGAGCGCAGAGAAATAGTTTAGTGCGCAGGGAGTCTATCTCGTTGTTTTGGGTTTGGGATTTTCTGTTTTGATAACTACGGTTCATTATGGAAATGCGGTGAATTGGTCTACTTCCTTCGAGAATGGAATAAATTAGGGGAGGGGAGTGGTGGCAGAAGGGAGGAGAGTAAGCGGAGGCAAATGGGATGGGCGGAGGGAAAGCAAATACAGGGTCGGTGGGGCAAAAGGAGGGCTGGTGGAGAGATTAAAGGGGCAAAAGGAGGGGTGGTGATGGTGGGGAAAATGGAGGGGTGGCAGTGGCGTGGCAAATGGAGGGGTGGGGGCGGGATTAAAGGCACAAAAGAGGGCCGGTGGTTGTGGGGCAAACAGGGGTGGCACTGAGGCAAAAGAATGAGAGAGATGATGGGTGAGCTCAATTAGGGTTTAAGAGAGTAAGGGGATGAGATGAGTCCATTGGGTAAATTTTAAAGATTTTATTGATAATTATGTGTTTTATAATATTAAATATTTCTTTAAAGGTAAGTGTTTAGATTTGCATGTTACATCAAAAAAGAAAAATGTGCACCCTCTGGATAATGGGGAGTGGGGAGTATTCAGAGAAAAGTGCATATATAATCCTATATAATTGATGAAAGTGCAGATATAACCCTGCAATAATGAAAGTGCAGATATAACCCTGCGATAATTGAAAGTGCAAATATAACCCTGGTCAGTCAATGTCTGAATAATAGCTTTAGGGTTATATTTGCACATATGTATAATAGTTAGGGTTATATTTACACTAAAAAAATAACTCAGAGTTATATTTACACTTTCTCCAACATATAGGGTTATATTTGCATATTATCCGAGTATTTATATTGGGCTGAGGAAATTTCAAAAGAGTGTCCCACATTATCTGTTCATCAAATTACCAGCGACAAAGAAATGGACACTCTTCTCATCATCATCGTCTGCCCGTGATGGCCATGGCCATTTCCACTTTCCTTGTTTCCCACCATCCTAAACCCCCGCTAAACCCCATTACGCCTCCCAATCTCACTATTCACCTTCTCAGAAGAAGACTTGTCACCACCACTTCACTCACTGCTCTCCTCTCTCCAGCTTTCCAATGTCCATTTCATCACATGCCCATTTCCTATGCTGCTGAAACCCCATCCGCATCCTCCATTTTATCGGGCATTGTTAACACCAGGTCCTGGCTCCAGTTCTATGGCGGCGGATTCGCCATCCGGGTCCCGCCCCAGTTCGAGGATATACTCGAGCCCGAGGTTTCAATCTGTCATTTACAGTTCTTTTCTTGAGTTTGTTGCATCTTGTTAATATGAAGTTCTTAGGTTACTACCAAGTCCCACCTCGGAAATGTATTAAAAAGGTTCCTTGAATGTATGAATTGTGAAGTATCTGAATGTTCAGATTAGCACCACCCATTTTGAGAATGTACCGCAAAACAAAACTGTTTGGAAAAGCATACAATTTCATAATAATATAGACTTTCGAGCCTTAGCAGAGGCGTTCATTCTAAAATACAATTTTGCATAAAATTGGCTGTGAATGTCTTTGAATAATACTAACAAAGATGCAACCCTAGGAGATATTATGGCTAGCCACAGGTATGTATATACATCATGCGCAAATGCACAAATGGGAATGGCTTCTTTAAATGATTTGCAGCTCTTTGTTTTCCACTTTTTATCTACTCATTTTGTGAGTGAGTTTTAGTGTTTGTTGATCTTCGGGATGCTTTTTTTCTTAATGAAAGACCAAGCTGAAATAATTGGAAGAGATCTTGATACTAGTTCAATATACTTGCTGAAATGCCCGCTCACCAGTAATTGTATTTTTTCTAAAAGCAATTGATACTGCATGTTCTCAAATCCCTTTAATGTTATGTAGGATTATAATGCTGGATTGTCTCTGTATGGTGATAAGGTGAAGCCAAAAACTTTTGCTGCACGCTTTGCTTCTTCAGACGGGTAAATATCATAAGTTTCTTCAAACCTGTTCTCATGTCTTCTTTTATACCCATCCATCTAGCATCCACCATATGAAGATTACTTTTGAATGTCAATTAATTGGAGGAAGATAGGATGAAGTATTCACATACAGAAATTTTCTAATGATACACTGTACCTTAGCTACTAATGTTTTCCCCTTTGTTCATGGGATAAAGAAAAAAATCTGAGGAAAAAATCATCTCTAAATCATCTAAGGGCTATGGTGATTTTTTATTTTTGGCCCTCCTTGGTAAATATTCTACTCTGTAACTAAAATTCAAACTGATTGATCACTTTCATCAAACTTATATTGTAGATTTTATTTCATTAGTTTTAAATAGCAATAAACTTACACTATTTGACCTGTGATTCAGATCTGAAGTTTTAAGTGTTGTGACTCGCCCATCTAATCAACTGAAGATCACATTCTTAGAGGTTGGTGAAGTGAAAGTGGTTCTTGGATAATTGATAAACTTCATGTGAACGTCCTCTAAGTCACCAGTAGATGGGCTACATCAAGTAAAGTATATGAGTGAACTTTCTTCCTCTTGATGCTTCCTAGATAATATATTTCTTTTTCTTTTCAGTGGGCACAACTTTATAATGATAATTATTCAACGTCAAAAAAAGAAATGTTGTATGTATCAGTCCCAATTTAAGGTTCATAGGTGGGTTGGGAACAGGATTTAAGAATAAATAAAATGAGTGGAGGAATATGAGTATAATATTTTAAAGCCGTCAAAATAAACATGTGAGCCTTAAATTAGGACAATCCAAAGTGGAAAGTGTGACCTTAATATGGGATGGAGAGAGTATGTAATGGCCGAACAAATCTTGGATGATAAACTAACTTCGTTTTCATCCTTTCAGGCCAAAGATATTTCAGATTTTGGCTCCTTAAAAGATGCAGCTAAAATATTTGTTCCAGGTATATTTTTTCTTTCTTCAGTTAATCATCTCCTGACAATGGCCTTAAGTTCTATCGATCTAGACAGTTGCTCATCATTTCCCCTTTTCCCGGTCTTCTTCAGTTAGTTTTTTTTTAACATGCTTTCAAATGGCTTATTTTCCTATCATTATCTATATTTCAAATCCAAATATCACGTCCGGCAGCTGAAGCAACTCTTTATTCTGCCCGCGCCATAAAAGTGAAGGAAGATGCAGGATATAGGTAAGTAAGTTTTCTCTAGACATCAGTGAAAATTGTCACTATTTGTTGCTGTATAATCAAGTCTTTGGAATTTTTAGGTACCCTCTATTCATCAGCAATTCATAGTGGGAATGCATCTTTTGACTTTGATGTTTCAGGACTTACTATTTCTATGAATTTGGTAACGATGAGCAGCGTGTTGCACTGGTAGCTGCTGTAAATAGTGGAAAAGTATGTTTTCTTGCTTTTTCTTAAGTGGTTGTTCATCGTGCTTACCGTAGACATTTATCTGGCTCATGAGTTGACTATAAATGAATCATTCACTTCATACGCAATAAAATACACCAACCTACTTGTGGATGAACTAAGCTGTATAGTTAATTATTTATCAACACACAGTATTCAATATTAACAACAAAATAAGAAGGATCATGTATTAAGTTTGTCCACTTCTCAACTCGTTCTTGATACTTGTCTCCAAGTTAGCCAGGCACGTATCTTTGTTATAAGTTTACATTGTCTCTGGGATTTACATCTCCTTTGACTCGGTTATGTTTCATGAAGCAGTTCTGACATCTTGTTATGTCTGAATATTTTAGACCATTATCGCTGGAGCTACTGCTCCTCAGTCCAAGTGGATTGATGATGGCATGAAGCTTCGCTCTGCTGCTATCTCATTGACAGTCCTGTAGAATGTTGAAGAGGATATGCAGGAATCTTTCCTTTTGTTTCAGTAGCTGCTAGTAGCTGGGGTTGCCTAATTGTAGTTCTGACATAGAATGCATTCTTACATGCACATGCTGGTGATGAACTGATGATGGCCTGATGGGCACGTGCAAAGAGGTCTTGCTGCAGTAACATGCTGTGCTTGATTTTTGGACTCCATACAGTTCGCACATATGAACATGTTGAAATTTTGCTCGAGGAGCTGAAAAGTGGGGCCTACCAACAAATGCCCTTTTCGAGCTAGTGAATTCTTCCCGGGTTGTTCATTTGCTACACCATTACGCATTCACGGATGCCATTATATGTGAGTGCTACATTAGCAGCTATTATATGAATTGCTATATCTACAAATTGTTCCTCGCGTGTGAATGCTACATTAGCAACTGTGACGAGTTACTATATCTATAAATTGTTTATGGGGAAAAGAATGATGCCTTATTGAAACCGACCTTTTTACTTGTCCCGGGGTCAATCCTTACGCTAATGATCAAATGGATGGATGCCTTCAGTTCACAATTTGATTAATTTTATTGCAACATGAGAGATGGTAAATGGTGAGTTCCAGGAACCAAATTCTCTTTTCTTTAAACAAACTATCCAAACAAACATTTCCAGTCGAAACCCTAGCTGGGAGGTGCCGCTGCCACCGGCGGGCAACCCTCCCCTCTTTTTACATGCCTTTTCTTTCCCTTTCTATTTGTAGGTAGTAAGATCTGAGTAGGGAAGTTGTCGAACAACCTTCACCGGCAAAGAAGCCATCTCATGTGCCTTGTTCATGTCAGAAAACTAGCTTCACTCTCTTTGGTCGGCCACGAGAGGAGCAATGGAGCTGGTAGAAAGCAGGGGCCGAGTTGCCGAAGTCGCACGAAAGAGATTAGGTCCGCCAATAGAGAAAAGGTGGAGCTGCACAAAGGAGATTGATAGCAGATTGCTCAAGGTCGCTCGCACCACCATGCTTAATCACCACTCCCGATCTGGCCCTCCACGGAAGCATCGTCAACGATCTGGTCTCAGGGGTATTTTCCAGCGACGTCCGTGACAGGCCAAAAGATTCTGTGGAAAAAGCCGACCAACATCGTCGGAAATAGAGAACGAGATTCAGCAAGGGAGTTCCAGGGACGATTGGCGAGCATTTTCAATGCCTGTCAACATCGATCAATGTCGGTAAACCCTGTTCAACGGAGAACGGTAACGCCCAACAGTGGCCTACGATGGTAATGATGATTATCGGCGGTTTTCCACATCCTCGTCCCTCTGGAATCCAGGCCTAAAGCATATTCAGCGTATTTCTCTTTTTTTAGCCTATATCTAAAATATGTCCCCGCCCCAATGTTAGTCCCATCGTCCAACAAACATCTATCGTGGTCGGCTAAAGCCACGGCACCTCGTGGTGGCCGCAGTGGAGGAACGACGACTTTAATGGTGATAGGTTATGGGTAATAGCCGAAATAGGTCATCTGTGGTGGGTACATGGTCTGGCCCAATGGAAAAAAATGGGTCTTTCTAAGTAGTCTGTATTCGTCAAAAAAAAAGTTTCTAGTGCACAACGAAGCTCCCACCGGGCGGGTTTAGAGGGCAATGCTCCCTAGGTGATACCTACTTTTGGACTACAGAAGAATTGCGATGTAGCATGACTTCCTTGGATGAAAGCAGGGTACAAGTTAATTTTGGATGTTTTTACTTTAAGGTGTGTTGTTGGTACTCTCGCTACTCCGGCGAGATTTGGGTTCTTTCCTGCTGCTGATTGGAGAAATTCAGTGACAACCTCCAAAAAAGTTTCTTATACTACAACTTCGGAGTTGTGGTAACCTGGTGATGATTAACCCGACTAGCATTGAATAAATATGGAGGCATGCAATACCGTTCTACTTCAAGATAAAATGGACCAATACTCGAAACTACTCATACAGGCGCCTCCCACCAATGATCGAAAAAAATCCAGCAGCAGCATCACCAAACCACAGAGTTGAGCAACCTGGTGAAGACGAGATGCTTAAAGGCACAAATTGAGTAGCAAACTGCCGAGATAACATGTGGATTTCAATATGGGAACTTCCTAGAGATTGATAGGTTCATTTGTGGGAAACTCACCCCACTTTGTGTGAGTCAGCTGATGGTTTTCAAGTTTAGAAATATTAGTTCTAGTTGTTAGTTAAGGGTTGTGCGACCTAAACGTGGCTCAAAATATGTAACAATCCAGAATGTTATGAGAATGAGACCACGGTTTTTTTCCAAAAAAAAGGTAAAACATTCTTTCTGAGGTACAAAAATCACAATTTTACAATCAGAATCCTCGATAACAAACCACCTACATAAAGATACCACAAGTGGAGTAGCTATTAAAATGAGTGTTGCCTGATCCGACAAAACACTTTTCACAAAGTACAATATAATATGAATTTTTTATTTTTTTTATTATCAACTGAGGGTATTTTGTCGATTCTGACTTCCTATTTAAGTAAAATGATATCGGTATGACGGTGGTTTTTCTATAATGTTCTGACTTCCTTCCCCTCCTCTCCAACTCTATCATGTTCCACCTCTTGCTCTCTTCCACCCCCTTCTTCTCCGACGGTTTTCCGTACGCTCTCACCGTCCTCTCCGTCGCCCATAACTCGGAACCTCGCCGCTGTAATAACCTCATTCGCCCCCGTTTAAAAAATCATAAGTTCTTATGTAAGTTTTTGAGTTAATTGTATATACATGTTTGTAGAAAATAAAGGTAATAATCTGTGTTTGTATTCATGAATTCAAGATACATTATATAGTAGTACATGATACCTATACAAGCTAGGAAAAGGTAATAGAACACAATTACATCTACAATTATGGTAACAATACAATTCTAATTCCTTAACACTCATCCTCAAGTTGGAGCATGGGGATCAGAAATGCTCAACTTTCCAAGTAAAGAATGGAACTGGTTACGTCCGAGAGCTTTAGTGAACAAATTTGCAGGTTGGTCTGTCGTACGGATATGTTGAGTAATGAGTGCGCCAGATTGAACAAGATCCCGGACAAAGTGACAATCAACTTCAATGTGCTTTGTGCGTTCATGAAAAACTGGATTGGACGCTATGTGAAGAGCTGATTGACTGTCATAAAACAATTGCATAGGAGAGGAGTGCGAAACCCCTAAGTCCTTCAGTAAAGATTTAAGCCATAACAACTCACAGCAGGCAACTGTCATAGCATGATACTCCGCTTTAGCAGAAGACCGAGAAACAGTAGGTTGCTTTTTGGTTTTCCAGGAAACCGGAGAATCACCAATCATAACAAAGTAACCAGATAGAGAACGCCTAGTAATCGGGCAGGCAGCCCAATCCGAATCACAATAAGCAGTCAATTATAAAGTATTACGGGAAGAGAGAAATAAACCTTGACTAGGATGACTCTTCAGGTAGTGCAATACACGAACGACAACTTGCCAGTGAGGAACACAAGAAGACTTCATGAATTGCGCAAGAGTATGAACCGAATAACTAAGTTCAGGACGAGTAATAGTCAGGTATATCAGATGCCCAACTAAGTGTCGATACTGCTCCGGGTCATGGTAGGCTGACCCTTCAACACGTGCCAAATCATGTTGTTGCTCCATTGGAAATCAATTGTTTTAGAAGCAGATAAACCTGTATCAGATAAGATATCCAAAGCATATTTCCTTTGCAAAAGAAACATCCCCTCTGATCTTCTAGCAATCTCTATGCCCAAAAAATACTTAAGCAGGCCAAGATCCTTCATGTGGAAACAAGAACCTAAGTATTTCTTGAACTCAGAGATGAGCGAAGAAGAACTACCAGCAATAACCAAATCATCCACATAAACCAGAACATGTAAAGAAACTGATCCGCGAGAAAAGACAAATAAAGAGTAATCGGCCTTACTCTGAACAAATCCAAATGCTCGTAAAGCCTGAGCCAGTTTAGCAAACCAGTTTCTAGGAGCCTGACGAAGACCATAAAGAGATTTTTGAAGGTGACAAACCTGACCAGGCGGTACAGCGTAGCCAGGTGGAGGACGCATGAACGCCTCCTCATGTAAATCACCATGTAGGAAGGCATTATGGACATCCATCTGATGCAGTTCCCAGCCACGGATAACTGCAATGGATAGGAACAATCAAACATAACTCATCTTCGCAACCGGAGCAAAAGTCTCAGTGTAATCAATAAGTTTAACCTTGCGATTTCCAAGAACCACTAGGCGCGCCTTATGATGTTCAATAGTACCATCTGACCGAAACTTCGTCTGGTATACCCATTTGCACCCAATTTCCTTCTTATGCACCGGCAAAGTAGCCAAAGTCCAAATCTGATTGCGCTCCAGCGCAGTAATTTCCTCAGCCATAGCATCTTTCCAATGAGAATGACGAGAAGCCTCAGAGTAAGTAGTGGGATCTGCACTAGATGTTACAGCAACCAAAAATCTAGAATGCATACTAAGAGGATAGAGAACACCTAAGGAAAGTGATGATGCATGATCATCACAATCGTAAGAGCACAAGCATAAGCATAATCATCACAATCATAGTAGAGCACAAGCATAATCATCACAATCATAGTAGAGCACAAGCATAATCATCACAATCATAGTAAGAGAACAAGCATAATCATCACAATCATAGTAAGAGCACAAGCATAATCATCACAATCATAGTAAGAGCACAAGCATAATCATCACAATCATAGTAAGAGCACAAGCATAATCATCACAATCGTAATCTGCCAAGTACGATTGCGGACGACGAGATCGAACACTCTGTCTTGTAGGTTGCAACTCAGCAACGGAACTGTCCGGTACCAGAGAAGCCGGTAAAGTAGATACCGAGGATGTAGCATCGACGGTGACTGGCAGAGATGTACCGACAGCGGACGACGAAGGTTGGTCAGCGGCGGCGGCCGGCATGAATGGGTCGGCGTCAGGTGGCGGAGAATGGCCGGTGGATGTTGGCATTAATTGGCCGGCGGCGACCGGCGGTAACTGGCCGGCGACTGCCGGTGGCGAATGACCGACGACGACCGACAGAGACTGGCCGGCGGTGACCGGCGGATACTGGTTGGCAGTGACCTATTGACAGTAGATGGCAGTGGACGGTGGAGGGCCAACGGCGACCGGCGGCGTCTGATCGGCAGCGGCATGCAGAATCGAAATTCTGTGCGGTGAAGTGGTGATGCCACCGGGTTCATCGAATAAAGTAGATGTCGGAGTTGCAGAGTGCGGGAACTTATCTTCAAAGAAATCGGCATCCCGACTGTTAAAGATCACACGGGATTCCAAGTCAAAAAAGCGATAGTCTTTCTTTCTGGCAGGATAACTAAGAAACAGACACCGCCGACTTCGTGGTACAAACTTGTCACGATAACTGTGAACATGGGCAGCAAACCACAAGCATTTAAAAACTCTTAATGATGAATAATTTGGAGCTTGCCCATAGAGCAACTCAAAGGGAGTACGACCGTTGAGATGTTGAGTCGATGTTCGGTTGATTAGGTAGGCAGCAGTGCGAACATATTCTCCCCAAAATTCAATAGGAAGACTGGCTTGGAACCGTAAAGCACGTGCCACATTGAGTAAATGATGATACTTTCTTTCAACTTGACCATTCTGTTGTGGAGTATCAACCATAGATGTCTCAAAATGATCCCAGATGCAGTAAAGTGAGATCGCGAAGGCAAAAATCAGTGTCATTATCAGCCCAAACTCGTTGAATTGTTTGGCCCCACTGGTTCTTCACAAAGGCACTAAATTCTAAAAATCTAGAAGTTACTTCAGATTTAGCTACTAACAAATAAACCCAAATAGCTCGGGAATAATCATCTACTATAGTCAAAAAAATATAATGCACCACCAGAAGACGGTGTTCTATAAGGTCCCCAAACATCACAATGAATTAATTGAAACAATGCAGTAGCATTTGTAGAACTCAATTGAAAACTATGTCTAGTCTGTTTTGCTCTATAACATATAGAGCAGGGTGCAGAATGTTTATTAATGCTGGAAGAAATAGAAGACAACACCGCGGAAGATGGATGACCAAAACACTGATGCCATAAGTCAGAAGAAGATACTGAAGCAACTGTACGAAGAGACTGCGGGATAGGAAGGTGAACACGAGCATCCAGCAGATGAAGCCAAAACACCCCCCTTTCTGTTCACCCACACAAATCACTCTCCTCATACTGATTGTCCGTAAAATGCAATAATTTTTAGTAAACAAAGCTAGACAGTTAAGGGTAGATAACAATCTAGAGCATGACAGTAAGTTGCATCATAATGTAGGTATATATAAAACATATGGCATAGTAAAACCACCAAAGCAAATAGATCCATATTGAGTAGTTAATGACACCGAGCCATTAGGCAGAACAACATTCACAGAATCAATAGTAGTAGTAAGATTAGTAAGAGAAACTTTGTCACCAGTCATGTGATATGAGGCTCCCGAATCAAGTATCCACGGTAAAGTAGGCTTACCAGACTCATCGCTAGTAAGAGAATTAAATTGATTAAACAGGTGCATGGCCGTTCTCCATTGGTCATCGGACAGAGCAGGGCCAAAATTAGAACATGCAGGGACACTGTCGGAAGAAGCTGCCGCCACCAGACTAGGCGGCGACATGGCTGCTCCGGTGAATGGCAGCAGGAGAGGAAGCACCGCGGCAGCGCCTCCGGGACCGGCGACGGTGGCTGATGTCTGGGAAGCTGGCACCGGTTTCTTGCTGGTACCGACGTTCTCCTTCAATTCCTTGAACCATTCTGGTACGCCATGTAACTGGAAACAAGTATCTTTATCATGACCCTTGCGACAACAATGGGTACAAACAAGATTCTTGCGGTCGGCTGCAGAAAGAACAACTGGCGAAGAACGTGCAGGTGGTGAACGTTGGGCAGCTTACGCCATGGAGTTAGAAGAAGGCTCACGAGCTCGAATAATAGCTCTATGATTCTCCTCCTGAGCAACAAGGGCATACACTTTCATGACAGATGGCATTGGATCAATGCTCATGATGTGTGATCGCAAGGTGTGAAAACCTTCGTCGAGGCCAGAGATGAATTGGTATATCAAATCCTTCTCTCTTTCTTGGAAGACTTTCGCAGCAAGATTGCACTGGCATAATGCCTTGCAATCTTTACAGGTACAAACTAGGGGAGGTCGGATGCAGTGATAATCTGCAAACAACTTCTTCAGTTTGGCAAAGTAGATGTCGATGGGTTGACTATTTTGCCTGCAACTCTGAATGGCTTCTTGCGTCTGCAAAACCTTCATACCCATCGGCCAGAATAAATCGTGCCTTCAGGTCATCCCACAGATCCTTAACTGTGGCAAACAAACTTGTAGAAGATCTCAACACCGGATCCAGGGTTTGCAAGATCCAGCAGACAAGAGTAGCATTAATCCCAGGCCAATCAGCAGCATCAGGATGACCATCCTGGGGTTTGGTAATGGATTCATCAATGAACCCAATCTTGTGCTTAGCAAGGAATGCGCGACAAATCTCATCAGACCATTCAATATAATTTTCTTGACCTTTAAGCATGGTCGGTATGAGTTGTAAACCTGGACCATCGCCAGAACCAATAAAGTAAGGATCAGTCGACATACGACCAATAGGTGAAGTAGTCCGAGGGCCAGATTGTAACTGCAATTGCTGAAGTAAAGCTGCAATTACATCATAACCACTCATATCATGAAGCTTCGAAGCCTCAGGTGCATCAAAACCAATATGTTCTTCAGTGCCAGACATTGTGGTAAATCAGGTACAGATCAGGAGCAGGTACAATAATCGGTGACAGATCGAATCGACAGAACACACCGGCGCAAACGAGCAGCGGTGCATGAGGAGTTTGGCCATGCGGTGGAACGAAGGCGAGTGGCTGACAGCGAGTGGCGTGTGGTGGCAGAACCGGCGGGCGGTGCGTGACGGCTGCAGCGGCTTGAAGCGGCAGCAGCAGTTGGCGATGCGTGGCGGTGCAGCGGTGGTGCGTGGTGATCGGCGACGGCGGCTCGGAAATTGTAGAGCAGCGGAAAATTTTCTATTTAAGGTTTTAGGATTTTAGGCTCTGATACCATGTAGAAAATAGGGTAATAATCCATGTTTGTATTTATGGATTCACGATACATTATATAGTAGTACAGGATACCTATACAAGTTAGAAAAAGGTATTAGAATACAATTACATCTACAATTATGGTAAGAATATAATTCTAATTCCTTAACCATGTTCGATACTTGACAGGTTTATTTTCCCGCCATTGTTGAAGGCTGCTGGAAAATGTTTAGCTTTGTTTCAAGGGAGATTTAACCACGTATTGGCTTTGAAACCTGGATTCAAATTGGACCCGTTTGTAGGAACAACTCGGGTGGGATGTATTCTTCCTATAAGCGAATTCAGGATGCTCGCAGAGGTTATCCAGCGATTCGTATCGGATCCCGTATGGATACCTGTATGACATAGAAATGGTCTATTCATTTAGCTACCAAGAGTATCTATTGCTATTTTTTCTTATTACTTTCGCAATCTGTCTCTCTGTAATTATTCCAAATACTGCTAGTTTCTTTCTTCTTCTTTTCAGGTCGTCCCCCTGATGCATGCATAGGGAGCAGGGAGCTACTTTTGGTCAGACTTTCACCCTCTTCTGCAGTTTTTCAAGAGGAATTTACAGCAATTTACCCGACTCTCCGGAGGAAACGTCTAACTCCTCAACTGCTAAATGAAGACGCCATTCTGGAATGCAAAATCAATCAGGAACAATTCCCTTTCGGCTGGCATAACGTTGACAAATAGGGGTCTCGAATTCTCGATTCTCCGACCTGTTCGCGGTGTACTAGCCAGATGGTTTCTTAGACCGAACAATATGTTTTAGTTAGTTTTCTTGTTTCTTTGCATGTCATAGGTGGAAATGCCGCTTTTGGAAGCAAATGCTTTGTAAATTGTAACGTACCAAGACTTTCAGCGCCTAATTTGGCTCACTTACCTTGGCCCGGGGAGCCGAATATATTCCCCCCATCCTCGGATGGTCTTTAATTTTTTTTAAAAAAAGGATGCTCGCATGGTGTTTGATAAAATGTTCAACATAGATGTTGTATCTTGAACCATTATGACTTTGTTTGGCTAGGGCTATAAGGTAAACACTTTTTTATTGTTTTATTTTTATTTTTTTGAGAAAAGCAAGGTCTCTCACTGATTTCAAAATAAGTTAAAGTAAGTCAGATTTACTTATAAGCACAACTCTACCAAATACATTCTATGATCGATTGGTAAGGTATTTTTCTCGCTAACAATGTTACACATTAATTATGATATTTTGACATACATATACATCATGTTCATCAAACTTATAAAAATTGCATGCAAACTTAAAAACTTTGCATACAAACCACATGTTGATTGATGAAAATATTTTAAAACTTAATTTACATATATATGTATATATATAATTTTTTTTTTAGTCCCCTACATATTCTTCAATGCCTTCTTTTGGTCCCCCACTCCAAAATTGCGTTTAATCGGCCAATAATATTCTAAAAATGAATATTTTGGTCCCCTGAGGCGGTTTTCAGGTAAGGTCAATGGTAAAATTGGTCAAAATATGTAAAATTACCATTATACCTCTGAGTTTAAAAAAACAAACGCTGCCTGACCAACTCTGCCGCTCCGCCTCTGCCTTACCAATTCCGCTGATTTGTCGGCAAGTAGATATGAAAATTTTCCGAACTCCATATGAAAATTTTCCGAACCCCATATGCAAATTTTAATTGACCCCATATGAAAATTTTTAATTATGCAATTGAAAACTCAACGGCAAGTAGATCCAACTCCTCCTCCTCAACGACGATCAGCGCCGCCTTGGAGATGAGGACCGGCCACTCGATCTCTTCCAAAGGAAGGCGAGGAAACCTGCGATCACCGCTACCGAGGTTGAAAGGACGAGCATAACCTGGTTTGCATCTTCCCCACAGGGCCAGAGCTGACTTGATGGATCTGACAAGCTCCAGCTTCGCGCCCATGGCTGACGTCACTCTGACTCCAGCGGCAGCGGCGGCGGAATTCCTCTTCTTCGTCCCCACCTGAATTCCTTTTCTTCGTCCCGGTAAACCAATGAACTAGTAGCGGTGGTGGAATTTGATCCTGGTGACGGATAAGGGTGTCAAAGGAAACCCTAAAAGAAAGAGCAGGGACGAAGATTTTTTTATTTAAAATATTTTTTAATTAGTCAAATTACTAAAATACCCCTGGCTATATCTGAAAACCATTTTGGTTTACCTGAAAACCATCTTAGGTGACCAAAAGATTCATTTTTAGAATGTTACTGGCCGATTAAACGCAGTTTTGGAATGGGGGACCAAAAGAAGGTGTTGAAAAATATGCAGGGGACTAAAAAAATAATTTAGTCACACACACACACAAACACACAAACACATATATGTGTATATATATATATATATATATATATATATATATTTCCAACAATTTAACAATAAATATGTATTTTTTTCACAAGAATGACAATGCATTACGGGAAATTTATATGAATCAAATGACAACTAAGTAATGTCATGAAGTCTAAACATAGAGGGGCAATTCCAGCCGCTAAAAGGAACTCTAGTACTCCAATACAATACTGCTCCCTATCACCACGTTCAAAAACTAACAAAGCATAATATTGGTTAATACCACACTCTAGCAAAAGTTTTTCGAGGGAATTCTTGTATGAAGTAGTAGTCAATATCTCCACTATATTAAGGAAATCCCCTAGAGAACACCCTTTCAATAAGACACACATTCCGTGCATCGATTTTGTGCTTTATGCGATGGTATCTATACCTACACAACCCATTATAAAGTTTTCTTATATTGAAAAATATTTTTCTGACACGGTTAGCATAGTTCATCTGCTAAAACTTCTATTTTTGGATCCTAAATTGTACCATCGTGTAATCATCATCAACCTTATTCCACCAATCTTGTAGTGGTTGTTGGAGACATGAAATTCTATGAATAACATGCAATGTAATTGTGTTAAATTTAATAAAATATTATAGTCATTTCCATCTTATCCTATTCAGAAAACTTACAAAAATTGCACACAAACATATAAATTTTGCACACAAACTACACATTGATTAATAAAACTATTTAAAAACTTAATTTACATTATAATACATATATATATATAATACTTTTCAACAATATAATGATAAATATGTATTATTTTGATAAGAATGACAATGCATTATGGGAGATTCATATCAATCAAATGACAAACCTCAAGCAATGTCATGAAGTCTAAATTGAGAGACAAAATTCCAGCAGTAGAAAGGAACTCCAGTACTCAAATACATTGTTGCTTCTCATCACCACGTTTGAAAACTGCAAAGCATAATATTTTTTAATACCACACCCTATAGCAAAAGTTTTCATAGGGAATTCTTGTATGAAGTAACAATCAGTATTTTTCCACTATATTCAAGAAATCCCCTAGTGAACACCCTTTCAATAAGACACACTTCCCTTGCATCGATTTTGTGCTTTATGCAACAGTATCTATACCTATACAACCCATTATAAAGTTTTGTACTTGCAAAATATTGTTTTGAAATGGTTAGCACAGTCCGCCCGCTAAAAATTCTTTTTTGGATCCAAAATTGTACCATCGTGTAGTCATCATCAACCTTATTCCACCAATCTCGTATTGGTCGTAGTGTTTGTTTGGCCAGTTGAAGACATAAAATTCTATGTATAAGCTGCATTATCATTGTGTTATATTTAATAAAATATTATATTTCCATTCCCTCTTATCCTATTCAACAAATTACAAAAATTGCATGCAAACTCACTGGTGGATCCAGTATGGCGCCAACTGGTGCTAGAGCACCACCTCAATTCGAGTTAATAGGTAATATAGTTGGCTAATTTAGAACTAAGCACCGCTTCAACTTAGAACTAAGCAGGTATTAATTAGTATTTATTTATTAAGTAAAATAATAGTTGTATGGTGTGAAAGTACAGATGTGCTTTAAGGCCATGTTCCTTTTAGTTAATCACGTGAATAATAAGAACGTCCAAGAAAACAAACTAAGCACAAAGGCACAACTCCCCAAATTTCTGCAAGATTTCTGCACCTCCCACATTTCTTCGGATCCAGTGTGCTACATTTCTGCGCCACATTTCTGCACCCCCCCCCCCCCCACATTTCTGGCTGATTAATTCTAGTTAACAGGTAATATGGATGATTAATTTAAAACCAAGCACCGCTTCAACTTAGAACTAAGAAGCTATTGATTTAATCATGTAATATTACTAAAAGAAAATTCTTATTTAAAAATAAAATATGCAATTCATACTAAATTATACTATTAATTAAATTCATCCAAATTTATAAAATTATTTTAGTCATTGTTATGATTATGGTATAGTTAATGATAGTTATATATATGTTCAATAAATTTTATGACACTTGTGAGTGTAATTAAAATTTAAGTAATAATTCAATTGGTAACATATTTTGCATTGATAAATTTATCTTCATTATAAAAAATAGTAATACATTTTTGTATGTATCTATAAATATTTTTATTGACTATGTATTTTCTCTTCAATAGCACCCCTTCAATATTTGCTCTGGATCCGCCACTGCGCAAACTTATATATTTTGTACACAAACTACACGCAAACTAATAAAAAAAATTAAAGCTTAATTTACCTTATGATATATATTATATTTTCAACAATATAATGATAAATATGTATATTTTGGCAAGAATGACAATGCATTATGGGAAATTCATATCAATTAAATGACAAACCTCAAGTAATGTCATGAAGTCTAAATAGAGAGAGGTAATTCCAGTCGCTGAAAGGAACTTCAATACTACAATACATTATTGCTTATCGTCACCACGTTTGAAAACTGGCAAAGCATAATATTGCTTAATACCACACTCTAAAGCAAAAGTTTTCATAGGGAATTCTTGTATGAAGTAACAGTCAATATCTCCACTATACTCAGGTGGTCTCCTAGTGAACACCCTCACAATAAGACACTCTCTTGGCACTGATTTTGTGCTTTATGCAACAATATACACGTAACACCCCCAAACCCAAACGCAAGTGTCAAGTCGGGTCTGGGCATGCTACCGAAAGTGCTAATAGTAATGAGCAGATAAATTTTATGCGGAAGCGATTTAGATAAATTCAAAACCCTAACTTTACTATTACAATAACAGTATTATTACAAATGTTAAATGGAAGTTTCACCTAACTGTTACAGAATCAAAGTTCACTTTAAACTCCTAACAGTTTACCTAGGATCTTTATCAAACGAAGTAAAGACAACAAGCACTTTTCTCTTACTGTTCTTCTTCACCTGAAAAGGAGTTGTTTAACTAGGGTAAGCTCGCTGCTTAGTGAGGTTCCATCGCCAGTATTTACCCAGTTGAGTTTTAATGATCACATGATAACAATTAACAATTAACAACTAGCCACGTATGTCCTAACACACAGTAAAAATGATGTGGGTGGTTGATGCTGAGTTGCCGCCACGTGCCTATATGGCAACTGTGACTAACAAACATGACATAACCCAGTCAGTGATGCCCGAAGGCTATCAGTTCATAATTCACTTTCCCATTCACGTCGGTGTCCATTTACGAGCTCGTATCAGTCAGGTGGTTATGATAGCATACCAAACTCCACGTGTAGCCAGTCTAATCAGATGGTCCGGTCAGTACCGTTCCCCGCCGACTTCAACCAAACTACAATCGCATCGGGGATCCCAAAATTCACAGACAGGTAATCAGGTAGCAGGTAATTCAAGTTTGACACGGCAAGATAAAGTACAAGTCGGTCATCAGAGTAGTATATGATTCAAGTTTGACATGATAAGATAAGTACAAGTCGGTCTTTCACAGAAAATATCAGAGCAGTTCAGGAGTTCAGTTTCACGATAATCTAGTACAATATGATAAAATACACACTTAAATAAATAGTCAGTAAATACCATCATTTGAGTGTAACCATCATATCTCTCTCTCATGGCTTGAGTATCGAGTAAAAAGGTTCGAGTATCTGGTTTCGAGTACAGGTGTTCGAGTACTTACAATTCGAGTAGTTGGATAGGAGGTTCGAGCAAAGAATTCAAGTGGAGAAGGTTCTAGTGGTATGGGTATCAAGTGGTACTGATTCGAGTGGTAAGTGGTATCAGTTTGAGTGGTGAGGTTTAGTTGGAGAGATTCTAAAGGTACGGGTTCAATTGGGAAAGTTCTAGAGGTAAGGTTCTAGTGGCACTAGTTCGAGAGGTAAGGTTTCAGTAATACTAGTTCGAGGGGTAAGGTTCGAGGGGTACAGTTCGAGAGGTAACGATTTCGGTGATATTAGTTCGAGAGGTACAGGTTCGAGAGGTGAGTTCAGGAGGGACAGTTTGGGTGGTACAGTTCGAGGGATACAGTTTTGAGGGTACAGTTCAGGAGGAATAGTTCGAGAGGTAATGGTTTGGGAGAAGGTTTTGAGAGGTAAGGTTTCAGGGTACTAGTTCGAGGGGTAAAGGTTTCAGGGTACTAGTTCAAGGGGTAAAGGTTTCAGAGTACTAGTTTGAGGGGTAAAGGTTTCAGGGTAATTGTTCAATGGGTAAAGATTTCAGAGTACTAGTTTGAGGGGTAAAGGTTCCAAGGACACATGTTCGTGGGGTAAAGGTTTCAGGGAACTAGTTCGAGGGGTAAAGGTTTCAAGGAACTAGTTCGAGGGGTAAAGGTTTCAGAGTACTAGTTCGAGGGGTAAAGGTTTTAGGGAACTAGTTCAAGGGGTAAAGATTTCAAGGTACTAGTTTGAGGGGTAAAGGTTTCAGAGTACTAGTTCAAGGGGTAAAGGTTTCAGTAGGGGTTCGAGAGGTGGGATTTTCAGTAGGGGTTCGAGAGGTAGAGTTGTGGCAGGGGTTCGAGAGGTAGAGTTGTGGCAGGGGTTCGAGAGGTAGAGTTTTGGTAGGGGTTCGAGAGGTAGTATTTTGGCAGGTGTTCGAGAGATAGAGCTTCAACAGGGTTCGAGATGTGCAGTTTCGGCAGGGGTTCGAGAGGTGGAGGGTTTAGCTCGAGAGAGTCAGGTTCTGATGGCATTATACATATACATATATATATATATATATATTTGTGTGTGAAATCATAAACTCATATTTTAACTTAATTCATGATAGGGCGATGCAACACTCACCGTAGTTAAACTTGGCTTGACAACCGCCGCTTCTACTTCACTGCTTAATTTCTGAATTTTGGTACTCAAAGTATCTTAAGGCTGTGAGTTTTGGGGAAGATATCATTGTTATTTATACTAGATATAGGGTTCTGACACCTACTCAAACTAAAACTTTATCCTGTAAACCTCAAGCCTACTTGCCCAAAATTCTTCTCACGTACGGGGTTCATTTCTACCCGGTAATACCACTTGCCCAAAAAATTACTTTGGATAATTTTTCACATATGCTGCTAGCTTTTCCCTTCATGGTAATTTCTTGCATTTAATTATTCCTTTGCTCATTTATTTTCTTATTATTACTATTGTCATAATATATATATATATATATATATGTATGTATAATTATGTTTATTTGCTTTTTGGTAATTTCTGTTACTTATTTATTTATTTACTTATTATTATTAGTATCATTATTTTTTATTTATTTATACATATACATATATATATTTTTGGAAACATTTAAGGAAAGATTGGAATATTGGATAAAATTTAATTATTACATGTACTCTATTTCCATTTCGGTAGGGGTTTTCACAATCTCCCCCCCCCCCTCCTTAATGAATTTCGTCCCAGAAATTTCCATTTTCGGCGAAAAATTCCGGGTAATTATTCTTCATTTCAGCTTCCAACTCCCATGTCAATTCCTCGATCTTTTGATTTCTCCAAAAAAACCAAGACCATAGGAATCTCCCTAGTTCGCAAGGTTTTGATTTTTCGATCCAATATCTTCACGGGATTTTCCTCGTACATTAGCTTTTCGTTCACTGCTAAGTCTTCACGGTTTAACACGTGTCCGGGGTCAGGGTGGTACGTTTTCAGAAGTGACACATGAAAAACATTGTGTAATTTCCCCACTAGCTAGGTAGGTTAAGTCGATATGCAACTGGCCCGATTCACTGCACTATCTCGAAAGGGCCAATGTACCTAGGACTCAGTTTTCCTTTCTTGCCATGCCGGACTAGACCTTTGTGAGGGGTAACCCTTAAAAACACCTGGTCACCAACTCCAAACTCCAAATCTCTCCTCTGATGATCCGCGTAACTTTTTTGTCGACTTTGAGCCGCCTGTAGGCGTTGCTTTATCAATTTGACCTTATCCACGGATTCCTCAATCCAAGGTATACTGACCACTGGAAAAATCTTTTTCTCTCCCACTTCATCCCAAAAAAGGGGTGTCCGAAACTTCCTACCATTTCATATGGGGCCATACCAATGGACGAATGATAACTATTGTTATAAGTGAATTCTACCAAAGGTAAATGAGTGTCCTAACTTCCCCTGAAATCCATAACACAGCTTCGGAGCATGTTCTCCAAGGTTTGAATTGTCCTCTCCGACTGCCCGTCTTTTTGTGGATGGGCGCTTGTACTAAAGTTCAATTCGGTTCCCAAAGTTGCTTGCAGTTGCCTCCAAAAATGGGAAGTGAATATTGGGTCCCTATCGGATATGATAGTTATCGGCACCCCATGCAATCTTACGATTTCCCAGATGTATAGGAAAGTCAGTCTTTCCAAGGAGTATTTAATGTTGATCGGAAGGAAATTAGCCGACTTGGTCAACCTATCAACCACCACCCATATTGCATCAAAATTCTTCGGTGTGTGGGGTAATCCTGTCACAAAGTCCATCTTGATGTGATCCCACTTCCATTCAGGAATATCCAATGGCTGTAACAACCCCGATGGCTTTTGATGCTCGGCCTTAACCTGCTGGCACACTAATTAACGTGCTACGTAGCTATGTCCCTCCTCATATTATCCCAATAGTACTGCTGTTTCAGGTCTCGGTACATTTTGGTCCCCCCTGGGTGTACCGTATACTTGGATCAGTAAGCTTCTTCCAACACTCTTTGGGTGATTTCTGAATTTTGGGGTAGACAAAGCCTACCTCTACAGGTCAGTATTCCTTCACTGTTCACTTCAAAGTTTGGTAACTTCCCTTCAACGATAAGCTTTTTCTTCTTCACCAATGATTCATCCAACTCTTGAGCCTCCTTAATCTCCGTGGGTAAAACCGTTTGTACCCTTAGATCGAAGAATACAAGTCGGTCAGGTTTAGTCTCGCATTCCTAATTCTCTGACTGTGATAACATCTTTGTCTCTTTTATCTAGATATGCGCCAAATTCACCTTCCGGCTTAGCGCGTCTGCCACCACATTCACCTTTCCAGGATGATAATTAATTACACAGTTATAATCCCCCAAAAACTCCATCCACCAACGTTGGCGCATATTCATATCCTTTTGGGAAAATAGGCACTTCGGGTTCTTATGATCTGACATTATTTCAAATGTGGCTCCATATAAGTAATGTCGCCACTTCTTTAAAGCAAACACCACTGCAAGTAGTTCTAGGTCATGGGTGGGGTAATTATTTTCATAAAGTTTCAACTTCCAAGATGCATAAGCAATCACGTGGCCCCTTTTCATCAACATGCACCCTAGACCATCTCCTGAAGCATCGGTATATACTATGAATCCATCTTTTCCCTCAGGTAGGGCAAGGATTGGGGCAGTGGTCAGGCGCTTCTTCAATTCTTGAAAACTAGATTCAGGCTTCTCATTCCATTCGTACTTAACTCCCTTCTGAGTTAAGCAGAATAAAGGTGATGCTAGCTTAGATAAGTCTTTAACGAAATGCCAATAATATCCTACCAGTCCAAGAAAGCTCTGCACTTCCGTACTATTGTTCAGCACCCTCCAGTTTAGAATTGTCTCGACTTTAGAGGGATCCACGAATATTCTTTCCTTACTAATCACATGCCCCAAAAAGTTCACTTGACTTAGCCAGAATTCACATTTTCTAAACTTGGCGTACAACTTGTGCTCCTCAGCAGTTATAATACCTTCCTTAGATGCCCTTCATGCTCCTGCTGAGATTTGGAATAGACCAGGATGTCATCACAAACTTGTCTAGGTATGGCCGAAATACTCAATGCATGAGGTCCATAAATGCTACTGGTTCATTGGTTACTCCAAATGGCATTACCAGGAATTTATAATGACCATATCGAGTATTGAAAGTTGTCTTGGGTATGTCCTCCCTCTTCACTCGTAACTGGTAGTACCCTTGTCGCAAATCCAGTTTCGAAAATACGACTGCCCCTTGAAGTTGATCAAACAACTCCTCAATAATGGGAAGAGGGTATTTATTCTTAATTGTCACATTGTTTAAGCCTTAATAATTGATACACATCCAAAGAGAACCATCATTTTTCCTAACAAACAATAGCGGGGCTCCCCACAAGGAGGTACTCGGTTAAATGAATCCTCAAGCTAATAACTCTTCGAGTTGTAGCTTCAACTCATGTAGCTTTAGCGGCGCCATCCGATGAGGGGTTTGAGAAATGGGTGCGGCTCCTGGTACTAGATCAATAGTAAACTCAGTCTCCCTTTCAGGAGGTAAACTTACTAGTTCCTCTGGAAATACCTCAGGGAAGTCTTGAACCACAGTTATATCTTCTCCTATTAACTGGTCCACTGGCTTATTCAAGATATAAGCCAATATTCCAGTTTCTCCCTTACAAATCATTCATCGGGCTTTGGCTCCCGCCACAAGTAATGAGAAGGATCTCTTCCTTCCCACATCTACTTTAATTGGAAGTTCCCCAGGTTGACACGGCTTAACTTCCTTCGTATGAAAATTTAACTGGGCGTGACTTTTTAGCAAGCCAATCCATACCAAGTATCACCTCATATCCTTTTAAAGGTAAAACAGTTAAGTCTATGGGCAATTCCCAACGTCCCACATTTACCTCACAGTTTCTACATACACGTCCAGTTAGGATTTTAATATCATTTGTGGGAGTGCTAACTTCCAATTTATAGGGTAAGTCCTCTATTTTCCCTTCCATATTCTCAAGAAAGGAGTAACTAGCAAAAGAATTAGAAGCACCAGGATCAATCAAAACTTTAGCTATTTTACCCAGGATAGGAAGGGTACCTTCAATGACCTCGGTCGAAATCGGGGCTTCACTATTTTCCATCGTGTATACACGAGCCTGGACTTTTGGTTAACTGTCCCTACCTGCTCCTCCTTTTTGAGCAGGTTTGGCGACCGATACCTGGGATCCCATGGGTTGAGACAAGCGACTCAGCTGAGCTTGCGAGTATTCGGATATCCTATGTTCAAAACTTCCACACCGTAAACACGTCATTTCCCTCTTCCAGCAATCCTGCTCATAATGGCCTCCCTTTCCACAGTACGTGCAACACACTTGAGTTGTTCCTCTCGAGGTAATGCTCGAGCTCCTTGTCGTGGTCGAGGGTCAGGATGTGTCTCTCCTAGGGACTTTTTTTTGCTCCAAGTTTAGTCCATGTGGGCCGGGGATTTATACTTATTGGGACCTCACATTTGTACTTCTTGATTGGTGCATGGCTCGTAAGGCATTCTTGGTTTCCTCCACTCTGCAAGCGGATTCGATGGCTGCGGTATAACTATTCTGATAGGTTGGGGATAGGGCATCCTTCAATTCCAGCCTTAACCCTTGGATAAATATCCTCTTGCGTTCCTTATCAGTTGAGACCATCTTCTCTTCAAATTTAGAGAGTCGGGAAAACTTTGCTTCATACTCTGTTACACTCATCAGTCCTTGTTTCAAGTTTATGAACTCCGCTTCTTTCCTTTCAAAAACTAGAGGTGGGATGAACTTCTTCTTAAATTCCTTTTTGATATTCTCCCAAGTCCTGGGAGTTTTCTCCATGTCCCACTTCCTTTGTATTATGTTCCACCAATCTAGTGCGGCACCTTCTAATTGAAACATAGCAAAATTCACCTTCCGTCCATCCGCATATCCCAAGGCTCGGAAGGTTCGAGCCATTGTTTCAATCCAATTTTTAGCAACTTCATCATCTGGGCCGCCGTTGAACCTGGGTGGATGAAACTTATGTAATCGTTCCAAGGTCGCGTCTTCTATCTCCGTCCTGTGACTTCGATCCCTGACCAGGGATCGAGCTCGATTGTCTCTCTCTATCATGCGGCTCAAAATTTCAGTAACCTGACTTGCGAATAATTCCATCCCAGTGGTTAGGGGATTCTGTCCCGCAGGTGAGTTCAAACTTTCTCCTTGTTCCCTTTCCATTGTCCTATACTCAATAAGTTAGTTCCATAGATTGAACCAATCTTTATTTGGTTACCTAACCAAAAGAATATAATTCACAAAATATTTTTTATAACATCACAAATTTTTTACAGTAGTTATAGCTTCATTATAAGATATTTGCGATAATTTTACAGTCCTCTAGCATCGTCTTTCGACGTCAAAAATTGGGACTCGCTTCTTGTTCTAATACCTATCTTACAAACGGCTGTAAGTTTCCCCCCAAAAAGTCAGCTTTCAATTCTAATCAACTCTCAAATCCTTGGTGGAGTCACCTCCTTCTTCTTGCTTAGCTCTAGGGTACGCTCGGTCCATTAAATCATCCCGTAATGTGGTGAGAGCTTGCTCCATCATGCCTCGAGTCTCTCTAATATGCCTCTAACGTGATTCCATTCGTTGTCGACGATAGGTGGTCAAACCTCCCTGTAGTTCTTGGGCATTTACCAGGGCTAAGTCTACTAGTCGAAAGACTTCTTGTCGCTCTGCATCCCATTGTCCAAGCTCCCTACTTCTTTGATTCCTCAGTCGAATGTTTTCGACGACCGCCGTATTCGCCCTTGTCTCCTCTGCGTTAGCATGCAGTATTGTTCCCACGGTGCATCTCTCGTTTATTGTTCTTAGGTCTCGAGGCTAAGGACCCTGCCCATTAATTCCGCCAGCTCCATAACTAACGCTTGCACAGTCCAATTTAGGTAAGCGTGAGTTTCTGCCCATTGAGGATTGTTTATTATTTTTGTCCAAGGAAGAAACGTTTATGGGAATGCTCCGTAATGTCTTTTCACCTCAATAATTTCTTGAAAGGCATTGCTCGCAATCTCTATGTTATTTTCCATCTATCGACATAACAAACTTATTAGCTTGATAATTTATACACAACTAACCCCCCTACTTTATTCACAGTTCATTTAGTTTCCTCTAGAATCTTTTATTAAGGTAAGTATGAATTTACCTTTACTTAGTTTGATAAATGCTCTGATATCACATATGTAACACCCCCAAACCCAAACGCAAGTGTCGGGTCGGGTCTGGGCATGCTACCGAAAGTGCTAACAATAATAAGTAGATAAATTTTATGCGGAAGCAATTTAGATAAATTCAAAAACCTAACTTTACCATTACAGTAACAGTATTATTACAAATGTTAAATGGAAGTTTCACCTAACTGTTACAGGATCAAAGTTCACTTTAAAACTCCTTACAGTTTACCCAGGATCTTTATCAAATGAAGTAAAGAAAACAAGCACTCTTCTCTTACTATTCTTCTTCACCTGAAAAAGGGTTGTTTAACTAGGGTAAGCTCCTTGCTTAGTGAGGTTCCATCGCCAGTATTTACCTAGTTGAGTTTTAGTGATCACAGGATAACAATTAACAATTAACAACTAGCCACGTATGTCCTAGCACACAGTAAAAAGGATACGGGTGGTTAAGGCCGAGTTGCCGCCATGTGCCTATATGGCAACTGTGACTAACATACACGACATAACCCAGTCAGTGATGCCCGAAGGATATCAGTTCATAATTCACTTTTCCATTCACGCCGATGTTCAGTTACGAGCTCGTATCAGTCAGGTGGTTATGCTAGCATACCAAACTCCACGTGTAGCCGGTCTAATCAGATGGTCCGGTCAGTACTATTCCTCGCCAACTTTGACCAAACTACAATCGCATCGGGGCCCCCGAAATTCACAGACAAGTAATCAGGTAGCAGGTAATTCAAGTTTGACACAGCAAGATAAAGTACAAGCCGGTCTTTCACAAAAAGTATCAAAGCATTCAGGAGTTTAGTTTCATGATAATCTAGTACAATATGATAAAATACACACTTAATTCAACAATCAGTAAATACCATTATTTGAGTGTAACCGCCATATCTCTCTCATGGCTTGAGTATCGAGTAAAAAGGTTTGAGTATCAGGTTTCGAGTACAGGGGTTCAAGTACTTATAGTTAGAGTAGTTGGGTAGGAGGTTCGAGCAAAAAATTCAAGTGGAGAAGGTTCTAGTGGTATGGGTATCAGGTGGTACTGGTTCGAGTGATAAGTGGTATCAGTTCGAGTGGTGAGGTTCAGTTGGAGAGATTCTAAAGGTACGGGTTCAGTTGGTGAGGTTCGAGAGGTAAGGTTCTAGTGGCACTAGTTCGAGAGGTAAGGTTCGAGAGGTAAAGGTTTTAGTAGTACTAGTTCGAGAGGTAAGGTTCGAGGGGTACAGTTCGAGAGGTAACAGTTTCGGTGATATTAGTTCGAGAGGTACAGGTTCGAGAGGTGAGTTTAGGAGGGACAGTTCGGGTGGTACAGTTTGAGGGATACAGTTTCGAGGGTACGATTCGGGAGGTACAGTTCTTGAGGTAATGGTTCGGGAGAAGGTTTCGAGAGGAAAGGTTTCAGGGTACTACTTCGACGGGTAAAGGTTTCAGGGTACTAGTTCGAGGGGTAAGGGTTTCAGGGTACTACTTCGAGGGGTAAAGGTTTCAGAGTACTAGTTCAAGGGGTAAAGGTTTCAGGGTACTAGTTCGAGGGGTAATGGTTTCAAAGTACTAGTTCGAGGGGTAAATGTTTTAGAGTACTAGTTCGAGGGGTAAAGGTTCCAGGGACAAATGTTCGAGGGGTAAAGGTTTCAGGGAACTAGTTCGAGGGGTAAAGGTTTCAGGGTACTAGTTCGAGGGGTAAAGGTTTCAGGGTACTAGTTCGAGGGGTAAAGGTTTCAGAGTACTAGTTCTAGGGGTACAGGTTCCAGGAACACATGTTCGAGGGGTAAAGGTTTCAGGGAACTAGTTTGAGGGGTAAAGGTTTCAGGGTACTAGTTTGAGGGGTAAAGGTTTCAGAGTACTAGTTCGAGGGGTTAAGGTTTCAGTAGGGGTTCGAGAGGTGGGATTTTCAGTAGGGGTTCGAGAGGTGGGATTTTCAGTAGGGGTTCGAGAGGTAGAGTTGTGGCAGGGGTTCAAGAGGTAGAGTTATGGCAGGGGTTCGAGAGGTAGAGTTTTGGCAGGGGTTCGAGAGGTAGTATTTTGGCAGGGGTTCGAGAGATAGAGCTTCAACAGGGTTCGAGATGTGCAGTTTCAGCGAGAGGTAGAGGGTTTAGCTCGAGAGAGTCAGGTTCTGGTGGCATTACATATATATATATATATATATATATATATATGTTTATATATATATATGTATGTAAGCATAAACTCATATTTTAACTCAATTCGTGCTAGGGAAATGCAACACTCACCTTAGTTTAACTTGGCTTGACAACCGCTGCTTCTACTTCATTGCTTAACCTATGAATTTTGGTACTCAAAGTATCTTAATGCTGTGAGTTTTTGGGAGGATGTCACTGGTATTTATACTAGGTAAAATATAGGGTTCTGACACCTACTCAACCTAAAACTTTATCCTGTAAACCTCAAGCCTACTTGCCCAAAATTACTTCTCATGTCTGCCGTACATTTCTACCCGGTAATACCACTTGCCCAAAAAATTACTTTGGATAATTTTTCACATCCGCTGCTAGCTTTTCCCTTCATGGTAATTTCTTGCTTTTAATTATTCCTTTGCTCATTTATTTTCTTATTATTACTATTGTCATATAATATATATATATATATATATATATGTATGTATGTATAATTATGCTTATTTTCTTTTTGGTAATTTCTCTTACTTATTTATTTATTTACTTATTATTATTAGTATCATTATTATATATGTATTATTTTTTTGGAAAAATTAAAGGAAAGATTGGAATATTGGATAAAATTTAATTATTACATGTACTCTTAGTAGGGGTTTTGACAATACATACCTACACAACCCATTATAAAGTTTTCTAATTGTAGGATATTTTTCTGACACGATTAGCAGAGTTCACCGGCTAATGCTTTTCTTGGGATCCAAAATGTTGCCATCATGTATTCATCATCAACCTTGTTCCCCCAATCTGGTAGCGACCACAGTGGTTGTTTGGGCCGTTGAAGACATGAAATTTTGTGTATAAGATGCATTGTCATTGTGTTAAATTCAATAAAAGATCGTTTCCCTTCCACCTTATTCTATTTAGAAAACTTACGAAAATTACAAACAAACTTATATATTTTGGACACAAACCACATGCTGATTAATAAAAATATTTTAAAACTTATGTATGTATACATATATTGTCTTTCAACAATATAGTGATAAATATGTATTGTTTTGATAAGAATGATAATCCTTTAAGAGACATTTATATCAATAAATTGACAAATCTCAAGTAATGTCTAGAAGCATTACTAGAAAATAAGGCGTTGGTGACATTATTAAGACACAATTACTTACATGTCTTTATAAGTGGCTATTAGGGTATTTAAATGATAAGTAAGAAACTCCTAGGTTTATGTAATATCTTTATAATATACATATAGTTATTGATGTGCTCATTTTATACAGTTATACTAGGACTTTTAGGATTTATTTTTGTACACTTTTGTGCTCAAAATGTGACATTTTTCCTTATAATTCTCTGAGGGTTAAAAGCGACTTTTACGCTTTTATTACTTTTCTAGAGAATTTTGTGTGACAAGGTAATTTGTTTGAAGACTTTGAAGACTTTGAAGAACACCTTTGAAGATTTGAAGACTTAAAGATATGAAGATTTGAATACTTATATTTGAGCTTTTGAAGATTTGAAGAATTGAAGAAGCGAAGAGAAGAGGAGGATATGATATCAAGCTACTGGAAATGGAGTCTGTCGCGAGCCCGTCGCGACTCGCGACGGACTTATGGCCTGAAATCCTTCTTGCTTTTTGTACTATAAATACTCACATTATCCTCTCCTCTTGACATTATTCCTTCTTCTTCCTGCGATTTTTCTGGGTTCAAACTCTAGTTTTTCTTTCTTTTCTTAGTTTTTGTAGGTTAATCATGTCTTTTAATTATCTAGCTTAGTTTTATCTTAGGAGCAATGGATTGAAGCTTCCATATCTATGTAGTAAGAACCATATCTATCTATTTAGTGTTTTTGCTATTGTGCATTTATTGAGTTTTGAATGTGAATTGTTATGTCATTGATGTTGTTGGAAGCTTGAGTATATGAATTGCTTGTATGATATACTTGTTAGGGTTGGGAGAAAGTAGCTAATTCTCCCCTCTTTTAATGTGGAATCCAAGAGCATGAGTTAGAGCTTCTTAAATGATGTTGGTGTGTTGATAATTGCTAGATGAATGTGATGATGTCGAACTCGTTATCATGTTTGTTTTAGGTAGAAAATGAGAGAAGTCTATGAATGTCGATCGTTCTTGACTAATCTTGTGTAAATGCATGAATTGGTTAAATGCTTAGACACGGTGTAGTGTTTATAAGTATTGACAAGCTCGTTGGTCCTTCGTGCTCAATGCCATCAATGGGATACTTTTAGTCATGTTTCGGCTAAGGGAGTCATTGTTGAGGTTTGACAAGAGATGTTGAACTCACTCTTGCAAACTACTACCTAAGAAGGATGGAAGATTTATCTTCACAACAAGTAGTGGAAGTAGTGAATAGATTGTTTCACTCGTTCTTGAAGCCTTTGTATTTAGCATTCATGTGTTCTTAATGCTATGTTTTACTTCATTTATGCCATGTGTTGTTTGAGAATAGGAAGTGTTTGTATGATTGAAGTGTTAGGGTGTTAGGAAAGTGACGAATTCCTTAGCTCCTTTGCATGAAAATCTAGGAACATGAACTTAGAACTTCTTGTGCATAATGTGTTGTGATTCTTGCTAGATAAGTATGTTAATGTGGATTGTTCTCATATTTATCCTATAGATGCAATGAAAGGTTGAACCTTGAATGTGGTTTGTTCTAGGTTTAGCCTAATGAGTGTTATGTTTGGTTAAATGGCTATGTCTTTGGTAGAAGGCTTGTCGTTGTCAAATCTATGGTCCTTCGTGTATAATGCCATTGATGAAATACCCCTATGGTCGTTGTTTGTCTAGGGTGATCATCAATGAGGTTTGCAAATGGTAGTTGTTTGTCTTTGTAAATTACTAATAAGAAGGAATGAATGTTGATCTTCTATTGGCATTCCCCATAGGTAATAAATGTGATATGATGAGTGAATGGTTCAATGATCTACATCAGGTTTGGATGTGGATATCAATTCCCCCAAGGCTTTATTTTTGTAGTTTTAAAACCCATTTTCTTAGTTTGTTTGATGATTAGCATAGTCACTTGACTTTGCTAGTTATCTTGTCTTTTAACTTTCATAGCTTAGGAAAACCAACCAACCCCCCCCCCCCCCATTTACTTGCTTATATATGTGTGTATATATATATATCTACTTCTAGCATAATATCAACCTTCTATGTTTAAACGCTTGAGAAAATTCCTCTTCTTTGTGGACGACCACGAATTGCCACTATTTACTTAGTTGTAGATAGTAAGCATTTAAGGCTTATAAATATTAACTTTGAGAGGTACAGCGATGACCTCCCAAAGTGCAAGCCTGGGGTGATAATGCAGAGGCTGAAGTCATGGTTACCGAGGCCGAAGAAGCAGGCACATGGGCTAGAGAAGTTGCACAGGTACTACTGGAGCATCAAGACAAATCGTGCAAGGTAACCCGATAGAAAGCGATCCTGTCTGATTGCTAGGTGGAAATGACCACGCAGTCGAGGACTCTATAAAAGAAGAAAGCTCCAAATGAGAAGATGTGTGGGTAGCCCGTGAAGAAAAGATAAAAAGGAAAGAAAAATATCAGAAAGAATAAAACAAGTTACTAACGCTGTTCTGATACCATGTTGAAGTGAATTCTCCTAGAGTTTTGATTTAGATTACAGAGTCTATAGATAGAGTACAAGAGGGATATAAAAGTAAATATATAAACCCTAATATAGTCTCTAGAAACTTATATTCTAGCAGTTGGAAATACATTTCGAGTACTAGGCTTCTTATTTCGATTTCTCACTTCATGGTTGGGAAAAACTGACTTCACTTGCATTAAGGTTTTTTCAGGTGAGAAGACACCAACTCCAAAGATGTCTAAAGAATGACCTAATTAATCTAGAGGTCATTGTTTATAGAGAGCACATTTTACCTCGGAACCTTGAAAGTTTCATCAAAATCGCTGAAGCGGTTGGAATTATGTGACTGCGACCACCTCAACTACGTAAATATTGATATCGCGCTGAATCTCAAATTCATCAAACAAATGGATGGTGAGGCCTATCATCCAAAGTAGTTGTGCATTAAAGGCGTGATGCCTAAGCTTTCGGACGTTTGTTTACATGCTTCATTTGATATATACCACCTTGTACATCTCTATAAAGCCTGGGTGGAGAAACTAGAGGTTCATATAGGTTACTGGTAGGTACTTTCAATTGATGATTGGATGAGCGATGAATTCTATCTCAGGCTTGGAAATTTTACGGAGCTGAAGGTCACATTTTAGATCGAAAAATGGAGTTGCTTCTTCTTATTGATTCTCTCACTCATTCTTCCTGCCTTTCCTCAATAGCAGAAGCTGACATTGTATTATAACCATTTACTGAGCCAAACATATACCTCCGCCTAGTACAAATTGGAAAAATATGAGTTATGTGCAAGATCATGCGTACATGAGTGTCTGAAAGTGGTTGAATTCGGGGGTTGGTCTAGGCTTGAAGATGAGGTTCAAGCTCAAATTTGGTCAATGAAATTTTCCCCGATCTTGAAAAAAATCACCTATGGATAGAGGATTGTGAAGCTGCTGAACGTATTTGCCTTTTCAAATTATATGTACTCCAACCTCATTTTTTTGTACTACAATGACAGTTTTATGTTACTGGTTCTAGCCATTTTATCATAAATCTAGGTTGGAACAAAACCTCATTATAATATCATGCTTGGTGAACGTTGCAGGTTTTAGAATGAATTTTTAATATGCGAATTTTACTTCTCTTTTCTCTATCTTGGCTTATTATAACTTGGTGTTTATTTTCTTTAGTTTCTTACTTATTTCTTGAGGAAATACCTTTTTCTAATGTACTAAATATGAATAATATAATGAATTTAATATTGTACATTATTTTTAAATTTCCGAAGTAAAATTATTTTGAGGTGCAATCGCAAAAGGAAAATTAAACCAGATCATTCCGGTCTAAACTTAATTATTAACTACGTACTGAATTTGTTAAGGGCGGGGGTTCACAAAGCTTCCCTCACAACCTGCCTCTGCAAACTAGGGTTTTGGCCCAATAAATTAGTCTAAATTTTTCGACGAAGATGTTGTCGTTCTAATCTGAATCTGAATTCATACCCGATTCTAAGTAGAGTTCATTCCTCGACTCTAATCTGAATTCATTCTAGTTATAATCCAAATTCATTCTCGTTCAATTTTGAGGTTTTCGATCCTTTTCTGCAAATCTTGAAAACTCCATGAATGGCAGACAAACATATTTGCTGATGTACGGTGACGGCAGATGGCGAACGCTGTATTAAACAACCGAACTACATCGGCGAATGGAGGATTTAACTGTTGGCACATGGTGGAGACGGCGGATTCAACGATAAGGGGAGGGTTTATGTTATGTTCAATAAACTGCATACAAGTCCGTCGGTTTTATTGTTCTTTTAAGAAGAGACCATGAAAAAAGGTTATTCATAACTAAGACCCCGAATTTAAAAAAACTTCCATTTTATTATTTAAGTTTTAGTCTCGTTGGAGACGGACGCAATATATATTAATAGGCAACAAGGAAACAAAACGCACTTTCAGAACCTCTAAATAATGCAATTATTCTTCGTTCATGCTCTACCTCTGTACGTTGTGCCAAAATATCTATTTCCCCTGCAATCTCTCTCTAAATATTGCAAGGGTCTCAATTCACCAGGACAGTCCAATGTATTTTGAGACTCTGTGCAGAAATTTTATTTTGGACCTTATACAATTTTTTATTTTTTTGTTACAAAATATATAAATAATATTTATTGTGGATTGTAAAATAATCATGTGCAATGCTACGAGCTCATTTCACACTTATTTTATTTTTATTAAAATATTAAATATAATACAAAATAGAGGAGGTCATAAATTAAAACGCTAAAAAACATTACTTTGTTTCGATCATCTAATATAATTTTTTAAATTTAGTAATGTCTTTAATTTTTAATTCACTGAAGTAAAATTTAAAATTTATTTATGACTCTTTATTTATACCTCTGCAAAAATATATTCATAACTTTTCTCTTAGTATTGGAGAAACTTTATTGTTTAGACCGTGTATCTTGATTTTATTATTATTCAATTTTTTAAGTTCCCTTTTAGAGAAAAAATTCAATTCACAAAATTATTTTAGTATGCAAATAAAATGATGTCATGTAACATTGATGTAGAATCTATGCAAATTTAAATAAAATCTCTCTTAATCGATTATTAAGTGGTGATATTTACAAGTTAAAGTCAAGAAAATAAATAAATAATAACTCACCATTCGTTTTCAAATTTAAAAAATAAAAGAGAAGGCACAAACTATTATTTTAGCCAGCCTAAACTTTAAGCTGGAGATTATTGTGCAATTATAAGAAGTTTAATTTGGGATGGATTTTTTTAAATATGCTGATAAATCTTGGGACTTATTGTGTAATTATCAAAATAATATATATATCACAAAAATATCCAAAATTTTCATTTTCATTTTTATTCAGATCCCGATCGGAAACCGCCACCTGACGTCAGCAACCACCATCGGATGCCGAAATCTCGTCGATTGTTTGCCAGATTTTGCCGATCTTCTCTATCCGCCAGTTTCCCTTCGGTTTCTACCGGATTTTTGTTGCCTCCACCTCCGTTTCCCATCACAAAACTGCCAATTTCCGTTGGTGTTTCTTTCCCCCGGAGAGCTCGTCAAAGGCTCCTCTGTGTCGTGCCCTAGCCAGCCGGCGCACCAATTCACAGTAATTGATGTTTTTAGCTTTTGAGTGATATAGGTTGATGTTTGTAGTTTTATTTTTTGATAATTTAGCTTTGTTGATATTGTTATGATTTTCAGTTGATTTTTTATTAGCCGTGGTCGACGTTTTTTCTTCTTTAATTTTTTGTTAATTTTTATTTGATTTTTAATATATATTTTTGTTGTTTTATTTGATTTTTTATATATTTTTTGCTGCAGTTTTTTAGTTGATGTTTTATGATTTTTCGTTGATGTGCTGCTATTTTTTTGCTAATGGTTATAATTTTCAGTTCACTAATCATATTGATTTTTTTTCATTTTAAAATATTTTTTTTGATTTTTTTTTGCAGATTTCTTATGGCATGAAAATGATGGGAAAAAATTGGACAAAAAAATCCCTAGCGATAGGTCCCTGTAAAATAATAAGAGATAGGTCCTTATAAAATTATTAGAGATATACCATTGGATCTAGAATATTGTTAGAATTGCATAAATGCATTTGTCTAAAGTGTCTGCCCAACAGAAGGCCATCTCAAGAGAAGGAAAATTTAACTGGGACATTAAATTATCAATAACACCTAATAAGCATTTAGTTTCACTAAGAAATATAAGAGCTGGAGATTCCAAGCGTACCATGGTACGCAGACCCTGAACTGCCCGAGCTCTTCCAAACCCAAGGCAGTTCCAGCTCAGGATATTCATTGGCCAGGGCAAGGCTAAACGTTACTGCTAATCACTGCTTGTGTAATACTCGTTCATGCCAAGGTTAGAGATGCCTCCCTGAGGCTGCTTTGTTTCTTATGTTTCTTATCCTTTTTTTCCAGGTTTATTTGGGATGATCCTCCTAGGTCAAGCTTCCTTTTTGTTTGCCCCCAGTTCTTCCTCACTCATGTGCATGGGCAGAACTACCATGGCGCGAGGTAGGGCTCTAGCCCTACCTATGATTCCGCCGTCATGGCAGTAGTGGTCAGTAGCGCTTCCCGGCATTCAAGGACTTAGGGCTGTTATTTTTTAGGCGATTGGAGTCAGAGAAGAAGGTATGTCGCGGAATTTTTTTGGCCCATATTTTACCAAAACAACGTCATTTAGTTCAAGTCGAACAACGTTGTTTTGGTTAGTACTGAACGAAATTTTTTTTAAAATTTAAGTCCTAGGTTTGTTTGGATTGGGCCATTTCTCGCCCAATCCACAATCAGAACATACGGGAGAGGAGCCAAAAATGCAAAAGGCGTGCCTCCACTGGCCACTGCTCCAGCTCCAGGCGCCACCGCCGCCATCCTGCCACTGTGTAGTATTAATCAACCACACCTGAAAAAAAATTCTGGTTCCACCACTGCTCATGTGCCACCTGGATTAGTCTATTTCTGAGCTCTCTTTTTATTTGTGTCTTCCTCTTCTTACGATCTTTTCATTATTTTTCATAATTCATCCCACCGGAGAATAAAACTAGATTGGGACTTGCACCACAGATGGGCTCAATGGGTCAGCGGCGAAACTACGTATATACTTTATCGAAGAACTGACATCCCATACTTCATCAGCAAATCCTTTCAATGCTTTCTTTTCTTCCAATGCATTAGGCTCTTCAACATATTCTACCACTTGCAGGGATGAAGTTCCTGGTGTCAAAAATTCATCCACGCTGAGATCCTCCAAAACCTGAGGATTCGTTTTCTCCGGGTTCTCCTGCGTCATTTCTCTTGGTTCTACTACTTCACGATTAATGTTTTTTTCAGGTAGGAGACGACATGGTTTCCAGTGAATGTGTCAGGGATGCCATCCAGGTTCGGAATCCACTTTGTTGTTTCAAAAAACTTCTGTGGTGGAGGTCTCCTCAGCACTGGTCCCATCTTATCCATTGTTCAACCACTGCTTCCAGCCTGTGTGCGAGTCGTCACCGAGTTGACAGGAAATGTTATAGTATGTACCACAGTATTTGCATCAACCAGTATATTCACCGCTCCCGATGTAATCCGCGAATGGTCTTGTTTTCTCACCCAGGTTTGCCCATTCGCGCCAGTAGCATGAATATGTCATCAGTCGTAGATCCATCCTCCGGGTTACTCCCAAGTTGTTTCTTTAAGTGTGTTGTATTACCTAAATTCGGATGCAACCATACTGGATTTGAAAAATGGCCACTTTTGTGGAGGACGCATTCTCTCTTATGCGTCCTCTCTGCTTTTAAATTTTTTAATCTGGATTTAGAGGACGCATTCAAAGAATGGTTCCTCAATTTATGTATTTTTTTAATCGATAGCAGAGGACGCATTCCATTTAAATTAGTTTTCTTGTCAGACGCATGAAAAGGACGCATTAGATTTTCAAAGATTGCGTCCTCTATGTCATTTGATTTTTTTTAAAACCCCCATGTTTTTTAATCAATCTTCTAACTGATTGTCCAATTTTTATTTTTTATATTTTCATTGTCTCCAATAGCGCATTAGTATACATGTAATTGTTTTATATTTTTTAAAATTTTTGGTAATGATAAATGCATCGGAAGAATTTGGAAGTCCGCTTTGAAATTTATAATAGTAAAACTTGAACATCCCACTTACCTGATTAAAGATAATGGAAAATTTTGATTTTGGGTAATTCAATATTTTAAATAATCATAATGTAGAATAGGAATGAATTATTAAAAAATTTAGAAGTTACTACAGTATTTGAATCGTAATTTGGAAATTTCAGTTTTTTTGTAGTTTAAATGAATTAGACATGTTAATAAACAAAAATTTCCTTTTTTTGTTTAAATTTTACACTTTTTCCACTATTAACTAATATACATAAACAAAAATATAACTGTAGATGCATTTAATATTTATGAAATTAGAGATGACAATGAAAATCAAACAAACATGAATTGATTCAGAGATACAATATTTGAAGAACACGTGCAAACAGATACGTACAAACGTATCTATCTCAGAAATTACCGTTGTACAAAGCACTTGCACGATGCTCCTGGTGAAGGTAAAACAAATCCTCATCATTGGGTCATGGATGATACATGGTGAATCACTGGTGAAAATCATAATCACATGGAGAAATGATCAGTCCATATTTCCACAAAAATGAATCTACTACATGTAATACATATTCAAACCAAATCGAACATTAACTTCAATTTAAACAAATGCACATAATACAAATCCCCACAATCAATTACACTAAAAAATGAGAGAATTTAGCGTAACAAGTTGCATGGATACATAATATCATGTAATACATATTGGCCTAAACAAAATATAAGGATCTCCAGAAACTCCATGTTACAAACACGGCCCTAAGCACGCCCTCACCTACGGACGCCTCTGCAATCACCCGGCACTTTCTCATACATTTGATTCCTTAACCTTCTCTCTGCAAACTAACTATGCCTCCTATTACGAAACATTCTAATGTCGGGAATCAACCTCCAGTTGGCATGTTGCTATAATGATGGATCTCTTAGAGGAACGAAACCCTCACTATATTGTAACACATAGGTGGTCGTGTGATATACCTGGTCACAGAGGTAGATGGATCGTCACGCCTATACCTACAGACAGCCAATGCATGGGAACAAAGGAAATGGAAAATTTGCCATTCACGATAACTACACTTCTTTCTCCGGTATTTCACAGTGTATTGGCTCTCACCTATGCTGCCATCAATGGTCCTTGTCACAACCTTATAAGTATGTGATGCCTAACCATACACGGTGACAGTATGTCCCTGTCCCTAAGTGTCTTGCTTCTGAAACTTTTTCTAAATTCTGCTTGGGAACTCGGACCTACACAATTCTACATTAATTTAGAATACATAAACTAGTCCACGAACACATAATGAAATATGTTGCATCATGAAAGTACCTGCAATGTGTGGCATCCATTAGCCTTCGTGAAAATTTTCAACTATTCGTTCAAAGGTGTCTTTGACACATGCTATTATTGGGAGATGTCGTGCGCACCTTAAACAGTTGTTGTAACTCTCGGACAAATTAGTTGTAAGAATTCCCCAACGACGATCACCCTCATCAAAGGTAAGGCACTACTTGCTGCTATCATGTTGTCTCAGCCAATCCTAAGCAGATGGTTCAATACTCTCCAACTCCTCCTTGTACTCCCTCCACATACTCTCTTGTCTGGAATGACCAAGCATCCAAACCAAAGTCTTCAGATGCACATTCTTGAACTTCCCACACTTAGCACTAAGGAAGTTGGACTAAAAATGCCTCAAGCAAAACCGGTGGTATCTTGTTGGCTCCATCCATTCATCCATATGTTTCATTGCATTCAAAATCCCATCATGACAATCTGATATAATACAGATTGGCCTACTATCACCACCTACCACATTGAGTCACAGTTTTAGCATGAACTAGTTCCAACTCTCATTAGTATAAGCATCAACTATTGCATAAGCAATGGGCAGTATGTAATCGTTCGTGTCGTGTGTCACCGCAACTAGCATTGTGGCCTTGTATGCGCCTCTTAGATGAGTCCCATCCGCACTAATCACTGCCCTGCAGTGGCGAATGCATCGATAGCCTGACTAAATGGCCAGAACACAAACTTAAATTTCCTACACCAATGACCGTGTATTCTATCAGGTACGTCTGCCCAATCAACAACGGTGCTTGGATTGGACCTGGTTAGCTCATCCATAAATGTTGGCAACATTTCAAATAATTCCTCCCAAGTTTCAAATACCAAATCAATAGCCTTCTGGCGAGCATACCACGCCTTCTTGTAGGAAAGGGTCACATTTAACTCCTTCTTCATATGCGCTTGGACATCCTTCACCGTGTAAGAAGGGTTCGTGTCAATCTGGTGGAAAATGGAACGGGCGATCATCAACGATGTCAGCTTAGTGTTACCATTTGATCGACTAGCACTAATACAACCACGATTACTTTCCCATTTGGTGATCTCCCACATCCCATGGGAAGCCTTCTTGCTGGCTCTAACAATCAAATGACAATTAATACTTTCTTCAACAACATTCTTACATTTCGCATACTATGTACGTGACTTGTTTTCCAAGACTCGGTGTTCCTTATTCATCATCGAACTCCACCTAGAAATAGCTTCTACCAATTCTGGCTTACTCCGGAATTGCATACCCAATGCAATTTCACCAGTTGCTTGAACATAACTAGGAAGTCTTTCACCATAATTAGTTGGGTCATAGCCATCCTCGTCAGGGCCCCCACAATCCCTAAAGTAGGCCTCCGTATTAGGATTCGCCATAAGATGAAACGTTGTGGCTACATTGTTCGTGCACACCACTTGTTCATCATCTTCCCCTGGATTCGAATCGGTTGATAAGGAACAATCATCTTCACTTTCTTCTTCAAGTTCCCTTTCCTCACCTTCATCATCGTTACCAACATGTTCACCCTAGCCAACAACATGCTCACCAATTTCACCCACATAATCATCATCAACAACATTTAGCTCCTCGTGATGCACACTATATATACTAGTACTTGTTAAGGGTTGAGTGCAATCGACGTGAACATAAGCACTAGTTTGGCTCGACTCAACAATAAAAAAAGGTTCTCCAAAACCTTGACAATGTACAAGGGGTGGTAAGGTTGGAAAAGGTGTATAGTTCTAAATATTGCTCAACAAAGACATGAACGTGCCCGAACTAACATCATCTGCACGGTCAATAATGTTTGACATCTTCTCGATATTAATGTACAGATCAGCTGAGTACAATGACATTCGATCAACAATGTTGAAGAAGGTCGCGGTAGACTCATCATCTTCCACATTATAACATCGATAGTATATAGATGAACCAATCAGCTTAGGACAACGATAATAGATTTTCAATAAAAACCCCTCACTTGCAATACCAAGCCTTCTGAAAATTAAATTAACTAACTCGGAGTGGCTTAACCTCCGTTCTAGAGTTAGGTTTTTCTTAGGTATGGGAGGATCATAATACACACCCCACAATCAAATCAAACTTAATCTGACCCCCTTTGTACAAGTACACCGTAAAAAACATCGTACAACTGCATTATAAAAATATAGAACATATAATACGATATTCAGAAAGATGGTATCATTCAACAACTCATATTCAACTCCTCAAACCCTAAACCATACACTGTTCCATTATCATTGAGAAACCAAATCATACACTATTATCGATTTTCTAACTAATTGACATACAACATTTCAACTTAAATTGTTAGTCCGATGGAAAAAAAATTGTCAACAAATAACACACGATCAATTCAACCATACTCACACATCCTCATTCAACACATTCATATAATCAAACCACACAAAACCATTCCAACCACACATAATCATTCAAACCACACATAATCATTCAACAAACACATATGATAAAGATTTGTTCAGGTACCTCTAGCAAATGCAGTGGCGGAGAGGCTCTCGGAGTTTCTGGAGGCACGTGACTCACACGCACGGGTAGACTGGCAGCGCGTGAGTCCAAGTGTGGAGCTTGCAACGGTGCGTGCGTCGCACGCTTGAGTTCGGGAGATGCAAATCGACACTTCCAACCGGTCAGTGTCTTCAGCTACAAACCAAACAATAATTTGAACAAAAGGAATGGAAGAAAACGACCTGATCTAACAAAAGAGCAAAAAAATACAAAAGAATATTTGGAGAGATATGTTCTTGGCGACAAAAATGGCAAAAAATGAGGACAGGGAGGGAGACACACGGCGTGCGCACACGGAAGACGACGAAGGCGGCCTTATCACGGCGGTGAGGATGGAGGAAACCAGTGGGCTAAGAAAACAATGGGTTTCCCTTTTCTAGGAAATTTTTCCTATTTCTGGGTTTAAAGGGGGTTGGAGGACGCATCCTCGTGCTCAGTGCTTAAAAAATCAAAATCCGAGAAAGCATTTACCAAATGCGTCCTCCTCGCGTTCAGTGCTAAAAAAACCAAAATACCTAAAATACAGAGGACGCATTTGCCAAATGCGTCTTCATATTTTTGAATTTTTTTTAAAAAAAGAAAAAAACATAGAGAACACATTTAGTTCTCCATATTTACATCCATTGTTGGTTGCTGTAGCCACAGTATAAGAATTTTTTTGGTTACTCCCTCCTCTGCAGTTTGGCAACACTCCATCCTCTGTACCATCCAAATCTCCAACCGGCTTTGGTGTTATTTTTCTCCTTCGAAACGAGCTTTGGAATGGTGAAGAGTTAGGTTTACACCTAACAATGGTGAGTTGTGAACAAAACCCCTCTCTGTCATAAACGCATGAACCTTAGCCTCACATTCTCTAACACCATGATTCAAGCATCCACACTAGGTACAAAATCTCGGGAGCTTCTCATACTGGAGTAGTAATTTCATCTGATCTCCTTCTTGACATACGACTTGCACCCATTTTGGGAGCATAGTTATGTCGATCTCGCACTTTATCCTCAAGTATGGACCGATCAACGGACCGCCCACATCCTTTTCGACCATCACGACATAAATAGGTAAATAGTATAGACGGTGGAACCCACAGTAGAGCCCTAAAAGAGCCCTACCAAATACAAAACATAATCCAACCTTAGGTTACGTAGGTAACCTAAGGAGCAAATCTGAGAGAGAGGGAGGGGGGATGTGGGAGTGAAAATCCTAAGGATAACACTCCCCCACCCCCCCCCCCTTTGTCCAAGTTAAAATAACTACCAACCCTAAGCAAGATGATCGAGCAAAGGGAGCACAAAACAACCTGGAAAAACACAGGCTATAAAACACAAGAAAAATGGGGTGAGAACAAACTCACTACCCATAAACAAATAATCCGCTTCTACCCCTAACAAATGGGGCCATCTTCATTTGAATTCCATAATGCAGCCGAGAATTGTGAGACTCGGGTCTTGAACTAATGTCGTCGCCGGAATGTTGATGAAGGTACAAAGATCCAAAAAACAAATTATTTGAATATCCTAATGCAGTCGAGAGTATCTCAGGTCTTGGATGTCGCATAAAAATTGAAGCCGATAATCCGAGTTGCACCTTATTGGTATGAATGAATATCTGCTTCTACCATGTACATCCCTAAGGTGAAGATAGAGGAATGTTATTGGCCTTCAAGCATTCTCTTGTTGGCACCGAGAGTGATTTGGTGGGCAAAGGTTTAATGAGGTCATGCCTCCTACCTTTGTAAATCCCAGTCGAATCAACCTCCTGAAGATGTGAGAATGGATACACTTATACCGCGTGCATCAAGCGTGACGATTATGTAATCACCCACTCCATTTTGAGCAAATGGACAGCTATATGCTAATTTAACACAAAGTGTAGCGCGAGCATAAAGCGCATAAATAACCGTTAAATCATATGTAAAAACTAAGTTTAGGAGAAAGAGCATCGGAGTGTGAATCCTTACTCTAAAACCTATTACCTCATCCTGAAAACCGAGTTGCAATGGCCAGAAAAATCCATTAAAGTCCTTGACTCTATCGAGCTCCAACAACTCCCTCTTGGCCTGGGATATAGCACCAATCGGCCTATGAAATTTCCGTTTCCAGCGCCAAGTAGTGCCTGGTCATGTTGCCCAGATCCAGCGCCCCGTCCCCAGAAAACCTCTCCATGCTAGTTGCCCAGTTGCCGAGATCCATCACTGCGTATGCCATCATCCAGTTCGGCGTCTGTCGCCCAGTTAGCGCCAGGCACCCAGTCCCATCACCCGCAACATGCAGCACCCAGTGCACAACAATCAGCACCCAACACCCTTCCATCAGCCACTCTATCCGAAGTACTAAAATAAGTGCTCTTCCGAAAATAATCTATTCATAACCATGTAACAATCCTTCATAATTATTTTCACTACTCGATCGGAACTGGGTAAGGCTCCACCCATAACAACATTGTTTCGCTCTCTCCAAATACGATAAATTGTGATTATTAGTGCTAAAGTACCAAATTTCTTGCGAGCTTTGGAACCCTTGATCTGCCTTTTCACCCAAATCATTGAACTTGCTATCGTATTTGTTCGTCTCCTAAGCCCCATCCAATTCCGTATCCGACCCCATACTACTTCCGAGAACTCGCATCTGAAAAATAAATGCTCATTTGTTTCCTCTTCTAGATGACACAATGAACAAATTTTATCCGAGCCTTCCTCTACTTCGTTACGATACTTGTCCATAGTATAGAGTCTTCCAATTGCTGCCAGCCATGTAATGAAAGAGAACTTTTGAGGTATAAAACCTCGCCAAATGCTATTGAATACCTTCTCACATGCGCGGCCGGTCTCCTCATATAACCACGGGTACTTGTGATGATGCATGAAGGTATAAGCTGTATTCGTGAATTTACCCGAATTCCCCCAAGAACAAAGATGATCTTGGACCGCCCTAACATCTCCATGAAACATACCAGTTAGCCCATCCCGAAGTTTGCATAAATCACCGATATAACTTGAATATCTTTCGCCCAATCTTCTGTTTTGAATCCTGGGATTTAAAACCCAGAATTCATCCTCTTGAAGGTAGTACGAATGTATCCACTTCACCCACAAACTGTCCTTCTTCTTGTGTATATCCCACAACCTCTGGGCCATTGAAGCACGATTCCAAGTAACAAAGTCTCGCAAGCCAAGTCCCCCAAACGATTTAGGAGTACACAACTTCTTCCACGCCACTTTGTTCTTGTACTTTCCTCCCCACAAGAAGCGTTTACATTTTTGCTCAAGAGCATTAAAGACCGCTGATTGAATAACAAAATTTTGTATCCAGAATCCTGCAATACCTCCACAATTGATCTCACAAGCTCCAATTTACCAGCGTAAGAAAGAGTATGGCCCTTCCATTTTGCTATTTCCGAATCAACTTTCCCAAGTAAAGTACCAAATTGAGTCACCTTCAACTTGCTGGAATCCAGTGGCACACCTAGGTACCGAACAGGAAATGTCGACCAAGGAATACCCGTGAAACTCAAATCCTCCTTTATGCCAACTCCAAAGAACTTCGATTTTGCAGCATTGATGCCCAATCCAGAAGTGCGCTCAAACTCATTCAAGGCATCCATGAGTATGTGTACTGAACTCGTGTTCGCCTTAGAGAAGAGCATAAAGTCATCCGCAAAAGCCAAGTGCGTGATCCGTAACGACTCACATCTCGGATGAAAGGTGAAGTGCCTAGAATCCATTCTCCTTTTAAACAATCTCGAGAAATACTCCATGCAAATCACAAACAGGAGAGGCGACAATGAATCTCCTTGATGAATTCCTCTTTGCCCTGAAAGTGATCACACAGTTTACCATTAACTGCAATCGAGAATGAAGAAGTGCGAACACACGTAATGACTCTATCTGTCAGTCTTTCCGGAAATCCAAGTCCAAGCAAAACTTCTTCCAAGAAATCCCAAGAGACTGTGTCAAAAGCTTTATGTAAATCCACCATAATCATGCATCTTGGAGAATTCCGAGCCCTTCCATATCCTCGAACAAACTCCTGCGCTAACATTACATTATCCGAGATATTTCTACCCTTCACAAATGCACCCTGACAAGGGTCAATGATCCCTGGCAGAATTCCTTCTAGCCTGTTAACAATAATTTTGGTAATAACTTTATAAACCACATTGCAGCACGCTATTGGTCTAAAGTCAATTACTTTTAGATTATCAGGCTTTTTCGGTATCAGGGCAACCGAAGTATGATTAAGCTGGGCCAAGATGTCACCTGTCTGAAAGAACTCCAAAACCACAGCTGTCACTTCCTCTCCCACAATGTTCCACTGCTTCTTAAAAAAATAGCTGTATAACCATCTGGACCCGGGGACTTATCATCCGCCATTGCAAATAAAGCTTGTTTAACTTCAATGTTCGCAACATCCTAATTTAAATAGGCCCTATCCACATCCGTGAGATTGTTGCCCACACCAATAATACCCGGATCAATAGGTACTCTATCCCTCTTTGTGCCGAATAATCCTTTATAAAAATTTGCAAATAGCTCTCCCTTCCGACTATTTGAAGTTACAATCCGATTGTCACTGTCAATAATCGCTGGAATACCTCCTTCTTTCCTTGCCGAGACCATAGTATGAAAATACTTAGATCCCTTATATGCCAGAGTTATGTGATTAATCCTCCCCTTTTGAGCAAGAAAAGCCGATTCCGCAAGATAATACATCATAGCGGTCTTCTTTAAACCCCTCAATGCCGCAACATCACTTTTCGAAGCATTCTTAGCATCAAATTCATCAAAAGCTTTGTTGTATTCACCATCCGCAAGTTTGGCCTTCTCAGATATATGGTTTAAATCTAGTTTACCAAATTCCTTCAATGGGTGCTTCATCCTTAATAATTTTCTGGTCACCGAATATTGTTTAGTTCCCTCAACCAAATGACTCCAATAATCCTCCACAATATGCCCACAATTCGGATGACCTAACTAAATATTTTGAAATCGAAAAGGCCTACCTATTCCATCAATTTCTTGCGACATATCGACCACCATAGGAGAGTGATCCGATTGTGCAGAAATTGGTAGAAAGGTAGTACGGCATGCATCAACATCCCATCCGTGATTTAAGAGAACCCGATCCAGTTTTCTCCAAATTTTCCAATCAGCATTATGCCACGTTAAATGCTCACCTATGGAAGGAGCATCTCTTAAACCACACTTCAAACAAACATCCTGAAACTCCTTCATCGGATACAAGCTAGGGACAGTAGCTCCATAATGATCATCAACACTAAGAATAGCATTAAAATCACCAAGAACCATCCAAGGAGAATTCAGATTAACACCAAAAGACTTCAATTCCTCCCATAGTGGTAAACGCGCCAAACGTCCCTCACTATGCCCATACACAAATGTACAGAAAAACTCAATGCCAGAAGAAAGATTACGAACCTTGAGGTGAATACATTGTGGAGACTTCCCGAGAACATCCACCAAGAAGCCTTTCTGATCCCAGATAATGAGCATCCTCGAGTTCTGCCACAGCTCAAAATTATGCGTAAACTTCCATCCCTTAAAACTTTTTAAGAAAATTTGCAACACCTTGTCTTCCATTTTCGTTTCCAACAAACCACACAGTCCAACCCTATTAGTGGAGATGATATTTTTCACCCACCTCCTCCTTAAAGGGGCCGAAAGACCCCTAACATTCATAGATGCGACATTCATTGGGAAACCGAGGTCCCTTTTGGCTTTGGACCGCCGCCTTCAAATGGTTTACTTCCAGAACTGTCTAAATTACTCCTTGTAGCCGATAACATGCGTTGAAAGGGTTTCTGGATACCCTTCCCTTGCTCATGTATTCGAGTCATGCTCTTACTCTGAGACCTAGTCAAAGCCCCTAGGGTAGGGGGATGTCTACTCTTACTCTTGCTCCTATGCAACCTTGGAATTTTTGAGCCTCGAGCTTCCGGATGGATAATTTAATTAGGTATTTTCCAGCACCTTCAATCGGATGGTCATCATCTCCAAAAGCTTGTTGCTGTCTTTCGGCTTCTTTAGGTGCTGGATTTGCTGAATTGATGGCACGGGTGTTGCTGGATTTCGAGGGCTCGGCACTCCTGCCGCGCGCTGCTTGAGTGATCCTGGAGCCTACGGCGAGGTCTCCAGCGCCACTATTTGCATCTCCAAGCGCTGGCGATGCGGGATGTCTTGCTGGCAACGCGACAACTGCCTGGTTAACCTCATCTTGCGTTACGCCAATAATTATACCAGGCCCTTTGCTAACACCTCCAGCTTTCTCGATGCCTTTGACTATGCCTTCAACAAGTTTTCCCTTGCCTTTCCTTCGCCTCTTTACGTCCTCATTGTCCGAGGAAGCATCATTCACGGTTTTATTTTCTCCAACTCCAACCAAGTTATCACTTGGACTATCTCCAATATTTCCCATATGCATCTTCTTTACCCAAACTTGGTCATTATTCTGAAATCTCCAATTTTTCTTACCCTTCTCCTTTGTAGCATTTTTACTCTTCAATTCCGTTGGATTTTCCAACTCCTCCTCCTTGGCTTTCCAGAAATCATTACACATCTCCATAAGATGAGTATTTTCGCCACAATTCAGACACCAAGGGCGGCAATAATCATAAATGATTTTTTGCTTAAGTACTTCACCAGTTGGAACACGAAAGCTGACCTCCTCCTTGAGCTCTTTTGAAGTGTCAATCTATACCAAAAGTCGTGCATAGTAGCCCCTCAGTTCAAGAGTACCATTATCCATGAGGATTGGATCTCCTAGTGAAGTGGCAATTTTCTCCAATGCCTTCTTATGCAAATAAGTCTTTGGCAAGTGCTCCATCATTATCCAAACTGGTTTAGTAGCTTGGATGTTCGCATCATACTGCCCAGATTCATCAACTAACAATATGAACAGTTTTTTCCCGTGGAGATAATGGTCAGGACCATTCATCACCAGATCTCTATCTTCAGCAGAGTTAAACGTGAACATGACATAGCCATTTTGCTTGCTCCGAACAGTACATGCCAACTTCCACTTTGCCACCAAAAGAGTTCGAATAGCATACATACCAGGAAAGAAACTCAGAAAAACACCCAAGAATCCGTATAAGGGTTTGTATAGTTCTTTGTGTACCTCCTCCTCGGTGAGAACAAAGTCAACACTATCTCCATTGTTTTCAACAATTTCAATAGTCAAATTGTTCATGAGAATGTCCGGATCATCCCATAGCCTCCTTCTTTCAAGTTTCGCATCATTCCATTCTCTTGGATGAACTTGTTGATTTTGCCTCTTCTTGCCATCACCTTCGGGCCATACCTTGTTTCCGAGGATTGTTTTTGTTCTTGTTACCAACGGAAGATTCACCAACAACCATTGCTCAAGGAATCAAACCCCAAAGGACAAACTCCGATAAAACATATCGGAATTCACCCACAAAAATAAGCACAACCCGATCGGAATTAACACAAACCGATCGGATTTCACCCACACAAATAAGTATGAAACTTAAATCACCAAGTTTAGATCACCAAGCAAGCAATAAACAAATCACAATGCTTGTAATCGAAACCAAAATCTTCCAATGAACAAATCGGAATCAACAACACATAAACACAATGCACAAAATCAAAACACAATCAAACCGCAAGGAATTGAAACGAGAAAACCTGGAACCATGGCCACCAAGCAAAATCGTCAACAATTCCGATAGCTTCAATTCCAATCCGCCAAAACCTTCAACAATTCCGATGATGATGCTAAAGTGTGCTGGAAATTTTAATCAAACCCTTTTAAACCCCTAGTCGCAACCAAAACCCAGCCAAAACCCAAAAAAGATTGGATTTTTCGGCCAAATCTCCAACTCGAACAAGGAATCAATGCAAGAAACCAATTACGATCACTCACACGAGTCCAGATCCGAGTTCGTAACTAAGAAACAAACCAAACACGATCAAGATCAGCAAAGAACTCAAAGTTTCCGTATCAAACCCTACTCCACAGCCGAATAAGATTAAAAACCCTCCACAAATTTCATATGATTTTGTGCGGAATCCGAAGGAGAATCCGTCAAACCATAATTCATCGGTGGAAAGTGAATGAAATTTTTAAGAAATCGGCCTCCAAAGGAAGGAAGAAAGGCTTCGTCTTTTTTCTTCTTTTTTCGCCCCAGAGCTATTGAGAGCTCTTTCACATTCCTTTTCGACCATCACAAACCTCCCGATAGTGTCCCCTATGAATTTGGTCGATTTCTCGTTCATAGCGAGTGTGGGTACTCGATGAACATGGATCCAGAAGGAGCTAGTCATGAATTGGATCTGCAACGCTACCATCCTCTCATAAGGTTCTCGTAGCGCAAGAAGATACTTGCCAATCAACTAGGGTTTTTTTTTCTAAAACCCAGGATTTGTTCGCAGATTTCGTAAACTGGAAAAGCACCACATTGTCGCTCAATAGCTTCCCCGTCACGGAGTTCCTCAACCCCCAAACCCTTTGGAACAGATCAACTATGTCTTCAAAAGGAATTTTGCGAGGCTCCAAACCTTCCCAACCAAAGCCAATCGGAATTGCGACGAATCCAATTTTAACAACACCGATATGCTAGGATTTTCTTCCTCCATCAGAGAAAAATTTGCATACAGTTGCTCGAGTGAATCAAGATTAACCATTGCTTCAAAAATGCCGATCGCTGCTTTGTTTTTGAGGCCGGAAACTTACGCCCTGAAACGCCAGAAAAAACTGCTCTAAACCCTAGTTTCGTATGGTAGAGAGAGAAAGCCTAATCTCAACCAAAATTAGGAAATAGAAGTGTTCTTGTGTCCAAAAGTAATGTAAATGTGGGGTAATTAGGTGTATATAGAATGCTTTCAATTATGACAATTCAGTTCTTATTCAATTCTAAATGCCTTACTTTTCTTAAAGGAAAATTATAGGATGCATGGGAAAGTGGTATTTTTCAAGGTAAAGGGACTGTAAATTTGATAGTTCGAGATTCAAGAAATAAATTGAACCTTTTTATGAAAATTTGTTCCACACTTTACATTTAACATGCAATATGAAAGGTTCATATTAAATTTGATGTTTTCAAATTTACAATTAAATTTTAATATTAAAGTTGGAAGCACGTAACATCAATTTTAATTTTTAAAATTTTTCAAGGAACCTTTTAAAATTAAAATAAAGTATGACTCTTGAAAGACGGTTTTTCCATAAGTTATGGAAAGACCAAGGTTTAAAATTCAACTTATAAGAAATGAAGATCAATTTTTTGAGTTACATGAATCGGATTATAAACTTTATAACTACATGTTGCATAATAAATTTTTAATATTACAATTAAGACATTTTACCTTTTATTATTCTAATTAAACATCATTTTTCCCAAAACTTTGCCTTTAAAATAGCCTTAAGTTTTCATATAATTAATATTTTAACTTCTTAAATGATTAAATATTCGTTAAATGAGTAACATGAAAGGATGGCATGGTTAAGGTAGGTTACATCACTTGGTAAAAAAAATAATCAGTTAATATATATGGAGTGGTATAGATGGTTAAATTTCTTTTGAATAATTAAATATCCATTAAATGAATATTTTGGAAGGATGATGTTGCAAAAGGAGGTGGTGACAAATTCAAAGTATTAATCAATTTTACTTTATCTTAATTTAATATAATATTATCACCTTTGTAAATATCTTTTTGGTCAGCTGAACATTCTAGAACTCAAAGTCCTAGTTAAGTAGGAGTGTTTAGAATATTTTATAAGGTAGAGTTTTGGGAAAATCGTATTTTCTTAATCCAGTTGAATTAGAATAATAAAACAGTAAAAAAATTTTATTGTAATATAAAAAAATTATTATGAAACATGTAGTAGTTATAAAGTTTATGACCCGATTAATGCAACTCAAAAATTTTTGTCTTCATTTCTTCTAATTACAGTTTAAACCCTAATATTTTCATGACTTATGAAAAGATCGTACTTTAAAAGACATGCTCATTTTATAATAGTGTCCATTTCTTTGAAAGGGAGGTCAAATGTTAATTTCTTAATAGAACATAGTTTCCATTTCATGAGAGGAGAAGTATAGATGGGACAAACTAATTTCCTTTTCCTTCCCCTCACACGAAATGTATACAAATTTACAAACAAATTTCCTTTTCCTTTTCCTATACTTATATATATATATATATATATATATATATATATATATATATGTATGTATGTGTGTGTATATATATATATGTGTATATATATATATATCAAGACTCTAATTACAGTATTCTAGATTTCCTTATTCCATCATTTTGCTTAGGGTTAGAGTCCAATTGAGCTCTTTTCCAATCAAACCCAAAATCAACGATCATCACTTTCATTAGCATGGGGAAAAGAACAAGAGAGGACGATGATCAGTCTCTGAATCATGGGAAAAGCAGAGTACAAAGAGAAGAGTGATCCCTAGCAGCGGCGGCGGCGATAGTCACTTTGATAGGTTGTCGGATGATATAGCGATTCAAATTCTGGAAAGGTTGAGCATGAAGAATGCAGTGAAAACTCCCATCCTCTCCCGAAGATTCCTTATACTACAGAAACTTTTGATGTAGTTCAAAAACAATCTGGATTTCCGAGGGCACACGAAGCTTGAGAAAATTGTGAAAGGCGTGATGCGCGGACACAAGGGACCCTCCATCGAATCTCTAGCATTCGCTATCGGCGAGCTGTATGACAGCTTCAAGAACTGGCTTAGATTTAGTAGAACTAAACATTCGTGTAGAAGTGAATTCTCCTTGAGTTGGGATTTAGATTACAGAGTCAATAAATAGAGTACATGAGGGATATAAAAGTAAATATCTAAACCCTAATCTAGTCTCTAGAATCTTTTATTCTAACACCCCTCTCAAGTGAAGCGTCGGATGCTCCGAGATGTATAACTTGGATATAAAGAACTCAAACAAAGTTCGGGGAAGCTCTTTTGTGAAGATGTTGGCAATTTGAAGCAAAGTAGGAATATGATGAAGATAAATCTTACCCGAAGAGACTAACTCATGAACAAAGTGGTAGTCAATGTCGATATGCTTTGCTCGCTTGTGAGAAACAAGATTCTGGGCTATAAAGATGGCATTGTTGTCATCACACAGCAAGAGCGGAGGTCCGGAGAATGGGAACCGAAGATTATGAAAGAGATGGGATAACCAAACCACCTCGGCCACATTGTTCGCCAAAGGGTAATACCCAAACTCATAGCTGGAGCAAACGGCGGGGTGTTTCTTAGCACTCCAAGAAATGAGATTGCTACCTATAAAATAGCATATCCATACGTCAAATGACGAGCCTCAAAACATCGCACCCATTCTGCATTAGAGTACCTAACACCTCAAAGGAGCAAGTTAAACGAAAAGAAAGGCCATAGTGTAGAGTTCCATGAACATAATGAAGAATGTGGGTAACGGCTGCAAAGTGGTCATCACGAGAATCCTGAATGTACTGAATGATGGAATTAACCACAAAGGCAAGATCTGGACGAGTAATAGTGAGATACTGTAAAGCACCAACCAAGGATCGATAGAGAGTGGGATTAGGAAACTTCCCACTGGTACTACTATGAAGCTGAGATTGCAGGAGAAAAGGCTTTGATACAGTGGCAGCATCTGTCATCCAAGCCCGACGAAGGATATCACTAGCATACTTGACCTGGCCCAAAAACATACCTGGAGGAGTATACTAAACCTCCAAGCCAAGAAAGTAATGCAGAGAGCCCAAATCCTTGATGGACTCCTTGTCAATCTGAGTAATGAACTGACGGATGACAGAGGAGTCATTTCCAGTAAGGATGATATCATCAACGTAAACCAAAAGATACAACAGTGTAGTATCTCAAGAGAAGACAAATGAGAACGTGTCAGTCGAACTCCGGAGAAAACTAAGTTGGTGCAGATAAGTGTTGAAGCGTTAGAACCAAACACGGGGGGCTTGCTTAATAAGACCATAAATAGCTTTCTACAAGCGACAAACATAATGGGGATGAGCAATGTCCTTGTAGCCGACAGGTTGGGCCATATAGACTGGAGCATCAAGAACACGATTGAGAAAAGCATTCTTGACATCCAGCTGATAAAGATGTCATTGGTGCATGGTGGCAATAGCGAGGGCAGTATGAACCATGGATGCCTTCACCACAAGAATAAATGTATTATCAAAGTCGAAACCTGGAACCTGGGAGAAGCCTTAAGAAACGAGGTGAGCCTTATAGCAACCAATACTACCATCAGGATGATACTTAAGAAAAAAAACCCATTTAGAGCCGACCATGCTCAAATCTCAAGTGTGTTGGTGGCGAAGAGCATTCATTTCTTCATCTATGGTCAAAACCCAGCGAGGATCACAAAGAGTTGCACGATAGTCTTGTGGCTCAGTTTGAGCAGCCAAAAAAGCCAGAGAACTAGTGACCTCATAATTAGAGAAAGAACGAGAACGACAAGAACCGTCTATTGTCATAGTGGTCATCCGATGCGGGCGAGTAGGAGCTGGCTTGGCGGAGGCATAAATGGCAGGAATGGGATAATTTAAAGCAAGAGGAGTGCGAGCCTGGGGTGATAATGCAGAGGCTGGAGTCATGGTTACCGAGGCCGAAGAAGTAGGTACATGGGCTGGAGAAGTGGCGCAGGTACTACTGGAGCATCAAGGCAAATCGAGGTGACCCGGTAGAAAGCGATCATGTATGAGTGCTAGGTGGAAATGACCACGCAGTCGAGGGCTCTATAAAGGAAGAAAGCTTCAAATGAGAAGATGTTTGGGTATCCCGTGAAGAAAAGGAAGAAGGAAAGAAAAATATCCGAAAGAATAAAGCGAGATACTAACACTGCTCTGATACCATGTAGAAGTGAATTCTCCTTGAGTTTGGATTTAGATTACAGAGTTAATAGATAGAGTACACGAGGGATATAAAAGTAAATATATAAACCCTAATATAGTCTCTAGAATCTTCTATTCTAACAGTTAGAAATACATTTCGAGTACTGGGCTTCTCATTTCGATTTCTCACTTCATGGTTAGGACAAATTGACTTCACTTACATTAAGGTTTGTTCAGCTGAGAAGACAGCAACTCCAAAGATGTCTAAAGAATGACCTAATTAATCTGGAGGTCATTGTTTATAGAGAGCGCATTTGACCTCGGAACCTGGAAAGTTTCATCAAAATTGCTGAAGCGGTTGGAATTCTGTGACTATGACCACCTCAACTACGTAAATATTGATATTGCGTTGAATCTTGAATTCTTCAAACAAATGGATGGCGAGGCCTATAATCCAAAGGAGCTGTGCATTAAGGGCATGGCGTTTAAGCTTTTGGATGTTTGTTTACAGGTTCCATTTGATATATATCACCTTGTACATCTCTATAAAGCCTGGGTGGAGAAACTAGAGGTTCATATAGGTTACTGGTAGGTACTTTCAATTGATTATTGGATGAGCGATGAATTCTATCTGAGGCTTGGAAATCTTACGGAGCTGAAGGTCACATTTGAGAGTTGCTTCTTCTTATTGATTCTCTCACTCGTTCTTCCTACATTGCCTCAATTGCAGAAGCTAACATTGTATTACAACCATTTACTGAGAAAATCCTATACCTCTGCCTAGTACAAATTGAAAAAATATGAGTTATGTGCAAGATCACGCGTACATGAGTGTCTGAAAGTGGTTGAATTCGGGGGTTGGTCCGGGCTTGGAGATGAGGTTTAGGCTGCAAATTTGGTCAATGAAATTGCCCCCGATCTTGAAAAAAATCACTCATGGATAGAGGATTGTGAAGCTGCTGAACGTATTTACCTTTTCAAATTGTATGTACTCTAACCTCATTTTTTTTATTGCAATGACAGTTTTATGTTACTGGTTCTAGCCGTTTTATCATAAAGCTAGGTTGGAACAAAACCTCATTATAATATCATGCTTAGTGAATGTTGCAGGTTTTAGAATGAATTTTTAATATGCGAATTTTACTTCTCGCTTTTCTCTATCTTGGCTTACTATAACTTGTATTTAGTTTCTTACCTATTTCTTGAGAAAATACCTTTTCCTAATGTACTAAATATGAATAATATAATAAAGTTAACATTTTACATTATTTTAAAATTTCTGAAGTAAAATTATTTTGAGGAAGGAAAATTAAACCAGATCATTCCGGTCTAAACTTAATTATTAACTACGTACTGAATTTGTTAAGGGCGGTGGTTCACAAAGCTTCCCTCACAACCTGCCTCTGCAAACTAGGGTTTTGGCCCAAAAAATTAGTCTGAATTTTCGACGAAGAATTCATTCCTGGTGTTGTCGTTCTAATCCAAATCTGAATTCATACCCGATTCTAAGCAGAGTTCATTCCCGATTCTAAGCAGAGTTCATTCCTGACTCCAATCTGAATTCATTCCATTTATAATCCAAATTCATTCTCGTTCAATTTTGAGGTTTTCGATCCTTTTCTGCATATCTCGAAAACCTCCATGAATAGTAGACAAACATATTTGTTGATGTACAGTGACGGCGAATGCTGTATTAAACAGCCAAACTACATTAGCGAATGGAGGATTTAACGGTCGGCACATGGTGGAGACGGCGGGTTCAACGATAAGGGGAGGGTTTATGTTATGTTTAATAAACCGCATACAAGTCCCTCAGTTTTATTGTTCTTTTAAGAAGAGACCATGAAAAAAAGTTATTCATAACTAAGACCCCGAATTTAAAAAAAATTCCATTTTATTATTTAAGTTTTAGTCTCGTTGGAGACGGACTCCATATATATAAATAGGCAACAAGGAAACAAAACGCACTTTCAGAGCCTCTAAATAATGCAATTATTCTTCGTTCATGTTCTACCTTTGTACGCTGTGCCGAAATATCTATTTTCCCTGCAATCTCTCTCTAAATATTGCAAGGGTCTCAATTCACCCGGTCGGTCCAATGTATTTTGAGACTCTGTGCAAAAATTTTATTTTGGACCTTATACAATTTTTTATTATTTTGTTACAAAATATATAAATGATATTTATTAGGGATTGTAAAATAACCATGTGCAATGCTACGAGCTCATTTCACACTTATTTTACTTTTATTAAAATATTAAATATAATACAAAATAGAGGATGTCATAAATTAAAACGCTAAAAAACATTACTTTGTTTTGATCATCTAATAAAATTTTTTAAGAAAAAAGTGTTTTCATAACCCTACCTAGTCGACATAAGTGCCAATATAACCTTTCAATATTCGAAAGTGCCAATATAACCATATCTAGTTAGTGAAAGTGTCAATATAACCCTATAAGTTTTAAGGATGTGCTGATATAACCCTACAAACATTAGAAATGTGCTGATATAACTCTACAAACATTAGGAATGTGCTGATATAACCCAATAAGATTGCATAATGTGCTGATATAACCCAATAAGATTGCATAATGTGCTGATATAACCCAATAAGATTGCATAATGTATTGATATAACCCAATAAGATTGCATAATGTGCTGATATAACCCTACATGTTCCGGCGGCGGTCCGGCGAACTATGAGGGTAAAATTGTCCACCTAATTTCAGAGTTAGACCAAATGGTATTTTGGTCAATTTACTTAAAGTCAACGCCAAAAAATTGAGGCCAATGCCAGAAATGAGGTCTGAGGGTTATATTGGCACTTTCATTGACTAGTTCGGGTTATATTTGCACTAAAAATTATCATAGGGTTATATTGGCACTTACTCAAGTAGATAGGGTTATATTGACACTTAAATTTAATAATGTCTTTAATTTTTAATTCACTGAAGTAAAATTTAAAATTTATTTATGACTCTTTATTTATACCTCTGCAAAATATATGCATAACTTTTCTCTTAGTATTGGAGAAACTTTATTGTTTAGACCGTGTATCTTGATTTTATTATTATTCAACTTTCTAAGTTCCATTTTAGAAAAAAAATCAATTCACAAAATTATTTTAGTATGCAAATAAAATGATGTCATGTAACATTGATGTAGAATCTATGCAAATTTAAATAAAATCTCTCTTAATCGATTATTAAGTGGTGATATTTACAAGTTAAAGTCAAGAAAATCAATAATTAAATAACTCACCATTCGTTTTCAAATTTAAAAAATAAAAGAGAAGGCACAAACTATTCTTTTAGGAAGCCTAAACTTTATGCTAGAGATTATTGTGCAATTATAAGAAGTTTCATTTGGGATGGAGTTTTTTTAAATATGCTGATAAATCTAGGGACTTATTGTATAATAATCAAAAATAATATATATATATATATATATATATCACAAAAATATCCAAAATTTTTATTTTCATTTTTATTCAGATCCTGATCGAAAACCGCCACCGCCGATCGGAAACCGCCACCTGACGCCGGCAACCACCATTGGACGCCGGAATCTCGCCGATTTTTTGCCGGATTTTGCCGATCTTCTCTGTTCGCCAGTTTCCCCTCAGTTTCTGTCGGATTTTTGCTGCCTCCACCTCCATTTCCCATCGCGAAATCGCCATTTTTCGTCGGTGTTTCTTTCCCCCGGAGAGCTCGTCAAAGGCTGCTCTGTGTCGTGTCCTAGCCCGTCGGTGGACCAATTTGCAGTGATTCTCCAACGTTCGTGGCGGAGCGAAGCAACAACAACGACGTTAGGATTTGCAGACCTCAACGACGATATCGATTAAAGGCGAGGCGATGTGACAAACGGAGACTGGGATTTGAAGCAACGCAACGAACGCTGCAATTACGGAGGTGATTGAGGAGGTGACGGTGGATAATTGCAGGCGACGGCAGAAGAGATGGCAAAGGCGGGGCAATGACGCCCGCATGAGATCCACACACATCTTTTAAGAAGAACTTCGCACATTTACACACACGATGGCGGTGCGGTGGAAACGACGGAAGACCGCGGTGGAGGCAACGACGAATGAGCTTCTGGTAGTGAGAGGTGACGTTTTAAATTTTGTGTTATATGTTTTTCAAATTCAAGTTGAGGTTTATTAGTCTTTGACTGAGATAATATTAAACTAATATTGTTTGGTCTAGTGGTTAGTACTCTTGTCATTGAGGTTAGAGGTTTGGGGTTCGATTCTTGCTATGACCTTTATTTTTGAAGAATTTATGTTCTTGACATACATGCTGAGCTTTAATATTATTTGACTAAGTGCGTGTTCAATAAGAGTTGTTGGTGTAGTGGTTATTGCTCTAGGCTTGGAGGTTATTGACTCGAGTTCAAATCTTGTTGGTACCCTTTTTTTTGAAAATTTTTTATTCTTGAGGTATTGTACCTTTTTGTTGATGTTTGTAGCTTTTTATTTTCTCTTATTTTGATGTTTTTCATTATTTGGGTGAGGTTTAATTGATATGAGTTGATATTTTTGTAGCTTTTTTGTGTGATATGGATTGATATTTGTAGTTTTTTAAAATTCCTTATGTTGATGTTTTTCATTTTCCGGCTGAGCTTTTGGTAATATGAGTTGATGTTTGTAGTATTTTTTTTATTATGTTGATGTTTTTCATTTTACGAATGAGGTTCAGGTGTTAGGAGTTGATGTTTGTAGATTTTTGGATGATATAAGTTGATATTTGTAGTTTTTAAAAAAAAAACAATTGTGCGTGTTTTATGATTCTTGGCGTGAATAATTTATACTGTTGAGGTACCATAGCTTTTTTGTCGATGTTTTAGTTTTTTTTCTTAATAAATGAGTTTTGGGTGATACGGGTTGATGTTTGTAATTTTTCTGGTGATATGGCAGATTTTTTGTACCCCCTCTGTCTCAGCTAAAACTGCACACTTCACTTTATGTCACTATTCACTGTCCAACTTTGACCACATATTTGAATAGATATATAAACAATAATATTATTATATGTTATATGGTTGAATTCGTCGTAACAAGTAGTTTCACAAAAGAAACTTTTTGTTTGTCATTATTATACGTAGCTAAACATATTAACAGTTGAGTTCGTCTCTTGAAAGACAGTCTTTCCATAATCCTTAGAAAGACCAAGGTTTAAAGTGCAAATCAGAAGAAATAAATATAACAATTTCGGGTTGTATGAATCGAGTTATAAACTTTATAACTACTACACGTTGTACAATAAATTTTTAATATTGCAACTAAGACCTTTAACCTTTTATTATTCTAACTAAAACCTATCTTTTCTATAAACTTATGGAAAGACCGTCTTTCCCAAGACTTTGCCTTTACAGTTAGACAAGTTTCTTGATAGGCGTGAAAAAGATTCTGTGCAATTTGAGCTGGGACAGAGGGAGTAGTGTTTTTCTCTTATATTGACGTTTTTCATTTTCTGAGTGAAGTTTAGATGATAATAATTGATGTTTTTAGCTTTTGAGTGATATAGGTTGATGTTTGTATTTTTTTTTTTTGATAATTTAGCTTTGTTGATATTTTTATGATTTTCAGTTGATTTTTTGTTAGTCGTGGTCGACGTTTTTTTCTTCTTCAATTTTTTGTTAATTTTTATTTTATTTTTTAATATCTTTTTTACCTTTTTATTTAATTTTTTAATATATTTTTTGCTGCAATTTTTTAGTTAATGTTTTATGCTTTTTCGTTGATGTTCTACTTTTTTTGCTGATGGTTATAATTTTCAGTTCGCTAATTTTTTTTTCATTTTAATTTTTTTTAATTTTTTGCAGATTTCTGATAGCGGGAAAATGATGGAAAAATATTGGACGAAAAAACCCCTGAAAAATATTAGCTATAGGTCCCTGTAAAATAATAATAGATAGGTCCTTGTAAAATTATTAAAGATATACATCTGAATCTAGAATATTGTTAGAATTGCATAAATGCGTCTGTCTAAAGTGTCTGCCCAACTGGAGTGAGAAGGAAAATTTAAAATTTTAAAAATAATTTAAAGAAAGTTTAGTAATTGAATGGGCCAAAAAATCAGTATTTGATTTAGTGGGCCCAATGTAATTAGAATTTCAAAACAGACAAAATTTCAATAAATGGCCCAAATTTTATAAAATTAATAAAGATAATAAAGCACTAATATAAAAGCTCTAATTAGGCCTGAAAAAGTTGAGCCCAATGGAGGAGCACAGCCCGCAGTGGGCTCGGCCGGCCCAGAATCCATGCCGCAATCTCTATTTAAGTTTTCAATTCTCGCTATTAGATTTAACCTAGGGTTTCAGTTCTCGATTCTTGATCTAAAATACGAAGCAGTTTCGATTCTTAATCTCAATTCTTGATCCAAAAGAAGCGATTTCTTAATTTCAATCCTCGATCTTATAGACGCTATTTCTCGCTCTGAATTCGGCTATTTCATTTCTTGCTCTGCAATCTCTAGTTCCTACCTAGGGTTTGAATTCTCGGTGAAATCATCCAAGGGTTTCAAATATCGATTTACATTGTTCATTTCTGTAGAAGAGGATGGAGGTTGATACAGCCAGAAGGGTTATCCAGTGTCAGGCGCGTCCACAACGAAAGCGGTCAAATACCGATTCGGATACTGAAGTGGCGGTGAAGCGAAGCCGTCGTATTACGGATTATGAATCCGATGAACAGCGTGGCACCAAAAAGCTTTGCCAGTTCTGGGCCAATGGTAGTTGCGTTCAGGGAGACAAGTGCAGGGATGTGCATTCATGGTTTACTGGTTCCGGCTTCTCGTTTTTGACTCGCTTAGAGAGGCACCACAGTGCTGTTACAGGAGCGTGTTTTCATTCCGGATCGGGCAAGCTCTTCTCTGGAAGCGACGATGGCTGTTTATGTGTGTGGGATTCCATCACTGGTCACTGTATTGAGGCAATTCAATTGGGCACTCAAATTGGTTCTTTGATAACTCAAGGTCCTTGGGTCTATGTTGGTATGTACAATGGCGTAAAGGCCGCTAACTTGGACACCCGGACTGAATATCTTCTGGATGGACCGAATGGCCTGGTTCGTTCCCTGGGTGCATATAAAGGTAAGCTTTTTGCCGGAGTGCAGGATGGTTCTATACTGATATGGAAATCGACCAATCGTCCTGTACTTGAGGCTACTTTGAAGGGCCACAGCAAGGCTGTGAGCTGCCTTACTATTGGGCGCAGTTGGTTGTCCTCCCCCGAGGCTGAGGACCACAAGACCTTGTACTCCGGCTCTGAGGATGGAGCCATAAGAGTGTGGGACGTCAAAACCTTGGAGTGCCTCCATTCGGTAGATGCGCATTCTGATTCTGTCACTGCCCTGCTTTGCTGGGACGCTTATTTGTTGTCTGCTTCCCTCGATAACACAATCAGGGTGTGGGCACTGAACCAAAGTGTGAGACACTTATTTGTTGCTTGTGAAGTTTGGGAAGAAACGGGGGTACTTGCACTATCCAGTATACATAATACAACCCTAGTTTGCTCGCGCACTGACAATACAGTTCGATTGTATGACCTCCCATTGTTCAACGAAATAGGCACAATCTTTTCAAAGGGAGCAGTCAGCAGCATTGCCATTGGGTGCAGCAGCCAGTTTTTCACCGGCGATGCCACTGGCGAGCTAGCAGTTTGGAATTTACCTGAAAGAGGATGGTCCTTCTATTAAAATTAGATTACTTTTTTAGCATCATATATGCTGTCAGGCTCCATATTCATTGTAGTTTGGAGTTTACCTGAAAGAGGATTGCCCTTCTATTAGGATTAGATTTCTTTTTTAGCATCATTTGTACTGTCAGGGTCCATATTCATTGTAGTTGTATAGTATGTGTCAAATGAAATCAATAAAATCTTTTATTTTCTTTTATATAGTCCTATCGCTGTTTTTGTGTTCCACCATTTGTTCTTTTATTGCCCTGCTTCTTATCTTTGGATCTCTTCAGGTGCAATATTTCTACAGGACATTGGTGAACTGGCATGGTCTTCAGTATATTAGTATGGCTGTTGAGACTTCGTTGCCCTTTTGTTACTCTAATTGAGGGTAAGTTCCTTTTGTTTTGTAGAATGATTCATGGTCATACAAATGAGCTTCAGGTTCTTAATTTTTTGAATTCTGTTGTTGAATGACGACATACTGACTTTTCAAGTTTGGCTTGCTAGATGACTGGTTTTCTTTTTCTTATCACAGAATCCTGAGCTAGTTGAGTGATTATCAGTCTTTCATTTTTATTTCATTTTTCTCCACCTTCAAGATTATGAAAAGCAGTTCATTAACTCTTTTTTCTATGGCATGTAGCTGTAAGCTGATGTGTTAAAAACTTAAGCATTTCTAATTATTGATAATAACTTAGAATGCAAAATGTAATTTAAAGTGCGGGATGCTCCCGAATCATGTGAAATGAGAAATGACCTGTTCCATAATTTATTGTTCTGCCACTCTCATTGGGGCATTGGATGTATCCCTTAGTGTGTAACAAGTGAAACTTGTCTAATTTTGGATGATATATGCCACTAATTCTTAACTCAGAAGGATTCTCTACATTTTGACAATGTTTAATCATATGGAATTAAAAGGTTGAATTGTGCGATTCCTTCTCAATTGAGAGGTATTTTTGCCATTTTGTCTATTGTACGTTACTCTTGATACTTTGTTGTTGTGAATGCGTTTTACTAGATTGTTTAGAAAATAGGTTATTGCTGATTGCTCATATTATCCTTTACCTGATATATTTGAGGTGCTTCATCGTACATTTTTGTTGATTTATTTACTTGAGAAGATGAAAGTGTTGAGAAAGTTGAGTGAACGATCATTTTTGTAGAGGCTAAAACCCCAGGTGTCTCATGTCAGGTTGTTTGACTCTCCCAAAGCTCTGGCTAACAGCAACGTACCAACTCGTGAGGAGGTATTAGTCCTTTGAGTCTGTGTAATTTTCCTATCTTATGAAGTTATCAAGCCAATGAGTAAGCTTCTATGTAGTTAATATGTACCCCAGCCTCATTTTTTTGTACTGCAGTGACAGTTGTACTCGTTCTATCATTTTATCATAGTTTTGGATGAAGGATTGGGAAGTTTTATTCTACTTTTAGGGGTACTTTTATTGCTTTGAATATAATTTTAGAACAGATCATGCTGATAAAACCTGAAACTATGCTGGTATCTCTATCCCGGAATCTTTTATTGTTTAGTGTATGCTGCATTTTTCAGTAAAGAGTACAATGTCGGATTGCCTTAGTTTTAAGAGCTGATATCTTCTCCAGGTTATTAGCTCTGGTCAGAAAGCTATACGAGTTGATATTTATATTTACTTGTAAATTTTGTTTATTAGGTTAGCTTCTCGTTACAGAGATTAAGTTAGTTTCTCTGTTGTTTCACGGTTTGATACTCTATTTTTAAATTCAGTTATTTAAATATAACTACTCTGAGAGCGACTCCTATTAGAACGTCGTCTAATGTTAGACCAATCATGACAAACCCTTTCCTATAATGTGAACACCTCCCTTCTAATTGTGTTTTCTTTCTGAAACCTAATTACTGAGAGCCTTGCTACAAAGATAGTTGTTGTATGGGGATAGTGTCATTGCTAGATCACCTTAGTTTCCCGCGACCGAGCTGATCGATAAACACCTACTTGAGCTTACTGCACTGGTTTTCTTACATTTTCCTTTTGTTCCTCTCTGTGGCAGGATGCATGCTTTCTACTGTGGGATACTTAAGGATTTCCATTGGATCTTACTCAGGTGAATTGTCTAGTTGCCATGTAAAATGCCTCCAATTTATGTGCTATTTTGCTGTTACATGATCTGTACTCTTAATTGTTGGTATTATTAGTTGATGGCTGAAGAAAGAAAATTGGGGATTGATGTCAATGACTTCCAAGTTGCCTTGAATGAAGCAAGGGAAAGGTCAAGAAGTGCACAAAATAAATTCTTGCCTTTATCATGTTATCCTTTCACACAGTGTTGAAGCTACTATTTTTTAGGAGAATAAAACCTACAGATCATAGAATTCAAAACTCATTTGGAAACTTGGGATATATTACACATCTAATAGGGTCATTACCTTTTAGAACAGTGATGTGTTTCTCAACAGACAGGTGGGTATTATTATGGATGCTGACGCTACCTCAGCTTTGTGCAAGAAAGGGGTTGATTCAACAAATGACGCGTATAAGCTTACGTGGTTTAAGGTTTGTTGACAAAGCCCATTGTTTGTTCTTCGTCCTTTTGTTGATAGAAAATACTTATAATAGAGAAGCATAGTTCTTTATTCAAGAAAAGTCAGAAAAATCAGCACAATCGGTTTATATATATGTAATTTTAATTCTTTCTGAATAATCATAGAACGTTTTATGCTGAAGATAGGAATTAAATTACATGTGTTTGATAAGAAAACTTGCAATGAGATCTTGAAGTTTGATTTTGTCAACGTTATGTAGTTTATATTTGTATCAGGTAATGTATCTTATTTTATGGTCTTGTGCGTGAGTGCGTGAGTGCATGATTTCTTTTTTTCAATTTTTTTAAAATAATTTAAATTTCATGAAGGCTGCAACCTTGGTTGGTTTTGTAAAATTTTAGACTTGTAGGTATTGAAATCTCATCTTTATGGAATCGATTTCCTATATCAGGATCCTGAAAGCGTGATTAAAGCTATTTATTGTGGGAATGAGATCTTTGATAGCGCCTTAGGTGACAATGAAGTTGGTATTATTCTTGAATCCACAAGCTTTTATGTTGAGCAAGGTCATCAGGTGAGCTTACTGCTAGAATGTCAAGGCAATTGGGATTATAGAGCTGAAGATGTCATTGTTGTTTTGAAGTCTTCATTTATCCGATTAAATGTACTTGTAGCTTGTTTAGTTCACTATAATATTGAATATGGCTATTGATTGAAGGATTGATGTTCAATGCCAGTACGCTGCCATGTCACTGATGAAGTGTCAAAAGAACTAGAAAAGTAATTTGGACAATCTCTGACTAGTTAGATAGAGAAAATGATAATTTAATGCGTTTTCATGTCAATTTTTGTAGTTTGATGGTTTTCTTACCAACCATCATATGAATGATGGTATTCTGTGATATCTGGCTTAGATTCAGTGGATTTTTAGTACTTCAAATCCACTAGTATTTAACATCTTTCAATACTTTAGCCGATCATAACGTTTATTTTTTGTCTCCGGAGATAAAGTATTATCAACTTTTACCGGGGATTGGAATGGAAATTATATTAGTTCTGCTATATCTGTAACAACTAAATATTATCATTTTTTGTGGCTGACATTTAGAAATTCGCATATTCCATGTCTGAATTATCAGATGTGATTATATCTATCTGAACTCTGAAGATGTCATTTGATTTCCTTGTACATATTAATTTACATGGGTTATGTTTCTAATGACGTCACTTTGCGGTAAAAAAGTTATGAATACCGAGGGGCCTCATGAATTATTTTTTAAAAAAATTGGATACACTTAAATTTGAGGAGTCAGCTTCTTCTTTCGAAAACATCATTCAAATTCTTGCATTTTTCTTTTGTCCTGATAGCATGATGTGCCGATTTTTGGGGGGACATTCTTGGAGGGATAGAAATTGCCATGGTGGCTAACCCATTAGTGTGAATAATTTTAGTTGTCATAGCTTTTGGTTTGGTAACAACGTCTTTCTCCATCTTCTTCCAACCTTTTGACATCATTATATTCCATTAAATTTATGATGTTTGGGTTGCTCTCCCTTTCAAATAGGCCAATCAAACGGGTCAGGTTACTAGTTGAATAATCGTTATCAATATATTATTTTTATTTATTAAATAATAACTCATTGGGTTAATTGATATAATTGGATTATAGCTATTGGGTTTAGTTGGGTTGGATAATGGATTGTCCGTTGGATAATTTTGGGTGGGTCGAGTTGGGTTGGGTAACGGGTGACTCGTGGATAGTTTCATATCATAAGATAACAATTTTTCACAAGTTAGGCTTAAATTTCAATAAATTGGGTAAACTAAAAAATGACTCAATGGGTAAAACCAAAGGGATCCATTGGGTCAAAACTAAATGACCTGTTGGATATAAGTCATTTAATTAGGTTACAAACGAACCGAGCTGTAAATCATAGGTAAGTGTAAACGAATCAAACCGTTCACGAAAAATCCGCAAATGTGATTTAGTTTAAGGAGGAAAAGAAAATTATCACTAGTTCACGACTAAACGATGCCAATCAACTTATTTATCTTAAGAATTCATACTTACGTGTGAAATGTGATTTATTAAAGACAGAACATTGAAAAAATACCCGTTCAAGAATGCACAAAATAAATTTTTTTAAATAACCAACAAGTACAATTAATTTAATGGACGGGCCTAGGCAAAATGAAGTGTATTCAAGAATAATTTTAATTTCGAAAACAACTCGGTCAAATATCGACTAGAATTTGATTACTCGAGCCAAGCTCTTATAGTATCGAGACTAATATTGTTCGTAAATTTCATTGAGCCAATATAATATCCATTAAATATGTTTTAATTATATATAATATTACATAAAAAATAAAATATATTCAATCAGGACTCGAGTTAGAGATCGAGCAAAATTAATTTCATTCGAATTCATGTTTGAGCCAAAACATTTTCTGCTCGATTGAACTCGAGTCGAGCTTGAAACAAGCCAAGCTCACATTGAGGGTTTTTTGAGATTGACTCGACTCATTCACATTCCTAATCTATTCGAGTTGAACCAAATTAATTTCATTCAAACTCGAGATCGAACCAAATTAATTTCATTCAAACTCAACTTCGAACCAAAATTTTACAAGTTTGATCGAAATCGAGTCGAGTTCAAAATTAATATATTTTAAACCAGCCAAACTCGAATTAGGTTTGACCGAACTCAAGTTGAGATCGAATAGTATTCGAACCTGAGCTCAACCAATACTATTCATTAACTTAGTTGAGATTATTGAACCAACATAATATATATATTTATATGATAAATTTATTGAATATAATATATTATAATGTTATAGAAAATTAAAATATATATAAATTATATTTAATCATGGATCGAGTTCGAGCGCAAACATGAGCTCGAATCAATTACATAATGTATTATTGGATAAAAAGAGAAAATGTTGGATAATAACTTATTAAGTTAGTTATGTAATGATTGTTGGATAACTCATTGGGTCACTTGAGTTATGACATGGGTTACCCATTGGACTATCTATTTGATAACCCAACTCATCTATGATCCAACTCATTATGACTCATTAATAAATAAGTTAATTAAACAATAACTTATTAAATAGTGAATTAATTGACTTTGGTTAGCTGGATTCATCCAAAACAGTCGACGGACCTACTTTCAATTTTACAATCTCAGTTAACTTCATTTTTCTCCACTGGAGGAGGCCTGTGGGTCACCTTTTTTATTTTATTTTTAAAATTTCTCTTTTATCGCCGTGCTCTGTTTTATCTCGATTCCCATGGCTCGTTGATGTAGAATTTACAATCCTCAGGTTCGCTGATCTTCACTTTTTTTGTGCATGGAGAATCACGGGACAGCTACATTTTTCTGGCCAAAAACGTTGAAATCTGTAGACTTCTCAGTTAATACAGTGTGGTTCTTGCCGAACTATAGCTTTCTTGTCTATTGGGTGGGGGTCTGATTTGAAGTTATATTTGTCTCGCAAAAAATGTTAAAATTTGTTGACATTTCTGTAGACTTTTCTGTCAATTCAATTCAGTTCTTTCTATTTTCAATTTGTTTCTGCGAATATGTCAATGAAATTAGGAAATATTTTATCTGCAGATAGAAGATGACAAATCAGTAGTCTTTGCAGTGTTATCAATTTCTCTATGAATTAAGTAATACTCCCAGATGAAATATAACGAGGGGGTGTGTTAATGGAATTTCGGGGTTGCATTAGTGAATAATCTGCAACCTTTATATGCAATCGAGCAATGCAAAGTTAAAAGAAGAACTATAGAAAATATGCTGTAGTTGTCAATAATAGTGCTTGTCTTCATGGTAAAATTCTAACTAGGTAAGGGGTTTTTTCCTTCCCCTTACCTAGGAAGCACTGTGATTGTAATTTCTGGCTATTCTTGTCTCAATATGTGTGGTGGCTTTCTTAAAATGCTTCTAAATATGCACAACGCTGGGAGGATATGGATGCATTATTTGCATAAACTAAATGCTGCAAATGTACCCAAGGACTTGATAGAGAAAGGCCAGAATCGTGTTATTGCGGTATCTCTGACCCTTATCGGGAGAGGGCCAAGCTCAAGGTATCCATGACTTGGGTCAAGCTTTACAGTTATTAAGTATTATGTGCATGAATGTTTTCAGTTTTTGAGATATACTCTCATATGGACATGTTCTGTACTTTATATAAGATCAGGGATTTTTAAGTGGAGCCTTTATTGTGTTATGCTATTTGTTATCCTAAATAATACTCTATTTTTAGGTACAACTTATTTTTGCAGTATTACTTTGAGAACTTCTATGTTGGTATATTGGCCAAAATTTGGGAGGTCATCGCTGTACCTCTCGAAGTTAATATTTATAAGCCCTAATCTACAACTAAGTAGATAGCGGCAAGTCGGGGTCGTCCATGAAGAAGAGAGATTTTCTTAAACGTTTAGACACAAAAGGTTGCTATTAGGCTAGGAGTAGATATACACCGTGTCTAAGCATATAACCAATTCATGCATTTACACAAGATTAGTCAAGAACGATCGACATTCATAGACTTCTCTCATTTGATACCTAAAATAAACATGACAACGAGTTCGACATCATCACATTCATCTAGCAATTATCAATACACCAACATCATTTAAGAAGCTCTAACTCATGCTCTTGAATTCCACATTAAAAGAGGGGAGAATTAGCTACTTTCTCCCAACCCTAACAAGTATATCATACAAGCGATTCATATACTCAAGCTTCCAACAACATCAATGACATTAACAATTCACATTCAAAGCTCAATAAATGCACAATAGCAAAAACACTAAATAGATAGATATGGTTCTTACTACATAGATATGAAAGCTTCAATCCATTTCTCCCAAGATAAAACTAAGCTAGATAATTAAAAGACATGATTAACCTACAAAAACTAAGAAAAGAAAGAAAGAAAAACTAGGGTTTGAACCTAGAAAAATTGCAGGAAGAAGAAGGAATAATGTCAAGAGGAGAGGATAAGGTGAGTATTTATAGTACAAAAAGCAAGAAGGATTTCAGGCCATACGTCCGTCGAGAGTCGCAATGGGCTCGCGATGGACTCCTTTTCCAACAGCTAGATGTCTTTCCTCTTTTTGTTTCATATCCTCCTCTTCTCTTCACTTCTTCAATTCTTCAAATCTTCAAAAGCTCAAATACAAGTATTCAAATCTTCAAAGGTATTCTTCAAAGTCTTCAAACAAATTACCTTGTCACACAAAATTCTCTAGAAAAGTAATAAAAGGATAAAAGTCGCTTTTAACCCTCCTTAGAGAATTTCAAGACAAAATGTCACATTTAGAGCACAAAGTGTACAAAATTGAATCCTAAAAGTCTTAATATAACTGTATAAAATGGGCACATCAGCTATAGTGGATAACTTATATACTCCCTCTGTCCCAACCTTTTCTGCAAAAAGAGAAAATGCTGGGATTTTGATTCAGAAGGGGGAAAGACTATACTACCCTTCTACTACCCTTCCACCACTGCACTTCCACCACCGCACTTCCACCACTGAAATTTTGCCCTTCCACCACTGTACTTCCACCACAACACCTTCCACCACTGCACCAGCACTAACCGATCCACCAACCATTACCACCAAATAAGCCACCAGCCAACACCACCGCCCGGCCCAACACCCAATGCCACCATTCAACCCACCTTGACCAGATCTTTGAGAAATTGGGGTAGTTAGAGAAGGGGACATGGCGGAGACAGAGACACCCTACAGACCCAGACGAAGATTCCCGACCCAACACTTGATAGAGACGCGATGGAGGAGATGAAAGACGCGGTGGAGAAGACATGGATGAGGAGACGAAGATGCCTGACCCAATGCTTGATAGAGATGCGACGGAGGAGACAAAAGATGCGGCAGAGGACCCAAAGATGCGGAGACGAAGAGGGTGATGGGAGCGGGGGATCTTAAGACGAGGACGGGAGCAAAGGATCTGGAGCATATAAGCTTTCCGCGATGGAGATATCGGTGAAGAAATGGGGAGAAGAAAGAAACTGGGAGAGAGGAATAGTTTTCTGAAATGGAGAGGGAGAGTGTGTGCGGGTGAGGAGGGTAGGGTAGGTTAGGTTTGGGAGTAATTTTTATTTAGTTTAGGGGTACTTTTACCTTTTTACATATCCAAAATTTTCCAAATAAGGAAATGTGCAGAAATGGTTGGGACAACCCAAAAAGGAATTTGTACAGAAATGGTTGGGATGGGGGGATATGAATTGCCTTTTATTAAGACAATGTGTCAAATACTATGGCAACACTATTTTACTATGTTGAGATAGACATATAATTAAGACATCGTTAAGAGTAATATAAACTTAGGGCCTTACATTTGTGTATTATTTGTTCACTTTAATTTAATAAAAGATAAGAAAAATATTAGTTTGACACTTTATATGTTATAAAAAAATATAATTATTTTAATATATAATAAAATAGTATAAAAGGGAATAAAGTAATCAACCAATGGTTTTGATTAAAAATTACTATTAAGGAAATAGAAAAAAAATGAAATCTTCCATTGAGTCACATAAGCTTTTTTCTAAGGCGGCTGAAATGTTCTTGATGAGAACTAAACCTTTCTTTTATGCCAAGTGATGTGGTTTGAATTCCTTGAACAAAAGTGACGATCTCTGTTAATGAGATATTTTGTTATATTTTGTGTATATTCTGTACCCTATATAGAATCATTTTCCATTTGTGAGTATGTAAATGATACCTATATATTATGTCCTTTTACCATCAATAAAACCAACCATTCATATTTTACATGGTATCGGAGCTAAAAGTCCTGAAAACCTAAAATTTCCAAACCCTAAACAATTTCCGCCATATTTTACTTTTTGCCGCCGCCGCTGCTCGCTCGATCAAACTTTACATGTCGCCGCCTCTGCTCATCATGCACCGCCGCTATAGCTTCTCCAATGCCGCCGCTACCATGGTTATCTACAATCAAGTTGATGTTGAAGACTTAGGTGCCGCCGATTTGGCCGACCGCCCCGTTGACTTCGGTACCGACATTCCAAATCTCAATCTCGAAGATGTTGCCGCCATTCTTGATGTTCAGCCTGTCACTGGACAACCTGCCACCGCCGTCCAGGGCCTTCCAGCTGGAGGTACTTTGTTGTTGCTCCAGGCCACCGACGTTCTCCACCTTCCCAAGGTTGCAGCTGCCGATGCCGTCGTTCAAGTTGTTGTCACCGTCGTCGCCGCTTAAGCTCTCCGCCAGTCTGTCGATGACGCCTCTCATTCCCTACCACTCACCCAACCCTACTATGTGCATCTTTCAGATAATCTAGGTTTGACTATTTCCCCGGTGATCTTTAAGGGTGATAATTTTAAGAAAAAAGTGCTTTTATAACCCTACCTAGTTGACATAAGTGCCAATATAACCTTTCAATATTCGAAAGTGCCAATATAACCCTATATAGTTAGTGAAAGTGCCAATATAACCCTATAAGTTTTAAGGATGTGCTGATATAACCCAACAAACATTAGAAATGTGCTGATATAACCCTACAAACATTAGGAATGTGCTGATATAACCCAATAAGATTGCATAATGTACTGATATAACCCAATAAGATTGCATAATGTGCTGATATAACCCTACCTAATTTCAACGAACTATGGCGTTCCGACTAATTATGAGGGTAAAATTGTCCACCCAATTTTAGAGTTAGCCCAAAGGGTATTTTGGTCAATTTATATAGAGTCAACGCTAAAAAATTGAGGTCAATGCCGGAAATGGGGTCTGGGGGTTATATTGGCACTTTCATTAACTAGTTAGGGTTATATTTGCACTAAAAAATATCATAGGGTTATATTGGCACTTACTCAAGTAGATAGGGTTATATTGGCAATTATCCCTAATTTTAATGATTGGGGTACCTCTTTTCTTAGTGCATTTTTTGTGAAACGTAAGCTTGGATTTCTTTGTGGCTCTATTGTTAAGCCTTTACCTGGTGGACCATTTTTTTTATGACTGGAATAGTGTGGACTCTATACTTGTTGGTTGGATTGTTCAGACTCTTGATCTTTCCATTCGTTTTGTTATTACTTATTATGCATTTGCTAAGGAGCTTTGGGATGACCTTAAGCAACGTTTTTCTGTTGGGAATTGTCCGCGCATGTGTGAGATTCGTAAAGCCATTTATGCTTGTTGTCAGAATGGTCAGTCTGTTTCTCCCTATTATGGAAGGAGCAAGATGTTGTGGAATGAACTGTTTGCTTATTTTTCGCCTCAGACATGCGTATGTCCTACTGCTGCTATTGCCATAAGGAGCATGAGAATGATTTGGTTCATCGATTTCTCATTGGTCTTGATGATAGCTATCATACTCTGCCTTCGCATATCCTGGCACAAGATCCTTTGCCTTCTATTGGCCATGTTCACTCGCTTTCAATTCTGGAGGAGAGTCACAAGATTGTCGTCAATGCCCGTGAATCCACTCCGGATACCATGGCCTTTTCCGCATGTTGCCGCCTCCCCAGGTAATCCGCCCGCCGCTGCAGTTGATGGGAAGAGCCTCTTGTGTACTCATTGCAACTGCAAGGGCCACGATGTCATGACCTATTTCCGCATCATTGATTATTCTGAATGGTTTATCGAGAATAGACCTCCCAAATCCAATCTGAGAGCTCAGAACCAGCGAATATGCACCTCTGCTGCAACACCATTTGCCGAAGCTGCCCCTGCAGCCGTCGCACATCCACCGTCAGTCAATGCCGCCGCCATCCTTTTCGATGATAATTAGACAACTTTCAGTCTCGCATTGTCCAAGGAACAATGGAGTGTAGTTATTAACATGCTCTCTAAGATGAATAATACTGACAATACATCAAGAAAGCCTACTTTACCTTGGATTCTTGATACCGGAGCTTCATATCATATGACCGGTGTCAGGGATCTTCTCCATTATCTTGAGCCTGATGATAATGTTGATGTTATTCTACCTGATGGATCTATCTCTACTGCTAATCAACACAAAATTTTATACTTTGGTCATTTGCATAATTACATTATAACTTGTTGTCATTTGCCAAATTAACCGCTGCTTTAAAACGCCTATTTTTGCTTGCAAGAAATTGTGCATATTACAGGATATCAGCGTAAGGACGGTGATTGGCACGAGTAATCAGCATGGCGGGGGTGTATTGGTTGCGCAGACTGGGAGCTCTACCGTCTTCGCCACCGTCCATCTCCATTACTGTTGTTGTGCCTTCGTCTGATTTATAGGATCAATGCTTTGGACATCCGTACTCTTCGGTGTTGTCTTCTATCCCAGTTATTGCTCTAAGTCATAGTGAATTGAATAAAATTGTTCCTTGTTCCATTTATCATCAGGAAAAACAGTCTAGAAGTCGTTTTCCCTTAAGTAATTCTTAGGCTAGTCGTTTATTTGAACTTATACATTGTTATGTTTGGAGGGGCTTATGACTCACCGTATTCTAGTGGAGATTTTCATTTTTAACTATAGTTGATGATTATTCCCAATTTTTTTGGGTTTATTTATTAGTGTCCAAGTCTAGTGTACCTGACAAGATGAAGGAGCTCTTTGCTCTCATTCATACACATTTTCATTGTCCAGTTCAACAAGTTTGAGTTGACAATGATACTGAATTTCTTCCTCTCAAATCTTACTTTGTAGAGATAAGAATTCGGTTTGATAAATTTACTGTCTACATGCCACTGGAGAATGAGCGAGTGGAACAGAAGCACCGCCATATCTTAAACATGGCTTGTGCTCTCTGTTTCCAAGTTCATTTGCCTATTGACTTCTATAGAGAATGCATTATTGCTGCTGCCAACCTGATCAATCGCACTCCAACACCGGTGTTGAATGGTCGTTCACCTCATCCACTTTTGCAATGGTTGCGCACAAGATTATAGTCATCTCCGTGTGTTTGGTTGTGTGTGTTTTGCTTCTCAGTTTCTTAAGCTGTGTGATAAGTTTGCATCTCAAAGCTGTAAATGTGTCTTTCTGGGTCATCCACTTGACAAGAAACCTTGGCTTGTTTATGACTTGGAGTCTCAACTGTGTTTGATAACCAATATGTTGTGTTTTATGAAGATTGGTTTCCATACGCTTCTGTTGCTGATTTGACTGCTTTTGCTAATTTGGTGCACTTGTCACCACCTGCCATGTACGCCACCTTGCCGCCTTTATTTTGATGTTGCCGCCTATTTCGATGGTGCCGGCGGCCTTCGAGTTGCCACCAGCTCCGACTACGTAACACCAGCGTCTGCTCAGCCACAACCAACTCCTAATGCGCCATTGTCGCATTTTGTCCTTCCTCGCCTACTGCCACCATATTCGTCATCAGCCTTATCGGAGCTGAGATTGGCCCCCCTAAGCTGCGGTCGAAGCCGCAGATTATGTCTTATTTCGAGGTTGATGAGTCTCTACCACTGCAACCCACTCGTCAGTCTAGTACTTGCATTCACTGGTTAAATTGAAGAACTGTATCTACACTTCTACTTGTGCCTTAAACCCCCTACCCCCCTCTGCTGCTCTCACATCCACGCATGGACTCTCTTCAGGTACTTGTTACCCTATTACTTGTTATATTTCTTGTTTGGTTTTGTATTTTAGATTTTTAGCTGCAGTTTGGCTCTTGAACGGAAAAATACTTGGGTTTTGTCTTCTCAGCTTCCTGGTAAACATGATGTTAGAAGTAAATGGGTGTTTCGAACCAAGTAAAAGTTTGATGGTTTAATCGAGTGTTATAAAACTCAGTTGGAAATCGTCAGATTGAGGCACTATTTATACCGAGACTTTTGCTCAGGTTGCCATGATGAGTTCAGTTCGCCTTTTCTTGGTAGTTGCGATTATGCGTGGATGTGATCTTCTTCATATGGACGTACATAATGCATTTCTGCATGGAGATCCAGATGAGAAGGTTCATATGCAGCCCCCTCCTAGATATACCCTTCCCACGCCTAGTCTGGCCTGATATGTAAGCTTCTCAAATCTCTTTATGGTTTTCGACAGGTGGCTAGGAACTAGTTTGCTAAGATGGCTACAGCTCTTCGCCTCTTTGGCTTTGTTTAGAGTAAGGCAGATTACTCTTTGTTTACTTACTTGCGCGATGGTGTTTCCCTTTATGTCTTGGTTTATGTTGACGATTTGATCATGGTTGAGTCCTCTCCGACTTTGATGGCTGAGCTCTAGAAGTATATCTGCTCTTGCTTTCATATGAAGTATCTTGGTGTTTTAAAATATTTTTTGGGGGATTGAGATTGCTCGGAGACTCGATGGTATGTTTCTTTGTCAACAAAAATATGCCCTTGATATTTTTGACTGATACTGGTTTGTTAGCTGCAAAGTCTACTAATTTTTTGATGGAATAATAGCATAATTTGGCGTGCATAAATGGACCGGCTTATACTGATCCAAAGCAATATCGATGACTTATTGGTAAGCTGATATATCTTACGATTACTCATTCAGAGCACAGTTACTCTGTGTACACTTTGGTGCATTTTATAGAGCTGCCATGTGTGGCTCACTGGCAGGCTGCACTGCTGGTTTTGCATTTTTTAAATAGCCATCCATGTCACATTTTATTTCTTTCTGCTAAAATCTCGCTCCAGCTTACTGCATTTTGTGACTCTGATTGGGCAGCTTGCCCTATTACGCGTTGTTCTTTAACTGGATATTTTGTTATGCTTGGAAAGTCCCCTATTTTTTAGAAGACAAAGAAACAACCTACTATTTCTCGATATTCGGTTGAAGATGAGTATCGTGCTATAGCTATTGTGTGTTGGGAGTTGCTTTGGATTAAGTCACTTCTTCGATCTTTGGCCATATGACACTCTTCTCCTCTGCATTTATACTGTGATGGTCAGACATCTCTTCGTATTGCAACCAATCATGTGTTTCACGAACATACAAAACATATTGAGATTGACTGTCATATTGTTCATGATTTAGTCCAGTCTGGTGAAGTTGTTACACATCATATTCGCATTTCTAGTCAACCTGTGGATTTGTTTACTAAAGCTCTTGTACGTCAGGAATTTTAGACTCTTCTTGGCAAGTTGGGCATTCGTGATCCACATGCTCCAACTTGAGGATGAGTGTTAAGGAGATATTTTGTTAGATTCTATGTATATCTTGTACCATAGATAGAATCCTTTTTCATTTGTGATTCTGTACATGATGGCTATATATTGTACCCTTGTACCATCAATGAGATCAACGTTCATATTTTACAATCTCATCGGCGCTAAGATCTAATTATCTCACTTGCAAGAACTTCTCGGATTTTATTAGGGATAAATACTCTGATGCAAAAGTCAGTATCCTGAGTAGTATATGTCTGTTTCACTTACCTGGGCTCTTTCATCCCTTCACTATTTATAGGTGTATACTTCCTATATTTAAGGTGACAATTGTCCATGTAGGGCATGTTGCCTAGGACCAATGTTGTGGGCTGGTGGCTATGGTGGGACACGATCCTTGGATCATGGTAATCATGATAATCTATATTGCCATAGCCTTATGCGTGCTTTACTTGTTATTTTCAGGTAGTCCCGTGAGATGCTGCTACTGGTTCGCTGGTGTGAGAACCTCGCTCGTGCCTTTTTTTAGTTTGTTGGGTCGTGTGCGTACTATTCCTATACCATAAGCCCCCATAACCGTTAGACGAGGTCATTTTATAATTCATGCAACTAATGGGGTAATTTGATGTTTGTTTTTATTTATCACAACGGCTTTAATATAACTTTTAAAAACTTGTAAAATGTATCGCAATCAATTAATAATTATAATTTTACGCTAAAAGTTATTGAAAATAGATTTTTCATGATTAATCTATCTGTTAGACAGTTTAACATAAAACACTCTCATTATAGAAATATGGTCATTTATTTTAAAGGGAGAAGTGCATAAACTACCTTATTAAATTGAGAATGTGCAGATATAACCCTGTAAAATCTGAAAGTGCAAAACTAACCCTATATTTTTGTAAGAGAAAAGTGCAAATATAACCCTATGTAATTGAAGAAAGTGCAGATATAACCCTGCAATGTTCAAAAGTGCAAATATAACCCTATCTATTCAGGTTATGTGCAAATATAACCTTTGTAGCCGGTTTGTGGCCGGAATGAAGTGAAATGACAAATTTATCCCTGATGGATTCTTTTTAAAAAACTGGAAATAGCACCATTTTCCCAAATGACAATATTACCCCCAAACCGCATTAATATCCCTTTTGTGTCTTCCATTCCCGCCCTAACTCAACTTCTCGTCTTCCTCACTTTTCTCGGCGCCAAAAAAAACCCGAACCCAGACCCGCTCAACCCGTTGTACTCATTCCCGCCGGTTGTGGTCGATCTCCAGTTGCAGTCCGGCGAAGACGTGGGTCACCCACTGAGGTCGACGAAGGGAACCCGATTGTGGTTGTGGTGACATGAAGGAAACTCAGAATTGCTACAGTAAAACCCCCAAAAAACGGTATGCCTTCGTAAATCCGTGGGAATGTACAAATTTTTGCTGTTCAGGAGTATGTTTTTTGTGCATTTAACCTTTTCAACCCTTACATATAGAGAGGCCGCAGAGTTCTAATGAAACCAGGGTTTTTAAACCCTTCTAGTTCGATTTTATTGCTTATCATCTGGATTGGTGCTTTGAATATGTTTATTGTTGTACGTGTGGCTGTTAATCTGCTCTGTTTCTATGCCTAGGGTTTAAAATGTTGATGGTTGAGAAATTCGTTGAAGGGGTACTGTTTTAACTATTTCGTGGTTGTGATGGTACTCTTGGTAGTAGGTTTCATGATGTAGATTCTGTTTTGTTTTGTGGTAGGGTGGAAATGCACCATTCTGTTTTGTTCGTTGAATGTGTGGAAATGCATTATTGTGGATGATTTTGAACATGTTTATGATTTATCACTTCTTCTGATTATTGTTTTGAGGTGTGATAATTTTGAATGTTTGTGATTTATCACTCCTTCTGCTTATTGTAAATGGAGTGGGTGGTTTGGTCCAAGTTTGTGAACTAGATTTAAGAATATATTGATTGTTGTAGATGGAAAAGGTGGTGAAGTTTCTAACCAAATGCCGAATGTTCAATGTTTCTGTGACTGAACGTTGACATTAGGCCCTCTTGTTGGTTAACCAAACAGTGAATGCAAGTTTGATGAATCTGCTCTTTGTAAATTGTTTCCTGTTAGTGCATAAATAACCATGTTTGTTCTTTATATGTGCATATATAACCCTGTATGTTCAAGATATGTGCATATATAACCCTGTATATTCCAGACATGTGCATATATAACCCAGTACGTTCAAGATATGTGCATATGTAACCCTAAAACTCAAAAGAAGTGCAATGTTACCCTTGACTGTTTCCTAACTGTGCAAATGTTACTTTGTGTACATCTTATATGTTCAGATATCACCCTGACTATAATTATATGTGTAGACATAACCCTTAGATTATCTTAATGTATTCATAATTTTGGATCTGTCTTTCAATGTTTTAGGATGAAGTGTATACGATTATCCTCTGTCATGGTACCCGTTGGAAGAGGCTTGACGGTATTGATCCCGATAGATACTCTCTTGTCTTCCTGAAGTCAGATTGAGCCAAGCATTTCTTCGGGGACGCCGAGGCATAGAAATCAATGGATTTGATGTTGAGTTTTGGGGATGATCGGGTCAGCCTACAATTAGAAAGGTACAATTTGATGCAGAAGTGCGAATTCAAAACAGAGACGAGGCTCCAACGGATGGTAACCAGGCTGTCGAGGTAAATCTGAACTCACTTAAGTTATGTGGGGTTATGTCTGAACTTTCTAAAATTTTGTAGGGTTATATCAGAGTTTAATAACATGAAGAAAATTTTGGTTTTACGAACTGTAGGATAAAGCAGATGATGATACATGGTTGCAATTTGATACGGAGATGCAATTCCCACCACCATGTTTGAACGAAACAGAAGTACAATTCACTGTCTTATGAATATTCCAATTTTTTTGTGCGTTCTGAATCAAATATGTCTTACTAACATGGAAATATTCTATTGATATGGTAATATTGTCTTGCAGACAATGGATGCGATGCCTATCATTCAACAAGTGGAGAGTGAAATCGCTCTGCCAGAGCCACAGTCAAAGAATGTGCAGAAATATAGGATGACTAAGCAGAAGGTTAAGCGTAACATATCAGAGGACGCTTCTGACTACGAGGTAAGACATTAAATGAAATTAAATAATTCTGATCAATGTACTGAAATCCTAACTACCACTCTTCGTTAGGAGGAAGATGGGTTTCAATGCAAGGATGGGGGTGAAAGGATGATGCAAGCAACACTAGATGCCGTCGAGCAGGAGTTCAGCATCCAAGATGTGACTACCACATGCAATGTCCATGACAGGAACGGGATTCCAGTGTAAATTCTTGTGGAGGAGACACCAGTGGTGATGGAAGGACAGGCATTGTTGGAAGGACAACCATCGTTGGAGGAGCAAGTTGCGGGGGAGAATGTTGTGGAGGACCTTCAAACGGAAGAGGACCAAGATGTATTAGTGGATGCGGACACTGGCAAGAATAAGGGTATAAAACCAAGTGCTGGGACTCGGACATGTTTACCACGCCAGTTCAGTGCTGAGGTATTCTAATTTTCCGTGTTCACATTTCTTCATCAAACAATGTTTACAGATCACAGTTATAGCATTATAATTCATTCCATCAATTTTACGATGCTCAGGATTCCCCCCTTCCCATCGGAGGCGTAGGACCAGTCGTATTTCACACAATACCGGGTAACACTGTGATTGAAACTGTCAACCATCTCGATCCATCTAATCCACAGGTAATTTCTATATACAGGGTCATAATTGCACTAACATTCCATAAGATAGGGTTACATCTGCACATATTAATATTATTCAAGGTTACTTCTGCACATATTGACATTACTTAGGGTTACATATGCACATATTGAAATTGTGTAGGGTTATATCTGCACATGTTGATAACGTGTACGGTTATATCCGGACCCAATAGAACTGATTATATCGGCATTTTCTTCTATTTTCAGTTATCTGGCCCCCCCCAACAACAGAGTTCCCATATTCGGTACTAATGTGGCGGTTACCCGCAACAACATTTGGGGAAGGACTTTTCTATACAGTCCGAGGACAGCGCGTTTGCTCGGCACAACTTTGGCTCCGTCGGTGAATACCACCCCCAGTGCTGATGTCCCACGTTCCAGCTCACAGCCACCTCCTTCTGTCCCACTCGACCCAGAGAAAGAAAGAACAAGTTCAGGAAGAAGTGTGTCACAACCACCGCCAGATGAACGCGCTTGAACTTATGAACACACTTGACAATGTACTGTTTCAATTGTAGCAGCTTCTGTAGTCCTACGACTGTGTAGGTTACCTGTTTTTGGTTATTTTGCAAGCAATGATGGGTTCAAAATACGTTTAAAGGAACTATGTGGCACACTATACATTGGGTGTGGTCCACTTCAATTATCATAAATTTGAACCTATGTTCATGCAATGTCATGTGTTAGTAATTATCGCAAGTGTAGGGATAAGTGGTTTTTTTGTATGGACAGATTACCTGAACCAAAGGTTATATGACGAATAGTTCTACGGAATACCTAAACCAACAAAATATCTGCACTTTTATTGACTTATGTAAGCTTAAATCAGTACTACTGCAACTCATGATCACATTCATAAATCAGCCAACAAATGATCACATTCATAAATCAGCCAACAAATGATCACATTCATAAATCAGGCAACAAATGATCACATTCATAAATCAGTACTACTGCAACAAATGATCACTTCCAAGTGCTTGTGCACCTCCAATAAATTGAAGACGAACATTCGACAAGTCTAAAAGCTACATAAGTATAAACAGAATGCAAACCGAAGCAACAACTACAACATGTTTGTGTAAGTCAAGAACTGAATGAAGCCATGTTCGCACCATGCTGCACTGGATCCTATAAACCAAATGTTCGCACCGAGGATGTTTGCAACCCCAACAAGAATATAGCCATGTTTGCACCGAGGAAAACCAAATTCATTACGATCAAAGCCTTCAGAATCAATGAGAAGTTGCAACCATGCTGCGGTGCGACCAACATTCACTTTCCAATCAACCCCAACAAGAACATGGCCATGTTCGCACCAAGGAAAACCAAGTTCATTACAATCAAAGCCTTCAGAATGAACGAGCAGTTACCATTCAGTGGTGCAACATATGCTTCACCGGGCACAACCACAACTTCTTCGACCTCAACATGGCCAGCAGTATTGCCTCTTGGAACTCGACAACGAAACTCATGTTGTGGCAACGAACTTCCCGTACTTCCTCTTCCCGAATCAAACATGTCGGACACAACCCAACCCTGAAATCCGTGATTACGAGGGCACCGATAATAAGGTCTCCCCGGATTCTTGGCCGAGCGGGACACACAAACAATCGTTGCCTTCTGACAAACCCGGCATTCGAATCCTTCGCAAAGCACACCATTCATATTGTAACTTGACGAAGCCATTCTAATCCCTCTCCAAGAACAGAGAAACAACTACTTCATTCAACACAACACTCTAAACAGAATTAATCATCATATCCGAAGTTTTATCTACGGAGATCAAGAAATCGCTATACCCAAATTCAAATCTAGGGTTCAATGGAATAAATGAGTTACCTTCAGCAGAGAACGAACGACCTGAATCTCCGGGAAGGGATGCCTGAACTATTGACGGGAAAAGGATGGGGGAAGAAGACCTAGGCAACCGCAGCGGCGACGTGGAGGATGAACGTGGTGGCGCAGCCTCTTGGGATTATCTGCTTTGGTGGAGAAGGAACGACCAGATTTTTCAAAAACAACGAAGTGAGAATGGTTTTTTGTGGGGCCTTATAATAATAAGGGCAAATTTGTCACTCTAGGTCAGGAGTTTAGAAATGAGGGTATTGAGGTCATTCCAAGTTGGTCAACTGCCGGATTCTGATGGTCAACGCTGGAAACATGGCTAGAGGGTTATATTTGCACTTTCATTCAATAGTCAGGGTTATATTTGCACTTAAAAACAACTGAGGGTTATATTTGCATTTTTTTCAACATATAGAGTTATATCTGCATATTACCCTTTTTATAAAATTGTGCAATTATACCCATTTTGCTCAATTTCGGCATTGAATCAAAAAGTCAGCCGTTGAACAAACATGAAAAGACATATATACCCCTAACTTTAAAAATGAAAATTTATAGACAATTTTACCCTTACACTTCTTCATCTTCAAACACACCGCTGCTCTACCGCTCCACGGCTGCTCTGCCGCCGGACCTCTGCCCACCACCAACCACTGATCCGCTGCCACCACTGCACCGCCGCCTGCGCCCACCACAACAACCTCCGCTGCCCAGAACCACCAACTCTGCCACCAGAAATCTAGCCCCACCGCTGGACGCTGATGTGGCCACAATGTCAAGCACGGAACGGAGAATCCGAGGTAACGCTGCCGGAAGCTTGTCGCCGTCGGATGCTTGTCGCTGCCATGGATGTTGCTGATCTGAAGCCCCAAAAGAGGTGGATCAGAGCCAAGTAACCCAAATGAAACAAACAAATTCAAAGGATTAAAAATGCCTTACACAAAATTAATCCAATAAAACCGTACCGTCGATCTAATAGCTAAACATTCCAGAAGCCAAATCTCTATTAAATCAATCCCAATTACAAATCCCAACATAAGCCATCTTAGGTCCAATCACCACAACCCAAAAACGCACATTAAACATCAAACCACACATACAAACAAGCAAATTCACAACCATGTCTCGCAAGAAATGTCAGAACAGAAAAAAGAATACATGTGGGGAAAATGGCATAACCTGGAGACGAAGCCACGGGAGGAGAGAAGCAAGAGAAACCCCTATATGGGTAAATATTTAGGGCTAGGTTGGGTAGCGGGTGGGGTAAGGAGGCGGACTAGGTGGCGGGGGTGGTGTTCGTCGGTGGCGAGAGGAGTTAGGTGGCAGGGAGGGTGAGGAAGTGGAGCAGGGTGTCTTTTCCGATTTCAATGTCTTTCCCAGGTTATTAATGTATTTTTAAATTTCTTTTCAATCTTTTAAATTAGGGGTATAATGGTTATTTACATTTTTTCGATCAATTTGATCATTGACATTTTGGTTAGCATAGTCCGGAGTTATTTTTACACTTTCAAATTTTACAAAATTATTTCTGAACTTTGTCCAAAACATAGAGTGAAAAATACATTTTTCTGTGTTTTAAATCATGTGCAGGGTGTTAATCAAGCCACTTACTCGTACTAGATTGTTTGCAAAACCGCGAAGGCTGAGCACGATTTCTATAATCCCAGTTTTGGTGAGTTCTTTCTTTTTTTTTGGGTGAAAAAAAACCTAACCCGTATGCAAATTGGGTGAATATTAAACCTTATAACATTTGGGGAGGATGCATTCAGTGCGTCCTCTAATTTCTTTTCATTTTTATTTTGACTAGAATAAAAGAAAACAAAATAAAAAGGAATGAAGATGACACATTTAGCTAACTTTATCTAATAAATTTTAGATGAGTAAAATTTTAAATGGAATTTTGATATGACGTAGATACAGTTGGTTTGACGGTGACACTATGTAGAATTTTGGTCACCAATATTAATTAATTAAATCAAACTTGTACATGACAAGACAATTATTAGTTTTATAATTGGAGAATATATATTATAAAAATAATATTTTACTATTTTACTATTAAAGTTATATTAGGTAGAATTCGATTAATTAAGAGATCGAATCTTTTTTTATTATATACATTATGTTTATAATCATATAAAATTTTTAAATACCTAATATATTACTATGTAATTCAAGTTTATGTTTAGAAGCATAATTTACTTTATTTAAATCTATCTTCAATATTTCTATTTAAGAAAATTTAAATATCTAAAAAAAATTGACTAACACACAATATAATGGCAAAGTCTTGTGAAAATCCGTCTTCCCATATGCATATGGAAAGACCAGGTTTGAATTAGAATTATAAAAAGGTAAAATATTTTAGTTGCAATATTAAATTTTTATTTTGCAACATGCGGTAGTTATAAATTCATAACCTGATTAATGCAACCCAAAAATTTTATCTTGATTTCTTCGAATTTGCAAACCTAGGTCTTTCCATAACTTATGGAAATACTGTCTTTCAAGAGACGGACTCCAAGCTATCCATAACATGGCATCCATCGAGCTATCAATTTCTTAAACTAAATAATATGAGAAGGTCTCCTGTGAGGCAGCTCAAACGGTAGGCAGAGGTCTTTCTACAATTATAATAATATTCTAGCTCTAAGAACTTATATCTAATAATTTTACAAGTTCATAACACTAATTATTTTACAGGGACCTATTGCTAATAACTATTCAGGAGTTTTTTCGTCCAATTTTTTCCATCATTTTCCCTCCACCTGCAATCTACAAAAAAAATTTTAAAAATACAAAAATCAATAAAAAAATTGCAGCGAAAAACTGTAGCAACATCAGCATAAAATAGCATAACATCAATAAAAAATCATAAAACATCAACTAAAAAACGGCAGCAAAAAATATATAAAATATAAAAAGATAGCAACAAAAAATATATAAATCAAATAAAAATCAATATATTGAAAAAAAAGCGTCGACTACGACTAACAAAAACCATCTGAAAATCATAAAAACTGCAACAAAGCTAAATTATTATTGTTATTTTTAAAATTACAAACATCAACTATATCACCCAAAAGTACAAAACATCAATTATTATCATCTAAACTTCACCCAAAAGATGAAAAACGTCAACTTAAGGAAAAAACACTAAAAAACATCAACCATGTCACCAAAAAAACTACAAACATTAACTCATATCACCTAAAACTCACGTATAAAGTAAAAAAATATTAACATGAGAGAAAAAAACTAAAAACATCAACAAAAATGTTACGATACATCAAGAGTATAAATTATTCACTCTGAAAATCATAAAACATCAACATTTTTTTTAAAAAAAAACACAAACACAAATATCAACCTATATCACCCAAGAGCTATAAACATCAACTCCTAACACCTGAACGTCATCCGAAAAATACAACAACGTCAACATAAGAAAAAAGACACTACAAACATCAACTTCTATTACCAAAACCTTAGCAAAAAAAATGAAAAACATCAACATGAGAAATTTAAAAAAAACTACAAATATCAATCCATATTACCCAAAAAAACTACTAAACTTCAACTCATATCAATTAAATCTCACTCGAATAATGAAAAACATCAACATAAGAGAAAAAAAAGCTAAAAATATCAACAAAAAGCTATAGTACCTCAAGAATAAACATGAGTAAATAAAAAAAACTACAAATATTAATCCATATTACCCAAAAAGACTACAGAACCTCAACTCACATCAATTAAATCTCACCAGAATAATGAAAAAGATCAACATAAGAAGAAAAAAAACTAAAAACATCAACAAAAAGCTACAGTACCTCAAAAATAAAAATTCTTAAAAAATGAGACCCAATGGAATTTGAACGCATGTCTCTAACCTCAAGCCTAGAACAATAACCACTACACCAAAGACTCTTATTGAACATAGACTCAGTCAAATAATAATAAAACTCAACATATACATCAAGAACATAAATTCTTCAAAATAAAAGTCAGAAGGAGACTCGAACCCCTGACCTTAAACCTCAACACCAGGAGTACTAACCACTAGACCAAACAATCGCTTATAAAATAAGCTCAGTCAACAACATATTAAACCTCAGTAAGTATTTGAAAAAAAAGTAAAACACTATATTAAACCTCACCTCATGAAGCAGAACCTCAATTCGCCACCGACGCCTCAGGTCGTCGTCGCCGCCCGCCGCTACAGGCTGGGCATGAGGTCACGCGTGATAGTGCATAAATCCTCAGTGGCTAAAATAATGAATAATCATATAATATAAACAATTGGGGTAAGATTGGCCCAATAGACTTGAAGGCAATCCCATAAAAATCCCAGGGTTGAGAGAGTATATATACTCGGGCATGTCTCCTATTATGATTATGCTCACTTATTCCTCATTACACACATTATGGCTGACTTTACCAGTAGAGACTCTCCCCCGAGTAACCCCCGGGGGTTTTGTTTTGCAGGTCACGGTGAAAGGATAGGTGGCGTTGCGTAATCGGGTTTCAAGTAGCATCAAATGGCATGCCAGGTTGGACTCGAGAGAAGTCAGTTTCATTCACCACTGACACTGTAATCTACTCTGTGCAAATTCTCCTCCAAAAAGATCCCATTTTTTCTGGTCAATGATGAGCATAATCATGGTAGATCTCATTTTCCAAAAATAAGTTCGGGTCAAAATGGGCACACAGATCCCATTTTCCAACAAAAGTCCAAAGCCTCCCTTCACATCTAATGCTTATGAGATTGAACAAGGGCCATCAGCTCACACCAAGCCTCCACCAGAAAAATATACTCACTGGCGGTGGAGATATATTCCTGTCGCCATGCTCCATGAACAGAAAAAAGCTATGCCGCTATGCTCACTGGAGGAAGAAGAAATCCTGTCAAGTGTGTGAGATCCATGCGCGCCGCAGGAGGAAGACCCAACGCGTGAGATCCATGCGCCCTAGCATACCTTGTCGCTATGAGGCTGGCGCTTGAGATCCACGCGCCAAGTCCTTGGTCACCTTTTCCTCACCGACGCAGTCTTCAGGCGCCACCACCAAAGCCTTTTCTTCTCACAGTCGGACCCCCTGCCTTCCGTTACTCATCCCTCCCTTCAAGTTTTGGCTTGCCGCCAGTGGTGACCGATTTTCCTTCGAACACAGCTTTGGTGGTGGGGCTCCAAATTTTGGCGGTAGTGGTGCCCAAATTACTGGCGGTATTCTTTGCTAGTTATCCTCGCTGGAGGCCCTAGCTTACCTTTCCTTAGTCGCCTTACTCCTTGAGTTCGAGGCCTGGCGACGAACAGCTCTGAATTAGCATACTTTGTAAAATACTCGAAGGGCCAAGACACATACCTTGTAACAAGTGCCCAAGGTACATACCTTGTAAAATACTAGAAAGGACCAACAAAGGCCATCGAATGCACAACAAGCGTCCAAGGCACACACCTTATAAAATATGCGATGGGCCAACAAAGCCTATCGAACGCGTATCAAGGATCATTCTCCTCAAATTGGAGTAATACATATTCGAATGGCCAACAAAGCTTAACAAATTCGCATCAAGCGCCCAAAGCACATACCTCGTAAAATATTCGAAGGGCCAACAAAGTCCATCGAACGCGCAACATGCGCTCAAGGCACAGACCTTATAAAATATTCGAAGGGCTAACAAAGTCTATCAAACGCGCATCAAGCATCATTCTCTTCAAATTGAAGTAATACATACTTGAAGGGCTAACAAAGCCCATCGAACGCTTATCAAGCGTCATTCTCCTCAAATCGGAGTGATACATACTCGAAGGGCTAACAAAGCCCATCGAACGCGCATCAAGCGCCATTCTTCTCAAATTGGAGTAACACATATTTGAAGGTCTGACAAAGCCCATCGAATGCTCAACAAGTGCCGCTCTCCTCAAATCAGAGTAATACACCTACACAGCCCATCAAACACTTGGGGATCGAAATCCCTTCAATATGCATCAAGCGCCCAAGGTACAAACCTTGCAAGCTTTAGAAGGGCCAACCCATCGCACGTTCAAGGTGTCAAAATCCCCTCTCATGATATCAGCACCAAGGCATTCATAGCCTGTTTAGCTCTTTGGGGCTGAAATCCCCCTTTACGTAAATAAATCTGGTGAAGAATCGAATCCTCAAAAGCTATCAAAATTGGCTTTGATCATCCTTTCGTCCTCGAGCTTTTTCTCGAAATTGGCTTCAATCAGTCTTTTATTTTCGAGTTTCTTCTTGAAATTGGCTTCGACCAGCATTTTATTTTCAAGTCTCTGCTCGAAATTGGCTTCGATCAGCTTTTCATTTTTGAGTCTCAGCTTAAAATTGGCTTCGATTAGCCTTTTATTCTCGAGTCTCAACTCGAAATGGATTTCGATTAGCTTTTCATTCTCAAGACTCTCCTTAACAAGGAGCACCAAAAACTTATAAGACCTCCGCAGGTCATCGGGCTTTAAAGGTCGAAATCCCTTTTACAAGAACGATGGGGATGAAAATATTATGATGAATCAATGTGGAACCCTTTATTACCGATGAGTGGTACCCTTCGATTAGGGGGGGTAGTGCACCCGAGGGAAAGCACCGCTACAAAACCAAGGATACCCTCATCGGTACTAAACTAACGATATCCTCGACCGGGGTATAGCGCGCCCAACACAAATGATGCTATAGGTCGAAGGATTCTCCTTGAAAGGTCTTTGTGGCCTTGTAAATAACCAAAAGGCCTCTGCGGCCTGTTGGGCACTCGGGGCCGAACTTCACTTTCATGATATGAGCGCCAAGGCATTCATAGCCTATGTAGCACTCAGGGCCAAACTCCAATTTCAAGATAGGAGCGCCAAGGCATTCATTGCCTATATGGCGCTTAGGGTCGAACTCCCCTTTCATGATATGAGCGTCAAAGCATTCATAGTTTTTCTAGCTCTTTGGGGTCAAAACCCCCTCTTTACATGTGTAAAAGCACCAATACATGAGTGCTTGGGGTCAAACCCCCCATAGGCATAAGCGCTTAAAGATAAAATCCTTTAATACGCTTGAGCGGCCCCCGTAGCGTGTCAATCGCTTGGGCATACACATAAGCGCTCAAGGATCATATCCTTGCATATACATAATCAATTTGGGTGAAACCTCTCGCATACATAGGCGCTAAAGGATCAAAATCCTTACACACACTCGGCGTGCAAATTCATGACCAGGGTGTAGCGTGCCCAACACAAACATTGCCATTGGTCTTAAAGTGCCCCCTATCTTTAAGGAAGTCGGAGCCACCCTATTCCCAAGTATAAAGATTCAAACTCCTCAGATTCTGACACCGATAAGAAGATCGGAGTTCAAATCCCCTTTTCCTAAATATTAGGATTTGAACGCCTTCGGATTCTAACACAAATTAGAATGTCGAAGGTCGAGTACTTTATTCCTAAATACTGAAATTCGAACTCCTCGGATTCTAGCACAAATTAGAAGCCCAAAGTTCAAATCCCCTTTTCCTAAATATTAGGATTCAAACGCCTTTGGATTCTAACACAGATTAGAAGGTCGAAGGTCGGATCCTCTATTTCTAAATAATGGGATTCAAACTCCTCAGATATTGACACAAATCAGAAACCCAAAGTTCAAATCCCATTTTCCTAAAAATTATAATTCGAATGCCTTCAGATTCTAACACAGATTAGAAGGCTGAAGGTCAAATCCTTTATTCCTAAACGCAGGGATTTGAACAACCTTTGATTATGAAACAGATTAGAAGTCCGAAGGTAGAATCCCCTATTTCTAAATACTGGAATTCGAACTCCTCGGATTCTGACACAATTCAGAAGTCTAAAGTTCAAATCCCTTTTTCCTAAATATTAGAATTCGAACGCTCTCGAATTCTAACACAGATTAGAAGGCCGAAGGTCAAATCCTCTATTTCTAACTACGGGGATTCGAACATCCTCAGATTCTAACACAAATTATAAGCCCGAAGTTTGAATCACCTATTCCTAAATATTAGGATTCGAACATCCTCAGGCTCTAACACACATTAGAAGCCCGAAGTTCAAATCCCTTTTTTCTAAATATTAGGATTCAAAAATCCTCGGACTCTATCACACATTGGAAGCTCCAAGTTCAAATCCCCTTTTTTCTAAGTGCTAGGATTCGAACATCCTCGGATTCCAACACAGATTGGAAGGCCGAAGGCCAAATTTTCTATCCCTAAATACTATGATTCGAATACCTTTAGATTTTAATACAGATTAGAAGGTTGAGAGTGAATCCCCTACTTCTATCTATTGGGGCTCGATGGCACTCGATTTCCAACACAGATTAGAAGGCCGAAGGTTGAACTCCTTACCCAGAACTTCTGGGCCCCAAAGGCTCCTCGGGAAATAAATGAGGCGGGATCAAGGCCCTTGGGCTCTAATGCAGACTAGAAGCCGAGGGTTAGACCCCCGACACATTAATCTGCTTGAAGAACATATTCAAAGCTAACTTGGAATGAACCCTTAACGCAATAAGCGATTGGGGTCGAATATCCCTTCCATATAAAAAAGTGCTTGGGGTTGAAAACCTCTTTTATATGTATAAGTACCCGGGATAAAAACCTGGCAAAAAATCGAAGGGCCACCAGGGCCTATCAAGCACTCGGGGGTGAGTCCCCTACATATATGAGTGCTCAGAATTTAAATGATTGAAAACACTTGAAAGGCCTATGCAGTCAGTCAAGCGCTCGGGGTCGAGATCCCCTACATATATGAATGCCAAGGGATTAAATCCCTCAAAATAATCGAAATTAGCTTCAATCAGACTTTTATTCTTGAGTTTTGGCCCACTGGTCCTTCTATCTCGAGATTTGGCACAGTCTAAAATTAGCTTTGACCAGACCTTCATCTTCGAGTCTCAACTCGAAATTGGCTTCGATCAGCTTTTCACTCTTGAGTTGCAGCCTGGTGGTCCTTCTAACTTGAGATTTGGCACAATCCGAAATTAACTTTGATCAGCCCTCCATCTTCGAGTCTCAACTCGAAATTGGCTTCGATCAGTTTTTCACTCTCGAGTTGCGGCCCGGTGGTCCTTCTATCTCGAGATTCGGCATAGTCCAAAATTAGCTTTGACCAGCCATTCATCTTCGAGTCCCAAGCTTTTCACTCTCGAGTTGCAGCCCAGTGGTCCTTCTATCTTGAGATTCGGCATAGTCCAAATTGGCTTCAATCATCATTTCATTTTTTAGTTTCACTCGAAATGGGCTTCAATCAGCCTTTTCATCTTCGAATCTCAACTAAAAATGGGCTTCGATCAGCCTTTCATTTTCAAGTCTCAACTCGAAATGGGCTTCAATCAGCCTTTCATTTTTGAGTCTCAACTTGAAATGGGCTTCGATTAGCCTTTCATTTTTTAGTCTTATCTCAAAATTGGCTTCAATCGGCCTTTCACCCTCGAGCTTCTGATCAAAATTGGATTTGATCAGGCATTCGTCCTCGAGCTTTTGCTAGAAACTGGCTTTGATCAACCTTTCGTTCTCGAGCTTCTGCTTGAAATTGGTTTCGATCTGCCTTTCATTTTTGAGTCTCAACTCAAAATCGGCTTCGATCAAACTTTCATTTTTGAGTCTTATCTAAAAATTGGCTTTGATTAGCCTTTCACTCTTTAGCTTCAGCTCAAAATGGGCTTCGATTAGCCTTCATTGTCGAGTCTCAACTCAAAATGAGATTTGAATAGCCTTCATTGTTGAGTCTTAGCTCAAAATTGGCTTCAATTAGCCTTTCATTTTCAAGTCTCAACTCGAAAACGGGCTTCGATCAGCCTTTCATTTTTGAGTCTTATCTTGAAATTGGTTTAGATCGGCCTTTCACCCTCGAGCTACTGATCGAAATTGGCTTTGATCAAACTTTCGTCCTCAAGCTTTTGCTAGAAATTGGCTTCGATCAGCCTTTCGTTCTCAAGCTTCTGCTCAAAATTGGCTTCGATCAGCCTTTCATTTTCGAGTCTCAGCTTGAAATTGGCTTCGATCAACCTTTCATTTTCGAGTCTTATCTCGAAATTGGCTTTGATCAACCTTTCACTCTTGAGCTTCAGCTCGAAATGAGCTTTGATTAGCCTTCATTGTCGAGTCTCAGCTCGAAATGGGCTTCGATTATCCTTTCATTTTTTTAGTCTCATCTCAAAATTGGCTTTGATCAGCTTTTCACTCTTGGCTTGAAATGGGCTTCGACCAGCATTCGTTCTCGAGTTTCAACTCAAAATTGGTTTCAATCAACCTTTCATTTTCGAGTCTTATCTCAAAATTGGCTTCGATCAGCCTTTCACTCTTGAGCTTCAGCTCGAAATGGGCTTCAATCAGCCTTTATTCTCGAGTCTCAGCTTGAAATTAGCTTCGATCAGTCTTTCATTTTCGAGTCTCATCTCAAAATTAGCCTTGATCAGTTTTCACTCTTGAGCTTCAACTCAAAATGGGCTTTGATTAGCCTTCATTCTCGAGCTTCAACTCAAAATTGGCTTTGATCAGTCTTTCACTCTCGGGTTTTGGCTCGGTGGTCCTCCTATCTGGAGAAATGCTCAAATGAAAGAATATTATATGACAAAATCATATAGGTAGCCCCTTTTCAGAAAATCAAACGTCATATCGAGGACCGAAGTCTGAAATCCCTCGAACAGGTCCCCCTTAATATGCTCCTAAGGTATCAACCTATTTGGAGAAGCCTCTCAGACCTCGAAAGGACCTTTGATTTTCTGGAGGCTTCTTGATAGTGCATAAATCCCCAGTGACCCAATAATATTTGGCCACAAGCTAAAATAATGAACAATCATATAATATAAACAATTCAGCCAAGATTGGCTCAATAGGGTTGAAGGGTAATCCCATAAAAATCCTAGGGTTGGGAGAGTATATATATTTAGGTATGCTCCTATTATGATTATGCTTAGTTATTCCTCATTACACACATTTGGGCTGACTTTACCATCAGAGACTCTCCCCCCGATTAACCCCCGAGGGTTTTGTTTTTCAAGTCACGAGGTGCTGCGTAATTGGGTTTCATGTAGCATCAACGTGCATCATCGTCGTCGTTCGGGCGCATGTATCTCACACACGTCATCTTCTTCTGATTTTACCGTTGGGGTTGTCATCATCTCCTGCTTCTTTTCGCCCTCGCTATTACCGACGTTGTGCCTCACCATTTATGTCGATATGCCTCAATCCCCTAGCTCTGTCGTCGATTGCTCCTAGTCCCTGCCGTCACCGTCGATTGCTCTTCACTTGTCGTCGCTATGCCGTAATCCCTTGCCGTCGCCGTCGATTGCTCCTTACCACCATCACTTTGCATTTGACTCTGTCTTTGTGCGATGGAGCATAGTCGCCGGCGAAGAGTCATATATTTGAATGACTCCGTCTCTGTGCGATCTGGATCTGAATCGCCAGAGCTCAACGGCTTCGCAGAGGCTTCACGGTGTGGAGCTCCGAGTCTTTGTGGAAATCCAGTGAAATCGGGCGGAATCCGGTGATAACCATCGGTCGAAAGCGGTTTCCGGTGGGAGGAGGTGGTTCCCGATTGGAGGAGAAGGAGAAAAGAAATTTTAAAATTATGAATTTTTTGTTATATTTGTAGCAGTTTGATAATTGCACAACAGGTCCCTGAATTTATTGGCATATTTTAAAAAGCCTCATCCCAAATAAAACTATCTTAATTGCGCAATAAACTCCTGCCTAAAGTTTAGGCTGCCTAACATAAAGTTTATGTCGAGGTTGAAAGCTATTGAGGCTCGAGTTGGAGTATGCCAGGAACTGATTGAACGACATCAGGGTATTTTGGCAAAGCTTCAGGGGGAGTTGGCTGCTTTGGAGGCTGAGCGAGGGATTTTGCTGGCTGCAGCAACTCAGAATGCTGATGGTTCAGATACTGATGGTTCAGAGGATGATGATGTCGTGGAAGAATCTGATGATATGGATTAATTGGTTTTCTTGTCATATTCATGAATTCAGGGGGAGATTTTTGGAGTTTTTTGGATATTTTGATATGGATATCTGGATGATTTATTCATTTTGTGCATGCTGTCTGTGGATTGTTGAATTCACAAATATGCTAAGGGGGAGATTGTAGAGTCCTCGGGAGTTGGACTTCTTTATGGCATATTGTGAATACTGGTGATCTAGTGTTTTAACACCACTGCGATCAGGTTTTCTAGACAGCAGGTTATTGCCGCAAATTATGGAGCAAATTATGGAGTATAATTATGCGATCAGATCAGAATATTGTGCAGATTATTATGTGATTTCGTGGCAATCTAATTCCGGTAAACGAATATTCCTGTAATAGTTAGGAATTGATTAAGTAGTTTATTTATGGTACAAGTCCTATTAATAAAGGATTGTCCATTTAAATACCAGATTAGAATCAGATCTTTCCTTAGTCTAGAAGTCTATTTATGGTAGAGTTAGACAAGGAAAGAGTTTGATACAAGGCAGGATTGCGAAGGATATAAAAAGAAGAAGATACTACGCAATCATTGAGCGAAGTAATCAAGTTTTTATCTCTACGTGAGATACGTTATTGAAGCTCTTCGTCTCTGGTTTTGGAGGTTCGTCAAATCAACCGACCAAGTTCTTAAAGATCAGAAACAAGGAAGCCTTAATTCCTCGGGAGGAGGAGAACCAGAGAGACGTGTTGATCGTGGGGGTTCAACGGCGTAGGATCGGCAGTGAGGGGATCTCACAACATCCACTCAATAGGTTAGCAATGGATTAGTATTTAAGTTAAGCTTCTTGTACTAAAGACTGCTTTCTAGTGGATGGTTTCTGATCTGGGCAAGGCCCCGCAGACGTAGATGTATTTGCACCGAACTGCGTAACCAAGTTGTGTGTGCATTGCGTATTTCGTTTTGAGTTTTAACATCAAACTGAACTTGGTGTTTCAACACCAAACTGTTAAACAACTTGGCATAAAGGTTTAGAATTTAGGTGAAACTGAAATTCAGGTAGATTTTGTATCAGTCGTTTAAAATTAAAGATGGTCATGAAATTAGAGGGTTGTTGTTGCTGAATAAGTCTCAGGTTCTCTCAATTAGAATTGGTTATTGAACACAAAAGGACGGAGACTACTCCTTGCCATTGAATTGTTGACTAACAAGTACTCATCCAAAACTAGAAGGAATACTGATGCATATACTTGGGAGTTGGGAACATTTCTACAAGAAATTTCTCATATTTTGCAACCTACCCTTCATGGATATAAGGTGTACGACCAAATTTTGCAATTAACACGGGGGTGGAGATTGCATTTTCTGGAACCACATCTTACAAATCATTTTGGGAACAATTATATACTTAGATAGGCTACCATAATTTTGAGGGGCAAATATTTGTTTCCTCTGCCAGCTCAACTTTAAATCATCAAACTTTCATTGTAATTATTTTATTTTAGGGTTGGGGCCCTAATAAAATTGTTGGAAAATGATGGATAAAATATTGAAATTCGTCAACTTTTGGATTTCGTTTAGAGTGGGACCCGAATGGATTTTGGGTCAATGGATGTCATTTTTGGGTTCTCCTCCGCGAGTACTATAAAATTGACTATTTAAACTCTCAAAACGGATCAAGGGTGAATGGGATATGAATGTTTTAAATATCACTCTTGAAAGAGGAAAAAAATGGGCGAAAATCGGCCTAGGTAATTTTCTCTGGACTGTCCAAAATACGTATGGACCGCATGGAAGTCTCTGGAAGGCCCAACCGCATAGTATATATGGAATTGCTTGTGTGTAATTCTTAAGAGATAAGAACAAAATACTTCCATATTTTGTGAGATATCTTGTCTTAAATAAATATACGGTTTACCATGTTTAATATGATGAAGAATATTTGTACAAATATTTCTTCATTTTCCAACAGATTTGATTCGAGTATTCATGGAATGTCTCGGATTTGGTGAGTTGGTGATTGGAGAATATTCTTCTCTAATTACAGAAAATCAGAATATCATGTTTCCATGATTAGGGTCTCTTAGAGTAGTATAAATAAAGCCTCTAAGTCAGTCAGAAAACTCGCACCATTCTCAAGTTCCTCATTTATTCTAAACTTGAGTCTCACTTCTTTCTGTCTCTGTCGGTGATAGTCCTTCGGGCCTTGCGTGAATCCCAGGTAACTCTTAAATGTTAATTGTTGTCTGCGATGGTTTTATCCTAGGGAACGATGTCCACGACGGGACTCATTTGTTTCAAGGGCAGCGAGTGTTACTCGTGACTCCATCAATTTGTGATTACTTGAAACGTGATTCATGCTTTGATTATTTGTAATTTAAACTTTTCGATTGTATGCTTGAATAATTAATAAAATTGTATTATTCTTGCATATGTTAATTGTTCGTTCAATTTTGTTATTTGATTTTTCACATGATATAATCAATATATGTCCAACAGTCTTGAAACGAATGATATTTGTTGATTTATATTGATTTGGTCAAAAGATGCATGCGTGAAGAATGATGTAGTAAAAATAATCATGCGGTAATACTGCTTGCATAAATATGGTATGCATATATTACTTGCAAAATATTTATGTAAGGTAATAATGCAGATATTACTTGCTCGACTTACCTGATATATTTATTAATCGGCATACCATCTGCATGTCATATTTATCGAAGATATGCATATGATTTGTAATTCTGCGCAAATCATAGGGGATTGCATGATTTATGGAAATTGTATGTTTGCAAAAATATGCATGCTAATGGTTTTGGTTATTTATAACAAAATCAGATTGAACAATTTGTTATGTATAATTGTTTAAAATATTATACTACGATATTTGATGTGTACTTATATTTAATGGTGAAGAATGTTTTGTATGTACACATTGATGAATCTCAGAACCATGTCGAGCAATGACGTTGCGAAGACTACCCCTGGGGTGATGCCTCTTGTGGCTGTTCCTCATGCTGAGAAACCCGAGAAGTTCAATAATGGTATGAACTTCAAGATGTGGCAACAGAAGATGCTCTTCTACTTTCCACTATGGGTTTGGAACGTTACGTTCACGAAGATCGTCCTGTTGTGGATGAGAAAAGCGCTAAGGAAGTTCAAGATGCTGCGGTGGAGTGGAACTCTAAGGAGTATGTCTGCCGCAACATCCTTTTGAATAGCCTTCACGATGCCATTTGGAATGTGTATGAGGTGAAGGAGCCTTCTAAGGTGTTGTGGGAAACTCTTGACCAAGAGTACAGGGGTGAGAAAGTTGGATCCAAGAAGTGGGTCGTCGGCAAGTTCCTCGACTACAAGATGGTTTATGCCAAGTCTGTGGTCAGTCAAGCTCAAGAGCTTCAAATGATGATCAATGAGCTGATAGCCGAGAAGATGACAATGTGCGAGACTCTCCAAGTCTATTGCATCATTGAGAAGCTGCCTCCAAGTTGGAAGGACTTCAAGAGTTATCTGAAACACAAGCGAAAGGTGATGACCATGAGGGATCTGATCCAAAAGCTTCGTGTTGAGGAGGATAATCGCATATCTGAAAAGAAGATGAATGGATCTGTGCCTGTGGCAAGGGCCAATCTCGTGGAGGTTGGTGGGAGCTCCAAGTCAAAGAAGCCCAAGGCAAAGAAGGGATCCAAGTTGGGAGCTAAGGGTGGAGTTTCGAAGAAGTCGAAGTTCACTGGAAAGTGCTATAATTGCAACCTCGTTGGCCACAAGTCCTCCGAGTGTAAGAAGCCAAAGAATGCCAAGAATGAGGCCAACATGGTTGAAAATCTTGCACGAGATGTGAATAACATCGATCTGTGTGCTGTGATTTCTGAAGTCAGCATGGTGGACTCCAATCCAAAGGAATGGTGGATTGACACTGGTGCTACGAAGCACATCTGCTCTGTCAAGGAAGTGTTCTCAAACTTCAAGGCAATTAAAGATGGAGAGACCATCTACATGGGCAACTTTGCAACTTCCATGGTGAAAGGCCGTGGCACTGTGGTGTTGAAGATGACGTCTGGGAAGGAGTTGACTTTGAAGAATGTTTTGTATGTGCCAGACATTCGCAAGAACCTTGTGTCCGGTTCTATGTTGATCAAGCATGGCTTTAAGCTAGTGTTTGAGTCTGATAAGTTAGTCTTGTCAAAGCAAGGTATGTTTGTAGGCAAAGGTTATGAGCTAGATGGTATGTTCAAGTTGAACACCATGGTTGTACCTCCTAAGAAAGATGAAATGAATGCTTCTTCTTCTGCTTACATGATCGAGTCTTCCAATTTATGGCATGGTAGACTAGGACACGTTAATTATGATTCGATAAGAAGATTAATTAAAATGGAGAACATACCTAACATGGAAATTGATGCAAATCATAAGTGTGAAACTTTTGTTGAAGCTAAGATGACTCGAACGTCTTTCAAACAAGTTAAACGAAACACGAAACCTCTTGAGTTGATACATACCGATATCTGTGATCTCAAGTTCGTGCAAACAAGAGGAGGTAAGAAGTATTTCATCACTTTCGTGGATGATTGTACAATATACTGTTATGTGTACTTGCTGAAAAGCAAAGATGAGGCAATTGAGAAATTTGTTCTCTAGAAAACGGAAGTTGAAAATCAACTTGATAAGAAGATCAAGGTGATTAGAAGTGACTGTGGAGGTGAATATGTAGAGCCATTTAGGGACTATTGTTCTGAACATGGCATTATTCACGAGGTCACTGCCCCCTACTCGCCTCAATCCAATGGTGTGGCTGAACGTAAAAATCGTACTCTTAAAGAGATGATGAATGCGATGTTGATAAGTTTTGGGTTGCCACAGAGCATGTGGGGGGAGGCTATTTTGACGGCCAACTATCTTTTGAATAAGATACCCCGTAAGGATGAGAAAGCAACTCCTCATGAGTTGTGGAAAGGCACGAAGCCATCCTTTATGTACTTGCGAATGTGGGGGTGCCTTGCGAAGGTATTAATCCCACCCCCCAAGAAGTTAAAGATCGGACCTAGAACGGTTGACTGTATCTTTATAGGATATGCACATGAGAGTAGTGCTTATCGCTTCCTTGTACATGAATCTCATCATCCCGAGATTCACAAGAAGATGATCATGAAATCAAGAAATGCAAATTTCTTTGAGGATGTGTTCCCTGCCAAGGAAAGGGCCGAATCGTCGAAAATGACCATTGAGTCATTAGACGAAGGCGTAGTAATTCCTGACGATCTCGAGGATCAAGAGGAGGAAGTGGATGAACCTATACGAAGTAAACTGATTAGGACTGAAAAATCATTTGGTCCTGATTATCTAACGTTTATGCTTGAAAGTGAGCCACAAAGCTATAAAGAAGCTGTGAATTCGTCTGAGGGGCCTATGTGGAAAGAAGCGATTAAAAGCAAAATCGACTCGATTCTACATAATCATACTTGGGAGCTAGTGGACTTTCCTCCGAGGTGTAAACCACTGGGCTACAAATGGATCTTCAAGAAGAAGATGAGAGCAGATGGCTCGATTGACAAGTATAAAGCCAGACTTGTAATCAAAGGTTATAGACAAAAGGAAGGTCTTAACTACTTTGATACTTATTCTCCAGTCACGAGAATAAGCTCCATTAGAATGATACTTGCTATCGTCGCACTGCGTAAGGTTGAGGTTCATCAAATGGATGTGAAAACTGCCTTCTTGAATGGAGATTTAGAGGAAGAAATCTACATGGAGCAACCTGAGGGGTTTACGGCTCCCGGTCAAGGAGGAAAAGTCTGCAAGTTGGTGAAATCATTGTATGGTCTCAAACAAGCGCCAAAGCAATGGCCTGAGAAGTTTGACCATGTCGTCCTTGCCAATGGTTTCAAAATCAATGAGTGTGATAAGTGCATCTATGTGAAAGACACGGAAAATGGATATGTAATCCTATGTTTATATGTAGATGACTTGCTCATTGTGGGTAGTAATGAAAAGATTATCAAATCTACCAAGGACATGTTGAATTCTCATTTTGACATGAAGGATATGGGACTGGCGGATGTAATCTTAGGGATAAAGATCATCCGAAGCTCTGATGGTATCACCTTAACCCAATCTCATTATGTATATAAAATCCTTGAGAAATTTAACAAGAATGACTAAGACGTGGCGATGACTCCAATAGATCCGAATTTGCATCTACGAAAGAACAAATCGGAGGCTATTAATCAGGTGGAGTACTCGAGAGTCATTGGGAGTCTGATGTACTTGATGAGTTGTACTAGACCAGACATTGCCTACACTGTAAGTAGGTTGAGTAGATACACGAGTAACCCCAGTATGACTCACTGGAAAGCAATAACTAGAATATTGAGATATCTACGTTATACTCGTGATTATGGTCTACATTATTCGAGTTATCCAGCTGTAGTTGAAGGATACAGTGATGCAAACTGGATACACGATATAAAAGATCTGAAATCCATTAGTGGGTATGTATTTACACTAGGTGGAGGAGCAGTCTCGTGGAAGTCCTCTAAAGAAACGGTTATTACTCGATCCACGATGGAATCTGAGTTTGTTGCCTTGGACAAGGCGGGTGAGGAGGTCGAATGGCTTCTTCAATTCGTAGAGGACATTCCTAGATGGCCGAAGCCTATGCCAGCCATATGTATACATTGTGCTAGTGTATCTGCTATTGGAAAGGCTCAAAATATGCTCTATAATGGGAAGTCTCGTCATATTCGACGAAGACATAGTTCCATAAGACAACTTCTCTCAACTGGAGTGATCACAATTGACTATGTAAGGTCGAAGGACAACATAGCCGATCCCTTGACTAAAGGGTTGAATCGAGAGGTAGTTGAAACATCATCGAGAGGTAGTTGAAACATCATCGAGAAGAATGGGACTGAAGTCCATTAAATGATGGGTTACGTACATGGACACCCAACCTATGTGACTGGAGATCCCAAGATCTAGGTTCAAAGGGACAACTAAACTGCAAAGACCAATTGCGATCACTGTGGGGGTTTCATACCTCCTATCTTATTCCTATGATGAAGAAACAGTGGTGTGAATGGAGGTTAAGCATTAGGTTACTTTTAATGGTTCATGGCATCAAGTGTGTAGTACTTGAAAGGGCGCATAGTCTCTGGAACTACTCTTACGCCAAGAATCACCTATGTAAGCAAGAAGTGTGGCCGCTTCGAAAAGGAATTGTTGGGACGCAATTCTTTAGAAACCTTACAGAACTAGGCGTGTGCCATGGCCTGATTAATGGACACAACCGAGGAAAGTGCAAGGTTAGGAAAGATGTCTGTGGGAAGTGCATTGTCATTCACACAAGTGGTAGGGGAAGTTCAAGGACATCACGTCTACTTCCTAACTAGTGGGCTAAGTGTACTCTCTCAGGGGAAAGTTCAAAGGGTGACACCTACTTATCCTATGCAGCATCTATGCCGTCGAAATGAATCTATCACCAAGTCAAACTCTGTGTCTGACGTGATTGTTCTGATTCCTACATCAATATCTATTCATGTGGGGGATTGTTGGAAAATGATGGTTAAAAGGTTGAAATTCGTCAACTTTTTGGGCTTCGTTTAGAGTGGGACCCGAATGGATTTTGGGCCAATGGATGTCATTTTTGGGTTCTCCTCCGCGAGTACTATAAAATCGACTATTTAAACTCTCAAAACGGATCAAGGGTGAATGAGATATGAATATTTTAAATATCACTCTTGAAAGAGGAAAAAAATGGGCAAAAATCGGCCTAGGTAATTTTCTCTGGACTGTCCAAAATGCGTATGCATCGCATGGAAGTCTTTGGAAGACCCAACCGCATAGTATATATGGAATTTCTTGTGTGTAATTCTTAAGAGATAAGAACAAAATACTTCCATATTTTGTGAGATATCTTGTCTTAAATAAATATGCAGTTTACCATGTTTAATATGATGAAGAATATTTGTACAAATATTTCTTCATTTTCCAGCAGATTTGATTCGAGTATTCATGGAATGTCTCGGATTTGGTGAGTTGGTGATTGTAGAATATTCTTCTTTAATTACAGAAAATCAGAATATCATGTTTCCATGATTAGGGTCTCTTAGAGTAGTATAAATAGAGCCTCTAAGTCAGTCAGAAAACTCGCACCATTCTCAAGTTCCTCATTTATTCTAAACTTGAGTCTAACTTCTTTCTGTCTCTGTCGGTGATAGTCCTTCGGGCCTTGCGTGAATCCCAGGTAACTCTTAAATGTTAATTGTTGTCTGCGATGGTTTTATCCTAGGGAACGATGTCCACGACGGGACTCATTTGTTTCAAGGGCAGCGAGTGTTACTCGTGACTCCATCAATTTGTGATTACTTGAAACGTGATTCATGCTTTGATTATTTGTAATTTAAGCTTTTCGATTGCATGCTTGAATAATTAATAAAATTGTATTATTCTTGCATATGTTAATTGCTCGTTCAATATTGTTATTTAATTTTTCGCATGATATAATCAATATATGTCCAACAGTAAAATCACCCCCCACCAATGGTGGTTTCAACTTAAAATTTTTTTTAATAATGATGATGAGATATTTCTTTATTGTGTGTGGATTTATTTACCATTTATTTCAATGTGTCCAATTTTTAAGCTTTTTTTTTTTCAAAGTATAATTGATTGGTGCGACAGATGATGTACAAAGAAGCCGTCCTTTCTTTAGGATTTTTGGATTATAATTTTGGGAAAAAAAACGTATAGCGCAAGTGAGCGCATTATTATTTTTCAAAATTAAAAATGATGATGCATCCTCTATTTTTCCATTTTTAAAAAAATAAATAAAATGATGATGGCGCATTTAATAAATGTGTCCTCTATTTTTTTTCAAAATAAAAATAATGAATAGGATGCATGCACTGGATATAGAATTTTCTAATGAATTGGATGCATGCGCTAAAATAATGAATAAGTCACCCCCTCCCCTCCCCTACCCTAATTATCTCTCCTTCTCTTCCATAAAACTCTCTCCGTTGAGAGAAAGCCTCAAACCCTAAACACAACCAAGGGGGGCTGTCGTCGCTCATTCTTTCCGGCAGCCCCCCACCTTCTTCTTCACCACTAGTTTAGTATATTACCTCTCCTTCTCTTCCACAAAACTCTCTCCGGTGATTCGAAATTATCCAGCGACCAAATATGTAAACCTTCTCCAATCTCGCTTCGATCCGGCATCCACTTTAGTTCCCGAACGGTGAAAACCACCAACGTAGCGGTTGGCTATAGCTACGACAACCACAGAGTGGCCGCTGCCGAGGAGACACCTTATCAGAGCTCTTCAAGTCACGACCGGAGACCTCAGCGGAAGCTTTCAGATCCGGAGTTTTCGACAACACATATCCGGTCGCTACTGATGATATCGGCCTCTACTGTTCAGATGGGAGTTTTCGACCTAGTGGTAGAAAGAAATCGCCGAAGATGATGACCACGAACAGTCAGCTAAGGCCACGCGCCGCCGCAATGTCCATCATTTACCACCCACACCCCGCTTGAAATACTCCACGCCAGAGCAGAGTTTGATTATTTTTTCTTTCTTTTTTCTCTTTTTCTTGCTGTGTTTTACTTGGTTTTATTTTACTTTATTTTTTCTTGTCTTGGTTCAGTAATTCTATCATTTAATATATGGGTAGATCTGTAAATGGTTATTTTTGATTAAGTATTAGACTGTGTTTGCCTCTGTCATTGTGAGTTTTTCCGGTGACCCTTTTTTCGGTCAAACAGACTGGTAAAACTTTATTGAATTCAGATATATTTTTGTTATCTAAAGATGGATAAGAGAAATCCGAGTCATAATCGTTTGAATAACTGATTTTTGGCAATTCCATACATGAGATTTCAAATTAGATGTGTAGATTTCAACTCATTAGGATGTTTTTGGCTAATTAGATCGTTTATTCGGTTTAACAAGCCTTTAGACCGTTTTATATCGGTATCCCTTTGAGTGTGGGTTAGGGGCAATCTAGCACTTTGTCAATGATTTCCTATACACTGATTGAAAAACTATTTGGGCAATTAAAATGGCAGGTCGAGGTCTCATAGTTTTAGTGAGAGGTTCTAAACGGGTTAAATGGAGACCCTCTTGATTTTTTGTTGGGGAGCGTTAATTTGCTTCATGTTTATTGTCTTCATATGGATCATAAGTGTGGATGGTTTTTTTCAGGGTGTCCTAATCTAATTCTTATTACTGTGATCAACTAAAGGTAGAATGCTATCTCAAGTTGATAATTTTGTTTGGTGACTACGGGTCGACGTACAAAACAGCTACACAGTGGAACCTCCATCCTTTGTATACCCTCTTTACTATCACTTAGACTTTTTATTATTATTGTAATATTTAGTTAGTGCCTATGTGTAACATTTCTTATTGCCATTAAAGTCTTCGATTAGAACTGTAATATTTGTTTTAGCGTCTTGGGGTAAATGAGTTTATCTCAGAGCTTAATGTAAAGATCACTTAAATGTATGTTATTTGGCCAATCTGATCAATATAAAGGGTTGGATTCCCAAACATTTCCGTCATTGATGGTTTTAACTTAAGAGTGGGTCTCCTGACAGGCGGCCTGTCCATAAGCTTATGGACAGGCCACTTATTTCTTACCTTATACGCTGCATTTCTTAAATTACATACAAAATTTAAAATTTTTGAAAATATATTTTTATATCATATATATTTTTATTTTCACATTCAAATGCATATTATTACTTATTTTAACTTATAAAATGCAATATTTAAATTTGGCAAAGTCTTGGGAAAGACGGTCTTTCCATAGGCTTATGGAAAGACGGGGTTTAACTAGAATAATAAAAGGTAAAAGGTCTTAGTTGCAATATTAAACTTTTAGTATGCAACATGTAGTAGTTATAAAATTTATAACCCGGTTCATGCAACCCAAAAATTTTATCTCTATTTCTTCTAATTTACACTTTAAACCTTGGTCTTTCCATAACTTATGGAAAGACCGTCTTTCAAGAGACGGACTCTTTAAATTTTATAAAAAATTATAATATTTAAGGCATATTATTACTTATGGAAAGACCGTCTTTCCTGAGACTTTCCCTTAACTTAAAATAAAAGAAGCCTCCCTATTTGCATCAAGGGACCGCAGCGCCAAATATAGAATATTTTCAAGTTTCGGTAGCACACGACTTCTTTTTACTGCCATGTTCACAAAGCCACTGCTTCCTTAAACCCCTTTTCGGTTTTGAAAACCCCCTCTCCTGTGAAAACTCAAGTATGGCATTGGCTCATTTCCGCTTACTTCAGAGAAGAACGCACGTTGCAGAATTAACTCAACTGTAAGAAACACCGTACAGAAGATCGATTCCTCTTGTTTTCCCCTTTTGAGATTATTGTAGTAATGTTTTCTGAATTCTCGTGATTCGCGGGTTTGGCAGCTCAGGAAGCTATTCAAATCTCATTTCTAATGGTAATTAATCTGTGGACACAGGTTTGTTAGTTTGTATTTTACCTTTTGTGAAGTGTCTCTATGCAATCAATTTTATTTTGTAATCTTTATTTTTGTTTCAAGTTTGTTTATTTTGCTTCCATTTAATCAGAATAGATGTCTTTGTGGCGAAAATTTTATTTGTACTGCAATTTTGTAATAGTAACTCCTGATTGATTTGCTTAATTATGTTGTGACATAATGGAGTTGAGTGGCCTTGTGTGGAGTACTGTCTTTCAGATTTTAAAAGAGGTGTTATAACATTCAATGTTTTATACTTGGTCTGGTCCACTAATATTGGCCCCCTTTGACCAGCCAATTTTTTATGGCATGTTTGACCATCGATAACTTTTGTTGTATATAGTAATGGACCTTATGTGAGATGTCTTTGGATTCTCCGTAACGTATAGTTTTTGTAAAGTAAAATTTTATAAACTATTATCGTACGTAACAAAAGTTATCGATGGTCAAACATGCCTTGAAAAAATGTAAGAAAAAGGGGGGCCAATATAAGTGGACCAGAGGGAGAGTATATTACTTATTTGAATCCCATTTGGGGATTTTCAGCATGCGTTCTTGGCTAGCCATTTAGCATTGTCGTAATCTTGTTTAGGAAATCCTTTGGAACTTTTGTATTGTTGTAGAAGTCTCTTCTTAAATATGATCTAGTGTTGTTCTTTGCATGATCAGATCAAAACTGGCATGGCGGTGCATCTCACTTGTACAGACAGTATTTTATTCGCCAATGGAGTACTACATGTGAGTGGAAACTCCTCGTATGTTACTCTTCTTCTCTCTTTTTTTCATAAAAAAAATCTTAATTTGGCTCCGACTGTGTGGTCTGTAGTTCCACAAATGAATAGGAGGAACTTGACGTCAAGCATTACTAAGAACACTGGTGGATTTCCTTGGACTTCTGAAGATAAAGCTATTCTTAAAACAACAATGGTGAGATGTTAGAAACTGTATAACATATAGTTTTGCTTTACCCAGCATTGTGTCGCCATTTCTGGTACAGAAGCTTATCCAGAATAATTTCTGGTCCTCATTTAGTCTACGTGAATATCTGCCTCTTTTTTCTCTTCTGGCTATTATTTATGGTCATCTGTTTATTGGGAGATTTGTGGATTTTGTTTTATACTTAACTTGATAGTTTACCTCACTGAGCATCTGGATTTTCTTTTAGGCAGCTGAATTACCCAGTATTTCAAGAGTTAGATTGCTCTCTACTCAAGTAAAACCTCCTGCCCAAACACGACAAATGGTATGAGAGTTTGTATTAATGCTTCTGATTATTATATACATGTAATGTATTCTCCGCATTCTGTATATCTGTTCTACTACCAGTTTTTTGGTCATTCTAATGTACCATTGCATGAGATTACCAAAAATCTTGATGGACAAAATTATATATCTCCAGGTTAAAATTTTGTTGAGTTGTCTTTTTCAGCTCTAAAGTTGAATGAGCATTTGGTGTCTTTCATTATTGTTTGACTTCTGTGATCAATACAAACGGAAATTTATATGTTTTTGTTATCTAGGTAAATGAATGATGAGAAATATTAAATTTAAGCAACTGAAAATAAGGCACATAGGTGGTAACCTTTGACGTCCTTATGCCTTGGTAAAACGAAAAACAACATGAATATAATGCGGCCGAGATCTGATTTAGTTGTTGGATATACTTTAGTAATACACAACAAAAACTAAGCTTTTATCTCACAATGTGGGGTTGGCTATATGAATCATATCTCGCCATTGTGCTTGGTTAGTTAAGACACATAGCGATATACATTAGTGGTGTATGGACTAAATTATAACTTTTAAAGTATATATGGGGCTGTGTTACGATTTTGAGATACGTAATGCGATGTATGTCGTAAGTGTTTTTTTGTTAGGCCTTCATTTAAAAGGTCTTCTTCATCCACCATATTTTCAGTTCAGTTACACTTGGACCGCGTAACGACAGTTTTATTAATAATTATAGAGGGATGTTACTTTGTTTAGTAGTTTGTGGAAAAATAGTTTCCCCTAATTTTGGAAGAGGTTTGTTATTGACTGCCAGATCTCTAGTGGCTGTGGCATCTCCTTTATCACATTATAGGACCCTGTAGAGCTAATTGTTGTACAATCAATTGTAATGTACTAGGTCTGGCATCCTCAAATTTCCTATTTATGCAGGGAGCACTTCAACTATCTATGCTGAGTCCTGGGTTCATATACGAGCCATATGCTCCTCGTGAAAAGATTCCCTTTTGGAAAAGGTTAGTAACAATTGGGACTACTAGTTGCTCTTAGAGATTTGTGACCAACATATTTTTCCTCTATGATTGTGAAGGAACATTTAGACTACATGAATGTGAGAAAAGCATAAAAAGGAATTAACTACTATCTGCTACTCCCTTCGTCCCAGCTATTTTTGCGGAGAGAGAAAGATGAAGTATTTTTAAGAATCCATCGTTTAATGCTTTCTTGCCCATGTGCTGTGGGGTACCTTGATTTTATTATCCTTTTCCATTTAATTTCAGCATAAAAAATGAATAAAAACTGGTCAAAAAGGGAAATAAAGTGAAGAGTGCAAAAACAGTTGGGACGTCCCAAAGAGGAAAGAGTGCAAAAATAGCTGGGACGGAGGGAGTATTATATAAAGTTGATGGCCAACATTTCGGTTGATTTGTATCCACATTGTCTTTTACTATTTACTAGAAAACAAATAATGATACTGAGATAGTGACTAATCACCTGGTACTGAATAGCAATTTATTATTGCTAATTCAGGTTTCAGTTGAAGGGCTTCCTGTTTAGTTTTAAGGATAAATATTTCAAACCTCTCTAAGGTTTGGACCAGTAACAAATATGACTCCCTAGTTTCAGAAAGAGTAAAAGTAACTGCCGACCAGTTTGACTTTAAAAAAAAAAATTTCACTCTAACAAGTTTTCTCGAAACTTTGTTTTACCCTCCTTTTGACAATAACTTACCAACTAATATAAAAATTAGTTGCTACGCATTTTGTTCTAGTTTTGCATACTATATACACTTTTACCACAGTGTTTATATGGTTAATGGATGTTTGAAAATTTTCTTGTTCTTCATTTTTTTTGAGACTTTCCAAGTAAAAAGAAGTCAAACTAGTTAAGGGTTATCTTTGCTGTTATTGACACTACTGAATTATGTTTGAATGTGGTCTAAAACTCCAAGGGGGTTTGAGATGTATACCCTCACTTTGAAGATGTTTAAAACTAGATGTCAAGTACTACTTACAGAAGAGGCATTTTTAGTTGCCTTATATTGATGGTAGTACACTATAAGGCTTGGCTTTACATTTTTTTTGGAGGTTTTCCGCTGTGTTTAAAAAATAAAATAATAATGGATAGGGATTTCAAGAACAAATTTTCATGGGTTGATCAAACTAAAATGAGGGAAGACTCAAAAAGATTCTAAATGGGACTTTAAGGAAATGAATGCTATATTTAATATAAACAACACTGTATGTCTCAAGTGAATATTTTGCTGAATATGATCATAGCTGAACCCTCATTATAGGATAAGGGTTAATTAGCGAAATTCATATGCCATCTTCTTGTTGGATCTGATTCTTTTATTTGCAGTTCTTTTTGGTGTGCAAATATAGGGCATTTGTGATTTTTACGCGCTGAAACTGTTCCAGCTATAATCCTAATATAACATTTGGTTCATGCCCCCTGATTTATTGACTTATGTTTTGCTTTCTTGGTCTGATAGAATCGTTGGAACAACGGATACAAACTTCTTGTTTTATGCTTAGTTATTCCTTGTGTTATCAGATGGTTTACAAGAAGTGGTTGGAAAAGAACAAAGGAGGATGTTATACTCGAGGTAAGTGATTTGACATTAGATATTTTCATTGCTGGAATCAGATTGTAGCTAGTCTTTGTTAGTTTTTCAATTTTTTTTAAAATTAAATATTTGCTCTCTAACTTCTGCCTTTCTAGAGCTGATTAAACTGCTTCTCAGATACCTCACAATCCCTGCCAACTAGTTTAGTGCTTGATAAATTCAAAGTATAAGGAGGTTGACAATTTTAGTGTTAGATTAGTTTTACCTTGTTTTCTGGGTTTCTGACTTGTTAATCTTGTGTTGCAGCTCAAAAGTGCGTATGCAATTAATAAACTACGCAAATCAGGATATTCCAAGCAGAAGTTTTATAATGAAGCGTTTGATTTGTACAAAGAGGTTAGTATCTGTCAAAAGCTAATTCATCAGACTGCAGGTTGTTGCATATATGCTATACATTTGTCTTTATCATGATCTAAAGTTTTCCGATTATGTATATTTCAGATAAGCACTCAAGTGGCACGTGGAGACAACACAGCATTGAGGAAGTTAGTGACGGAGAATATGTATTCTGTATGTGTTTTCCTATCTGCAAATTTGCTCTTTTGCTCTTTTGCTAGTGTTTATGTCCGATGTACATGTAGATATTGTCACTATGTGTCTTTCTTGTCCTTTGTTGCTGTACACTGAATATCCATTACTCTCTATGCTTATCCTTTTGCCTTAGTCCAATTCCACATTATTGAACACAACAGGCAATGAAGAATGAAATCAGACAAAGAAAATCAAAATGGAGCGAAATGTATTGGGAACTACTGGTACCAGCTGTTAAAATACGAACTCTACGTGCTCGACTGGCAAGTATTTCTGATATCCTAGCTTGATACTTGTTAGCTGTGCTACTTTGAAGTTCATGTTAATTGTGTTGAAGAGTGGCATGAAGACTACACTGTTGCTATACTTTTAGTAGCATGTTTGAATATGTTCTTATTGTAGGTCAGTGGTAACTCTTTCAGTGTTTTGTTTGCCAAATATAAAGCATTTTGTTTCTACAGTTTCTCTTCTGGCTGTTTCAATGTTTATGTTTTCCCTGTTTTATAAAAGATGTTATTATTCTATTAAAGTCCAGGATATCTTTTTCTTCTTGTGCCCCGTGTTTAAAATATGAAGTACATTTAGAGGTTCCAGTTTTATGATGATCAGGATAAAAATTTCACTAAACCATACCTTTCTATTGATTTCTTCGTTTCACTTATACTTGTAAATTATATACGATTTGGGAATCTAGGTTCCCCTTTAGCATGTACCAAGTTCAGTTTTTGTCTTTGACTTCGTATGTAGCTGCCCAAGATGCATACCATGCTTGTGAAAAAAATCACGAAGATCTGGGGTATTTCCTTTCCTCATGCACTTGGCCATTTGTGGGAGGGTCTTTAATTGCATATTGTAGCCTCAGCAACACTTTTAAAGGCACTGTATTCTTTTTATGTCATTCACTTTTACGTTTTGAAGTTCAACTCAGCTTCTGTTTATGTGAAATATGGATTAATCTTGTGTAAATTGATCTCAGGTTATGTTTGAGCTCAAAATGAGATCTTGTTCATTTATTAGGTTTGCTATCAATTTACCTACATTTTCTATTGCAGATTGGAGTAGATAAAAATGATCTTAATAAAGTGTTTGTACAGCTTACGCTTGAGTTTCTTACTAAACAGGTAAAGTTCCTCAATTGAGTATGGCTTATCCCCTGTGTTTGCAGGTGTATCCAAAAGACTGAGAATTATATATGGACAGTGATTTTTAATACTAATGCTACTGTTTTTGTGTCAATACAATTTCAATGCAAGTGTCTTTTGCTGTGTCATAATAACTTAGCTGTGAGTTCATTTGGCCATGGAAGGCCTTTGGACATTTACATGGCCTTTTTTTTATTTCACTCTTTGCTCTGCCTCATCCTCTGGACTCTCCCTAGTACTTGTTGTGTTCTGAGGGGAATGGGTTGAGTGAGGTCTAGTTTCGACTTTCTGGATGTGAGTCATCCAAATTATTTCTATTTTCGTATATATTTACTATTTGATTATAAAATTTTGTTTCTGTACATTTCCATTATTCAGAAATATGAAGCATATGATTTTGATGGGAATGTTGTTGCTGGAGACAAAGACAAGGAGGTAGGCTCTGATCTGAGGCACATTTTGCTGTTTTACGAAAGAATTCTGACTTATTGGCATATGGTTCATGATGAAAGAAAGCTATTATAAAGCTTTTCATTATATTATATATTATATATAATATTATGTTTAACTTGACATATTCTGTGTCTTTCTTCATCTGGGCAGGTTGTTGTTCGTGAAGTATGGGTTTTTGAAAAATCCCTCTTCATCCCGAAATCACAATGGCGTCTATGTGGACGAATCAATACTTAGAGAGGCTTCTCATACTAAACCAAATTTTGTGAACTCCTAGTTTAGTTAATTTCTAACCCCTATGTTTGGGAATCTTATAATTTTTGTTGCTTAGTTGAAGAGTTCTTGAAGTGCGGAATGCATGATTATTCGCCAGCAGCTTGTGATTGTGAGACCCAAGTAGCATAGTTTTAAACTATAAATACATCTTGGTCCTTGTTTATTTCAATTTTCAAGTGTCTGATTCATACATTGCGCCCGATTCCTAGGATATAAATTGTAAATGGTGCTCAATAAAATGGATGTTGAATAACAATGTTAAATTTTGTTTTCTCTACTTACTATTAGAATCAAGTTTTTGACTAAAATTGAAAGAATACGAAATGTTTGACATAGAGAGAGATTTGTACTTTTTGGTTGATCTTCCATTGTGATTTGGAAAGAATTATGCCTTTGGTAGCAAGTATTCTTTTGCTTCACTCTTCAGTATAAAATCTTAACAGCATCATTAGTTGCCTCGCTTGTGGGGAATCCATTGCTTTCAGATTAAGAAATCCAGTACATCCATTATACAAAACTTTACAGGCATCCAATGATGTTGTAATTGTCCTGACTCCCGCAACAGCTTCTACTGAAGATGGCTCTTTGATCAATGCATTGACTGTTTGCAGCGGAGCATATGAGTTGTGAAGGCATTTTGAGGCATGTTTTGTCGATTGTCCGCAGAATTTATGGCTTCATCTTGGAAATCATACAAGCACAGGCTATGAAGACGGTGGTTCTTGGAAGTCCTCTGGGTGCAGCTACTAGCAGATCAAAGAGAAGTGCCTAATTTTCGTTCTTTTGGATCATGATGAAGCTCCTTTCTGCCCTGAAATGTTCTCCAGGATACTTGTTTTCGACAAGATGAATGATGCTATGTTGGAAGTAAAGAATGTGTACATGTAAAATGTTGACATATACGTATACTAATCTTAGTTTCCCTTTTCCTATGTTTTGCCGCCATATTCTAATTCGGTGGGACCAATTCTCATTAGAGCATTTCAAGTGTAACAATCACTTTGATTAAAGTCATTTCACACGTCATATTGATAGGCCATTGGACCATAAAAATATTTTCAAAGCAACGGTCAAATGAAAGCATGATTATTATGTGGCACACTTTTCTTTAGAGGGGTCAAATAGAGCTTCTATATGAAGAAGATTATATTGAGTCTCGCTTGTATTTCCAAGAAAAAAAAAGGAATTTACAAATATGCACATACCTAAATAATTTTCGTTCAATCGTCAATACTGAAGCTATAATTGTGAAAGTAGCATTGGAGATGAAAATTTAAATAACACCGTCAAATAATATACTTTGTTTACATCATACTCCCTCTGTCCCAGCATTTTCTACACAAATTCCTTTTTGGGTTATCCCAATCATTTCTGCACAAGTTGATAACTTTCCCTATTTGGCAATTTTTTTTTGATTTTCCGAAATTGCCCTTAATGAATTTGTCAATTTACAAACTTTTTTCATTCTTAAACACAATTAATTACACTTTTCCACCTACTAACCACACCCAATTTTAATCTATTTTTCAAACTCAGATTTCAAACTACAACCACCTCATTTAAAATTTCACCAACCTTTCATTTACTCTACCACCCCACTTAAGCCAATAAGAAGACACTGAACACTGTAAATTCTCGTGTTCTTCAACTTTTTGTCTTACATCATTGAACTCATACGCTCTCTTCATCTTTCTCTCAATTTCTCTCCCAAGTTTCAGAAAACCCTAGATCTGGTTTCTTCCCTTCCATCCATTTTACTTGTTCTTCGAATTTCTGTCCATCCACTGTGAATATCAACCTTCACATGGAAGCCTTCCCCTCCTCCTCCCGCGATTCTTGCCCCCGTTACTCAAAATGCTATGTTTCCGACACCTATAGGACTTCCAAATTCGTTCCCGAAATGGAGATGGATGATGCTACCTCTGTCCTGATGTCTGACACCACTGTGGAGGCTCTACCGGTGCTAGAGATGCATTTCTTGCGTCGAGCTCCAGATCTGGCTGGTCTCGGCATTGGCGGCAGTTTGAAGAGGCGGTCGTTCCCGTCAAAGAATGACGCTGAGTATGGCTAACATCGATCGACTGTGATGGATGTCAACTCGGCTCTGTTCGGACTTGACTCGGTGGCTGGGTGTGTTGATTCGGTGGCGGATTGTCCTAACTCGGTGAGGGGTCGTCTTAACTCGGCAATGCCTGGTGTCCATTCTGCGGCTTACTGTGTTGGGTCTCAGATCCGATCGTCGGTGAAGCTCTGCCGACCAGGCTCACCGCCCGGCACGGCCTTGGGCCTTGGTGGAGCTTCGACAGGGTCTAGTTGCTCCGATGACACATGCAAAGGGTCCAACGAAATGCTATATCTCTTAGTCCCGTGCTTAAGAGATATTCGTCGCCGAGAAAGGGCCAAGAAGTAATCCGAAAAGGTTTCTTCGTCCCCTACTGATTAAGTTAAGTGATTGAATATGCAGTGATGGTTAATTTTGTTCTGACAACTTAGTTTCCATTTTTTTGTGTCATTATATATTTTAAGGGTTAATAATCTAATGATGTTTTTTTAAAAAATTGCAGGTTACGGTAATTTGGGCCATCTGAAATGGTGGTAGTAAAAAAACACAAATGGTGATTTGCATCTCCCCGTTGTCGGATGATTAAAAAGTTATGAAGAAAAATTAAGTTCATTCAAAATGGGTAATATCCTCTATTTTTGGGCCCTTATGTTTATGTTAGCATGTTGGTGCCTTCAGTATTTCATAATATGTGCACATCTTCCATGTTTTTGTGGCCTGGTGGTGCCATTTGTGTTGATAAAATGATGTTGCCCTTGTTCTTGTTAATAAAATGTTGCTGCCTTTGTGTTTGTGGCATGGTGGTGCCATTTGTGTTGATAAAATGCTGCTGCCCCTGTTCTTGTTGATAAAATGTTGTTGCCTTTGTGTTTTTGGCCTGGTGGTGCCATTTATGTTTATATAATGTTGCTGCCCTGGAGATTGATATGTGTCATATCTGCATCTTCCCCATTTTTATGGCCTGGTGGTGCCATTTGTGTTGATAAAATTTCGTTGCCCCTGTTGTTGTTGATATAATGTTGGTGCCATTGTGTTTGTGGCCTGGTGGTGCCATTTGTGTTGATAAAATGCTGCAGCCCCTGTTCTTGTTGATAAAATGTTGTTGCCTTTTGTTTATATAATGTCGCTTCCCCTGTACCATTTGTGTTTATGTAATGTTGTGGCTTGGAGATTGATATGTGCCATATCTACATCTTCCCTGTTTTTGTGGCCTGGTGGTGCCTTTTTTTTGATAAAATTTTGATGCCCCTATTTTTGTTTTTGGTAAAATGTTGCTGGCCATGCATCTTCCCTAACTTGTTGGTGTTACCTTGTGTGCTGGCCTTATTTTTATTTACATGGCTGATTTAAAAAAATAAAACAAAAGTTTGGTTTTCATATATGTCATAACTTACATTCAATCGGGGTTGGGTTTGAACATTTCAATCACACCAAAAGCGAAATGTTCAAAGGCTTACAAACTATGCCTTCATCCCAACCCCCAAAAGGAAGAGTTACATGCTTACATGATTCTAATTCCTAGAGCATGCATAAGTGGCAGCATCTCCTCTGTTTCGCCTAATGTGATTAGATATTGAATGCATGCCCTTACATCTTCTTCATTTGCATAAATCATCCTTGGCAGTGTTCCCTCTCTTATCATCCTCTCCTTGTTCATATGTGGGATCTTGTAGTTATTGCTGCCTTGCACCTTGATAATCTCTGCCATGACTGCTTGAAGAGTGACAAAAACTTTGTTAAGTGTCATTGCATCTTCCCTTTAAAAAGCACTTTGCACAGCTTGTAGCAGCTCCACCACATTACTAGATACATCTTCATGTTGCATTGTTTGGATAGAGTTAAAAAAACCTAAATCCAATACATTAAGATCATGGGAATTTGATGGCTGCCTCACTAAGTACATGTTGAAACCATCTGAGTTTGCAACTGCTTGAAATTCTGGGTCATTCCATCTGATGTATGGCATCACGTTGTCCTGTTGTATGCATATATTTTTTCTTAGAAATGGAGGCCACGTTGCCTTGATAGCTGGTATCACTTCTTGAATAATCTTGGACCTTATCACGTCCCTGTTAATCATTGGCACTGGGACTATCTCCACGGTCCCAGCGGGCCTGTTCTTGCTATTGTTTATTGCAACTTGCTCTTGTACAAAAGGGAAAATCTCTATCTTCCCATCAAATAATATCTGCCCATCCTCACCAAATATGGGTCTACTCACAGCGCATATGAACATAAGTTTAGGAATATGTGATCTATGTTGACATGTTCTATATGGCTCTGCTTCATCAGGTGGTAGCAAATATCTGACTGTTTGTTTACTTAGATAGAACCATTTTTCATCGATATAGATTATGTTGTTCATATTATTGAATTGAAGCTCATGAGTTAGCTTGGTCAAACAAAATACCATTCTTGATTTTTTGCATGCACTCGTTAGGGCTGGTTTGATACTATTTGTATGACTTTTTATGGTCTTCGCTGCTACTGGCCTTTGCACGCTGCTCTTCTCTATATGCAATCCTTTAGTTGTTACTCCAACTGTTCTTCTTTTATTTGCATCTAGGGATTTCAAAGCCTTCATATCGATAGTTATCTTGTTGGGTGCTGGACGATCATCCGTCCTATGGGACCAGTTCAGTTGATGTCCCAGTGAAAGCTGGAGACTTGAACGCGCCCAGATTGTGCTCACAATGCATATTGAGATATTGAAAAGAGCTGCTACTTCTTCCCTTCTCGTATGTTTGATCTTCCAATTTACATGATGTGCCAAAAGATATTCCCCCAGCGGTAGCCTTTGCTCGTTCGTCAGGTTGTTTCCCTGCAAGTTGCCTTAGAAAAAAACCCGGTGATGAAAAGGAAGATGCAAACAATCAGAGAAGCAATCAGTTCCTTCGGGGTGCTTCAGAGGGCTCCATGATGTGCACTACCTAAATCTGAGGGTTCCCCCCTAATAATTCACATCTTTTTTGTGATATTTGGGGTTTTTTTGAAGAGGGGGAAGAGATTGGTTGGATGTTGTATAACTTCTTCTTGTAAAGTAGGGTTTATAGTGGAGTAGTGATTTGTAACTTCAATTTTTCTTTGCTGTGTATATATAGGTGGTGGCTTCAAATTTTTTGTTGTTGTAATTTTATTAAATTTTCAACTTTTTACTGTTCAGTTTTTTAGATGAACAGTAGTAACTTTAGGAGTTTGGCGCATTTTTGACGGGGGAAACTCATCCACTTTGTAAAAAAATGGAGGGAAATGTTAATGTAACTCACCTAGCTTTTTCTCTTAATTTTTTGACAAACTAGGCCAGAATATGATGTGTACTGACATGTGGGGCCCACTTAAAATTTTCCAAGCCTTTTCTCTTTCTGCAGAAAAGGCTGGGACGGAGGGAGTATTAAAATTCCAATAAAACATGCAATTTGACAAACAGTCTGTTGATATTTGAAATAAACCACCTAATAAACTCAGCCTGAGATTATGGATTTCCCTAACCATAAGTTTATATCAATTAGTCTCTGGAAAGTTGCATTTGTAGGCTGTCATTATGATTATGCACAATCCTCCCATTAATAGTCACCTTTGTTGCATTTAATTAGAAGAGTTGAGAGTTTCATTTGGACCGTCGAGAGTGCTTGAAGATTCAAGCCCTGCCATGTGCCTTTTATCTCTGCACACCATGCCACCGCTCTGTTGCCATTCTTGCCACACAATGCGCAATGTCATTATTAGGGTCCTAAGAGGTGATCAATGTTGGGGTAAATAAAGATTATTGTGATAATATTTGGACATGGATATGAGTTGTGTTTAACACGTTTTCCTTAAAGAGTAATTCGACCCTATCAAATTCTTCGGTTACACGAATTCCCTTCGAGGATAAAACAATCGAGAAACCTTCTTGATCTTGGCTTGAATCAAGAAAAATACTTTTGAGTATTTGTGTTTTGAGTTGTCTCTAAGTTTGAGAAAATCATAAGAAATTCTCCTTGTGGTTTTTATATATCTTGCAATGCATGCGACTCCATGTATTTATATAAAAAAATGATGTGAAACAATACAACATTTCATCGTATTTACATGTCCTAAAAAGAAAAAACGTTTCATGATTCTATGAGAAGCTTGCACTTATCAGAATTATAACAAATGAATTCCAAACAGATACAACTCCTCATTATTTATAGGGAAAGTTTATGTGAAACAATACAACATTTCATTATACTTACATATCCTGAAAAGACACAACGTTTCATAATTCTACGATAAGCTTGTACTTATTAGAATTATAACTAATAAATTCCGAATAGACACAACTCCTCATTCTAGGATAAACCAGCCATAACAAATTAATACGTATCCTAAAATTGTAAACTCGTAGATGGTTTATACAAGTGTGCATTCCGCACCACCAAGCTTGATCTAACGCCCCGAGCTCACAAATACTTGAATTCAACTATACTTAAATAACTTGTGTTTCATAAAACACCAACAATCCTCCCCCATTTAAGTATAATCCTTGATTCGTAAAATCCAATAATACAACCAAACCAAACAAGTGCATAAATGAAAATGTCTTGAAGATTGAATTTTCATCTAAGTGAATTACACATTCCAAATGCTTGAGAATCAGAGTGTCTATAACGATTGAACCCTTAAACATATTTGAACACTTGAAGATAATACACACACAAGTTCATATACAACTCAAAATCTAAAATCAACACTATACAAGCCGTGTGTCCCTATCCATTCATGAGTGCATACAAAACCAAGCCCGAGCTTCTTGAAGCGGCTACACTTCACACTCCATATAGGTGAATCCCTTTAATCGTACACCTACAAATGCACTTTGTCAAAAGATCCATTAAGAAGTTAAACTTCAACCTACTTTTCTTGCAGGTCCAAACACATTACCTTCAGGATATAAATTCACATGTTTCAATCTCAAGCCATAAGCCTTTCACATTGAATTTCACTCTAATGTTGTATTAGAGAAAAAATGGGTATCCTATCATCAAAGATTTAAATAGTCTTTAAACCCATCCCGATTACCAACTTATTTACCAAGTCCTTAGCTAACCCCTTTGTTAAGTGATCTGCTAAATTATGCTGTGTTCTTACAAAATTAACTGAAATCACACCATGAGTTATTAACTCACGAATCGCGCTATGCCTAATGCCCAAGTGTCTAGATTTTCCATTATACACTTCCTTATAAGCATTAGCCAAAGTATTTGTACTATCACAATGAATAGAGATAGGTGAAATTGGCTTAGGCCACAACGAAATTTCATATACTAGATTTCGTAATCATTCCACCTCTTTACCGGCTGCTGCTAAAGCTATAAATTCCGACTCCATGGTTGAGTCAGAAATGCAAGTTTGCTTTTTAGATGCCCATGAAATGACATATCCATCAAGCAAAAATACCCAACCACTTGTAGATGAATGATCTTCTACACTTGTTAATCCAACTAGCATTCGAATAACCTTCCAAAACCGAAGGAAATCCTACACAGCACAAACCACAATCTATGGTTTTCTTCAAATATTTGAGAACACGCCTAACAGCTTGCCAATGATGCGTGCTAGGATTACTTGTGTACCTACTCAATTTGCCAACCATAAAAGCGATGTCTAGCCTTGTGCTTGTTATGGCATACAATAAGCAACCAATTACTTGTGAGTACTCGAGTTGTAATACCGCCTCACCCTTATTAGGCATAAGCTTCACACTCGCATCCATCGGAGTACTAATCGGAGAACAGTTCTCACAATCGAACTTTTTCAACACTTTCTCAATGTAGTGAGATTGTGTGAAAGAAATTCCATTGCTCTCTCGTTTGATCTTAATACCAAGAATCACATATGCCTTCCCAATGTCTTCCATGTCAAAACGTGATAACAAAAATGCCTTTGTAAGGTCAACTTGACTTTTTTCTGTGCCAAAAATCAGTATGTCATCCACATAGAGACAAATAATAACTCCATTTCCGAAATTATCGAATTTTCTATACACACAATTGTTAGATTGGTTTAGCTCATAACCATTCGATAAAACCACCTCATCAAAATTATGATGCCATTGTTAGGAGCTTGTTTTAGCCTATACATTGATTTGACTAGTTTACAAACCTTATGCATATTTCCCAGCATAACAAACCCTTCTAGTTGTTTCATGTAAACCTCCTCTTCTATATCTCCATTTAAGAATTCGGTTTTGACATCCATTTGATGGATCATTGTTAATAGCCACTAAGGCAATCAATAACCTAATAGTAGAGATCCAATCAACCGGAGCATATGTATCAAACTAATCACACTTTCGCTTTGCCTAAAGTCTTGGATAACCAATGTAGCTTTAAATTTGTCAATAGAACCATCGGATTTCATATTTATTTTGAAGATGTACTTGCAACCTAATGGTTTACAACCACACGGTAGATCACAGAGAACCCACATATTATTACCCATGATGGAATCAATCTAATCATTTATCCCTTCTTTCCAGAAAGCAACGTCTCGTGATTCCATAGCCTCATTAAATGTCTTAAGATCATCCTCAATATGATAAAAATATGAATATTGATAAACTATCTCATCTCTTGATCCCTCAACCAAATAAATTTGGAAATCAGGACCGAAAGATTTCTCAATCCTACCTCTCTTGCTCCTTCGAAGCTCATGTGACTTATCTTTAGGTGAGATTACATCACCCTCTATAGTTCAACTTGAATTAGGAACTAAATCCTTTGGTCTTGCCATTGAATAAAACCGAGTTTCATAAAAAGTAGCATCTACCGATGCAATTACGGTGTGAATTGAAATAAAATTATTTGGTTCAATAACATAGAACCTATAAGACTTGGAATGCATAGCATATCCAAAAAAGATGCAATCAATACCTCGTTCCCCCAATGTTTTCCACTTGGGATCGGAAAGTCTAATGACTGCCCGACAACCCCAAACTCAAAGATAATTCAAGTTTGGCTTCTTTTTGTACCAAAGTTTATATGGAGTGATCTTATTCCTTTTATTAGGAACCACATTTAATAAATAGCAAGCCGTTGACATGGCTTCACCCTAAAACCCGTCACTTAATCCCGAGTAGAATAACATGGAATTTACCATTTCCTTTAGGACCCTATTTTTCCTTTCCACCACACCATTTGATTATGGTGTATATGGAGTGGTAACTTCATGAATAATGCGACAATTCTCAAAAAATGTAGGATCATAATATTCACTTCCTCTATCAGTACACAACTTTTTAATCAAAACAGATTTTTGCAATTCAATCTCATTTTTAAAAGTCTCAAATTTCTCAATTGCCTCATCTTTTAGAATGCAATAGATAGATGTAAAAAAATATAGAATAATCATATATGAATGTTACTAAATATTTTTTACGTCCCAAAGATGGTGTTGCATGCAAATCACACAAATCACTATGTATGAGTTCTAGCAAATTTGACGTCCTTTCAACAATATTAAATGGTTGTTTAACAATTTTATTCAACATGAAAGTGTTACATTTTTGCATACTTATATCAAAAGCCGGAATCACGCTATCCTTGGACGTTATAATCATGCTTTTATAATGAACATGTCCTAATCTAACATTCCATAATGATTAGAACAAACAATGTAGATAGAATTACACACATCACTTAAATTTAACATAAACATTCCATTAAAATAATATCCTACAACACACCAAACTTCAAAAAAAAAACAAATTTATCAGATTCATACTCTTGCTTATAGCCACATCTATATAAAATACTACTAGATACTAAGTTCTTTCTAATTTTGGGTACATGTAACACATCTTTTAGATGAAGAGATTTCCTAGAACTAAATTCCAACACTACTTCTCCTCGACCAAGAATAGTGGCGGTAGAATCGTTTCCCATATAAAGAATGGAACTATTGTTATCCGGTTCATATAACTTGAACCACATACGGTCCTTGCAAACATGTTTGGTTGCACCCAAATCCATCCACCAAGCAACATCATCATCTTGTAAATAAAATGCTTCGGAAATTAATGGTATATAATTCTCAACCGAAATTAAACCATTATAAAAAATCTGACTTTGATGAGGTGATGGACCTTGATCCTTAGACCCCTTCCCAGAATGGTTTGATGCCACTTCCTTCTTGCTCTTTCCGACTCAAAAATCATGTTGAAAGTTCCTGGTCTTGCATCAAATCCAACATGCACCCTTAGGTTTTTTTCCCAATTCTTTGTTAGTGTTTTTTTTATTTAAACACCTTAAAGGTGGGGGATTATATAAGGTTCCCCAAGCCTGTATAGAATAAATAGATCATTACAAAAGCGATCAGTGAGGCAACATTGTTGCCTCCAAAAGAATACCTAGCAGCCGAAGAGTATGTCTAATCGAGTTGTTAGAACAAAAAAATTTGATATGGTAATTGCGATTCCAAAAGAAAGAATCTCCACCCCATGTGTTAATTCTTTCCCTTGGCCAGGCAACTACACACTATCACTTCAAGATTAACAAGGAACCTATATCGTAGCAAAAGTTGCAGCAAATTTGCAGTGAAGCCTTGTGTTTTGAGAGCATCCTTCCCGGCCGCGAAGTAGCTAAATTCTGGAGTTTGATTGGTCTTCACCAGCCGAGAGTTTGAATAGTGGATTAAAATCTTGTGAACCTGTAATAAGCCAAAGAAAAGACATCAGCAGTATCTATCCTTTTTTGAATTCAAGCATATCATAAATAGTCCTCAACAATGTATATGAGTGACAGTGGTGGTTCGTGATCTGGGTGGTTGCTAGTTCAATTCCTTGGAAGAGTGCTGGTTCATGATATGAGAACTCTGATATGTGTCTAAACATGACAAATTTGAGAGCAAAGATTCAAGCACCAGCTCTAATCACGGGAAAGCCACTTCTATCAAGGGTTAGCAGTCCCCTAAGAAAAGGAGGGGCTGCCTGGATGTCTATATCACCAAAGAGGTTATTTTCTAAAGCATATTTTGCCAGGAAATCAGCTGCACTATTTGCCTCCCTAGGGGTGTGTTGAATTGGGTATTTGTGGTGTTTTAAATTGAGGGAGCTGCAGATGGAGAAGGTTCTCCATGGGGAACTCTTGGGGTTTTGAATACCCTGAACAACTATTAAACAATTTGATTCCACCACACAAGTATTTAGAGCCAGTTCTAAACATATTTCATATCCACATTGAATGGAGAAGAGTTCCGCATGTAAAGGAGATGGAGAATGGAAAGTTTTTACTCTCATTTTAACCACATTCCCATTCCAGTCCCTAACTATCACAGCCAAAGAAGCAAAACCACCTCTAATCCATGTAGCATAAGTATTAATTTTATATCCAGATTGTGGTTTCTTCCAATTCACAGCAGTTAAAGATTTTTTCCTCTTTTGAAAAATTTAAGGGATAATATTTGCCTGAGTCCAGTACTTATGCTTGTCTACATTGCCTATTAGATGATGGACAGTGAAAATTTGATAAATCATACGTTTAATCTCATGAAAGCAAGCGACTTGGGAGAAAGATTCATTTTCGTAAATAATTTTGTTCCTTTTAATCCAAAAAAACCAAATTGTGACAAGAAGGGCAACAGTTGTAATGTTAGACTGAATCTTGGATTCCGCCTTAAAAGAAAGATAATATTCAACTCTACCCTTCAAGTTTGCAAAAACTGAGTGTTGTAGATGTAAAAGGTCACTGACACATTTCCATACATCAATAGAGGAGGGGCACGAGTTAAAGAAATGATCCAGCATATCAGTGTGATTCAGACAGAGGGGACATTTAGAGGCTAGAGCGAAACCTAACCTACATAATATGTTATCAAAAGGAAGTAGTCCATTCAGGGCTCTCCACAAGAGAACAGACATTTTTTTTGGAATGAAGGAGAACCAAACCTTATTAAGGTGCATGATTTTTGCCTTTTTCTGCCTGAAGATATTGTATGCAGACCGTATGGAGAACAATCCGTCTGTGGCTGGAGTCCAAATGAGCTTATCCTCATGAGAGTGTTCCAGCTTAGCATCCTGCAAAAGGGCATATAAATTGGTAGCCAAATATGGCTCCAGTTTTGGGAGGAGGGAAGCTTTTTTATTGATAAATGACCTGAGTGAGATATCCTCAAAGGGGATATTCCTCTCATGTGGCCACTTATAAAACAGAGCTTCTTCTCCTATCCAATTAGAGTTCCAGAAAGAGCAATCACCAATTCCATAGATTACTCTGGAATAGCTATTTGCCTTAGCTGTGATATAACATATTCTGGACCATGTATGTGATTTTTTATAAGAGATAGGAAGCGACCATAATAGGGAGGACCATTGAGTAGAGTTTTGTTGCAGTTTCCACCACAGTTTACATGAAAAAGCATCAACAATGGCTTTTAAATCCCTAAAACCTATGCCATTTTCTTCTATAGGTAGACTCATATTTTTCCAGGACCTCCATTTTTTCCTATCAGAGTTGTCTGAACTCCCCCAAAAAAGATTGGATGCCATTTTCTCCATTTTTTTCAAAACAATCTTTGGTGGACTCAAGACAGCGAAAATATGCGTTGGAATTGAAATAAAACAGTGATTTATCAGTATAATCTTACCAGCAGTAGTGAGCCATCTATTCTTCCAGTTATTGATTGATTTCTCCATTCTTTCCAGCAGAGGTTGATAGTGTACCTGTAGGTTTTGACCAGAAAAAATAGGGATTCCCAGATATTTGAATGGGAAAGAACCTTTTTCCATTCCCAGTATCCTCTTTACAGAAAGAACTGTTGATAAAGGGGTTCTGTGAGATACAAAAAATTCAGATTTTGCAAAATTAATCTTTTGACCCGAAGTTTGTTCGTATGCTAGCAGGAAATTTTTAAACCTCTTCAAGTTTGTAGGTTTAGTTTTAAGAAAAACGGCTGTATCAACAGGGGAAATTCCTGTTAGTGTTGCTAAAGGGACGCTTCTTCCCTTTTTTCTTCTTTGCACTTTCACCCTCTTCCATTATATTAATAGAAGATAGTCCCATTGTCTTTTTATCTTTGGAATTACTGTTTTCATGCACCCTTAGAGTTTTCTTGAGACGCAAATGACTTCCGTGTTGTACAAGAGACCATTCTTCCTTTTTGTGCTTAAGCATGTGCTTGAAATTCTTCCATGAGGGTGGAAGTTTGTCGATTATGCTTGACACCAAAATAGATTCATCCATTTCCAATTTGTGTTGTGCAAATTGCCCTAAAATCCAGAGCAATTCATTGTACTGCTCCATTACGGGCTTAGAGTCTGACTTCTTGTAATTCATAGAATTAATAACAATGAACTTCTTACTAGAAGCATCCTCATCCATGTACTTTGACTCCAAGGAATTCTGTAACTCTTTTGCAGATTCAAAATTTGGTAAACATCAAAAAGTGAGTCGTACATACCATTCAAGATGTGATCGCGAAAAATGTAGTTTTCATTTTCCCATTTGTTCCTCCGATTAATTTCCTCCAATGGTTCATCCTCCACAGGTTCTGTCATTGGTGTAGACAATACGTACGCCACTTTGAGAGTTGTAAGGAGGAAGTGCATCTTTTTCTACCATCTACGAAAATCTACACCTTCAAACTTCTCAAGTTTCCCAAACTTGGTTGTCATGTCTCGTACCGATACCAATATAACAATTTTTTTAAAAATTATCCTTTAAGATTGTTGGGGCAAATAGGGATTATTGTGATAATACTTGGATATTGATATGAGTCGTGGGAACACGCTTTCCTTAAAGAGTAATTCAACCCTATCAAAGCCTTCGGTTACACAAATTCCCTTCGAGGATAAAACAATCAAGAAACTTTCTTGATCTAGGTTTGAATCAAGAAAAATACTTTTGAGTATTGTGTTTTGGGTTGTCTGTAAGTCTGAGAAAATCAAAAGAAATTCTCCTTGTGGTTTTTATGTATCTTGCAATGCATGCGACTGCATTTATTTATAAAAAATGTTGTGAAACAATACAACATTTCATCATACTTACATGTCCTGAAAAGACACAATGTTTCATGATTCTACGATAAGCTTTCACTTATCAGAATTATAACAAAAAATTCCGAACATATACAACTCCTCATTATTTATAGGGAAAAATGTTGTGAAACAATAAAATATTTCATCGCACTTACATTTCCGGAAAAGACATAATGTTTCATGATTTACGATAAGCTTGTACTTATCAGAATTATAACAAATAAAGTTCGAACATATACAACTCCTCATTCTAGGATAAGCCAACTATAAAAAATTAATACTTATCCTAAAATTATAAACTTGTAGATGGTTTATACAAGTGTGCACTCCACACCACCAAGCTTGTTCTATCGTCCCGAACTCACAAATAATCGAATTCAACTATACTTAAATAACTTGTGTTTCATAAAACACCAACAAACAACACACACTACAAGAAAAATGACTTATTATTTCGCCCCCTTTACCTCAATTTTTGGCTTAGATCAAATAATCGAAGTAAAAATTTCTTTTACCCCTGTTATTTTTTTCAAAGTAAACAATATTTTTTACCTTGGTTAAAAAATAATCAAGGTAAAAAATATGTTTTTTACCTCGATTATTATACTAATCGGAGTAAAAGGTTAAAAGAAGGAAGTAAATAATCATGCCGAATAGTGTGCGACGTCGCATATGATGTTTAAAAAGGCCAGCCAAAATTGCATTACATGTCATTTTCATCGACATGTGATGCGATGGATGACTGACGTCGCAGTTATGTAAAACATAGAACTTTTCGAGGTCAAAGTTGAAAAAGATTAACTATGATCTACAAAAATATTTGTTCAGTGGTTTTTAAAACAATGGTAGAAAATGGTGATGAATGGTACATTTGAGATTGGTTTTTAAAATCATGCATCGATCAAAATTGCACATATGGTCAATTATATATTGTTCAAATAAGGCAGTTAAATTATTAGAAAATCAATAGGGACGAAAATATCCTCACAAGAGGATAGTGAAGATTTGTACCTGGTTATCTATGAGGAAGGAAGGAAGGAGAAAGATGATTTACTGATGGGGCTTGGGATTCTCTGTGCCGACGGAAAGAATATGGAGGCATGGGAATGAGGAATCCATCAACCAGGAATAGGGCTGCCCTATGCAAACATATATGGGATTTGTCTCAAGACAAGGATGTGTTATGGTGTAAGTGAGTGCATGAATATTATCTGAAGAGAGAACATGTAGGAATTTGCAGGTACTCAGTAACTCAAAGCTGGCCATGGAGGGTTCTTATGAAGATCATAGATGGGTTTTATTCAAAATTGAACCTGTGCTTGGACAGGAAGGGGGAACTAAAGTTGTCAGGAGTATATGAGATGATGATGGGAGGCAAAGAGGTGCACTATAAAAATAGTATAATCTGGTACAAAAAAACCTTACCTAAACACAGATTTTTCATGTAGATGTGGATGAATGGCAAGCTTCCTACAACTGACAGACTTATGGCTTTTAACATATTAACAATAGGGAATGTTTGTTGCTTATGTTTGAAAAAGCAAGAATCTGCTCACCATCTGTTCGTAGACTGTGGCTATGTGAAGGAATTGATGATTTTCTTGAAGATTTTTGCCTGTGATTCTTTGAGAAAGATGAAGAAACAGCTCTGGTTGTTGGTCAGAAGGAGGGTTGTGAAGAAAGTGATGTTATTGATCTCTAGACTGTATAATGTATGATAGGAGAGATGTAGAAGAAATTTCAATGGTGTGGAGTTGAAAGCTACAAATTTAGCTCATCAAATCAAAACTGAAACTGATGGGAGACAAAGTGCAGAAGAAGATTGGAGAAAAAGATGAAGGAGAAGGATGGAGAAGATATGGTGTAGATAAAGTAGAAGTAGGAGTATTTTTGTAGTATGAGGAGTTATTAATTGAGTGCAGTAGAAGTTTTGTTAAATGAGGTTTGTAATAGCAGGGAGTTGGCTAAACAGTTGTAAGTTTTGGGTTTCATATTCAGAGGATAGATACATTTATAATCTTAACTTTAGGCTAAAAGTGCCAATATAACCCTGCAATATCAGAAAGTGCCAATTTAACCCTAACTAATTATTATATGTGCCAATCTAACCTTAACTTTTGAAACATTTGTGCCGATATAGCCAATTTCCCTAATTCTGGTGTTGACTCTTGAAATTTTGGCAATGACAAGAAATGAAATGATGGAATTTCCCTTCTCTCTATCCTTTCCTCGCCACCACCTCTTCTTTCTTCCTGAAATTCCCCTCCCCCCCACCCATTACCCAGCCACCACCTGAGCTCCATGATGAGACATCAAATGCATGTATTTTCTGAACCATTTAACATCTCTTTTGTTATCTTTTTGTTAGAAGATAGCTAGATTTAGGTAGGTTTACATCATAGGGGTTAGATGACCATTTTCGGTTTTCATATCTAAATCCTTCATTTGTAACATATTTTTAGTCTAATGGATTTTTGGTCCTTACGAGCATCTAGATTAATTTTTGTGAGTTTAATTTGTACATTACTCGTAAGCACTTCAGAGTGGTTTAGTGAAGGCCATTCGCAAAGATGGTAGAATATTGAAGGCCACAAGTCAAAAAAGTGGTAGAAGATAGAAGGGCCGAAGAAGGAATACAAAGAAGCGGATGAATTGTAACCCGGAAGTTTTAACCAAGTTCTTAGAGCTATCCGAGAAGAACTATCCTCCAAGGGTGGTACCATTGAATTCATCTGCTTGAGTGCTATATAATCGACTACAAGAACTCCCAAATCGGATCAGTGGTTCCCCTATAGCAATGCAAAGAAGTTGAAGAAAACAGGGGCCGACAAGTGCGCGGCCACCGCACTTAGGCGTGCGCCCAAAACGTGCAGCCAGCGCGCCCTAGTGTGTGGCCGCGCACCTCTACTACACTTTTTGTTTACTTTTCTTGATGAAATTAGACTATAATTAGCCACTATTCTTCCCCATTTTTCTAAGCCCGACTTGGGGTTTCAAAAACCTAGTTTTTCTTCTTCTTTTCTTAGTTTTTTCACTTCTTCCAATGAATTCTTGTAGATTTGTTATGGGTTTTCATTACCTAGGCTAGATTATTCACTTGGGAGCAATTGATTGAAGCTTCATGTAGTAAGAACCTCTATTTCACTCTTTCTTGAAGCATTTGTTATTTAGCATTTATTTTGTTCTTAATATGAATGTTTTCTTCATTTATGCTATGGGTTGTTTGAGAATATGAAGTGTTTGTAATGATTGAAGTGTTAGGAGGCTAGAGATGTGCATAATTTCTTAGCTCTTTGACATAAAAATTCAAGAACATGGAATTAGAACTTCTTGTTGTGTAATGTGAGGTGAATGTTGCTAGATGAGTATGTTAATGTGGTTTGTTAGCATATTTATCCTAAGGTAGCAATTAAAGGTTGAATCTTGAATGTTGATTTTTTTAGGTTTAACCTAATAAATGTATTGTTTGGTTAAATGGCTAGTCATTTGGTAGAATGTTTGTAGTTGTTATCAAATCTATGGTTCTTTCGTATATGATGCCATTGATGAATACCTTTTGATTGTCTAAAGTGATCATTAATGAGGTTTGCAAATGGTTGTTGAATGTCTTTTTGAATTACTCTTGAGAAGAAATAGAATGTCTATCTATCAAAATGGAAGTAATAGCATTCTGCATAGGTAATGAATGTGATAAAATGAGTGAATGGTTCTATGATCCATAAGAGGTTTGGAAGTGGGAATCAATTGCCCGCAAGACTTTGTCTTTTGTTGTTTTTATCCCTTTTTTTGTTTGTTGCATGATTAGCATAGTTACTTGACTTTTGACTTTGCTAGTTATCTTGTCTTTACTTTTATAATTTAGGAAAAACCAACCAACCCCCCCCCCCCCCCTCTTTACTTGCTTATAAATATGTAGTCTAATATCCACCTTACATGTTTAAACCCTCAGAAAATTTTCTCTTCTTCGTGGACGACCCCAAGTTTCCACTATCTACTTAATTGTATTCAGGAAGTAGTTTAGGGATTATAGTTGTAACTTTGAGAGGTACAACGATGACCTCCCAAGTTTTGGTGCCACTGCCAGGGAATATGCGTTTATTTTTAAGTGTTTAGGCATATTTGGTTGAATATTTTCTAGTTGTTTTTATTTGCTTTTTCTTTTTGTTTGTTTTTGTTCGAAGTAGGTATTGCTTTAGTTCTTGGTGAAATTTTATCAAAAATATTTTCAATACGATTCCAAATTTTTGAAAAAATAAAATAAAAATAAAAAATGGAAAATCTCACCTTGAGGGAACTCATGATGAGAAGAGAGGCTCAACGAGCAAGGTTTTGTAGGATTTGTCATTCTGACCATCCTACCGAGTCTTACTATAGGTTGAGGGAGAGACACTCGAGGAGGAAAGAACCATTGGTTTCCAAAACCAAGGGTATTTTGAAGAATGCTATTAAGAGGTTGGAGTTGTTGGTTTTCAAGGGCAAGGAGCTCAAGAATGGCATCCATACCATGATTATTTCAATTGGGAGTGGAGTGGTAATCCAGATTTGTGGTGTGAGAATGCACTGGAAAACCAACAATACAAGCAATATAGTTGGCCTTCACCACCTTATACCATACCCCAAAACCAATTCCAAGAAGAAGGTTCAAGTTTGACACATGCAGAGATCATGAATGCAATAGCAAACTTGATATCTAGGAGTACTACTAGTTGTTGCTTTTTGTGGGTGTTGACCGAGACTTGCATAGTTGTAGATTCGTAGTGCATGGGTCGAGGTTGCATATTGTATGGAGTTCGATAACATGGAGGAGAGAAAATTCATTGAGGAGTGAGCATTGCTACCACCGGGAAGCACCTTTAAGGTCCTAGTTGTGACTTTTTTCTTGTCCTTTTGTTCACATTGAGGACAATGTGTGTTTTAAGTGTGGGGGGAGAGAAACATATCTCATTGTACTATATTGTAGTGTATATATGCTCTAGTTTGATTTGTTTTGTTTGAAACAAAAAAGGAATTTTCCGCTAAGTTGAAAACCCGAGAGGGCAACTTAGGCAAAATTGGAGGGGCCTAGATAGGTCAAAAACCTGAAAGAGCAACCTGTGCAAAAATGAGAGGCCAAGTGGTGTGGAAAAAGGTGAGGGTAAGCATTGAAAAAAAAATGGGCCACAGTGAGAGAAAATGAGAGAAAAGGAGAGAAATTGAAACATTCTATTCTTCTCTTAGTTGTCTATTTGGTGGTTTCTTTGGTAGAGTAAGCTAGTTTTTTTACAAGACTTCAAATGCATGTATTTTCCAAAGAATTTAGCATTTTTTAAAAATATTTTTGTTAGAAGATTGCTAGATTTAGATAGGTTTACATAATAAGGGGTTTAGATGACCGTTTTCGGTTTTCATATTTAAATCCTTCATTTTTGCAAACTATGTTTAGTCTAATGAATTTTTGGTCCTTACGAACATCTAGATTCCTTTTAGAGACCTTAATTTGTATATTGCTCATGAGCACCTAAAAGTTGTTTAGTGAAGGCAATGAGCCAAAACATGGTAGAAGATAGAATGGTCGAAGAAGGAAGACAAAGAAGTGGATGAATTGTGACCTGGAAGTTTGGACCAAGTTCTTAAAATGATCCGAGAATATGCAGCCTATAAGAGTGGCATCATTGAATTAGTCTTCTCAAGCACTATAAAATTAACTACAAGAAATCCAAAATTAGAGCAACGGTTCACCTGTAGCAATGCGAAGACTAGCCGACCAACCGACCGGCCAATAAAGAAGATTGGGGGTGCAGCCCGGGCGCTGCATCACGCGCTAGTGCGCCAAAGTTGCAAGGGAAAATGCCTCTCAATCCAAGAACGTGCTCCTAGCTCGATACCTCGGGCGTGCCAGCCCGCACGCCCTGCGCGCACAATCGTGTGCTAGCGTGCCACGAAGCACACCGCTACGCAGTTCCTCAGTACCCTAATGCGCAACCAGCAAAAATGATCGCACGCCCACGTGGTGTCTCACTCTGGCCCCATCAGCCTCGCACCATTGCCCCGAGCCACGACCTCACACCATTGCCCCACACCATGGCCTCAAGCCAGCAGGCCAGCATCGAACCGAGCACATCCAGCCGCGCATCTGCTACACCATTTTTTCTTCTTTTGACCAACTTGGGATATAAATAGCCCCTCTTATTCCCCATTTCAATTGAGCCCGACTTGGTGGCCTCCAAACCCTAGTTTTCTTCATATTTTCTTAGTTTTTGCATCTCTACCATAGATTTTGGCTATTTTGTTATAGGTTTTCATAATCTAGGCTAAATATACTCTTTGGAGCAATTGGTAAGCATTTCTAGTATGAATTTGTGAGATTTAGTTTATCCTATTTTGTGCTTTAATTATCAAGTATGTTTTGTGCTTTCTTGTGAGATTGATGTATGATTTAGACTTGGATGATCAACTAGTTGAGGATTGTGGGTTGATTACTTACTAGGTTTTTGTCTAACCCAGAAGACTTTAACTTTTTGTCAATGTGATTGTTGTTGGTCAATTCTAGGTTATAATTAGGAGTGATAACTAATTATGATTGTTTATTGATGGAGTTACTTAGACTTAGGATGAATTTGAACGGGTTTGACTAATTATCAACGTGGTTCACTAATAATGATTAGCATGAAGGCTGATCCTCGTAGTCATTATTAGTAAACATACTTGTGCTATCTATGTGTTTCTTGCTTGTAGGACATTGTGGTAGTTGTGTTGGGTCTCTATGTGTATTGCAATCCTCAGGGAAGTCTATGACGCCAATCGTCTATAGTGACAAGAGGATAAGGTTTATTGTGTGGCGCCGATCGCCCACTCTAACTATAACCGAGGAGAGGTGAGAAATATCAACACTCGAAAGGTGTTGGTAAGTTCTCCATAATATGTGATTAATGCATAAAAATAGGATAATTAATCTATGATTAAAGGATGACTAGAAATATAAACCAATAGCGCCCAAGACTCGTTATAATCTTAGTTACATTATTTGTGCTATTTTTATCGTATTTGCATCATTTTTTTAATAGTTTGTTAATTTAGTTGTATAAAGTAGTTGTAGTATTTTTCAAAACCAAAAACCCCCACTTTTTTCCCACACACTTAGAGTGACATCTTTGTGTGCTTTTAACTATGCTTTAGCACTCGATAAAACCCCTTTTGCTCGTCGATAACCCCGTCTTACTACTACAATACAACAAAATGAGATAAATTTCTCTTAACCTCCCCACACTCGAAACACATATTGTCCTCAAAGTGAACCAAATGACACAATAAAGAAATAAGGGAAAAAGAAAAAAATACTCATAACTAGGACCTTGAAGGTCCTTCCCGGTGATGGCAATGCTCACTTATCGATGAATGTTCTTTCCTCCATGTTCTCGAACTCCACCAAGTATGCAACTTCAACCCATCCACTAAAAATCCATAACTATGAAAGTCTTGGTCAACCCTCAAAAAGCAGCAACTAGTAGTACTCACAGATGGTGGTTTTGATGGTGGTTTTTTGGTAGTGGATTATGGTTTTGGGTAAGGGCTTGAGGACATGGTTGAGGATTTTTTTTCAAGAAAAGAAAAACACTAACCTAACTTAAAAGCTCGGGTTGCCTCCCGAGAATCTCCGTATTTTTAAGGTCATCTGCACGACCCTAATGTTATCCATATGGTAAAGGTTTGAACCTCTTCATCATAAGCATCCAAAAGTAGAGAGGTGGGAATACAAAACTTTCAAGGGGAAATCTTTGTGGAGGTGGAGATGGCTTTAAAGGAGATGGGTGGTATGGAAGCTTGGCATAATCATTTGGCTCTCCTATTGTCCCCTCCAAGAATTCCAAAAATGGTGGAGTTGGTTTAATTGGTGGAGGAAAGGGTGATGATAGCAATAATAATGAATATATGACAATCACCCCTTGCTCAACTTCTTTGTCTTCAACAACCAACTCCTCATCCCCTTGGACCTCATCTACAACTTCCTTCACCACCTCGACCATCTAGGTAGAAGGATTTGCCCTTGGCTCCTGGCTCACCTCCTATTGGAAGGTTGCCAGAATCTCTAGCTTCCAAATGGCTCACGGAAGATGCAAGTTGGCTAATTTAGTTCTCCAAGTTTTTGAATCTCAAGGAAGCGCGAGCCTCCAAATCTTGGACCATATTCGATATTACTTGCAAGAATTCATCCTTTGAGCTTAGACCTCGTTCTTAAGAATGGTTTTGGGACATGGCATGAGGTGATGAACGCCAATCATTTTGCTCATAGTGTTGGTTTTCCTGTGCATTCCCATACCACTCCATATTACCACTCTACTCCGAATCATAAGAATCATAGTATGGATACCATTCTTGAGCTCCTTGACCTTGGGAACCAACAAATCCAACCTCTTCATAGCACTTCTCATGATACCCTTGGTTTTGAAAACCAAGGGTTCTATTCTCCTCTTAGTGCTCCTCTCTCAACCAATAACAAGAATCGGTAGGATGGTCGGAATGATAAGTCCTACAAAAACTTGCTTGTTGAGTCTCTCTTCTCATCACGAGTTCCCTCAAGGTGGGATCTTTCTTTCTTTTTTTTCAAAAATTTGGACTTTTAGTGCAAGGATTCTCGGTATAAGTACACCAAGAACTCAAGCAATACACATTCCAAACAAAAACAAAGAAGCACAAAAAATTCGGGGTCGTAGTGCAAAGGTTCTCGGTTCTTGGAATGAGCACGTACAATAAACCAAGAACAAAAGCAATATGCCCTTCCAAAAAACAAAAAAAACAAGCACAAACTATGAACAAACAAGAACACACAAAGAGAAACAAAAAAAACACAAAGAACTACCCTAACACTCAACAAAATACGCCTTTTCCCCGCATCAGCGCCAAAATCTGGGAGGCCGTTTCCGTGCCTCTCAAAGATAAGTTGAAAGCCCAAGAGGGAAACTTAGGAAAAAGTGGGAGGCCCGGATAGGTTGAAAACCCAAAAGGGAAACCTATGAAAAAATGAGAGGGAAAATGGTGTGGAAAAGGGAGAGGGTGAGCATTGAAAATAAAATTGTGAAGCTAGGATGAAAACCTGAGAGAGCTCCTAGGCGAAATGAGAGAAAATGAGAGAAATTGAAATTTTTTATGCTTCTCTTGATTTGTCTATTTGATGGCTTCTTTGGTAGAGTAAGCTAGTTTTACACTTGTACTTTATACCTCACCTTTGATTGGTATGATGGTTGTTTAGATCATCTTAAATTTTGGGCGGTGAGAGTGTGAGAGATTCTTAGTGTCTTGGGGTTAGGGTAGTCTAAGAATACGATGTTGGTTGTGTTTGGAAAACTTTTGCATGCTAGTTTACACTTAGATCGTTTCTTGTTCTCGTTTACTCAAGGACGAGTAAAGATTTAAGTGCAGGGAGGTTTGATAAGATGTCAAATGCATGTATTTTTTAAAGCATTTAATATGCTTTTGTAGCTTTTTGTTAGAAGATTACTAGATTTAGATAGGTTTCCAAACCCTAGTTTTCTTCATATTTTCTTAGTTTTTGCATCTCTACCATGAATTCTTGCTATTTTATTAGGGGTTTTCATAATCTAGGATAAATATACTCTTTGGAGTAATTGGTAAGCATTTCTAGTGTGAATTTGTGAGATTTGGTTTATCCCATTTTGTGCTTTGATTATCAAGTATGTTTTGTGATTTCTTGTGAGATTGATGCATTATTTAGACTAGGATGATCAACTACTTAATGATTGTGGGTTTATTACTTGCTAGGTTTTTGGTCAAACCTGGAAGACTTTGACTTTTTGTCAATGTGATTGTTGTTGGTTAATGCTAGGTTATAATTAGGAGTGACAACTAAATATGATTGTTGATTGATGGAGTTGTTTAGACTTAGGATGAGTTTGAATGATTTTGACTAATTATCAACATGGTTCACTAATAACGATTAGCATGAAAGCCGATCCTCATAGTCGTTATTAGTAAACATACTTGTGCTATCTATGTGTTTCTCGCATGTAGGGCATTGTGGTAGTTATGCTGGGTCTCCATGTTTATTGTTATCCTCGGGAAAGGCTATGACGCTGATCTTCTAGAGTGACCTGAGGATAAGAGTTATTGTGCGGAGCCGATCACCCACTCTAACTATAACCGAGAAGAGGTGAGAAATATCAACACTCGAATGGTATTGATAAGTTCTCCACAATATATGATTAACTTATAAAAATATGATAATTAATCTATGATCAAACGATGATTAGAAATGTAAACCAATAGCGCCCAAGACTAGTTATAATCTTAGTTACATTATTTGTGTTATTTGTGATCGTATTTGCATCGTTCTTTTTAATAGTTTGTTAATTTAGTTGTTTAAAGTAGTAGTGTTTTTCAAAACCAAAAGCTCCCCACTTTGTTACCACACACTTAGAGTGACATCTTTGTGTGCTTTTAACTATGCTTTGACACTCGATAAAACCCCATTTTCCTCATGGATGACCCCGTCTTACCACTAGCTTCTATTTAGTAGTTAGCCATAATTTAGGCATAGAAATACTATCTTTGAGAGGCACGGCGACGGCCTCCTAGTTTTACACTTGTATTTAGTACCTAACCTTTGATTGGTATATTGGTTGTTTAAATTATCTTAGGTTTTGGGATGTGAGAGTGTGAGAGATTCTTATGTCTTTGGGGCTAGGGTAATCTAGGAATAAATGTTCAGTGTTTTGAGAAAACCTTTGCATGCTAGTTTACGCTTAGATCTTTGCTTGTTCTTGTTTACTCGAAGATGAGTAAAGGTTTAAGTGTGGGGAATTTGATGAAACGTTAAACACGTGTATTTTCTGAAGCATTTAACATCTCTTTTGTTATTTTTTTTTTATAAGATTGCTACATTTGGGTATGTTTACATCATAAGGGGTTTAGATTATCGTGTTCGGTTTTCATATCTAAATCCTTCATTTTGTAACCTATTTTAAGTCTAATGGATTTTTGGTCCTTACAAGTATCTAGATTTCTTTTTGTGAGTTTAATTTGTACATTGCTTGTAAGCACTTCATAGTGGTTTAGTGAAGGTCATTTTAAAGGATGGTAGAATATTGAAGGCCATGAGTCAAAACATTTTATAAGATAGAAGGGTCAAAGAAGGAAGACAAATGAGCGGATGAATTGTGACCCAGAAGTTTGGACCAAGTTCTTATAGTGATCCGAGAAGAACTAGCCTCCAAGGGTGGTACCATTGGATTTGTCTTCTTGAGCGCTATAAAATTGGCTACAAGAACTCCCAAATCGGATCAGTGGTTCACCTGTAGCGACGCAAAGAAGTTCAAGAAAACAAGGACCGATGTGAGCGCAGCCAGCGCACTTAAGGACGCGCCCGCGTGCCCAAAACAATGGCCAACATCAGCCCTCAGAAGAAAAACACACAGCAGCGCGCCCGAGTGCGTGACCGTGCACCTCTGGTACACTTTTTGATTTTCTTGACCAAATTAAACTATAAATAGCCTCCCTTCTTCCCCATTTTTCTAAGCCCGACTTGGGGTTTCAAAACCCTAGTTTTTCTTCATCTTTTCTTAGTTTTTTCACTTGTTCCATGAATTCTTGTATATTTGTTATGGTTTCATTATCTACACTAGATTCATCACTTGGGAGCAATTGATTGAAACTTCCAAACCCATGTAATAAGAACCTCTATTTTGTTTTTTCTTGAAGTATTTGTTATTTAGCATTTATTGTGTTCTTAATATGAATGTTTGCTTCATATATGCTATGGGTTGTTTGAGAATATGAAGTGTTTGTATGATTGAAGTGTCAGGAGGTTAGAGATGTGCACAATTTCTTAGCTCTTTGACATGAAAATCCAAGAACATGGAATTAGAACTTCTTGTTGTGTAATGTGAGATGAATGTTGCTAGATGAGTATGTTAATGTGGTTTGTAAGCATATTTATCCTAAGGTAGCAATTAAAGGTTGAATCTTGAATGTTGATTGTTTTAGGTTTAACCTCATAAATGTTTTGTTTGGTTCAATGGCTAGGCATTTGGGAGAATGCTTGTGGTTGTTATCAAATCTAAGGTTCTTCGTATATGATGCCATTGATGAAATACCTTTATGGCTTTGATTTTATAAAGTGATCGTTAATGAGGTTTGCAAATGGTCGTTGAACGTCTTTGTGAATTACTCTTGAGAAGAAACAGAATGCCTATCTATGAAAATAGAAGTGATAGCATTCTTCATAGGTAATGAACATGATAAAATGAGCGAATGGTTCTATGATCTATAAGAGGTTTGGAAGTGGGAATCAATTGCCCGCAAGACTTTGTCTTTTGTAGTTTTTATCCATTTTTTAGTTTGTTGCATGATTAACATAGTTACTTGACTTTGCTAGCTAACTTGTCTTTAATTTTATAACTTAGGAAAATCCAACCAACCCCCCCCCCCCCCTTCCTCTTTTATATATCTACATATATATAGTCTAATATCAACTTATATATTTAAACCCTTAGGAAAATTCCTCTTCGTCGTGGATGATGTGCATCATTAGGCATGCTTTAACCTATACATTAGGCATAACAGTTGGCTTGTTTTACTTATTGGATTACTAGTATTAGTTAGGTTTACGTGACAAAGGGTTTATACAGACATGTTTGGTTTTCTTGTCTAAATCCCATGTTTTATAGACTTAATTGATACATTGTATCCATGGGCACTAAGATCTTCCTTTTTATCATCCTTAGTAGGTGGCTCGTGGGTACTTTTCGTTACATTTGTATAGAAGGTCGTTCGCAAGGATGATAGATGATGTTGAAGGCCATTCATATTAGAATGGTAGTATATGAAGGCCACAAACTCTACATCGTGGTAGTAGAAGGATTGAGATAAATATAGGCGGACTTAAATTTCAAAGAGGCCAAGGAAGAAAAAGAGGATTGTTGTCCAACAGTTGTGCCAAGTTCTGGGAATGATCCAAGAAGAATTAGCCCTTGGGGTTGGTTCCATTGGATTCTTCATCTCGAGCGCTATGGAATTGACTAAGAGAACTCTCAAAAATTGAACCAACGGTTCATCTGTAACGAAGCAAAGAGTTAAGCCGAATGAACCAGCAACAGGTGGCACATACCGCTCATAGGAGGAATGAAACCAAGCACGAATGGCCCACACCACTCTACACGGCCCGTATCAGGGGCCTTTGGCACGAGCCGTGCCAAGCAGCATAGGTCGTGCCAAATCCTGGCACTGGCCGTGCAAAAGTTTGCTGGCCGTGTTCCCAACTTCTCTTTTTCACCCCAAAAATGGCTAAGTATGGGCGCAGAATGTGCCTTTTCACATGGCTTGCGCCATTCCAAGTAAAAAATGCCAAGACCAGCCCAGAGGGTGTGAAGAATGAAGCAGCCCATGCCAAAAGACTGAGTAAAATAAGGATATGGTTGATGGCCCATGCCAAACGACACGGGGTGCAGATCAGAAGTGCAAAAATGGAGCTCCAGACGACGACCCATGCCAGATGACACAGATTGCGCCTAGCACAGCCATGCCAAGACCAGCGTCCCATGCCAGCACGAGGTATGTGGCCCGTGCCAGATTCGGCGTCCTACGTCGACATAATGAGCTGTGCCATCCGTGATACCCCATGTCAGGCAGCTGCAGCTAGGGTTTATGCTTATTTTGGGCCTATTTTTAGGCACAATCCCATACTACTATAAATATAGCCTTAGTATACTAGGGTCATAAGTCTTGGATCATTTGTCTTAGTTCATTTGTAGATTTGAAGAGAAACATAGAGAGAGAGACACTCTCTTCTCTCTAGGTTCTTTATCTTTATCGTTTTTAATTTTTTTACCCAAAGATGTGGAATTCAATGAAATACTTGAATTTATTGTCTAGGGAGTAGTTTTATAGCTTGGGGATAAATTTGTATTCATGTGTTTATTTATGTTTTGTAAGATTTATTAGATCATCCTAATTCCATGTGCTTATGATAATAGATGTTTTGTTCTTGAATTGTTTTAGTTACATGAATATACACTCCATTAGCACACACTCTAGTCTGCATTCATGTTGGTGCAAATATTGATACCCCCCAGAGAAGAGAAACCTAGATGAGATATGGGTAGAGGGGTCCGAGTCCACGTGGGTGTGTGTACGTAGGTCTTTTTCGAGTTTTACCACTACGATGACAGCACACAAATATTAGTTGAAGAGTTGGTCTAAAGGGTTATGGGTAGAGATAGCATTTAGTACCAAGCTAGGGCTGTAAGAGGTCATAGTGCCATCGATAAGTTGCCTATCTCCCTTTGCCTTGTTATAGGCTTAAGGGTAGAGCATCTGTGGTGTAGAGCCCGAGACGTAATCGTACGAGGGAGAAACAAATCTGCGCAATGATATGGCCATTTTCACACTCCCCTAATTATGGAGGCGACACCGAAGGATAATTACAAGAGCACCCTACGTGACAGGTATCCGAAGTGCTAACCGTCAACCACACCATGTGTTATGAGCACTAGATTAGGTTGTTGAGGTCTTATATGTGATAGAATCGAGGATTGGAACATTTAATCAACCATGTTACGCAAATATTCCCCATGTGTCTGTCTATTTAGTTTACTTGTGTTTTACCTTTATGTTAGTAGTTAATAGTTGAAAAACCAGAAACCCCTCATTTTACCACACTAGCTATTCCTAGTAACACGGACAGATTGACAACCCGTACGTGGTTGTGATTTAATTGACTATTAGGCTCTAGCATCTCTGTGGAAAAAACTGGGCTTGCCACTAACTACCCCATAGGTAGCTTAGTAGTGAGTTGGGTGTAGAACTATAAATTTTATCTTTGACCTGTCTTAGCTTTCACTCAGATTAATTTATCTACAACTTAACGACCTCGAGTGGAGGCAGGTCAAATTTTGGCGCCGCTGCCGGGGATGCTAATTTTAAAAGTTTAATTGTCAATTTTCATAACACATTTGTTGAGTAGCTAGTGTTGCTCTTTTGTTTGTTTGTTATTTTCCGAAGTAGGTATTGCACTATGATTCCGAATTTTGTGCATTTTCTTTTTTTGTGTTTTAATTGGAAAGAAAAGAAATGCGTGGGAAAGCATTCAATCGATGATAATTTGTAGGCTATGCCAATATGATCACTCTACAGAGTGTTGTCTAAGGTTGATTGAGTATGGGAGAAGAGAGGCTCAATGAGTGAGATTTTGTAGGATATGTCAATGCGACCACCCTACATAGTCTTGATCTTTGATGAGAAAATATGAGAGAGATGGGATTTTTTGGTTCCCAAGGTCAATGGGATCAAGTTTGGTACCAATACCAAGATTCTCCAAATTCAATGTTTAGTGGTAACTCAAATTCGTGGTATGGAAATGCATCGGGAAACCAACACTTCGGGATGATAGTTGGCTTTCACCAAGCTATACAATGCCTCAAAATCAATCCCTAGGATTGGTTCCCAAATCAAGTTATAGAGATGTTTTGCAAGCCATAGCTAATGTGATCGAGAGTAGTGATGTACTCTAATCACAATTGCATATCGACATTAGAGATTTGGGAACTCAACTATTCTCAAGCATTGAGAGAGTTAAAGGGAAAGTGAGTGATTTGATGGAAAGGGTGAGCCGACTTGAAACCCAATATTTCAAAAATGAACCATCCCTAATTGAATGTGAATTTTTGGTAGATGGATCCAAAGGGGATGGGGAATGGTTTGTTGAGAGTGAAGAAGTCGGGGAAGGGGTGATTATACTTAATACATAATATTACCTATTTTCACCCCTACCTCCATCTATAGAACCAACTCCCATATTTTTGGAACCCTGAAAGGAAACCATAGAGAAACCAATTGAATATGCGAAGCTTCCAAACCAGCTATTGCCTCTAAGGTCGGGTCCTCTTCTACTATATCTTCCTCTTGGAAGATTCTTGATAGTGGACAGGGAGAACCAAAATAGTGGATGCTCAAAATAGTGGACAGGGAGAACCAAAACCAAGTTCATGGGGCGTTTAGAAGTGCACGACCCATGAAGCTCACATACTTTCCTACATCCAAATCACCATTCTTTCCATACCACCCCCAAAATACCACCAAAAATCATTTTCCCTCAAACCCTTGAAACATACAACTCGAAACCTAAGAGGCAGCTCTCTATTGTGATTCAATTCTTTATTTCAATTTGTGATGCATGATAGTGGTTAGATTGAATTTTCTTGATTAGAGGTTAGGGGTAGCATGTTGGGGGTGACGGTAGTTTATTCGATACATTCCATGATTGTTCCATCATGGGTAGATTTTATTGTCCATTTTTCATTGTAAGTGCTCTCTTATTTCCTTCCCTTGACATATGATCTATGATTGTGTATATGCATTGAGAACAATGCAAGCTTTAAGTGTGGGGGAGTGGATTATATTACACGTATGATTCTTAGCTTTTTGTATGTAGTTAATAGCTCTTCTAAGAGCATTTTGAAAAAAAATTGAAAAAATATACTCCCTCTGTCCCATAATGATTGGCATATTTTGACTTTTGAAAGTCAAACTGAGCCAATTTCAACCATTAATTTCTATTATTATATATGTAAGACTATTATCATGTTATATGTTGTTGGATTCATCATAACATTTATTTTTTATATTTTCATAAATTTTTAGTACGCATAAATAAAGATATTAATTGTTGAAAATTACTTTGGTTGACTTTAAAAAGTCAAAATATTCCAATTATTATGGGACAAAGGGAGTATACCCGGCTAATTTGGAAACCCGGAAGAGTAACTTAGGCAAAAATGGGAAAAGCTCGGATAAAAATGAGAGGCTAGGCCCGGATAGGTTTATGAACGTAGGCAAAAATAAGAGGCCGTGTGGAAAAAAAGTGAGAATGTGAGCTCAACATATGTGAAAGGTAGGATGAAACCCCAAAAGGGCTCCTAGGCAAAATGAGAGAAATTGAGAGAAAATGGAAACTAGGTTGACGATAGATTTGAATCATCCTTGGTTGTAACTAGGTTGAGAATCTAGAGTTATCCTTAGTAACAACCAAGTAGACGACACTTGGATTTCCTTGGTGGATTGTTTTTGACGACGACTCTAGTATTGCTTTTGGGGAACTTTTTGGGAAAGTAAGCTAGCTTAACACTTATCTTTCTTGATTTCCTTTTTCTTCACTTTATTTTGGGTGGTTAGATTACTTTAGGTTCTTCGGGGAGTGTGAGATTTTTGCTTCTTTGGGGGAAATAAGGTAATATAGGAATAAGCCAAATGCATAGGCTAACTTATACCCGCATGCCACACTTCGCTTTAGGCTTTTTCTTATTTTTATTTACTCAAGGACGAGTAAAGCCTTAAGTGTGGGGGGTTTGATGTGCATTATTAGACATGCATTAACCTATGAATTAGGCATAATAATTGGTTTGTTTTACTTGTTGGATTACTAGTATTAGTTAGTTTTACGTGACAAATGGTTTAGACAGTCATGTTTGGTTTTCTTGTCTAAATCCCGCATTTTGTAGACTTGATTGATACTAATGGACAACTTGTATCCATGGGCACCTAAATCTTCCTTTTTGATCATCCTTAATAGGTAGCTCGTGGGTACTTTTTGTTACATTTGTATAGAAGGCCGTTCGCAAGGACAACAGAAGATTTTGAAGGATATTCACATTAGAATGGTAGTAGATTAAGGCCATAAAATCTACATCATGGTAGTAGAAGGATTGAGCTAAAGATATGCGGACTTAATTTCAAAGAATCTAAGGAAGAAACGGAGGATTGTTGTCCGACAGTTGCACCGAGTTCTGGGAATGATCCGAGAAGATCCATTGGATTCTTCATCTCGAGCACTATGAAATCAACTAGGAGAACTCTCAAATCGGACCAATGGTTCATCCGTAACGAAGCAAAGAATTCACCAGGACGAACCAGCAATGGGTGGCACAGACCACTCATAGGAGGCACACCACTCTTCACTGCTCATGTAAGGGGCCTTTGGCACGATCCGTGCCAAGCAGCACAAGTTGTGCCAAATCCCGGCATGGGCCGTGTAAAATTCAGCTGGCCGTGTTCCTAACTTCTCTTTTTCACTCCAAAAATGGCTAAGTATGGGCGCGGACCGTGCCATTTTACACGGGCTGCCCTGTTCCAGGTTAAAAATGTTGAGACCAGCCTATGGGGTGTGAGAATGAAACGGCCCGTGCCAAAAGACTGAGAAAAATTAGGATGACCCACTCCAGATGACCGGGGCCGAACAACACGGGGTGCATATCAGAAGTGCAAAAATGGAGCTCCAGACGATGACCCACGATAGATGACACAGACCGTGCACAACAATGTCGATCCAAGACCGGTGTCCCATGCCATCAAGAGGCATGCGACCTGTGCTAGATTCAGCGTCCCGTGTCGGCAAGAGGCCACATCGGCAGCACAGTTCGTGCCATCCGTGATGCCCCGTGTCAGGCGGCTGCTACTAGGGTTTTGGCCTATTTTTAGGCCCAATCCCCTACTACTATAAATATAGACTTAGTCTACTAAGGTTAAAGTCTTGGATTATTTTTCTTAGTTCATTTGTAGATTTGAAGAGCAACTTAGAGAGATAAACACTCTCTCTTCTCTTTAGGTTATTTCTCTTTTTTCCTTAATATTTTGTTTTGACCCAAAGATGTGGAATTCAATGAAATTCTTGAATTCCTTATCTAGGGAGTAGTTTTATAGCTTTGGGATGAATTTGTATTCATGTGTTGATTTATGTTTTGTAAGATTTATTAGATCATCCTAATTATATGTGCATATGATATTATGATGGCTTGTTCTTGAATTATTATAATTTGTATGAATGATACACTCCATTAGCATACACTCTAGTCTACATTCATGTTGGTGAAAATATTGATACCCCTCGAGTAAGAGAAACCTGGATGTGATATGGGTAGTGGGGTCCAAGTCCACGTGGGTGTGTGCACGTATGTCTTTTCCGAGTTTTACCGCTACGATGACAGCACACCAGTATTAACTGGCAAGTTGGTCCGAAGGGTTATGGGTTGAGATAGCATTTAGCAGCAAGTTAGGGTTGAAAGAGGTCCTAGTGTCAACGATAAGGTGCCTATCTCCCTTTGACTCTTTATAGGCCTAGGGGTAGATCATCAATGGTGTAGAGCTTGGAACATATTCGTACGGGGAAGAAACAGATCCGCGCAATGGCAGGGCCATTATTGCACTCCCCTGATTACAGAAGCGGCACCAATGCAAGATTGCCAAAGCACCCTACGTGAAAGGTATGTGTAAGTGTTTACCATCGACCACACCATGTGTTATGAGCTCTAGATTAGGTTGTTGAGGTCTTATATGTGATAGAATCGAGGATCGGAACATTTAATCAACCATGTTATGCAAATATTCCCCAAGTGTCTGTCTATATAGTTTACTTTTGTTTTACCTCTATGTTAGTAGTTGTTAGTTGAAAAACAAAAAAAAACCCCATTTTACCATACCAGTTATTCCTAACAACACAGACGGATTGAAAACTCGTATGTGGTTGTGATTTAATTGAATATCAGGCTCTAGCATCTTTGTGGACAAACCCGGGCTTGCCACTACCTATCCCATAGGTAGCTTAGTAGTGAGATGGGTGCAGAAATACAAATTTTATCTTTGACCTTCTTTAGCCTTTGCTCAGGTTAATTTAGCTACAACTTAACAACCAACCCCAAGTGGAGGTGGGTCAGTGGACCAAATTTGCCACTATTTACTTAATTGTATTTAGGAAGCTTTTTAGGGCTTATAAATTGTAACTTTGAGAGGTACGTCGATGACCTCTCACTCCACCACCCCGCCGCCAACCCACCATCCCCGCTACCAACCCTCCACCCCTACCGCCAATACTTTATGCTCTCAAGGGTTTGTGGGAGCCTTTCTCCCCCCGTTAATATACCAATCATCATCCAATTCGGAAATCCTACAACATAAGCTCCACCACATAAGCTCTGTCAGAGTTATCAAACAATGAATCTTCTATTTGCAAGGCATCTCTTTATTTTTCCCAACTAATTACAGGCACCTTCGAAATTGAACATATTTCAACCAGATGCAAGAATAAGCTGCAAGGAATACCAGTGTCAGGTTGTAGAAGGAGATCCTTACATGCTGATAGATGTCTATCTGGCTCATCACTACAAGATTGTTAGCCTTCCCAATTCCATTAACATCCCTCTACCGAATCTAGAGGCAATACTGCCTGAAGTAGTAGAAGCTTTGGGGAGGAAGGATGAGGCGATGGATGGCACAGTTGAGTGTGACATGTCTTTGTACGTGATTTGAAGAAGAGGGAATGATTCACAGAGAGTTGTTGATGAGTATGTGGATGCATTGGAGGAAGAGCATTTTAAGGGATTGAATTTCCAGCAGAGTTATCGAATGGGAGAAGGAAACCCTCCACCATGGGAGGCCACCTTCTTGCCTCTCAAAGATAGTATTCATAGGTCCTAATTGCGGCTAACTACAAGAAAGTAGCTAGTGGAAAGTAGGGGCCATCCATGAGGAAAACAGGGGTTGTATCGAGTGTTAAACATAGTTACAAGCACACAAAGTTGTCACTCTAATCGTGTGGTAACAAATTAGGTGGGGGTTGATTTTAGAAAACACAACGATTACTTTAAGAACTAGATTAGAAAACAATTAGAAAGAACGATGCAAATACGATCAAGGACAAATGATGTAACTAAGATTTTAGCGAGTCTTGGGCGCAATTGGTTTACCCTTCTAGTCATCCTTTGATCATCGACTAATTGTCCTATTTTTATGCATTAACCACATATTGTGGAGAAATTTTCAACACCTTTTGAGTGAAGACATTTCTCACTTCTCCTCGGTTATAGTTAGAGTGAGTGATCGGCGCTACACAATAACCCTTACCCTCGGTTCACTCTAGACGATCGACGTCATAGACTTCCCAGAGTATAGCAATTCACAATGTCCTAGAGCGAGAAACACGTAGATAGCACAAGTATAACTACAAATAACAACTACGAGGATCGGCCTTCATGCTAATCGTTATTAGTGAGCCACATTGATAATTAGTCAAACCCATTCAAATGCATCCTAAATCTAAGCAATTTCATCAATCAATAATCATAACTAGTTGTCATTCCCAGTTATAACCTAGCATTGACCGACGATAATCACATTGACAAAAAGTCAAAGTCTTCCGAGTTAAACCAAAAACCTAACAAATAATTAACCCACAATCTTCAACTAGTTGATCATCCTAGTCTAAATCATGCATTAATCATACAAGAAAGCACAAAACATACTTGATAATCAAAGAACAAAATAGGATAAATCAAATCTCATATATCCATACTATAAATGCTTACCATTTGCTCCCAAGAGTATATTTAGCCTAGATTAGCTAAACCCATAACAAAAGAACAAAAATCCATGGCAAACATATGAGAAAAGATGAAGTAATAAATGCAAACTAGGGATTTGAAGGTAGAAAACTTGCTTCTTCAATGGAGGAGGAGAGAGGGGGTATTTATAGTATAGGATATAAAAGAGAAAAACAACATAAATGGGCTGCTGGACCCTTTGTCACGAACCGTGCTGATTTGGCACTGACCGTGGCCACTAACCGTGCTGATTTGGCACTGATCGTGACAAGCTCTCTGCCCACCTTCTACCAATTTCCAGAATAATTGGCATTTTCTTCAAAACTTTGTCGCCTCTTCAATCCCGAACTCTTCAAACCCAAACTTTTCAAAGGGAGTCTTCAAAATGATCTTCAAAACACTTCATAAATGAAAGAATTAGGACATAAGACATGTGATATCATTCTAACCCTCTAATTGATAAAATATCAATTTCTTTCCAATTTAGCCTCTATTACAAAATTAGATTTTGAATGTGCTAAAAATGGGATATAAATTGAGCACATCAAAACACCCCGCACTCAAACCTTTACTCATTCTGGAATGAAGAAGATAAAGACCTAGGGTGGTTCCTAATTTTTTCTATCTGATAACACATTTGAAACCTTCCCTTCAGAATTCTTTTAACCATAAACAAGAGAGACTGCCCATCCCCATATTTGTGCCTAAAAGATTCTACCCAACAAAATTTTTAAAACAATATTTCATCCAAGTGAGGTGTTCATCATCCAAAAATAAGGTAAAAAAAGTCAAATCTACCCAAAAGTTCCCAAAGTGGTAAAATGAGCCTTCAAAAATTTTCATTTCTCTCAGTTTCTCTCATTTTGCCTAAGAGCCCTTTCGGATTTTCATCCTAGCTTCTCATTCTTTTTACCTCATGCATAACCTTTTTTCACACACTTTAGGCCTCTCATTTTTGCATAGATCTCCCTTTTGGGTTTTCAATCTATATGTGCCCTCTTTTTTGCCAAAGTTGCTCGCAAGCGGGTTTTCAACTTAGCGAGATTAATTTTTTCATCATTTGTTTCATTTTTCAATTTTTTAAAACCTCCTAAGAAGTTATTAATTATAATAGAAAGCGAGCAATACCATATCTAAAGCATATGCTAGTAATGAGCTTAACTTATTCCCCCCACCCCACACTTAAAATCTAGCATTGTCCCAAATGCATATAAAAGATCAAAGCATAAATGTGAAATAACGGAAAAAAGAAAAGTACTCACAACTAGGACCACGTGGGCCCTTCTCCTTCGTGGCAGCGAGTATGTCTCCGAGCCTGCTCCTCCTGCCTGAGTCTGCGTCTCGCATCTGGATCGAGCGATGGGTCGTCATCCATGTGAGAAGTTCGCAACATAAGAATAATAGATTCCAAACCATCCTTGAGCACATCAAACCGCTGATCAAATATGTCAAACTCACGAGTGAAGTAATCACGCATCTGGTGTTGTGTCTGCTCTATAGCTGCACCTGCCGGTGAATGGCCCTAACACTCTCGTCAAGGCCCGCGAGTCTATCACTATAGTTAAAATGTTGTGGCTGGATGGGCTCAGATGTGAGATCTTCCGACTATGGTGGCTGCTGGACAGGGTGCCCTCAAGGGGGGAAATGAGGTACAAGTCTGCGGCCATGTTGTCTGCATTGAGGGCCGTCTAAAAATCTCTCACGAATTCCTGATCGGGATTAAAAATAGGGCGATGGGATGTATTTCTTCCAAAAGATCACAATGCTCAGTTTGGGGAAGGATTATGAACTTTTGCGCACCATACATCCGAACAATCTAGTCAGGATTCTCGGCAGTCTGTGGCACCTTCACCATACATCCAAACAATTGACATAATATCTTATTTTATGAAAAATCAATCCACACAGTTAAACCATCCCAAAAATAAACATAAACCTTAATAAAAAAAACCTTCAATAAACAACAAAGTTCAAAACATTTCAAAGTTGCGGCCAAAAAGAACAATTGAAAACCTTGTGTAGAATACCGCATCACCTACATTGATGGAACTAGGGGGTGAGAGGGCGAACCCACCTTCAATAAGATCTGTCAAACAAGTGATTTGGTGGTATGTAGGTGTGGAAGGAGAGTCAAAATGACCTGCTCTGCAACCCCCCCCCCCCCCTTCGCCATAATTTTTTTTCATTATGATTCAAGCCCCCCCCCCTGAATAGTGGTCTCGTTCCGCCACTAATCACCCTTTCAACTTCTACCTTCAAAACTTTAATCAACTGCGAATACAGCTTTGCAATATCCTTGATCTTAATCACTAAATCCAACCCATTTGAACCGGTAACAGACTCATTCTTACTCCTCATTATGAAAAATAGGGAGATTAAACAAAATTAGAACAAAAACTTTGAAAACCCTTACATATCAATTGACAAATTGTAATCATAACTACAATTAGTCTTTAATATTAGTAGTCCAAATCCACCAAAAATATCACCCAAAAAATGAAACTTAAAAAAAAAATACAAACCTCACATGCATAGAATCTTCTTTCAACACGATTAAACACCAAAATTGATTAGATTAGTCGTTGGAGTTGCCTCAGTTTTGTCATTGTAATCAAAACAGTGAGATGTTGAGTACAAAGAAAGATAACCTTCAAACTGTGACTTCACAAAAATTCTTCTACAATGAATAAATACAACCAGAAGCAACTAGGTTTGTCTAGTTGATTTCACTATCATAACCGTTTAGCTTTGCCATCGAAGTCACCTCAAGTTTATCGCTGAATAGTAACATTTAAATGTTGAGTACAAAGGAGGATGAAATAAAAAGTGAGAGTTTCAGATGAATAGTGCCGGTTTAGGAAGGATGATTGACTGACAAAACTGATAACTTGTGTATAGTTTTAATTATAGTCCCTCGACAAAAAATAATCACGCTCATTACCCTGCCTACACTTAGTCTTCCTTAAATTGCAGACTGATACTCGATATAACTATAAGACAATTTCATATAAGACTTTATCACCTTTTTAGAATTGAGTTATACTATTTGAATATAGAAGTGGTTTTTGCTTCCTTTTCTGGGATTGAGTAGTCTCATTTGTGGGATCACCACAACTTATTTCTTAGACAAAAACCCACTAATTGTGGGTAGGGGTATTTATTATGGTCCCTAATCCTTCCCGAATAAGAGATTACACATTATACATTAATCAAGTTCATACTTGACGTAAAATTGGTGTTGCAAATATTTTTGTATGCATTTCTGGTAAAAGACTTCTAGCCCCGTGTGAGTCTTTTCCGGCCAGAAATATAACAATATTCACAACACCATATGAGTAGGTAAGGTAACTACAACGTATTTCTTAAACAGAAATTTCCCAAAAATAAATGTTCCAAAAGACTAGGTGTTCTAGGTGAAGGGTGAGGGTGTTAAACTTCTCTAACTGTAGGTATAGTTTGCGCATCCATGAACATGATTCCTCTTAGGGATTTTGGAAGTTAATTCTAATCCAAGTATGTGAGGTCTCCTTGTCACAGTGCATTTCTTAATAGCCAATCCGCCGCCTGGTTGTTTTCCTTGAAAGTATGCTGCAAGATTAGGGACTTCTGCCTTGCTAATTATCTTACATCCTTTCTAAGACCATGAAGCAGCTTATCAGATTCCTGCATTCCCAGAAGGATCTGAATTTCTTGTAAGCAATATGATTCAATGATGGTATTTTCTGCTTGAATTGCCTCTGTTGTTGTTTCTTTAATTATCTTGAGTTCTGATTGTCGTGCCAGAGTGTAGTCACCGCCTCAAGAGTCTTCAAGTGCCGACGAGGACCCAACGTCGACCAGGCACCGGGTTACAGAGGATTCAACATCGACCAGAGCGGCGTTCACTCAGATTGGCATTTTCTCCAGAGGTGGGTTTAGCTTCCCATCATTTTCTCGACATCCTGCTGTTAGCGACCAGCCCCGGTGGATTCTGAGTCTACTCGGATCTGAGTCAGCCAACTCAGATCTAGTAGCGGCCAACTCAGTTTTGACTCATGTTAGAATCAACTCAGTGGGTCGATGAGTTAACAATGGGTCGACTCAGCAAAGAGTCTACTCGGTCCGCCAGAGCAGAGTATAATTCTGGCGATATCAAGGTTAGGAGGGGTACTTCTCCATTTTTTTTCTACTTTAAAATTTTCTTTTTAGGTGGGAGGATATTTTTTAACTTCAATTTTTATTTGCTTTTTTATCATTAATAGGGTAATCTTAAAAACTAGGTCTATTTTGCTAGAATATTTAGTCGTGTTTGTTCTCTGCCAATTCTATATTTTTCGATGGCTCATTTTTCTTGGTTAAACATAGTTGACTTATGATCTAGTCTATATGTCTGTATGGGAGAAATCTGAATCAAGGTAGTTACACCAACTTACCTTTGGCGATTCTGTTCATAATATACATTCCACATTTGTAAACTGAGCAAGTTGAAATATCGTTGATTGATAATTTTGTGTCGTGTTAGAGACTTTCGTACCTTCTCTGGAGTTTACCTACATTTACAAAAGACTTTTTTGGTGACCAAAATGACCGAGGTCATCTCCTACTTTCTATAAAAGATTTTGATGGAGATGGAGATGAACCAGATATTTCATCTGGAGCTGTTCTTTTTTGTTTTGGTTGCTTTAGAAGTTGATTAGGACATTGTTTGGATACTCTATGGGAAGGTGGCTCATATTCGAATACTGTGATAGCCTTCAAGTGGTTCGAGTCCAATTATTCAGAAATGTACACAGTGTTTTGACCATTTATCTTACTATGTATCCCCTTTCAATTTAGTTATACATAAAGGCTTCTAACTTGTAATATTATTTTTAGCGCCTTTATGATATCCCTTCGGGGCAACTTGATGTAAGCCTTCGGGAAACTTAGCCAATTTTTAGCAACATATGAGATTAATAAAAAGAGATGGACACCCTCCAAACCCCGTCTATGATGATTTGATTTTAAAAAATATCTTGAGTTCTGAGTGCAGAGGGGCTGGTTGCTGATGTATTAATATGTTCTACACTCAAAAAAGTACCTGCAGAGTCTCTCTTTATCAAACCTATTCAACACAAGTGTTTGTGAGATCAAAGGAAGCATCACAGTTTATTTGACTCCATCCAAGATTGGTTCTTAGACTAAGAGGTGTAATTCTTTCTTTTTATGTCTTTGATGTGGCATTAGTCTCGTATACACATAATTCACATCAAAGGGTTTGGCCAGGTATATGGGTCTAACAAACAATGTTGACCTTAAATTTTCTATAACTAAATTATTTTTTGGTTCCCAACATTTGATGTAATACCATCTTTTGATCCCCAGATTAATACCGCATTTGTTCAGCAACTAACAAATATAAAATGATTTGTTTGGTCCCCAAGGTGGTTTTCAAGGTGGATTTCAGATGATTTTGGGGACCAAAAGATGGTATAAGATTATATGTTAGGGACTATAAAATATTTTAGTCTACAGAAAACCATCTTGGGGACCAAAAAAATCATTTTGAATTTGTTGGGTACTGAAAGGAAGCGATATTGATCTCGGCGACCAAAATATGGTATAAGATCATATGTTAGGGACAAAAAAATAAATTTTGGTCATCCCTTTCATAAATCATGACATTTCTACATTTCCACATATCCCAACAAACTAAAATGGGTAAGTATTTATCAAAAATGTTTTAATTCGTGATTGAGTCTTCAAATACCAATATAGTCTATGCCATATGATTTGAATAACTGAAGGGAGTGAAAAAACTTCCAGATTTGCAGATGTAAAACACATGAACTAAAGAAATAAGATAAGGAGTCTTCACAATCACAAATTGAGATTTTGAAGCTAATTGCAAACCTTGTAACTTTAGCACACTGCTAAAGGGTAACATGTTATTTAATAATCTCCACATCAGGATAGAGCATTATTTTTTGGAATGGAAGAATGGCATACCTTTGCCGCCATTACTGGTAAATTGTGCTTCGCCTTGAGTATTTCATAGGGACTTTTTACAGAGAACTTACCATAGTTGTTTGGCAACCCGATTAGGGTATTAGTGCCTTCATCGATTGGAGTTACTGCCCTTGGTAACTGCAAAATATCTTGATCGAAACCCTGTTTGAGGGCTAGAATTTAATGCATTTTATTGGCAAAGAACTGGGCAATTGTTAAGTATAATGAAAATGCCGAAATTTGCTACTCCCTTACAGATGCTTTCCTCTGGTTCGGGATGCTTCCAAACCTATAAGACAGACAGATTAATGTAAGGCAGGCAAGCGCAGGGCCGTGCCTGCTCTGGTCAACCATGTGAGGAGTCATGTTGGAGAGAATCTTAGGTGAATAGTGTAATGGATTGTATGTTACCTAATCTGGCACGCCTCTCCCTTGTTCACGTAAATAGGTAAATAGTATAGACGGTGGAACCTGCAGTAGGGCCCAAAAAGGACCCTACCAAATACAAAAGAATCCAACCTTAGGTAAACCTAAGGAGAAAATCCGCAAATGAGGTGGGGGGGGGGGGGGGGAATGGAAGAGTGCAAATCCAAAGGATAACACTCCCCCATCCCCCCCCCTTTTAATCTAAGTAAAATAACTACCAACCCTAAGCAAGATAATCGAGCAAAGGGAGCACAAAACAACCTGGAAAAACACAGGCTAAAAAACACTCAAAAATGGGGTGAGAACAAACTCACTACCCATACACAGAGAAACCGCTTCTACCCCTAACAAATGGGGCCATCTCCAAACAAATTCCTTAATGCAGCCGAGAGTTGAGACTCGGGTCTTGAGTTGATGTCTCTGCCGGAATGCTGATGGAATTGCTAAAATCCAATGTCGAGTGATTTGAATATCCTAATGCAGCCGAGGGACTTGGATGTCTCGGGTCTTGGATGTCTCCTAAGAATGAAGCCGATGATCAGGTTTGCACCATATTGGCACGTGTGAAGATCTGCTTCTACCATGTACATTCCTAAGATGGAGATAGAGGAATGTTATTGGCCTTCAAGCATTCTCTTATTGGCGCCGAGAGTAATTCGGTGGGCAAAGATTAATAAGGCCGTGCCTTAAACCTTTGTAAATCCCATTCGAATCAACCTCCTGAAAATGTGAGAATGGATACACTTGTACCGCGTGCATCAAGCGTGGCGTTTATGTAATCGCCAACTCCATTTTAAGCAAATGGACAGCTGTATGCCAATTTAACACAAAGTGTAGCGCGAGCATAAAGTGCATAAATAACCGTTAATTCATAAGTCAAACTAGGCTTAGGAGAAAGAGCATCGGAGTGTGAATCCATACTCTAAAACCAATTGCCTCCTCCAGAAAACCGAGCTGCAATTGCTAGGAGAAATCCGAGAAAAACCGTAGACATTTCTGGACTCCATCGGGCTGAAAACAACTCCCCCTTGGCGCTGAAAAACGCATCAGTCGGGCTGTAAAGTCCAGCTTCCCGCACCAAGCAGCACCTAACCGTGATGCCTATTTCCAGCAACCAGTCGCCAATTAACCTCTCCCTGCGTGAGGGCCTGATGCCACGAACCATAGCGCCAAGCAGCCAGCACCAATACCTGAAACAGAAAGCACCCATTGCGCAACAACCAGCACCATCAACCTTCCCACAGCCACTCCATCTAAAACAAGTGCTCATCCGGAAATAGCCTATTCATCACCATGTAGCAATCCTTCATGATGATTTTTACAACTCTATCAGCACTTGGTTGAGCACCATTCATGACCACACTGCTTCTTTCCCTCCAAAGGCGATAGACCGTGGTGATTAAGGCTAAAATACCAAACTTCTTTCGCATTTTTGAACCCTTAATTTGCCTCCTAACCCAAGTCATGGAACTTGGAATTGAGCTAGTTCTTCTCCTTAACCCAATCCAAGTCCGAATACGCCCCCATACAACCTCAGAAAAATCACACTTGAAAAACAAATGTTCGTTCGTCTCTTCTTCAAGATGGCATAAAGAACATACCTTCTCCATGCTATCCCCTTCCTCCAATCGATGCTTATCCTTGGTATGTAGTCTCTGAATAGCCGCCAACCAAGCGATAAATGGGAACTTTGGTGGAAGAAAACCACGCCAAATGCTATTGAAGACTTTCTCACTTGATCGGCCAACCTCGTAAGCACCCGGATATTTATGGTGATGCATATAGAGATAAGCCGTACTAGTAAATTTTCCCGAACCAGACCATACTCCAAGATGGGAAATTACCTCTTGCATATCACCGTTAAACATTGCGCATAATTCATCACTGAGCTTACAAAGGTCACCAAAGTAGCTCGAAAATCTCTCTCCCAATCTACCATTCACAATTCTTGGATTTAGGCTCCAAAAGTCTTGACCCTGAAGGTAAAACGAGTGAATCCATTTGACCCATAGGCTATCCTTCTTCATATGAATATCCCATATCCTTTTAGCCATTGAGGCACGGTTCCATGTGCTGAAGTCTCTCAAACCGAGGCCTCCAAAAGACTTAGGTGCACAGAGTTTCTTCCACGTAACCTTTGCCTTATGCTTACCTCCCCACAGGAAACGTTTGCACTTCTGTTCCAGAGCATCCATAACTGTAGATTGTATGATAAAATTCTGAATCCAGAATCCCGCAATACCTCCCACAATTGATCTCACAAGCTCCAATTTGCCCGCATATGAAAGAGTATGACCCTTCCATTTTGGTATTTCCGAATCTACCTTCCCTAGTAGAGTACCAAATTGTGTCACCTTCAACTTACTGGAATCAAGTGGAACGCCTAGATATCGGACAGGGAATGTCGCCCAAGGAATGCCTGTGAAACTCAGATCCTCCTTTATGCCAACTCCAAAAAACTTTGACTTTGCCGCATTAATTCCTAAACCCGAAGTGCGCTCAAACTCGTTCAAGGCAACCATGAGTATGTGTACTGAACTCATGTTAGCCTTAGAGAAGAGCATGAGGTCATCCGCAAAAGCCAAATGCGTGATCCGTAGAGTCTCACATCTCGGATGAAAAGTGAAGTGTCTAGAGTCCGTTCTCCTTTTCAACAATCTCGAGAAATACTCCATGCAAATCACAAACAGGTGAGGTGATAATGGATCTCCCTGACGAATACCCCTTTGTCCCTGAAAGTGATCACACAGTTTACCATTAACTGCTATCGAGAATGAAGAAGTGCAGAAAAACGTCATGATTCTATCAGTCAGCCTTTCCGAAAATCCCAGTCCGAGTAAAACTTCTTCCAGGAAATCCCAAGAGACTGTATCAAAAGCTTTCTGTAAATCCACCATAATCGTGCACCTAGGAGAATTACGAACCCTTCCATAACCCCGTACAAACTCCTGTGCCAACATTACATTGTCCGAGATATTCCTGCCCTTCACGAATGCACCCTGACAAGGGTCAATGATCCCTGGCAAAATACCTTCAAGCCTGTTCGCTATAATTTTTGTGATAACTTTATAGACCACATTACAGCACAATATTGGTCTAAAGTCACCCACTTTTAGATTATCTGGCTTCTTCAATATCAATGCCACCGAAGTGTGATTAAGCTGAGCCAAAATATCACCTGTCTGAAAGAATTCCAGTACCGCAGCTGTCACTTCCTCACCCACGGTGTTCCACTTTTTCTAAAAGAATCCGGCCGTATAGCCATCGGGGCCCGGAGACTTATCATCCGCCATTGCAAATAGCGTCTGCTTAACTTTAATACCCTCCACTTACTGATTTAGATAGGCCCTATCCATGTCCGTGAGCTTGTTGCCCGCACCAAAAACGTCCGGGTCAGTAGTGACTCTATCTCTTCTTGTGCCAAATAATCCCTTGTAAAAATCAGCAAATAGTTCACCCTTGCGACTATTAGAAGTTGCAATCCGATTATCACTATCAGTAATCGCTGGGATACCCCCTCCTTTTCTTTCAGAGACCATAGTGTGAAAGTACTTTGATCCCTTATCCGCCTGAGTAATATGATTTATCCTTCCCTTTTAAGCAAGAAAAGAAGATTCCGCCAGATAATACAACATAGCTTGCTTCTTCAAGTTTCGCAATGCCGCAACATCATTATCCGAAGCATCCTTAGCATCAAATTCATCAAAAGCCTTGTTGTACTCCGCATCCGCGCGCTTGGCCTTTTCAGAAATATGGTTAAAATCAAGCTTACCCAGTTCCCTGAATGGGTTTTTTCATCCGAAATAATTTCCTGGTCACCGAAAATTGCTTAGTCCCCTCAACCGACGGACTCCAATAATTTTCTACTATTTGCCCACAATTCGGATGACCTAACCACATATTCTGAAAATGAAAAGGCCTACCCTTTCCAACAATTTCTTGCGACATATCCATCACCATGGGAGAGTGGTCTGATTGAGCCGAAATTGGTAGAAAGGTTGTACAACAAGCAGCATCATCCCATCCGTGGTTCAAGAGCACCCTATCCAGCTTCCTCCAAATTTTCCAGTCCGCACTATGCCAGGTTAAGTGCTCACCTAAAGCAGGCGCATCCCTTAGTCCACACTTTACACAAACATCCTGAAACTCCTTCATTGGATACAAGCTAGGAACAGTAGCTCCATAATGATCATCAACACTAAGAATAGCATTAAAGTCACCAAGAACCATCCAAGGAGAATTCAGATTAGCACCAAATGACTTCAATTCCTCCCATAGTGGTAAACGCGCCAAACGTCCCTCACTATGCCCATACACATACGAACAGAAAAACTCAATGCCAGAAGAAAGATTACGAACCTTGAGGTGAATACATTGTGGAGATTTCCCAAGAACATCCACTGAGAAGCCTTTCGGATCCCAAATAATGAGTATTCTCGAGTTCTGCCACAGCTCAAAATTATGCGTAAACTTCCATCCCTTAAAACTCTTTAAGAAAATTTTCAATACTTTATCCTCCATTTTCGTCTCCAACAAACCACACAATCCAACTCTATTAGTGGAGATGATATTTTTAACCCATCTCCTCCTTACAGGGGCCGATAGACCCCTGACATTCATAGATACGGCATTCATTGGGAAACCGAGGTCCCTTTTGGCTTCGGACCGCCGCCATCAGAATTTTGAGTACCAGAACTACCCGAGTTGCTCCTTGAAGCCGATAGCATGCGTTGGAAGGTTTTCTGGATACCCTTCCCTTGCTCATTTGTTCTTGTCCTGCTCTTACTCCGAGACCTAGTCAAAGCCCCTGGGGTATGGGGAGGTCTACTCTTTCTCTTGCTCCTATGCAACCTGGGAATTTTTGAGCCTCGAGCTTCCGGATGGGTCATTTGTTTAGGCAAAATTCCAGCACCCTTAATCGGATTGTCATCGTCTCCGAACGCTTGTTGCTGCCCAACAGATTCTCTTTGGGCGCTGGATTTGCTTGTCTAGCGGCACGGACGCTGGATTTCGAGCGCTCGGCGCTCCTGCCGCGCACTGCCTGGGCAGACCTGGCATCTACGGCGAGGTTTTCAGCGCCAGTGCTTGCAGCTTTGGGCGCTGGTGCTGCGGGCAGCGCAACAACTGCCTGATTAACCTCATCTTGTATTACACCGATAGTTATGCCAGGTCCTTTTTTAGCACTTCCAGCTTTCTCAATGCTTTTGACTATGCCTTCAACCAATTTTCCCTTACCCTTCCTTCGCCTCTCAACCTCCTCATTGTCCGAAGAGGCATCCTCAATGATCACATGTTCTCCCCCTCTAACCGAATTTGAATCTAGTGTATCTCCAAGATTTTCTGCTTGCATCTTCCTAACCCAAACTTGTCATTATATCGAAATTCCCAGTTTTTCTTTCCCTTCACCTTGATATCTTTGGTACCTACCAGTTCCGTAGGATTTTTTTGTTCCATCTCCTTGGCTTTCCAGTAGTCATCACAAACTTCAATGAGATGATTGTTTTCACCACAATTTGTACACCATGGTCTACAATAATCATAGATGATTTTTTGCACAATGACCTCACCAGTTGGAACACGAAAGCTCACCTCCTCCTTGAGCTTTTTGGATGTATCAATCCATACCAAGAGACGTGCATAGTAGCCCCTCAACTCGAGAGTACCATTATCCATGAGGATTGGATCTCCTAGTGAAGAGGCAATTTTCTCCAATGCCTTCTTGTGCCAATAAGTCTTTGGTAAGTGTTCCATCCGTATCCAAACTGGTTTAATAGCTTGGATGCTCGCATCATACTGCCCAGATTCATCCACTAACAACATGAACAGTTTCTTTCCATGGAGATAATGGTCAGGACCATTCATCACCAAATCTCTATCTTTAGCACAGTTAAACCTGAACCTGACATAGCCATTCTGCTTGCTCTGAACAGTGCACGCAACCTTCCACTTAGCCACCAAAAGAGATCGAATAGCATACATTCCAGGGAAGAAGCCCGGAAACACACCCAAGAATCCAAAGAAGGGTTTGTGTAAATCTTTGTGTATCTCATCCTCAGTGAGAACAAAGTCGACACTATCTCCATTGTTTGCAACAATTTCAATAGTCGACTTGTTCATGAGAATGTCTGGATCGTTCCATAGCCTCCTTCTCTCAAGTTTCGGATCATTCCATTCTCTTGGATGCACTTGCTGATTTTGCCTCTTGTTACTACCACCCTCGGTCGTGCCTTGATTCCGAGGATTATTGTTGTTCTTACCACCCGTTGAAGACTCCCCATTAATCACCATTGTGATGGAGCAAGAACAAACCACAAAGTATGGATTCCGATGAGCAAATTGTTCCAAAGCAAATCGGACAACCAACCACACAAATAAACACCAATCCGATCGGAATTAACCCAAACCGATCGGAATTCAAATAAACAAGCACAAAAACTAAACGGACTTCAACAAACTAGCACAAATCCGATCGAAATTAGCCCAAACCGATCGGAATTCACCAAAAATTACGAAACAAATTAATACAATGCTTGAATTCAAAACCGAAATCCTCCAACAAACAAAACGGAATCAACAAAACAATGCACCAAACCGAGAAACAATTAAACCGCAAGGAATTGAATCGAAAAACCTGGAAATCGTGGAAACCGTGGCTATCCGATCGCAAATCCTTGAGTTCTTCTTGATGTCCGATGCAAATCCTCCAAACCCTTAATGCAAATCCGATGAAGGAGATAGGAATTTGATTAAAAAATGTGCTGAAAATTTTAATCAAACCCTTTTAAACCCCTTTGCGCAACCAAAACCCAAAAAAGATTGGATTTTTCAACCAAATCTCCAACTCAGACAAGGATTCAAAGCAAGAAATCAATCCGATCTCCTGCTCAACTCCTGATCCGAATCTGTATCCAAGATCCAAACCCAAATCACGAACAAGATCCACCAAGAACTCTCCCTTTCCGTATTCAAACCCTACTCCAAGGCCGATTAAGATCAAACACTCGCCACAAATTGCATATGATTTTGTGCAGATTCAAGAGGAGAATCCGTTAAACCATAATTCATCGGTGAAAAGTGAATGAAATCTGAAGAAATCGGCCTCCAAAGGATGGAAGAAAGGCTGCGCCTTTTTTCTTCTTTTTTCGCCCCAGAGATAGAGAGAGAATATTATTATTTGAGAGCTCTTTCCGCACGCCTTTCCCTTGTTTTATGCAATTTGGTGGCTGACAGGACTGCTGTCGTACGCCTGTCCCATCGTTAATTGGTTCTACCCGTTGGGGCCTTGTGTGGGCCCTAGCCCAAAGTTGAGCTGTAAAGCCTATTCGTCATCAGATAAAATGGTAAACCTACCCAAGTCCATTTATACTGCAATATACTTGCACCTGTTCAGCTTGCTGTCCAAAAATTGTTGGCCTCATTTCCTACCCTAATCCTTGAGTTACTGTTAGCAATGATATTTACCCTATTATACCTTGCCCATGCTTCTGGTTTTCTACATGATTGAGGAAGTAACCACATAAATTGTGTCCATAGTGTTCCCCCCTACTTACAAATAGTTGTGGGATCACCACAACTATGTTTTATTGTTTTGAGGAGTCTAACAGTTACTAACACGATGACTATCTGAATTAAACCCGATGATCGGTACATTTATTGCTTTAAATGAGAACACACTAATTAAACAAATCTCATCGCTTGACTCACAAAAAAGAGTGAGTCTTCGACGACCTGTTCATACAACTTATTTTTTACCTTATACACTGTATTTGTTAAATTGAATATAAAATTTAGAATTTTTGAAAATATTTTTCATATCATATATCTTTATATTTTCACATTCATATACATATTATTACTTGTTTTAACTTATAAAATACAATATTTAAATCAATAAAAAAATTGCAACATTTAAGGCTAAACCCCCTGTAGACTATCCATAAGCATATGGAAAGACAGTCTTTCCTGAGACATAGGCGGTCTGTCCATAAGTTTATAGAAAGACTATCTTTCCTGAGACTTAGATGGTCTTTTCATAAATTTATTTACGGACGAGAGACATGTTTGCAATTAATAAAAAAAGGAAATCGTGGGCAAAACCCAATAGCTCCGATCCATAGTTGTTTGTACCCATTTCGAAAAAAGAGTTTGTTCCTTCTCATCTGGATTTGCATCTTTGTCTTAATCCACGCCGTGTTCATTTTCTAGAAGATACGAGATTCCTCCTCCTGGTCGTCGGCTGCAAGAAAAAGCAGTTTCTCTAGCACCGTGATGGTGGACATGGTAACCTGCAAAAACGGCGGATTGTACGTCAACGATCTACCGTCAGAGTTCTACAGGGAGCTTCTAGAGAACTGCCAAGACTTAAACGCATGGAGATCCCGTTGCCCAAAGATTTCCAACTGCAGCTTCGGCCCCGAAGCCACCAATCTGGACGGAATAGTTCCCCAAAATATCTCACCGGTGTGGCTGATGTCTATTTTGCTATTAAAGTTGGAGGTAAAAGTGCTAGCCCCCTTCATCAGAACTGTCTATTTTGCTTGAGGAACAAGCCCCGTTTATGTATAGTTGTCGGTCCAATGGCGTGTTCTTCAACGGTTATATCCATTGGTTGATTCAAGATCCCAATGGAACTGAAACAATATCATGCTTGGACCTCGAAAAAGAGTCATTCAGCCCCTTCCCAGCTCCTCCTGAATTGGATCAATGCAACCTGGCTACTTTGGGAGTCTACAAAGACTGTTTCTTAAGTCTATGCGACAACACCTCCGATTTCGAGATCACGATATGGGTGATGGAGGAGTACGGAGTTAAAGAACCGTGAGTGAAGAAGTTTGTGATTGACTTGGAGGAGACCACCAATTTCAGGAGCGTTGGACGCAATACGAGAGCTCCAAGGTAAGCTACATCTCCACTCTGTGAATTTCGTTGAAGAATGTTATGAATTTTGGCTGTTTTATCTGCTCAGTTTGTATATTTACTCTCGTTAGAATTGTTTGCACTGTATGCAGCTCCTGTGTTAACCACTCTAATTATGCTTCTAAAATCTTGATCATCTGCTCCCTCAGGTTTTTACAATCTTTTTGTGTTCCCTTTTCGTCACATTTCTAATTATTTGTCTCAATACCATAAAGGTTTCCCCTTTTATGATTCACATTTCTGCTTTTGTGCTTTGAAAAGTGGCCCCATGTTATTTACCTTTCATTTCTCTCCTCTATTACCTTAATATCAGTTGGAAATGAGAATGATTTTCTGGAGGATAGGACTACTTTACTAGCTTGAATTTAAGCTGGTTTCCCTGTCCTAGTTTCAGAAGCTTTTTTATGTCATCATCAAGTGTTTACTCATTTCTGATTTGATTTGTTTATGTTGCTGGTTTAGTGTGATTTTGTGAGCGAAATCTCTTGCTAGTTCGTTGATTTTGAAATGAAATTACGAGATGCATTTATTTATTTATATGTTGCAGCTGTTATTATCCAACGTGTATTTGTTAGCTTACTGTGAATGTCCAATTTTTTCTTCTCTTTTTTGCTGACCGTTCGTTTTGAATTACGAGATGCGTCTGTTTGCTTATATGTTGCATATGTTAGTATTCAATGTGTACTTGTTAGTTGTACTGTCTATAGACCTTTTGTGAATGACTTTTTTTTCTTCTCTTTTTTGCCGATCGTTCATTTTGAAATACGAACTATATCTGTGTACTTATATGTTGCATCTGTTAGTATTCAATGTGTACTTCTAAGTTGTACTGTCTATGACCTTTTATTTTCATTTGTTAGTTGTACGTTTTGAATAACAAGTTGCATTTGTTTACTTATATGTTGCAGCTGTTAGTATCTTGTATGTACTTGTTTGTTGTGTTGTGTATGACTATTTTTATTTTTTGAAAAGTTATTGTAGGTTGTTTATTTTGAATTAAGAACTGCATCTATTTACTTATATATTGCATCTGTTAGAATTCAATTTGTACTTGTTAGTTTTATTGTGTTTGACTTTTACTTTCATTGTTGATTATTGCTCCTTTTGAATTATAAATTGTACTTGTTTGCTTATATGTTGCACATGTAAATATCCAATGTGTATGACTTTTTGCAGGAATTGGATCTAAAATTTTTTTGGCTTTAACTTTTAAGGAATCAGACAACATTGAACATTGGACTCCACAAGTGGTTCCAACACGAGGATGATTCATATGAAAGATGACACAGAACTTGAAGATTCTAAGATGACCCCCTTTTGAAGATTAATAATTGATTCATTGTATTAGGGGCTGTTAGTTAATCTAGGTAGGAAAAATGTTGTAATTTTAAGTTCCCTAATGAAAGATTTCTGTCATGGGCACTTTATCCTCCATTTTGTTTAGATGTTGAGAGCCTCTTTCGTGTTTGAATTTGACAAAATTTGCATGTTTTTTTATACAAAGTATGCTCATGTTTTTGAGAACAAACACATGTTTTAATGTAACTCGTATATTGTAAGTATTAAATGCAGTAAATATGAAAATTTTAAAAACTATAAAATTATGTGACCTCATTTGTGTATGCTATAAGAGAGTACTAATTGTAGGCTAATATATGCATATTTTAACAAAAAATAAACGATTCATAAGGTAAATTATGCACTGCCTCATGACAAAGTTTTGCTATTCATAAAAGGAATTGATAATTTAAAATCATATGCATGTTTTTATTTAAACAATACATGTTGTAAAGTATTTAATGCAAAGTTAATATGACAATTTTAAACTGTCAAATTTTAGTCTCCTCTGTCTATGTAAACTATAACGTATACTAGTTTTAGACTAACATATGCATGGTTTAACAAAACATAAACGATTCATAACTTAACTTATACATGATCTCTTGAAAAAGTTTCACAATTCATATACACAGTTTTTAAAACAAATGCATGTTTTAACACAAACGATACGTATTGTAAGGTAACAAGTGCATAGTATATATGAAAATTTTCAGCAGCATTTAGTTCATTTTTCGAATATTTTCCACATGTTTTATACATGTTCATATTCTGATGAATCTCCGACACCAAATAGTCTATATAATCATGTCAATATCCTATTTTGATGATCAGAAACTCCCTATTGTTACAAGAACAAAAATCCCATCTATTCTATTGCTATACAACTCAAAAACAAACTTCTATACGTGTGCTACCCCATGGCCACCTCCACAAATTCAAGAAACTGATACTCTTCTCCACGTTGTTTCAATTGTGCAGATGATCGTACAGTGTGTTGTTTTTCATGTACTCGTAGACCAGAAGCCTCTCGTCTCACCAGAAGCCTCTCGCCTTCGTCTCACCAGAAGCCTCTCGCCTTCGTCTCACCAGATGATCGTACAATGTGTTGCAGTATTCGACCAATCTCACCAGATGCTTGTGATAGAGCCGCTACAGAAACGATAGTTTGGACTCAAATGCTGTTTCTCTCTCCTAGAATTTCTTTTTTCTGGGACCATTTTTGCTCCATTTGATCGCGACTTCTCAGCCTTCGAGGAGCTTTCCTTGGTATACACATGAAGAGGAAATTAGCCAACATGACTTAAAAGAACAAATTCCGAGATAATTTTGTGAACCGAAAGAATAACAGCAAACAACAACAGTAACTAAGCCTTAGTAATCCAATCCATGGAGTAAGCTACATAGATAATAAATTGCCATCATGTAGTTTCGAGACACACATAATCAAAAACATCAAAATGCTAACTCCAATCCAAAAAGAATGAAAATAAGCAAAAACTAATTAGTACTCAAACTACTTTGATGGGGGACTTTCAAATTATCGCTTTCAAACCCTCCCCATATCTCACCAAGAAAAATTCGACATATTTTAGTTCAATTAAGAAACCCCAACAAACTCAATAGGATAATTCGCAAAGAAGAAACTGATCAGAAGAAAGGAATAGTACCCCTGGAGATTGACGCACAAATGGATGCTTAATTCAATGAAGAGCTCATACATCTGGCCCAGATCGGTGGCGTTGCCGTGGGAGTAGAGCAGTGTGGAGGTGGCCATGGGGTGGCACACATACATCGCCACAATCTTCATCCCCTTCTGCGTCGGCAGCTTCAAAACCTCCACGTTCTCCTGGTGAGGAAACGGGCTTAGCAGAAGCAGCCCCGTGAGGTTGCCCGTCAGCACCTTGTACGACGGAATCTGCATAAAACACAAATGATTCATAAGCTTCCGGCACTGATCTTGTTTTCTAAGGAGAAGGTGTTGGTGGCGGCTGCGAGGTCTTCGAATAGGAACTCATCTGCTCTGTCGGGGTGCTTCGTTGACGAGGTGCCTTTGCCGCCTCATCTAACGGGACCCTTGGCGGCAGAGCAAGGATGATCTCGATGGCGGGCTGCTGTTCGATGGCAGCGACAGAGGGTGGTTGATGGTGGGCGATGACAGAGCTAGATTAGAGTTACAAGGATGAATAATTTCCCGAATGTTGTGGATGAGCTGAGGTATGGAGACATGTGCAGAGTTTTGGGGAAAATTTTGAAGAAGTAGCAATAGTCTTTAACCTGGCCCGCAATTTTTTTTAAAATTTTTTAATTTATAAATTGATTACTGACCTGTTCATTAGTTTATGGACAAATAAGAGGCCCACTCACATAACAAAGAAAACATAGTACTACTGTTCTCTTTTAGAGGCCCACTCTTATTTAAAAAAACATAGTACTACTGTTCTCTTCTAGAGGCCCATCAAGACTCGTATGACAGCGGCTAACTTGATGACTACTTTAGGAAATCATTTTCTATTGGCCTTATTTGAGTGGTTTGACCATTAATAGATACGATATGAATATTGACAGTATTCCGTGCAAAAAACAAAGTTCCACACGTCAGGTGCAACGTTGGCACTGTAGACAATCTGCAAGAAAAAGCTCCGGCAACTAGTCCTCTACCAAACAATATAACAAACACTTAGAATGCCGAAATTGGGTCTTCAACTATTGATAGAGCCGCCAGAATGTGATGATGTCCCTTTTCCTGCTTTGAAATGGGGTTCGGCTTTCTCTCTTTCTCTCCCAAATATACCACCCCACCTTTTATTGTTCCAGAATCTACCACTTTGTTTTCTCATAAAGAGCACTCAAATTCCAATCTTTTGCATCCCATCATAACCCACAAGGCTTTTCTGAATATCCCTCTCAGAAGGGTTCTCAAAGCTGCACTCAAAACTGAAGCAATGGGGTCCCAGAAAGAGCATGTTTTTGTGAAACCAAGTTTTGATCCTCGGACTGTTGACCCTGAACTGCAGGAGAAGATGGTGTCTAAAGCTCTTGTTTGGTGTTCTCTCCACGGTCTTCTTGTTGGGGATAGAAAGTCACAGGTTGCTTGAACTGATGGGCTGTTTTTAGTGTTCTTGAAATCCAAATAGGGTGGCTTTCTTGGATTGTGTAAATTGTTCTTGGCGAATGGTTTCTTTTAATTGTATTCTATGCCTCTGGTAAATGGAAGAGTTAGCTTAATGATCTGTCTTACAAGTCCCAAAAACTGTGGATGTAAATCTTGTGTTTAGTATTGATAAAATGATTTTATTCTTCAATGTCCATTTGCATGGTCTGTAACTAACTGTGATTACTTTTGGTTTATAAAATAATGCAGAGGTCAGGAAAAGTGCCTGGTGTTGATCTGGTTCATGCCCCGTTGGCCTTGCTGCCGATGTCCTTTCCTGAAAATCAATGGAAGCAAGCTTGTGAGGTTGCTCCTATTTTCAACGAACTTGTTGACCGGGTGAGCTTGGATGGCAAGTTTTTGCAGGAAGCCCTGTCCAGGTAAATACTTAAAAGACTATTTTTAATAGTTGAGCATACTCGATGTCATATTCTCAATAGCCTGATCCATGAGTGATGTTTACCTTTAAGAAGTAGTAACGATTTTGTTTTATGATGGTAAAGATCAAGAATTTAATCTGGTGTCTGCTTTGATGACACGTCCTTTGTACACCTTGTGTTATGCGATTGTAGTGTCATTACCACTTTTTAGCTCCTTAAGAAGCGAAAAGATTGTACTTGCTGAGATTTATTGTTTTACTTCATGAGTATCTAGCCCTTAGAGTTTTAGGATCTTCTGTCAGAGTTGTTGAAATGGACTTTCTAGTCTTCATTCTCAATTATCATGATGAGCAATGCATTAGCAATCGCTTTGCAGTACCTCTAGTGTCCAGTCCATGCTGCATGGTGTTACTAAGGATTTAGTTACTCTAAGTGCTTGTCAACTTTTGCCTTATTCTTTTCATTTATATCTTTCTCACAAATAAATGTTTCTGCTTTCTCTTTCTTTTTTCAGCTTCTCATGTTTTCTGATGTATTTATCCATTTTTCCTTTCTGTGTTTGTTGAACGGAGACTAATCTTCTCATTTTACTACACAGGACAAAGAAAGTGGATGCTTTTACATCCAGGCTTTTGGATATCCATTCTAAGATGTTAGAGATCAACAAGAAAGAGGTTTTTCTTTGTTTTCGAATTTGACTCAGATTCTATTTTGCTTGTTTTAGCCTTTTAACCCTTAGTTATTATCCTGTTTTCCCACCACTTGATTCTCAAATCAATGATCCGCTTGGTTTTAACAATGTTTTTTTCTGTTATTGTGTCAAATCCTTCTCCACTCTTCTTCTCATCGCCGGGGGAAAACAGGTTGCTGATGTCATCTTTCCCTGGTCATGTGCAGTTTACATAATTAAATTGTGCATATAAAATATTGTGTTTGTCCATGATGACTATATATAAGTGTTCAAGCTACTGAATAAAAACGCAACCTTTTGGTGACATAGAATGGAATGGATGTTAGTTCACTGATGTTTTAGATGAATTACGTAGAATTATGAAATTTCCAGTTTATTTTTTAGGTAGTAAAAAATATGCACAAACCTAAAAGATAAATCACGGTCTATACATTTTACCCACCCAATATCCCTGGGCATAAATTATTATCCTGGCCCACTAGGGACACCTAATAATTTGCCGAGAAGGGTCGCACATTCTCACTTCATGGTTCTCAGATCACCTGACCAATATGTTGCAAATCCCTTAATGTAATTACATTTTCAAAACTTCCCTGTCTGAAATGATAAATTTTTAAAAGGATAAATGGTTATTAAATTTGGATATCTTCTATTGGAACTGTTCGGATTTCATATTAATTTCGATTCTATTTGTGCTCCAGGAGATACGGTTAGGATTACATCGTTCAGATTACATGCTAGATGAAGAAACCAAATTACTTCTTCAGATTGAGCTCAACACAATATCTTCATCATTTGCTGGGCTGAGTTGCCTTGTAACTGAGCTTCACAGGTTTCATGAACCGCTGCTAATTCCAGCCTTACAATATTCTCATGGCATTGCTTGTTCTGTCTGCATCTTATGTGTATGGATGCCACGGATTCTTTTTATTTGTAGCTGGAATGATTCATTCCTTCATCTCATTGTCTTTAAGGGAAATTTTAACAATTTTGAGAAGTTCTGTATCCAAAGCTCAAGTAAGGCGAAGATCATAGTACTTTACTCGGAAGGACATTACATGGAAATGTGTTTTGATTCCTGTCTTTATGCATTTCTAACTGTGATAACAATTTAGATGACCGCGTGCATCCTGAATCATTTTGATGGGTGGAATGGATAACTATTTAAGAGAAGGGCAACAAGGTCCTTGCTTCTTAATCTTTGTAGAATAATCATAATCAATAATTACCTAAATTAAGGCTAGGATTTGCTGAGCTCTAAGCATTTTTCCAAGAATGAACAACAGTTTAGGGGATGAAACACTATTTTAGGGTAGAAATGATACTCACATGCTGTTATTTTTCTATGTACCTGCAGGACGTTGCTTCATCATTATAGAAAACACTTATCATTAGATCCTGAAAGGATTCCAAGGAATAATGCGGTAAAAGGATTTGCTGAAGTGTTGGCTAAAGCATGGCAAGAATATAATAACCCAAGGTTCTGCTCAATTCAGATCAATGGTTTCAGTTTATGTGGAATGGCTAATTCTGGTTATCTGCCACTAACTTGAGCATTCGTTACAGGGCTGTAATACTGTTTGTGGTTCAGCCCGAAGAACAGAATATGTATGATCAACATTGGCTTAGTACCGTGCTGAAGGAACAATATCCTTTTATGTCTACTTGGTTATTTTTCATCATGCTATTTGATATAAGCTTTTGTACAGTCTCCTAAAATTGAAATCATTCTTTGTACAAGAACCCTTTTATTACTCAATATACTGTGGGGATTTCTTCTCTTGTCTTTCATATGTGCTTAGACAATGAGCTTCACAAGTACGTTTCCGTTAACTTTTATAATACACATCAAATAACTACAATCAGAAAAACATTAGCTGAAGTCGATGCTGAAGGGGAACTCCAGGCTGATGGAACACTGCTAGTGTATGTATACTATATAACTTTCTCTATTTAAAAATTATCTTGTACTCAGTGTCTGAAAATCACCATTGTTTGACATTGTAGAGGAGGTGAAGCTGTTGCAGTCATTTATTTCAGAGCTGGATATGCTCCGACCGACTATCCTTCAGAGTTAGTGAGTATATATACTTTGCACTTGTTCTGCTTGCTAAAGGAGTAGGAAATCAGCAGTAATATTTTAAACTTGTGTTCATTTTGTATAAAACGAGTTGTTAACTTTTTTTTTGATATAATTTTACACTTACCTGACCTATGAATGTTCAAATCTATCATCATATGTACATGCATAAATATGTTAGTACCTCATTTTTCGCCTTCTATTCTACATTGTTACTTATTCATATTTACATTAGATGGCTACTTCTTAGGCGTGAATAACGTTGCTAAATAGAGTTTATTTAAACTTAATAGGTTACAAATCGAATACCAAAACCAGAATGGTGAATTCTTTTCCAGTAAGTGTGTCACTGTATGCTACATGATTATTCTCATTAGGATTTATATAGAATTTTTGCTAAGTAGCCGGTCAAAACAATTCGTTACCTCGTTGTGTCATTTGTATCCATGTATGTAGCTTTCTGAGGTTTGATGATTGTTGATATTTTTTTGGCACGTTCTATCCTAGGAATGGAGAGCAAGGCTTCTGGTGGAGCAGTCTTCTGCGGTCAAGTGCCCTTCTATTTCTTATCATTTGGCTGGAACAAAGAAAATTCAGCAAGAACTTGCAAAACCAGGTGTCCTTGAGAGGTATAACGGCCTTACTAGAAGTAGTCCTAGTACTCTCTACTTTGGACCCAACAATTTGGTTTCAAGTGCTTCAGAGTAACTAGGACAATAAAAGGCATTCTGAAGAGACTTAAAGTTGTATCCTCATAAATTACACTATTTTTTTTTCCTTTTTTCTTATAAACAGGTTTGTTGAGAGCAAAGATGACATTTCCAAACTAAGAAAATGCTTTGCGGGGTTGTGGAGTTTAGATGACTTGAACATTGTCAATGATGCTATTGAGAGACCTGGATTATATGTTATGAAACCACAAAGAGAAGGAGGAGGTTTACTTTCTCCCTGTTATTGTTATCCTATTCCAATCTTTGATATTGTGTTTCAGTAAGTTTCGTGGTAATAAGAAGAAATACTGACCTATCACTTTTCCTTTTAGGCAACAATATCTATGATGAAGATGTGAAGAAGTTTCTCATGCAGCTACAGAAAGCAGGTAGCCAAGAAGATGCAGCCTACATTCTTATGCAAAGAATATTTCCAGCTGTTTCTCCAGCAATTTTGATGCGTGACGGGGTATCTCATAGAGAGCAAACTATATCAGAACTTGGAGTTTATGGTGTATATCTAAGGTGATTTTTGCATAACAAATTCCATCCTCTGTTTTCTTACTAACCAACTCTGCCAATTTGAAGATTAAACGCTATCTCATCCAATTGCAGGAAGAATGAAAAGGTCATTGTAAATGACACTCCCGGGTACCTGATGCGCACGAAAGTATCATCATCAAATGAAGGCGGGGTTGCGGCTGGTTTTGCTGTTTTGGATAGTATCTATTTGGTTTGACTTACTCTTTTCTTTTGAACAATTCTTCTAGTTCTATGGCTCAAAGTGTTGAACTTGCTTAGTTTCTTTTATAAAATAAAACTTGTCTATTTCTGAGTGGCATTTGATTGCGAACTTGCTTTCCCTGCTTTCACTTTTGATTTCATATGTCGTGGATGGTGCTCTTGGAGAACAGGGAAGTTATCTAGATTGTTTGGGCTTTTGTTTTATGATAAGGATTCTGTTATGAACCCGAGGACTTAAGAGTTATTTCACTTTGGAAATTAGCTTAGAACTGAGATCACAACAAAGGCATGAAGGCAGCTCCTCTTAGCTAAATTTAGCAGTTAGTTAGAGTCAATTTTACTCCTAGTTTCTGTTACTGATTAGCTACAAATAGAAGCTAGGAAGAAGAAGGCAGTTATGGTTGATCATTGTTTTGGTGTGAAGAACAACTCTCTCATCTATAAACTTTCTTCTTTTCTCATCTCAATGAAAGCTAATTGATTTCTCTGATCGTTTAGTTTTTTCTTCTTTGATTTTGTTGATTAAATCCCATCCTAAACCCCTAGTTCATAACAAGTGGTATCAGAGCAGCTGGATTCTTGGAAGTTATGGGAGAAACACTAGAACAAAAATACTAGAAGCTCACTGAAAGGATCTGGAGGCTAGAGTTGGAGAGGTTTCACAGTAATTGAAGTTACAGAGTCACAATTTCCGTGAGCAAAGAGAGTTTACGAATTCTCAGATCAATTCCACGGTTGAATCCTCGCTCAAGGTGTTTCAAGCAGAAAATCAAAGGCAACAACATGAGCTGAGGAAGCAGGTAGATATGAAGCTTGATAGAATGTTGGAGATGATGTAGAATGGTATACCTGGAAGCAATTCGAAGGATAAGGCCTAGAGCTCCAACAAATCATCTCAGCAAAGATCTCCTGGAGATTCCTTCCACAGTGAGATTAGACCTGGACCTACTCCGGTTAAGAACAGTCCTATTTTGTTGAATCCTAGTGTGCTTATTAGAGATGATAATGATGTGAATGATTGGAGAGGCAAGTTAGATAGAAATGGGGGAAATAGTCAAGCTAGGGTTGAATTAACTACTTTCAGTGGGGATAAACCGAGGGATTGGCTTAGGAAGTGCATTAAATTTTCAATTACTATGATATCCCTGAGATTAGTAGGTTGGAGGCTGTTGAGCTGTATTTGGAAGGGAGAGCTGAGATTTGGTTTCAGGGAGAGAGTAGTTAAACCTGATATGAAATGGTCTGATTTCAGTGAAGTTTTTTAAGAAGGTTTATAGAGGTAGCCAGTAAAGATGAAATAGAAGAATTCAACAAGTTATTTCAGAAAAGATCTGTTAAGATGTATTAGGAGACTTTTGAAGAGTTAAAAACTCAGGTACTGAGAATTGATCCTAAACTATCTGAGGGCTATTTCATTCTAGTTTCATAAGTGGTCTAAAAGAAGAGCTTAACCCTATGGTGAGGATGTTTAAACCTGCTACTTTACATGAGACAATGGAACTGGCCTTACTTCATGAATTAAGCCTGGAAATACTGAATAAGAGGTCTAGGAACTGGAATGGAGTGTCGACAGTAGCCCTTACATCTATAATCAAGAGTATTGGAAACTCACACCCGCGGGTGTACCCCAGTGGTTGGGAGTTGGGTGGTCTTGCACGAGGTCAGTTGTTCGACGCTCGGCAGTCACCGTGTGGGAATGTCCCGAGTTAACTTGGCCTTTGGGCCAAGGGCTGCTTGGGCTTCCTGGTGGGCACCAAGTATGACTGCCCCCAATGGTCCTGGTGCTGGGCTACCGTGACTTACCTCCCACATGATGACTGTAGTACCGGCTGGTGTGGGCCGCTGAGGGTGATCGGTGATCGCCCAAGAGTACTGGAAACTCTGAAGGGAATGAAACCGTGACTGATCTCAAAAGAAACCAGGGTGTGATAAGTTCAGAAGGATTTCTCAGTAGAAAATTAAGTATAGGAGAGAGAATCGTTTTTGCTACAAACGTGGAGAGAAATATGACATTGGTCATATATGCAAATTCAGGCAAGTTCACTGTTATCTTCACAAGAGAATGACTGTGATGAGGTCTATGTGCTAGAAAGAAATGAGGAGGAGATGTTATTAGAATCTGAACCTGATGAACTGTCTCTTAAAGCTGTAGGGAATTCCGATTTCACTAATTCTATGACCTTGTTTGGATATATTGGAGGGGTTAGAATTGCTATCTTGTTGGACAGTGGAAGCACTAATAGCTTCATAGATCCCAGGCTTATAGGGAGACTCAGATTAAGAGAGGTATTCATTAAACCTTTCTTAGTGACTATAGCAGATGTGAGTAGAGTGGGAGGTTCTACACTGTCCTAAGGTTCCCTGGAGAATCTAACATCACTTCTCTTTTGATTTGAAAGCTATGGAGTTAAGAGGGGCAGCTGTAATATTAGGCGTTGACTGGATTGAACACTTTAGACCAATAACATTTGATTTTCATTCAAAGAACATTGCCATCAGCAGCGGGGAACCTGAATGGGTGCTGAGAACATTGCCAATGGGTACAGAACATTGCCATCAACACGTTGCCAATAACTAAGGCCAGAGAACACATGGAGATCAGGAAAAGAAAAAGAGTAAAATACTGATAAGACCTTATATTTTGGTAGTTTGTGCTAATATGACCCTGTGAAGTTGAAAAGTGCAATTGTAGCCCTGTGTTTTGCATCAGAAGTGCCGATATAACCTTTTGGCACTATTCCGGCATTGACTTGGCATTTTTCGGCATTAATCATAACTAAAAAGATTAAAATAACCCTAGTCTTAAAACTAAAAATGTAAAGACAAAATTACCCCTAGTTCTTCTTCTTCTCCATAACACAGCCACTGCTCCGCCACCTCCAACGCTGCTGTCCGCCACCTCCGCTGCCATCGCTCCGCCACCTCTGTGGCAGTGCCAAATTCACGCAGCGGGTCCGCCACCACTGGAGTTCGCCGGAATCTGCCAAAATTCCTCCTCCACACCTCACCATCTCCAGCACCATCTCCGCCCTCCGCCGCTGCATTATCAGTCCACTAAACAATTACAGCCAATCAAAAAAACAAAGAAAACCTTCGGTATCCTTCTACTGTGAAACAAAAACCACAATCTCAAAATCAATCAACATCCAAAAAATTCAACTCATATAGTTCTTCGAAATCTGAAGTTCGCCGGACGAACAGGTAGATCTGGGTGAGCAAACTGGAGTTTGCCACCACCGCCGCCTCGTCCCGCTACCACCGCCGCCTCTTCCCGCCACCACTGCCGTTGCCTCACCTCGCCACCTCACCACCTCTGCTGCCCCTGCACCACCACATTGCCGTGTCGCTGCCTCCCTAAAACCCTAGCCTACCCAACCCACCCCCACTGAAGCTCGACACCACCGCCGCCTGACCTCGCCACCTCACCGATTTCGCCAGACAAGCAAGTAGATCTAGTCATGACACCACCGCCGCTTGACCTCGTCCCACAACCACCCCTTCCGAGCTGGCTACTTCCTGGCGCTTATGCCACTCCTCGGCGAAATCGGTGAATCGAGAAGAAAATGTAATCGAGGGTTAGACTGAAGAATTTTTATAGACTTTTCATCGGGAAATTGAGAAGAAAATGCTATAGCGTGGGCAATATAGAATTTTCATATTTTTTGGATTTTAATATTTTAAATAGGGGTATAATAGTCATTTCATGCCTTCCCGACCAAATTCAGGCCGACATGGCTACAATAATACACTCCAACTTCACAGGGTCATATTAGCACAAACCACCAAACATAGGGTTATATGAGCACTTAACTCAAAGAAAATTGTTGATAAATGAATTGGAGCAAGCAGAGGTTAGATCCAGAGTGAGATGCAGGGTTACTTCACTGCAGTACTATCAGAATCAGTATACAAATAAGAAAAATGATATGAATCATCTTCAAGTTCCAGAACAACTTAAAGAGGTTCTCATATCTTTTTCAGACATTTTTTCTATTCCTACTACTCTACCTCTAACTAGAGACATTGATCACAAAATTGTTTTGAAATTAGATGCCGAACTATTCAAAGTCAAGCCCTATAGATATGCACATGCTCAAAAAGATGAAATAGAGAAACAGGTTGCAGAGATGATAGAAAAAGGATTCATTCAAGCCAGTACCAGTCCATTCTCATCTTCAGTGGTATTAGTCAGGAAAAAAGATGGAAATTGGAGGTTATGCATAGATTATAGAAGACTGAATAATTTGACTATCAAAGACAAATTTCCTATACTTGTAATTGATGAACTATTAGATGAATTACATGGTTCTTGTTTCTTTACTAAGCTGGACCTCAGAACTGGATATTATCATATCAGAGTTGATCAAAATGATGTTTCAAAGACAGCATGTCATTATGAATTTCTAGTAATGCCTTTTGGCTTAACCAATGGACCAACAACTTTTCAGGCTTTAATGAATCAAATTTTTCAGAAATTACTCAGGAAATGTGTCTTGGTGTTTTTTTGATGATATTATGATTTATAGCAGAACCTGGGAGGATCATTTGTTCCATTTACAGTCAGTCTTATCTCTAATGGGGAAAATCAATTTTTTGCTAAGCTTAGCAAATGCAAGTTTGCTCAACCAAAGGTAGAGTATCTAGGCCATATAATTTCTGAAGAAGGGGTGGAGATGGATAACACTAAAGTGGAATGTGTTTTGGCTTGGGAAATACCTTGAAATATCAAAGAACCCGGGAGCTTTTTAGGTCTTATTGGATATTATAGAAGGTTTATAGCAAATTATGGCATTATTTGTAGGCCATTACATGATCTTTTGAAAAATGATTCATTTGTTTGGACTCGGGCAACTACATATGCTTTTCAAAAGCTTAAACTAGCCATTACCAGTGCTCCTATCTTAAAGATGTCTGAATTTAAGAAGCCATCTGTGATAGAAACGGATGCATGTGATCATGGCATGGGGGCAGTGTTAATGCAGTCAGGTCAACCCACTGCTTTTCTGAGCAAAACATTTTTCCAAAGAATAGAGGGCTCTCCACTTATAAAAAAGAACTTCTTGCACTTGTGATGACTATAGATAAATGGAGAAACTGTTTGGTGGGCATCCATTTCACTTTAAAAACTGATCACCAAAGTTTAAAGTGTTTGTTAGACCAAAAGCTCACAAACAGAATAAGTGGATAACTAAGATTTTAGGCCTTAGTTTTGAAATCTAATATAAGAAGGGATGTGAAAATAAGGTGGCAGATGCTTTATCCAGAAGAGTTTTACATCAAGAACTTGCTTAGCCTCTATGTTCTTCTCCTACTGTTTCTAATATCAACATTAGTACGGATGAACTGCCTTTACCAGATGGTCAAAGGGATTATTTTTTTGATCAAAATTCAGGATGACCTGAATTGGTAGAGGAGGGAATGGTGAACTCTGATATCAGTATCAAGGCAGTAACTTCATCACTAATTCCACCGCGGATGTTACTGATTGAAAATAGTTATGCAGATGATGAGATTGCACAAGAACTGATCTCATCAACTCTTTTACATCCTGAAGCTAACCCCGAACTCAGTTATGTTAATGGCCTATTAAAGAAACAAAAGATAATTTATGTAGGATCAACTAGTTCTACAAGGCAAGATCTATTGCAAGCTATGCAATCATCTCCCTTAGGTGGTCATTCAGGTCAAACAACTACTGTCAAAGGAGTACTTTCCTTCCAGGAATGAAACAAGACATTATTAATTTCATCAAAATGTGTGAAGTTTGCCAAAGGCACAAGCATAAGCATTACAGATAACCTGGTTTACTTCAGCCTCTTCCTATTCCTAATGGTCCTTGGAGGCTAATTACTATGGACTTCATAGAGAAACTACCCGATTGTAATGGTTTTTACACAATTTTGGTGGTTATTGACAGATTAAAAAAATATGCTCATTTTATTTCTTTGACCATCCATTTTATGGCAAGTCCACTGCTTAGTGCTTCATGGAACATTTATGCAAGCTGCATGGGATGGAAGAAACCATCACAAGTGATAGAGACAAGATCTTTACTAGCCATTTTTCGGAAAGAACTGTTTAGCAGTTAGGAATGAAGATGCAATGTAGCACAACATACCATCCTGAGATTGATGGACAATCTGAAAGGTTGAACCAAAATTTAGAGTCTTATCTCAGGTGTTTTTGCAGTGAGAAACCTGCAACTTGGCATGAATGGTTAGGGCAGACATAGTGGTGGTATAATACCACTCACTAGAATGCCATTAACATGTCACCACATGAGGCCTTATATAGAACCAAGCCTCTCATTCTTACTCTGGGAGTTCTGATTGATACAGTTATTCCACCAGCTAGAAATTTGATTGAACAAAGGGCACAGGTGGATCAACTACTTAGGGATCAATTACACAAAGCTCAAATCTGAATGAAGCAAAATGCAGATGCCGGGAGGTCCGAAAAGAGTTTTGATGAATGAGATTGGGTATATTTGAAACTGAACATATATAAGCTATAGTCTATTCAGGCAAGGGATTGTCCAAAACTTGCAGCAAAATTCTTTGGACCATTTCAGATTGATAAAAGAGTGGGAATTGTGGCTTACAAGCTGAAGTTGCCATCCATAAGCAAAGTCCATCCAGTCTTCCACGTTTCACTTTTAAAGAATCATTTTGGAGACTTGCCTAGGATAATTACTACTCTTCCTGATGAAGAAGTGCAACCTGGGAACATCCTTAAACTAGGTCAAGTTCTACAAAGAAGGGTCATCATAAGAGATGAAGTGCAGACAGTGCAGTCGCTTATCAAATGGGAAAATATGGATGAAGAAGAAGCTTCCTGGGAGGATGTCACTTTTATAAGAAATCAATTTCCTGATTTCAAAGCTTGAGGACAAGCTTAAAGCTAGATGGGGGGTATTGTTATGAACCCGATGACTTAAGAATAATTTCATTTTGGAAATTAGCTCAGAACCGAGATCACAGCAAAGGCACGAAGGTAGCTCCTCTTAGCTAGATTTAGCAGTTAGTTAGAGTCAGTTTTACTCCTAGTTTCTGTTACTGATTAGCTACAAATAGAAGCTAGGAAGAAGAAGCCAGTTATCATATGGTTGATCATTGTTTTGGTGTGAAGAACAATTCTCTCTCATCTCTGAACTTCCTTCTTTTCTCATCTCAATGAAAGCTAATTGATTTCTCTAGTCTTTTAGTTTTTTCTTCTTGAATTTTGTTGATTAAATTATGTCCTAAACCCCTAGTTCATAACAGATTCTTCAATAGAAGAATATCCGTGAAGAACAATTCAATGCTTTGCATATTTTGCTGATATCTCTTCATGGACCAAAAGGAACTTTGTTAATGTTTTTAAAAAATTCCTAGTTTTCCTAGTTCACGGATGAACTAGGAAATTTTAAAGTGAATTAGGAATAAAGTTCCTTTTGGTCCATGAAGAGGTATCATGATTGAAAGTAAAATTATTGAAAAGTGAAATTTCAATCTAAGGAGGGCAGCTGTCTTAGATGAATAGCATTTAGTTGGACACAAATATGGTTAAAAGTTTTTTTTACAATGATGGTTGTCCCATGTATATTGGAAGAAAGATAAAAAAGAGTACTCTCTCTCTATTTCTCTACGAGTGATACTCATTTTTTCTTTGAGATATTTTTTTAGGAGTGATACCATCTTATTGAAATAAAATTTGCTCGAACTGAGCTACCATGTTAACCCATTTTTGGTTGACGGATAATTACCTTATTTCCAAGGCATCTCCACCTTTATTAGTGCAAACACTCGTGGCACACCAAAGAGATGGTGAGAGAGCAACGATAGTAGTTAGATATTATGCAACGATTTTGGAAGAGAAGTGATTGTGATATAGTAGTGACAATGAGATGGTGATATATCAGTGACAATGAGATGCTGATAGATAAGGCAATGACTGGAGGAAATAATTTTGGTGGTTGATTTTGGTTAGAGATAGTAAACGAGGAAAAATGCGGAGATGAAGGGGATGAGAGAAAGAGTGAAGGGTGTGGTGGTTGAATTTTGAGTTTATTCGAGTGAAACCCTAATCAATAAGGTTTGAGTTAAGCCAAAACTGATCAATTGGTTTAAAATGTAGCATATGGATGGGATAGATGTGTAATAAAATAAAACTAGTTTGGACATTTTTTGTCTAAGGCTGACAAAAGTGCCAAAAAAAGAAACATAATGAAGTGTGAGGTTTGAATTAAAATAAACTAGAATGAAAAGTGTGAAGTTTCAACTGAAACAGAGGGAATAGAAAAGTTTAGACAAGTGTAGCCCGTTCAGATTTGGAATCTAGTGTAGGTGTGTATGGTTGCTTTGCTTTAATTGATGGCTAGTCATTTTATATTTAAACATTTTATCTTTTTTCCGTTAACTAGCCTACTCACCTATAATTGATGACTGATCATCTCATATCTAGAAAAGAGTGAATGAGTTGACATTTAATATGAATTAGGACAATATATTGAAAGAATGATTTCCCGTGATTAATCATGTATTACTCTGTTTAGAATAAATAGAGTACAAAAGGAAGGTTAGTACTAGTATGACTCTAATCTAGTCAATAACTCTATCCATGAAAAATAAAATCAAATCATATACTTGACTTATTCTAACACTCCCCTCTATGTTACCCTGGCTCGTATTAAGTGTCATGTTCGAGTAGAGATCAGATACGCCGAAACTCAAATTTGATATTTTAATCCACATGCCAACCCGATCAACTGGGTGTGTTGACTGTTCTTTTCGACATGTCTACCATATAAAGTATCGTAAAATATATTCCGATATGCTTATATTTTATTATTTTATGGCTTTTTGTATATTGACGTGGGTATGGAAGCCAAGGAAGTTTATCCATTTGGACAATTATCTTTTCTTTCAATACATTGGTTTGTTTTTAAAATTTTAGGAAGTTAAGTCAAACTAATGAATTTGAACGTATTTTGCATACAAATTCATTAGTTTTACCTAATTACCTAGAATTTAGAAAGAAATCAATCAATTAAAAAGATAAACAGATAAGTTTCTACAACTTTCAAAGTTATATGAATTCCCTTCTCCCGACACCCACATCTGTTTTAGATTCGACTGATACGCAACTCGACCAAATTTTGACGTGTGTCATGTGTCGTGTCGAATCGACACGCGATTCTCTACCTAATCTTAGGTGTCGGGGGAACACAGTCTCCCCTGAAGCAAAGCGCCAGTTGCTAGGCAACACAAAGCTTGGATCGAAAAAACTCATATAGTGGACAAAAGAGTCCTTTGGTAAAGATTTCCGCAATCTGAAGAGTAGATGAAACACGAGCAACGCACAACTTGCTAGAAGCAATTAACTCTCGAACAAATTGATAGTCGATGTCGATGTGTTTCGCCCGCTTGTAAGCAACTGGATTCTAAGCCAAGAAAATGGCGCTACTGTTGTCACATAACAGTAATGGAGAATTAGAAAGCGGAATTTGAAGATCTCGAAGCAGGTGAGTCAGCCAAATAACCTCGAAAGCAGTGTTGGCTAGAGCCCGGCACTCAGACTCCATGCTAGAATGAGAAACATTGGGCTGTTTCTTGGCACTCCAGGAAACAAGGTTTCCACCAAGAAAATAGCATATCCATAAGTGGATCAACGAGTCTCCAGACAGTGAGCCCAATCGGCATCATAATAACCCAACACCTTGGGAGAACTGGCAGATTGAACGGCAAGACCAAAATGCAGTGTTCCTCGAGCATATTGGAAAATTCGTGTAATCGCAGCAAAATGATCATCACGAGGATCCTGAAGATATTGATTGAATGTGTTGACAAAAAAGGCCAAGTCAAGATGGGTAATGGTCAGATACTGGAGGGCCTCAACTAGAGAACAATACAACGTCAAATTCTAAAATTGAGGAATGGTGGAGCTATGCAACTGCGAGCCCGACACAAAAGGGGTAGAGACTGGAGCAGCATCAGACATCCCCACACTGGTAAGAGTGTTACAGGCATACTTAGCTAGTCCAAGAAGTAAATTCGATGAAGTAGGTGATACTTCTAAGCCAAGAAAGTAATGAAGGACACCTAAGTCCTTGATGGAAAACTCCCAATGTGTCCGATCAATAAACTACCAAAGAATAGTCAAATTGTTACCTGTAAGAATGATGTCGTTGACATAAACCATAAAATACATTAATGATGATCCCTGAGAAATAACAAACAGAGAAGTGTCGGTGGAAGTGCACTGGAAATGAAGCTGAGTCAAATAAGGGCTGAATCGGTGAAACCATGCTCAAAGTGCTTGCTTAAGACCATAAATGGCCTTCCGCAAGGGATAAAACATAATTCGTATGGAGCGAATCCTGGAAGCTAATGGGTTGCGCCATATACACTGAAGCATCAAGTATACCGTTGAGGAAGGCGTTCTTGACATCCAGCTGATGAAGCGGCCAGGAACGCATCATGGAAATGGTGAGAACTGTCCGAACAGTGGAGTCTTTGACCTTAGGACTGAAAGTGTGATCAAAGTCAAACCCCAAAATCTGAGAAAAAAACAATCAGTGCTACAAGTCTAGCCTTATGAATATCGACCGTACCATCAGGATGGTACTTTAGTTAATAAACCCATTTGGAGCCAACGATGTCGACGTCCGGTGAGCGGAGAACCAAATCCAAAGCACGTTGTCCACGAAGAGCTGCTATCTCCTCATTCATATCAGCAACCGAGAAGGATCCTGAAGAGCTGGACGCTAATATGTGGCTTCCGATTGAACAAGTAAAGCAACAAAAAGACCATGAGTGACAATGTCCAAGTAGTCTCTGCGCTGAATATCCCCATTCGCTGATCAAGTGGCCATCTGGTGAGTACGAGTCCAAGGAGGAGAAGTCGGAGGAGTGTAATCAACTGAGGCAAGTGGTGATGGGGAGGCCAAACTGTCAGAGATGGCCGGACTAGCCGGCGGAGATGCAGGCAACACTGGATGATGATCTGGAGCCAAATGTGTGGCACAAATGTTGCAAGGGGCCAGAGGAGATGTAGTCAGCACAGGAGAAATGGTAGGTAAAGGAGGTGCCTAATCAGAATCAAGATCAAGAAAGGAAGAAACATCTAACATTGAAGTTGGAGAACCAATCACCGGAGGAATGGATGGAGCAAATGGAAAGCACGTCTCATCAAAATGAGCATGCCGAGTGACATAGATTCTGCCACTAGTGCGATCGAGGCACCGAAAACCTATATACTGTGAGTTGTAGCCAATAAACACAGTCGGAATACTAGAAGGAGACAGCATGTGGTTGGAAAATGGACAAACTAATGAGAAGACCCAACAACCAAAAGCATGAAAATTGGTCTATATGGGAACCCGGCCATTGATAACTTCATATGGTGATCGGCTGCCAAGAACAGGAGCGGGCAATCAATTTATGGTATAAGTGGCTACAACAAAGGCGCCAGGCCAGTGGAAGAGAGAGACATAAGAGTGATACAACATCGACACGCCCATCTCAGCAATGTGGCAGTGCTTGCGTCCAGGCCGACCTTTCTGCTCAGAAGTATATGGGCAAGAAATCTGATGATGAATCATTTGCCTGAAAGTGAGAGCGTAAGTGACCATTTACGAACTCAGCCCCTCTATTACTCTGAAATAAATTAATGGCGGAAGAGAATTGGTTCTCCACAAAAGCCTCAAACTGGCGATAAACATACCAAAAATCAAATTTACGGCGCAGTGGGTAAAACCACAAAAGTCGGGAATGATCATCTAGGAAAATGGCATAGTAGGAAGCAGATAAAATAGGAGAGGGCCCCCATGAACCACAACGAATAAGATCAAGTACCCTAGCAGCACGTTTATCATTTGTATGAAAAGATAAAAGTTTTCCTTCATTCTTTTCACACGTACGTATCACAAAGTGCGGGTTTAGGCAACGGATGAGACAGATAAGTATCCAGAAGCACGCAAACAAGAACTAATGGAATGTAAAACATGAACAATTCTAGCATGCCAAGTTTCAAAAGACACAAACGACTTATTTGACTCAACAGTAGACAACAAAGCAGATGCACCGTAGTCTAAAACATAAAGGCTATCTTCAATATGACCATGACCCAAGGTTCCCCTAGTGATTTATGGCGAATAATAAATGAACGATCATCAAAGTAGACTACAACATTTAAATCCTGAGTTAATTTACTAATCGAAAGCAAATTTGTAGTGATATCAGGCACAATAAACACATCATAGAGAGGCAAAGACTTAGAAATCCAAGAATCACCAACATGAGCAATGAGAAGTTGAGAACCATTACCAACGTAGAAGTAGGCAAAACCATTATATGGTGTCACATTATCAACAACAACAAAAGAAGATGCCATATGTTTTGTTGCAGCAGAATCCAAAATCCACTTGGAGCCTTGGTGTTTAAAACTCCGAGAGACCACCAGAATAAGACATAATGCACACAGAGACAAAATGGGAACAAAGGTGCCCAGATAAGCTGAGTGAGTGTAGGGACGCTTGAAAAGACTTACAGGCACGTGTAAAGATGCACTAGAACCCTTCCGACGAGTGTAGAATTGCGCAAAGAAACTCGTGAGCGTGTGTGCACGTGCGGGGACACCTGAGGACGCGTGGATATGATGCTGGAAGGCTCACTTACGCAGAGGAGATGACGCACTAGAAGTCGTGGGGCTCAGATGAAATGAAGAATCAGCTCGAGTCTTGGAAGGAGTGCTAGCAGCCGAAGCTGAGACGGAAGCTATGGTCGGAGACAACGTTGCTGGTTCTGGAACCTACCGGAGGAAGGCCTGTGAGCACTAACTGAAGACAAATTGGTCGGAAACACTAGAGACAATGCGCAAAGATGCTAGAACTTAAGAACACCAGACATCGAAAGATGAATCGCACGTCGCAGAGAAGGCGTTGCTGGATTGGATGGCTGCTGTGGATCAGAGATGATACTAGGAACTGCTACAGGGACGTTGGGAAAATCGAGGGAATTTATTTCCAGAGAAGAAGACCTGCTGTGTCGGAAAATAACCAAAAATTGGTTAGAAATTGATCGAAACTTGGACGAAAAATGAATGGCGGGAAGGTTGGGGCAATAATGAAGAAAGAAAAAGAGAGAAAATAAAGAGAAAGAGAGTGGAGGGAAAAATTAGATCTAAGGATCAGACTTGTTCTGATAATATGAAAGAATAATTTCCCGTGATTAATCATGTATTACTCTGCTCAAAATAAATAGAGTTCAAAAGGAAGACTAGTACTAGTATGACTCTAGTCTAGTTAACAACTCTATCAATAACAAATCAAATCTTATCAGACACTTGACTTATTCTAATACATATAAATATCAAGAAAATGCATTACAATTTAAATAATCAAATATATACATTTAGCTTAAGTATAGCGAGTTTAAGCAACATTTAAATAATTAGTATATGAAACAAAATAAAACATGTAAAAATCACTAACTTTGCACCAATTAATTAAGAAAGTAGCAATGAACTTGATATTGAAAATAAGATAGAGAGAATGGAGAAGAACATAAGGATGAGATGAAGTGAGAATGTAAGAATGGGTGGTATGTTTTCTTCATCCTCGTAGGGGTATTTATAGAAGTGTTTAGGTGTCAATTACATAGTGTTCACCTAGGAAAAATAAATAGTGAAATAATTAATTATCACAAATCTAGCTTATTGCTAATGAGCATTTCATTATTCATAACACTCCCCCTGGAATGCCCATTACAACAATTATGTGTTCATACTGCCTCATTAAAAACCTTACTAGGAAAGACCTAGTGGGGTAAAAACCATAAAAAGGGAAAAAGAGTACAACCACGTATAGCTCCCATCATGTTGATATGGGTGTTTTCTTCATAAAATTCATAGTTTTTGCATCCCAATGTCATGAACGTGTTTTCTGAATACTGAAGTGGGGAGAACCTTTGTGAGGAGAATCGCTGAGTTCTCACAAGAACGAACATACTAGATGTTAATAACATTACTCTCTTCCAGCTCTTGAGTAAAAGAAAACAACTTCAAAGGGATATGCTTTGTTATGTCGCTTTTAATGAATCATTCCTTCATTTGATTAGCACATGTGGCATTATCTTCATAAAGTATGTTGGGATCATCATTTGATAGAAGACCACTTGTGGTTCTGATATGCCGTGTCATGGATCTCAACCACACACACTTTTGACTTGCTTCATGCAATGCGATAATCTCATCATGGTTTTATGATGTTGCGATGAGCGTTTGCTTCTGGGAACGCCAAGAAATCGCAGTCCCTCCGCAGGTAAAAACATACCCAGTTTGAAATCTTCCTTTGTGTGGATCTGACAGGTAACTTGCATCTGCATAACCAATCAAAGCTGGTTTCGTAATATTGGGATAAAATAATCCCAAATCAATTATTCCTTGAAGCTAACGAAACACATGCTTGATTCCATTCCAGTGTCTTTTAGTAGGAGATAAATTGAATCTTGCTAATAAATTAATAGAAAAAATTCTATCATGTCGAGTACAATTAACAAGATACATAAGAGCTTTAATTGCACTGAAAAAAGGTACTTCCAGACCAAGAATCTATTCGGATTTCTCACATGGATGAAATGGATCCTTTTCCAAATCAAGGTATCTGATAACCATTGGAGTACTCAATGGATTTGATTTATCCATATTGAATCTCTTTAATATCTTTTCGTGTAATTTGATTGATGCATAAGTATCCCACTTTGTAATTGCTCACTGAGACAATATTTTGTTTTTCCAAGGTCTTTCATCTCAAACTCTTTCTTTAAAGAAGAAATTACTTTCATAATCTCTTTATTGGTCCCAATGATATTAAAATCATCAACATAGACAACGATAATCACACACCCTGATATTTTCTTCTTGATAAAAATGCAATGACAAAGAGGGTCGTTGACATACCCCCTTTGTAATAAATATTCGCTTAGTCGGTTGTACAACATGTTTCCGGATTGCTTTAACCCATATAAATATCTTTATAATTTGATTGAATATCTTTCTCTGGGATTTAAACTTAATGCTTCATGCATTTTGAATCCTTCAGGGATCCTCATTTAAATTTCAGCATCAAGCAATCTGTATAAGTACGCGATAACAATATCCATAAGGTGCATATTAAGGTTCTCATGAATTGCTAGACTGATTAGGAATCTGAACATAATTTCATCCATGACAAGGGAATACGTTTCCTCAAAATTGATTCCGGGTCTTTGAGAAAAACCTTGTGCAACAAGTCGAGCCTTGTATCTCATAATCTCATTTTTCTCATTTCTTTTTTCGCACAAATACCCATTTGTATCCAACAGGTCTCACATCTCCAGGCGTGAGTACTATAGTCTCAAAGACTTTTTGACTGTTAAGCGAGTCTAATTTAGCTTCAATGCCATTTTCCATTCAGTACAATTGTGTCTATTTTTACACTCGGTAACTGATCGTTGTTCGGGATCTCCATTATTTTCGTCCATAACATCGTATGCCAAACAGTAAGAGAATGAATCATCAATTTCCTTATTTTGGTTCTACCTTATACCTGTATTGGCATAATTATTCAAAAAAAATTTCAATTTTCCACGTTTCGTATTTCTATAGGAATACGTTCCTCCATTTTAGGGTTATCATGTTTCTCTGGTCCTTTTCCTTAAGGATTTTTATCTTTGGAATCGAGCGGTCTTTCACGTTTCAGGCGTGTCGTAATTTCATGAGTGACTTTGTTTTCATTTTGCTCTTTGGGGACTTCAACTTTCTCTTTAAGGACTTCAATTTGAGCAGAAGCATGCTCAGGTGGTATGTGAGATTTTGTCACTCTCTTTGTGTCTGTAAATGCATCAGGAAGTTGATTTTCTATATCTTGAAAATACAAAATCCTTTGGACTTTTCCATTAAACTCTTTTGTATTAAGGATCAAGATGCAATAATGTTGGTACAAACCAGGTAATTTCTCTTTCCAGTTGTTTTCTTTCTCCCCCTAATGGTGGAAACTTTTCTTCATAAAAATGGCAATCAACAAAACTAGATGTGCAACTATTCACAGTTTGAGGTTCAAGGTATCTAACAATGATGGGTTTTCAAAGCCTACATAAATGCCAAGACTTCTCTATGGCCCCATCTTTGTTCTTTGAGATGGTGCAATGGGCACATAAACAGTGCAAAAAAATATTCTTAGACGGGATATATTTGGTTCTTGGTCGAATGTAATCTGTAGTGGGGAGTATCTATGATATACACTCGGCCTGATGCAAATCAATGCTGTAGCATGTAATATTGCATAACCCCATACCGAAGTAGAAACATTGTTCTCATTATCAATGGTCTACCAATGAGTTGGAGACGTTTGACTAGTGATTCGACCAGACCATTTTGTGTGTGTATATGAGCAACAAGAGGCTCAACAACAATCCCAAATAACATACAATAATCATCAAGTTTGATTTTCTTGATTGTATACTTCTGAAATTGAGCTTGGATTTGGATTATCTCAGCGAGTAATTTAGCAAATTCCATATTTCGAGTTGATAATAGGCATACTTGTGACCATTTGCTAGAGGCATATATTAATACAATGAAGTATCGAAATGGTCCACATGGTGGATGGATAGGTTCACATATATCACCTTAAATACGTTCAAGAAATGTGGGTGATTCTATTTCAACATTTCCTAGTGAATGCCTTATAATTAGCTTTCCAAGAGAACAAGCTTTACATTGGAAAACTTTTCCTCGAGGGATCTTGTGGTCCTTCAATGTGCACTTTCAATAATTTTTGCATCATAGTTGAACATGGATGACCCAGCCGATCATGCCATATGGTAAATATTGAAGGTATGATAATCACCGTATTTGATTCAATTGTATTTATATGCTTGTAATGCAGTCCAGTATGGAGCATTGGTAGTTTTTCAAGTATGTATTTCCTTCCAAATTTATACATTGTGAGAAAAAATATTTCATGAAACCTTCAGTTACAGACTGAGTATCAAATCCATGAGAAAATAAATTATTGAAACCCAATAGTTTTTTTGGACCTTGGTGAAAATAAGACATTATTTATTGTAAATATTGCCATTCGACAATGTAAAGTTTGCCTCGCCAGCTCCTTCAATCAGATCTACATGGATTGATATTGTGTTCACAATGGTTTGTGTTGGTTTTATCTTTGAGAAAAACCTTTTATCCTTTAATATAGTGTGCATTTTTCTACAATCGAGTATGCAAAATTCTTCAATTTTAATCATTTGTTTGGCTTCACGATTCGCTTTATCCATTTCACCACTTTAGCTAAAAACAAAAAAATTTTGATAAGAAAGATAATTAATTATACAGTAGTAGACCTTTGAAGAAAACATTGTTAATTGCTATATTTTATATATAAGAGATAAAAATTAACATAAGACCATTTAGCTTCATTCTCAATAATAGTTTTATAATTCCTCTTCTTTTAGTTTCCACCATCCACTTGTTCAGCGAAATCACCAACTGTGTCAATGAAATCATCATTGAAATTGGATGCTTCGAGATGAGTGGATTCGTTTATGAAGTTAACCTCCTTTCCCTTTTCCTTTATGGACTCCTGGTAGAGTTCGCATAAATACTTCGAGACTCTGCAGACTCTTGACCAATGCCCCTTACCGCCACATCTAAAACAAGAGGTTCCAGAGCCTTTTGATGAGCTGGCGTCTTTTGACGCAGACTATGGGTAGAGTTCGCATAAGTGCCTTTTATGGGTAATTTCATGGTTCCTCTTGTATTGTTGCTTCGTGTGATAATAGTTACTAGACTTATAGGACAAGTTGTAACCATTTCGACCGCATCCGTAACCACGACCACGACCTTGACCTCTCTCTTGACCTTGAAAATTGTTCTTGCATTCGGGTTCATTGGATTATAACAGCGTTTGCTTCAGAAAATGCTTTTGATCCAGTCGGGTAAAATTGATGATTCTTCATCAGCAACTCATTATTCTTCCCCGCAACTAGGAGACAAGCAATTAGTTCAAAATACTTTTTAAAACCCCACACACGATATTGTTGTTACAAGGTCATATTTGATGCGTGGAGAATAGAAAAATTATTTTCCAACATTTCGGTATCAGTTACTTTAACCCCATAAAAATTCAAGCGGGTTACTATTATGAATATTGCAAAATTGTAGCCACTGACTTTCTTATGATTGATCAATATTTGCATGATCACTGGGGCTTTGAGGCTAGGGTGCAACATAGGTTCAGAGATTTTCACGTGATCAAGTTGCCAAATGCGATGATCAAGTTGCCAAATGCGATGACCAAGATAGCAGTTCTTCATAACTCCCCATTTGCAATAGCGGGAGGCTTCTTGCAGTTAGGCGGTTGGATTCAACAATACCCCTTAGTGGGGTAAATGTGACTCGTGTGATGGTAACAGTGCGTTTGCATTGACTGGCCTCAGTTTTTTTATAGCCAACCATGTGGGTGAGGTGGTTGGTATGGGAGTTCTTGATTTTAATATGGTGATTATTTAAATTTTGGCTGCTGGTGTGCTGGTTGGGGAAAATGGAGAAGATGGTGGATGACGCATTAGGGTAATGCGTCCTCATGGCTAGGCTTTTTTTTCCAAAAATTATTAGAGGACTCGTTTAAAAAACGAGTCCTCATGGCAGTGACTTTTTTTTCCCGTAACTTAATTAGAGGACTCGTTTCAAAAACGAGTCCTCATGGCAGGGAAATTTTATTTTTTTTGAAAAATTAATTAGAGGACTCGTTTAAAAAATGAGTCCTCATAGCTGGGCATTTATTTTTTTTCGAAAAATTATTTAGAGGACCCATTTTTGAGACGAGTCCTCAGAAGCTGGCTATTTTTTTTTCCGGAATATTATTCCCGAATATTTTTTGAACGAGTCCTCAAAGCTGACTTAATTATTTTTTTCGGTATAACAATTAATTATTTGGTAAATTTGGTAAAATAAGCTTTTGGAAAATTTTGATTATTTGGGAAAATGCTTATTCCCAATGACCGTTATGAGGAATTTTTTTATTCAAGGTATTTTATCTCAGTTTTGTCCCGATTATAAAATCGTGTCCTGAATTTAACAAAAGTGTATTTATCAAAATGAGTCATGAATTTAAGTAATAAATTATCCTTGAATTCTGCAATGTATAACTTATTATTTCTCATCCCATTGTTTTCGGTGAAGATTCCGCATAAGTAGACTTGTGTTTGTTTGATGATATTTTGAAAACTAGTCAAACGATAAATTAGGGTAGTGTGATTTGCAGGTTTTTAACTAGTCTTGAATATAGGTGTAGGAATGAAGTATTTCATAGTTAGAATGAGTACAAATTAGCATAAATGTACAGTAGCCGAACAATACGTGTGAAATGTAATGCAAATCAGTGTTCAATGGCATGTACTGTCCTAATGACGATCTCTACAAAGCTTTCCGCCCGTTCCACACGGTGGAGGACGTATGGTCCTGGATGTCCGTCGTGGAATAGCCATTTATGTAGGTACATGCACTTCCTCATGTGGAACTCCCTCTAGTATTTCGTCTCCTGCCTCCTCACAATAAGCATGTGGAACACTACCTGTATGTAATGGAGCAGCAGGCAACATGTATGGATGACTGGCTGTTGGAGTGACATATGCAGTGTATTCTGATGTAGTCATGTCGTAATGTGAGGGTTTACCATGTGATGGTCCGCCAATCAGTGGACTCGCATGTAAGGGTCCAGCTTGTGACGAACCAATGTGTTCTGTTTGGCCCCTAGCACGTGGCCTCCGACCTCCCTGTCGACCAGGTGGAGCCTGACGGTGGCTTCTGAGGTCAGTATATCTCACACCAGGGGGAGGATCCTCACAGTGTACAAATGGCTGATAATACTGTAGTCTAGAGGCCTGATGCGCGTATTGTAAACCCCGTGTGACAACATCATTGATTCCCTTGATAACGTCCGCAAAACGTGGGGGACATTCATCCAAATTAATGTCCGACCTGAGGTGCACCTCAGTGATTGTCTGCAACTACAGAATCGAGATAAATATTTTAGATATACAATGTTGAGGAAATCCGTAGTATTATTTCTAGGCAATATTTGGATTTTAGGAATTACCAAGTATTCCGTAGTTGCACCGTCTCCATGGAAACCCTCTGTAGCCGTTAGAGGCCATCCTGGCTGATCAATCATTCTCACCGTCTTATGAAAGTACCACTCTATGTATTCACGGCTGGGACAATATGGATCTGTATACCCAAGTGGGTTTACTTGTCGATCGGATCGATGTTCCCAAGCATCGAGATATCTTCTCAGTTCGACATGCCAATCCATGCCAGATCTACCTCGACGGTCTATAGTATGAAGTAGTTTATACTTATCCCTACTGACTAACTGGGTAGGTATTGGCTGGATTAGGCCGAACTTCCGGAGAACACGATGTGCATTGTGGAACTCTACGACATGCCAGCAAATGAGGTTAACGCAAACTAGCCAATTGTTGCTACCAGCTGTACAGTACCATGGGAGTTGCTCCACGACATCTGCCGTGTATGGCTCCCAAATAAACTGAAAGAACATGAAGGTGTTGCGGTTAGGTAATTAAAACCATTTTCCCCACGAAGTCAAAAAAACATAATCCAAATTGGCCTATACCTGATTGTGATTGAGAGATGTGATCTGATCGCGGTACACTTTCAAAACATGCATCGGTGATTATGATAAATTGTAATGGGCTCTCCACCTATGAGGAAAAGAGTGAATTATATTAGCTAGTACTACATCATGTGATAAATATTCCACGTTACGAAAGTAATACTACAAGTACCATACTACAGAGGTAATATTACAGACACCATATGACAACATGACACTAAGCACGGCCATGCCTACAGACGCCCCTGGATTCACCCGGCACCCTCTCATCCATCTGATTCCTTATCCTTCTCTCTGCAAACTGTCCACGCCTCCTATTGCGAAAATTTTCTGCATCAGGAATCAACCTCTAACGGGCACATTGCCAAAGTGATGGATCTTTTATAGGCATGAAACCCTGACTATATTGTTGCACATATGTGGTCGTGTGATACACCCTATCACATAGACTAGCAGGATCGTCACGTCTATGCCGACAGACGGCCAAGGCATGGGAACAAAGGAAATAGAATATTTTCCATTCGCGACAAGTACACTCTCTTCTTCGATATTTGACCATGTACTATCGTTCACTAATGCTCCCATCAAGGTTCCTTGTCACAACCCTATAAGTCTGCGACGCATGACCAAACAAGGTTACGCTATGTCCCTGTGCCCATGTATCCTGCTTCTGAAACTTTTTCCAGTTCCTCTTAGGAAACACGGACCTGGACAAACAAACAAGATTTTAAAATCCAGAAACTGGTCTACGAACACATAAAAAATTGTAATTAAGTGACAAAATACCTCCAATTCGTGGCGTCCATAACCCTTTGGGCAAACATTTCAACTGTTCGCTCGAACATCGCTTTGACACACGCTGTTATCGGGAGATGGCGTGCGCACCGTAAACAGTTGTTGAAACTCTCTGACAAATTCATTGTGAGAATTCCCCAACGTCGATCACCCTTATCAAAGGCAAGCCACCACTTACTCATATCTTGCTGTTCCAGCCAAGCCCAAGCAGATGGATCTATACTCTCCAGCTCCTCCTTGTACTCCCTCCACTTGCTCTCTTGCCTGGCACCACCAAGCTGCCACACCAAAGTCTTCATAAGCACATTCTTGAACTTCCCGCCTTTATATGATAGGAAGTTGGACTGAAAATGCCATAGGTAAAATTCGATGGTATCCAGCTGGCTCCATCCACTCCTCCATATGTTTCATCGCATTTATAAGTCCAACATGCCTATCTGATATGATACAGATTGGCCTGTTATCACCACCAACAACGTGAAGACGCAGTCTCCCCATTAACCAGTTCCAACTTTCATTCGTTTCTTCGTCAACAATTGCGCAAGCGATGGGGATGATGTAATCATTTGCATCGTGCATCACGGTAACCAGCATTGTGGACTTATATGCACCTCTCAAATGAGTGCCATCTACACTAATGACTGGCCTGCAGTGGCGAAAGGATTCAATTGCCTGACCAAATGCCTAGAACACAAATTTAAATTTCCTACACCCGTGACCGTGTATTCTGTCAGGTACGTCAGCCCAATCAACAACGGTGCTCGGATTGGCCCTGACAAGCTCATCTATAAACGTTGGGAGCTGTTCAAATAAATCCTCCCAAGTTTTGAATACCATGTCAATTGCCTTCTGTTGAGCATACCACGTCTTCTTCTAGGAAATGGTGACATTGAACTCCTTCTTGACTTGAGCTTGTACATCTTTCACTGTGTATGAAGGGTTTACATCAATGTGGTGGTGGATTGAACGGGCGATCATCACCGATGTCAAATTCATGTTACCCGTAGATCAACCAGCACCAACACACCCATGGCTACTTGCCCATCTAGTGATCTCCTACATGCCATGCGAAGCTTTTTTGGAAGCTCTGGCAACCCAAAAACAATTCCCAGTTCCTTCGACAACGTCCTTGCATTTCGCATACCATGTGTGTGATCTGCTCTCCACGACTCTGTGTTCCCTGTTCATCATGGAACTCCACCTAGAAATAGCTTCAACCAACTTGGGCTTCGTCTGGAATCTTATACCCAACTCCACTTCACCAGTCTCTTGAACATAAGTAGAAACTCCAGACCCAAAATGAGTTGGATCATAGCTATCCTCATCAGGGCCCCCATAATCCCTATAGTAGGCTTGTGTATCCAGGTTCGCCAGAATATGAAACGACGTGGGTACATTGTTTGTGCACACCACTTGTTCATCCTCGTCCCCAGGATTCGAATCAGTTGATAAGGAACGATCATCCTCACTTCCACCATCAAGTTCAGCTTCCTCACCATCGTATTCGCTACCAACATGCCAAATAACATGGTCGCTAACGTGACCCACATAATCATCGTCGAAGACATTCTGCTCATCATGGTCCATACCATACATACCACCACTTGTGGACGACTGAGCACAATCCACGTGAGCATACCCACCAGGTTGGCTGGACTCACCAATTTCAAAACCTCGGCTATGAACAGGTGGTGGTATACTTGGTACAGTGGCAAAGTTCTGCATGTTGCTCAACAACGACATGAACGTGCTTGGCCGTGCCCCGTCATTAGTGCTTGTCAAATGTTCCATAACAATGTAAAAATCCACGGAGGACAACGACTATCGATCAACAATGTTGAAGAAGAATGCAATTGACACATCATCTTCCACATTATAACACCGATAGTATACAGCCGAGCCAATCAGTTCAGGACAGCGGTGATATATTTTCAACATATACCTCTCACTTGCAATGCCAAGTCTCGTGACAATTAAATCAACTAATTCTAAGTGGTTCAACCTCCTCTCGAGAGTCACAACCCGCTCCGGTATTGGAGGATCATAATACACACCCACAGTCAAATTAAACTTAATCTGACCCCCTTTATACATATACACCGTCAAAAACATCGTACAACTACAATACACAAATACATAACTTTTAATTCCTTTTCATTCGACATTCCTTTTCATTGTATCCTCAAATATGTACATGTACTGCACTCGGCCACATTAACAACACTATTACTACAAACATAATACATTAATCAGTAAACGATTATGCAAATACATCACTTTTATTTCCTTTTCATTCGACATTCCTTTTCACAGTATCCTCACATGTCATTACTATTACTACAAACTTAATACATTAATCAGTAAATAATTCACATAATTACTTCATTTAGTCACGCATCAGCATTAAACACTATCAAAGCATCGGACCAAACTTAATCATTCAAACTACACACAATCATACAACACATTCAAATTAACTAAATTATTTTGGGTTCTCCACAAATTATAATGTAACAAAAAAATCAACAACAAACTTTCTACAACTCACACACAATCGTTGAACACATTATTAAAATTATTTAGGGTTCAATTAACTTCAAAAAAATGAAAAATTGAGTGGGTGGGAGTCTGAGACTCACAGACAAGGTGACAAAAGTGGAAGTCAACGGTGGTTAACGACGGTCAACGGCGGTCAACGGCAGAAACTTCAGGCCAAATTTGATCTCTACAACCAAAAATCCATTATAAATTTGACAGAAAAAAACCTAACAAAATAAAACAAGAGAAAATGGAGGATTTTGAAAAAAAAAACTACATTACCAGATCATGTGAACAAGCGAAATGGCGGAGGAGAATGGCAGAATGCCGGTGAACAAGCGGCGCAATGGCGGAGGAGAGTGGCGGTGAAGTCTTGGGAAGGAAGAACGACGGTGAAATGAACAAGAAAAATGGAAAATGGCGGATGAAGAGGATGAAGAAAGGAGGAAAAGAAGAAGACGTTGGGAAATAATGCCGGGAATTAAAGGGGATAAGAGGACGTATGTAGGAAATGAGTCCTCTCCACGTGTTGCCTCCCCCTTCCATCCGCGCCTGACTCCACCTGACTCCGTTGACCAGATCAGAGGATGCATATTTGAAATGCGTCCTCGCCACGTGTCACTCACCCACTGAAACTAATAATAAAAAATCTTTAAAAAAAGAAGGGAAGGAGAGGACGCATTTCCTACATGCGTCCTCCCTATTCGCTGCTGTTTGTGGATACCGTAGCCACAAACATAGAAATTTCCCTTGGTATAGAGTTACATCAACTCCCTGCCAGAAATATCAGCTACCTCAGAGCCCGGGTTAGGGTGCACAAAGAGTCACCTTTGGTCCTAGGTGTCTTCATCAATATGCTGGATGGCTACAAGTATTGGGTAGAGTGTCGTATGAACAAGTCCATAAATTTTGCAGGCGTTATGGTAGGATTGGGCACCCCATGTCACATTTTCCAATATATGATAATGTTCGGTTGTTGCAATTTCTAGAAACCACATTTCAGGAACACAACCAAGAGACGGGTACTAATGTTATATGTGATCTGTCCAGAGAGTTGTATCCAGCATCTATCAGAGCACAGGGGCATAGACCGCACAAAAGATACACCACATTCCCGACGGATTTTATGGAGTGGCAAGGAGCGTTCTATCAAGAGCTCCAGGAGAACACCATACCTAATGGCTTTGAGTATGCTATGCACATGGATGATGATCCGAATCCCTTGGTCCAGGAGAATCAAGGGATGGACGAAGACGTGATAATAGAGTTGCATGCGGGGGAGAGCAGCCAAATTAGACAAATATACCTGAACAACCCATCTTGGAGAATGGAGAGCTAGAAAATGGCGTACTAGCACATATCCAGCAGAATCAGCAGAATGCTCATCAGGTGGAAAAAGTGTTGGAAAATGATGGTTAAAAGGTTGAAATTCGTCAACCTTTTGGGCTTCGTTTAGAGTGGGACCAGAACAGATTTTGGGTCAATGGATGTCATTTTTGGGTTCTCCTCCGCGAGTACTATAAAATTGACTATTTAAACTCTCAAAACGGATCAAGGGTGAATGAGATATGAATGTTTTAAATATCACTCTTGAAAGAGGAAAAAATGGGCGAAAATTGGCCCAGGTAATTTTCTCTGGACTGTCCAAAATGTGTATGGACCGCATGGAAGTCTCTGGAAGGCCCAACCGCATAGTATATATGAAATTACTTGTGTGTAATTCTTAAGAGATAAGAACAAAATACTTCCATATTTTGTGAGATATCTTGTCTTAAATAAATATGCAGTTTACCATGTTTAATATGATGAAGAATATTTGTACAAATATTTCTTCCTTTTCCAGCAGATTTAATTCGAGTATTCACGGAATGTCTCGGATTTAGTGAGTTGGTGATTGGAGAATATTCTTCTCTAATTACAGAAAATCATAATATCATGTTTCCATGATTAGGGTCTCTTAGAGTAGTATAAATAGAGCCTCTAAGTCAGTCAGAAAACTCGCACCATTCTCAAGTTCCTCATTTATTCTAAACTTGAGTCTCACTTCTTTCTGTCTCTGTCTCTGTAGCCGATAGTCCTTCGGGCCTTGCGTGAATCCCAGGTAACTCTTAAATGTTAATTGTTGCCTGCGATGGTTTATCCTAGGGAACGATGTCCACGACGAGACTCATTCGTTTCAAAGGCAGCGAGTGTTACGCAAGACTCCATCAATTTGTGATTACTTGAAACGTGATTCATGCTTTGATTATTTATAATTTAAGTTTTTCGATTGTATGCTTGAATAATTAATAAAATTGTATTATTCTTGCATATGTTAATTGCTCATTCAATTTTTGTTATTTGATTTTTCGCATGATATAATCAATATATGTCCAACAAAAAGAAGTGCAGTAGCACATGAATACAAACTCATCAGATATGGAGTGGAAAGGCTGGATGCAGAGGCAATGGGAATGGTCGAGGGAAATGAAGCAGCAACAAACAATGGAGGAGGAGCATACTATAGATACGTTGGCAGAGGAAGAGGAAGATCTACCAGAAAAGGGGCAGGGGGAAGTAGGCAAAGGTAGCATGGAGGTAATCTCTAAACCTGTGAACTTAGTCATACAGTGAATGGATGGAAATAGGTGAATGTTATTCAGTGCAGTTGATGTAATGAGTAATGATAATGTAGAGAGCAATGGGTGGGGTCGTGTAATAGGTAAAAAGAATGTTAGGGCTAAATAGGGGTGGGGGTGGGGTGGCGGAGGATTGGAAACCATGGCAAGGCCTGGTTATAAATTATCCAGGAATGTGTAATTGCCTAGATCCGCCAATCACAATGGCGAGGAAGGCTAAGGAGATAGAACAAATGAATGACAAGGATAGGGAACTCATTGTTATATCGGACTCGTCGGCGGAGGAGGCTGGAGTTTTGTACAGGGGTAAAGTAATCCTAGACAAAAGCAAGGACACTAAAAAGTCACTCAGGTCAAAGGTCAAGGCAATGAAGAGGTCAGCCAAGAGAGGAGGATGGGCCAGAAGGTTATCAAGCAGTGAGGAGGAGGTAAATAAATGGCTTTAGGACGGAGCTGTTAAATGTAAGTAGTTGGATCAAGAAAAACAGGTGGAAGGATTGGTGGAACCAAGTCAGGAGGAAGGAGAAGCCCAAAGTTGGGATCCGGAGGCTACACAATCAGAACCAAAATTACAAATGGCTAGGCGGAGGAAAGGAAAAGGAAAGCTACTTGTAGAGGCCAAGATTAAAGCAGAAAGAAATCCAGGGATGCAGGGCAACCGAGCTGGTAAAAAAGAAAAGGAGAATGAGGAGAACTAGTCACAGTCGGTTAGTATAATTCTGATGGCTCAGTGGAAGGACCACCAACTACTAGTGAAGAAGAGGAAGATGGGTGAACCATTGAATGTGGTGCGGTTAGTCTAGACTCAAGGAGAAATGGTAGCAGGAAAGTTCAATGGTGAGGGCTCGCGCTCGGCTGTCCCAAAACAGTGAGAAAACCCCAAGCCTCATGTATTATGTTAGTTTGAAACAAAAATATCCCTGGAAAGATTGCGAGAATTGACGGTTTTTGGTGAAGGATGACATGACTTCCATAGTTTGGGATAGTACTATTAAGCTAGACCTTATTTTATGTATGAAGAAATGTAGTCTTCACCTAATTATTCATGAACATTCACTTCTTTGGAGGATAGCAAAGACAATCATTCAAGCATTAAATTGCAACACTATTCTCATCTCATGCTTAGCAAGTTGAAGCACTATTTCTTTGACTATTGGGGTTCAACTATCATGGTTTTTTGGCAAGAACCATTTGGAAGTAATGTTAACAACCCATGCTTGAAGCAAGAAGGAGGATTTCTTGGGATATTGGGATGAGTTTTTTTTGAGAGCTCTTGGCCATTGGTGAACTTGGAGTAGTATAAATAGGGGATGAACTTAGTAATTCAAATACACCTCAAGCATAACATTCCTTTGCTACTTGTTTTCTTCTCCCTTTAACTCTCCTTTGTAGTTGTAGAAGCCAAAGCCCTCATATTTATATTTTGCCACATAATTCCTTCATAAGTGGTAAACAAAACCTTGTAATACTTTCTCCACATATAGTGAAGCTTCCAGTCTCTTTCGGCCATGGATGTAGGTCAACTTAATCGAACCACGTAAATCTTTGTGTCCATTATTTCTTTTATTTTCTTTACGTTTTTTTATCCATCTTTTTGGGCTAATAGATATCTCGTGGGATTCGTATTCCTAACAAATTGGTATCAGAGCCATATTTCATTTTTTATCTATTCGCCATCATGACGGTAACAAGTACTTCTATTGTAAAGTTTGACCGGAGTGTAAACTTCAGTATGTGGCAACTCAAGATGGAAGCCATCCTAATCTAGGATGGATGTGAGCTAGCCCTTGGTGGAGGAAAGGCCAGCGGACATGTCGCCGGAAGATTTTGGTGATCTAGACAAGAAGGCTAGATCGGCCATTATTCTAAATCTCTCTAGTGAGGTTTTGCAGAAAGTTGCTAGTGAGAGAACTGCAAAATGTATGTGGGATCAGTTGAAATCTACATTCATGAAGAAGACAATAGAGAATTGCCTCTATGTGAAACAAAAGTTTTAGACGTTGAAGATGGCGGAAGGTACATCTATACTCTCACATCTTGATAAATTTGATTCCATTATTTTGGATTTGGAGAATGTAGATGCTAATGTTGATGAAGAAGATCAAGCCATTTTATTGTTATGTTCCCTTCCCCCATCCTTTAAGTATTTTTGAGATACTATGATTTATGGGAAAGAGTCGGTCTCATACAATAGTATAAAATCTGCATCAAAATCTAAAGAGCAGATTGATAGGGATATTACGGGGGAATCGAGTGGAACTCATGCTGAGGGTGTGTTTGTGAGGGGTATAGGTGAAAATAGAGATTCTGAAGGTGGTAGATTCAAATGGAGGTTGAAGTCTAGATACAGAAATAAAATTTGCAACTATTGCAAGAAAAGGGGGCACATTAATGATGATTGTTTTAAATTGAAAAATAAAGAAAAGTATAAAAATGAGCAGAATAGCATCAATGCTGGTGAAGCTAGTGTAGCAGAAGATGAGAGTGATGAAATCATATTTGTGGCCATGGATAATAAGTCAAGGTCTTCTAGTGAGTGGATCTTAGATTCGGGTTGTTCTTACCACATGAGTTATGATAGGGGGTGTTTTTCCACTTATGAAGAATGGGATGGTGGAATTGTTTCGATGGGTAATAATGCTCCTTGTAAGGTTGTTGGTAGGAGAAAATTCAAATCAAAATGTACGATGGCATTATTAGGACTCTCACTAATGTTAGGCTTGTTCCTGACTTAAAGAAAAATCTCATCTCCCTTGGCACTTGTTATGCTCGTGGGTATAGATATTCAGGTGATGGTGGAATCCTGAAAATCTGTAAAGGTGCTCTTGTGCTAATGAAGGCTTACAAAGTTGGCACTTTGTATGTTTTGCAGGGATCTACTGTAACTGGGGCAGTGGCTGTCTCAACTTCCTCAGATGGAGACATCACTAAATTGTGGCATATGAGGTTGGGACATATGGGTGAGAAAGGCTTAACATTGTTAAGAAATAGAGGTCTACTTTGTGGTCAAAGTACCGGTAAGTTGGACTTTTGTGAACACTATATTGTTGGAAAGCAAAAAAGAGTTAGCTTTTATTCACCTGCAGTTCATAAGATAAAAGGTACTTTGGACTACATCATTCTGATCTTTGGGGGCCCTCTCGTGTTCCTTCTAAAAGTTGTGCAAGATATATGCTTACTTTTATTGATGACTATTCAAGAAAAGTTTGGGTATATTTTTTGAAGCTTAAAAGTTATGTTTTCCTAACATTTAAACAATGGAAGACTTTGATTGAAAAACAGACAGAAAAATAAATTAAGCGACTGAGAGCTGACAATGGGTTGGAATTTTGTGGAAATGACTTCAGTGAGTTATGCAAAAATGAAGGAATAGCTAGACATCGTACTGTTAGAATGGCACCTCAACAGAATGGTGTGGCAGAGCAGATGAATCATACTCTTTTGGAAAGAGCTCGGTGCATGATCTCAAATGCCAAGTTGACATTATACATTTGGGCAGATGCCATATCTACGGCTTATCACATTGTCAACCGCTCTCCATGTGCACCTCTTGATTTCAAAACTCCAGAGGAAGTTTGGTCAGGTACTTCTGCTGATTACTCTAATTTAAGAATATTTGAGTGTCCAGTTTATATGCACGTTAACGAGGGAAAGCTAGAGTCTAGGGCTAAGAAATGTATTTTCCTCGGTTATGCTTCAGGGGTGAAAGGATATAGATTGTGGTAAACTGATCCCAAATCACCCAAATTTGTGGTTAGTAGAGATGTTACATTTGATGAATCTTATATGTTACATCCTGAAAAAGAGTCTTGTAATCCTTGTGATTCGAAAAAAGAGGATAGAGCACAAAAGCACATGGAGTTAGAGATTGGTGGTTCTTCTGGGAGAAACCCAACCCAAGAAGTGGTTGAAGAATCTAATCATGAACATGCTGAAGATCAACCGGGAGATGGGGATTATTCCTTGCCAGAGATAGACCGAGACGTGACATTCGACCACCATTGAGGTATGCAAAATTGGTTGCATATTCTTTATCAGTGGCACGGGAAACAGGTGGAGACGAGGAACCTTCTACATATTCAGAGGCAGTTTCAGGTGCTAATTCAGACAAATGGTTGGAGGCTATGAACTGTAGAGATGGAATCTCTACAGAATAATAGAACATGGGATCTTGTGGTGCCACCAAAAGGAAAGAAAATTGTTGGTAATGCAAGGTACAAAGTACAATTAGTCGCAAAGGGCTACAGTCAGGTATAAGGTGTATGTTTCAATGATTTTTTTCTCACCTGTTGTGAAACATAGCTCTATTAGTGTATTTCTTGCTTTGGTTGCCACGTATGATCTTGAGTTAGAATAGCTGAATGTCAAGACAGCTTTCTTCCATGGTGAATTAGATGAACATATCTATATGAGTCAACCTGAAGGTTTTGAAGTTCAAGGTAAAGAAAACCGGGTTTGCTGGTTGAAAAAATCCTTGTAAGGATTAAAGCAGTTTCCAA